>JACDXY010000008.1:0-1436351 GCA_013842865.1 Diaporthe sp. NJD1
ATTTTTAATTAAATTCTTTTTTTTTATTTTATTTTAAATCTTTAAAATTATCTTTAAATTATTTTTAATATAATTAATATAATATATAATTATATTATATTTTAATTAAAATAAAAAGCTTTTAAATATTTTATATTATATAATTAATTAAATAAATTTATATTATTTATTAATATAATAAAATAATTAATAAATAAATTAAATTTATTAATATAAAAAAAAGCAAGTAAATAAAAAGTAATATATTTTTTACTTACTTTTATTTAAATCTTTTTTTATTTTTTTTATTTATTAAATATATTTATATTATATTTAAAAAAAAAATTAATTATATATATTATTTAAATAAATAAAATTATTATTATATTATATTTTTATTAAAATAAATAATTTTTAAAAATTATTTATTATATAATTAATTAAATTAATTAAAACCTTTTATAAATATAATATTATAATTAATAAAAAAATAATTCTTTTTATATAAAAAGTTTAAAATAAAACTTTTTATATAAATAATTTAAAATAAAACTTTTTATATAAATAATTTAAAATAAATTTACTTATATAAAAAGTTTAAAATAACTTTTTTATATAAATTATTTAAAGTAATTCCCTTTATATAAATTATTTAAAATAAATTTATTTATATAAAAAGTTTAAAATAAATTTACTTATATAAATTATTTAAGGTAAATTTACTTATATAAAAAGGCTAAAATAACTCCTTTTATATAAATTATTTAAAGTAAATTTATTTATATAAAAAAACTAAGGTAATTTATTTTATATAAAAAGTTTAAGGTAAGTTTATTTATATAAATTATTTAAAATAAGTTTATTTATATAAAAAGGCTAAGATAATTCCTTTTATATAAAAAGTTTAAAGTAAGTTTATTTATATAAATTATTTAAGATAAGTTTATTTATATAAAAAGATTAAAGTAACTCCTTTTATATAAAAAGTTTAAGATAAATTTATTTATATAGGAAGTTTAAGGTAAGTTTATTTATATAGTAAGTTTAAGGTAAATCCTTTTATATAAAAAGTTTAAAGTAAGTTTATTTATATAATAAATTTAGGATAACTCCTTTTATATAAAAAGTTTAGGGTAAGTTTATTTATATAAGAAGTTTAAGATAAGTTTATTTATATAAATTATTTAAAATAAATCTATTTATATAGAAAGGCTAAGATAACTTTATTTATATAAAAAGTTTAAGGTAACTTTATTTATATAGAAAGTTTAAGGTAATTCCTTTTATATAAAAAGTTTAAGATAAATTTATTTATATAAAAAGTTTAAGATAAATTTATTTATATAAAAAGTTTAAGATAATTCTTTTTATATAAATAATTTAGGGTAAGTCCTTTTATATAAATAATTTAAAGTAAGTTTATTTAGCTAAGCCTTATAATTAGCTTATTTATATAAGAAAAGGCTTAGGTAAGTTTATTTATATAAAGAAAGTTTAAGGTAAGTTTATTTATATAAAAAGTTTAAAATAAGTTTATTTATATAAAAAGTTTAAGATAAGTCTATTTATATAAAAAGTTTAAGATAACTTTATTTATATAGAAAATTTAGGGTAAGTTTATTTAATTAGGTTTTATAATTAGTTTATTTATATAAAAAAAGGCTTAGGTAAATCTATTTATATAAGGAAAGTTTAAAGTAAATCCATTTATATAAAACTATTAAGTCCCTTTAATATATATATAATAAAAAATAACTTTAATAATTATAAGTTGATTTTTTAAAATTGCTATATAAATGAATTTTCTAGTATATTAAAAATTATATTAAAGCCCTTTAAAGTATATATAAGGGTAAAGTAATATTAAAGGGTATATAAAAGGTAGGGCTAATGGTAGTATTAAATTAGCTAGCTATATTACCTATTCTCTTTAAAGGATTTAAGTATATATATAATATTATTTAATATTTATACATATAAAATTAAGGCCTAGCTATATTTTTTTAATAAGTAATTAAATAGATTTAATAAGCTTAATATATTTAAGCTTATAACTTATTATAATATAGCGTATATATAAGTAGCTAGGTAGGAGCCTTAATGTTAAATAATGCTTTTTTAAGTAATGCTAAGCCTTTTAAGTAAATTATATATTTTATATAATAGATAATTATTAATGGGGTTCTTTATAAATGCCTTAGGTAATTAAGGTTTACCTTATTTATTTAATAATGATAAGGATTTAATTATTTAAGGGAGGCTATTTAGCTTATTAAGTACCTTATTTTTAAATATAAACTTTTATTAAAAAAATAAATCGTTTCTTTATTTTATTAATAGCTTTTTTAGGGCTTAATTTAACTTAATATAATAAATCTTAAGGCCCTTATAAGTCCTTTATAAAGGGTATAAATTAGTTAATTTAGGCCGGCTCTCTTTATAAGGTTAAAAGTCTTTAAGCAGTTTATTTAATATAATAGTTAATAATAAATTAAAGATAACGGTGTTTTTAGTAATTATTTAAAATGAATTAAATAGCTACGGCGTATAGCCTTTAGGTTGTAATAATTAAGGTAAGTTTTATATCTTTTTAATTCCTATTATATAGCCCTTTAAATAACTTTATAAGCTTAATAGCTTTAGTTATAAGGAGTTTATAATAGGTTTTATTAATGCTTATAGCGTAGCTATTTTAATAAATCGCGCTATAAGTATGCCCGGTAAGTATTTATTTAAATAGGTCCTATATAAATAGGGCAATAAGTTGCCTTTTATTAAGTTATAGATGCTAAATAGCTAAAGCTTTAATATATATACTTTGGCTGTATTTATATAGCTAAGTATTAGATGTTAATTATTATATATTAATTATTGTTTTTTTTCTCTCAGACTTTATATATTTATATAATGTATTTATATAAAAAGTACTTTTAACGCCTTATTATATAAGTATGTTAATAGTCCTTATTAAAAAGATTTAACTTTAACCTAAGTTATATAATATTTAAGGTAAGATTAATTAATAGCACCTTTTTTTTTAAAAAAGGGCAGTTGGTTTAGATTATAATATAAATTAATAATAGGTAATTTATAATTATAAATAAACTTATCCCATTATTAGCTTATAAGAATAATCTATTAATATAATTATATTATTAAATATAAAAAATTAGCTTATATAATTATATAAATATAAAGAATTAGCTTATATAATTATTTAATAGGTTGGAAAAAAAGATTTTATATAACTAGGATATAACTTAAACCTATGATTATAATAAAAAAAAGTTATCTTTAATTAATTTTAAATATATAAATATTATAATAAAGCCTTAATTATTAAGTAATAGCTTTATTATTTAGCCTATAGGAATAAATATCACCCCTTAATTACCAATATACTTAACTTAATATTAATTATAATTAACTAACCGTTATATTAATTGTAATAAGTTAATTTATATTTAATATAAATATATAAAGGTTAATAAGTATATAAGGTAAATATAATAAGTAAATAACTATATAATTCCCTTCCTTTTTATTAAGATACCTTTTTCCTTACTCTTATTAATATTATTGCTATTAAGGAAGATAGCCTGCCTTATTATAAATAGGGTTATGGAAGTATTTTATCTTTATAATATAAGTATATTAAGTATAAGTAAAGGTAGGGCGGAATAATCTTTATCGCGTTTCTTTATATTCCCTTTTATATTACCCTCCCGTACTTTAAAATTAATATATAAGGATAATATATTAATCTTTTTATCTTAAGCATTATTATTATTCCACCTCCTCTTTATCCTCCTCTTACTTTTATTATATAAATCTTCCTTCTTTATTTAATATAGCGTTTTATTTAGTTTTAGCTAGTTATTAAATTATAATAGGTTTAATAAGCTATATAATAGCTATATAAGGAATATATTTATATTACCCTTATTAATATTAACTTTTAGCGGTATATATTATAGGAGCCGCTTAATTTAGTTTAAGCTAAGCAGCCTTTTAATATATGCTTATTAAGCTACTATCTTATTTCGCTTAATAAATATTAATATAATATAAATCTTATAAATATATTTAATTAATTTAAAGATAAGGGAAATATTAATAGCCTTATAATATAAATAATTAGGTAGGCTTTTAATAAACTCTTTAAATATAGAGAAGGTTATTTATATTATATTATCTAGGGAGGTGGTTATTAATATCTTATAATTAATATCTAGTTATAAGCGCCTTTTAATTAATTCCTATTATTAAATTAATATATCCTATTAAGCAGTAAGGATAGGTAGGTCTTATTAAGTAGAGGATAAGTTTGCTAAGTAATTCTCCCTTTAACTTATTTATTAATATCCTAAGCTCCTTATTAAACTTATATAGCTTAAAATAAATAAATTATAAAATAAGATTATTAATTTTTAATAATATAAATATAAGGGCTATAAGATAAGTAAGTTAAGTTTAAGGTTAAAAGCATAAAAGGTTATAAATAATAAATATTATAAATAAAAGGAAAAGAATATATATACCTAGGTATAGCTTATAGGGGTATAAATAGGTCTTTAAGGTATATATTAAGGTAGTAGCTAGGAATATAGGTGGAGATTATATATATATCTTTAATTCTAGGGTTAAGGGTTTATTATAACAATATTTTATTTAAATAAGCAGGCCTATTTACTTTACTCTCTTAAGCCCCTTTTTTATATAAAAATAGCTTAATAAAAAGCAAATTAATATTTATATAAGTAATTAATAAGTAAGAAAAGTAATATTTAATGGGAATAAATAGGATTATATTTATTTATATTACATTTATATTATTAAATAGGCCTTAAGATATATAAAATACGGTTATAATAGCTATTATTAATAAGGCCTCCTTAGGTATAAAAGGAGGTAAAAATACCTCCTTTAATAAATTCCACTTAAATAGGCTTTAAATAATATTATATATTAAATCTTATAATTATTAACCTTGTTTTTAATATAACTTATAATATTATAACTATTTATATTAAAAATATAATTAATAATTTTACCTTCTAAATATCTTTCCCCTCCTCCTCCTTTATCTCCTTATTTTTATTTATAAAGCGCTCTTTCTTATTAGCTATAAGGAGCTCCTCCCTATTTATAAAATAATCCTCCTTATCTTTAAGTTGATTTTTTATATTTATAAATAGCTCCTCCCTACTTATAGATAGCTTATTATCCTTTCCATTTAAAGAGGAATATCCTTAAGGTATAAAAGATAAGCTTATAAGAGAAGCCTTAAATAAATAAATAAGGGAGCTATTTATTAATATAAATATAAATAAGGAAGATCTTAATATTAAAATAGTTATATCGCTTACCTAGCTCATCTTATTATTCCTATAAAAAAATAAATATCTTATAAGTATATTAAAAGGTATATAATTATTCCTAGGTTAATAAGAGATAAAGTTATTTTTTAAAATATTTTATTATTATAATAATATCCTAGATTAGCTCTTTTTTATATTTAATAAGATAGTTATAATAATATTAAATTACTTTCATTTTAAAGGTAAATTAAGGAATGAGTAGATATATAAATTAGCAATGTATAATTAAATGGGCTATTATTTTTTATATAAGGCGCTTAATCTAAATGGCTATATTTAAATTAAGCTAATTATAATTAGCTATTAATAAAGAAATAATAAAAAACAGCCTTATATCCACCTATAGCTAATATATTAATTAACATTTATAAAGATCTAGGAAAGGCCTGCCTATATAATTAATAACCTTATATTAAAAGAAAATTTAATAATTTAATGGCTAATAACCCATTATCTTAACTTAAATATATTATACTTATATTATAATAATACCTATATTAATACGAATTATATAATATTTAAATATAATTTATAAAATAATTAATAAGCGTTATATAAAAGGGAGAAAAAGTATATATAAGGCTATATATTAAGGTATATAAATAGAATTATAAAGGATAGCGAGGTAAAGGATAATAAATAATTAAGTAGGAAGTTTTTTTTTTCTTATATAAATAAATTTACCTTAAATTATATAAATAAACTTACCTTAGATATTATAATTTAATTTACCTTATAATATATAAATAAACTTACCTTAAATATTATAACTTAATTTACTTTATAATATATAAATTAACTTACCCTAAATTATATAAATTAATTTACTTTAAATTATATAAATTAATTTACCTTAGATATTATAAATAGACTTACTTTAAATTATATAAATAGATTTACTTTAGATATTATAAATAAACTTACCTTAGATTATATAAATAAATTTACCTTAAATATTATAAATAGATTTACCCTAAATATTATAAATAGATTTACTTTAAATATTATAAATAAACTTACCTTAAACTTAGCAATTTAATAATATAGTTTAAGCTTATTTATAAAGTATATAATCTATATATATATATAAGGGTTGCGATCCTTATAATTAATAAGGATCGCGATCCTTGCAATAAAAAGAGTTACCTTAGATATTTTCTAATGACTTACCCTAGATTTACTTATATTTAGCATAAGATATATATTTAAACTTACCCTAGATTTGCAATATAATATAGATATATGATGATATGGTGATGTTGGTAGGATATAGCTCTGTAATTATTGTTGAATGTCATGGTTTAGGAAGCCCGCACCGGCGCATATCCTACGTTTTGTGTATATATACAGTGGTCCCCTCGGGACCATTTCCACTCAGACTCGCTCCTTCAATGCAATCCAATTGCTTACGTTTAACAGGTTATGAGCCCGGGTCTCTTAGCACAAGCTGGCTAAGTTATTCAAAAATTCCCGCTAAAATTAACTATTAACAAATCAAATCGCTAGAAAAATTCCCCTGATTAAGTCAGCTGAAACGCTAAAAAGGATACCTATAGATAAAGGGGGCTTTGCCCCCACAGCACTTGCTGCCCGCATTTTCCTCCGCTACTCCCGCTTGAAAACAACAAAAACGACCTCAATAAATTCCCTGCGCCCTCCTCAAACCATTCTCAAAAATGAGCAGATATAATTTACGTCCTCGACCGCTCACAGCACCTAGGGTTTTGCGAATACTCGACCAAACTCGCTTCCCGCGAACAGGCGCTGTCTTGACCTGGTTAGGAGCCCCAGGTCTTCTGTCTACTGACCTGGGAGAAGGACTTGACGAGTCCTATACTCCGAAATCCGAGTCAGCGCCGATCCCCTCAGGGGATGAAACGCCAAGCATCCCAACAACGCCTAGCTCCGTGGACCTCTGGGGCTGTGAAGCAGCTACACCGACAGACTGGATTCCTCCAGTCAAGAACTGGCCAAGGGACTGCCCTTGGTCCTCATCAGATGAAACATCTACAGACGGGGACACCCCGTCAACCACTTCCTCAACTACTGTAGCTGACTCCGCTACCGGACAAGAGGAATCTTCTTCCTCTACAACGAAAACCGACTCTACGTTCTCAAACGAATCACAACGAAACGAAACTAGCACTCCAATACCTACTTCAATATCATGCCTGAACTCCAGATCAAAGGGGCCGCCGACAAAGCCGCAGAACGCTGGTACCAGCTCCCACTGCTTGTCTCAAAGGGTTAAGGACCAACATGGTTCCCGGAGGCTATCGATACCCTCAAGGTTAACCGCTACGGCAGCCTACTCTTAAGAGAGAAGGAGAAGCCCAGCCAAAAGCCTAACGAAGAACTTGACGACTTTAACGACCGACTCTACGAATGGCAGGATAAGCAAGAGCAAGCCTGCGCCTGGATCCGGCAGAGGCTAGGCGACAATGCCAAAGCCCTTGTACGGGATATGTTTACAGAAGGGGATGAGAATGTGGCATAACTCATCGACAAACTGAAGGAACGCTACCTGCCCCAAGGGTTCGCTCACTTTCAAGAGCTCCTGCGTAACTACGATGCCCTCAGCCTTGACAACTGCGACAACGTAACCGCCTACGCCGAGAAGCTCCGACGGGCCCGAGAACAACTCCAAGAGTGCCATGCAACTGCAGTAATTGGCAACCCGATCTTCATCATCAAGTTCCTTAACGGGCTAGGCCCAAATTTCGACAACTTCCTCTCATCATTTTACACTCAACACAACCTTCTCCCGGTCAAGGAGAATGGACGCGAGGTACCTGCTGTATCATTTAACGAGGTAGTGGAGGCGGTGGAAAGCGAGGAGCAACGGCAGAAGGGATCGCAAGACAAGATCGCTATGCTTAACACGCTACAACCAACACAAGTCCGCTGCAACTTCTGCGTGCGCCGAGGAAAGGAGCCGTGGCAGGTTAAACACCTTGAAAGCAACTGCAGGCAGAAGCACCCACACCTAAAGGACCAATGGATCAGAAGCCGGGAGAGAAGCCGGGAGAGAAAAGGCAGCGGAAGCCGAGACACAGACCGGAGCCAACGACGAGTACAACAGAAGCAGGCACTCAATGCAAGACAACGGGATCAACGGGACTACTCAACTGAGGATAACGAAGAACAGAGCAATCTCGTCGCCCTGACTGGACTCTCAGTCCCAATGGATGATGAGGAGATACACCTGGTTGCTGCAAGCCCAGACGGCGCTGAAAGCACCCCTGAATCACCTCTACTAGCTGCCCTACGAAACAACTGGGTGGTAGACACAGGTGCTAGCAGCTCAACCACCATCAATAAGGACATCTTTGTTGGAGGACTCCAGCCTTACACTGGGCGCCCAGTGATTAGGATAGGCGGAAGCAAGATCATGCCTCAGGGGCAGGGAACTGCCAGAGTCAAACTACAAAACGGACACTTTATCCTGCTCAGCGACTGCCTATACAATCCAGAAGGGGGAGTCAACCTCATATCTACTGGAGCATTGCAAAAGAAGGGGGTTCAATTTCTCCTCAACAAGCAAGGCTGCACAGCCTTCCAGGGCAATAAGATCTGCTTCACCGCATCACTTCGCAACAACCTGATGTGGGTTTGACACAGCAGTGTCCCAGGTGGCTCAAACAGCACTGGCCTCCTTTACGATCAGGCCAAGTGACCAGCTGTGGCATGAACGGCTAGGGCACCTAGGACACGACTCACTTCAGAAGCTCAAGGATCTCTCTACGGGGATCAAGCCAATAGATCCCGACAGAGTACTCTGCGAGATATGTGCAGCCACAAAGCTCAAAGAGACGCCACACACTGGAAAGCTAGCGCGAGGTGAATATGCAGGAGAGGTCCTCCACGTGGATATCTGCGGGCCATTCCGACACACTGGCAAGCAAGGCCAGCGCTACTGGATAACGATTGTGGATGGCTTCAGTGGGCAGTCCTGGCCTCTGCCTATTGCAGATCGACTTTCTGGGACTATTCTTTATCAACTCAAGAGCTTCCTGGAGCACCATGAACGCCCAGGAAAAAGGTGCCACCATATTCACTTGGACAAGGCTGGAGAATTTGTTTCTGCAGAATTGCAACTCTATTGCGCAAACCGGGGCATTGGGCTCTGCTATGCAAATACTGATCAACACCAGTCCAACGGGATTGCGGAAAGAGCAAACCGGCTGTTTCAAGAAAGACTCACGGCAATCCTGGAACACGGCAAAATTCCACTCGAATATTGGCCGGAAGTCCTTAAATCTGCAGTGGCAACTATTTACAACTATCAGATTTACTCACGCACTGGATTGACGCGATATGAAGGGTGGTATGGTGAAAAGCCAGACCTGAGTCACCTCCGCGTGATTGGATCCAAGGCATATTACCTTGTGCCGCCATCAGCTCGCCCAGGAAAACTTGAACCACCAACAGAACGAGGCATCCTCCTGGGGTACAAGGGGACATCTACCTATGTCATCCTCAACGCTAAAGGAAAGGTGTTTGAGACAAACAACGTGGTATTTAATGAGGGCACGACAGAGATGCTGCGCAAACGCATGAGGGAGATGGGCGAGGAGCCGCCGGCAAAACGACACAAGACGGCGCCAGCGTCACCTGCGGGCCCTTCGCCAGGGGGAGAAATCAGAGTCTTTGACTCTCTGCCTCAGGCCCCAGCATCACACAAACCCAAAACAACACAGCCACCGCACAGACGATCGCCAAGCCGAAACACACTGCCGCACAGACGATCGCCAAGCCGGAACACGCCACCGCACAGACAGCCACAGTCACCACACAGACAGCCACAATCGCCGCATAGGCAACCGCCAAACCCAAGCATGGCTGAACGTGGAGAGCCGTCTATCTGGGTACGCACTGCAGAAATCAACCCAAATCGCCCAAACAGTGTCCGAGTGACAGCAGAGAAGGCACACATCACTACACACACACTTGACCCTCGGGTCACCCGTGGGCGCATGGAAGGCCAAGGCCTTCGGCCTCGGGAATCTATTCAAGCACCTAGAACATACCCTGATGTTGCACTCCCAGCAATGAACTCAGAGTCAGTGGACTTAGAGCCGGTTCAACTCTTGGTGGCAACTCTCCTTAATGCACTAGACGACGAGGAACTGGAGCCCCAAACACTTGAAGAGGCGCAGCAATGCACACACTGGCAATCATGGCGGAAAGCTATGAGGGAAGAGTGCAAGTCCCTGGATGATAACGGCACCTGGACTCTCGTACCACCAGCAATTGGGAGGAAAGTCCTGAAAGGAAAATGGGTCTACAAACTGAAACGGGGGCCCAACGGGGAAGTGCTTCGCTACAAGGCACGATGGGTTGTCAAGGGGTACCTGCAAAAGGAGGGCATCGACTACAGCGAAACCTTTGCCTCTGTGGTCAAGCCAATGAGCTACAAAGCCCTATTTGCAATCACTGCAGCCCTAGACCTAGAACTTCACCAGATGGATGTCAAGACGGCCTTTCTCTATGGAACTGTGGAAGAGGACATCTATGTGGAACAACCACCTGGCCTACTGGATCCAACAGACACTCGCGTCTGTAAACTCAACAAAGCACTCTATGGATTGAAACAGTCACCTTGAGTATGGTACAAGACGTTGACAACGTTCCTTGAAGATATTGGATTCAAAACACTCTTTGCAGACTCTGGAGTATTCGTGCGAGACCACACCTACATCGCCGTATATGTGGACGACCTTCTCATCGCTGGCCCATCACTTGACGAGGTTGCGCTGGTCAAACAAGCACTCAATGAAAAATTCCAGATGACAGACCTTGGGGAATGCAAACACTACCTCGGCATGACAATTACAAGGGACCGCCAGAACAAGACTCTACGCCTAGGACAACGTGCCTATATCCAGAAGGTCCTTAGGGACCTTGACTTCGCTGATCTCAATCCTTGCCAAACACCAATGGACACATCACTGCCAGACCCTGCTCCAGAAGGGTATGAAGCTGACCCAGAGCTGAAGCACACTTATGCGAGAGCTATTGGGTCCCTGATGTATGCTATGCTAGGCACAAGACCAGACATTGCCTTCCCAGTCTCCTTCCTCAGCAGACACCTTGCACGACCAACTCCAGGACACATGGCTGCTGTCAAAAGGGTCTTCAGGTACCTGAAAGGGACAGCTGACCTGGAACTCGTCTTCAAAGGGGCCCTGCAACCACTGACTGGGTACTCTGATGCCGATTACGGCGGTGACCTGCAAACACGCAGATCAACGTCGGGATACGTCTTCCATGTTGGCAGCGCTCCAATCAGTTGGCAGTCAAAACGCCAGACTGTTGTAGCGCTATCCACATGTGAGGCGGAGCTTATGGCACAGACTGCCGCTGCAAAAGAAGCTACATGGCTACGACGTTTACTGGAAGAGCTTGGAGCTCAGCAGGGACAAATTGCTGCCACGATCATCTATGGCGACAACCAAGGAGCTATTGCAATGTCAAAGGACCAGACACACCACAGCAAAGGGAAACACATTAGCATTCAGGAGTTTTACGTTAGGGAGGCTCACCAAAAGGGGGTGGTCGAGATGCGCTACACGCCAACAAGCATGCAACTAGCAGACGGGTTGACAAAACCGCTAGCACGCCCTGCTTTTGAGAAGTTCAGGGAAGGACTTGGACTGGAAGGGCTAACGATGCCCCGAAATACGAAACGAGGAGCCTATTAGCTGTCAACGAGCTGCGAGAACGGGCTACGGGCAGACGGTACAGAAGCAGGGGGAGTAATCGGTGTTGAGGGCATCGACGACCTCTGTGAGACTTCACACAAAGGAAGGAACGAGTCTACGGGTTAGATGTGCTTGGTTCGAGGGGGAGTGTTGAATGTCATGGTTTGGGAAGCCCGCACCGGCGTACATCCCACGTTTTGTGTACATATACAGTGGTCCCCTCGGGACCATTTCCACTCAGACTCGCTCCTTCAATGCAATCCAATTGCCCACGTTCAACAATTATTTGCCATATCGAAGAGAACAGCACCTTTATTGTTTACTTAATGTGGAAGATAGATGCTTATGGAGGATGCAGCTTTATGGTTATTTGCCATGACGAGGAGAACAGCACCTTTATTATTTACTTAATATAGAAGAAGGCAAGACGCAGTACCTAAAGATTAAATATAATCTAACCATACCTTTAATAGAATTACCCTAGACTTTATTACCTATATATATATAAATCTATAGCTATAAGGAGTTACCCTAAACTTTATTACCTATATATATATAAATCCGTGGTAATAAAGAGTTACCTTAGACTTTAATATTTATATATATAAGTTTAAAGTAATAAGGAATTATCCTAAATATCTTTATATATAATACTTAAGTCTAGGTAATTAAATTGCTATAAACCTTTTTATGCTTAAAAATATAAAGAATCCTCTTTACCGTAATATATTATATTAATAAGAAATTTAGGTAAAAGATAGCTTACCCTTAGTAAATTATAATAATAAGGCTATTTTATTATTTATAGGACCGTTTTATATAGCTAAATTGTTTATAAAGGATTTAACTTTATATATATTTAAATTATAATATATAAATTATTAGTAGCTATTTTAAAGCTAAGAAAGAGATTATTTATTAAGATATAAAGCTAGAGCTTATTCTTATTTATTTATAATGTATGGGAGGTATTGTTATATTTTAATATAGATTTTAATTTAAAAGCGTTTAGCTATTATTTAATAGATAATAGCGTTATAATATTATTTAGTTAAATAATTATAAAAATTAATTATTTAAATTAGCAGTTCCTTTTATATTAAGCTAAATTATTATTATAATAAGATTATTAATAGGGTAAAATTAATTTATTTTATAATAATTTAAACCTAGCTTATATTCCTTATTAATGGGTAAATAATTTAATATTTATTAAATTTTGCTTTAATATAATAGGAAGAGCTGATATTAAAGGATTAAAAAGTAATATTATTATAAACGCTTAGCTATTATAAGCTAATTCCTTTTTATTAGTTAATAGGTAATTAAATAATCTATAGAAGCTATATACTTATATTTAACCCTAAGGTTTTTAAAGGGGCGCCCCTTATATGCCTTAGCTTAATTTCCTAAGGAAGTAGCCTATACTTTAAGTAGCTGCTATATAATTTAGCTATTAATACCTTAGTAAATATTAAATTGCTAAGCCCTTTTAGGGGGGTTATGTTATAAAGATATAAACCTATATATATATAGTTATAGTAGAGCGGTTGTAAGATAGGTAAGGGGCAGTTATATAGCCCCTGTATATTTATAAAGGGGTTATTTTAGCTTTCAGCTTAAGCCTTATGGGTACCGTAGAACTATTTTATTATTTATAAAAAGGATAATAATTTAATTATAAATATAAATTAATATTATGGCTATTAAGGTTTAATCCTAAGGTGTATTATTAAGCTGATATTATATTAAAGAATATAATGTTAAGGAATAGCTTATATAGAAAGTAAAGAGGTTTTTAGTAGTATTATTTACTTCTTTATTAATAGTTTTTGGTTTTATTTTTGTATTAATATAAATATATATAAGATCTTTTTTTGTAGGTAGCCTACCTTAGATTAATTAAGTTGGTTGTTAATTATCTTTATTTAACTGGATTATTACTTATAGTAGTAAATCATTATATATAAGGGGTATTATACTTTATATTTAATATTAGTGGCTTAGTGAAAGTTCTTAGTATTTAGGTGTTTTGCTAAATTAATTGCTAGAGTTGCTAGCTGGTAGCCCGTTACTTATAGGCTATATATTTAATTGCCTTAAGGATATATTTAACTTAGCTAGGCCTACTAGGCTTAATTAAGGATATATTATATAATTTATCCCTATAATAACTTTTTTAATATTTTTAGCTTTAAATCTTAAGGGATTAAAGGATTAATAGGCTATATTTTTATGATTTATATTTATATTGAAAATTAAAATTAAAGGGATTTTTACCCTTTTATTTTATTAAAGATTTCTATTCTTTATAAGCCCCCCTTAAGATATTTATATTATGATTTAATAAATATATTGCCTTAGCTAAACTCCCTACTTAATAATATCTTTAACTTAAATCTGCTTATGGAGGATATTAATTTTAAAAGTTAAATATAAATTTAGTTTTGCTTTATTAAATAAATAAAAAAATAATAAGAATAATGGTATTTTATTAGCGTTAAAGCTTCTACCTATCCTATATTTCTTATATCTTTTCATAATATTAAATTAAAGTTAAGTTTAATAAGGTCTTTTTTTCCTATTAATTCTGCTAAGCCTATTTCCTTAGTTATAATTTTGCTAAATAATAAATAGGGATAATAAGAATCTTATTAATTTATTTATATATATTATTAATTAAATAATAAGGTATTTAGTTATCTTAAAAGAGTTATAATTATTCCCGTTATTTATTTATGCTTAATTAAATTTCTTTATTTTAATATTTAAAGCATTAAATAGAAATTATATTATATTAATATTACTTTCTAGCTATTATAATATTATATTTTAATTAAATAATTAGATTTTCCTTATCTATATTAATTTTAAGTTAGTTATTAATTATGCGTTGGATAGTTAAGGCTTATTAAGGGTATTTATTGCTAGATATTAGGAGGCCTTAGCTGGTTGCTTAGCTAATGCCAACCTACTCCTAAGGCATTTATCTAAGGCCTAATGCGCCTAACCCTTAAAGCTAATCCTTTTCCTAAAGTTATAAATCTATTTTATTAATTTTCCTTATTTATATTATTTTATTAATTAAAGGCTATTTACTTTAGAAATTTATTATAATTATAAGTATAACCTAGTGTAAGAATTATTCCCTTTAGAGGATTTTCAAGGGACGTTAAGGGTATATTAAACCTAATAGAAGTATTAAGCTTTTCTGGCTATTAAACCCTATCTTTAGATAAATTATTTTTAGGGTAATAAGCTATTAAAAAAAAAAAATAATTCTACTTAAGGCTTATATCGCTATCTCTTCTTTTAATTATATTGCTATATAAAACCTATATTTAAATATAGGAATATTAACTTACTTCCCTTTCATTAAGGGATGTATAAGTATATATTTTAAAATAAAGCTTTTTTATAACTTAAGATTAATTAACTTATATTTAATTGCTATTTATATAAAACCTTTCCTTATTTTAATTCTTTAAGTTTTTATTAAAATATTTATTATTACTACTAAGATCTATATTAAGGGCCGTTTAATTTAGGTTTATATCCTAGGTTTTATTATAAATCCCTATAGCTGCCTATTCCCTAAGGCATTATTTCTACCTTAGGGGTAAGATATAAGTAATATATTTAAGTATTATTTATTTTTAAGGTTAATATATTTAATAGGTAAGTTATTATATAATTCTTAGTAAATTCCAACTTTTATAATCACTATTTTATTATTAAGATATATTAATACTTTTTATAATATTTAATAAGTATATATTTTAATGCCTTAACCCTACGTTTAATTTATCCTACATCGCTAATTCTGCTTATTAAAAATAGCTTATTAATATTAATATATTTAAATATCTATATTTAATTAAGTAATAAGGGCTTCTTATATATTTAAAGTTTAAGAATAGATAAAGGTAATATATAGCCTTTAAGTCTTTAATTATTTACTTTACCTTATAAAATTGAAAATTAATATTACTATTTTAAGGGAAACTTTAGTGGTAACTAGCTATTAGATAGTTTAATTAATCTTTTACCCTTATATTTATATTTAATGATTAATTTATATATTAGAACTATTATAAGCCTTTATTAAAGTTTCCTTTAGCTTCACCTTATATAAATATAATTTATTATTTTTTAGGTTTATTTATTAAAATTCTTATTTAAATCCTTTTAAGAATATTAAGATTAGTTAATAATACATTAAAGCTCTTACCTATATTTATTTTTATTATATATATAAGTTTTATATTTAAATATTTACTTTAATAAATAACTCTTTAATTTATATTTTAAGATAGGTTATTAATAATTATTATATTAATATCTTTATAAAATATAAACCTTAATTCTTATAAGGGTATTATCCGCTAGGCTATAATATACCCCAGAAAATATTATATTCTTAATAATCTTATCTTCCTATAAAAACTAATGCTGACCTATATTAAGCAGAATATATAGGGGAGAACCCTTAATAAGCTGCCTAGTTTAAATCTAATTATAAGTACTTCCTTTTTAATAATTTTATATATTATTTAACCCCTTTTTTAAGGTGCTTTTTATCTTTTAATTATTTTATTTATATGCTATTAATCTTTAGCTAATATTTAACTTTAAAAAAGATTTACCTTTTATTTAAAGCAGTATTCTTAAATTACTTAATTTATTAAAGGAGCTTTATATAGGCTTAATATTTAATTATATAGGGCTCTTACCCTTTATAGCATCCTATTCTAAGGAACTTAAAAGGTATCGCATTAAAAGTATCCTTTGTAAATTATAATTTAAATTAAGGCTAGATTTTAAATTTAAGTTATTATTGCTTTACTTATTATTATTAAGGCAATCTTTATTAGTTTCTTTTCCTTTGTTTATTAATATACTTAAGTTTAGTGAATATTCCTACTTAATTTAAGGTTAAATTTTTAAAAGTTAAAGGTTTTATAATAAGGTATTGCTAGGGCCTTCTAAAGCAAGGGTTTAACTATTATGCTTAGGGTTTTAATAGGCTTACTATTAAATTTCAAGGCTTACTTTTAAGTAAAAATAGTGCTCTATCATTAAGTAAAGCTTAAGGGTTAAAATAATGCTTAAATAAGTATACTCTTTAGAATATTAAAGGGCATAATATATATTTAAAGATTTAATAATTCATTAAATTCTATAATTTATATTACTTATTATATTTTATTATATTCTTTATTAATATTAAAATTAAAAGATTTATTATTAAAAGTTTTAATTTATTTATATTTTATATTTAAAGTTTTAATATAAAAATAAAAGTTAGGTTAGCTATTAATAGGCTATTTTAATACCTAAGGATAAAGAGCCTTAAAGGATTAGTTAACACTAAGGTAATAATAAAATATAAATTTATAAAGGGTTTTTAGGTATACTTAGGGTGCATTTTAATAATAATCTCTTTATTAATTTATTAATAAAGACCTTATTATGACTTTTACTTTCTTTAAATGATTAAATTTAGATAACTTTCTAGCCTTAAATAGTTATTATTAACTTCCCTAAGTTAATTTAGAAGCCTTATTAAATTATTTAATTGGTAATAATAATAGGCGATATATATAAAGGGTAAGGATATAATTAACGTAAGTTAATAACTTGTGCTTATTAAGGATTCCTTGTTAAAAAGTAATAATTATAATACTTTATCCTTAATATAATAAGGTTTTATAAAATTACCTAGGCCTTCCAGCTAAGGAGGAATTTATTAGCCCTATTAATATAATATGCATATAGCTTAAAATATTTAAAGGCATTATAAACTTATTATTACCTTAAACTTTTATTAACTTAAGTTAATAATCCCTTTAAGAAGCTAGCATATTACTTAAATAGCATGAGCTATTTAGTAGGTTAAGGTCTTATTTATTATTATAATTAAGTAAATAAATCACTTTATTAATTAAAAACGGCTATATATTATTATTTATAAAATTAAGAAAGAGCTTTTAATTTATTAATCTTAATTATATTTAGATCTAGTGAATTTCCTTATATTAAGTTAAATTAAGCCGTAGGCTTTACCTTTTATAATGCCCTTTTATTAATTTCTTTAAGTTTTAGCCTTATAATTATACTCCCCTTAAAACTTAAAAACTTTACTTTTATATAAGGTATTAAGTGGGTTAAGAAATAATACCGCTTAATTCTTAATTAGTATAATTTATAATTAAGATTATAATGATATTTAATTATTTTTAATCCTTTAACTTTCATTCTTAATTAATAAAAATATCCTTAGTAAATGCTTTTATAATAATTAATCTTTAATTAATTTAAGAATTTTACTTTTAATAATTAAATATTAATGCCTTTAATCATCCTTATTAATTATTATAGTAATCTTAAAAATTAATAAAATAAAATCATAATATTTTATTTTATTATTTTATATTAATATATTTAAGTATATACCTATTTTAAATACTTTAATTTTTTTATAATAAAAATCCTAGTTCCTTAGTATATTTAATAAAAGGTATATGGATCCTTAAAGGGAAAGGCTTGGCTAAATTAATATATGCAGTAAGGTAGATTGGCTAATTAGGCTTAAGGTTTAATTATAAGCTTTTTAATTATAATAACTTTAATATATATTATTAAAGCTAAAATTATTATAGCTATTAGTATTAAACTTACCCTTTAATTATTCTTTATTAAAGGATTTAAATTATATTTATTTTAATTATAAGACTTAAAAGAGCCTTATATTAATATTTATTATCATTACCTCTTTATATTAAGATTAGATAATTTATATACCTGCTGCCTTTTTTAAATATAATAGCCATTTCTTAAGCTCCTTTTTTAAGGTTAAGCCCTAACCCTTCGTTACTTATTATAATTATAGCTAACTAAGATTTAATTATTAAAAGTTAATAAGGTAGAAATTTAAATAAATTATTATTAATATAAGGCTATATAATTTAAAAAATTATTATAAATTACTAGTAAACCTTAAAAGGTATTAGTTTTTAATTTAATAAATATATCCCTTTTAAAGTTAAGGTTTTAAATATATATTAGCTTTAAAATTATTATAATTATTTATATAATAAGTATTATTAAATATATAATAATTAATTTAATAAGTTATTTATAGTTTCGCTATTTATATATTTAAACTTAAACTTATATAGCTTAATCTTTTAAATAAATATATAATTATTAATAAAATCAATTAAGTATTTATTATTATAATAGCCCCTTAATAAAAGAAGGTATATTATAATAGGTAGCAGACCGTTTGCTAAGATTTTAATTAAAAGATAGCACCCTAAGGTACCGCCTATTATAATTATTATAATATAGCTATAGCGGTTATAAGTAGGTTTTCGCTATCCCTTCCTAAATTCCTTAAGGCGCTTTTAGCGGGGTATAAATATTATTAGTAAGGCTAATAATAAAGTACCGCCTAAATGCTTTAAAAGGAGGCCATTCCTTAAGGCTATAATTATTTAATATTTATTAAAGGGGTAAGACCTTTTATTACTTAATTTTAAGCTTAGCTAGCAGTTAATTATCTATAGAGCCTATCCTTTAGCACTAAGCAGCAAGAGCTACCAATACCTTTAAGCAAATCGTTAATAATTATATTTAAGCACTCTCATTAGCGATAAGTTTAATTTAAGCTATAAATCCCTTATAATTAAAGTTATTAAGCCTATTAAGTTATTTAAAGGATTATATAATAAAAACTGTTTAAGATATAAGATTTATATTAGCTATTATAACCTAAGGGCCGTATATTATAGCTATAGTTTTAATTCATTTTATATTAATAATTATAAATATTAAATCCCTAAACTTATTATAACTTATTATATTAAATAAATACCTAAAGACTTTTAACCTTATAAAGAGGGTTGGCTTAAATTAATTACTTTATACCCTTTATAAGGAACCTATTAAAGCTATAAAACTTATTATATTAAGTTAAGTTAAGCTTAAAGGCTATTATTAAAATAAGGAAATATTTATTCTTTTAATAAATATTTATGCCTAGGAATAAGGTATTTAATAAGCTAAGCAGCCCTCCTTAAATATTATTATAGGGTATATTATTATTAAAAGAGGAAGTAAGCCTTAGCTATCCCATTAATTTTATATACCTTCTTATATACCTTTTAATATTATTTTATTTATAAATATATTATAATAGGCTTTAATATGATTTTATTTATATTAAAAAATTTATTTATATAAGGAATTAAAAAAATTAATTTATAGCTATTAAAGTTATCTTTTATTATATATATATTAAAAGGATTTAGCTAAATTTTCAGCCTTATATGCCTTTAAATGCGCCTTAATAGCTACCTAGCAGCTTATAGCTATTATATTTATTAAGAACTTATTAAATTATAGGTATTATAACTTTTTTTTTTTACTTATTTTTTTTTTTTTTCCCCTCTTATATACCTTCTAATATTATATCACCTTATAATATATTATAAGGGGCTTTAATATGATTTTTAATATATTAGAAAATTTATTTAGGTATAAATTTTAAAAAATTAATTTATAATTATTAAACTTATCTTTTAATATATATATATTATATTAATTTTAATAAAATCTAACCTTTATAAGATGCCCTAATTAATATTTAAAGGCTCTTATATTAAATTAGTTATCAATTTACCCTATTAATATAAATAGCAGTACTTATTATATAATTACTAGCCATTACTTAAGTTATACTCGCTATTTAAATACTTAAAATATATGCCTTAATAAGTTCTTTTTAATTATATAATTTTTATTTATATATAACTATTATATATACTTATAGGGGAGGATTTATGCTTAGGGCAGCTGTGATCCTATCGATACCCTATATATGCTGCATACCATTATATAGCCCTTAATAGGGTAAATATGCTGATATAGTCTATTTTTACCTAGGATACTCATAATAAGCTATAGATCTGTTTTTATTTAAAGGTTTAAGATAACTCTTAAAAAAATTTAAGGTAACTCCTTAGATCTTACATTCTTATTTATAATAGGATATTTCCACTTATATTGCCGCTTATAATAAGTATTATATATCATTTAATAATCCTTATAAAGCTTTATTAAATAATATATATTTCATCTTAATATAATATTAATTATAGGTATTATAATAGATAATAAGGAAAAGGTTAAGGTAAGTTAGGAAAAAGTTTAAAATAACTCTTAAAAAAGCTAGGGTAACTTTATCTAAAGGTTATTAATACCCGCTTAAATAATAATGCCGGTATAAATCTTTAGATATCTTTATAGTGGCTAGGGTGTATGGTAATTGCAATATATTGTTAGAAAGCCTTTAATAAGCTTTATTAAATAATATATATCCTATTTAGGTTAAGTGAGGATTGTGGATATTATAGTAAAATATATATTAAACTTTTAAAAAAGTTTAGGGTAACTCTTAATTAAAACTTATATATAAGAATTTTAATATATTATGCTCTTAGCCAGATATTTTAACCATTATGCTAATATATTATAAATAATATATATTATTTAAAAGCCTTTAATATACTTTATTAAATAATATATAGTATGGATTTTTCCTATGCTTATAATGGGCGTTATAATGAGAAATATAAAAAGTTTAGGGTAAGTTTAGGCTAAGATAAAGGATATATATTAAGTGTTATATATTATTTAATAGCCTTAAATGTGTTTTATTAAATAGTATATAGCTTATTTATATATAAGCTTTATAGCGCGTATTATGGTAAGATAAGCTAAAAAGTTTAAAATAACTCTTTTAAGTTTAAACTTTAAGATTTATTTATCAAGCCTATATATATTGTAAAACTAAATATAATATATTATTAGAAAACTTAAGAAAGGCTTTATCTAATAGTAATACTTATATTTATATAATATAAGATTTAGAAAAGTTAGTTAAAAAGTTTTATAACTTAGAAATTAATTACCTTAATAGTAATATAAATTATTATATTTTTAAATTAAAATTTAACTTAAGAATGATTCTACTTATTATATTTATTATAATAGCTATAAAAGCTTAAAAAGTATATTATTATATAGCTTATAATGTACTTTATTTAACAATATATATATTATTTATATAAAATAGCTATAATAAGTATTATAATTAAATAAAATAAATAATCTAAGGTAACTTTTTAAATATAAAGATTGCAACCCTAGCCAGCTATATAAGTCGTAATCCTTATATAATATATAGATTACAACCCTTATATAATATATAGATTGCGACCCTTATTAACTATAAGGACCGCAATCCTTATTTAGCGCAGGGATCGCGATCCTTAGCGGAAAAGTTTAAGGTAAGTTTAGGGTAACTCCTATGCAACCTTACCGACTTAGCTAAATATCTTCATAATTATAGCATTAGATATAATATAATATATATTATTTAATAGCCTTTATTTAAATATATTAAATAATATATAATGTAGATTTTTCCTATACTTATAGTAGGTATTATAATAAGAGATATAAAAAGTTTAAGGTAAGTTTAAGTTGAAATACTAAATATATATTAAGTAATATATATTATTTAATAGCCTTAGATACGCTTTATTAAATAGTATATAGCTTATTTATATATAGCCCTTATGGTATATATTATAATAAGATAAGCTGAAAAGTTTAAGGTAATTCTCTCTAGTTTAAACTTTAGGATTTATCTTTTAAGCCTAAATTAAGTTTAATATTAAATGCTATATATTACTAGAAAGCTTAAAAGGCGCCCTATTTAATAATAATACTTATATTTATATAATATAAGAATTAGAAAAGTTATTTAAAAAGTTTAATAACTTAAAAATTAATTAGCTTATTAATAATATAAATCATTATATTTTTAAAATAAAATTTAACTTAAAAACTAATCTACCTACCATTCCTATCATAATAGCTATACAAGGCTAAAAAGTATATAATAATATAAGTCTTAAAGCGCTCTATTTAATAATATATATATTATTTATATAAAATAACCATAACAGGTATTATAATAAAATAAAATAAAAAATCTAAGGTAAGTCTAGAATAACTCCTACCTAGCCTCCCTAACTTAACCAGATATTTCCATAGCTATAAGGCTAAACTTAATATAATATATATCATTTAATAGCCTTTATCTAAGCGCATTAAATAATATATAATATAAACTTTTCCTATTATAATAGCGGGCTATATAGCTATAAATATTATAAAGTTTAAGATAAATTTAAGGTAACTTTTTAATACTAGCAAAATACCATTAACATCTAATTATACCTTTATATTATTTAATTAAGATATTATAAGTAATATAGTATTCTAAATTAAAAATAGTTAAGTATTAAGTTAAAAGGGGTAAATTTAAGGTAAGTTATAAAAAAGTTTAAGGTAATTCTTTTAATAGTCTAAGGTAATTCTTTTAAAGGTTTAAAGTAACTTTCTTAGGCATTTAAGGTAACTCTTTTAAAGGTTTAAAGTAACTCTCTTAAGCATTTAAGGTAACTCTTTTAGGTATTTAAAGTAACTCTCTTAGGCATCTAAGGTAACTCTCTTAAGCATCTAAGATAATTCTCTTTAAAGTTTAGGGTAATTTATAATAAAATACTATTAATATTTAACTATACTTTTATATTATTTAATTAAGATATTATAAATAATATAATATTTTAAGTTAAGAATAGTTAGGTATTAAGTTAAAAGAGGTAGATTTAAAGTAAGTTATGAAAAAGTTTAAGGTAATTCTTTTAATAATTTAAGGTAACTCTACTTTTATTATAACATAGGTGATTAATATATATATTAAAAGATAATTTATATAATAGTAAATTGATTTTTTTAAATCCTTACTTTAAATAATTTTCTAACCCAGCTATTTTAATACTAAAGCCCCTTATAATATACTATTATATAAGATAACCCTAAAGAGTATATAAGGGATAAAGATTAAAACCTTAATTTAATAGCTATAAGGCTACGGCCTATTATTAACATTAATATTATAATAATTATAAGGCTTAATAGCTAGCCGTAAAGCCTATAAATAATATAATAGCGGTAAGGTTATTAATAAAGTACGCCCTATATATATATATTAAAAGATAAATTATATAGCTATAAATTAATTTTTTCAAATAGCTATATAAATAAATTTTCTAGCCAGCCTATTTTCATATTAAAGCCTATTAAAGTATATTAATAAATAAAATAATATTAAAAGATATATAAGGGGATAATTAATTAGCTACCTTAATCAGCGCTAAGGCTAGTTTTACAGCCCTTTAAGGTATATATTAAACGCTATATAATAGCAATACGACACTTATATAATAAGTTTTTTTAATTAATATCTAATAATATAGCATTCAGCCCTTAAGCAGTTTATATTAATAAAAATACCTTCTTAATTTAATTATAATTGCTTTTTTTAATATATAAATATTTATCTAATAATATATAATATTAATATTTAAGCTAATAACTTTAAGATTTCTTTTTTTTTTTTATAAGTAGCTATTTAACTTACCATATATTATTATTATAGAAAAGCTCTTAATTTAATTATTATTAGCTTTTAATAGTAGTATATATATTATATATAGGCGCTAAGGGCTTTTTATATAAAGCTAGAATTAGGTTAGAGGATTAATAAAGGCTATAAAGCTAACTTATCATATAATAATAGCATTTAAGTAATTACTACCCATAAGTAAATAATCTAAGTATAATTAATTATTAATTAATAAATATAATATAAGAATATTCTTTTATATTATATTATAATTATAATATTTATAATAATAGCGGTAAAGGGATTAGCTTTTTATAATAAGTAATTAAGGGCACTTTAATAATATTAATAATTAATATTAAGCTATTTATTAAGTATTAAAAGTCCTTTATATTTAAAAAGAGCTTATCATCTTACTTATTTATAGCAGCTTTAATATATTTATAATGCTATTATATATAATTATTTAGGAGCGCTAATAAGTATTTTATTATCGGCTTAAGCCTAATCTTATTTAAGTCCTATTATTAAAATATAGCATAATTATTATTATAATTAGCGGCGATATTATATTTATATTAAAATTAGCTAAGATAATTAAAGAGCTATATAAAGCAGAGGTAATTATAATTATCCTATAAATAGAATAGAGTAAATAGCTATATATATAAAAAGGCATCTTTAATATCTTTACTAAATATAAAGAGCTGCTTTATAGCATTTAACATATATAATGCTTTATTATATTTAAGGTTAAAAAGGGTATTAATTATATAAAGGTTAGTATATAAGGTAGTGCTTAAGTAAAGCCATTTTTGCAACTAAGGGGTATTAAGGGGGTTATATATATATTTAAACTTTAGCGCCTTAATAATGATTATAAATATATATATTAGCTTAAATTAATATATATTAAAGCCTATATATATAAATTAGGCGATATTAATATTATATAAATTATCTTAATAATTAAAGGGTAATATAATAGCTAAGCTAATTTAACATTTAAGCTATTTTAATTTATTATTATATATAAATATAATAATATAATATTATATATATATTATAAGTTATGAAACTTTAATAAGTAGGGTTAAGGCGCTAAGGTCTTTCTAGCTATATAAATCTTTATAATATATAATAAGGATATATTATTTAATATAAAAAACCTTAAGCTTATTAAGCTTTAAGGGTATAAAGCTTTATATATTTAAGAACTTAAATGCATTATAATTAAATATAATATAAATATAGCATCTAATATAAATATTTATAAATAAAAGGAATAAGTCCTTTATATTTAATATATAAGTAAGATGCTTAACTATAAATAGATACCATTATTTATTTACATCTTAAAACTGGCAGATAAAGTTAGTATCGTGCTAGCCGCGGCTAGGGTTGGCATATAATTTATATATACTATATAGGTATATAATAATGAATTTAAATTAAGGGGTTTTACTTTTCTTATAAATATAGCTAATAAAGGATATAGATAGGTTAAGGTTAGAAAGGTATGCATTTATACCTATAAATATAGCCTTAAACTTATCCTTTAATATAATTATATATATCTTAATATAAATAGCATTTATATTATTAAGGCTTAGGATTTATAATAATATATGGAATATAAGCTTAAGGCTAAGGGGCTTTATTATATACTTTATAATATATTTATATAATATATAAAATAATATAGCTATTTATTTAATTAGTATATATAATAAAAAGTGGTTATATAATATTATAATAAACTTAAGCTTTAATATAAAAAGCATAACGATATACTTATATATAGCTATATTATTAATAAGATATATAATAGCTTCTAGGATATCATTATAATAATCCTTAATAGCATTAAAAATAAAGCTATTAAAGGCTATAACTTTATACCTAGAATCTATTTAACTAAGGTTGCTAGTATAAACTATATAGCCTTTAGGCTAGTAAAGGGAATAGTTTACCTGCATTATAAGGCATAAATAGGAATAATCTAATTATCTATTAATAAGGTATATTATCTTATAGCAAAAAAGGATATTCTTAAGCCTAAGGCTAATATATTATAGCTATTTATTATTAATATCACGCTTATATATCTATTACCGGTCTTTAAATATAAGGGTATTTTGGGTTAATATAATAAATAAATAGCTATATAATAATAGGCTTATAAATATAATATTAAACCTTATTATTAAGAATTGCTTTATTATATTAACTAAGTCTTATAAGAGCTGCTAGCCTTAGCTTAGCAGCTTAACTTTAGCGATAAGCCAATTAATAGCAATGATATATTAGCTATAATTAACCTTAATTAGGTTATTAAGGTTGGCTATATATATAATATGGAAGGGGATATAAGCGCCTTTAAGTGGCTGCATTATATTTATTTTATTAAAGGGTTTTAAGAATAAATAATAATTATATAATAAATATAAGTTATTATCCTTAAGGCTATAGTTATTAAAGATATATAAGAATATAAAGATATTAATAGTAATTTCCCGCTACCTATTATATTTAATTTTAAAGGAGGCTATAAGCTAGTTATATAAGATTTATTACTGCTTCTCTTATATATTAAATGCTGAGCTGGAATTATCGCTATATTTATCGCGTTTATTTATAAATACTTATATAAGCTCCGCTTACACCTTATTATTAAATATAAGCTACTTAAAGGTATTTTATTAAAAAGGCTAATAACCTTTATTAAGCATAAAAAATATTATCTTATAAAAGTTATAAGCTTTAAGCTATTAAATATAGGTATTATTACCTTATTATACCGGTTAAGGCCTATCTTAGATTAGCTTTAGCGATAAGGCATTATAGAGCAGGTATTATATATATTTTCAGTTATTAAAGCCTATTTAAGGATTTTCCACCTTAATAGTATATATATACTTAAGGTAATATGGGTGGTATAAGGCGGTATAGCCTTTTATATAGGTATTAAGGGGTGCTTTTATTATATTATGTATATTAAAGTTAACTTAATAGCAGTCTTAATATATAGCTATAAAGTTAAGATATATAAATATCTGCTGCCTTAGCTATTAAAGCATCTCCTTTAATATAGCGCTAAAGGTTATATCCTTTAAGTTATGCCTTTAAATTAAAAGCCTTGTATTAATAAATTCCTTTATAATTTTAAAAGATAAGCTAAGGGTATCTTAAAGTAGCCTAAGGAATCAATCTTATATAATAAAAGATAATATAATCCTTTGCTAGTTTAAATTAATATTATTTTCCCCTTATATCTTAGCTTATAAGGTTAATATTAAGGCTATTATTGCGTTAAATAATTATAGAAAGTATTATAATGTAATAAGCGATGCTACTTACTATAAGTATAAGAGTAGATACCTATCTATAAATTATTATTATATCTTATTAAATAAGGTATTTATTTATTTAAAATTAGAGTTTATTAAGAGTTAGGGGAATATAAGTTTTATTATTATAAGCCTAGTTATAAAGAGCTAGATATTCTTATATTTATATAGTTTTATATCCCTTTTAAGCTTTTTATAGGAATTCTATATAGTAATAAATATAAATAATAATATAAAATATAGCTTAATACCCCCTTAAAAGGCATTAAGGCTTAATACCTTTATATAAATATTATTTATATTAATATATTAAATAATAATATACTAGCTTAATACCTCCTTAATCTTAATATCAGCCTAGGTATACTTTAATGCTATTAATAATATTTTAAATATATAATTAATAGTTAAGAGGCTTTATATATTTATATTTAAGTCCCGCTTAAAATTATTATTATTAAAATATAACTATATTAATAAGTAATATAAAGGGTTAACCTTAGTACCTTAGCTTTAGGTATAGCTAGATAATATATTAAGTTTATTAAAGATAAGCTTTATTACCCTTTTAATTATAATACTCCCCATAAATAATCTTACCGCATTATTATATTTATAATATAGCTTAAATATATTTTTAATCTATATTATATAGTATATTATATCTTCCTCCTTTAATTCCAACTCTTAATTAATATTTAGGATAACCTTAGTAAAATTATTATACTTATAAATTTAATTATAATTAAAAATTAAGTTAAGGGGCAAGCCTAAGCTATTATTTCTATTGCTATTATTACTATTATTAAGAACTTATTAAGTATTAATAAGTAGGGTATCTTAGGTAAAGATAGCATTTAAGGGAGGTATTAATAGCCCTTTATAGCTACTTATAATAGGCTTATCCTAGCTTATAAGGCTTAATATAAGATAGGTATATACCCTTTAGGTATATTAACTATTATTATTATTATTATTGCCTACTTTTAATAAACTACTATTAAATTTATCTACCTTTAATAAATTATTATTAAATTTATTTACTTTTAATAGGCTATTAGTAGGCTTATTTATAGCTAAAGGGTATAGCGGTAATATTAATAATAATAATATTAATAGAAAGTTATTATCTACCTAAGTAAGGTTAAAAAGGTTATCTAATAATAAAGATAACTATTAATAGCGTAAAGGCTACTAATAATAATAGATTTAAGCCTTAGCTAAGTTAGCCCCTTTTAAGAAATTTATATAATATAGATATTCTAAAGAACTAAGGCCGGGATTAGGGTCTTTAATGGCATTATCTTTTAATGCAGCTCTTAAGGTAATTTTTAAAGCAATACCTATAGCTTCTTATATAACTTTTATTATATTATCTTTTACTATATTTAATAAGTTAAGATGCTAATTTAATAGTTTTGATAATAATATATATATTAATAAGCTATTACTATTAATTATAAAGACATAATTAATAAATAATCTAGGTATTACTGGTAATAGCTTTAATAAAGGCTTTTTTATAGGCCTTAGCTAGGGTGCTAATATAGGATTGCTATAGGGATATTTTAAGGGGGATATTACCGCCATAAGAGAATCCTTAATAACGCTGCTAAATATTATTACCTTTCAGTTATTGCTTTTAATAGGTATTTATATAATAATGTCTAGCATGCTTAATATAAAAGGCTATTTTAATATAAATAGTATAGTTAATGGAATAGGAATAGGCTTAATAAGGATACCTAATCGCTATAGGATAGGGGTTATAATCCTAATGAAGATAATAATAGTGATAGGGTTAGGCCTAGATGGCTATATAGGTGTTTAAGTAATTAATGCTATAAAGGAAAGGAGTTGCTTATTAATATAAATTAATATATATAAAGCAAGATTTATAAGGTATTTATTAATAAATAGGCTAATTTTAGTTATTAAATAAGCTATAATGCAGTTAAGGCAAATATTATAAGTATGGTAATAAATATAGGAGTAGTAATATTAATAGGTAAGGTAAGAATAATTGCCTAGCTATTATTAGCAACCCAGGCCGCTATTTTTAAGTTATTAAAAATATTTTATATAAATTATTGCTATTATTCTATATTCCTAAGCCTTATCTATTCTTACTTTATATAATTCTTTATAACTTATATAATAATATATAAGCTATTAGATATAATATAGCTACTACTAGGCATTAAATAGTTTATAGTTTAGATATATATAAGTATATATATAATGCTAAAAAAAGAAGAAGATATTATAAGAGGAAGCTATAAATTATATTATAATTAAAAAGGAGCTATTAAAAGGGTATATATAATATATAGCTAGGGTAGCGTATTAATAAATATTAATATATTACTATTATAAGCTTTATATTATTAAGATTGCTTTATTTAAGTTTATCTATATAATTTATAAAATAAGTTATATAATAATAAATTGATTTTTTAAAAAATATACTTTAAGGAATTTTCTAATAAGATTAAATTCATAGCAAAGCTTATTATAATATACTAGCAGGTAAGATAATATTAGATAGTATATAAGGGCATTAACTAGCTTAATATAATATAGGGTTGCTATATTTATATATATTATTTATATATATCTTAAGGACCTTATCCCTTATAAGAATAGCGCTTTTATTAAATAATAGCATATAATTTAAAGGCCGCAATCCTTATAAAAATACCTATTATAACCTATAATAATAGGTAATATAAGGATTATAATCTTTAAAGTAATACCTATTATAACCTATAATAATAAATAATATAGGGATCGCAATCTCTAAAGCAATACCTATTATAACCTATAGCAATAAATAATATAAGAATTACAATCCTTAAAATAATACTTATTATAGCTTATAATAATAAGTAATATAAAGATTATAATCCTTAAAGCAATATTTATTACAGCTTATAATGATAAGTAGTATAAGGATTGCAATCCTTAAAGCAATATTTATTATAACTTATAATAATAAGCAATATAAGGATTATAATCCTTATAACAATATTTATTATAGCTTATAGTAATAAGTAATATAAGGATTATAATCCCTAAAGCAATATTTATTATAATTTATAATGATAAATAATATAAGGATTATGATCCTTATAATAATACCTATTATAGCCTATAATAATAAGCAATTTAAAGATTACAATCCTTATAATAATACTAATTATAAAATTTAAAAAGTTTAAGGTAACTCTTTAATAATATAATTATTAATATTTAAAAAAGTTTAAAGTAAATTTATATTATTATAAGTATAAATCTAGGGTAACTCTTTTATAATATAATTATTAATATTTAAAAAAATTTAAGGTAAATTTATATTATTATAAATATAAATTTAAGGTAACTCTTTAATAATATAATTATTAATATTTAAAAAAGTCTAGGATAAGTTTATATTATTATAGGTATAAATTTAAGATAACTTTTTTATTATAAGGATTACAATCTTTATTAAGTAGTAGGGATTACAAACTTTATTAAAAGCTTATATAATTGCTATAAAATAGCTATGCTTAATAAGGGTGATTAAGGGTATAGCCCTATCTTAGCGCTAAGGAAATAAATATTTATTATTCTTAACGCTTTAATTTAAGGATATATGCTAAGCCTTTAAATAAAATAAAATAAAAAGTTTTTAAAAGGATATATTAAGGTATTTAAAAGAGAATAAGTATAAGGATATTTAGTTTTTTTAAATATATTAAAATAGCTTTAAATTTTTAAAGGAGGGCAGCTTTATTAACTATATATTCTTAAGCTAAAATTTTTTTTTTCACTAAGTCCTACAGCTAAAAGCTAACTTTTAACACTAAAGCACTATAGATAAAGAAATATTATTTATTTTTATAATATATATTTTAAATTTTATAATTTAAAGTTAAATATTTAATATTATAAAAAATAATTTTATAAATAATTATTAAAATAATTAATAATATTATAAAATTTAATAAATTTATTTTAATATTTTTTATTTTTAATATATATTTTAAATAATAAATTTATTTTTATTAATATTAATAATAATTTAAAAAATAAAAGTTATTTATAAAATAATAAAAATATTAAATAAATATTAAATTTAAAAAAATATTAATTAAGCTTTAAAAATACTTTATAATTTAAATATTATAAGCTTTTTTTAATTTTTAATTTAAAATAATATTTTAATTTAAAAAAAAAAGAAAATTAAATTAAATTTTTTAAGCTTATTATAATAAATAAATATAATATAATTATATAATTAAAAAATATTTTAATTAATAAATATAAAAATATATTATTATATAATATTATAAAAAGAAAATAAAGATTTAAAATAATAATTTAAAAATATAAATTTAAAAAATATTAATTTAAATAATAACTTTAAAGATTAAATTTAAATAAATAATTTATTAATTATATAATAAAAAAAAGATTATTAAAATTAAAAAATAAAAATAAGTTAAATTAATATATTATATAAAAAAAAGTTAATAATTATAAGTTTTTTTTAAAATTAAAATAAAAAGATATAATTATAATATTAAATAATTTATTTAAAGTATTTATAATAAAAAAGCTTTAAAAATTAATAAATAAAGAAGTAATTATTTTTAAAAAATATAATAAAAAGATTTATTATAATATATAAATATTTAAAGTATATTTAATATATAAAATAAAAGAATTATTAAAATAATTATTTAAAAATATAATAATAAAAATAAAACCTTTATTTTAATATAATTATTAATAATTTAATATATAAATATAAAGTTAATTTTAGTCTTAATATTTAAAAATATATTTTTAAAAATATAATTATTAATTTTAAAAAATATTATTTAAATATATATATAATTTAAAACTTAGCTTTAATAAAGTATTATTATTTAATTATTAAGTAAATTAATTAATAAATATTTATTAAAAATTATTATTATAATTATTAAGTTATTTTATAAATTAATAAAAATAAATATATATTAATTTATAACTTATTAACTTTATTTATTTAAATAATTATATATAAATATATTTTTATATAATTTTTATTTTTTTATTATAATTAAAAATATAATTAATTTTAATATTATTAAAATATAAATTAATAATATTTTAATATTTTATAATTTTATATTTTAAAAAAAAAAATATTTTATTATATATTATAAATTTAAAAAATAAAGCTTAAATATTTTTTATATATAAAAATAACTTAAATTTTAATAAATATAAAATTAATTAAAATAAAAATATTATTAATTTTATTTAAAAAAAATAAAATATATTATTAAAAAAAATATATTAAAGAAATTTAAAATAAATAATAAATAAATATAAGTTATAAAAAGCTTAAATAATTTATATTATAATAATATTTTAATTAAAAGCTTTATTTTATTTATTTATTATAATATAAGTTTAATAATATTTTATAAAAAATAATTATAAATATTTAAATATATATTTTAAATAATAAATTAATAATATTAAATATAAATTAAAATATATTTTACTTAATTTTAATATAATTAAATTATATATATTTATAAATAACTTATTTATAAATATAATAAATTTAAGTTTTTAAATTAAATTTATTATTATTTTTTAAAAAAAAATTAAAGAAAAATAACTTTAAATTATATATTAATTTAATTTATTAAAGCTTAATTAAATATAAAAAAGTTATTTATAATATTTTAGCTTTAAAAATATATAATATAATAATAAGATTTAATATTAATATTATTTTAAAAATTATATTTAATATTATTATTTTAAAATTATTATTATTATTAATATTTTTAATTATTTATATAAATTCTTTATTATTTTATAAATATTTAATTAAATTTAAAATTATTATTAAAAAGTATTTAATAATAAATCTTATAATATTAAAATAATTTTATAAATAATAAAAAATTAATAAAATAAAATAAATATATAAAAATAATAATTTAATTAATATAATAATAAAAGTTAAATTAAATAATATTTTTATAAAATTTATAAATTAAAATAAACTTTTAATTTATATAAAAAAAAAGTTATATATTTAAAAATAATATAATTTCTTTATTTAAATTTTTTTTTAAATTATAATATTTAATTTATTAATTTTAAAAAGTAATATCTTTTTTATAATATTTTATTTATTTATTTTAAAAAATAATTTTCTTTTTTATTATTTATTTTATTTATTTTAAAAAGTAATAATTTATTAAATTTTTTATAAATTAGTTTTTTAAAAAATATTATTTTTTATAATTATTTAAAAAAATAAAATTTTAAAATATATTAATTTTATTTTATTATTTAATATAAAAAACTTAATTATTAAAATATAATTATATTAATTAATTATTTTATTTTTATTATTTAAAATATAATTAAAAAATAAAAAGTTTATTAACTTTATTTTTAAATTCTTTAATTTTATTTTTATTAAAAATAAAAAATATAAAATTAAATTTTTTTTATTAAAATTATTATTTTTAATTTCTTTATTAAAAATATTTATTTTAAAATCTTTTTTTATAATATATTTAATTTATTTTTACTTTTTAAATAAAGCTTTTAAAATAATAATATAATAAAATTATTTTTTAATTAAGCTATTTATAATAATATTATTTTTAATATATTTTTTAATAACTTTTTAAATTAAAGTTAAAATTTAAATAAAAAATAAATTATTATTTTTATATATATAAATAAAAAAGTTATTATATATTTTATTAATATAAAGCTTATATATAATTCTTTATATTTAAATTATATTATTTAAAATATTTAAATTAAAATATTTTTAATAAGCTTTTTAAAAAATATAAAAATAAATTAAAATTAAAATTAAAATATTAAAAATATTAATATAAATATTATTATTTTAATTATAATAAATATAATATTTTTAATATTTAAAGTTAATATTAAAATAATTTTTAATTAATTTATTAAAAATAATATTATTTATATAATTTATATAAAAAGTATTATATTTTAAAAGAATATTATAAATCTTATTTTTATTTTTCTTAATATATTTAATTTTAATATTTTTATATTATAAATTTTAAAGCTTTATTTTTAATTAAGTAATTTTAATATTATTTTAAGTAATAAGTAATTAAAAATTACTTTTTAAATAAAAGTATTAATATATTATATTTAAAAATAAAATTTTAAAACTTATTATTATTACTCTTTTATTTAATTCTTTTAAAATATTTATAAAATATAATTAATTTATTTAAATATTTTAAAAAATGTTAAAATAATATATATTTTAAAAAGTAATATTAAAATAATTATTTAAAAAATAATAATAAAAATATTAATTAAAAAATAATTAAAAGATAAATATTTTAAAATAAAAAAGTTAAAGTAAAAAGAATTAAGGATTTATATAATAATAAAAAATATTAATATTATTTTTTAAAATAAAATATTAAGAAATAATAATTATTTTTAAATTATTTAATTAATTAAATAATTATAAAATATTAACTTTAATATTTTAAATTATTTATTTAATTAAATAATTAAATAATAATATTATTTAATTTTTAAATTATTTACTTAATTAAAAAATTTAAAGGTAATATTTTTAAATTTAAAAATTATTTATTTAATTAAGGGATTAAATAATATTATTTTTATATTTAAATTATATATTTATATTAAATTTTAAAGAATAATAATTATAAAGTTACTCTTTAAATTTATAAATTAAATAATATTTTATATATCCTTTAAAAATAATAATTTATTTAATAAATTAAATATTAATACTTATAATTTCTTAAAAATTAAAAAGTATTAATATTAAGAAATAATTTTATATAAGGTTTTAATATTTATAAAAAAGCATTTAAAGTACTTTTTTTTAAAGCGCTTTTTATTTTAATATAATTATTATTATTATTATTAATTATTTACTTTAAAGTTATATTTTAAAGCTTTATATAAAATAAAGTTTTTTTAATATAAAATAAAATAATTTCTTATTTTAATTATTATTAAAATTAATTTTAAAATTTATAATTAATTATAATAATAATTTATTTAATAATTCTTTTTTAAAAGCTTATATAATTTTATAAATATTTTAAATAATTCTTTAATAAAATATATATTAATATAAATAAATAAAAATTTAATGTAGTCGTAATTATTAACTGCTGCGTTAAAAGGGAGAGGGACTTATTAATTGCCTAAAGCCTCTTTTATAAGGCTTATAATAGTTATTTAGGCCTGCTATGCTAGGCTTTAGGGCGTATTATATTAATTGCCCCTTATAAGATAACTAAAAAATCGTCTGCAATTTAGCTATATAATATACCTTTTAAAAGAATACTTATTAAAACCTCTTATAGCTTATATCTTATTATAAAGCTAATTTATAGCTAAGTCTTTATATATTAAATTAACTTTAATATAGCTAAAAATCAAACCCAGGGCCGCTATAATGCTAATATAATGCAAAGCTTATTATATAAAAAAGTTTCTAAGTATAATCCCACTCTTTTTAATATAAATAATTAGTTATAGCTATTATTTAATATAGTTGCGATTATTAACTGCTGCGCTAAAAGGAAGAGAGACTTATTAATTACCTAAGGCCTTTTTTATAGGGCTTATAATAGCTATTCAGGCCTGCCACGCTAGGCTTTAAGGCGTACTACATTAAAATTTAAAGTTTTTATTTAATTTATATTTATAATATTATTATATTTTATAAAAATATTTTAAATTTCTTTATATAATTATTTATTAAAGTTTTTAATTTATATTATTATTAAAATAATTATTATTTATTTTATTTTTATAATTATTATAAAATTATTATTATTTATTTAATTTTAAATTATATTTATATTTAAATATTTATTATTATATAAGAAAATTAATATTTATTATTTAAAAAATATATTTATATAAATTAAAAATAATATTATTTAAAATTTAACTTTAATTTATTAATATTTATAAATATTTTTATAATTTAAAAACTTTTTATAAAACTTTCTTTTAAATTTTAATTATATTTTAATACTTATTAATATATAAATTAAAACTTTTAATATAAATTAATAATCTTTAATATAATATTAATTTATAAATAATAAAATAAATATTATTTAAAGTTATATATAATAAATTTAATTATAATAATTTATAATTTATATTAAGTTTTATTTTATTATAATATTTATTATTATTATAATTTAATAAAAAAAATAAAAAAATATAAATTCTTTTTATAATATATTTATAATATATTTATTATTTATTAAATTTAATATATATTATTTAAAAGTTATTTAAAAAAGCTTATATTAAATAAATATTTATAAAAATATAAATAAATAATATTTAAAAGTTAAATATATAAACTTTTCTTTAATAAAGTAATTTTATTTTAATTTATATATACTTTTCATTAAAAATAAATATTAATTTTTTTATATAATAATAATTTAATTTAATAAAACCTTTAATAATATTATAAAAGAAAATTAATAAATAATTATAAGGATTTTAAATATATTATATATTAATATATTTAATATATTAAGTATATAAGAAATATTTAGCTATATATATTTCTCACAATCTATTGTGGTACTTGTGTTCCTTTTCACATCAGGTTTAACACCCTGAACATGCTTCACATTAATCTTCGGTCCTCTGAACCATCTGCGCGCGCTGATCGCGTAATAAGTCAATGCCAAGAACATTGCCCCTCCGTAGATCAAACAGGTCCAGTTCATTGTAAGTAGCGTGAGATCCGCAGACCTCACAGCTGGAAAACAAAGTGCCGGTACGATGAGCAGCCACCATGCCACGGCGATAGCATTTGTCGGCTTTGAATAGCGACCCAGATGCCATGGCCCTGCGGGACGCCGTCAGTCGGTCACCGAGAAAGACGTGCAAGTCTGGGAGGTAATCGCACTCACCTGGTTGAAAACGTCCCCGGTTAAAGAAAAGTTTCAATGCCACTGGGCCAGTGAAAGACGTGTACTGAGCGATAGCACCTGCAGCACGAGTCGTCAGGTAAGTCTTGACGGAAGGACCCTCGAGACTGTTAAGGATCATTCATACCAATACTGAAGACCGCACCGATTGCCACGGGGCTTGCAAACATCAACAGTCCCAAAAGCGCACTCACGGCCAAAACACCCCAGGTAGCCAAGACTGGGGTCTTGGTGCGCCTGTCCACTTGCCTCCACCACTTGCTTCGTGGCAGTGCTCCATCTCGGGCGAATGCGAACACTACTCGGGTCGCAGTTATGGTACAACCCTGGCCAACAAAGAACTGTGCGATAATGTTGAGACTGAACAGCGCGAGCCCTGCACGTGGGCCAAGTACTTGGAGACAGAGACTTCCGAAAGGTTGGCCGTAATTGGAGGCCACCACGTCGGGTATGTTCTTTACCGTATAGACAATCACCAAGATTATGGCCCAACCAAGATACAACCCGAGCTGAGCAGTCATGACAATTGCGCGCGGGGATGCGATGTTGGCATTTGCGCACTCTTCGGCTAGATGAAAAGGGGCGTCATAGCCTGACATGGTCCATATCCTGAAAGTTTCTCATTAGCAAGTACGATTCCAGGTATACGTGTCAATGTCTTCGGGTACCAGAAGCCTTGCACTCGGGAGTATCTCGCCGATCAGCTAATATGGCGAGCAATGGGCATCTTCAGAGTGGAACAGCTTACGTGGTCAAGAATCCTGAGGTTTCAAGCAAATTAGTCCATGATCTCCCTCTCGATGTTGCATTGAGCAGGAGGTGATATACCCATAATAGTAGACCAGCCAATTGGCCATTCCGTTCCATTTTCAAAAGTCGTCCAGACGTCATGACTGCTGTTTGTTTTCGGGGAGTTAATGCTGCCGACGGGGAACCAGATGACAAAAATAAAGACCACAACAAGATTGAAAACAGTCCCAATCTTGTTCACCCATCCGATGAACCTTGTTGACTGCATAGTAATGACCCCTTGGACGACGAGGAGTGCCAAAAGGCAGAGATACACATGCCACGTCGCGGAGACGTAGGACGGGTTCACCACCTCGCCACAAGTGACGAGCATCGCCGCTAAGAGTGGGTCAGAACGTAGGATCGTCCAACAGAGTTCCGGCAGCGAGGAGCTCACCAAGCGCGTAGTTCACACTGCATGGCCCAGTTACGAATCCGCAGAAGTTCGACCAACCAACGAACCAGCTCGCCAGTGGACCCCAGCCCTCGGGTGCAAGCACAGCCGCGGCGTAGTAGAGACCTCCTGCGGTCGGCATGCTGGAACACAGCTCGGCCATGCTAAAGGCAGTGCACTGAATGAAGAGACTCGCAATGAGCCAGCCCCAGACGGCACCGGCCGTGCCGCTGTAGCCAAGGGAATAGCCAAGAGTCGACGCGATGGATGGAAGGAGGCCGAGCACGGAGAATGACACTGAAAATGACTCGAATAGTGAGAAATCCCTTACGAAATAAGTCAGCGAGGGTACGTTCACCTAGTGGAATGCCTCCGCTGGGCACATCACGGTAAAGAGGAAAATGGGGCTGGATGTTTTGCGGCTGTGGGATTGCAGAATATTAGGACAAAGGAACAAGTTCGTAGCCAGGATCACACCGTTTGAATTCTTGTTTATATCCCAGTGCACCCAGCGTTTGCTCATCACTTGTCGCATCCTGGTCAAGGATCGCATGTTCGTGTTGTTGTGCGAGCACAGAGGTGACGTGCATCTTGTTGTCGTCGGACGCCGTATCGTTTCCCTGTTCGATAGCCATGTCTCATATATAACTTGATGAAAGAAGACCAAAGATTTACTAGATACAGAGTAGGCAGTAACGATTCCTAATACATGTACGATGAACATTTGCAACCGCCGACAAGAACGTGAGAATCAGTCTCCCTATAGCTTGTCAGCATGGCAAGGTGGGGTTCATCTCCCTATCTAGACCCCAAGCTCGGTTTACTGATGAAAAGAGTCAGTCCATTGGCTGGGTCGGCTTGATGACATGCGGCTGCATTAGCAGCAATCCGAATGGAGGCCCATGGTGATAGGAACCTTGCCTTAGCTAACGACCCTAAAGATAAGAAGGGAATACATATAGGGCGGGGAATCTGCCCCTGATTGGTTCGCATTCCTGCTTTGCATATCAGTACGACCTGCTTCCTCAGCACTGCGATCCGGACGGCATCCCGAGTTCCGAGGTAGGGAACACACCAGCAGATAGTCTATTCTCCTAACTGGGTCCTCAGCTTTTTAGACTCGACCTGCTATTTCACATCATCACCAGGTATCTAGCATTGAGTATGAAGTCATTGAGAAGAGGTCCTTATGATTTGGTCACTAATGCCCCTTACTTGCACACCTCTTATGATCACGTAGGCTTCCACACAGTTTTCTACCAGCCTGAGCACCCACTAGTCGGCCAACATAAGGTTGTGCTATGCTCCTGCCACAATAAACGCCGTGCTTCCTTTTCTCCCTTTTCATAACATCGTGGCGGAGGCCTGTTTGAATTTTGGAGACTACTAGGGACAGCACACGGGATGCATGGCTCATAAGCAAAATCCTCCTAAAGCGCAGAAGTAATCCAATTTTCCGGAAACAGATTCAAGATCAGGACCGCACGAAGATCCAGGCGGAAGAATGAATGGCCGCGGGTGAGTGCAACCTGACTACCTAGGTACAGGAGGTCTCGCCAGTAAACTTGGAATAATCAATTTGTAACATGATTTATAACTAGCCTAAATCCTTGGTAACTTGAAACCACCTGGTACCTGCCTCTGGAAAACCTGGCCCGCATCGTACTTGTTTGCTGAAGCCCACAGTTCCTCTAATGTATCAGCTGAGCGGCGCTCCAGTGGATTTTGCCAGCTATCAGCATAAGTCCCTTGCAGATAACTCCGATGCACGCCCAAGCTCGTCGCCTTTTTATCAGTATCTTCAAGAAACCTTTGTACAGTATCCTCAACCAGGCCGTCACTGTTCCTTTCTTCATTGTCTGTCGCCACCGCCAAATGAACATATACTAGATTTCCCTGGCTCTGAATCGGCCCGAGTGAGTCCACGGCGCGGTGCCGCTCAGACATGACGCTCGGAATGGGCTGGTAGGCCAAACTTACCGTGAAGCCGGCGAGATCCAGCAGGCGATCTACGTTGAACGCCTTGTCGGCCAGCTGGTAGAGCTCCTCCATCATCTCCGCGGACGGCGCGAAGCTGATGGTGGCGAAGACCCAGCGCTTCGGGTATGTGGCCAAGGCCGCGTACTCACGAGTAATGGATGTGACGTTGTCGATGCGGATGGTGTTGGAGGGCCCGCCCGGGAACAGCGCCTTCTGTGGGATGTCGAGGAACGGTCTGAACAGGGCCGGCTCGGGCGCCGGTGGGTCGCTCTTGGTGTACTGGAGGCTGCTACCGATGAACCAGCTGCGGGTCGCGTTGCTCAGCACCAGGTTGTTGATGTAGTGGGAGTACGGGTCATATGGGTGGGTCGAGGCGAACTTGGCGTGGGCTTCAAAGTGCTGCTTTCGGGTGGAGATATCATGGAATGTCTGTCCCCCCCAGAAAGGCCCCTGTGGGAATGTTTTCAGCGTGATGGATGTCACCACCCCGAAGTTGTTCCCTCCTCCACGGAGTGCCTTCCAGAGATCCTGGTTCTTATCCGCGTTGGCGTCTACAATGTCTCCGTTGGCCAGAACAACTTGAAAGCTCTCTGCCACGTCGCAAATGAAGCCGTACCGAGGCGAGAAGAAGGAAGTGCCGCAGGCGAGGACGGCTCCTCCAACACCCACGCCCGCAACCCGAGCTCCAAGGGTGCTGAGGTTGTACGGGTCAAGTTGCTCCGTGACTTCATCCCATGTCTGCCCGGGGCTGACATGTATGGACTTGTGATCGGGCGACAGTCCTGCAGCGGGCAGATGGCCTAGATCCAGTACGATTCCATCATCCAGGCTCGCCGCGCCCGGGAAAGTCGTGTGTCCTCCTCCGCGAATAGCGAACTGGCACTGCTCGCCCCACTCGACAAATCCGCGAGTGAGTGTCTGCACTGCGGCGGAGACTTGCTGTGCTGATTTAGGAAGAACGATACAGTTGGGATGCAGGTCAACATTCTTGAGGCTGAAGTACGATCCCGAAGACGACTTGTACGCAACATCACTTGGAAATACCACTATCTTGTCGCCCAGCACCTTTTCTAGTGCTTCACACTGTCGCAAAATGTCAGCGCGTGCTTTGTAATTTGCTGAAAATAATTACCGTTCGCACAATCACATGCTGCAGAGGTTACTCACACACGATGTTGATGATTGTACAGCTGCTTGAGTGTGCGGTATGCTCGAAATGTCATTTGTGGCAGGGAAGCTCAAGGGTTTCTGCTGAGTCTCACCATAGCCGCCGAGCGTGGCCAAGCTAAACAACCACTGAGAACTGAAGGGGAGCATTGTTGAAGGGCCCACGTGACTCTACCTATCCAAATTGCAGTCTTGCGAGGGTTTCCCCCTCAAGACAGGCAGACGTCGAGATCAAAAGTCTGATGTCTTGATTTAAGTTGGTGCACCGGCAATTTGGTGATTCCCGAGCCCTCTCTTTCAGTTCCCGAGGCACTCGGGGAACACCACTGTGGACGATGTAATGCCAGCCAGGGGCGTTACCTCCGAAACAATCCGTGAGAGGGACTCGGAATTAATTTGCAGTGCAATGGCGACAAACTTTCTACTGTTGTGTCCCTCTGACAAGGTATAGCTGGCTGCTTCACATTAATTAACATTTTGCTACTCACGAAGAGCTATAACGATCACAAGATCCTGCGCCGGCTTCGCGTTTAATACTCTAACTCAACATATTGACACTAAGAGTTCTTTGAGTCTAAATTTCAAAATGATTCGAAAGGTTGCGCTAGCTGGGGTACGTATAAGAATGAGCTGTCCCATTGGACGAGTAGGTGAATTAAATGATGAGGGAAGTCTAACTGACCGAATATCATAGAAGGGATACGTTGGTGGCAAGATCTACGATGTATTGGTCAACTCCGGATTTGAAGTCACTGTTCTCACTCGTGCCTCCGGGACTGCCGCCGCCGACCCGGAGAGCGACGGCCCCCGCATCAGAGCTGTCGACTACTCCTCGATCAAAAGCCTCACCGAGGCTCTCTTGGGTCAGGATGCCGTCGTCTCTGCGCTCGCGCCGGCGGCGTGGGAGCACCACTTCAAGCTACTGGATGCTGCCGTCGACGCAAAGGTCAAGCATTTCATCCCTAGCGACTACACCTCTCTGTCAACCTTCCCCGAAGTTGCCGACCTCCCGTACTGGAGAGACCTGGCTACAGTCCAGCAGTACCTGAGAGACAAGGCCGGCAGCGCCGGTGTGAAGTGGACCATCCTGGCTACAGGGCCTCTGCTGGACTGTATCTTGAACGGGTCCTACATGTACAACTTTGGGGAGCAAACGGCGTTGGTGACAAGCGACGGGGACCTCGAGGTCAGCATGACGACGGGACCAACGCTGGGCAAGGCGGTAGCAAAGGTCTTGAGCAAATCGGACGAGCTGGAAAGCGGGCCCATCTACATTCACGAAGCTGCCACGACTCAAAATGAACTTCTGAAGATGGCGGAGAAGATCTCCGGTAAGGACTGGCCGGTGCAGCACGTGGAGGCAGATGACACGATGCAGAAAGGTCTGGGTATGGTCAAGGCTTCACAGGGTGGAAAGCCAAACATGTTTTCTTGGTTCCTGATTATACAAGGCACTATATTCAGCGGCAAGTACAAGGTTGCATGGGACGGGTCGGGGAACAAGTTGTTGGATCTTCCCCTGATGCCCAAGAATAAGCTTGAGGGCCTCGTAGAGACTAGGGTGAAAGGCGACGTTCTGTACGGAGGTCTGCCGTGGAACTCTGCACCCAAGCCGAGGGCTAAGTAGTGAAGGTGACGGAAATTCAGTTTAATCTATCACGGTTTTGAAAGTATGTTGCATCAGCAATCAGTCCGAGTGCCGATGGAGGGATTTAATGATACTGGCCTACGTCTGGTGCCGATTTGATTTATTCAAACTATACTGGAGGCAGAAACCCATTCCATTCGCGATACTCAATCGGGACCTTAGGAAACGCGTCCACACCGTCCATGATAACTATTCCCATGCCGCCAGCCAGATGCGTTTGAACATGACAGTGGACAAGCCACGCTCCTGGCACTTCCACCTTGTAACGGATAACCGTCCACACAGCGGGCGATTCACCAACAATGTCCGGTGTGGTAAAGGTATCTTGGTAGGACGGATTCTCCAAGTTGAATGATCCAGGCGGCAGATGGCGTTCCGCTTCATCCACCGAGTTCCAGGGAAACCTCCCAAGCCCCGACCCGAGGAAGAAGACCTTGTTGCCATGTTTGTGTACAGGGTGGCTTTGCGCAAAAGGACCCTCGGTCTCCAAAATGATGTCGATCCACTCACCAAGGTTCGTCTGGATGATCAGCTCGCTGTCTGGGAAAGCCGAGGGCTTTCGGAATAGAAGCGGGGGATCCGTCTCCTCCGCCGTCATGTTGTATACATCATGCCCAGACAGGCTCCACTCATAGGCTCCGTACGGACGGCCGGGCTTCCTGAGCAGGAGCTTAAAGGTGCGGTCAGGATTGCTCGCAGGCCCTTGGGCCGGATACGGATGACTTTCCTCGGGCTTAAATGAGCGCATGTTGTCGATGAGAGGCTGACCAGCGTAATTCATTTTTGGCTTCGGGTACGTGGGTAGTCCTGTGGCGCCGGCATATGTCATCTCAGCAAAGCCACCCAGGATCTGGTTGAGAAGGTCGTTGGCGACGCGCAAGGTGTAGCGAGCGGGCTCCTGATCGAGCTTAACTAATACGGAGATTCGATTCCCGTTGCCGACGTAGACACGGTCAGTGACTACGGGGTGGACATATTGCCCGTCCACGGCGAAGACGTGTAGGTCATGGTTGTCGATAGATATCTGCAAAGGGTACAGCCCACCAACATTCATGAACGTGAGAGCTGCCCACCCGGACTCAGGGTCGACATTAAAGGTGTAATTCGCAGCAGCCCTGGGACTAGCAATGCATCCTCTCACTGAGTTGAATGGAAGCTTAGAAAGATCCACGTCGAAATCTCCCTGCAGTGCCGAGATGGGTGGTACACAGCCTTTTGCCGTCATATGATCCTCTCCAAGATCCTTCAACATCTGCAGGATGATAGGATTGGTCATTTCGTCGAGTGAATCTTGGTCAAGGCAATATTGCGATCCCATGCCGTTGATGATGATGGAGTCTGTGCAGGCGAGATCGAAGTTGGCAGCTGCTTCGATGTGATAGAACTCGTCGAATTCGTACTGACTCCAGTCGGAAATAAGCAGTGGTTGCATGTTTGATTCTGCTGAAACCATCGCCCGTTGTTCCGCTTCATCTTCAGAGACGAGATGAAATGGTGTTGTGGATCCTGGCGATTGCCCCACAACAATTGCGCCGTAAAGACCGTCCATGAGTTGGCCTTTTGAATGTGCGTGGTAGAAATAAGCCCCAGATTCCGCGGCGACCCATTTGTACAAGTATGATGCGCCCGGACGTATGGGGACTTGGGTCAGTCCTGGGACTCCGTCGCTCCAAGGCGTGCCCCGCTGGTCGATCCCGTGAAAATGTATTGTTGTTTCCTCCAAAAGATAGTTACGGACGACGAATTCCACGTCATCTCCATGGCTGAGACGTAGAGTCGGACCGATGAAGCTTCCATTGACCAAGATAACCTCCCTCGCACCGGTGCCGAGGACATCTACCTGTCCGCTGCTGAGATGGACCTCAAATCGGACTGGATCACGTGTTGCAAGTGACTGTGTGTCTTGAGAACTGACTGGGCCCAGTGAGGAAATTGGGAATTGATAATTAATTGAAGCCAGTCCGCAAAATAAGCGGAATAAAATGCTCAGAGCATGCATGTTCGATCCCTTCTTGTTTTGAAACTGCCAAAAGGTTAATGGCATCGAATGGGCTTCAATTTAATTTCAATGCCTTGCCAAGTGACAAACGAGACTTAGTGTCTTGTCATCTGGAGGACCCTCCCTTATAACGGCGCGCATTAGCCACCAATGATGTTTGGACGGCCCTGTTGGATTGTTCGGGTTCTGCAAAACTCGGGTTGTATTTGCCGCTCTTGAATATGATCAGATCTATATCCTGACAGTAGCCCAAATGCAATGCGGCTGGCCTTATAATTTTCCAGTTGAGATATTGCTTGGAGAAGGACTGAATGCGTGGTGCCTCTCCAGCCCTACACAGCAATACCGCTTTGACTTCACAATGGTTGTACCACTTCGGTGGGCCCTCTTCGCGGCCATCAACATCTCGACTACGCTACAATTGACTTCGGCAACCTCTTTAGGACAAACATTGCAACGCCATGGATCTCTTTCGTTACTGCATGAAGTCCTTGTCAAACTCGACCTTCTCCCCGGTTACGAAGAAGCCTACAACGTTACCTTTCTGGCTATGAATGATGAAGCCATAACATACCTCGCCGACTGGGGTTTGAACTTGACCCAAATCGATCCGAACATCGCTCGCACTATCCTCGACTATCACATTGTAGAAGGTGTTCAGCTTTCAGAAGACCTTCTCTGGCAGGACCGCCAATATCAAATTGCACATTCCATCCTACGGCCTCCAGTTTTCACCAATGTCAGCGACGGGCCAGCAGTGAAGCTCATGTCACGCAGGCCGCACGGTTCCAACACGACTCCCACTCTCAAAGCGCAGTCTGGGTTGCAGAGCATCTCCAATATTGTCGACGTTGACCTTAGCTGTGATTCAGGCGTTGTGCATGTCATTGACAGGAATCTGGTTCTTCCACATAACATATCCGAGACGACCAACCTGGTCAACAAGCTCCACGAATTCTGGCGTCTGATCAACATGGCGCAATCCAGGGAACTACTCGAAGAGCTCCGCGACGCGACAGTTTTCCTACCGAATGATGCCGCAGTGAAGAAATTACTACCAGCGCTGGACTCACTGGCGCCCGAAGAGTTAGCTGCCGTCATTGCGAATCATGCCGTACCAAATTATGTCTTGTACCACACACAGTTTACTTCGCGCGCCCAGGAGTATTCAACATTGGGCGGCAAGAAAATCATCGTCACCCGAAAATCTGCGGACATTGTTTTGGCAAATGAGGCTAAGATTCTGGAAGCCGACATATTAATCTACGGCGGAGTTGCGCATGTGATAGACAAGGTGCTGTTTTCTGAACAAGGTACGTAGCTGGAACCTTATGAGATCAAGCACGTGGTATGCACATGTGACTAACTCCACACGGCAGACTCGTCGGAATATCCTTCCTTGCTTGAACAGCTCAACTTCTACATCTATTCCAAGGGTATGGCTTATTTCAGCGTGGTAGCCGCCGCGTGTGCCATTGGTCTTGTCGTATCGATGAATCCGCAGTGGTCTCTGCGGAAAACGCAGAGGACCGGTGTTCTAAGCCACGCGAAGGGGCATGTTGGTGCATGAAGATCTCGGGGTCTTGGTCTTGGCTCGGTGAACTGCTGCTGGTTAGGGTTACACTGTACAGCGGGTACTGCGGTGCTGGGTGGTTCCCGAAGACAGTTTGGGCAGCATCCACCGGCCTAGATGGTGTGTGGCAAAATGGTATTGTTGATGAATCCAATGGGGTTTTCAGAATTATTGAAGCGGTTGATTCCCGAACATTTATGAGATAGCTAGCGAATCACCGCTCTGAACAGTGGGTGGCAAGACCGGATTGTTGACTTCGACCTCCACGTCCCAGTTACCGGTCCGCGTGTCATTGCCGCGGACGCACCTCAGGCTGTTTGCCTCGGCATGCTGTGTAATTTGGCGGCTTGCATCTTCAGAAGAAAATCCTCCTCTGTTGCTGGATCCTTTCACCTCTGCCCGAGGTCTCACCAGAGGAATTACACACGTACCCAAATCTCCCGCCAAAAATGCCAAACACAATGGCACCCATCTCTCCGCTGGAAGCTTCGAAAAACACCACGGCGGTCATTTCTGTGGAGGCAAGAGACCAGGGTATAGATGATATTGTTGCATTATTACAGAGGGATGAGTTCCTCGTTGAATGGCAGGGTCCCAGCGACAAGGGCAACCCGCAAAATTTGCCCATTTGGCGGAAATGGCTGATCACTATGACTTTGGCATTGCTGGTCTTAACCACTACATTCTCATCTGCTGTGTTCAGCGTTGCGGCGAACGCTATCTCACAAGAGTACGGCGTGCCTGTCGAGAGGGCGGTGTTTGGTGGTACATCGCTCTTCATGCTTGGGTTTGCGGTTGGTCCCATAATATTTGGGTGAGTAGTTCTTGTGTGGAATAACATCAAGAACCAACGACTCTGGACGCTGACGGTGCTTCCAAGGCCAATTTCTGAGCGATACGGCAGAGTAGGACCTCTGCTAGTGGCCTACGGAACTTTCGGACTATTTCAAGCATTTGCAGCCGGCTTGCAGTCACTCAGCCTCGTCTTTCTCTGTCGGTTTCTCCAGGGCGTTTTCGGCGCAGCGCCGTCGGCGATCCTCAGTGGAACCCTGGCCGACGTCTGGACTCCGAAGCAGCGTGGTTTCGCCATGCCTTGCACGGGGACGTTTCTCATGATTGGGCCCATCTTGGGACCCATCATTGGCTCTGTGATTGTCCATTCCTTAGGATGGCGCTGGATATTTAACATCACAGCGCTGGTGACTTTCTTAATCACCTTGATGCTCATCCCGGTCGCGACTGAGACATATGCCCCGGTCCTCCTGGCCAGAAGAGCGAGCCACATGCGGCATTTGACTCGAAATTGGGCGTTGCGAGCAAAGTCAGAAGAGACAGAAAGCAACCTGGGCAATATCGTGGAAATGTGCCTGACTCGACCAGCCAAGATGCTTGTGCTTGAGCCCATTCTGCTGTCGCTGTCAGCGTACATTTCCGTGGTCTTTGGTAGGTGATCTTTAACGAGACCATCAACGCAAGATACTTCCCGATCATTTGGCTGACCACACTCTGCTATTAGGACTGATGTACATCTTCTTCCTCGCCTACCCCATGTCTTTTATCCGCGAGCGCAACTGGGACCCCACATTGGCCGGGCTCCCATTACTCTCCGTCCTGACTGGCACGATCCTCGGCGGCGCACTCATTATCTTCACGACCAACACACGCCTGTCACCAGACCCGAGTGCCGGCCGTCCTAAGGAGAACAGGCTGATCCTCATGATGCTCGGTGCCGTTCTCCTGCCTGTGGGGATGTTCTGCTTCGCTGCAACAAGCTCACCGTCTACAAGTCCGTGGCCGCAAATATTTTCAGGAGTTCCCATCGGTGCAGGAATCATCCTCATCAATATGCAAGGACTGAACTTCATCGTCGACTGCTATGGGATTAATTCGAACTCCGCAGTTGCCGCTAACACATTTATGCGCTCACTGTTCGCATCGGGATTCCCTGTTTTTGCGTGAGTTCCTCTCAGAATCATTTCCTTAGTATCCCCTAAAGGACCTACAGCCGGCTAATCCTGCTCCTGAACATGATAGGTCGCCGATGTACGACTCTATCGGAGTAGCCCGGGCTACGTCGTATCTAGCAATCTTTGGTGTGGTTCTGGTGCCGATTCCATTCCTCCTTTACCGATTTGGCGAGAAGATCCGTGCCCGTAGTAGATGGGCACCTTCTTAGTTGCTTTTCCTGAATTTCGCCCAACGGTTGCGTCAAGCATGATATGGATTGAATGATCGGCCATGTAAACAAAAGCTAAACAGGGGTACCCAGGTGGCCAGAACAGGGATGACCGGCTGAAAAACATCCCTTACAGATCAGATGCTGTGACATCATTAGAGTGTTTTTAATTTGAATACATGTGCCGGTTGTATTTTCCCTGTTGCATACTTCTGATTAGTGAATTCAACCGTCTTAATTCGAGACATGTTTGTGGAAGAACCCCATGACACATTTTCTGGTAAGGACACAATCCACTTCATCACACTTGGACGTCTTTTAAGTGCTCTGACAACTTTAGAACGGTTTTCTGCTCCTTCGGCACTGTCCCTTTCCAACTGCTCTAGATTACAGAGGTGCTATAAATGCCAAGACCCGCAAGTCTCCAAGCAATCGTGTCAGGTGAGTACCACCAACTATTTACATCAGCAAACCATCCAGTGGAAAAGAGTCTACTGCAGGTAGCCAAGTAGATAGTTTGCCAATGTGCGTGCTGTCAACAACCTGACGAGACACCGATGTAGGGTGAAATAACATGTCATGCAGAAGATCAATTGATAAGGGAGAGACCGAGTTAATACATGGTGGCTGTGTAATCCATAATCTTGCAATACTACTGCGGCTTTTTGTTCGACTCAAATATCCTAAGCTTCCAGACCAACCATCTTCATCGAATCGGCCCAAAGCTTCTCTTCACCATCCTTGTCAAACGCCCAAGACTTGAATCCGTGTCCTGCCCACACCACATCGTCGGGAACGGGGTGGCTGACGCCACAATTCTCCATGTAGAATCCGCCCAGTCCATCGTAATCCTTACCCACGGCTGCGATGATGTTTGTAGCTGCGCCTTGTCCCACGGTCATCCATACCTTCTGGATATGCGGCATCTGGATCATCTTCTCCAAATACTCTCTCGTCTTGGGCTCGACGGTACCCATGAGCCCACTGGTGAAACCACCAGGATGGAGACTGATGGCGTGCACGCCCTTATCCCCGTACAGGCGCTCGATCTCGTTGCAAAGCCAGATCTTGGCTGTATGGGTGTGCCCGTAAGTCTGGCCGGCATCTGGATAGCCTCGGTTCCGAGGGTTGTGCGAGTCATAGTTGTTCTCGGGCAGGACGGTCGAGGCCGTATGTGAAGTGCTGGATGTAGCGATAACACGCACATTGACCTTGTGGGTGGAGGCAGTGTCCAGGAGCAATTCCTTCACCAGATTGAAAATATAGAAGTGCGAGAGGTAGTTGATGGCGAACTGTGACTCAAAACCATCCTCCGTGAAGGCCCGAGGAACCGCCCCAACGCCTGTAGAGAAGGTTTGTCAGTCAACGTGTCGGATCGAGACTGGTGCGATCCGCATCTAACTTGATTATAATAAACCATGGTAAATAAGGCCTGGAACTGACCTGCGTTGAGCATGAGAACGTCCAGCCTGTGAGCCCTCATGAGGAAGTCCTCAGCAGCTTCTTTGACGCTCTTCAAGCTGCCCAGTTCGATCTGCACGACCTCCAACTTGTAGTTGGGGTCCTCGCCCAGCAGCTGCTGCTTCACAATCTGCCCTTTGGCAACATCTCGGGTGGTGTAGAAAACCGTCATGCCGGTTTTGGCTAAGGCACGGACGATTTCAAGCCCGATGCCGCTGGTGCCGCCGGTCACCAGAGCCACCTTGTCAGACAGCTTGCCGACAAGCCCTTCATCATCAATGATATCAAGAGCAGCTGGACGAGCATCGCCTTCGCCCTTGGGGTCAGCATACGCCGCTGCGTAGCGGTTGTTAACCACAGGAAGATTCGGGGAGTATGGCATGGTGCTGTTTGATGAATTGCAGGACTAAGTCAAGTTCCAAGAGTATATCGTCTTTGCTATGGTGTAATACTGATTCATTGAAAATATGGCAGAGTTATGTCGTTATTCTTATCACAAGTCGGATCACGGGGGCCTGAGTGCATCGGCAACTCTGCGATGTATCAGCAACGATATCAATCGCTTTATTATCAGGAGAACTGGCCACGTTCCGCATATTTGATTTCGGCAAAACAAGACCATTAGCGCCCAAAGAATAGGACTGTATCACCCAACTGACCTGCAACACACCCCGGGAACCAGATAGATAGGCCTTGATTTCCTCGGCGTTAGATCTTATTTCGGGGATATAAACTTCTGATTGGCTACTGCCGATCTCTCGGATGACCGAGCTACGATCATCGGATCTCGGGCCAGGAGACAATCGCGAAAGAATCTGTCTCTTGGAGCTGCCCGTTTCAACGGGATGTACTTAAACATACCGACTTCCATGGGCGAGGCTCGTCGGAGTAACAGAATAGCCAGTAAACCCTTTCATTTACAGCAAACACAACCCAAACCAAGTCTATTACTGCACAACCACAGATGCGCTGACCCAAACATGCCTCACTCAACCGCGGATCGTTCCCCCACAGTCGGGGCCTTTGTGAACTACCATCAGCCGCCGCCGGAAGGCGAAGTCTTCCCTGTGCAATATGTGACCACGGTCGGGTTCCAACGCCAGAAATACGACAGACAGCTGGTCACGGTGACAGATATTCGGCAATGCGATGAAATGTTCAGCCTCGATAAGCAGGGCTTTGAAGTCGTGCAGAGCACGATCCATGAAAAGACATGGGACGGCGATTACAGATTTGGACTCCCTCCGCAATTGAACAAGGATGTTCAGGAGATGGTCATGAGGCAGTAAGTTCTATCTTACCCGGGAGACTGCTTCGGAAGTACCCAGTCTGCCTCAATGAAGTTGACACATCGACTTTGACAGTTCGGGGGCAAGCTATGTTCACCCTTTCGCTCCCCACGTCATACGGAGTGACCCCATCCAAAAGGTCCTAGACATCCCGAAGGATATCTCAGACACGGAGAGCCTGGGAATGACCCCACCGGCTACTTTTATCCACGTCGGTAAGAAACCCATTTGCTACATTATTCAAATCAACAGCATCCAACTAAACGATGCAAGACCAATCTTACGATGGGGCCGAAGTAGTGCTCAACAGACTGCCTGAGGCAGATAAGCTTCGACCTCTCACTAGGAAGAGATGGGGTATCATCAACGTGTGGCAGCCTCTGAGAGCAGTCAACCGCGAGCCTCTGGCGATGTGCGACGCCAGAAGCGTCGAGGAACACGAGCTCCGGCCAGTTACGACCCGGATCGTCATCGGCCAGCCTCCCAACACCATCAACAAGGATAATGAGCAGTGGCATTTGACTTCTAGCCCACATCACAGATGGTACTTCGCTAGTGGCATGACAACGGGCGAGGCGCTTCTAATCAAGAACTTCGATTCGAAACTTGATGGGCGTGCGAGGCGGGTGCCGCACACCGCCATTCAAACCCCGTATGATGAGGGCCCTCCACGGCAGAGCATTGAAATCAGATGTTTGGTGTTTTGGGAGCATGAAGACAAAGAGTAGATGATCAGAGTGTTAAATACTGTTTTCACCACTAATCTTGACATTCATTCATCGAGAACGTGAGCATGGAATGTATCACGCATGTGGCGGTTTAAACCAAGGACATGGTGCAGTACATGCTCGTGTATGTTTCCCTCGCACAGGTCATTTCCTCTGAAATTGCCAAAGTCAATAGAATCTTGGAGACCTTGCTTGAAATTGCCCCCAAATATGGTCTAATGAATGTAGATATTGTCACACGAGCCTTTGATCATGATTCAAGCTTGTTGGACATTACTTTCGTTCAGGTGCAGCCTGGAATTATCAGTATATCATGATCATATGGTGGGCTTTGACCTGACATTCATGGATGAATATAGAAGGGAGCTCGATTCTGATGGCCCTCGGTTCTTCACGAAGTGCCAAGTCTACGGCTAGCCTCAACTTGTGAGATGACAGCAGACCCATGCGTGTCTCTCACCAGTCCAAAATCTTCAGTTTGTAATGCGAGATCTGATCAACAGCGCCGGCAAATCATTCTTCAGCGCACCGGTTGTAGTCCTGCTAACGGCAAATCGCAGTCTTTAATGCCCGGACCCATCGGACTTCGCACATCCATGATCTCCGATTGGCCAAGCCCACCCCAAAAACATGGTTGCATTTGCGGCATCACGGCAAGAGCGTACTTTCGCCAACTTTGAGTCAGCCGTGCACAAGTAATAATAACATACAAATAGGGAGCACGTGTAAAGATCCAAGCTATGAGTGAAATTTGTGAAGTTGGATCCCAACGATTACGAATGTGAACAGAAAAATACCACCATGGATGTGCCGTCAGAAGGTTCGACGAGATCAACACGGTTGTTCTCGTACAACATTTACGTGTACAAGAAACCGAACATGGACGAGGCCGGCCATCACGGCCATATACAGAAGGTCAACACTCCGATCATCAAGGCATTGCTGGAGAAGTACGGTGCCGTGGCGTACACCGTGGTATGTCTATCATCCGCCCCGGCGGAGAATTCGATTGAGGAAGGCTGGCCATAGAACTAACATTCTGGTCACGACCCACAACGACGCTAGTGCAAGAGCAGACTTCGATCGACTCTTTCCCGAGGCCCCTGCAGGAATGCTTGTGAGTGACATGATTCAGAAAATCAACCCTTTCCAGCCTTGGGGATCAGATTTACTAGTCTCTCATTATTTTTCGCGTTGCTCTAATCTGGAGTCGTCGAGCAGTTGGATTATGACACGGTCATTTCCATGATTGTGCCTAATATTGAGTGCATCGAGAAAATGCGCCAGGACCCGGATTTCTTGTACAAATTCATTCCGGATCACTTCAACTTTGCTGACATGACTCAGAGTCGGTGAGTCTTCTCGTTTTTGCGTGTTTCCAACTTTTCGCTACCATTCTGACGACGCTGTGTAAAACAGTTGCATCGTTGGTTGGGCAGAATACTATAACTTTGAATAGATGATCAGGATTAGTTTAGGTACATTCCGTCAACTGTTCGGAAGGTAGCCCTGCTGTGGAAGTGCTCGTTTGTTGTGCTTGATGGGGTTTGTAGCGTCATGTATAGAGTGTGATCTGGCAGCCCGGAGATTGATGAACGAGCCGGCCGAACTCAGTTCAGATGCTTACTCCGTATATCTACCTTTGTCAAATATCGTAGCTACCAGAGTATAGAAACCAAGTATTACCGACCCACGCATATTCGATATAAAGAGATCGCTTCTAATACGTAGATGCAACAAAAAGGTCAAGACACATTTAGCCATAGCACCGGCCGAGTATCTCAGTCCTAAGTCTCAATGGTGAGCAGCAAGGAGACGGGCACAGCGTTTGAGTGATTTTCGGTGGCCGGCTCGCGGAGAATACCGCGGTGCAACATTGAATGTGCCACCACCCCTGTCGTGCGGTGGGATTTCTGATGCTAGGTACAAATCGCCGATCTAGTTCATCCCATACCAACACTGCCATCCCAGACATTGACAAGGTCTTGCCGCTTACCAGCGAACAAGGTCAAGATCCTCCTCTCCACATCACCATCAATGTAAAAAGATGAGATGCCGACAAAGAGACATCAACTGACTGCACATCTAGTTTTTCAAACAACCAAAGCGCAATCTCCCAACCGACTGATAATTCCATTCGTGGATCCTCCAGCCCGTGTCCAAACCAACCAACAAGGATGTCCTCAGGACCTGCTACCACGGACGTCGAACAGCAGCATCAGGGCACTGAACCGAGCACGAATGATGTAAAAGATATGGTTGAGTCCGAGTATCCGCAGGGTTTGCGTATGGCAGCCATTGTGGCATCGCTGTTCGCCTCCATATTCATCGTGGCTGTCAGCCAGACCGTCCTGGCTGCTGCAATCCCGGTAAGGAACAGTCATTGACCGCTTTGCTCTTTAGCAAAAGGTGACCACGGTTTTATTTGCTGACACACGACATCTACACTACACAGACCATCACGAGCAACTTCAAAAGCAACGACGATGTCGCATGGTACAGCACAGGCGAGCAGGTCGCTGCGGTGGCGTTGCTCCTCCCTTTCGGCCGAATGTACGCGCTCCTGAATAACAAATGGGTCTACATTTTCTCTGTGGCGGTTTACCTCGTCGGCAGCGCCATCTGCGGGGCTGCTCCTACCTCGACAGTGTTCATCATCGGGCGAACGATTCAGGGCGCTGGGCTGGCTGGTGTCTTTGGGGGCACATTCATACTGATCGCGCGGATCACGCCTCTGAGGACACGGAGTCTCTACGCTGGCTTGTGCGGTGCCGCATACGCTATTGCCGCTGTGGTTGGGCCAGTCATCGGTTAGTACGCGCTGATGTGGAATCACTCCCTCCACTGGAGATGAAAGAGCACCTGACACGCCCACGTGTTTTAGGTGGCGCATTTACTACGAGAGTCTCATGGAGATGGTGCTTCTACTGTAGGTCATTTTACCATCCGCGTACGGGTCTAGAGACGCCTGGCAAGGAACTAATCTGAGCAGTCAACCTACCCATCGGAGCCGTGTTCCTCGTCATCATATTTGCCTTCCTACCAGCCTCCCTCGCCATGGACTCTCCCGAGTTAAAGGGCAAGGCCCTCCTCCAAAAGGTCATGCGCTTCGATCCATTGGGATCTCTCATCTTGCTCAGCTGCTTGGTGTGTCTGGTGCTCGCCCTACAATGGGGAGGAGCCCAATACGCATGGAACAGCGGGCAGGTGATAGCAGTTCTGGTGGTTTTCGGGTGTACACTAATTCCTTGGTTGTGGCTACAATACAAGCAGGGTGACGAAGCCACAGTGCCATTCAGTCTCGTCACACAACGAACTGTAGCCGCTTCAACCTTATACCTGCTTTTCCTGAACGGTTCTTTCGGCATCTTCATTTTCTATCTGCCGATTTGGTAGGTACCTGTTGAGCCCGCCGACCGTTTCTATCTATATCCCTTGAGCTCCTCTAGCACAGTCGCTGATATTGTGCTAGGTTCCAGTCTCTCGATGGGGACAGTGCCGAAGGATCCGGCATCAAACAGCTGGCATTATCTATTAGCACGGCCATCAGCTCGATCGTTGCCGGCGGGTTGGTTGCAGCGATTGGGTGGTACAATCCATTTTTGATCCTGGGCCCTGTTCTTTCGACAGCAGGGGCGGCGATGCTGGTCAAAATCCGGCCAGGCACATCTATTGCTTACACGTACGTACCAAGCCCCTTGTCAAGGGTTGGATCAGACTATTGGAGATGTTCCACTGACAGCAAGCCTTGTTATAGCATTGGGGCCCAGATTATGGGCGGTGTTGGAGTCGGAGTTGGAGCCGAGCAGGCGAATGTCGCTGTTCAGGCCGTCCTGCCGCCAGAAAAGATATCTATGGGCACGAGTCTTACGCTCTTCACCCGACTTCTTGGCTTCGCCTTGGCAGTTCCGATTGGCCAGAACGTACTACAACAGGCGCTTTCCGACCGTCTCGGAGTGGCGGTTGCGGCGCAAATATTTGGCCGCGGAGGAGTGACTGATATACGAGGAAACCTGGAGATAATCTTTGGCGCCGGTACACCTGAGCTGGAGGGCGCCCTTGAGGATGTCAATTTCGCCTTGACACAGACCTTCCTAGTTGGATTGGTAATGGCGGCAACTTCATTCCCGTTTTCTCTTCTTGTGGAATGGAAGAGTGTTAAGAAAGTAACAAAGGAAACCGGAAAAGAGGAAGGTACAGATAAAACACGAGAAGTGACAGATCAGAATATGGAGATGGACGACATGTCAGGCAAGAAATGAGGGAGCCGGCGGGATGCTGCAACACAGGCACCATTCGGTGCCTGAAATTGATGAGAGCCGGGTGCCTACCACGATGGCATAAAGAGAATACTAGCAATGAGGGGATACCTTATTTTTCGGAACACATGTACATCCTTGGCATTTCGTCTGATATAAGTCGTTAGAGCTCCCAATTATTCTTGCGCGTGTCCAACATTGTTCTCCAGCATTCTAACTAAAACGACTACTAGCTGTTGGCGGTACTAGTACACAGTGACAACACGCAACCAAGTTCAACGGGTGTAGTTACTACTCCGACATGATTCCTATGGTATCATCTTCCACGTTGCTATTATTACCAATGGACTTCATTCGAGATGCCTTGTTGGATTGTCGCAGGATTTAGCAATTTTCAAAGCCGTGTTCGCAGCGCAGTCTACGCGTGTCTCAATTGGTTTTAAGTAGAACTGACAGTGTTTCCAGATATGGTCCTTCCATTACCGCATAGCTCCGCTGAATGTACTGTGAATTGGCTGAGCCAGCCGCAAGGACTAAAAGCCTGGCTTCCAGGTTTCAATAGTAGGCAAGGAATCTTTACGGTGATTACCTAGGTAAGATAGCATGAAGATCAAGCCACCCATCCCGAGAAACGAGCGTGACTCTCAGAACTCTCCCGATGTTAAAGCCAATGAGCCTCCAGCAAAGAGAAATGCCCTTGAGATACCTCACATGACTGCCTGGGGCACCCTGGGAATCGACTGCCGTTCGTCAGTGCCGCTGGAAAACAACACATCTGCACTCAATATGCCCGGCTAGACTTCCTGGCGCCTGGGCGGCTAGGGCCTGCAATGACACCTGCCAGGTCGGTTTAGGGGCCCACTTCGGATCGACTCTCCCGGAGGCTATCCAACACGCGACTAGCAACCCCTTGTACGGCAAGATCCGGGTAGTGCATCAACACCCCCACGCTAAAATGCTTCGCCGGAAGGTGGATGCCCGATGATACAGGATATCCCCGTGTGCAGGCCACATTCAGTTGCCGATCGTGTTCAATTGTGGCCGAGCTCTTGAGTTGACAAGTGTGTTTGTTCGCTTTGGTGAAACCGGTTTCCCCGGTTCACGGATGAGGTGGCAACTCTTCGTCGGCGAATGATTCCCGGCTCGTCCAAATTCAATCCTACAGTCCAGAGATCACACAGTGACATCCAAATTCCGTCAGTCAAGGATCACCAACATACTTGGCATATGTCGGAGTCTGTTTGGGTGGTTAAGTGGTGGTTTACCCCGCAACCAATTATACAGGTCACACCTTCGCAGCGCCCCCCGGGCAGTCCTTCTGCAACTCAGAGATCACGAATATATCTGGCATATATGCTTGATACGACGCGAGCCAAGAGCCGCCGGCTAGTTCCATCCAATACGCCCCCAAACAATGCCGGTCTCTCTCCAGGAAGATCACCCTGGTGGAAGCGCCCGTCGAGGACCCACAGATGCAAGGTCTCCCTCCCGCGGATGGACACCTGAGGTCGTACCGGGTCCCTGGGCGGATCACTTCATCCGGACATTCCGCGGCTCGGGTTGCAAATTGCTGTGCGCTGATTGGTACAGCTCGGTCGCCAAGGGTGGGGTCGGTGATTTCCCATTTGGATGAGTCAGCCGAAGGCCTAATTTTGACGACATGCCTTTGATGTCCAATGAGTGGGCAAAATGCAGATCTATGACGCTTATGATCTATCAAGACTGCATGCCAAGCAGTTGGACACATGTTGCCCAGGCGGATATTCCGAGTCTCTGCAGATTCAAAACACCAGTTCGGCGTTTGAGCGGCGCGCTGGTTCATCCGGTTTGTGCGGGTTGCCCATGATCTTGCCTCCAGACCTGGACCTGGTGGAGAGAGATTCAATCAGCGACTGATGATACTGGTGATGGTCTCAGCATTCAACAACTGCTGCGTTAGCTCCGGTCGCGCGAAGTGCCAGCCAGGAGACACTCTTTTGATTTGGTAGAATTCATACATCGATATACTGACAGCAGGTGCCAGTATATCAATCTGAAGCGCGGGACAAACACGTTGCATCTTGGCATTTACTAAATGTACTTAAAGTAGTTGACATGGATGTGCTCCGGATTCCAGGGGGCGACTAAGGAAGGGGGGAACAAGGAGCTAGCTACTCAGAAGTATCGTCCTCCCAGAAGAGGAAAAACCGCGTCTCAAGGCTCCTCCTTGCCGGTCCAAAACAGTCAGGCGTGGTGGCAGCGCAGTGTGGGGCGCGCCTAGCCCTGCCGTCCTTCTTGGAGTCGAAGATCTTGATGAGGATCACGTCGTCCCTGGTCATGCCGCCCCGGAACCACCACTTGTGTTGTTCCAGGGACTCGGGCGCCGTGACTAGCCACATGTGGTTCTCGGTTGGCGGCTTAGGCCAGTGGAACGGGACACAGTGCATCGTGTCGTGCAGCTCCTCATCCCTGACCGAGCGTGCGTCGCACAGGGTCAGGAACTCCCTCCGAACCGGCTCCAGGGGCCGCCACATGTTGACGATGGCCCAGCGGTGCTTGTCCTTGTGATCGACCCACTCCCCTGGGGGCAGGTCGTCCATCAGCCTACGTACCGCACCGTCGTAGGACTGGTCGACATGTACGTAGTGCGCCGACAGGAGGCCGCCGTCGGTCATGGCCATGTCTGGCCTCTTGGCGTCCTCTTCGGGGTCACTGCGCCAGTCCCGCTGCCGAACGAGGTGGGAAATCAGCCGCACATCGGTCGCTCCGGTGCTTTTAGCACATGTCTGTCAGTCCTCGTGGTTTCTCGGAGAGTGGGTACAGTAAGTGGTCTTTTAATCTCGGGAGCAAACTCACAGTCTCCTCATGAATTCCTCGGCCTCAGGATTGTATTCTCTCACGAGCTCCTCGTCCAGGGGAATCCAAGGCATGCCCTTGTAGGAGGACGGGAAATGCTCAAATTGGAAGCCCGTAGTGTCAAGACTGAATTCCTTCTCCCGCCCACGAGCGTTGTGGGTTCTGACGGTGGCAGTCTTCCACTTGCGCCGCATCAGGTGCATAGTTCCACCCCAGAGGACCTCAGTGCCTCCCTCGGCAGGGTCCAAGCGGTAGTTGAGGTCTACATCATAGTATGGTGCTGGATGTGGCTTTTGCTCCTCAGTGGCTTTTTCCTCGCCGTTGTGAATTTCCTTGGTAGTTGTGGAAGCAGTATTGGCAATCTTGTCTCCGACCTTGATAGCCTTGGGCTTTGATATGTCGAGGAACGACAACTCATCCTCGGTGCCGTGATATATATCGAGAGTAGGCATTCTGGGGGAAACAAGACTGTAGAGCACAAATGGAACGAAAGAATCAGTGCATGCCTCGAAATGAATCAGTACAGTATCATAGTAATCTTATTGTGGTCGTTATTATATACTCGACGGCCAAACTTCCCGCGTCATATTGGTCACTTCAATCCCCGTGGTCATCCACGTCTTCTTCTCGGTCACTCGGCCATCTGCTATCATATTCTGCCCTTTCCATCGGGGAATGGTAATCCTTTGGCCGGGCCGCCGAGTGCGAACTGGGCCCTGCATTTCGCGGGGTTAATTCCGGGTTTTACGGTGCTTTTACACCCCACCATACTGATTTCTTTGCCACCGTTTTCAAGCCAGATTCTACAATGGAGCACCTTGTTTTGTGCCGCGAGCAGATGCTCGCCCTTCTAGCCGACATGGGGAGATGGACCAGTCTGAAACTAGCTGGGGTCGGCTGCTAGCTACTAGAAGAGGCAACAGTGATGGCTCAACACCCACGTTGATGCCCATCTGGTGAACTGGCTGTCCTTGGGGAACTTTCAGTCCCGGGAGCTACCCACCTCTGCTCAAAGCGGAGACCGGCGTCAGCAACTAGCGCCATTAGCTGAGGCGCAGCCTCCAACGAGCTGCTGGTCATTCTGTAAGCGGTCTTGGGTCTCATGCCAATGACGACGATACTCTAGTACTGTCGCACACGCATGCGAGGCGCTGGACTTAGAATGGTCAATTCGATCATCAGGACCTTTCATGGATGAGATCAAAAGTTGCTTGAATTTCACACCTGCGCAGACTATCAGGGTATCTTAAACGGCCGAAACGCCATGCTGTAAGCTTTTGATCCCCACGATGCTTCCATTACCAGGCTCCGCCCAGTCTGATTACTTTTGCTTGATGCTGTTAGCCCGAGCAATGACACGATCAATCTCCTCCTGCAATGTGTGACGGTGCTGCTCTATCAAAGTCGACTCGATATCCGTGCTGGTTGTCGGTGTTGACCTCGGAGAAGACACGGAAGATGCTGCCGATTGTAAGTTACTCAGCTTCCTCATGAACGGGTCAATGTGTTCTTCTAGCTGGGTCAAGACCAGGTGTGCACTTAAAAGCTTTTGCGCCTTGCTGTCCAGCCGGTAGCTGCCCATAAATGAGGGGGCCTTTGCTATGCGCCCGAAGAGAAGTGATTGCTTGGCCGGGTGATCCTGTGGGCCGCTGTCGTCTCCCAGAATTTCCGCATACCAGCCGATGGCCTTGTGTAGACTGATGCAGATCAACACCGCGACGTCCTGCCTCAGAGAACAACGACAGTCGAGGAGGTTCCCAAGCTTTCTCAGTGCCTTTCCATTCTGAGACAGGACCGTGCCGACTTCCCGAGGGGTTTCGTCAAGAGGATCCTGCAGCTGCATCGAATATGTGGCGTCGTTTGTTGATGTGATGCACCCCCTCGCGGGAACATGTAAATCTGTGAGGATATGAATGGCTTCCGTCAAACAGTCGTCAGCCTTCTTAGGAGGCAGAGACCGCAGGGCGGTATCCGAAAGGGAGCCAAAGTCTGACTTGGGCACAGCGGGGTCGCTTTGCTGGGACTTGGGATGCCCGGACGCGTGGGGCTCGCGGGTCTGGTCGACGATGTAATCGAAGTTGTAGTCATATGTTGGCGACTTGTACTCCTGAGGGCCAGCAGAGACTACGTCGAGGTCGTTGCTCCGCTCCATCGACGGAGTCAGATCCGCAGCCAGATCCATATCGATATCGACGGGCAGTGTTATATTCTCCGGCGAGACACTCAGCATCCAGCCAATATGTTCCTGGTCGGTTACTGAGAATGGATCTGAGATATCCTCCAACGAATGCTCGATAGCGTTCTCTGAAAAGGAGCGAGGACGAGGTGGGGCGACTGCAGCGATTGTGGATGGCGCCTTCTCTCCGTTTGTGGGCCCTCGAGGCTGTCGTGGAGGCGAGTCGGCGACGCGAGCCCGCTCTCCAGTCCTCCTCGACATGCTATATTCGCACTCAAGGCCTTTGTCGACGCACCGATGGCATTGCGGGCGTTCCTTGCTGCAGCGGATCTTCTGGGAACTGCAGGCGTTGCAAGAGTTGCGCACCTGTCGTTCTTTGCGGTGGGTTCCAACGTGCACTACTGGGCTGATAGAAGGGTGCATCGGCTTCATGTTGACATAGTATGTGGAGAGGCATTGGTTGTAGTCGACATGATGGGTCTCATTCCTGAGTCGGGACGTTGCGGTTGCAGCCACTTCGTACAGGAACCTCCTCAAACATGGATAGCTTCCTCCATGCATAGGTGATTGACTTTTCTGGCCAATTTAGATCGTTTCGGGTGCTACTGTAAATAAATTCTATTCCATTGTGCCGGTCGCAAAGCTCCCCTATCGTGGAGAGACATACCAGTCACGAAATCCGAGTACCCGGTTGTGATTAAACGGCCCCTGCAGATCTGAACCGTACCACTCTTGCTAATCGGAGCAATATCATTGCTAATCGGGAGCAACATCTTGACCCGACTTCTCTCTAAAGACGCTCTGTGGTGGGTAGTACCAGCATGTCGCCATATTGCATTGATAGATCTGTCCAACACAAACATGAATGAGGGTGTGTACGTTTAGCTCCTGATGCTAGCGAGGTGCATCAGGCAATAGGCTGAGCATGGAACCGTGTCGCGGCCAAGACATCTCGACTCCCCCCGCGTATTCAAACCCCACGAGCTTGGAGATTAGTGGGTTGCATACTGATTATTCAGTCCTCACAAACGTAGTCTACCCCGCGATAGCCGCTAGTTGTATATTAAGCCAAGCCCTCGGCAGCCATTCTTTGACAACACACACGACTGATTACCGAATTTTGAGACCTATATGCAAGTTCTATTGCGACGTTGTCGTCTGCCCTCTGGACGGTGATAAGGATACCTAGGTATCCAAACAGGGCTAACCTGAAAATGCGGCCTGGCGATACCTGCTTGAGTAGGCAACAGAAGGCCGACTAACGTCGTGTCACTTGCTTTCAAAGTTACCCACAGCCTACCTGATGGGTTTGATAGCCAGCGGCCACCCCACCGGAACGGCCCTGTGTAGCGATCCTATTATACTCAACTCAGGAAGTCTATGACGCCTACGGGACAAATGTACGACGACGTGCGCACTAGTACCCAAACACATATTTCAAAGAGATCTGGGCGGAGGCAGCCGGACTGCTCGTGGGCCCCGAAGAAATCCTGGGGAAAACGCTCATCTTCAGGATTGGATGATCAGATGGGAAATGCTTGACTGCTAGCCTGCTTGGCGTTGCTCCCATGTCAACGAGATCTGTCTGCAGGTATCTTGTAGCACCCCACGCCTGTATGTGACATGTCTTTGAGTTCTCACGTCAGCATCAAGCCCACCAGCATGGGAGCTGCCTGAGTGCTCAGATGTATCTCACCATAATGATGAGGTTTCTTCGACGTGTGTTTTGCGCCTGAAACGCGATACCAATATTCAGTGTTGGAAGTTCCGGATCGTGGCTCGTAAGATCCATCAGCAGTGCCATGGCTACTAAGAATTCTTGCTTGGCTTCTAGATTTATCATCCGAAAATGCCGATTCTATGCTCAAAAGTCTAGATCCGATCTCCGCTCCCATGAAAATTCCATGCCATTTGGCCGCTCATCGGACACGAGGAGTGAAGTCTTGAGCATATCCTGTCATCACTTATCGTTCGGTACCAATGTCAAGATGAAAAATGATATCTCTCGGGCTGAGATGTCACATTGCAGGCGCCTGTATCCACCCCATTACATGCCAATGTGCCTCGTAGAAAGTTTCCCAATTTGGATATATCCGAGGATGTGTATCGGCTGACGAGCTATTGATCTTTGCAAGTTTGCTCAGTTCCCACTGCATTCGACATAAAAGCCACAAAATTTGAATTGCTTTGTTCATGAAGATGTTTGGCGGGCAGAAATAACTTTGTGAAAGGCGATTGTGGACTGGCGGGTGCCGTCGTAGAACCACTAGAATGATTGTCATCCTGCTCAATCGTCAACTCCAACGCAAAACGATACCAAGAAACTGTGATTCGACTTATCACAAATTGAAAATCTGATTGTGTTACTGTGCAAGATGCGCTACGATCTCATCCGGAAGCTGTCCAACACGCCACACCTACTCAGGGTCGTTGCTGTACGGTACTTTTATGAAGTCTTTCAACGCGAGCAGTCAGAGAAGGTCATGGCCATGTGCACCTGACGGAACGTAGATAAGCGCGCACTGCTACCTACCAGAAACATCCTCTTGGCAGCTATATGATTGGGAGTCTCTATCTTCCAATGTGCCAATCACGCTGCTATGCTTGCTTTTGCAACTACATCGGCGCCGCTTCGGCGTTCGAAACGCGCCAAGTTTTTTTTGGCTCGAGATAAGCGAAACCATCAAACCCTTCCTGCCAGGGAGAGTGTTTTTTTTTGTTTAGGTGCTGAAAGCATGTGGATTGAATAGCAATGTAATGGTGAAAATAATATTTGATTAAGCTTCTGACAGTATTACTTTGTGTATGCCTATCTTAATCTACATGTTACTAACACAAAGTCATTTGTATTGCGTGAAACACTCAGAAACCCCCCCCCCCCCGTCCTCTCCTTGGTAGGTTTTGTCAGCCGGTAGATCACGCAGCTAATCAGATGTCTAAAAATGCAAGCTTTGTGTCAAATCATGCGGGTCAAAGAGACACGTGCATCTTGCACCTTGAAGACAGATGGCAGCTGTCAATCCAATTCGAATGCCGGCGCGGTAGATTGGCTAATCCCGATACATGGTACCACAGTGACTTGAGGTAGTTAGGTAAGCAAGGCACACATTGATCAAGCATTATATTCCCAACATGGCTTAGATGTTATTTGATCCTTACTGCGAAACGAATTACGAATGTGAAAGCAACCCGGAGAGGTCATCCCCGCATACTGCTAAGTATTGTGTCCATTTGTTTGAGTCTCCCACTCAACATCCACGAGTGTGATTTCCATGAGCGACAATTCGCCTTGCTCTGGCCGATGAACCTTTTGCACCTTGAGCTGAGGTGCGACGGACCTGCACAAGCTCTCAAATGCTGTGAGCGTGCGCTCACGGCCGTTCAAATTCATCAACATCAACAAATCTCGATCGCTGAGTTGTAAAATATACTTAGCCTTGACTCGAACGTAGGACCGAGTTGAAAGAGTGGGCTGATGAAGGAACTTACTGCATGCGACGCTCCCTCTCACGAGATTCCTGGCCTGGCTCGGGAACCACCACGTCATTGATTATAATGCGGTCTTGTCGCCTCAGGCCTGTGGCTAGCTGTTGGAGGATGTTCTGAGCATACTTGTCGCTCCAGTCATGGAGGATAAATCGGCAGAAATATGCAATTGACTCGCCTTCGCCAACTGAGTGCTTGGGCTGAAGTGTCATGAAATCATGGGGGCGAAATTTGATCCGTGATTTCAGATCCTCTGGGCAGCTCTTCTCACCCACGGCCACAGTCTCGGGGAGATCCTGGACCTCGAAACGGAGCGATGAATACTTCTTAGCCAACGCCATGGCCACGTGGCCGGGACCACCACCAACATCCACCATCAAGTGGCCCCCGTCCTTCTCAAGGAGATGCCAGGGGTACCCGCCGTCCACGGCGTGGCGCACATCATACGCACCGCCAACTGAGATGCCACGCATGGCGCGAGCAAACATCTCGTGCAACTGGTGACCGTCCGCCTCGCGGAATCGCTGGAATTGCGAGACCTTCCTTCCGATCGAGGCACCATACGCAGACTCATCGGCCTCCATGCTGTAGCCGTAGGAATCCAGGGCCTTTGGGATCGATGCGCCCGCTGGGTAGGCGATCGTGGCACTCAGATCCATCCAGGCCTCAAGGTCGGGATCTGTCACTAGCAATGCAGAGGTGCTATTGTGGCCGACGCGGCCGCCTGGGAGGGCCTTGAAGAGTCCATAGGAGGATGCATGCTGCAGGATGCGTTCCACCAGAGCCGGTGTGACTTCGTGCTTGCCGACGGCTGCTGAAACTGCGTCGTAAGTAGTCGTGCCCTCCAGTGGTATGTGGCTGGCGAACTTGTGCTTCAGGGCAACCTGCAGGGTGGCTGATGCGCAGTGATCGAAGCTGAGTGTGACAAGTGTATCGCGTGGGCCGCGGACGAGTCGAATGATCTGATCGGCTGCATCGATCAGAGTCGACCTGGCAGAGAAATAAGTGTCATTGGTTGAGATGAGCTCCACGTCTGGTGTCTCGTTTTCGAGAGACGGCTCAGAGAAGCCGTGTTTCGACAGAAATTGGCGGTACTGATCTGACGCCGATGACAGGATGGAGACAAGCTCGGAGAGCTCGGTGGCTTCCACGCGACTAGTCATGATGAGTGTACGATGCGATTGCTGTCAGTCCTTTCCAAGTGAGTCTCTTGTGGTGGTCGGAGAGTAGGTCCTAAACCTGATGGGCCAAGTATTCCAAGGTTGATAATAATGCTGTACAAGTATGCTGACACGGTGAACCGCAACTGCATGTCGCGGAATCGCGGCCAAAGGCAGGCAGTTGATCCGGCTTGTTCGCCTGTAGCTTGCAAGAGAATTGTCAGCGGCGGCGGAGCTGGTAACCTGTTTGGGCCTCGGCATACCACCCGAGGCGCAGCATACGTTGATCACTCCGAGAAACTTGTAAATGCGCTATCTCAGACATGGATGTTACTGCATTCCCGTCTTCGGTGAATGCAGATGTTGGTTGGGACTGGTGCAGATCTCCGAACGGCAAAGCGCATAGTGATTGCGAGTACATATCTGCACAAGATTCGCATGGCGTGTCGAATTCGGTGATCATTGGGACTGGAATTATTTGCCGACAAGTTGCCCGACAATTTCACCGGCTGGTCAGTCTGAGATAGTTTCGGGGCGGTTCTACGCTGATGAGATCCCATGGCTTGTGAAATTGGTGTCTTCTCCATTCCATCGTACAGCTACCTAAGAACTTTCGGATTCTTCAGAGACTTGAAGCACCTTGTGGCAAACATATTTCCCGAGAAGCCCAGAGGACTGGATGTGCTGTCGTCTCTTGGCCTAGGCGCACACATGGGACGCCAGGAGGGCCGTATTAGCCAAAATTTGGCACTGAGGCCTGTCCAAAACTAGGATGAGCCAATTGTCTGTCAGTGGGCCATAAGGTCGATAAGTGGGAAATGACTGAGATTGAAAGTCTCCACAAGGCATATACAATCACGCTGTACAGTTTTGCAGTAATCGTCGTATTGAATAAGGCGATGTATGGATTGGGGGTCTCACGATGGTAATCACACCTCAAGGGGATTTCTCAGCTTTCTAGGTGGACACAATGTACCTCAGAAACCTTTCTACTTTCAACAAGCTAGAACGGGCACACTCGAATCACAAGGACGATCAACGGTATGTACTAAACGACACAAATGCTGCAAAGGATGAGCTGGAATAAGAATAATGCAGAAACAGTTTCGTATACCATGCTTTTACTCACCCTATACGTCGTTGGAAACGGAGTATTGCGTCAGGGATGAATGTTAGATCATGCATGAGTATGGATCTAGCAACTGCGGTGCGAGAGATTGTACACTAGCCTTCATTGAACTAATTATACCGAGGTACATGAGAGCCAATAAACCTAGTCGCAGGATGCGGTCGAGTCCTTGAACCAATGCTCAATTACGGCAGTACAGGGGAAGAGAGTATGCTGCAACGAAAAGAAGGAAGAAAAGCCTCTAACATCACAGTTCCGTCCAAGTTTGGCACTCGGCCAACGACTTCAGCCCAAACATCTTTTTGGAGCCAATCTCGCTACGCACAATGCTGATGTGCGCACGCCTCCTCATACCCGATTCAAAGGTTCCCACGCTGTCTGCCACAGGAAACCCGTTCGATGCAACAAGTACCTTCGAAAGGCTGGCCGCATCGCAGATGGCGGTGTTTGCGCCGACACCACCACAGGGGCTCATTGGATGGATCGCATCGCCGAGCATGGTGACCCACGCCGAGGGCTCCCAGACGGGGATTTCGGCGACCTGGGACGCCACACGGATAAGGGTTGCTTGAGAAGGATCCTGGAGCTCCAGTACCGAGCGTAGCGAGGGGTGCCACTCTGTCGTGGCCTCCAGTGCCAGACTGGGTGCTTGACAATTGTCGCCACTCGCGCCTTTTCGCTGTAGCAGTGTAGACTTTGGCGAGGCGTGCACGCCATTGACCCCATTCTGCCGCTCTTCGCTGAGTGGGAAGCGCTTCTCGGGCCCTATGAGAGCCCAGTACACGTAGTCTGCCGGCAGCTGCTGCCCGTGGGCCTGGCGACTTTCCTTACTGAAACGGATGGGCTCCAGGAGCAATGTGACAGGCGTGTCGCCAATGATACAGGACTGCAGCATGGGGGCCCCGTCCGACACGACCGTCATCCAACGCAAGCCCTTCTTGGGGAAGCGTTCGAGCAGGTCGGGCGTCATTTGTGTCTTGCCGTAGATACATATCGCCCCTGTATCTTTGAAAGAGTGGGACGGTAGGTGCTTCCGTCGAACTGCTGAATGCAGTCCATCGGCGCCAACGACGAATCGTCCATGGATCACTTCGCCGTCTTTGAAGGTCACTGAAACTTTGCTTGAGTGCTCGTCGACGGTAAACGTGTCCAGGTCCTTGTTGAAAGTGACACGATCCGCGATACCCTTTGTCAGGGTTCTTCGAAACGTTGCCCGGTCGACCGTGTAAGTCGGACTTAGACCTAGCTTTCCACTTAGTCCGCCCCCGGAACGACTGTGTGTAATGTTGCCGCTAAAAGGACTGAAGTTTGTTTCCCCCACGCTGAGTATGGCGCATGACGTCTGAAATTCTTTATAGATATCCTCGGGGAGGAGTTCTGCAAGTGCCTTGGATGCGTCGGCCTGCAGTTTGAGACGATAGCCCTGAGGGCGCGAATCCAGGGCAGCGTCCCGCTCGAAGACACGGAAAGGGATCCGGGCCTTGTTTAGCGCTTGGGCAAGGCACAGACCGCTAATTCCAGCTCCGATGATGAGGACAGGTTGATCACTGGATTCTTCGGTTGCTCTGAGGGTAGATCGTAGCGGGTCTGTTATGCTGGCCGATAGGTCGACGTCTTTCAGGCGCGCTGTCAAGACGCCCATCACGCTGTCGTCAGGCATTGTCACCTCAGAGAGTTCCAAACCAGCCTGATCAAGTAGTGCCTTCCATTCTTCCATTTCGCGTTCCTTGGAGTTGAAGACTTGTCGCATCATCAGATCTCTGACTCGGAGTCGCTGTTCATGCAGGGCAGTTGTGGTTCCTGGCTGAGGCAACACCGTGTCCATGAAGACGATGCGAGCGGCCGGGTTTCGCTCAACGATATGGCGCAGATGCTGCAGGATGACAAGTGCTTCCTTGTCTGGCCAATCATGGATAATCATCCGTAAGAAGTAGACATGTGCGTCTACCACCGGCTGGGGTTGGAAAAAGTCGTGCGACATGAAGTTTATACGAGACTTGATCGCAGAGTCGATGCTGTTATCTGTGTCAAAAGACTGACGTGCTGTCTCCACCGCCTCGGGTAGATCCTGGACGATAAACTCCAAGCTCTGGAACTCTTTGGCAACCTCGACACAGAGCTGGCCGTGTGAACCGCCAATGTCGACGACCTTGGCACCCTGGGGAAGACTACCCCAGTCGAAACTCCGGACGGCATGGTCAAGGCTCCAAGGTCGTGATGCAGTGACACTGCGCATGTATCCCGAGAATAGGGCAGTCATATCCGGTGTCTTCTTGAGATAGTCGAAAAAGTTGTCCGTAGTGTCCATGGCCAAGCTGAATGCCACCTCGTTCTTGGACTCGGCTTTGGGCCAGGCTCGAGTCGCGTCAGCAAATTTGTATGCCACAGGCATTGAGTAGTCTAGCATCCAGCGTGCCCAAGCCATAAAGCTCTCATCTTGGACCAGCAAAGCCGAGGCACGGGTGTGTGAGATGCCAGGCGGAGAGGATTTGGATTCTTCCAAGAAGCCATTGACGGCCGCCATTCGTGACACACTTTTGAGATGGCCCTCGGGGACAGTGGCCCTGGATGCCAGGGTGGAGTAATCAATGGGACTTCCGTCGAGGGGTAGGTGCTTCAACACATCGAGATCAACGAGCCATCGCACACAAGTCAGCTCTTGATACTACGAAAGACAGAGATTGTTAGTGTTTGCAATGTCTAAAGCTTGGATAACTCTGTGCTCCAGATCTCATTGTGAAAACTCACGCTGTTTGCCAGGTGATCTAGATACTCCTCAGGGCCGGTGAGAAGGTGGATAAGCCTGGTGGCAGCATCGATGAGCTTCTTGCGTGGCTCATGGGGTGATTGTACACGTTTCTTGTGGGTTCCATTTTCTCCATTAGCGGATGAAACATGGTCACTGTTTAGCTCGCGGAGATATTCTGGTCCACTTGATAGGACTGCGTCCAGGCACAGCTCGATAGCCTGATTGTGCGCCATCATGCTGAGAGAACACAAGTCGTGCCAGAAAGCCCAGGGATGTTTTTTGAGGCGTGTCCTGTCAACAACCGGCGGAGGTGGCGAGACCAAACTATAGATACCGAAAGACGAGGCCAAATTGGCGGGAAGGGTGCAAATTTGAGCCGAGACTCCCCAAGGTACCTAGATATTCGGTTGCCGATATGCCCAGGTGTGCTTCGGCGACTCTCACTATTAGTGGCAATCGTACTACAGTGACACCTGAACACTGATGCGCGAGTGGCCCCTGAAAAGAGAAATAAACGTGCTGGGGTCAACCTACCTCACAAGATGGACTGGGTTGATTTGGAGCGTGGAAGGGCTACCATGTAACCCCTGTCTTCTTGTGCTATGTGGAACGATTGCCGCAGTCTCATCACTTAGAAGATAGCCGCAGGTTACAGCCGAATTCTCAATCCCCGAGTTCAAGATGCAAGGCTAACACTTATATCCAGTACTTGCTTCAAGCTCCCAGTCAGCCCGATGCCCTTCATCTTAGCTAGGGACGTGAATCGGACTTGATCCCTTGCATCTCAATATGCCTCCTTCTTTTCCAGAGAACCGATTGACCGTCTATGTCTTTGGCGATCAGACGTACGATGTTGCAGATGCGCTTCTGAGCCTTACGCAAACTTGTGATGATATCCTGCTCCTTGACTTCTTGTCGCGCAGTTGTGATGTGCTTCAACACGAGGTATCCCGACTACCAGCACATCAGAGAGAGAGGTGCCCGCCTTTCACCGGCCTGGCCGACTTGGTGCTACTGTACCGGCGCGGAACCCTCAATACAGCCCTTGTACAAGCCTTGACATGTCTTGCACAACTCGGGCTATTCATTGGCCGGGTCTCCAAGGGCTGCCAAGAGTATCCCTCGGAACGGAACTCGGTCTCGGTCGGTATCTGCACGGGCGCCCTCGCTGCTGCGGCTGTGAGCAGTGCTCACAGTGCATCCAGTTTGATTACACCGGTACGTATTCGACGCTCACAAGCTTCAATGAACAAACTTCTTAACTTCAGTTTCTCAGGCTCTTGAGGCTATCTCAATAGCTGTCCGTCTCGGAGCCCTAGCTTGGGATGCTGCAGATCGTATCTCACATGGCCAGCTGGACAAGCAGGATGAAGATGCCTTTCCATCGTGGTCTTGGGTCACCACAGGCTCAAACGTGGAGGTCATGGAGAAAGCGTTGGAGCAGTATGCCTTCCAAACGGGGTTGCCTTTGACTGCGGCTCCCTATATCGCTGCTACTGGGGGGCCAACCCAGTCGGTCATCTCCGGCCCACCCAATATTGTGCCTCAATTCCTGGCATCAAGTTTTGGGAGGTCCGTCGCCAAAACCTCAATGCCTATACGAATCACGGCGCCATATCACTCTGGCACGCTCTACAGCAAAGAAGACTTGTCTCGCGTTCTTCTCTCCAGCTTGGCTGAGGAAGCATCCATCCCATTGCGGCTACCTGTCCTCTCTGCTTGCTCAGAAGGGCAATACCCAGACGGGCGTAGGACTTTCAAAGCCGCCCTGGAGATGGCAGTCCAGGATTGCATGACGCGTCGTCTCGCCCTCGACAGCTTGCCTAGTCGAATCGCCCAGCATGTGAAAGCTATCAGAGCCAAACTTGCTAATCAGAAAGATGACAGCCAGTCGATCTCTGTCGAAATTCAGCCTGTGTCCTTCCAAGGTGCAGATAGACTAGGCATTGTTGTTGCCCAGTCAGTCGCCGACCCGTACGCGGACTCGGATGCCTCCGTTTCTGTCAAATGTTCTGTAACCGTTCGCGAGCGTTGGCCGCTATCAGTCGACAACACCAGATCAGACCCACGCCGTGGTTTACGTTCAACTGCAAACTCCCGTCTTGCGATACTGTCAGCCTCAGGCCGCTTTCCTGGAGGTGCCGATACCATGGATGCGTTCTGGAATATTCTCCTCAGCGGAATCGATACTCATAAAATGGTTCCTCCTGAGCGATGGAACGCGTCTGCTCACGTCGGAAACACTTCGGCCAAGAATGTCTCTGGCACCGGGTTTGGCTGCTGGCTGGATCAGGCCGCTCAATTTGATGCAGCCTATTTCAACATGTCGCCTCGCGAGGCTGCTCAGGTCGACCCTGCGCAGCGTCTAGCTCTCCTGGCGGCCACCGAGGCCCTGGAACAGGCAGGCATCGTCCCCAACCGCACACCCTCGACGCATAAGAAGCGTGTGGGCGTGTGGTTCGGATGCACGAGCAATGACTGGATGGAGACGAACAGTGCCCAGAACATCGACACCTATTTCATACCGGGCGGAAACCGTGCCTTCATCCCCGGCCGAATCAACTACCACTTCAAATTCAGCGGGCCAAGTTTCACCATCGACACCGCCTGCAGTTCCAGTCTCGCGGCCCTTCACATGGCATGCAACGCCCTGTGGCGAGGCGAAGTCGATACAGCTATCGTGGGTGGCACCAACGTCCTCACCAACCCCGATATGACAGCTGGCCTGGACCGCGGTCATTTCCTCTCGCGCACCGGGAATTGTAAAACGTTTGACGACGGAGCTGACGGGTATTGCCGCGGAGAGGCGGTTGTCACCATCATTCTGAAGCGTCTTGACGATGCAGTCGCAGATAAAGATCCCGTCCAGGCTTGCATCCCTCCTCGGGGTGTTGCCACGAATCACAATGCCGAGGCAGAATCCATCACCAGACCCCATGCAGCTGCGCAGAAAGAGCTATTTGAGCACCTTTTGAACGCCACGGGTGTTCGCGCCTCGGATATAAGTTATGTTGAGATGCACGGCACGGGAACACAGGCTGGGGACTTCGGAGAGACAACGTCGGTGGTTACAACGCTATCACCCATCGACTCTCTCGGAAACTGTCTGAGGCCTAATGACCAGCCGCTGCATATAGGGGCAGTCAAATCCAATGTCGGCCATGGCGAGGCTGCTGCTGGCGTGACTTCCCTGGCCAAGGTGCTGTTGATGCTCAAGCACAATACCATTCCCCCACATATTGGCGTCAAGACAAAGCTAAACCACCGGCTTCCGGATTTGCAAGCACACAACACACGAATTGCAACGGCGGCCACCCCCTGGGAAAAGCCCAAGGATGGCATCCGACGTGTCCTCTTGAACAACTTCTCCGCCGCAGGAGGTAACACAGCCATCATCCTCGAAGACCCCAGTCTCCACGGACTGCATGGTATTCCAATGCCCGTCTCATACCCGGATCCAAGACGCTTCCATATTGTCACTGTCTCCGGAAAGACCTCAGAGGCTTTGCTGGCGAACCTGCGCAATACGGTGGCGTGGATCGACAGAACAGCATCGACATCGAGCGACGTCAACATCCTGGCCAAGCTCTCATACACAACCACCGCACGCCGTATGCACCACCGCTACAGAGTGGCAGTAACGGCAACAGACCTGCGCCATGCCAGGACCCTCCTGCAGAAACAGGTTGACCGACGCTCAAACGGCGAGAAGAGCAACCCAGTGGCGGCAAAGGCGCCCCGTTTCCTCTTCTGTTTCACCGGGCAGGGGTCTCCGTACGCTGGGATGGGCGCAGACCTCTTCGCACGGTTCGAATCCTTCCGGGCGGACGTGCGGCGGTACGACCACACGTGCGTGCAGCTGGGTCTGCCGCCGATCCTGTCGTTCTTTGAGACGGACAGGGCGACGGGCTCTCTGGACGGTATCTCTCCCGTGGTGCTACAGCTGTCGCATGTCTGCTTCCAGATGGCTCTCTTCCGTCTCTGGAAGTCTTTCGGGGTTGAACCGGCCACCGTGGTTGGCCACAGCCTCGGCGAGTATGCCGCCCTATACGCGGCTGGGGCGTTGACACAAACGAGCGTCATCCACTTGGTGGGACGCCGTGCCCAACTCATGGGTAAGTACCTTGACGCTGGTGCTTACACCATGCTGGTGGCTATGGCCAGTGAGCACAAGGTCGAGGCAACGCTGGCTGGCCACGATGTCACGTACGAGATTTCTTGCCGCAATGGCCGGAATAACACCGTCATTGGCGGCACGACGGCGCAAATTAGCACCGCGAGGACGGTGCTTGAGGCCGGCGGCATCAGCTGCCACGCTCTCGACTCCCCCTTTGCCTTCCACACTTCCCAAGCGGACCCGATCCTCGGTCACCTGCTTCGCGTGTCAGACGCCTGTCCGATTCAACCACCCTCCATTCCGGTCATCTCGCCAACTCAGGGGAAGGTGCTCTACTCTCCTGAAGACTTTGGCCAAGGCTACTTCGTCAAGCACTGCCGCCACTCGGTCAACATGCTTCAGGCCTTGACTAAAGCCAGCTCCGAAGGTTTGATTGACACGAAGACCGTCGGCATCGAGATCGGCCCAGCGCCCGTCGTCACGCGCATGGCCAAAGAAGTCGTTGGTCCATCAATGCAGACCTTTGCGTCGGTGCACAAGGCCATGGACACATGGCAGGTCCTCTGTGAAGCCCTTGTCGGCATATACACTTTGGGATCGACATTGAATTGGAATCAATACCACAATGACTTTTCAATGTGTCACGAGGTTCTGCAGCTTCCTCCGTATGGCTGGACGCTGAAGGAATATTGGCTGCAATATGTTCATGACTGGAGCCTCAGAAAGGGCGATCCGCCAGTCATTCTCACCTCAAACCTGGCCTTTTCTGAGATCTACAAGGTCCAAAAGAATGCGATTTCTGCGGCAGCAGGAGGAGAGGTTATCATTGACCTTGATCTCAACCATGCCGGCGTGCATGATATGGCCCAAGGGCACAAGGTTTATGGTGTTCCATTGTGTACTCCGGTGAGATTGCCTCCAAACCCATCATGTAGCTTCTCGAGCGATGTGTTGCTGACGGCGATTCTATACTTCTACCGACTGTACAGTCTGTCTACGCAGATATTGCTATGATGATTGGTAACTACACACAACAAGTCCTTGGCCTTGACAAGGACAAGATGACCATGGAAGTTGCAGACATGCACATAATAGCCGCCCTCGTCGCCAACGACGTTGGCAATGAGCAGATGCTTCGCACCTCGGCCAAGCTAGACAAGGATACCAAGTCCCTTTTGTGCTCCTTCCTCAGTGTCGACGTAAGTCCAAGAACTCAAAACACTGCTGACCTAGCCGTATCTACTTGCATGGAGCGACTAACAAGTGGTTAATTTTGTCCCCTACAGAGCAATGGAAAAGAAACCCAGCTCCATGCAACCTGTTCCGTACGTTTTGCTGAGCTCAAGGCGATCAAGACGCAGTTTGAAGAAGCCGCATTCACCGCGCGAGAGCGTATCCACTGTCTGGCCGACAAGTCACGAGAGCCTGACAGCAACACTTACCGCTTTAGCGCAGCCATGATATACAAGATGGTTGGCCAATTGGCTGACTTTGCGCCCAAGTACCGCGGGCTCAGCGCCATCACACTCGACAACGGCGCGCTTGAGGCTGCGGGCACGATCTCATTCCGCAGCACTGCTTCGGATGGTGACTCTCTGTGGTTCATGAACCCGGCGTACTTGGATGCCTTCTCACAGCTGGGTGGGTTTGTCATGAACGCCAACGAGGAGGTTGATCTCGACAAGGAGCTCTTCGTCAACCATGGCTGGGCATCCATGAGGCTGTTCAGGTCGCAGCTTGATCCCAAAGCGACCTACCACTCCTACGTGAAGATGAACGAGGGCAAGGGCAATCTGTGGTCGGGAGATGTCCTCATCTTTGACGAACAATATGAGCTTATTGGGGTCATTGGCGGCGTCGCGGTACGTCTCCACGTTTCCACCTGATCATGCAAGATGTGGCTTCCGATGCTGACTCTCGTGATGTCGATAGCTCCAAGGGGTACAGAAACGGTTGATGGAATACATCATTAAGTCTGCCAACAAAAAGGTGTCAAGCGCTGTTCCCACATATCGGCCGTCGGAGCCGGTTCCAGTCACGGTGGAAGTGGAAAAAATGCCCGCGAAGCCAGTGGTCAAGGTTGAGATACAGCCGGACCCTGCGATCGTCATCATAGAGCAGCAGGCAGCCCAAGTGCCAACTCCCGACCCATGGCAAACAGTCCTTGACATCCTGTCCGAAGAAAGTGGAGTAGACAAAGGCGAGCTGGACGACGACGTCAGCCTGGCGGACATCGGTATCGACTCTCTACTGTCCCTGGTAGTCTGTGGTAGGCTCCGTGATGATCTCGACGTGGACCTACCTGACGGGGCATTGTTCCAAGAATGCTACTCTGTTGGCGACATCAAGAAGCGCGTGCCTGGAGCTGGCGGAGCGGCCATGCCCACAACCCCGACGCCGACATCGTCTGTGCAAGACTGCTCGGATAGTCATGATATCAGCCAGGAAGACGCCAATTCCGTTTCCAGTGATTCCGAGACTACCAATTCAGATCTTTCTGCATCGCCTTCTGATTTGATCTCGGATGAGACCCCCCTGACGCCCTCGCTCTTCTTCAGGGACGACAAGTTCTCGCCTCAAGTCACCTCAGTTGAGCTGAGCCGTGACGAGGAGCCGATTAAGCCGGCCTGGTCGCTGTATCTCCAGGGATCGCGGAAGCGGTCAAGTTCCACGCTTTTCCTCCTCCCCGACGGCTGCGGTGCCGCGACATCCTACATGGACCTGCCGCCCGTCTCCCCCTCGCTGGCCCTGGTCGGCTTCAACAGCCCCTTCATGAAGACGCCGCACCTCATGCACGAGCACACCCTCGCCCAGGTCCTGCACTCGTATCTGGCTGGTATCCGCGCCCGCCAGCCTCACGGGCCCTACCACCTGGGCGGCTGGTCAGCGGGCGGTATCCTCGCCTACGCCCTGGCCGCGCAGCTCCTGGAGGCGGGCGAGGCCGTTGCCTCGCTGACGCTCATTGACTCGCCGCCGCCGGACCGCGGCCTCGACCACCTGCCCGAGCGCTTCTTTTCGCACTGCACGCGCGTCGGCGTCTTCGGGACCGAGATGGCAAGGGGCCAGAACGAGGCCGTCGCCGGGGGCGGGAACAAAGACCACAAGACGCTGACGCCCCCCGAATGGCTCCTGCCGCATTTTCGCGCCACCATCGACTTGCTGCATGACTACCACGCCCCGCCGCTTTCTGCGGGGAATAGGGCTGTGCTGGACATGAAGGTTTCTATAATTTGGGCACAAGAGTGCGCGCTTGATGGTGTGCGGTATCCCCGGCTACCGCCTAGAGAAGCCGGGCAAGTCGAGGATGAGGAGGGAGTCAAGTTCCTCTCTGAACCGCGTGTTGACTTTGGCCCTGGCCGTTGGGCTGGACTCTTCCCTCCTGGCGTGAGTATCAGCACTCGGACTGTGGAAGGTGAACATCATTTCAGCATGATGCGCGGCGCCGGTGCAGCGAGGTTGGCACAGCTCGTAAAGGACGCTACGGGTTTGCACGGTTTGAAGTAAAACTTTCCGCAACATCTTTTGTCCCTCGCCCGACCCGTACTTTGCAGTTTACAGCCCTCAGATATGTCGAAGTTACTTCGCTTTCCTTTTCTCTTCAAGTGGGCGTTTGGCGCAAATTTACGAGCTTCAACGAAGCAAAGTCCAATAGTCTTTCTATGTCCATACAGTGTTTTGTGAAAGTACATATTGTATATAGCTCTCGACAGTACTTTATAATCCAATCGCTCGAGTTACACCTGAAGCAGTATTAGATAAGTCGACTTGACAATCAATAAAGAGGTGATACAATGAGACAAGCAGTCTAGCTGAGTGGTAAGACAATACCTTGTTGATGTAAAATAATGGATCTGGAGAGGGCATTGATGGGCAATTTAGTGTTGTAGTGAGGGCTGTACCCGTAGATCTAGATCACGAGACTATTGAGAAAATGGTACACCCACCTCTCAAGAAAGCATTGTAGATACAATGCTTAGCTGTTGTGATGTAAGTACAAGTCTAGTTCCAAAGCCCTACGACTAGAAAGAACCTTGGGAGCTGTACAGGGCCTCCAATCACTGCAACCTCAGGCTGGAGCGGATAAGTTACCCATAAAGGCTTAGGTAGGCATGCCTTTAATACTCGGTTTTCCTACATTATGTAGCCGTATAGCCGTGCAGTCGTTACATCTGAGTAAACAGTCACCTCTCCACCTGTGTCTCCGTTGCATGCTTCTCCTAATTCTTATTCAACTGCTTGAATAAGGCCTCCGCTTTTGCATTGAAATCGTGCATCATGCTCGGATAGGCGGCAACATCAAGCGGCTTCACCTTGGGCACCCATCCCTCCGTCTCCACCGCCTTAGCTAGCCTGGCCACATGTTTTTCCAGCTCGTTCCAAGCGCGAGCGTGTCCCTTGATGAGATATAGCGTAGTCAACACGTTGCCGAAACTGGTACCTCGGTCTTCCCTGACGGACATCAAGTAGTAATCGTCGTCGTGTTCCTCGTCTTGGATATCGTAAGATCGATCTGCGCCCCAGATAATTTTGCAGTATGCTTCAATTCGCTTCCATTGACTAGAGGCCATGATAGAGGTGTGTGTGTGTTTGTGTAGTTAGAGAGAGACGGTGTATTTCTGAGGGGGGCGGTCTGACAGACGGTAGGAGATAAACGATCAAGTTCTCAGACTGATTAGTGGGGGAAAAGACACTCTGATGCAACCCCGCAGCTATTTCCCTCACAGAAGGTGTGGACCCGCACGGACCACCTTTCAGACATACTAGTCAGGGGTTAGCACCAGGCAGTCACTACAACTATTCACATAATACCGCGACACTTTTCAAAAAGTTCGAAACGGTATCATATGGCTTAACACACCTAACAACACAGAAGAACGTCCACTTAAGCTTTCTGGAAGAAAGAATAGAAGGAAAAAAAGGGGAGTATTAAATTTCGCTGGGGCCGTGGGGCCCCTCTTCTGTTGCTTTCTGAACCACTGCTCTCCCTGCTGAATGTCAACACACAGCAGATACCGTTGCTTGTCATTCCTCTGATCACAAAGAAACTCAGGCATTCATCCAACATACATACGGCATTGTTGATAACTTATTAAAACCCATCATTGCCATGTACGTCACCGAAGTCTTCGTCGACAATGAAGGGCAAGATGGTGCTCAGGTTACGTTTCTCACAGAGAAGAGTAACGAGTGCATCGCTATATCCCTTTTCAAATCCAACACGACAGAGCACCAGATGAACGGAGGTCCTGATAACGCCAACACAATTGACCACATAGTCGAGCTCCTCGCCCGATCCATGGATGCAGAGGACGAAGATGGAGCAGATGCCCTACAGGACGAGGCTTTAGAAGTTATCTACGCGGTAGCTAGCTCCCTCGACCAAGATAATGGAGAATCAGAAGAGTCGAATCAACTACCCAAAGAAGTCGTTTTGCACAATCTCCTGTTTCCGAAAACATCCTTCTACCGGCTTGAGGAGGTGGCTGGCGAGCTTACCATGGTCCCCATCTCACCAGACGAAGCATACGGACCAACATACAACGAGGACCAGGACCAAAACATGACTGAACTTGGTGACGAAGTTCACATCGACACTTCGCTCCCATACTACCTACCTGAGCAGGTTAAGGTCATTGAGCAGCTTGTTTGTGGTGGAGGTGTGGTCTGCCTAGCCCAGGTTAATGGCTACCAAATGCTTTGCAAAGCTCGGCACGATGGTCTTCGAGACGACAATCTTAGGCGAGAGATCGACTGTTTGCACAAAATCTCGCAGGAATTCCTGGGCGGAGTCCTTATACCAAGGCTGCTAGGCTATGTAAAACACCCAAGATCTGGCGCCATACTTGGGTTCTTACGGGAGTGGGTACCCTCCAAAGACAACCTAAAGGATCTCAAGGAGGCAGGATTCCCAGATTTCCCAAAGGAGATACGGCAAAAAGTAGGACGCCAGATAAAGGAGACTGTCGAAATTCTCCATGGAACTGAAGTCATTTGGGGTGATGCAAAGCCAAGCAACGTGGTTATCGACCTAAACAACGATGCGTGGCTGATCGACTTCGGAGGTGGTTGGTCAGAAGGCTGGGTGGACGAGAACTTGCAGAATACTGTGGAAGGGGACCAGCAAGCAGTTACAAGGATTCTGGGGTTCCTGGACGTCAGTATATCCGATGTGTCAAGTACATAGGAAATATTCAGGCTGCTGATGGTGGGTGGGAACGCAAGTCCAAGGATACTCAACGCAGCAAACCAAGAACAACGGCAGCAGTAACTCCGGAGTAGGTCCCAGATATGTCAAAGTTACCTCGCTTTCCTTTTCTCTCCAACTAGGTGTTTAGCATAATTTTATTTGCTTTAAAAAAGCAGACTTTAAGATTATATTATAGTTTAATTATTTGAATTAAATTTAAAGTAGTTATTAAATAAATCAACTTAAGATTAAATAAAAATAGTGATATAATATAAAGCCTTTGGTGGATTAACATTTTAGGCCTCGGTCTGAGGCATAATGAACATGGGACCGCATTTCAGATACGAGGCAGACTATTTTTTAAGGGATTCACTATGCCCCAGAGTGTCCCCAATCAACCTGGTTGTGTCTTGTACGCGCATACGTACTCGCCGCTAGACTCGTCTTCCGTCAAAAGGTCCGAAAACGACGCCTGGCTCTGAAGATTTGAGATAAGCGCTCTGGGTGACACTACAGAGCTGTAGAGACTCCCAGCTCGCAACTCTACGATGCGGTTCGGTGCACAAATTTCGCGAACCTCGGTGCTTCTACCGGCGCTCGCCAGGAGGACTTTGACCGTGGCCCGCGGAGCATTGCGTATGTTGTAGGAGCAGCACCTCCGCAGGCAGTCAACCACCTCACAAATGTCTTCAGTCCAGCCTCCGATACTGGTCTCGAAATATTGAATGCCGTCAATAATGCAGTGTACAGTCGAGCTCGGTGGGAGCTGCCTTGATAACGCATGAAAGATGCGGCATACAACCCCAACCTCAAGATCCTCCTCGACTCCATAAGCCCTGCCATGAAGCAGAGACGAAAGGAATCGAAGATCAGGATCAGGGAACTGGTTGGGCCACGCCAGTATGAGTTGAGTAGTGAGGCTGCGTATCAAACCCTGCGGGCCAGCAAGGGGCCCCTCGTCATGCCTGTGCTGCCCACAGAAGAAGTACAGCACAATATTAGGGCTTTGAGTATTTATGCGTTGCTCTGCTCGGTCCAGAAGACTCTGGATCAAACTTGCGCAGAATACCGACATTGGAGAGGTAGTTCCGAGCGAATGATTCTCGCAGTGGCCGTCCACGAGGAGGTGATCGGATTGAAGGTCCTGGAGCCATTGCCTGAATGGTTTGGTCTCGGAAAGATAAGCCGCCTGTGCAAGGCCTTTCTCGCTGAATGAATCATACTGCCGAAGGGTTGAGTACAGATCGTCGACGTGGGAGCGCGCTTCAGGCTCGAAGCAGAGGATCATAGCCAACTCGTCGAGGTTTTGCACCACAACCGCTTGTGTCGGTGCTTCGGGCAGGTAACGCTCCGTCTGCTGTTGCATCACTAGACTGGTGTCAGTTTCATACTTCTCATATGCCTTCTCTTTGTGTTTTTGTCTAGGACGCTCACCCATAAGGTTGAAATCTCGATTCCTCAGCAGCTCATCAAAGATTTGGTGTGCCAGGTTCAAAGTGTCGTGTTCTCTGCTGGCTTTCAATTTAAGAGCTAGATTTTCTGCATGCAGCCGTTCAATGATCGCATTCTGGTCCTTGATAAAGGACGCGTAGGTCTTGCTCGTCTCGTCCAGTTGCCTCACGTGAGTAATTAGCTGGTGTTGGTGTGCGTGTTGGTTCATTCGGATCACGTTAGTTCCAACCTCGATACGGTCCACCTTGCTCGCCATCAAGTCATCCCGTCTTTCTTGCAGTCGACCAATTTGGGAGTCGAGGGCGTGTTGAGCCTCCCTGACCGACTGCAGCATGCGGTCAACATCGGCCACCTGGTCGCCGAAGAGCGTTTTCGCAAATTTCTTAACCCCTTTTCGGTTGATGTCAGCATGCGACAGTATTCATTCGTGATTCAGAATGAGGTTCGTCCATTGTGTGGCCTTTGAGATCATGAGGGGGCAGTAATACATACTATTTTGATCTGACTCGCGAAGGAGAACGACTATCAGTCGAGGTAGACAGGTGAAGAGCTCATCATGCAATCGACTTGAACAGTTTTGCAGGTCTTGACTATCTGGGAATCTCGTCACGGCTTCATGTGCACCTCTAAGTATATCTGGAACTTGACGAAAGCAATCAAAAATCTTTTCGCAAGCCCGAGCCCTGTTTTTAACGGCCTGGATGTGGGTTGCTTGTAAGTAAATGATGGCACGAGGTAGCACAGAGTGGTACCTGCATTGAAAAGTATTATCAGTCCCCCTTTTAAGAGGCCTAGACCGTCATTTTCTGGTATCCCTTCCAGAAGTGGGGTCAAGTTCCTTGTGAGGCCCTCTCCACGAAATGCTCGACGGATGTGATTTCGCTTCCCTTTGAGCTGGTACTCATCCTCGACCTTATTGAGCTCATTCTGAACCTGATGCCAAGTGCATGTATCAGGGTCAAAGTTTGCCCAAAAGTAATCGTTCCCATTCAGACTTTTGTAATTTTCGATGATGTGCTGCAATTCTCTGAGATATGTTAGGCTTCCGCTGTGGATGTTCCAGAGTATGGGCAGGCCAAAAAAACGAAATACATACGCACTTGGAAGCCTAGACACGAATCTAGCACTCTGCCTGTCGTACTGCGCTTCAATGTTAAGAGCACCTCCCAACGCATCTTTTCCGACACCAGTCCTGTAGGTGTTTAGCGTCGTGATAGATGCCGCGCTGTTCATTTGCCTCACCAGCGATGAGGGAAGCTCAGTTGCCGAATCCATGAAAAGTTGTCTGTGCCTATTGTAATTCTCAAGGTATCGAGTAGATTTGCCGCCTAAATCTGCTTCGAGGCTTCGCTTGGAATAGGCATGTTCCGCAAGCAAGTCGCAACCAGCTGAAATATTGAAGGATTTGACTATGGTCGATGGAAATTGCACGTGTTTCATTGAAATGCGCTACTGCAACTGCTCGTTCTATCGATTTTCGGGGCCAAACCGGTGTGCATTGAGGGTGTGCGAGGAGAGTGCGGGATTCGTCACCACGTTCCCCCCTTAACCCTACCTGTAAGCTGACTGCAGATAGCTCGGATCAGCAAGATAATGTACTACCAAATGTACCCAATAGAACGTCAAGATGCGGCCCCGAAGGATCTTGACGGGCACGGGATTATGGTGAAAATGGTGAGGAGATGGTGTTTTTTTCTGAAATGCCGCTCGTGTCGTCTTGTAGCGGCTACGCCAGACGCAAGACGGTCAGAATTGAGGCTCTGTGGGAACGCGACCATTTATATCACCGGTCTACTATCAATACCAGTACCTAGGTATCATTTCCGCACTTTTATCTCCGTCTGGTCGAGCTATCTGCTCTAGATCGCCACTGACTCAAAAAAGGGAAGTCCGCATTATTTTTAACAACTCTTTTCCACACGTCTACCCAGTCAAGACCGATCAAGCTCAAATTTAATACCCTTGGAGTCACCTCATTCAGAATCGCTTAGCACGATGGCATCGCCAGAAAGGGTCGATGAGTCGAAACCGGAAGACTCAGCGGCCAAAGTAGTTGCCCCAAAGGTTACAGAAGCTACCGACAAGACCTCAGACGCGTACACATTCATGTTCCAGACAAGACCAATGGTACGAGACTGCGACTGGCATGAGTTCAAGAACAGGTATCCGGACGAAGAGGGGTGGTGTGCCATCGACACTCTCTTGAGCTCTAGGGACCTGGATGCAGAAATGGCATTTGAACAATTCGATCGCAAATCCAAGGATACTCAACGCAGCAAACCAAGAACAACAGCAGCAGTAACTCCGGAGACTCAATCTGGGTACAGCGATATCCAACGTCTCGAGCGCGTCAGAATTAATTCTGCATTCATACTTGCGTATCTTGCCAAAGTGACGAGGGAGAATTCGTGGAATAGGAAGCCACACACATTTCTCAGCCCCTTCAAAACATTCCTTCACTACCATTCAAAGATGGAGGATGAATTTCGGTTCCTTGAACAGAGATATGTGAGCAAATAGTAGTTTGTGTCATCCAATGAAATGGATTCATGATCTGACAAATTTGACAGGCGTCGAAAACTGAACAGCCACCAACTAGTGCACAAATTCCTTCGGATTCTAGTGTCTTACAAGAGGTTCAAAGAAAAGACCTCGTCATCTCCATTGAGGAAAAGGCTTTGGACGAACCCAAAGACAATGAAGGTGCCACGACTGCCCACCACCACACGATGATCGACACACAAACCGGGAGTCTCAAGGCCTATCGAGATATGGCATGCTACGTGGAGTTCGTGCGGACCCGACTTATGCCCCTCTACACCATGTTTGAAAAGGCGGATTACCGCAACCCCGTAACAGTGCGCTACTCAGACATCTGGTATTTGTTTCGTCATGGAGAGTTGCTTATCGACGGACATAAAACTCCCAGTTCCGATTCCTCCGATTTAACGCTTCAGCCGAACCAAGACATAGACTCGTCCAAAGTTGACAGTGGAAACTCCTCCACAGCAGACACACAGCTGTGGAGATTCTACTACTATGGCAAGGTCAACGTGGAGTGGGAAATAGATGACCTTGCCGAGAACCAAACCGGCAAGGTGTACAAACCAAAGGACATGGAAGACAAGACGGAGCGGTTCTCAAGGCTCAATCATTATTACATTGACTTCGACGGCGAAGCCTTTGCTCCCGTCAGCCGCTCGAAAGCTATCAGTTGGTATGAAGGCGAGAAAGACGTGACGAGCCTCCCAGCGTATCCAATACGCTTCGCTAAGAATTACGAGCAAATTTTGCAACGTCTAAAGATCCGAGGCGCCAAGTTCCGCGACTTGGTATTACAGCCACATCCAACAATGGCATACATGGGCCTAACACTGACCCACGACCCCTTTGGAGTGCGAATCGACCCTCCAGAGTACATTGACAGTGACGGTGTTGTTGACTTCCGCGAGGCTTATCAGGCCTCCCCAAAGTGGAAGCCGGATTTCTTCATGCTGACCTCTCTGGTCCAAGCCCAATCGACCAATGATAACTTTGGCATCATTGAATGGACTGATCGTGGCCGAGCGAAGCAGTCAGGAAAAAGCAACGAAATTGTGGTTCATCCAGATGGCATAGACGATGTGATACTCAGCGAGATGTCTGATTCCGGGGCCTTTATGAAAATAGCACGAGGAGCCGTCCGGGCAGACTCGATTTTCCAAGCCTCCAGACAGGACCTCTCATCCGAGGACCTCGCCTTGCTCCCTCCACGTATTTTCGTCTACTCCCTTCGAAATCGCAAGTTCTTCAGTGGCGACATTCGGTGTCTGCAGCCAATCAAACGCCAGAAATCTTCATTTGACAAGCTGAAGATTCCTGCTGCCCATAAGACAATGATTCAGTCTGTCGTATGGGAGCACTTTGAGAAAAAGGCAGCTCAAGAGAAAGGCCGCATTCGCAAGCTGGAGATTTCGGATCAGGACTTCATTCGAGGGAAAGGCAGAGGACTCATCATCCTCCTCCACGGAGCACCTGGCGTTGGCAAGACTGCGACTGCGGAGGCGGTTTCTGACGTTTACAAGAAGCCGCTTTTCTCAATCACCTGTGGTGACCTCGGAATCGAGCCCAAGGAGGTGGAGAAGAATCTCTCAGAGATTTTCCGCTTGGCCAACGTATGGCAATGCATATTATTGCTAGACGAGGCGGAGATATTCTTATCTCCGAGAGAAAAGAAGGATGATAACCTGCAGAGGAACGCCCTGGTCTCGAGTATGTATTCCTGTGATGTGGATGTTGACTGTCTTCAGAATCGTTAATCCACCTGCCATCAGTCTTCCTCCGGATCCTCGAGTACTATCCGGGCATCCTGTTCCTCACGACCAACCGCCCAGGGGCTCTTGATGAAGCCGTGAAATCTCGGGTGCACGTTACGCTCCTCTACCCACAGCTGAGTAGAGACGATACCGTCGCTCTTTTCCGGATAAATATCGACAGGCTCAAGACTATCGAGAAAGAACGCGTGGCCATCACAAGAGAGTCCGAGATGGTGATTGAAGAAAACAGCATCGTCGACTTCGCAGAGCAGCACTTTGACAAGTTCAGCCATGCCGCCAGGGACTGCCGGTGGAACGGCCGGCAGATACGGAACGCCTTCCAGATTGCATCCTCCCTTGCGCGCTACGAGCACTTCATCGCCAAGCAGAACAGCGACACCGGCGACACCGGCGACAACAGCCGCGGCCTCTACCTGGGTGCCCGCCACTTCAAACAGGTCGAGACTGCGACGGTCGAGTACGATGACTTCCGGAGCAAGATGCTGGGGGCCACGGACAGCGAGCTCGCGCTGCACAAGATGGAGCGCGGGCCTGAGGTGGTGCGGCGGCCGGGGCCCCAGCATGGGGCGTTCGGCCATCATCGGGGCACGACGTCGCCGTCTTTGCAGAGAGGATCGCAGTACATGTCATCTGTGCCTCCCGCCAGGGATCGCGGAGGTGCGCGGGGAGGGCAGCATGGCCGAGGAAGAGGTAGGTTCTCGCAGGAGTATGAAGCTGGGTATGGCACGCAGAGACAGCAAGTTCCAAGGGCGCCACCTGGCTCATATGATCGTTATGGTGGAGACGATGTTGATCAGGATTGGGGGGACGATGGGGCAGAGCCTGGAGACTATGAGCAAGGTGGAGAGCGTAATGTGGATGAGGCTAGCTACCCTGACACATATTAGTCGGACCCCATTTTTCCATGATAATCTTCGTTGGAGTGAGCCTAGTTTACAAATTCGTAAACCATTGAAACATTAAACCACATAATTATGTGTACATCCAAGGACATCCCATTCTCATAACTTCTCACCTTTAATTTGGTTAATTAACTGAATAATTCCCAGGACGTGACTATAAATGTGTAGTATGAAGTAGTATTTACAGTTTTAATATAGATATTAAGAGGCCAGGCCGTAACCCCGCGAAGACATTCGCACAGGCACCCGCCAGAAGAACATTGCCATTGAAACACCCACATAGAAGATGTGACTACAAGTGGAGGTCTTTAGTATATGCCCCATTCCACATTCACCTTGGTCCCGGCAGTCGTCCCGGAGCAAGGCATGACGCCCTTGGCACCGACCCTGCCGCCACCGCCAAACCGCTTAATAGCCTCGTTGATGACGTCGATGACGTCCTTCCCGCCGACCCTGAACTCGACCGCGCCGCCGGTGCCGCCGGTCCGCTCGATGCCAAAGCGGCACGAGCCGTGCTTGAGGATCTCGCGGTGGCCGGTGATGCGGTGGGTGAACTCGGTCGACCCGTCGCCCTCGATGTTCTTGATGATGGTCTTGCAGTCCTCCACCTCGGGAGAGGCGTCGCTGCCCTGGTTCTCGAACGAGGACTCGCCGCAGTGGTCCTTGCCGGGGGGGATGTCGCAGGGGTAGTTGTCGCTGCCGCCCTTCTTGCCCGTGTCCCAGGACTGGAACGCGCGGTCGGGGCTGCACACGGGCAGCTGGACGAACCCGGCCGTCTGGATGTTCACGTCGACCAGCTCGGACTGCGTCGCCCTCTCCAGGGACATTTGCGTGATGTTGAGGCGCTTGTTCTCCTTGTTGTTGTGGCGCCACGTGTTGACGGAGCCCTTGACCAGATCCTCCACTTGGATGTTGCCAAAGTCGCCGAGTCTGTCCAGGCCAACCGGCGCCGAGAACTTGTTGTCCCGGCAGACGGTCTGGCAGGGGCCCATGTCAGTTACCCGCTCGCACTCGCAGGGCCGGGCCTCGCCGTCGGGGTGGACCAGGTAGTAGAGCGTGCCGTCGTGGCATACGCTGGTGGCCTTTGCCGTGTCGTCGTCGACGTACTTGCTGGCGGGGTTGCCGCTGCAGCCCTCGCCCGAGTCGAGAACAAAGGCGTACGTCTTGGAGCGTCGCCACAGGGCGGGGATCGAGTAGCCGTAGAAGGTCTTGAAGATGTTTGCCTCCAGCTCGCTGGCCGTGGGCTCCTTGGGCGCCTCCCCGGTCCGCCTGCCCGGGATGAGCTTGCCGTCGGACATGAGGTTTCCGAGCACCGTGACGTACTCGCGTTCGCCGCTGAAGAGCTTGCTGAGGGTCCACTCGGTGGCGTTCATCCAGCCGAAGACAACCTGGTTCATGTAGTTGGAGAACTTGTCCTGGTCCTTGTTGGTCCACGAATCCTGGTCGGGACTCAACATCATGTCCTTTGCCAGCGTCGTGGTCTGGCCCATAAGCATCAGAACCGTGTCCTTGGTGTTGTCGAACGTCTTGGGGTCGGCAAAGGCCGGCAGCGTCTTGAGAAACCCGTTGAAGAAGGGCGCCGCGCCGCCGAGGGTTCCAATTGTCAGGACATCAATCAGGATGTTGAGCCACTGGTTCGTCTTCTCCTCAGGAACGGGCGCAAACGTCTCTTCCATGTCGTCGGCGCCGTTGGCGAACGGTCCTATCAAGCTGAACATGGTCGAACGGTAATTGTGGTACATCTTGTGGACGGTGATGAGTGAGTTCCACACAAACTGCGCCGCCGGCCCCGACTTTTCGTTGTTGGCGCCGGCCGGGCAGTCCATAGGTTTGTCACAGTTGTCCTTTTCCTCGTTCAGTGTATCGCAGGCCATCGAGGCACCCGACTTGAGCGTCCTCTCGACCGAGTCGGAGAAGGACAGGAATTGGTCCTTGTCGGTACTGAACCACTTGGACACGACCTCACGCCAAGCACTTTCCGCGTCCACTCGCTTCCAGCGTTCCTGAGGCGTGACCATGAACGGGTCCTCGATGACATCGGTCGAGCAGTGGTAGTCCTTCCATTTGCCGATACTTGTGGTGCTCTCCTTGGGGTCGCTGCCGCTGGCCGCCATCGCAATGAAGGAGGCCCAGTCCTTGGCCGGCTTGGGAGCAGGGTTGAACTCCTGCAGGTCGCTCGCCCAGTCCGTGGTTCCTCCCATTCCCAGGCTCGCGTAGAGCCTGGACCGGACGGCCTTGGTGTTCTCGCTCATGTACCCGACCCACTGGTCGTTGTCGTAGACGAGAATGTCGCTGTTGCTGCTGGAGTCGAGGAAGTGCTGCACCACGCGGCCCTGGCGCTTGACTCCGCTGCCATCGATGATCTCTTTGATCTCGGCGTCGGCAATGTAACCTGCCGTGTCGGTGCATCTTCCTGGCGTCGCATAAGACGTCTGACGGTCGCCCGTGAACTTGCAGGTGGGGCCCCAGCAGCCCGGCTCTGCCATCTGGAACGAGCGACCGTAGCTGGTCACGCCAACGACGATCTTGTTTCCCGGAACTCCGGCCTTGGTGACCATGGCCAGCGCCTGCCTGGTCTCGGTCAGGTTGACCTGGCTACGAAGGCAATTGCCCGTATCACAGTTCTCCTGGGAGTACTCGTTGTGGGCGTCCCACTGTCCGTGAAGATCGTACGTCATGTATACGATGTAGTCAACAACCTTGCTAATGTCCTTGATCGGGAACTGCTTCAGATACCAGTACGAGGCTGGAGCGGCGATGGCGACGGACTTTCCGGGGAGCAGGTTCTTGAGGACGGCGAGGAAGGCGAGGTAGTTAGGGCCGTCTTCAGCCTTGCCCGGGTCAAAGTCGGGAAGGTCCGGCGCGCCGGGGTACTCCCAGTCGATGTCGACGCCGTCCAGCTCGTGCTTCTTGATGAAGTCGGCAATGTTCTTGGCCATCTTCATGCGGTTGGCGGGCTTGACGCCCTCGCGGAAGATGTAGTATGTGTCGGGGAAGGTCGAGAAGTCCCAACCGCCAAAGGACAGGATCCTCTTGGCCCCCTGGACGCGCTTGAACTCGTTGAACTGGTAGGTCGACAGCATGTCACCGACCTCTACCTCGTACGAGGGCGTCAGGGTGCCGAACCCAAAGTGTAGATGGGTGTACTTGGAAGTGTCGATCTGGAGCGCATCCTGGTACAGGCACTTGCGGCCCAGACCGTAGCCCTGGAAGTAGGCGAGCTTGATGGCGCCGCTGCCGGTGCCCCTGACCACGTCTGTGCCGCAGTTGGAGATGCAGCCGTAGGTGCCCTTCTTGGCCGTCCCCGGCGGGCCGGTGTTGGTGTCGATGCAGAAGTCCCTGGTGATGCCACACTGGCCCCAGATGTTGCAGCAGGCGTTGAGGGGGCAGGGGTTGAGGTCGGTGATGTTGCTGCCGTCCGTCGGGGGCTTGGAGCCCGGCTTCTGCGGACCACACGCCGCATTGGCAATAGGTGCAGGGAATGGAGGCGTTCCTTTGCTGAGGCACATCTTGGTCTTGGCGTAGAGTAACTCACACCCGGCCCAACCCCACGTGTTCTTGTTGAAGCTTTCGATCTCCTCGTTCGTCAGGCTGAATTCTGCTCCTAGGTTGGCGCAGTTATCGTTCTCCTGAACATCGTACGCAAAGCACGACCCATCGGCCCCGGGGGTGGGGCGGAAATCTGGAAGCGTGCCACTGGAACAGCAGACGTGCTGTTTTGGTTTCAGCTTGCTGCAGACACCAGGGTTGAACTTTTCAAAGTTGGCACCCGTGATGCCACACTTGACTGCTAGTTCTGCGCAGCCCTGACCAGATTCGACCTGCACCGTCCTGCAGTCGGCCCGGGCCTCAAGAGCGCCGGAGCGGGCGAGGTCGGTGGAGTTGCTGGTCACGGTGGAGTTGCCGTTGAGGAGAGGCGTGGTGAATGTGGCCTTTCCTGGGAATTTGGTCGAGTCAATGAATGACAGACACGTTGCATTGGCCCAGGATCTGATGGCGTTCTGTATGGGAGCAAATGTGGCGTTGCTGGTAACGACGACGCCAAAGGTGTGGGTGCTGTCGTAGCCGGGGCCACAGAGCTGCATAGCCAGGCTGGGCGTCGTAACATTGAGGGCGTCAAAGTTGTCCTCGAATGTCTGGAGGGCTGATGCGCTGAGGCCCTGGTTCAGCAGACCTTGGCCAATGTAGACACCGATAGTGGCCTGCCCGGACCGACCGTACAGGGAAAACGGTCGATCCGAAGCCCCGTGGCCGTTGTCGATGTACTCTCGAGTCTGTGCCACGAGCGACCGGATGGCAGCCTTGGCCAGACCAAAGTCCTCGTGCCACCAGCCGAGCTCAAAGTCGACATCGACAGGGCTGGCGGCGTCAAGAAGCCTGGTGGCCACCGGCTCGGACTCCATGTTGTCAAAGTCCGTGCCGTAGGAGGAGCATGCCGCGATGCGGTGAGTAGAGTGAGGGTCATCAACAGGGTCGTAGAGGGAGAAGCCGTAGAACATGGTCTGTTGACACCTCTTGATGATGTTGAAGTTGGGATAGACGGACCAGTTGCCCGAGTCCGGGCCGGCGTCGACACATCGTCCGGGACAGACTTCAATGGCCTGTACGGCCGCCGGCAGAACACTGACAGCGGCGAAGGCCACCTTGAGCCATGGTGGTGTCACCATGATGCCGAGTCCTATACGAGGGCAGAAATGTGAGTATCATTCCAAGTTGAGTAAAACTGGGATCATACCTTTGTGAGTATGTTTCCACACAAGGAGACAGATAAGCAGGTGTGCGCCGGATTCTGGAGGCCGCTTTATGGAATACTCGGAATGGACAGCATTTTAAATCAGGCTGGACCTCCAGTGTCAAGACAATCGTACTTTTTTCTTTTCTTTTCGGCCCCCATGCTCGGGTCCACAAGAAAGCACATGTTCATCTTGAGGCATGTTCGTGCCAAGGACCTATACGGACTCAGCGGCCAATTCCAGTCAGCAAAGGATCAAGACCCTTGAAGGAGTCATCACAAGGCTGTCATTGCAAGGCTCGGCCAGAACAAGGGCACAGATGAGTGAGGCCAGAAGCCATGTGATGCGAGAAGCCAGGGGTGGGTCTCCGGATACACGTATCTCTGACAGGGGACTCGAGGGCAAAGTGGGAGTGATGTTACTGAGTTAGGGGATGTATAAAGTTGTGCAGGTGTGAAGATCAGAACGAGGAGGTATGTCAGGCAGATAAAGCAGGGGAGGAAAGGGAGGTGGCGAGACGCGAGAGAGAGTAAGTTGGCATCAGAGAATTGACTAACTAGCTAGATTACAACACCTACTCTTGCATAACCAACCGCATGAAGAAATGAAGAAATCAAACAGGCATCCAATAGTGCATTGGCGGCCGGCTGAAATGGATAGGGGAAGGGGGGGACTGTGGGAGGGCGGCTGTCTGTTTAGGCGAGGAGGAAGGCGGCGGCGCCGAGAACAGCCGCAAATATCGCACCACCTGCCACGGCCAACTGCTGAAGAGCGTGATCCTCCTCTGGGCAATCGGAGGGTAGGTTCACGCTGCTGCACCTCCGTTCAAGCTCCTCGGCCTCCATGCTCTCGACTGCAGCATTGTCGATCTGGACCCTGCAGGGGTTCGACTCCGGAGTCGGGGAGGAAGAGTCCACTACTGCACAGGTACCAGACAGTTCGTTCACGCCGGAAAGAGGCTCGGGGACTTCGTGCGTCTCGTCTGTCACATTGATGGCGACTCCGACGTGGGCGGGACATTCCTCCTCCCGAGCCGTGGCAGCGACGACATCGGCTGTCTGGGCGCCCTCCTCGATGCTGAAGTCGACCCAGAGCTTGGTACTGTTGTCGCGCATGATGCGGACCTTGTCGCCGCTCTCGTCGCATTTTCTCCACCAGACCGACCAGAGTAGCTTCAGAGGGCCCTCGATTCTGAAGTCCAAGAAGGCATAGACAAAGTAGGGCTCGCTGGTGAAGTTGGCCCATTGCAGGCGGAACGTCCTCTCGTTGACCTTATCGAGCATGCTCATAGAGCCGTTGAGGACGACAAGCTCAATCAGGGGTTTGAGATTTGTGGCCAATTCGGCGTTCTGGAGGGCAAAAACAACGGGAAACCTCTCCATCGGCGCATACGTCTCGTTCTGGCGCGGGAAGACGACGCCGATATCCAGCACGCCGTTGGCGGCGCTGGCAGTGGCACCAAGGTAGGCCGACGCGCCCACGAGGGACCAGACGGCGCCGGAGAGGAGGCACATCGTGGTGTTCGCCTTTGGTGTTCACTGCTGCTGCTGCTGGTAGCGATGGGCGATGATGGTTTGGTGTTGCGAGGATTAGGGTTATGCTGCCGCGGCCCGGCGAGTTGGCCATGATCCGGGATGAAGCGATCCATCATAACGGAAGGAAGCCAACAGAGAGAGCTGTCCAGGGCCCGCACGTGATGCCATGTGACCACATTATCCGCCCCCTGCATCAACAGGATCATATGTCTGTCTCGGCCCGCTTGGCCCGCTTGGCGTAGTGCCGTCACAGCCGGCACGGCCCGATTTAGCCACACAGCCTTGCAGCCTTGCGAGTGCCACGGGAATGCCCAGGGCGCCAAGTGTGCCAAGTATGCTTGGTACTACCCTATTTCAGCCTTTGTAGTCTGCAGGTCCGGCTCGTTTGTTTAGCTAAGGATCCTGATGATCCTACTGTGGCCGGAATCGACTTTTGTCTCCCGTTCAACGGTAGAAGCCCCACACTCTCAGCACGAGTCCATTGAAGGATTGGCCCTGTCAGCCTCGTCTCCGTACAAAGTTAAATTGCAGAGCCTTGTAGTCAAATGTTTCTCACGGCCTTACAGGGCCAAGAGCCAAGGCTGCAGTCAGCAAACTATCACCAGACTTCATTTCATACGATCAGATATCAATTACGGGCCTTCTTCGTTTGTGGCCCCTTCCAGGCTTCTTTCATGGACGGGAAATTGGACCTCGCTTCGGCTCGAGATGGCACATGTGCACTTTGTTGAGGGATCGTGGGTTTTCGTGAATATTCCGAAGGCTTGCCACCAGGCTACGAAGCCAGCGGAAGTTGCTCGCGGGACGAAATATAAAATGCCGACCTGGCCTTTGCTGCGAAGAGAAGATCTTCACCTCCCCAGAGAACATCCGCTTACAGTTGGCTCCTGGTTTCTGATCAGTTCATTCGCTTATCACCAGACAGACTCTAGAAAGGATGCACTTCACCCGTCTCCACATCATCGCTACCACCGCCGGGCTACTCTCGGGTCCGGCCTTGGTCTCGGCCAAAGCATTCGCACGCCGCGGTGTCGAGTGCTACTTCGACCTGCCGGCCGAGAGTGGCGAGACCTGCGAGATCCTCGCGTCCAGCTGGGGCATCTCGGTCGACGAGTTCATCAACATCAACCCTGGCGTGACCTGCCCGGACCTTGAGGCCGGCAAGTCGTACTGCGTGGTCGGCGAGTACACTCCTGATGAGCCCACCACTCCCCCGACCCAGCCTGAGCCCCCGACTCCTACCACCACGAACCCTCCTACCACTACCGCCCAGCCGCCGACCACTATACAGACCAGCACCACGACCACTGCTGCACCCGACCCGGGCGTTTCCCCCATTATGCCCGGCGCCGATGCCAACTGCGACCGCTACTACAAGGTCCAGTCCGGCGACAGCTGCGACGTGGTCGCCTCCAAGAACGGTATCACTGCTGCCCAGCTAAAGAGCTGGAACACCGAGATCAACGATTCTTGCTCCAACCTCTGGCTCGACTACTACATCTGCACCCGTGTTCCCGGTGCCACCGTGCCCCCGACCACCACGACGTCCGGTCCATCCGAGCCAACTGTTTCCCCCATTATGCCGGGCGCTGACGCTAGCTGCGACCGCTACTATAAGATCCAGTCTGGCGATAATTGTGATGTGGTTGCCTCAAAGAACGGCATCACTGTCGCGCAATTGAAGAGCTGGAATACTGAAATTAATGCTGCTTGCTCTAACCTCTGGCTCGACTATTACGTCTGCACCCGTGTTCCGGGTGCCGCTGTGCCGACAACCACGACCGTCCCGCCGACGCCAAGCAACTCTCCTCAGTTGCCAGGGGCCGTATCAGAATGCAACAAGTGGTACAAGATTGCCTCCGGCGACACCTGCGACACCGTCGCCGCGAAGAACCAGATCACCGTGGCCATGCTCCGCACTTACAACACCCAGATCAACTCAAGTATGTTCATCCCCTGATACCCTCTCCGACCTCGTTGTATTCCCTGGTCCGCTCACATTTACTTCCAAAACAGACTGCAACAACCTCCTGAGGGACTATTATGCCTGCGTTGCCGTTCCCGGTGCCGCCACGCCAATGCCCGGCATAGTGTCCAACTGCAGCCGCTTTTACAAGGTTGTCTCGGGCGACTCGTGTGATGCCATTGCGCAGAAGCAGAGCATCACCGTTGCCAACTTCCGCACATGGAACACTGAGGTTAATGCGGGATGCACTAATTTGTGGCTTGATGCTCTGGTTTGCACCAACGCCTAGATTCCCGGTAACATAGAGGCACTTTGATAGCTGCGTGTTAATCCGTAATACTTAATATAATACTCCGCTATCGGCCCATTGCCAACCAACTTAGTCAGCACCCGGCCTCGGCGCCAACGTCGACCATTCCCCGTTCACCGGAATAATCCTCCCTCCTCCACATATCCACAAGGCACGGCTGCGTCTATTCTCTGGCGCATGCCAGGAACACTTTCAACACTGCCTACCCGCGCTCAGAGACACTTCTTGTGAACAGAGGCAACGAATACATAGGCGTGAATAGCCAGGTCGGGACCGGAGCAAATACCCGGAGGAGTGTATCATATTAGACTGCAGTGCCCTTATGCTCCTTTTAATTCCATCTCGTTGGTCAGCGTTCATCGAAAATGGCCGCAGCGTCATTCGGGGCCACAGTCTCACCCAAAGGAGTCGAGGAGTCTGTCATCAGACCCGTCGCGTGAGTCAATGATTGTTTCCCACGCCTCCCCGATCTGTCCCCATTTTCCTAATTTTTTACAAAGAGGGGGAGAAAGGCAGAGAGTGTTATGACCGCAGACGAGCCAATCTGATCCTGCGGAATGTTCTGCGCCACTAACAATCGCCGCCACAGGTGCCATAGGTGTCGCCAACGACGGTCATATTGCTCCAAGGATCGTCCAAAATGTACCAGATGCGTTGCAAGCGGATTCGAATGTGTGTATGAAGAGGCCAGGAAGATCACAATCAATGAATCGTGAGCCATCTTGTTTTTCCTTGCACCGTTTTAACACCGTCTTACACCGCGAACAGGTACCTTAGAGAGCTTGAAACCAAGGTCTCCCAACTCGAGGCGAGACAAGGTGTCGCCCAAGTTCAATCTGATTCATCGAATCCTACAGGCACAACTCACCAATTTAATGAATACGACGACCACATTATGCTTCCCGAGGCTTTCTCAGAGCTCAGCCTGGAGGCGTCTGAGAATCCCACAAACAGTTGGATCCCTGCCCCGGCCATTTGTGGTTCAAACACTGACAGCCCGTCGCAGACTTCAAGGGCCCGGCACACTCGGATCACTTCCTCAGGAGTTTTAGAAAGGCTTCTCTCCAGTTTGATGATGGCAGCCTCGATTGTGATACCGACTTCTATGACCGAGCCGCACTGCCTTCTAGGCGTCTGTCGAATATAAGCCATATTCGATTGCCTCCTATGGACATTGCACGCCAACTATTCGCAGCGCAATATACATATATTGGCACGATATTTTCCTTTGTTTCTCCATCCACGTTTGAAGCGCTTCTTCGGGAGGCGTATCAGAGCTCGTTCAAGCTCGTCGATCAAGACACCTGCCTCACATATGCCAAATTGCTGGTCATCCTGGCTTTTGGTAAGATGTACTCGGTCAATCAGTGGATTGATTACGACGGCCCACCTGGCTTTGACTATTTTACCCACGTGCTGCAACTTCTGCCAGACCTTCATGAGCAAGGTAGCGTACTTTTTGTCGAGACCCTCGCCTTGGTGGGCTTCTTCATGCAAAACTTGAATCGCAGAGATGCTGCTTCCTTGTATATTGGGTCAGCACTGCGCATGGCTATCAGCCTGGGCCTCCACCAAGAACCAACAGTCTCGGGAATTGAAGACGAGGCAAAGGAGCATAGGCGTCGGGTCTGGTGGAGTGTGTACAGCCTTGACCGTATTCACAGTGTCAAGTCTGGGAATCCCATCACAATCCACGATGAGGACATTGGCGTCGAACTCCCCTCCAGGCTCCCGAGCGAGCCAGAATTCTGCCCCGCGGTCGTATTGAGGCACTACACGAAGCTTTCCCAGATAAACGGGCAAATCATGACCAGTATCTACCGCCGCAAGCCGAAGTCGGGCCCTAGCCTGATGGCCGCCGTGCAAAGCATCGTTTTAGCTCTGTCCCGGTGGCAACAGGAGCTCCCTGACGAACTTCGATTCGAGCCAGTCAAACTCAGCACAAGCAGAGAGTCCGTGTCGACGCTGCTCTACTACTCACAGTGTATCCATATGACGGCACGGCCACTGCTGTTTCATGTTGTCCAGGCCCGCCTCAAGGGCGGCCTAGAAGACAAAGAAGCCAACTGGAAGATCGGCCTCACCCAGACTACTGTCAAAGTGATTGACATGTGCATCTCCGCAGCCAAGGACACAATCAACATGATGACAATAGCTGCTCAGAAGAACCTGGTCGCTACTTACGGCTACATGGACTCGGACTACGCTTTTTCTGCCGCTATTGTGCTCGTCATGATCTGCGTGGCGTTCCCGACGAACGAGCATAATAATGAGTCCATGAACGCCGCCCTTAACCTGCTACGTGGTATTGCGCACCGAGGGAACAGCCACCTTGCTGCTCGGTACCGTCTCCTGGCTCATCTTCGGGCAACATTCGTGCCCTTCGCCATGCCCGCTCCAGCTGGGGAGTCGAGGCCCGGGCCATCCAACGTTGGTGGCTTCGATATACCCTCTGCGCGTCACTTCACTCCATCGCTCCAACACACCATGCCACAGGTGCTACCAGGTAGCAGGCATAAAAGTGCACAAGAATCGCATTCGTCCCAATCTAGCCCCACGGCCCATTTGTCAAGCATGCCGACCATTCACTCGCACCTTGCTCAACCACTGCCTGAAACTTTCGACTTCACATTGTTCAACAACGCGAGCCTGGCCGACGGGATGTTTTACGACGTAGACATGGCCGTGACTGATTATGATAACCAGGAATTCTGGGAGGAAGCTTTTGCGAACCTGGCAGGTGATTCTGGCAACACTCTCGTGGAGAGCCTAGAATGGGGCCAGGCAGCATTGGACCATTACGGCGGCAATACAGACAACATGTAACTTGGAAAGATATTTGTTGATATCAATGGACCTAGAACTTAACTTATATTTCCCCAACAGGTAATGCAAGCGCACGTTATAGGCTTAATTATAGTACGTGGTCCGGAAGCTACAGATAGCCTTGTCACAGCCGCACTGACAAAGCTAGCGAGAATTGCTTCTGGCGTTGCTATAGACTAGAACTGCCGATGCAAGTAGCCCAAGACTAACTTCTCTATAACTTGTTGTTTCGCCGGAAAGAACAACCACATTATGTCGCACTAAGAGTCTGAGCGTCAACCCGTGCCCATTTGTGGGGGCGCTATTGACAAGCTGTGAAGCCATCAAGGCTGAAGTCATCTCTAGTTTGATGCCGCCACGCACAACTGTATTAAAACTCTTCGGGCAACCAGCAGATTTGTCTCCGCTACGAACAGACAACAATCTAGCACAGCGTTTTTACACAAGAACATAAAAGAACAAACATCGCCCTACCGCGATTACCGCGAACAGCAAATCAACACAACTCTACCCGGGGCACATATTTATCTATACCAATGGCCAGTAACAAGAACAACTATTTCATACGAGCCTAAGACGGAGCCTTTTTGAAGCCCTCCATCGGCAGCAAAGAAACGAGACGAATCCACCCCCGTCATATTATGAGGCCGTGAACGCGGCAGTGCTTCCTGGCGCACCGGATTGTCTCTTAACCCCAAGATCGCCATCACACCCAAATGGGCACTCTTTTCAAAACACATCCCTAACACCAGCTCGACCCGTAGAGCTCATGCGCCATGAGAGGGACCTCCCCACCCCACGGTCTGGGATCCCACGACAGCGTGCAGCAAGGACGAGTTTGGATTCCTTCAGGGCATCGGCGGAGCTCAGAACCCATGTTGGGACCATCAGGCCGATTGCACAGCGGATTACCGTGTTTCAACGACGCAGAGTTATGGAGGAACAACGTGAAATCAAACGGTTGAAGAATGAGACTATCGGGATCCTGCGCCGGAGCCTAGCAATCAGGAACAGGATGATACAGAGCAGAGACGGGATGATACAGCGCAAGGATAGGATGATTCGGCGCAGAGACAGGACGATAAAGCAGAAGAATGATAGTATGAAGAGTATGTCGGCTCGCTTAGCGGCAGCGGAAGCTGCGCTCAGAAAGAAGGAACAAGAGGCTACCTACTTAGGTAACATTGGAGCTTGGGTGTTTTCTTTAGCAGAAAGCCTGTTCAGGTTTGCATTACAAGCCGCTACCAGTTTCACACGATTCAACGTTATAGGTCAACTACATTAGCCTTCCCATGATCCTTCTCTAAATTTTTCGAACTCCTATTTACCAGCCAACGTGGTGCAAGACTTCGAAGGTCAACAATAATATGCATTTCTTTTTGGCTCGGGAAAACACCTTCGTCTCACTGGCGAAATTATAGAAACCTAGGTATGCTTATAAACGATGTGTCCCCTCAAGTGCTTGGCTATGGGGTTTCATGATGGTACACCATGACGTGTGGAGATCTGGCAGTCTTCTGGCCCACTAAATACCGTGCAACATAGCCTGAATGGCTTCAATTCTCGTTCAAAAAGATAATTTCGGCCTGATTTTCTGATCATTCTATTTATGCTCGATTGAATGTAAGGTCCCTCCTGACGTTGAGGCGTCTGTTGAGCTAGTTACACAATACCGTCACAGAGGTTTCGTCACTGATCGACAACAAATCCATCATAGTGCGGTCTCATATGCATGGGCTGCCTGAAAGGTGGACGAATATCCTGCGCATTATCCACCACATTCACGCCAATTCCGGGGAGCGTAGGAATGTCAACAAACCCGTCTTCCACCGCCGGAACGAAGTCGACGACATTGCTGCCGAGATGGTCCAGGGATGAGGTGAAGACGCCGTTCTCAAAGCCGGTCGCATACTCCTGGATCGCGAAGTTCGGAATACTGGCCGCGATCTGCAGGCACGCAGCCAGGCCGATGGGCGAGAGCGGGTTGTGCGGGACGACCTGGACATTGTGGGCCTCGGCCATGGCAGCCACCTTTTTCGCCCCTGTGATGCCACCACAGAGCGCGACGTCGACTCGTACGTACTCGAGCGCGTTCCGAGACAGGTGGGCCTGAAACTCATATATTGTGCTGAAGCGCTCCCCGGTGGCGATGGGAACCGCTATGCGGTCCGCGACCCGGGCCATCGCGTCGGCACTTTCTGGCCGGACGGGATCCTCGACAAACATGGGCCTGTATTCCTTGATCATGTTCGCAAAGGTGATGGCCTCGGCCGGGGTGAGGCGGCGATGCAGCTCGATGAGGAGGTCAACCTTGTCGCCGACGACTTCTCGCATCCTGCGCACGTTGTCCGCGGCGTCTTGCATTTTCTGGACATGAGTCTTGAAGTAGACCTGGTCGTGGCCCTCGTCAAGGAATGGGTTGATATGACCAAGCGCAGTGTAACCCAAATTCATTTTCTTCTCGCACTCGGCCAGCACGCCTTCGATTGTCTTCTCGTAGATGTGGCCGTAAATGCGCGCCTTTTCCCTGCACCTCCCACCGAGTAACTCCCAGACCGGCACGCCCAGCACCTTGCCCTTGATATCCCACAGTGCAATGTCGATCCCGGATATAGCAGCATTGATGGCCGTTCCCTGGAAGTAGCTGAACCGGTGCATGACATTCCAGTGATGTCCAATAGCAAAGGCTGGTTTCCCGACGAGATACTCGCCAAAGCGGGTCACTGCCGTTGCGCCGGCCTCGATGTGCCCCCATACTCCGGATTCTCCCCAGCCCACCACGCCATTATCGGTTTCTATCCGCACGAACAAAAATTGGCCAACGTGGAGGGGGGAGACCGAAGTGATAATGGGAGAGGGTGCCATCCTTGCGCAGAGGCTATGAACGATAAAAAATGTTGATAAGACAGAATAAATGCGTCTTTCGTGTCGTGCAAGAAGTCTAATGGAAGAAGCACATGGCAAGTATTTGTACAACAAAGTGGTGGCTATGTCTTCCCACTTACGGTGTTCCGTCATCGGAGATCACACCAAGCAGTCAAGCTCCTCACGCCAAAGGCCTTGGCTACATCTAAGACTGTGGCTACATTCAAAGGCCATTGTGGGAACCAATACCAAGGCCGATGTTTGGGGAAGCTCCCGTTCAAAGCAGCCAAGTGGTCACGTGTAGGGGTTCAAACATGCCTCCACCATCGGCTCGGATGCAGGCGGGCAGGCCAGAGTCGCTTGCGTGAATCTCGCCCGACCAAAACCGAAGCTGTGAAGTTCTCTTGAGTAGTCCTTTTATCAAAAGAGAGTGGATATTTGCACCGATTGAAGCGGATGGTACACCGGTACTTACTACACCTACATTCCAGTTCATAAGCCTAATTTACATTAAATATATAAGTATCAGGTATATAATTTAGGTATATAGGTATCAAGTATATAAGTATTAGGTATATAGGTATTGGGTATATAGGTATTACGTGTGTGGGTGTCTGGTGTATGGGTGTTTGGTATATAGGTGTGTGAATTGAATAAGTATGTGAATTAAGCGTGGGCGTTGGTTTTCATATTGGTAATATACCGGTGTACTATCCGTTTTGACCGGTGCGAATATCCGCTCTCTATCAAAATACCCAATAGTGACGGGACAAACTGAGCTTTCTCGGTGCACTCAGTAATTAAGCATTGAGGCTGGTCTATCTAAGCAGGTGCTGATAACCATTTACCGGTCATCCTGTAAATTGAAACATTAATTCATTCCACATGATATATAATATGATCCTACGCACTCTGGCATTATCATCACAAAACTTGTGCGCTTGGGGGATATGCCAAGCCACGCGGGCGAACCAGAGATTGGAGCACGTTGAACGCAACCCTAGACAACTAGGGGTGCTTTTTAGATTCCTGCGATCCAGATCTTAGACGAGGTGTACCAAATGGAGAGAATTTGTTCCTCGTTGAAACAATTCATCCTTCCCAGAGCCTCCACTTCCATCTTACGCAGTCGCGAAACGGAGTGGCCCAGCCCAGATCCTCAGCCTCTTGCCGAAGACCATCAGGAAGAGGATAATCCCGAACGCCGCCGCAACTACTGCAGCTTGGATCCCGAAGCTGACCTTGGTTCCCTGCTTTTCAGCCCACTGCACCTGAAAGTAGGAGATGACGAATCCGCCCAGCGTGCGGGCGTTGTTCAGGTGCGCGCTGACCTCGCCGCTGGCCTCGGGGTAGCTGTCGAGGCAGTAGCTGCTCACGGCGACGGTGGTGATCATGATCCCGTAGACATAGAGACCCCAGGAGATGGACAGGGCCATGAAGTGCCACGCGTTCTCCAGCGCCTGGCCGACGAGTACGAGGCCCACGATCATGAGCGGGAGCGAGAAGAAGATGGCCCGCAGCCGCACCTCGGGCTCGAAGTGGCCCTTGTGAGTCTTGATGTAACTCTTTGCCAGGATATCATGCAAGAAGTGACCTGTTATCTCGCCCAGGAGCACCGCGACGACTGGCGTGAAGTAAAAGTAACCGATCTGCAGCGGGCCGAAGTTGTACAGCGGCGTGAGGAAGATCGACAGCGTCGTGTTGATGCCGACGACCCACGCAAAGGTAAGCAGGTAGTAAACCGACGTCAGCAGCACCGTGGGCTTGAGGATGACCTTGACGACACGCATGCAAGCCTGCGGGAACGAGTTCCGCAGATGTCGAGAGCGGAATTGCGAGATGCCGAGCAGGCGGGAGAATCGGCTGCCCAGGTCTGGCTGCTCCGCGGCCGGAATGCGTCGGTCGTAGTACGTCTCGTCGACCAAGAACATGGTAAGTAGCAGGACGGCGCCTGTCTCGGCCGTGTACACCCAGAAGGGGGTCGGCCATGGTTTGAACGCCGTCATGAAGGCCGCGAGTAGCGGGCCCATGTAAGGGCTCATGACGAAGAAAGACGCCCAGATGTTGATCTTGCGCGCACGTTCGTGGAAGAAGAACATGTCCTGGATGAACATCATTCCTCCGCCCTGTGTGACGGTTGAGAAGAAGCCGTTGAGGATGCGGGCGCCCATAAAAGACTCGAATGTAACGGCACCTGCGCACCACGCAGCGGTAGCAAAGGCCACCACTAGAAAATAGAACGCCACTGGGAGACGTCCGAAATACGCTGAAAGTACAACGGCTGCGGAGTTTGATTGTGTCAGTCAGGTCCAAGAGTCAGAGACCAGATCTCTACGCATTTTGGGGTACACATACCGAATATACCACCGGCGCCCAACATGAAGACATTTCCTGCCTGTGAGTGGTTCACCTCATCTGGTGTCATGCCCCATTCTCTGCGAGCATGTCAGCATACTGTCCTGTATCTGAATGGTGCCCCCAGAAAGGCTAAGGAGAGCCACATACGCAGCCTGAGGAATAAGTGTTACCGCGCCTGTCGCGCTTCCATAGTCGGGCAGAAAGGCAGCGGCAGCAATGATGAAAAGGATTGTGTGTTTCTTCCTCCAACTCCAGTTCAGGGGATCCTTAGGATCGTCACTTGGCTGCGGGATGAGGCGGGTGTGGCCATCGGCGGCGAGCTTCACGCCCGTATCCGAAGGGCTCCCGTCAGAGTTCTCGGCATCGATCACGTAGCCATCATTCTCGCGATACTCGTGGAGCTCGTCCTTGGTGGTGACCCTCTTTGCCAGGTTCGTGCTGGTTGGGCCCGGTTCGACCTCAGGCTCCGAGGTTGTCGGTGACACTTTCTCGTTGTCTGCCATTTTAGTACCAAAAGGAATATCAACACCACGAGGGTCGGGGCTTGGCCACCGCTGAGAGCTGACGGACAAGCAGGATGAAATATGCAAGAGCAGATCGGCACGGATAAGACGCGTACCTTGGTTGGCAGGGGCAGGAAATTCATTCCACCGGGAGGGAAGGCCATTCACGGCGAAAGCTTAGGCTGATCCACGAAGGGTTGCAACACTAGTCGGGAGATCGATACTACCTTTACAGGGGATGCAGGTAATGATCTCTAAGGGTTGGCTACAACGGCTGGGTCCCCAGGGTAGCATGCATGGAAGCTAATATGCGGGGATGATCCGGCTCCCAGCAGCCAGTAACGGCTCCCCCAGGACAAGCGTCCCATCTTGTTGGTCCGTTAGCTCAACCTGATTCATATTCGTGCTGGCGAGGGCCCTGGAACACTGTCGTGTTGGTAACCACAACAGCCACAGTAATAAGGGTATCCCAGCGTTGTGTCGTACCTCGAAGTGCCAGTGCCGGATATTAGGCGCTGGCCTGGTTGCATTCTTGTAAACGTTCTGGCTATGGCCTCCATCACCGAGGCTAATTGTAACCTTTTCCAGGCCTGAAGACAAGCGACTGTGGTATGGCTAAGCGCTGAGTAAGTAAATAAGCTTTACAAACATTATTTCCCCGAGCCTTTAGCCGACGAGCCGCGTAAAATAGCTAACTCAAAGGGGTTGGTCCCCCCACGGGGCGGGACACAGTCGGCCGCCGGCCGTCATCCCCAGTAGCCAAAATGGGCAATTCTCACATCAGAACTTACTTCTGTGGGACCGTATCTGGGGGCTGATCTGTGGGGATTGGCCTGGGGGGGGGGAAATATCTGCCAGAAAGACTGGTCGTTGCGGGGTCCATCGCTCCTCGCCCTTCCATCTCACGTCGATCCATCCTAGTGATCCTTCCCGAGGACATCGGCGCCATGATGTCGAGGCTCCAATGTCAATTGCGAAGCGAAAATATTGGTTGGACTTTTCAGTGCTATGCACGTTAGATGAACACCTGCAAGGGACATTTCATGTCTCGAAGATTGAGGAAAGTGTTGCGACCAGGCAGCGTGACAAATATCACCCCAGAACGTGGCGTCGACGAGATCTAAAAGTACAGGGGCCACCTAGGCCCGGTGGACCGCTAGTAGTTTACACCCACCATTTGAGGAAGGTGGGCGGCGCCGTATGCAGACAGAAAGACCGGACAATCTGACGTGTGGACAGACCTGGGGCTGAGAAGCCGGCAGTTGGCAGAGGCATCTCTTGCAGCGAATAAGTTACTTAAGTAGGGATCGGAACGGGAAGTGTGTTTTCCCGGGAGCACCTGCGACTGCAATCAATGAAGATCCTCAACGCGTTCGGCCTTTCCCCGTGTGTGCACATACACATGCACACATCACGCTCCCCCTGGCTTCTTGATATGGATGAGCAGGATTCCTCTTTCAGCTGCGTTTCCCGGCACAGATCATGGGAGTGCATCCCCTAACAGGTTTCTCGCCCAATCAGGAACTATCGCTGCCGGTATAGTCCCACATTAGATTATCCCACATATGACCTATTGGAGAAGGTCCTCCTGTAGGGCATTCTACTGAAGGCTTCTGCAAGACACAAGAGGGTGCTCTAGAGTAACCCACTCTTATCAAGAAGACGTCCGCAGGGGAGGGGGTTATGCTACCGTCACTTGCCTTGGAGAAGATTATCCTACAACTCATTTGCCCATGACTTTTTACCCGATGGAAGATTGTTCCGTAGGGGATATGATACTGCGGAAAACCATCCATGAGAAGCTATCCCACAACAGGTGACCCCAAGACAGGTTATCCCGTAGGAGGTATCCTATATTATGATGAAGTTGTGGTCAATTTTCTAAAAGTTGTCCTGGCCTGTCTGCATTGTGGTGGTGATCTTGTCCAGTCGACCTTAGGGTCAGTTTGATTTCGTGAGCAGTCAGATGAGGCGACGTCTGTCAATTCGGTTCAGGTGGTTACTTGACGTGAACAGCAGAAATGGTCGCTATGGCAGACACATATTAATGGCCAGATTTATGCGTGGCCGAATAACACCTAACCTTGACCCCGTGAATACATGTATTCCTTATCAACTTTCTGAGCAAGTGCGTCCAGAGCCGGCAGAGGACGGGCACAAATCTATTCCAATGTATATACGACTCCTTTTTTGTAGCGACGGATTCTCCTCCACCTCTAATCAGTTGTTCTTCGCTCTATAGTTTGTATAGTCCGCTATGAGATCATGTACCAGCTTCATCGCCATGTATCTACACGTCTAGCCCGATTCGAACTGCGGTAGGCCCTTATTCATTGTTTTATTCGCATGAGTGAGTGAGTGAATGACCTTTACGATCACCACCCACATACGCGACACCAGGGATACTCCCTTTAAACCGCGCACCAAGGCCTCACTCCGTCTTGGCGTTGCCGAACTTGGCCTTGATCTCCTCCTCGGTGAAGGCAGTCGTGTGCCTCCTGAGCATCACGGCGCGCTCCTCCATGGTCATGCGGATCTGCTTCTCGCCGATGGGCACCATGCACTCGGCCAGCCGGGCATAGTCCTTGCGAAGCAGCGTGACCGTCATGAAGAGGTAGTCGATGTCGTGGAAGACCAGGGCACCGTTCGAGGCGTACGTGTGCTTAGCCTTGAGGAAGGCCACCGGGTGCTCGCGCCAGTGCCTCATGGGGTTGAGATGATGAGAGGTGTGGTACCCGTCATTGAAGCAGTGGCGATTGCTCTGGTGGACAGTCAGTCACTCGTGGTCGAAGGGACAAGTGGAAGGGAAGGGTTTCTAAGGATTCTTTTTTTTAAAAAAAAGAAAACGGGAAAGTCACGTACTGGTACATCGAGCAGGGTGATGCTCGACCGGTAGTCGCTGTCCGGCTCGTCCCGGTCCACGAGCGCATGCTGGCCCCAGTTGCCAATCATCAGGCCAAGGCGCATGATGGCCAGTGGCAGCAGGAATACAAAGATGGACGCCCTCCAGTTGAGCTTCCACATGGTGTACTGCAGGGCGTAGCTGCTGAACTCCCAGAAGGCGGCCTTGAGCGCGAACACGGGCCTGTTGTTCCTGAAGAAGTAGAGAGGAAGCTCGAGCCAGACGAAGAAATAGAAGCGCCCGACGTACTGCAGGAAGTGCCAGAGGCTGTCGCGCTGGTAGCGGATGGTGGAGCTCAGGTCGTCCGGGCCGTTGCCCTCGACGTGGTGGTGCTTGACGTGGTGGTAGAAGTACGAGTTCCAGGTGTGGCCCATGAGGGGGTCCAGCAGGTAGGGGAAGGTGAGGTCGAACCAGGCGTAGGACCTCTTGAGGACGCCGCGGCCGTGGATGTGCTGATGCATCATCAGGGTATAGGCGCCAGTGTAAGAGACCTGCATGACGGTGTGCATGACACCGTGGACCCAGGTGAAGTGGTAGAAGAGCCACAGGGCCGACGGCACCGAGGTGGTGAAGTACAGGATCATGTGGGTGAGCATGACGACGTCCGTCTCGACGCGCACGATCGACTTGCCCAGCTCGACGTACGACTTGAGCAGCCGGTCCAGCACGGGCGGCAGCTTGCCAAGCGTGCTCAGGTCCCAGGTGTTGAAGACGGAGGGCTCAAAGTAGGTGCTGTTTGGGTCATTCATGCCCGTCATCATGGCCAGGACCGCCTCATCACGGACGGCCTCCTCCTCGCTGGGCACCGACACGGGATCCTCGGTGTGGTAGGCCGAGCCTGTGAGTAACGTTTAGCAAGGCCTGGGCCACAAAGCTTAGAAGCAAGCAGGTCGTCGGAGATAAGGGAACGGGTGTGCTACCATTGGCGGTCTTGGTGTGACCGTTGCTGTCCTTGCCGACGGTGTGGCCGTTGGACGGGAGAGTAGGCCTTGATGACACATCTTTGATGTCGGCCTCGAGGTTCTTGAGAATCAAGGTGTCTGCCTTGGAGAGCTTCTCGCTGAACACTATCTTCTGATCCATCATGAGGGACACTGTTGGAGAAGCAAGCTTCTTGGCGGCGACAACAGTGTGTGTCTTGATGAAACCCCCTGGCCTGGATGGTAGGTACCCTGCGGAGAAGCTTTGGAGCTCTCCCAAGTGAATGGTAACGCGGGATCGGGATAGGTACGTAGACTCCCGCGGGTGACGACGCAAGGGCTGCGACTACGTGACCTGAGCTTGAGCTTGAGCTTGGTGCAGACTTTTTTTTTTGCCTCGTTGGTGGTTGTCGATAGCCCACGAGCCGGCCAATGCTCCGAGACCACGTTATGCTAAGGGGGGCGAAATGGTCTGACGCTCTGACCGACAAACTGACGCGTGCAACAAAAAGTCGGGTGTTTCGTTGCGACAGGGGCTCGTCGAGTTGATTGGGCGGACCTGGCCCTGGCCCTGGACCCCTAGACCCTGAATGCAGATTTCGGGGAGCCTGAGATCGCCAAGCACCAACTCCGATGAATGCCCAGAGTCATGCACGGGCAATTCCCCAGCCAAGAGATACTACTACACAATAGATATATCAGCCCGGCCAGAGGATGCTCCTCCTTACCTACTTCTTCCTCTAGGCATTGTTCCGGCGCCCATTCTTTTGCATACTGTAGACTGGATCCTTCGACATGTGGAGACGAGCTTGAGATTCGACCCACAGTCCTGGAATACGATACAGTCTGGACAGTATGTGATTACACACCCGTGACTCCGGATTCGTCCCCGGAATAGGAACATGCCTTGCTGGGATTGGCCTGCTTGGCCTAGGCATTTTAAACTGCCTTTTCGTGCTCATGCGATCAGATTTGGTGTGATCTATCATTTATACGGCAACGAAATCGCCCAAAGCGATATTGTACCTAATATCCGTGTCAGCACTTAAAGTCGACAGTTGCAGCACAGCAGAGTAGACTACAATACAGTATAGTAAATAGACACAGAGCATTCCCCCTGACTGGATATCGCACACGTACTTCACATATGGGTTTTCACTTCAAGTAACAGCAGGTCGTCCGCGTTGGGCGGTTGCTTGCCAAGAGAGCGTGCCCCCTGGCTGTAATGTCTCGAACAAGAATTAGCAACTAATAACATCTCAGCACACACACACACACACACCTGAGCACATGGTCCCTCCCCCTATATTCTCATTCACCCACCCACACCTACACACACACACATGGCTGCCGCCCAATATCCCTTACACCCACTTGGCAGCTTAGACCATGACTTGCTTTTACCGGTCAGAGATCCTGTTGTAGGTCGGCTCCGGACTTCCGGATCTCACCTCACACGCCGTACACATGGACCAACCCGATCTGACCAAATCTGCGGCCAGATGATGCGCACACCCGAGACATTGTTTGGTGTGACACCCAGCCCCGTGCTTGCAACTAAATGCTGCTGCACCCATCATGAGGGAGGGACTCGAGAGTCAGCATCGGCGGGGGTGCACATGTGGGTGGCAGGTTCCGAACATCTGAACACAAGACCCACGGCTCGCTGCTGCGAGTCGCCGCCGTTGCGGGCCTTGGGGACGAACTCTCGTTTGACCGTCGTGTCACCCGGCGACTGCCTCTCCACAAAGGCCGCTGCCTGCCGAGGGCCGTCCAAAACAACGTGGAGCACAACAGGGAGGGCGACGAGCGGTTGGCCGGAGCTTTGGACGATGTGCCCTCGACACCAATCAAACACTCTCGGAAAAACTGTTGGTGGAGTTGCTTTCCCAAGGGTTGCTTTGGGGTCTTGCGTACATACCTAGGTGCCTGCATAACTAACTAGATATCTTTGTATACAATTACCCACCACTGGCTAACTGCGAGCCAGCAGCGACTGAAAGGACGGCTGTAAAAACGTCGAGGCTCTGAAAAAGAAGATACTTCTTCATTTTATGGCCACAATCATTGACCAGCAACGGGCTGTTATGCAGAATCCACAATCGTATATGTGGCATGAAAGAGCCATACGGACGTTACCTACCCCTTACCACTAGTACCTAGTAAACATACCAAGCTGGAGTATTGGCCACAGTTGTCAAATAATTGGAATTGGTGAATATATGAAAGGCTCGTGTACGTCTTTCGGGAGTTGTCTGCGTGCTCTGAAATTCCGAGACTGTGGACCACGAGTACGTCACGGGACGGCCTGCTGCCGTCAAGCTGCGATCTCCCAGGTGCATGTACCTAGCCGCTCCGGCGCGAAGGACGTTGACAAAACGCTGGGTACACGCTTAATTCCGCGGATAGAGGCCACTGCGCGATCCAGGTTTGCAGGAGACAGTCTCAAAGAACCCCTCTCAAGCCAGCCGACTTCCTCACTTGGCGACTTGCAGGCTGGCGTATTTTTTCAAACTTTCGTTTTTCTTTTCGACAGGCAGGACGGAGGGGCAGCGATGGATGGATGCTCGATGACCAGGTTACCGGGAACAAGGCCCTGGCTATATCCTGCAGGTCCGAGAAGAGTCTCAAAAAGCTTGCCCTCGACCAGATGGGCCCTGCATGCGTTCAGTGGCTGTTGACGCTGTCTGAATTCGTAAAGGACCTACCAAGACATGGTCCATATCCAGCACGGCACCAGGCACCTCCCACTGACGTGGCGCTGTATGTGCCTTGATCATGCCGGGGTCCTCACGCCTCTGACTCGCCAATCTCTGACGATGCTGCAAGATGATGCTGCACGATGTTGTCCCACGAACTAGCCGGCCAGCCCGTTCTCGAACTCGGCGACGGCCGCGCGAGACATGACGGGCCGCGCCCCGTGATGTCGAGGTCGACTCCTCATACGAACAAGGGCAGTGGCGTCCTTTGAAGCCAGACCCTCTGCATGGTCTAGAACCACTGCGATTCAGTCTGCCTCGTAGTTAACCACTAGGTATCTAGGCGGCGTGTCAGGTACCTACCACCAACCCACATTCCGGTTGAGCTTCGTGACCAGTCATGGCATAACCAGACACTTCACAGCTCTAGCAGGCATCACTGGCTGCTTCTCAGCACTAATCCGAAGCATCGCGGAGTGGCGTACGCCCAGAGACGTCGAGTGCCCATCAGCAGCCCCGGACCGCTATGCAGGAAGACGCCGTTATGAGCACGACGCAGCGCGGTGTGAGGCTTCATTGACCGACGGTCCACGAGGGATCAAGACTAGGCTTGACAGCCAACAGTGCAGTTGCACAACCTTATGGCGCCTCGATGACACCAGAACATCAGGACAAGATCACCTGACACGCGCTCCTTGCAGCATGATCTCCGGCCCAGGACAGCATCGTGTCTATTCTGGGCCTATGGAGACCTTCCGAATGGGGACAGTTGCACGGGGAGACGCGCCCTGCCGGTGGGGGGGAGGCCCCCAAGATTGACCGGTCTTCTGGGCGTGTGCACCACCCAGCGACCCGGTCACCCACAATAAGACAATGCGTACATATGTAAGGGTGTGGTAGAGTGTTCTGACGTATCGAATAGCGGCAGGGGAAAAAGCAACAGGCTGTGACACATGCACATCGGGCCAATCTTCTTCAGTGGCATATGCGGGACGGAAGCAGGCAGCACCGGAAAAACCGACCTATCAATATCGGGACTCCCCAGGCCTGTCTCAACATCAAATAGTCTGGGCCTTGGGCTGGACACAACACACCCCACAAGCAGACGAGACACCCCCCCCCTCCGCCACCTCGCCCCTTCACCCCCAATCCCAAGGAAGCTGTGCTCTTGGTAGAGACAAGATGGGTAAGTGCTAAGCCGTGTGCGTGAACGCGTGCGTGCGTGTGTCGTGTGTCGGATGCCGGGCAGGAGCCAGCGAGCACACCGGCCGGCACAGAAATGCGGGAGGGCAGCAGACCACCAGAGGGCTGATATGGGCCCAGGCGCAGGCTGCGGGCGCGATTGGCGGCCACCCTGCTGCTCTGTGTAACCACCACAAACATGATCGCACCTATCACGGGTGGCGGCACCGACGCTCAATCCTTGCGCCCACCGGTACCTCGAGGCCAAGGCCAAGCCACAAATGCTGTGTTGGGTCTGGGTGGTGCAGCAGCCAGCAGCACACAGCTGCACGCAGCAGCAGCAGCACGAGCAGCCAGCAGCTGCGGCAGGTCGTAGAACAGAGGGGGGGGGGGAACCAGGAGGTACGAAGCGAAAGAGGAGGAGGAGAAGGAGGGGGGAGGGGGGCGGCTGTGAACCAGGCTGGGGAAGAAATGGGGGAGGACGGAAAAGGAGAGAAGACAGCGAGGGCGCACAACCTAAGGGCGTGAGTGAGGACCGAGTCTGCGAGGGCACAGATCTGGGAGGACGCTGCCGCTGCTACTGCGCTGCTGCAGCTCCTACTAATACTACTACAGCTCCTTCTGCTGCTGCTGCTGTCATCATCATCATCGACGGTGGTGCGTGGGTGGAGCCACATTGAAATACCCAGATGCATCCCGTTGTGACACTTCTTCCACCCGCCCCCCACAAGAACGGGCCAACGGACACACAAGACAAGAGGCCCCAATGCACCAAGGTCTTGCTTGATTGCTGGTTGCTTGCTTGCTTGCCTGAAAGCTTGCCTGCTCGCCCTCTCCCCTTCAAGCTTTGGCACTTTTGGCACTCTGGCACATTTCTGCGCGCTCGCTAACTGACCTCGCTCGTTGGTCCGCCGGAAGCGAGATCACTGACCTGGCCCCCCCAGGGCATTCCCAGCGCCCAAGTTGAATCTCCGTCGACCGCCGGATCTTGCGCCCATCCCGAAGCGGAAATGGCAAATGAAAGGCGACTCAACAAGTCAGCAGCCCGCACGCCTCGACACGGGAGCAGTAGTACGACGACCACTACCATTGCCGGCAGCAGTAATAGCAGCAGCTCAAGCGGTGGCAGCAGCAGCACCGTCAACGCGACCAGCGGAGGGAAGAAGCAAAGCAGGCAGTACCGGCTCCCACACCCACCGGTTCCTCACGCTCAGACTTCGCTGCTGCAGTCACAACGGGTACCCGCGTCCGTCGTCGCTTATCCCACAGCACGACAGGTTGGCTACGAGTCGCCACAGCTCAGCGACAGCCGGTACTACGCCTCTAGCGGCCGAGGAGGAGGCCTCGCCACAACGGCAACTACAACAACGGCGGCCGCGGGTGGTCTCGCCGCATCCGCGTCCGCATCCGCCGCCGCAGCCGCCGCCGTCGAAGCCACGGATGGATCGACCGAGGCGGCAGTCCCGTCGGCCGACCCGGATGTCATGGAGGCCAAGAAGGGACTGAACAAATGGGGCGCATTCGACTCGCTCAGCGGCTCCGGCACGGGCACGTTCGGCTTTGGACCCCTGCTGTTCCACCATGTGGATGAGACACCGCGGGACCCGTACGACACCACCAACATGATGCTCAACGACCCCATCAGCTTCAACCCCATGAGCGCCATCTCGTGGGCGAGGCTGGACGAAAGCCCCGACAGCGTCGACGAGCTGGAGGGCGACATCTCTTCCGCAGCGCGGCAACCGGACATGGCCATCGCAGCAGCTGCATCAGCTGGCGCCGGCGGCAGCAGGCGAGACGGGAGCAGTAGCCGCGGGGGCTATGTTGACAGCCCGGCCAGCACGACGGCGAGCCCACAGCACGGCAGCGGGGCGTCGTATACCTCTGACGTCTCCGACTCCCGCACCTCGTCCGTGGCAGGGAGCAGCGTCGGGAACATATCTAGGACCTTCTCGGACACGAGTCTCGTGAGCCCAGACACGGAGAGAAGCACCGCGCCCGCGCCAACTGCTTTCACCTCCCCTTCCAGCTCGCGAGCACCGAACCCTCTTGCCGGTCAGCAGCAGCAGCAGCAGCAGCAACATCAGCAGCTAGGGCGCCAGACGGAAGCTTCTGTCCAATATGGAACCCAACAACCACCGTCAAACCGAAGTTCGGCCTCGAACCGGGCCACAGCAAATCACCAGCCCTACTCTAGCCAGTCTTATGCACACACACGCCCACAGCAACAAGCTCAATCCTCAAATCGACATCGCCATCAACAGACACAACAAAGCACCCAGTCCCGCCCGCAGCAGCAACAGCAACAACGACAGCCACAACAGCCTCAGGCTCCGACCGCATCGCTCCCAGCCCAACAGACACCAGCAACGACAGACCTTCTCCTCTGCCTGGGCCCGCACTGCAGCGCGCGCTTCCCCACCGAGCAGGAGCTGGCCGCGCACTACCGCGCCGAGCATGCCTTCACCTGCACCTGGACCTCGTGTTCCGCCGCCAGCTTCACCTCGAGCAACGCGCTGGCCTGGCACGTCAACGCCGAGCACCTCCTCACGTGCCCTGTGCCCGGGTGCTGCGGCGCCACGTTCGGGAGCAAGAGGGCGCTCGACGGGCATTTGAAGGTGAGTTCGCCCTGGTCCCGATGACAAGAACTAGTCGCTGCTTTCGGGTTCACTTCCTCGCGGTGGGTGTGAAGAACCACTTGGAAATATTGACTTTTGAGATCAGGGAGAGGTCGTGACGTCTTCGGGATCCACACCATCGGGGAGCTCGTCGTCGGCCACGCCACGAAAGCATGCCCAGCAGTCGCAGGCGCAGGCGCAGGCGCAGGCACCCCCGCAACCGCAACAGCAGCCGCCGCCTCATCATCATCATCGCGCGCGTCGCCGGTCAAAGAGCCCGAGTTTCTCGCCCGGCCATCGGCCACCTCAGAGGACACGACGTTAGGTCCTTGTCTTTCTCTTTCCGAGAACGAAGCCGGACAACACATCTCTCGGTGGTCAGTCTTCTTGGCGCGGATTTAATCGAATTGAGTACGCCCACGCATCAAGGTCTTCGAGCTCTTGCACAGGCGGCTATTCTTTTGGCAGGAAAGGCAGGTGGCACGGTGGTGGATAATGATATGCATTCATGGAACGAGCCTTGGGTTCAGCAGTGAACAGTGTCAAGGCGCGTCGTTCAGCCGGGGAAACCACCCCGGGCCATCTTCTTGGCCCGCTGGTCACGCCTGTTGTGGTTAGCCCTCTGGCTCTTGCTGGCCTCCTTCCGCCGTCTCGCCTGCTCCGTGTCATGCTCGCCGCTCGGCCCGGCCACGTTCCCGCCGCCACGACCGGGGCCGCCACCTCCTCGTCCTCGTGCCCTTCCGCCGCGTCCGCGTCCACCTCGTCCTCCACGCCCGCCACCGTCGGTATCGGATTGCTCGGTTCCCGATCCGGCTGGGCTCGCCCTCCACGCCGTGCTGGTCAGCTCGTTCTGCTGCCCGGTGAAGGTGCTCGCGGCGCTGTACTTCATCTCCAGCCTGCGCTTCTGGTTGGCGTTGCGAGACAGCATGACGGCCCAGCCCTCGATGGCCTCGTCCGTCATGCCGGTCTCGCTCTTTAGCTTGGTCCTGGCTGCGCTCCTGCGCGTGGCCTGGTCGCGCTCAAAAGCATTTGGCGTGCTCTGGTATGTCCGCCATAGGGTCTCCTCATTGTCGTTGGCGGGATCCTCCGTGGTCGCCGCATCGACGGTGCCACCGACGTCTGCGGCGTCATAAGTGTCATCACGTTCGTCGTCATCCGAGTCGAAGGCTGCCAGCGCAGACAGGATGGCTGCTTTGTTGGGGGCGTTGGAGCGGTCGGCGAGCATGTCGTCCGCGGTCTTCTCGGGGGCTCTCTTTCCGATGTGGAGCTGAGAGGTGTCGACGGCCAGACGGTCTAGCTCGTCATCATCAAAGACGTTGCGACGCGAAGGAAGCAACGGAGGGGTTGAGCGTGGCAGGAGACTGGATCGTCTTCTTGGTTTCGCGCCGGTCGTAGATCTGCTCGAGCTGTCAGCGGGGAGAGTTCTTAGTAATACATTAATGAAAGATATATTGTGACATACAGTTGCTCAGCACGATCCGCCCCGCTGAGGTGCGGCGGCAGTGAATCCTCGAGAAGATGAGCGATAACTTGCTCGGTGTCGTCGCCGTACTCGTCCAACAGCTTCGATACAAAGCCAGACCCGAGCTCTGGAAAGAGGTCCTGCACTTGGGTTATCTGGCTCATGCGGTGGACATGTACATCTCCAGACATGGCCTCGTGGTCATTCAGGGCGATGCCCTTTCCCTTGTCGATCCTGCGTCTGATGAGCCGCTTCGGCTTCATGCCCGCGCCTGGTTTCCGGAAGGCGCCCAGGTCCATGATCATATTCTTGGTACGGGCGTTCTCGGTGCCTGATGCCGTGAGCCTGTGCTCGATCTGCTGCAGCAGTGGTGTAGTGCTGACGAGCTCGGGAACGAGCGAGTCGTTGGCGCTGGTTGGCCCGGCCTTGTGGTCCTCGGCAGCAGTCTTGAGCGAATAGAGCTGGTCGGTAAGGAGGGAGAGCTTTGGGGGACTGCTCTCGACCAGGCCCATGAGGCTGAGGTAGGTGGTAGTGATTATGACCTTCCTCAAAGGGGGGTTCATGATCCTGTAGCAAGCGATGAGGCCGTCGAGGAATTCGCTTCCAGCCAGGAAAAAGGAAGCAGCCGAAGGGGATGCACTGATAAGGTGGCTCAGCCTTCGCAGATACTCCTCGACGGATTTCAGATCCCCACTAATGCCGTTGTCCAGGTTCTTGATGAGGAACTTCTTCAGAGGGCCCAGGAAGGCTTCGACCGTGTCTTGGGACGAGGCTGACAGGGAGAAGAGCACGGTGCTGGCCCTCTTCTTGCTGTAGACGTGGCTGAGGGCGGACAGGAACTCCCACTGCAGCATGGCGACCGGTGGAGAGGACGACCTCAGGGCCCTGGAGGCGAGCAGGAAGCAGTCCTTGAGAAGCAGTCGGGCCGGGGCCGAGTTGCCAAGCAGGGCAGAGCCATGGGCGGCGACCTCTCTCATGAAGGAGGCGAGGAACTGGGAGACTGATTCATCTGCGAGGGTCTGCTTGGAGAAGTCGGCGTCAGGAAGGGCTATATGGGCCTCTGCCAGAGAAATCCAAGCTCCCAGGCTGGCGTTCCACTCGTCGATGGACAGCAACTCTTTCCACGCTGCCGTTGGGAACGGCGCAAAGGGGGGCAAGACAGTCGAGCCCATGGTGATGTTTGTTGCCGTTTGATGCCGTTTGATGCCGTGAGCAGGCGTGAGATGGGGGACGAGGGATGCAGGAGGGAACGGTAGAAAGAGAAGAAGGAAGGAAATAAAGTATCACAGCATCTCTCTCACACGGCGTCTTGGGCGAGCTGCCTCGCTTTTACATGTACATGGCCCAGCAGCTGACGCTAACACGGCCATCCTGCGGCCTCTTGATGTCCTTGTCTGCCGTCACTGACTGACGATTAAGCGACTCTTCGCCGGCTGACTCATCATGATTCACCCCAGAGCCCGCTAGTCCAAGCCCAGCCTAGCGCTGGCTGGCTTCCCACGTCTCACAGCCCTAACGAGAACCGCGCCCCACCAAAAACCCCCATGTCCAGAGAAATTGGTCGCGAACTTTTGCTCTTCCTCCCAAACGAATCCATCGTCAATCAACACACCAACCCGCCAGCCTTCATCACTTTGCCGCAACGTATCATCCGTTCGAGTCGTGAAGGAACACCCCCATCCATCAATCAAGATGTCTTACCAGAAGCCTGAGAAGGGAGATTTTGAGGGTCCCGTACGTTCTCTCCTTTGCCTTCCATGACTGCAGCTCCGAGTCCGAGTCCGACGGCATTCCCATCCGACCACCAGTGCTCGGTCGTACTACAACTACTGTCACCATGTGGCCGCAGATACTAACAGTTCTCCTCCAAAAATATAGAAGACCCACAAGATCCGCATCACCCTGACCAGCCGCAAGGTCCAGTCCCTCGAGAAGGTCTGCACCGAGCTGATCGAGCGCGCCAAGGGCAAGGACCTGCGCGTCAAGGGCCCCGTCCGCCTGCCCACCAAGACCCTCAAGATCACCACCCGTAAGACCCCTTGCGGTGAGGGTTCCAAGACCTGGGACTGCTACGAGATGCGCATCCACAAGCGTCTCATCGAGTACGTGCCTTCCTTCTCCCCTCCCTGGGTGTCTTGCACCGCCATCAGAGACGTGAACATATGGTTTACTGACAGTCACCGCCCACAAACAGCCTCAACGCCCCTACCGAGATCGTCAAGCAGATCATCGTCAACATCGAGGCCGGTGTCGAGGTCGAGGTCACCATCGCCGCTTAGATGGGCTGATACCAATGTCGAGGTCCCCGGCGCTATCGTTCTTCTGGAGACGATGTCGAGTTTGGCTTCTCAAGTGCTGCTGGAAGTAATCTTGTTGATGGCAACGTCAATCAGGGTAGCGCGGGAAAACGAAACGAAACAAGTTCTCAAACCATAATGGATGACGCCCGTGCATGTGTGACTGTCTGTCATTGTACCTGTGTGTTCGTGACTGCGCATCTATATATTGACCCAATACCAACGAGAAAGGGGTACGTGATGCGGCACCGCCATCTTGTGGTATGACCGGCCAGGCGGCATGGGCATGGACTGTACCGCATATATTCACGGTCCCACAACCCAAGCATTTTCCCTACGGCTGAATCAAATAATAGACCTGTGAGCCCAGCTCACACGAATACCGGAAGTGTTTAGTCGTCACTCGAGAATCATAAAAGGAGCCCGAAGTTCAGGATCCCTGAGGTCCGTAGCTGGGGATCAGATTGTGTTGCTATTGTATGGCAACAGATGCCAGTCGCCTTTCTAAAAACGCCTCCAGTATGCCGGGCGAACTGTGGTCTCTCAAGATAGACCACTACCACCACGTGGCAGCCTCAAACTATGCAAAGAAGCTGCTTTTGTTCCGCCTCCTGTACGTAAATGTGAAGACACACACATACAACCATTGTCTCCCTCTTTCAAAACGCCGGCTGCCAACCCAAGTCCCTTTCATGCATGCATCTGCGGTGTTTTTTGAATGCCATAGGATTGAATGCCCACGCCCGAATATTAGACCATCAGCTGGTCCTTGCAACAACTTCCAGATGTGCCAACGGCTGCTTTGACCGCAGCAAGATTCTCCGTTGCGTTGTTGGTTCTGCTTGTCTTCCACCGCTTCACAGGTCCCATGTGCAGAACTCCCTCATTGGCGGAGCCTCGGGCATGCCATGGCCACCGGCACCCGCAAGGGTGAACTGGCCCGTGGAGACGAACTGCTCGTATGCTGCCTTCTCTCCATCCGTGTATTCCCGGTTAGGCTCCGTGTCCTTGTAGTACGGCGGAGGGCCATCCGGGAACCAGATCTTGGTCCAGCTGCCGTCAAAGTTCTGAATGCCCGGCACCTGCTTCGGCGCCTCTCCCTTCTCCCCCATCTCCTTGTATGTGATCTGCTTGCCCTTGAAAGACAAGAGGTGGCCCGATGGTGCCTTTCTGGCGTAGCTGTCGTATGGCGGGTGCTGCCTGGTCGCGTTTGGTCCGTACGGGTTGGCGCCTCCCGAGGCCACACCTGCAGGCTTCTGTGCCGCTGCGGCGAAGCCATTGCTTGCTTGCGTTGCCTGGCCAAAGGGGTTCGATGCCGCAGGTTGCGCCGGCTGGCCAAATGGGTTTGCTGGGGCTGCGGCTGGCTGACCTGCTTGTGCAAAAGGATTCGAGGCTGTCGAAGGGCCAGATGCGTCCATAGACACCTCGGGTGTGGTTGACTGCTGTGCCGGCTGTCCGAAGGGATTGCTGCTGGCGGTCGGCGCAGCTGCGAAGGGGCTTGGGTTGCTGCTCGCTCCTCCAAGCGCTCCGAAGGGACTGGCAGAGGGCGCCGTGCCGCCGGAGGCAAACGGGTTTGGCTTCGCGCCTAGTTGTGAAGGCTGACCAAAGCCACCAGACGGCGCAGGCTGGGAGGGCTGGGCCGGTTGACCAAAACTGGGAGCGGGAGCGCCAAAAGGACTGGCTGACTGGCCCAATGCTGAGGGCTGGCCGAAGCCACTTCCTGCCGTCTGTCCAAGACCCGAAGGCTTGCCGAAGGCGCTGCCGCCACCCAGGGCCGAAGGCTGACCAAAGGCATTTCCTCCGCCGAGCGCTGACGGTTGACCGAATGCACTCCTCCCACCGCCCAAAGCCGACGGCTGGCCGAACCCTGAAGATTGAGCCGGCGCAGTGGGTTGTGCAAATGGCGAGCTACCGCTGGCCCCACCGGCGGCGGTGCTGAAGGGGTTTGGGTTCTGGCCAAGTGCAGATGGCTGGCCAAAGGCGCCTCCTGTCGCCGGGGCGGAGAAGGCATTGGCAGGTTGACTGGGCTGGAGGCCGACGGGGCGCTTGCCGACAGCAAATTCGCCAGTGCTGGGCGACGATTGCGCCTGGCAGACGTCGTGGCGATTCGGATGGCTGTTCTGCGACTGTAGGACGAAGTCGATAGCTCCGTCAAGGTTGCCCAGTGCGCTCTGGATCTTGCCCTGCGCTTGACCCCAGAGGCCTTGGATCTCGTTCAGCTGGTAGGCAGGTTAGCACATTTGCGCAGCTTGTTCTTCAGTCCGAAGCAGGACATACCGCGCCCTGTGCGTTGCCAGAGGCCTCTCCCATCATGTAGTGCAGTCTGATCTCCTCGAAGCTTTGCTCTATGGGGTAGCCGCCCCAAAGCTGCTCGGGCGCGTCGCGGCCAGGGCCGTAGGCTGACAGGATCCATGATGGCCTCTCCTCTGCGAGATCTTTCTGTATTGTATCTTTACTCAGCGAGAACTGGTTGGACTGGGCTGCCGGCGGTCTCCCAAATCCACCGCGATTGTTGTTGTTGTTGTTGTTTGAATTGCCCGAGAGCACGCTGAAGGGGTTTGCGCTGGCAGAGCCATTTGCGCTGGGGTGCTCGAACCTGCAATTGTCTTGGAAGACGGACAACGAGTTAGCATACTGTGATTTGAATCTGCTGAGAAACGTGACGGGCGCATTGGGTGTCTTTGGGGTGTCAAGCTGCATGCTGGTGTCGTCGGCCTGGCGAGGGAATCCAAAAGTTGCAGGGCTCCGCGCAGAACCGAGGATAGGGCTCCAGATGTCCAATTCGACCGTGACGGCGGTGGCGGGAGCAGGCCAGCTGCCCTGGTAGTTGGAGCCGGTTGACTGTGCCGTGGCGAAGGGATGGGGCGACCGCGCATTGGTGTCCCTTGCGGAGAGCGGCCTCGCCAGGGACGACAGGTCGAGAGGCTGAGGCCTGGTCTTCTTCACGCTGTTGAGGAGGAACGGGATGGGCGCATTGCGGACGGCGGGACGACCGTCAACCACGAGGGCAGCCATCGCGGTCGTCAAAGGTGTGTTGTTTCGTTTCGATTATTTCGACTGGCTTCCCCTCGACTCGACTCGCTGGTGGAGGTACAGTATCGGACAGGTCGATTCGATGGAGTGGCAGCATGAAGTCTCACAGGTGGAATGGTCCAAGGGGTCTGGGCCCCAGGAGAAGTTTCGAAGACCGAGGAATGTACAGTGCTCACTGCTGGCTTTCGAGGGATGGGATTGGAGTGGCAGAAGGTCGTCAAAGGGAGGAGGGCGGCGGGGGGACTGAGTGCAAGCTGGGAAAACCTACTGCCAAATCTGCAGTTACCCTGCTGGTAAAACTTGCAGATGGTCATTTCGCATCTTTTGCCTTTTGCTGAGCTTCAGGAGCTACCATTAGGTGCAAATGGCGGGGTAGTACTATTTAATAGCTGACGGCCTCATTGTCCTGGGCGAGTTGGGATGACGGCCGACCTAGCAATAGCCAGACAATAGGCGAGGTGGGAGGTGGGAGGAGGAGGAATGTTGAAAGTTCACAAAGGAAGACGCGACGACGTGAGGACGGTGCACGGCCTCAGTTCCTTATCTTATCGGTCCCGGGCGCGTTCGTCAATCAGATACGTAGATACCTGCATCTAACCGAGGCTATACCTAAAGCAGAGACGACCTTCTCTTTTCCTTCTTTCTGGCACGCATCTCAGAACTCCAAGCAGCACTCAGTCCCATGAGACTCTGATGTAATCACCTTCGTACCGGTTTGATCCATGTGCGGTTTTGTAATAGCTGCTGCAGTCTTGGTCTATGTTTGAAGGCCCTCGACGCTATCAACACAGGAAGACGGAACCAGCCACCGAACATCATGAGCTGACAGAATTGCAAGCGCCTGCATTTCACGTGCATACATCCTTCTGGGGGTTCTATATAACACCAAATCCATGGAAAAGGCGATCCCCTACCGTGACGATATCGAGAGATACTCGTACGGATTATGATTCTCTCATAAGATGCTTGATCACTGACTACACATGTAGACTGAAAATTTTAGTTCTCGGTCTGATACGCGTCAGCGCGTCAAGTCCTTGACACGGAAGTCAGAATGGAACAAATACATTCATATGAAGCTTTCCGCGATATCTATGCTTGTCAAATCAAAAGATGACAGGCCGGTTCCATGGCTCCTTGACGGACTGGTATGATCTCATATGTATCACTTGGGCAGCAGATTTCTGTGACAGCGCTCGGCATTCCGAATGTGCCAACCATGCCGAACATGCCGGTCTGAAGGACTTAATTGACCATTTGTAACCGTCTGTCCGTTGGCCAGTCCAGGGCTCGCCAGTCCGATCGAAAAATGACACATCGATCACAGGTGAGTGATCGGCAAGGATGCCAAAGGTGCCCGGAAGGTTCAGGAGATGACAGGTCTCTTGCCTATAACTCTCTTAGGACTTGATCTGGCGCAGTCAACGGAACGTGATGTCACGAACGACTGAATGGGTCTACTCAGGCAAGATGCAGTAAAGGTAGTGTCAGCAAGCCGAGCAATCTCCGGGCATCACTGTACATTGATTCAGCTATGCCGGGGTAGCTATGTCGGGTGAGGACTTGTGATACCAGACTAGATTCTATACACATGCATATCGAGCCATTCTGGAAAGTTGATCATCTCCATAGAACGAGCGGGGACTCCGCCGCGGCTTACCCACTCGTCCACGCCGCATGCAGCTGGCCGAATGACTGTATCCTACGTTCAAGACTCGGGGGCACATCAGTCCGCAATTTAGAGAGCGGGGTTAGTGGTATGCATATATGCACCAAACCACGCATGAGTAGTACCACCCGAGGCAGTGCTCGGACCAACTGTCGTGCTGATCGAGAGTAACCGGGCCGACCTAAAGGCAAGGCTGAGAGATGCCAAGGCGCCAAGGCGGTCGAGGAGTCAGGTAGGGCCCAGAAACACCTGCTATTGGCTGCGGCGTATAAGCATGGTGCATGGGCTAACGGCTGTCACCGTTGTATCGACGAGATGCATATGATATCTCCCCGGGATGGTAGTCTGGTCACCGCTAATTGCAGATACGAAGAGCAGCACTGAGCGCAGCAGCCACACTGATCCGCAACGGCCAACCAATTGCGGTGCTGTTGATTCTGAACCCACTCTGGAGGGTAAGTTTGGCGGACAGCGTAGTATGGTGATGCCTTCACACGGGATACTTTGATTACCCCAGAGTCTGTGATGAATAAATGGGTAGGAGTTGACATTAACCGCTTAAGGGAGGGAAAGAGAGAGAAGAAGCGAAGGGAGCAAAGAAAGGGATGTACGCACCTACCCCTCGAAAATCCACTTGAACCAACTTGACTATATGCACTAGGCATTTCTTTTGAATAGGGACGGTAAACTTCAGACTTCAGTGCAATAGGAGGGCTTGGATCATGGCTTGCGCACTTAAATAAGTTGAGCGGACTCGGCCTGTGTTGTCGACAATCTCATCACGATTCACTCGCTCTCGTTCTCTGAGCCTTCTTGTGTCTCTTGGTTGACGTCTCTCGCTTGTGTCCTTATTCACCATCGCTTACCGGGTCTCTTTGATTACCGAATATGGGACGGAATCCCTCATCTTTCCTGCCGATGCTTTGGCCTTTGGCCTTGGCCGCCGCGACTCTGGGACATGGTGTTCCTGCTGTCCTGGCACGACAGGCGAGCGATGGAGCCTGCCAGGCCACCCAGCCCATCGTGGGCGCACCTCACCAGAACATCTGGGCGGGGTTAACGAACCAGGAAATGGCCGATGCCCTCGATTCCCTATATAAGTCCAAGGAGTTAAACTTGACCCGCGATGGTGGAAGGTAGGTTCTCACCGTGCCCTTCTCGTTCTGTGGACTTTTAAGCTGACAAGCATGGCTGAATAGTTGGGACAATACACTGTAATAATGGGCCCTTGAAACTGGAATACCCAAGAACGTGGATAGTTACTGACTTTGGTACAAAGCCTTTCAATTGATCTCCTACAGCCTAACAAGACTGACGTTCTCCCGTTCCTGGGCGGGGGAGGAGTTGCTCCACAGCGATATGCTCGTGCGACTCTGGCGTTTGGCAATACACAGGAGCCATACATCCAGGAGTACATTGTCGGGCCGATGGCGAAGGGGAACCAGACTCAGGCCAGGCCACTCACCTTCTTGTCAACTCGCCCTCCAGGCAAGAAACTTCGAGTCTATGATTCGGACATTGAATCAGACAACTTCACAAGCACCATCGTTTCGCAAGCTGCTGACATCACAAAGGCACTGTGGAACATGGTATGTCACGCTCACCACACTGACATCTTGCATAAATTCTCGTTTGATATTGACTATTTCTATTAGGACGTCAACAGCTTCACTCTCGCAACGGTCTCCCCTACCGGAATGGACAACGGCAAGGTTACAACTTGGCAAGGTTTCACGGGCAGGTCAACCGGCGCGTTTGACACATACACCCTGCTGCCGCAAGGTCTTTATGTGAGAAGCGACCGGACTGGCCGTGATCCTTCAAAGTGGAAGATCACAGGGTGGCTATACAACAATGTGTTCTACAAGAACGTCGAGGAGTTCAAAGCCGCCCTGGCGAAACCAGGATTCGAGAAGCTGGGGATGGTTGTCGATGGTTCGTGGGCACAGCTCGAAAAGGTTGGAGATGCCTTGCCGTTCGACGAGCTCCCGCCGCCGGTCTCCGTGCAGCCTGGTCCGAAGCGCTTCGCTGTGGATACCAAAGAGAACTTCGTTTCCTGGAGTAGGTCCCAGGCATCTCCTAGTATTTCTACATCCCAACGGCGGCTGACAAATAATACCACAGTGGATTTCAGCTTTTACGTCGCCGTGAGCCACGACATGGGGGTCAGGCTGTTTGATATCAAGTATAAAGGCAAGCGAATCATTTACGAGGTACGTGAAATTCTTCATCGTTTCAATTTTAATTTTTGAGGGGAAAGCTCACACTGTCCAGCTTGGCATGGAGGAGGCTATAGCCCATTACGCGTAAGAAACCACCCTTCATCATAACATACGGAACAACGCTTAAATCATGCAGGGGAATCGATCCAATCCAATCTGGCACATGGTAGGTCATTGACTCTCGAGATGGACCTACAACAAGCGCTTACTTGCTCAGTTACTTCGACACGATGTATGGATTCGGGTCAAGCATAGTCTCCCTGGTCAACGGTAAAGCACCTCGCCCACGCTGCGGTAAATTCAACAAGAACTGACTGGAGAACAGGTTATGATTGTCCAGCTTATTCTACGTACATGGACACCACATATATGGATGGGACAACGAGGAACACCCAGCCGAATGGGATCTGCAAGTCTTGTCTTGGTTTTCGCGAACGGACCATGCTCTAACAACTGCCGCAGGCCTCTTTGAAATGAATGAAGACTCGCCCATTCAGAGACACTCTGGGCCCGGTTTCACGAGCATCACCAAGAATATCGCGTTCAAATTGCGCTCGGTGGCTACTGTAGGGAATTACGACTACCAAACGACATACGAGTTTCGCATGGACGGCTCTATCAACGTTGCAGTCAGAGCCTCGGGGTACATCCAGAGCGGAGCCTCGGCAAAGAATGAGGACTACGGGTTCAACATCCACGATAATCTGTCTGGGTCCATGCATGACCATGTGCTCACCTTCAAGGCAGACTTTGACATCCTTGGCGAGAAGAACTCGCTGCAGAAGGTCGAGTTTGTGCCTACCACCGAGACGTAAGATCTGGTGCGACCCGAAAGCGCTGCAGGCAATTCTAACCGCTGGCAGGTACGTCTGGAACGATGGAAAGCCTCGCAATACCATGAAGGCTAAGAAGTCATTCATCGCCACTGAGGATGACGCCAAGATCAACTGGACACCTAACGGCAACGCAATGTACGCCATCGTCAACAAGGAAGCCAAGAACCAGTACGGCGAAGCTCCCGGGTACAGAATCGTGCCAGGTATGTTGGTGTAACCAGCCATCATGAAGGAGACGTGCTAATGAATCATTTTGAATGGCCTCAGCAGCCGGAGTCGCTGCGCTCACCATACAAAACTCATCCCTCGCCCAGAATTCCGTTAACCACGCAGACCACCACTTCTACGTGACCAAGCAAAAGGACACGGAAGCCCGCGCATCCAATCCATATAACTTACTTGATCCAGCAGACCCAGTGGTGAATTTCGCCAAGTACTTTAACGGCGAGTCCCTCGACCAGCAAGACGTGTAAGAAGACTTTGTCCCCCGTCCCTCTGGAGTTCGCTTGTCTTCTCCTATGCCGAGGCAATACCAGTCCTTAACGAAATCTGCAGTGTCGTCTGGTTTAACCTGGGGATGCATCACATGCCGCACACCGGCGATCTGCCCAACACGGTGTTTTCGACTGCCCACTCAGCCATCACCATCGAGCCATTCAACTACCTCCCGGGAGACCCGTCGCGCGCGACGACGCAGCAGGTCCGCATCAACAGCAACCCTGGCGGAGGAAACGGCTCTGTCACCAACTTTGGGGCCATGCCAGTGACTTGCTCTGTTGACTCGGTATGCAATTTCCATTCATCTAGCGATTTGGACGGAGTTTCTTGCTAATATCAGCCCAAACCACAGACTCAGCTCAACCCAAAGGTGCAGGTCCTGAATGGGACGCTTGCTGTCCACAAGCTTCCGTACGATGGGACACGGCCCAACCGCATTGGGTAAACACGCTGTTTCTTAATATATGTTGGAGGAAACGACAGGCTCTATTTACTTTCGGAGGCACAATCCCTTTCTGCTCATTCAGCCTGATGGCATTCGATGTTGGGAAGGCTGGTTTGAGGCCTTTGATTAGTTCACTTCTTACGGATTTACGGATTTCTGTAGTCCCAGATGTTGATGGATTGGCACGCACATCTCAGGGTGGCTCAGCTGCCCCTGATCGCCAGGCTCAATTTATCCTCCCGTATTTAAATTTGACTGATTTCATTGGCTCGTAAAACAGCGCCACCCATGGTGATATCCCGTGTGAAAATGCATGACATCGCTTCAATAATCGACTTGTACGTCGTCTACGAGTGGAGATTGATATTCATATCGCCTGCCACAAATTTTGTCGGGTCTAATTCTTTTGTACATGTGCTATGCCGCCGACGGCCAACACGCTTACATCACATATCCGCCACTGTGTCATCTGGTAGCACTATCTGGAGCACTCACTTCTGCATCGCTCTCGCTCCTTTATACAAAGACCCTGGCAGTCCATGACTCCGGATGGCGAGTTCTCCCCCGTGCACATCCCAGTCGCGAGTTCTGTCTCGCACAAGTCGGCCATCCTCTGGCTGTCCCATACACCTTCGGTCCGGTTGATCGTCCTCAACATGGCAATGGCTCTCCTTCTGAGGTCGTCATCATCGCAAAACGAGGCCACGAACGACACGGGAGGGATCGTGTCCGCCTCGAACGTGAACACCGGCTGACTACCAGTGCTGACAATCGGGATCACGAGGTCGGCCTGGTGGAGTATGTCTTCGAAGTCCTTTCGGTCAAGGGCGTTATCGCAGCACGGGCCCTGCTTCAGCAAGGCCAACCATATCTGCCGGTGCAGTGTCAATACCATCGCCTCGTTGAACTCGCCGTCAGAGGCTGGTGTGTGGTTGATGCTCTCTAGGTATTGGTCGAACCGCCTCAGCCAGCTGTCAAACCGATCACAGATCCTCTGATACCCGGGGCAGTCCGCGCTTATGTCTGGGCATGGCCTCTCGCCAACCTGCCCACACTTGCTATCCGGCGATCCCGTGCAGCAGCTGTCACTGTCGGATGGGCACCACAGCTCGTGGAACTCCACGTCGATCCTGCGCAGCTCGTCGCGGGCTGCAGAAGAGGTCAGGAAAGGCGCCTCAGCATCGTCAGTGGTAAATCTACGGAAGCTCTGGCGGTGAACAGGCTGGTCCTCCATAAGGATGGAAGTGTCGAGGCTGAGGCGTTCGAACATGTCTGAGATGCCGCCGAGGGTACCGATGTCGCACTTCGCCCTCGTGAGCTGGCCGGGAGTGCTTGCTTCCGTGGCAGGTGAGACGGGCGCCGGGTCCTGCATTGAGGTCAGGAGGTCGGCTCCAGCCCGCAGGTGCCTCATTGCCACGGCGTGACGCCCATTCAAGTTGTCTATGCAGACAAAGATCAGGCAGCAGATGAGGATCGCCTGGACATCAAGCGGGGAGGGATCGCTCATGATCGGGGTCAGGTCGGTTATTGCCTTGTTGTATTGCTGGATGGCGAGGTTATCGTAGGTCAGCGTCTCGGTGGGCGGCATGCCGGGGGAACGCTTCAACAGGAACGACTTGTGTGAGGCGCCCAGAGAGATCAAAGCATGTCTGACAGGGCTTATTGTATGGCCAATCGGCAAGACATAGTCTCGCCAGAAACCGGATAGAGAAGTAGAAAACCCGATCAGGTCCTTGATGGTGCAGTGGTTGGCGTGAAGAAAGAGGGACTTTTCTGGATGGCTGCCGTGCACACTTCCGAGGTTATTAAACGCATGGACCAATTCCACGCCTTGTCTTGAGGGAACCACGGCCTGTGATGTCGGCGTTGCCTGTGGCTTTTTCTTTGGGCACCGTGGTTCTTGAGGCTGTTCGTAGCCATCGCATTTGTACCCATAGTCCCGGCAGCGCTGGCAGAATGGCTTTGCCTCGTCGCATTTCTTGTGCCGGATCCTGTGGAAGTGTGTTGGTTCAAGCAGATACGATACGGTTGAGGACAACAAATGGTTGCCTGGGGGGTCACTTACTTGCTATTGCGAAGAGCAGCATTAGACTTGTTCATTGCGGACACGGGAATGGATCAGTTAGTACGCACCATGTTAGACAGCCGGTACGAACTTTAGGGAATTTTGCCCTCGTTCGTTTGGGCCGTCCCTGCGAGGTATTTTCAGACTGCTTAGAAGCCATGGCTGGTTGTTCAAGGTGGTCGCCACGAAAGTGATGATGACACTTGCTGGGCGGCGCGGAAGAGAAGGTTGTGCACGTGTATTTAGAGGCGGTATAGATTATTATCGAGGCATGGAGCCCTCTCATTGGGAGGCTGGTTTGTCGTCGGGCAAGACGGGGCAGTTGAGTGATTTAAGCTTTCTCCCCTGCCTGTCAATCTTGTCTTAAAATAGGTTTCGAATCACCCGGCGTGGAGTCCACGCTGTGGAGTAGTACGGAGTGCTTGGTAGCGGTAGACCCTTGGTAAGGGTTCCCGGTGCTGTGTGGGACGGCTCAGCTTTTATTCCGACCCCATTATCGACATGGGCAGCCCGGGCCAAGGCAGACAGGGACTAGTGTCGTGGCTGAGACGGGCAGACTTTTCAGCAGTGGTAGCTGCACATGTGAGTGCTGGGATGGATTGGTTTGTTTCGGCAGCACTGGCATAGTTGATGGCGGGCGAACGGCTTTTGACATACACAGCCATTCATTTCCTTTGCGCAGAAGGGATCGAACGTGGGCCAATCTCGTGCCCCATTGTGGTGGACCATCATCCTCAGCCCTCCTCTGTTCGTACGGAGCTTACTACCTAGGTACTGCGTATGTTCTGAGTCCTCGTCTAATCAGATCCGATCCCGACGATCCCCCTCATCAAACCGGCCCACAGTCATCCACAATCCATGCTCCCACTCGCGGCATGTGCCATGAGAAGGGGATTCGAAACACAGCGCCCGCATCTAGAGGCCCACTGCTTCTAGAACAGCCGTGGCCGCGGAGAAGGACATGACCAGAGGGCTTCGGTCCAGCAATTACTTGCATCTCGAACCCTGACTCATATTCGGAGGTAATAAAGCTCAATGCGACGCTCGCGAACCAGCCAATTGAGTCCGGGCATTCTTTACTGGGGCAGTGATGGGTGTATGCGTGTGCTTCCACAGCCGTCCTTGCATTGTCATATGCACCCTGGATCGATTTGATGCTCACTAGCCCAGTCATCCGAGCTTTTGCTACGGATGGCTGTCACCAGGGCTTGTTCAATGCCGACCCCTCCGAGGGACAGGCGAGCCATCTCTCCCCGATCATGGCCTCGTTGTTATTTTTGTCAGTGTGCCGTCCATGTACGCACCATTCGCTGCGAGAAATAGGGGGGACAACATAGCCACGTGCTCATCCTCATCTTTGGTAGTACATCTCAGGCTGATTGAGCCTTGGCAGGCACATCAGCTTTCTGTGGGACAGCCCCCTTGGGAAAGCTCCTTGTGACGGCTTCGTAGCTTGTCGATTAGGCTACCCGTTGTCAGAAGCTAGAGTGGAAACTGTGTTTTCGGCTGCATGAAACTGGCAAGGGGCACCTTACGAAGCCAATCACTGAAGGCTGCAAGTCGTGATGACGACTTTTGAGTCATAACAATCAAGGGCATGTTTGAAAGTGCAACGTCTCACTGTCTCGATATCGATTCTGGCTACGGTGCAATGGCGGGCTCGAGCCAACATGGAAGTTTGCAGCTCGGCTTGGGCTGGAGTTTTGACGGTCCATGTGTTGTCGTCCGCGCCTGGCTCAGCTGGCTCTCGAATCATGCGAGACTACTAAAGCAGCCAAACCTTTCCCTGACACGGAGAGTTGGAATAATAAGCAAAGACGGTTAAGTCGATGTTTGTAAGCATATTCGGCAGATGATCGACATCCAGCACCCATGACCAGTTGTCTGCAACCTGGTATAATTCCCTTGGTGGTGTAACAAGGATATGAAAACTGGCATTCCCCTCCAGAACGCTACATAGCGCACGGCTTACATCGGGGTATTTTGAAGTTTCAATTCATAGTAATAGCTTCTGACTCTCCATGGGTTGGCCCGACTGACTCGAGTCTTATCAGGGAACAGGAACAGGACTGGCCCATCTTGGCGCCATCCCGACAGTATAAGCCCAGGTAGTTTGCGTGTGCGTACACATGGGTTTGGAAAGTATGACGCATCTAGAAGAACTTCTATTGTGGGCCTCGAGAAGTTCAAGGTGGACGGCACTAACTTTCACTGAAACCGTCAGATAAAATACCCCACGACTTTAAGAATGGTCGCTGCCTCGGGTGAAGGTTATCAGGTCATGTAGATAGATGGCCATTTTGGTTTCCGTACGAACATGTCGGAGATTCAGTAGGATATGACAGTGCATTCCGTGCTGGACATAGCCTCAGTATTCGAGTCATTGTTGGCCAACTCCCGACCCCAGCGATCAGCCACGTGGCAATAATACATGCATCATGAGAAATCCACGTCCGTTACTCGAGTCATCACAATGGCCTTGTCAGGGTCTTTCAGAGGCACCAATGTCTTGTCGCTGTCACCCGGGCTCTTTCTGATGTTCTCATGCATCTCGAACTCTGCCGCCACATCGACCTTGGGGTCATAGTACACACGGGTGCGGTTTCCAGTAAAAGCATGGCCGGTCAGGTTTGTTCTCACATTCTTTCCCGTCCCAGTCATGGTTCTGCCAGCCGCCGAAAACGGCAAGCCGTATTTGTCGTACCTCTGATATGGATGAGTTCCTGGATAAGTGCGGGCCGAGGAAGATGTCGTCCCGCGGATCTTGGCCAACAATGCCTTCAGCAGTGGCCGACATGGTGGGATGCACCCGCCAACTAGCACGATCCAGGCCTCGATGATGGTGGTCAAAGACAGACGAGCCACGAAATAAGTCATGTCGCCTTCCTCATCGGCTCGTTGCAGATTGGTCAGCTCCGCCGTTTTGAGGGCAGAACACGCGGCTGCGATGAGCCCAAACCCGAGGAGGAAACATAGACCAATCTTCATACGCATTGTAACCTGCAGGCCCCAAATCAGGTAGATGGGATAGATGGCAAGCGCAGCGTCCGAGACAGCAGAATAGCCTACGAGGAAGAGCAGTCCTCTCAATTAGCTTGGTCGTGGGAAAGGGGGCTTGGCATCAAATAAAGACGTACTGCCCTGGAAATATGCATATTTCAAGTTGAAAGACCTTCCGTCGCAGGTGCCGGGAACTCTGTCATCCCATATCTTTTCGGTTGGCGAGCATTGTAACAGGATAGTGACAACAACCGTGGAGTTGACAACTATGTTTGACGCTCCAATGAACCAGAGAAACCACGGTCGGCCCTTGTGACGACCCCTGATCTGGTCCAGGAATGCGATGATGGACAGCTTGCCGGTGACAATAGCTATTATGGCCGAGATCATGTTGACCCAGCTGGTACGCATAGCAACGACGATGTCTTGAGGACGTAGCCCTTGGGCATGAGCTCCGATACCAAAAACAACACTGACGACAAAGAACGCTTGGCTGACACATAACAAAAGCTGTAGGGGGTCAGCTCTAGCTCTCGTCCATCCAAGAGCTCTTTCTTACAAAGGTAAAGAGAGACAACCAATAATCAAGACGGAATCGTTTGGCACAGGCCCAACTGGTGTAGCTTCTGGCCAAAATCGCAAGAACACCCAGAAAAGTAAACAAAAGTGATATACCGAGGAACACCACACCATCGCCAGGAAGTTTCGTCCAGTCAGGAGCCATTTTGGGGCGTGCGAGGACGGCGGGCGGCCCATCAGCGCTGCTAGAGACGCGCCACCCTTACTCGGACAGGCGAGACTTCGTGCCTTTATCATTGTGGAAGAAGCGATCTCGACAGCCTGCGGGAAGAGTAGCAGGGTTTGATGAAGCTCAAGGGGTCGAATTTAACCTTTTGACCTGGCACACAGATCCTGAAACCACCTCCATACTCCCGATGAACTATACTCCGGGCCCGGGAAATGTTCACCAGAGCGGTACAACAAAAATGTATACCTGAAATGGACGCTATGTTGCTTTCGATCCGGTCATGTTCGCGCAGGAAACCTTGGCAAGGCGAGAATAAGCCTTCCAGGCCGCTGGCCTGGGTCCGTGGCGCGCACCGTCTGTGTGTTACGTTGATCACAGATCATTCCGTGCCTGTCAGCGCAATGCCAGTGTCGTATGCCAATTTTGGGGTAGATTGGTATAAGCATCAATCTCAGATTCCCTTTATTTCGGAATGTTGGTATCTCAAACATCCTGTCTCCCCGTACTTTGGACTTGAGCGAGTGAGCTCCAATCCCGAACCGGCACACCACCCCAAAGTTCAGCCTTGTCCAATTGTATCCCTTACTCAGGTTCAATACTCTATTTCATTCAGATCACACTGGGTGTTTTGTGATACTTCTAGGGATATCCAGAAGGCCCATTGATTTGAAAAAGAACCACGTGACCCTCACCGCCTGCTATCCTGGGCCGTGATTGCAAGCCTCGGAGCTTCGGCAGCCTCGGGTTGCGAGATATCACCAACTAGAGCAACTTCCCACGTCTCAGCCCACAAGAGTGGGCCACTGAAATTTCGAGCAGACCGTGACCACAGAATACATGAGACGAGTCTCGGCACAGTTCCGAATTGCTGTTTCAGAGGACCAGCAGAAGCCTGTTCTCCCAAGGGCTGCCACACAGATAGGATTGACACCATCAGAGCATAAACATCAGGCTAAAATGGCTAGACCCGACTGTAGAGCACAAATCCAGGCTTCTGGGACCGCTATTAACTTCATCATCTCATCCATCCGGACAATGGCTAAACTACAGAACATCCTCTGAACAAAGGGAGGTTTGCGCAAGCAATCCGGCTTGGGAGCCACCATCCCGGCTGCGACCAACATCAACCGTCTGATTGAGTTTGCACATCACAGCTCAGAACTGGACATGCGCCGTGTTACTTGATTAATCCGTCTTGTATTGTTTGTGACGTTTGGATGGCCTGAATAGGGCGACCAATAAGTGCCCACCAAATTCGTGTGTCCAACGGTTTCATATACACCTGTCACTCCGCGCCACCAATGACCGGCCTGCGCTCGACAGCCCCTTTCAGCTGCCTTTGACGTGCCATCACATAAGGTTCCGTTAGTGGTCCCAAATATGGGATGCACAAGGCCAAGTGATTCGCGCCTCCCGCATTTCCCGGCGGTATCTGATCGGATGATGCATTTGGCTACCAAGGAGTGTTACAGAGAGCCTCCAACCTCAGATAGACTTTCGCCCTCTGCGTCCCCACTTTCCGCAGGGCAAGCCTTACGCAGCCATCGTGTGGGCTTTCCCCGGATTTCTCCCGGTGACTGGGATCCCTAAAACCGGTTGCTCTCTTTTGATTTCCAACTATACTAGTATGCAACCATATGATTGATGTTTGGCAGCTATTAGGTCATGTGACAGTGTCCAATCTCAGGATACAGATCGTCAATCTCCATAATGCAGAGCGCGATTTGGACTTGCAGATAGTACCGTACACATCAGTTAGAAACCCTAGCTAGGTCAATATAAGGTTAAATCCACAGCCAGAGGGTGTGGGTGCATCCATTTTCCACTTGGCCTAGTACATCAGACCAACTCGACAGTATTATTGCAGGCTCATTTAGTTCTGTGATAAATCACTTCACTCGGGGTCACACTTGGCGAGGAGGATCGGCAAGTTCGGTCGTGCATTGTGGCAGTTTTGTGGATGAGAGAGCCCAGGGGTCAGCTCAGTGTAAACTCGTGGACTGCGCCTTATTCGATCTTGGGAGGAATGGAAACAGACAAATTTCGTTGCTCAGGGGGCAGTGAATTAATAAGCAGTTGGTCTTTACATGAAGCAAGGTCCATAATGTCCATGGCGGTCCAAAATCGGAGTGATGTTCAAAAGTAAAATGCCAGCACACACGTTCCACTGAAGAAAGTGAGCCAGTAGAAACGCTATGTCCTTTCTTGGTATCAACAGGGAATATGTAAAACAAAGCGAGATGGATGATGGATGTATGTTTGGGATTGCTTCATCTGTGTCGAAGGACACCAGAGACAGGCTGTAGCTAGGAAGAGCTGCAAACGGAGATCTTGAGTAAAACAGAGACTCAAACATTTCACGCAGCATCAGATAGAGAGGGAGAGAAAAACGTACAGTAGGTGCGCAGCCTACCGTTGCCACGTGGTGCCTCAAATGCAAACGAACTGACACTGCTGCACGCACCCACCTCCGCGCCCACCTTCTTGAAGGCTTTCAACTGCCACTTTTTCATCCATATGGTGCAGTGGTTTAGCATATCGGGCTTTCAAATGGCAGCAGCACTTGACATCCCCGGAGACTCGGGTTCAAACCCCGATGTGGATATTACTTTTTGCGGTCTCCAGGTCGATTCGAGCATTCGTCAGGCCGGGAAGCCTGGCAAAGTAGACGTCTTCGATTTTGCTGTCTTATTGCAAGCTGCGTCTCGTGTCCTGAAGCCAGTCCGGCAGCATATGCCTTCCGAGACCCGTAGTTTCAAGACAGATAGCACGGGGTTGGGGGTTGAAAGGCTGCCATGGAGGGCGAGATTCTTGTGCAACCATCATGGCAAGACAAAGGTCTTAAGCTTGCCCCGATATAACCGATGCTGTTCCTGTCTCGACTTTCAGATGAGTTCAAGCAAAGATCGAATCCTTATTTTATTTAGAACCACCCTCGATGGCTGGCCGTCGTTCTCTTCATTGATCAGCCATGCCACCAAATGCCCCGGTCCTCATCAGCCCAGGGCCGTCTGAAGTGGAAGCCGCAGTGGTTATCAGCTGTCTGCTCATCTTGGTCGTCATATGTAGCTACATTTCATGGACTGTGTTCAAAAGGAAGCACCGTCAAGTTCCAAAGGACATCGCCCCGGCAATGGCCAAAATGAGGAGCAGTCGCACTCTGGCCCTCTGGCAGCGCCAACAGAAACCTTCGAACCACGAATACATTTTGCAGCCTCCCGGCACATCAACTTCCCACACAAGACAACACAGTCGAAATGAATGGTACAGGCCGACCAGCAGAGCTTGCCGATGCTCTGAAAGCCTACCAACGACCACAGACTGCACGTGCGCGAGGGCAAGAATTCTGGTGAGCTGAGCAGCCAGGCAATCAGCAGCTGCAATGCGGCTACCCAAGAAAGAAACAAGGAAAAGGACCGACTGGCCTGCGATCAGGGCTATGAACACTCATTCCGGTGTGGTCTTTAATGGATGGTCAAGCGAGTGCCATCTTCGCAGTACTACCACCAGGACACCATGACAGAGTCCACGCCATAACCCGAACCAGTGTTCCCAGGAATTCATAAGCGCAGCGCGCTTTATGAATTACCTCGACTTTTGACAAGACGATTGAATCGATATCAGCATGGCATTCAGCTCAGTCGGTGCAAGCCCATTCGCATGGTCAGGCGTCAGTCACACACACATATCGACTGCGTTCATTTGAGGCCAGATACATATTTACAACGTCGAAAGTGTTCTTTGCAATCTACAAAATCTACACTGCGGTCAGGCTACCTCACGACAGGGTCGCCTCCACCATCGGGGCCAGGGTGCTGTTCACAAACGCGGGGTCCCGCCAGTCACTCCAGTCATGCGACAGCAGGCCCCAGGTCTCCTCATAGTCCTGCGTGCCGCTGCGGATGTAGTAGCTACCAGCCACGACCCAGATCATCCAGCCGGCCTTCTGGGCGGGCAGGTACTCGGCGAGGCACTGGGTGTAGGGCTTGAGGTACGTGGCGCCGTCCTGTGCGAACCCCCACTCGGTCAGGAGCACGGGGAAGTGGTTGACATCAGCAGTCGTGTTGAGGGCCTCGAAGCCGTTGTTGTACAGGCTGGACTCGAGCGAAGCGCAGTCGGCGACGCTGTTGGCGTAGTTGTGCAGCTCGAGCACGACCTTGTCGGCGGCGAAGTCGGCGCGCGAGAAGGTCGCCGTGCCAGGGGTGAGGGCGGTGCCGCGCACGACGGGCGTCAGGAAGGTGTCGAAGTCGAGCCCGGACAGGATGACGAGGGTGTCCGGGTTGGCGGTGCTGACCGCGGCGGCGCCCTCCTTGACGTAGTCGTACCAGTACTGCCAGTTGTACGTCTCGGCCAGGGTGGCGTTGTTGTCGGGCCGGCGGGGCTCGTTGCGGAGCGACATGGACGTCAGGGCCGTCCATGAGCTGGCCTGGATGCGTTGTCAGCACGGCTGTTGTGGGAGGGCATGAGAGGGAGAATCCTCCCGCGATGAGACTTACATGGTCCGCCATGTAGGCCAGTCCTCGGGTCCAGTTGGCGACGGAGAAGTACGTGTCGCCCCACCACGAGTTGCCGTCCTCGGTGTTGCAGCACCACGCGCCCTGGGACATGTGATTGTCAAGGTCGATGTAGATCTCTTCGGCGGCCAATCCTGCAGCTACTGCATCGAAGACCTGGGCAGTTCACAGGCAAGTCAGTCATCTACCCCCAATGCCCCTCGAATTGCGTCCACTCACCCCCAATCGCGTGATGTTGGTGCTGAAGTCTGGGTTCGCAGCCAAGATCTGGTCAAAGACTGCCGTGCCGTTCGCCTCACCCAGCGCCTGGGTGAGCGCCTGCGACAGGGGAATGTCCACGCCGCCGTTGTCGTAGATCTGGTCGATCATCTCGATGGCGTAGGTCAACCGCACCGCGTTCATGCCGATCTCTTTGAGCTTCGAGACGATGTAGGACACGCTCTGGTACTGCAGGCCCTCGGGGATCATGACGTCTGCCGCACCGGGCCAGTTGGCGCCGGCGAAGGTGACGACGTTCCCCGAGGCATCGAGGATGTCACGGCCCGAGGCCGTGAAGGGCGTGTTTGGCCATGACTGGGCTGCTGCCAGGCCCATGAGCCCGGCGAGGGCAGAGAGAGACTTCATGTTGGCGGTGACGCGCTGGTCGTCTGGTCAAGGGGCAGCCGTCCAAGGTGAGAGGGCCGAGGGCGAGGGTGCGGGTGCCTTGCAGGACAATGCATGGCTGCCGGCAGGGGACGGTCTGGAGATAAGATGTCTTTTATGAGTGCGCGGCACGTTACATTCTGGGTCATCACGAGGGCTGCCCGTGTTCCTGGGCGGGTGGATGTGCAGGGCAGGGGCGTTGTGATTTCATAGTAGCATGCAGCGCGTATAAATCTCGCTCCGAGGTGTGCCGACACGAGCGTGACAAGCAGGGCGAGGTAGGATATCTCGGTCTGTGTCTGTGGGGTCGACCAAGAAAGAAGCTCACGGACGGTGGGCAGGGGAATGCAGATCCCCACCTGGTGAGGGGAGTGGAGGACAATGGCGAAGCGGAGCCGAGGGGCTGGTCGGATGCTGTCGTCGTCATGCATGACAGTACGGAGTACCATCAATCTACGTAATCAAGCATGGGAAGGGTGCTGGACGGGTCGATGTTGACACTACTTGGAGTAAAGTCTCTCGTTACATCCTGCGCATGAGATAGATAGCCACATCTAACGTATCCACGGGCCCAGCCGAGTGGCATATCGGAGTAGGTGCAGGATTGGGGACGGTGATCTACATACTTCGTAAACGATAAGGGGGCCCGTGCCTGCATCGTGGGCGCCAAGTTGGAGATAGGCACGGATAATTCAAAGATTGCCGGCTCCGTGTTCCCCGACGTGCAGTCGTCCAACTGGATGAACTGACCCGGGGCCTGAGGAGCAAGCGCTCGGTTGAATTCCCATCTTGGAAAAACGCGTTGGCGGCCGTGGGAATTGGGGGCACCAGGACCATTTGGCCTTGGTATTCCTGGGCTTGTCAATGTTTATTATTCCCCGCATCGATCCATGTTGGTTCTCGCGCGCCATGGAGCTTGACATCAACCGAGGGACATTTGAGCTGGGAACAGGGATCCCCCACAGCAGGGAAAAGAAGCCCAGGAACCGGCCAATGCTATTTGGTCTCGCTGTCTGTCTCAAACGAAATGATACCCCCCCCCCTGTCGTTTTGACTCATGCTCCTCCCCTCTACTCCCCTCCGCTCCAAAACCTTAAAACCTTAAAACCAAAGCTATTTCTTCTATTACTATTTTAATATAATTAATATTATTATTAAATTATATATTTTTATAATCCTTATAAAATAAAGAATCTTAATATAATATTTATAAAAATATATTATTTATATTTATATATATAAATTTAAATTTAAAAATATTAAATATTTAAAATATTAAAAATTATTATTTATTTAATATTTTATTTAATATTTAATATTATTTATATATAATAATATATATAAAGAAAGTTATATAATAAAAATAATATTAAATATTAAATATTTATAAATATATAATTTAAAAATATTAAATTTTATAAATTTTATTTTTATATTATAATTAAATTAAATTATTTATTAATATAAGCTTTTAAAAATATTATAATATATTATATTAAATTTATAAATTTATATTATTTATATTATTATATATTTAAAATTATTAATAAATATAATATATAAATTTGAAATATTATAAATAATATATATAAATATAATAAAATTATTATAATATACTTTATTTTATAAGGATTATAAATATATACTTTATATCTTTATATTTAATTCTTTAGTAAAGATATGTTGAATTATAGTGAATTTGAAATTTGAGGTTTTGGAGGCCCAGGGGGGGAGCATGAGTCAAAACGACAGGGGGGGTGATGGATGCAAAGGTATGGAATTCGATGGTCCCCGTGAATTCAAGGTGAATACACGGGGAATCTACCGATCTATCTATTTATACGGTGAATTCACAGTGAATTCACCGTGAATGTACTGTGAAAGCTAACATTCACGGTGAATTCACGGTGAAAGTACCGTGAATGCTAATATTCACGGTGAATTCACCGTGAATTCACCCCCAACCCATTCGTACCGCATCAAATTCCCTCTGGCTAATGATTTGCCTCCGTGCATAATCTTCCAGTTGGCCGTGCAGGTGGTATGGGTTGAGGTGGTGCGGTAAGTACGGTGAATTCGCCGTGAAGGATCGGCAGATGCCTTAGGACTGGCAGGGTGGTCGCGCGTCGTCCGTGAATTCGCAGTGAACATCAATGAACCCGCATATTCATGGTGCATCCTCGGTGCAAGTGCGGTTTGCGGTTTAATCAGTGCAGTATTAGTGTTCGTGCCATTTTGACGCGTTGGGTGGGCGGCGAGGCGGAACGCGTCATTCGGGACGGTTTGGGCGGTTGACCGTGGATCGGTTTGTTTTGGCGACGCGTGCAGGCCGCGCTGTGGCATGGTGAGTCACCGGCAGGACATGGGAGGGTCGCGAGTTCGAGTCCTGCGATTGGCAGGCGGTGTGAATTGGTGCATTGCCGTGAATTCGTCGTGAAGTCACCGAGTATGGTCCATGGTAATGAGCTGACGGCGTGGCGGAGGTGGTCACGTGCCCGTGGGGCGAGTCAGGGCAGGGTGCATGGACGTCACGGCCGTTTGTGTACCTTCTCCTCACGACATTCCTCCGTGTTAACACGAGATCATTGGTCTATGAAATGGGCGGCACGCCGGCCGCCAAAGAAGGGGAACCACCCAGACTACCTTCGTCCATGATGGTATGGTACGACCAGAACAAAACAAAACGAAACCAAACAAAGCAACCCCGTCCTCTCCTGCTCCTTGCCACGGCAAGACCTCGGTGCGACCGTCTGGCCGCCCGTGCATTGGCGTATGGTGCGGCTTAGTCGATGTCGGCGGCGTTGCCACCGGCGCGGGTGTTGGCAGCGGCTCCCCAGATGGTGTCCATCGCCTCGTCGGAGACACCATCGGCCACGAGATCGATCTCGTTGTCGGTCAGCGCGTGGCACTTCACCACGCCGTGGTTCTTGACATAGTCGACCAGGCCGGCCACGCGGGCGCGCATGGCGTCCTGGCTGTTGGCGGTCAGAGACGCGCCATACTTGTCCTTCCAGGCGCGGGTGGTACGGGCGCGGTCGATCGTATCCTCCTCGGTGTAGCGGGTCTTGACCGCGCCGAAGTCGCGGTTCATGCGCAGCAAGCCGTGCAGGATGAAACTGACGGGCACCTGGTCGGTCTTGTTGTCGGGGTCCGAGGACCGCAGGATGTCAACGGCCTTGTACAGGCCAGCGAAGAGGGGGCACGGGACCAAGGTCGTCGTGGTATACTTGTCGTAAACAAAGACGACAGAGACGCGGTGGCCCTCGATGTCGATCATGTCGTCGCGGTGGGGAGGGCGTCCCTCGATCAGGTCGACGACGGCAGGGCAGCGCTGGTCGAACTCGAGGTTGGCGATCTCGCCAAACTTGCTCATGAACGTGGCGACGTCCACGTAAAAGTTCTTTGTCTCGAGGAGGGTAGCGATGGCGGCCGGGTTGGCCTTCTCGGACCGCGCGGCGTCAGCCTTCTTCTTCGCGGGCGAAGCGAACGGGTTGTCGACACCGAACTTGGGGGCGGTCGGGTAGACGGGCTTGGTATCCTCCTCGTCCTCCTCGAGAAGGCTGATAGTCGCCTTGCGCTTGCGACTGGGGGTGGACATGCCGGGGCCAAGGTTGAGGCGACGGAGAACGTCGGCAGGGGACTGAAGCTCACCGTCGTCGGAGAGCTGGCTGACCTTGGTGGCCAGAGTCAGGATGGCGGCCTTGTTCGTCTTGGCGCCGGCGGTCCACTCAGCCGGGTACAAGCCAGGGTTCTCAGCCATGTGGGTGAGGGCGGCCGCGGCGAAGGTCGCGGCGGTGGCCTCCTTGGCAGTGACGGTGATCTCTTTGTCCTGACGGACAAACTGACCGCGCGGGTTGCGAGCCTGGTCCTTGGGAGGCATGTTGAACCGACGGTTTCTTGGGGTACCTCGGTGGCGGTTGTTGGGAGACGGGCCGTGTGCGAACGGGCTTGGAGGATTCTCGTGCTGGTCGGGGGTAAGGGGGATGGTCATATGCTCCTGCTCATCTTCCTCCGTCAGTCCCAGGTCCTCCAGTGTTTGTTCGCCCTTCCACGTGGCGTCGCAAAGATCCCAGCCGCGATATAGCGGGCTGTCACGGTTGATCCAACGTGGGATGGGGTATCGGCTGATCAGAGACTTGGCTTGCGCCTCGGTGATGGAGCGTCCGATGGGGAGGTCGGGCAGGAAGTCATGGGGAACGAAGATGTTGTATTCGACGTCGCGGTCGGGGAGGCCGTTGTATCCCTCTTCATGGAGGGACTGTCGGAAGGCATCGCAGTCGCCTTGACGACGGGCAAGCAGACTGTCGTAGCGGGCCGTGGTGGTGTATGTGCGGAGAGACACACATGTCTCTCCGCCGTACAGGTAGGCTGCCCAACGGTAGCCCGCCACCGACAGCTTGCCAGCCTTGCATGGATCGGCCACGAGGTGACGGTACTCATGGGTGCGGCTTCGCCGTGGGTAGACCACGCCAGGGTCCTGGTCTGTTGGGTATGGGACTGCGTAGAAGTCCGGCATCATGGGAGCACTGACCTCGAAGGGTTCGTGGGTATGGCAGCGTTGGGTCGCTGAGGAGGGTGGACGTCGTGGCACGACGGGATAGATGGTGGCCTTTTGCGGCAGCGCGTGGATGGTCCGTGGACAGGAAGGTTGTCTGAGCTTGGTGACGAACGTCGTCGAGGAAAGCTGGGGGAATGTATCGTGAATTCACGAACGAGCAGAACGGACGGGCAGAAGGGGCTGGTCGGGCGCGTCAATTCACCGTGAATTCACGGTGAATTGTTTACATCTGGGCTGCCGCCCTCTGGGTGGCCCGTGCGCTGCGCCGACGCGGTGGAGCTGCGGCAGCTGGGCCAGCGTCGGCCTTTCGGCCTGGCGGCCTTCCTCGCTTTGCGGGCGAGCTTGGCCTGGCACGCGACACTGCCGCGGCAGCTGGGCCACCTCTGGCCCTCCTACTTGGCGGCCTTCCGCGCTTTGCCGGCGAGCTTGGTCGAAGGATGTCCCCTGGCTCAGGGAGCGGAGGATCTGCCGCCGCCTGGCGGCTGACTTGATGGCGGAGGGCTTCCATATTGGCCCTTCGCGCCTCGAAGTCCTTGACCAGATCTTCGGCTCGTAGATGGCTGGCCGGCATCCACACGTTATAATGGTTTGGATAGTCGGTCCACTTGATGAGGTACTCGGTGATCGCTGGGCCTCGGCCCACTCTGCGATCTCGCCTCTGGATGATCCTTTCTATCTCATAATGTCTGAAGGCCTCGAGGCCTTCAGCCTCGTCTTCGACGGCATCTACTGCGTCCGCCGGTGGAGGGTCACGCCCATACGGGTCAGAACCCGGCGGCTTTGCCGGGGATAGCTGGGTGACTGCGATCACAGTGTGCATATTCAGGTGTGGTGGGAGCATCAGGCGGTACGCAAGCTTGCCCACTTTCTCTTGGATCTTGAATGGGCCCATTCGTTGTTGGGAGAACTTGCGTGATGGCTTTCCTGGCAGGTTATACCCTTTCCCCAGGGACATGTACACCCAGTCCCCTGGTTGGAATTGGGTTCGGCGGTGCTTTTCATCATAGTATTGCTTGGCAGCCATCTGGGCTTCGGCGATCGCGAGTTGGGCCTCTTCCTGGTAGAGTTCCCGGAGCTGGGCGGGCCCTTGGTCTGCCAGCGATGAAAGTGTGGACGGGTTGAAGCCGTATAACATCTGGTTGGCGGAGCATTTGGTTGACTTGTTGTAGGCGTTGTTGAGGTTGAACTGCAGTGCCGGTACCAGATCCGTCCATTCACGGTCTGGGTGAGTGGTGGCTGCCATTCGTATTGCCATTTCGATTGTTCGGTTCTTGACTTCAGATTGGCCGTCGGTCTGTGGGTGCCATGCGGTGGAGAAGAGGAGTTTTGAGTCCAGGCTCCTCCAGAGTTCCTGCCAGAACTCAGAAAGGAACTTGCGGTCTCGGTCGGAGATAATGCGTTTTGGAATTCCCCAGTTGCCGAGGTAGAGGGTTCTCAGTAGGACTTTTGCCCAGTCCTTCGCTGTGTATATGGTGTTCCCTGGGACGATGAGTGTGGCTTTGGTGTACTTGTCCGTGACGGACAAGAAGGAGTCGAAGAAAGGGGCCCGCGGTGAGTCCCACGGCGTGTGCGCCGCTGGCACTTCCGGCAGCCCGGTGACGAAGTCCATTGTGATGGTGTGGAATGGGATCGGTGGGGAGAGTATGGGTTGCATTTCACCCAATGGTTTCTGATTGTCATTTCGATTCACGGCGCACACAGGGCAGGTATCTATGTACTTATGCACCAGGCGCCGGCAGTTCCTAATAACGAACATGTCTCTAAGCTCCTGGTAGACCCTTTCTTCGCCGAAGTGATGTTTGGAATCGTGAGCGTCGGCTATGATGAAGTCGGCTACTTCTGTGGGGATACACAGCCGGCGTTTGCCGTGGTACCCTTTGAAGTAGAGGAGACCGTCCGCGTCTAGTTCGAACGGCAGACGGGCGTTGACGTCTGGCTGCTGAAGCTGGCTCCGGATTTTGGACCATCCTCTGTCGTTGGAGTACCCCTGAAGTATCTCGTCCTTGAATTTTGGGTCAAGCCGGGTCTCGGACAGGGTGTGGATGGCTAGGTCGAGGAGCTTGTCCAGGACTCCTTCATCGTCGATGGCTGGCTGATATGTGGACAGCCGAGACAATGCATCGGCGATGATGTTTGTCGTTCCTGGTATATGATGCACCGCGAGCTGATACTGGCTGAGGTATTCGGAGGCCAAGGTGAGCTTGAGATTCATCTTGGTCTTGTCCACTGTTTCCATGGAGGTATGGTTGACGATCCCTACGGTCGCGGCGTGGTCGGTCAGGATGTGGACCGGTTGCGAGCGGTTGGATCCGATCGTCGTGCGGAGCTTTCGAACCAGCCATACAAGGCACGCCACCTCCAGCTCAGTTGGCCAGTATTTCTGCTCGGCCGCGTTGATAGTCTTGCTTAAGTACATTATTGGCTGTATCCACGTCTTCGGTATTGGCGAGTGACCGTCCCATGTCCGGTCATCGGCGAGTTGAAAGCAGATACCTGAGAAGCCGACCTCTTTCGAGGCATCCAGCTGGATGAACAACGGTTTATTGGGATCGTGATGGAAGAGAGCGTTTGGGCCGGCCAACGCGTCTTGGAGATCACGAAAGGCGCGTCGTTCCTCCGCGGTAGGGTCAAAGTTGGCTCTCCGGGTGTACTGCTTTCTGGAGTTCCCTTTGGGCAGCTTGCCTTCGGCTCTTGCCGCGGCAAGCATTTGGGACTTTCTGCGCTGCAGCGGGTTGATCCTCTGGCTGAAGCGCGGAATCAGGTGTCGGAGGTACCCGGTGAGCCCAATGAATTTTTCTAGTTGCTGCAGGGTAGGAGGGAATTGCAGCTCCTTGATGGTTCGGATACGGTCGGCAGTATTGTACATTCCCAGGCCGTCAACACGGAACCCAAGTAGTTCCACGGACGGGTATCCTAAGAAGGACTTCTTGGGAGAGAGTGCCAAATTCTTGGTCTTGAACAAGTCAAAGATTGTCCGCAGATGCCGCAGATGCTCCGCTGCCGAGTTGGAGAATATAATGATGTCGTCTATGAAAGCAGTGGCAAAAGAGCTGTAGGGCCGAAGGGCATGGTCCATGTATCTTTGGACGTGGGCCGGCGAGTTGCGGAACCCCATTATTGCCACCTTGAACCGCTCTTGTCCGCGGTGACTCACAACGGTGAATCTATCCTGATGAGGCTGATGAACCATGAATTGGTAAAAGAACGTACTAGCGTCCACCACGGACAGGTAGCTTTTGCCTCGTATTCTCCGTATAACGTCGGACTGAAGAGGCAGCGGGTAGGCATCAGGGACCGTGACTTTGTTCAACGCTCGCAGGTCTACTACTATTCGACCTTTGCGTTGACCATGAACCGTCCGCCAGACGACGAAGATGGGTGATCCAAAGGGAGTGGCTGAGGTAACCCATTCAGCTCTCCCTTTCTCATGAAGGCTGTCCATGAGCTCGTCTATCACCTTTCGGTCCTCTTCGCTCGAATAGTACGGGCGTTTGCCGATCTTCTGGTTCTGCCACCCGTCCACTAGGGGAATCCTCATCTGTTGATCCTCAGGGACCGAGATAGGGCCGTTGTCTTCGAAGACCTGTTGGTATTCTTGGACTAACTCTCCGGCTTGGTGGACGAAGGACTCGGAAGAACGGTAGATGTGGACGCCGTTTGGTAGCTTGACCTCGGGCAAGTCCTTGGATTTAGATATACCTAGCTTGCCGTCGGCGTGAAGCTGCTCCCGGAATTCTGAAAGATTCTCTTGTGGTGGTTCTTCAGGAGGACCGTCCCGTGGAGACATTGCCCGGGCGCGCTGACCTTGCGTTGATGCGCCGCCTGGACCTTGTCCCAGGTTGTTGAGAAGATTGGTGGGGTCGAAAGAGGCTGAATATCGGAGGAGGGATCCGTCTCGAGCGGCCGGTGCCGCGAGCATGAGTGCCTGCACTCCACTCTTCCATCCGGCGGGTCTCATGTTGTCGTATACAAAAGGAGTGATCACCCCCAGGCGGGAGTTTCTGTGAATGCGCATGGGGCGTGGCGATTGATTCACCGCAATGACTCCCATAGAGTCGTGGCCCAGTAAGCTGTTGACCCAGCCTTCCTGTTCGGGCCGAAACAAGAAGGCTACATTTTTTCCAACTTCGCGGTGGATACCGGCACAATACGGTGTGAGTGCGGCGGTATTGTGACGTTGGTGCTGGCTCTGGCCGTGTACGTCCGTTCGGGGGCTTTGGCGAAGATTGCGGCGTTCACGGCCGCGCCGCCGAAGCATCCAAAGGTGACTTCTCCCTTTGAGTTTAGGACGTCGACCTGGTGAGGGACCATGAACTCCTGGCCTATCAGTAGCCCGGCGTCCAGACGCTCAAGCACCCACGCTCCGATGCGTGCCGTGATGATCATGGGGCGGCCTTTCACGGTGGCCTGATGGAATATGTCAAACTCGGCCCAACCGGCGGCCTTAACGTGGCCTACTCCTCGAATATTGGCCTTCGCGGCCCAATTCACCGTGGCTTGCGGGAAGTACTTCAAGAAATCCCGGGAGACGGCGCATCGCGAAGCTCCAGTGTCGTAGCAGGCCATGAACAACGGTCCGTCTGCGGCTCCCCGGGTCTGTACACGGGCGTAGGTATAAGAGCCGCCGCGTGACGGCGAGACCTCTGGCGGCCGACTCATGCGAAGCACTGGCCCGCTCCAAGCAGTTCCCTGCGTGGACATACGGGAGTTCACCAACGTGCAAGACCTCAGGTGTCTCTTGAGTAGCGGTTCTGACGAGAAGGTGGTGTTGCACCCGTAGCACACCCGGCTGAAACCGGCGTGGGGGTACTTATCCAAGTACAGGTTGGCGTCAGCGGAGCGGGTGCTGGACTCTACTTGCGTGAGGTTATATAGGTCTAGCTCGTCGACGAAGTGATAGCCGTGTTCCGGCTCTGAGGTCGTTGGCTCGCGGGTCTCTTCATTGGGGTCAAGATCCTCTGGAGCCGGATCGTTCTCCGCGGCAGAATTCTCCTCCCCCGTGGCTTCCAGTTCGTCGTCCACGGGGAAATAACCTTCGGCAGCTAGCTCATCCTCACGTTGAGGGTCGTACTGGAACTCGCCGTTGTCTACGTCGAATGTTTGGATGGTAGCGTCTAGGAAGTTCCCGGCGTTGTCTCTTCGACCAAATCGCCGGCGGAGCCGTAGATCCGGTTGCCCACCTCGCTGAGGCTGCCGTGAACGATCCTGACCTTGTTGCAGGTTGTTGGTCAACAACTTTTGTGTCTGAGGCGGGCCTGTCCGCTTCTCCCATCCGCTTTGAATCTGCCGGCGAGCGTCGAACAGCTTTTGGCGTTGCTCTGGAGTCATGTTCCGGAATACGGAGTCCGGGACGTAGTCTCCAGCACGGGATGGTTGAATCTGTTGGCGCGGCCTGTTTGCCTCCGGTGCTCGAGGGTATAGATTCGGTATATTGATGTGTATGGGCGGAAGCGCCGGGCGGCTGAGTCCGGTCTGAACCGGAGGACGGGGCGGCGGCTGTGTTTTCTGAAGCGCTCGTCTTGCCACCATCCGGTCCTTCTGCCATAGGTGCCAAGTCTCTTGCTTGTCTCTCAGCTTAGTTTCGAATTTGCGGGAGTCTTCACCGACGGGAGGGCGGTCGAAGTAAGGAATGACCAGCGCCTTGTCGATCTGATCCCACATGTTCCGAGCCACGAAGGAAGCTGGCTGTTCAGCTAGCGTCGTGAATCGGCGGATCCGCTGGGTATACTCCTGGACGTTCCGGTTGTTAAAGGCGTCCGTCTGGGAATAGCGCTGCTGGTGCAGCAAGGTTTCGGCGGTGTCACGCGGGATACTGAAGTTGTCCAGCAAATAGTTTTTCCACATTGTCCAAGCCTTTGCAGTTCCACGGGTCAAATCAATGCGCTCATTATTATCGAGCGTCGTCCAGAACCAGGGATGAGCTATGCCTGATAGGCAGGAAGGCAGGTTGTAGCAGAGCCAAGATACACGGCGGTAATCGGCCCGTGAGTATAGCTCGCATCGATCAATGAATCCCTGGGGGTCTTTCCAGATGACTACCTTTCCTTCGATCCTGGACACTTGTACCAGGTCTTGGAAGTCGTTCCAGTTCTCATACGGTTCGAATCGTCCAATGAGGGTGTCCTTGAAATCTCGGTCGTTACGGAAGTTATCTTGCTCGAATAGGTAGTCATCGCCTGGTGGATCTAGGTGCCCTTGGCTGCGGTCGTGATGCCAGTCTTCGTCATCTCCCGGCTGCTGTTCCCGGTGAATATGGCGGTCGTCTGGTCTCGAGGTCCCGGCCTCACGGTTCCTATCTGGCGGTTCTTCGGCGGGAAGGGCTCCGCTGGCGAAGAATCCCCTTCCTTGGCCGGGGACTCGAGGCGGCACTGGGTCCATCACCCGGCCCGGTCCTACGCCGAACGGCCGCGGGTGGCGCGACGGTCCGCCCCTGGTAGATTCTCGGGCCCCAGTCGTTACGCCAGTACCTGCCTGGCCAGCTCGGAACGCTCGGGACAGCATTGCTCGCATATCCATTCGTTGGGTTTGGTTCAATCCTTCCAGGAGGTCCTGTACCTCGTTTGATTGGAGGTACTCCTCAACCGAACCGGGAACCATGGGTTCCGAAGGCTCATGGGGAGCCGGGAAAGACTCCGAATGGGCGCGTGCGGTGCCAATGCTTTGAGTTTCCTCGCGACTCCTTGGGTCCGAGCGCGGAGATCGAAGTCCCGACGGTGATTCGGGTATTGAACTTGGTCCCGAGGGATTTTGGGGGTCTCTGGCGGGCCCCATGTTTCCAACCTCTTCCTGGGATCCTTCGGTCGTGTAGTAGAGGTGCTCGTCCGCAGGATATGGATCCTGTGTACCGTAGGCCGGCGGTGCGTAGCGTATGTGGCCTGGTAGTTGGAAATATCGTTTTATCAGCACTTCGCGATCCGGCGCAGTGACGGCCTGACGGAGCTCCTGTAAGAACTCCAGATATCTCGATTGGGACCAGCCTGGCTGGATCTCGTCCAGTAGCCGCTGCTGGAGAGATATATCTTGGTAATAAACTAGCTGGCGCAACCGGTAATGACAGGCGTGGTCTTCGGCAAGCTCCACGTTCGCGGCGCGCCAGGTTTGAAGAGCGTCCTGGAATACCCTCAGGGGAGTTGGGTTTGACGTCCAGGTTCTCGGAACCCGTAAATTGGCTTTGGCTGTCGCCCACCTCCTAGCCGTCTCGAATTGGGTATTCTGCGGCTTTGACGGGTTGTATATTCTGGCGTAGCGGTCGTATAAGGTCTGCCAGGTGGCGAACGCCGCCGCGGTGTCTATCAAGTGCCGTTCCTCCTCGGTTGCCGCGGTTAGGAAGATGTCTTCTCTTCTAGATATCGCAGCTCGCAGTCTAAACAACCGCTGGGAATCCTTTATCGGCTGGAAATCCAGGGGTGGCGGTGGAAATGTTGGAGGGAACCGTGTGTCGAGTTCGTATCTCGTTCGCGGCATATTCACCGTGAATTCACGGTAAACCCAGGCTTTTCTTGTCCGTTGAGAGGTTGTGGGTTGGCGCTCGCCCAACCCGTTGGTTGCTAGGAATCCTGCAACCCGATCCGTGAATATCGTGATATCACGGCGATGGCGACCGTGGTCTACCCGATCCTTTTACAAGGCGACCACGCAGCTAGGGCGTGCAGTTGTAGCTACCATTTTGATGGATGCAAAGGTATGGAATTCGATGGTCCCCGTGAATTCAAGGTGAATACACGGGGAATCTACCGATCTATCTATTTATACGGTGAATTCACAGTGAATTCACCGTGAATGTACTGTGAAAGCTAACATTCACGGTGAATTCACGGTGAAAGTACCGTGAATGCTAATATTCACGGTGAATTCACCGTGAATTCACCCCCAACCCATTCGTACCGCATCAGGGGGGGTATCATTTCGTTTGAGACAGACAGCGTGATGGGCAACAACGGGGCACCGAGTGGATAGTCTCGGCATTGGAACCGATTCGGGGCTGGGAGTCGAGGACGAGCACTTGTTGGAGTGGGCTCGCCTTTGACTGGAGCGCAACCAGGAGAATTGGAAATCTTGGAGCGGCAGTGAAGTCATTGCCAATGCTTGAATTGACTGGAAGAGCGGCCAGGGGAACAAGAAAAACTCCCACACAGAGGCACGATCATGATGCACAGCTCCCGTGTCTCGTTCCAATCTGAGACGGCGGCAAACAATTGACTCCAAGTCGACTCGACACGACCAGAGATCCTCTCCAAAACACAATCTCGTTGGTGATGGCAATTGACTGACCACTTTAGATGCCGTCCCTCCGCCTAAAATCAACCATGACGCCCTCCTTCCAGCTCGTGAACGTGTCGATCAGCTGCATCTCATCCGGCCGGTCCCTGCCCCACTCCCTCCCCTTCTGACCCTCCGCCGTGTCAGTGACACCGACAGCCCTCCTCATGTCGTACAGGAACACCGTCCTCGCCAGCGTCGTCATCATCTCGACGTAGGCCAGCCCCTTGCCGATGCACCCTCGAGGCCCAATGCTGTGCGACAACCATTGTCAGCCGTGATCGAGTCGAGTAAGAACAGACACACGAAACATCCGGGGGAAGAAAAGGGACTCACCTGAACGGACAAAACGCACTCTGCGCCATAGCCGTGTCCGCCTCGCCGACCACGTTCCCAAACGGCAGCTTCGACCCGGCGATCCACCTCTCGGGCGCGTACGTGAAGGGGCTGGGGTAGTACTCTGCGTTGTGGTGGATGGTGTAGTGCGGCACGCCGACCACCGTGCCGGCGGGGACGGGGACGCCGTCGATGGTCATGCCGCCCGCCAGGACCTCGCGGGGCAGCAGGCCGCCGACCGACGGGCTCATCCGCATGGCCTCGTCGAGGCACGCGCGCAGGTAGGCGCAGCCGTTGAGGGCGGCGCCCTGGCGGATCTCCTCGACGTCGCTGAATCTAGCCCTGACCTCTTCCTGCACCTTCGCCAGGGCGTGCATGTTGCGCGTCAGGTAGAACAGGGTCGCCGCCAGGGCGGTCGAGGTGGTGTCGCTGCCGGCGATGATGAGCAGGTTCGACTCGCCCCACAGCTCCGGCGTGGTGAAGCCCTGGCCCGTCTCCGGGTCGCGCGCCTTGAGGAGGTGGTAGAAGAAGTCGCGCCGGTCCGTCTCGTCGCCCAGCTTGGTGCGCTCCGTCAGCTGCGACCGCGAGTAGGCCATGTACCGGGCCCGCCCCGCCGCGATGTTGGGGAAGAGCAGCCGGTCGAGGGAGAAGGTGTTGAGGATGGGCATCGTCCCGCACTGTGTGGGGTGTGGTCCCAAGGTCAGTATCATCATCCATCTTACATCAGGTTTAGGGGGTCATCCTACAATCAGATGCCGGTGCGCCGCGGTGCCCACGAGGTCAATGGCAAACCGGTTGTCGTCCCTCTCGAGCATGTGGAAGGCCTTGCCAAAGCACAGGTCGCCGAGGATGTCCATGGCCAGGTACCCGAACCAGTCGGACATGCACTTCGCCGTGGTCCAGCCCTTGGCATCCGTGCTGGCCTGGCTGCCAATCTGCTCACAGAAGGTCCGGATGTTGGCCAGGATGTACCTCTCCATCTCCTTGATGGCCCCGTCGCTGAAGGCGTGCGCCATGACCCTGCGCTTCCGGGCGTGCAGCTCCTTGTCGCGGCAGTTGTGCGTGTTAGGCGCCGGGTGCACGAAGGCGTCGTAGAAGGCCGACTTGCGCGCGTTGCTCCGGAAGCCGTAGACCTCCTTGAGCGCCGTCGACGAGTTGAACGAGAGCGAGTCGGGCCCCCAGCGGACAACCCGGCCGTACCTCTGGTGCATGCGCCACAGCTCGAGGTGCCGGTCGCCCTTGTAGCTGTGCCATAGCATATATGCGTCGGTGATCTTGGCGAGGAACGGGCCCGGGTGTTTGGCCAGCGGGTGGAAGTAGAGGCGGTAGATGACGAGACATGTTGTCTGTCGCACGTGTTAGTGTAAGGTTAGATCCCTTTGGTTTCCCCCTATCTGTCGATTGCTTCTTGGGTTGTTCAGACTTACATAGAGCACACCGGCGCCGGCTAATATGCCGAGCCACATGGTTATGTGGGAGAGTGAGAGGTCAGCCATATTGGCCTGTCTTGTCGATTAGACTTCACCAATTGGGGTTCTTCTCAGTTGATCACAACAGGGAGATTCGCAGAATAAGACAATTGTGAAGAAGATGTAAAGAGCAATACTGAGACCAAGACCCGAGACAGCGTCCCCTCTCCTTTGTTTAACGCCCCTCGTCGCCCACCTCTCGAGGCCAACCCGGACCACCACCAAGACCACCGGCTCGGCTGGACGCGGGCCAGACGCAGCTTACAGGCACAAGCTCAAACAAACTCGCTTCCCCACGATCAGCACCATCTAACCCACAGCAGCCTACTGTAGGGCCGAGTTACTAGCTTCTGGCATAAGCCGGGGAACCCCAAGCCCCCCAAGCGCAACTTCGCCGTCCTACTGGCCCGGTGCCGCGACATTCCTCATTCGGAATAAAGCCGCGGTTACAATGCCGCACAACGGCTCCCGGCCATGGTTGGTTGCGGCTCCCAACGGCGAACCGAATCATGCATTGTGTAATTAGTGCATGGTAATACTGGATCCCATGTGACCCCATTGCTCACTCTCCAGCTTTTTGACGCAGCTGTGTCGTGCGTGAGCTCCGTAATACTCGGATAGATGTGGGCGTTCTTTGTTTTGTCAATATCCGCACTGGACCCGGAGAATACGGGGAAGACCCATATCTCTCCGCCATTGCTCCCCGTGGGCCACTCAGACGGTGCAGTTTTCAAATAAGCCGAGAGATGTGGGCATCTGGAATTATTCCGCACCTACTGTAGATGGGGATCTCGGCGATGGCTGCCCACCACTAATAACTAACTGTAATCTGACCTTCCCTTTCCGTGTATTCGGCTTCGTCCCCGATGCTGCATCACACTAAAAGACTAGAGATATGCCACCTCTCATCAGTTATCAGTGCACCCAAAGGTCCATGATGCATACCACCCACCATCATTTGTGATCTATGATGGATGCGTTTCTCTTCCGTCGGGTTGTCACAGCACCTACTGACTGGCTCACGCAGATATCAAAATGTTTCTTGTAGTACACTATTTCATTGTTCCATTAAGCCTTCAGCTTTTACTAATTATGTAGCATCAACTGGCCAGCACCGTCCCGACTGCCGGCATGGTAAGGTTCACCAGATACGCATCCATCGCCGCCGCCGTCGCCCCGGCATTAAAGTAGCTCGTGTGGCCCAGCCCGTCCCTCACCAGCAGCACGCTGCCCTGGATCTCCTTGAGCATGCCCTGCGCGTACTCGGGGCTCGTGGCCGGGTCGAAGGTGGTGTGCACCAGCAGCACCGGGTTCTGCGTGCCCGAGACGTCCAGCGCCTTGCGCGGGTTGGTGATCCTGACCGGCCACCCCGTGCAGCCGACGGTGCGGCGGAAGAACTCGCCCATGCCCGGGGTGACGGTCGCGTTGCGCGTCATGGCCGCCAGGTCCTGCACCTGGCCCACGGGCGACGGCGCCAGCGTGGCGTCGACAAAGTGCCCGTCCTGGCACTGCACGTTGCCGATGCTGAAGGACGAGCTGTCGCTGAACACGTTGCCGCTCAGCAGGCCCGGCGCGAACGAGTCGGCGAACGAGGCGTTGCCCGTCCCCGACAGCGCCAGGATCCGCGCCAGCCGCCGCTGCCCGCCCGGCGACTCGGTCAGCCCCCGCGCCGTGCCGAGCAGGTCCTGCACCGACACGTTCCGGAAGCACCCCGTCTGCGTCGTGTCGTCGCAACCCGGTGCCTGCAGCGTGCCCGTCGCCGCCTTGTCCACCACGCTCGCCCAAAGCTGGCGCATCTGTGGCCCCTGGGCCCCGCAGTCGGTCGTGTTCTTCTCGCACCGGTTGAAGAACTCCTGGATGGCCGCGTCCAGGGCTTTGGTCTGGATCAGCACGTTGGAGGCGTAGTCGCCCGTGTGCTGTAGGACCCCGTCAAGTGCCATCGCCCGCACCTTGCTGGGGAACAGCTGGGCGTACTGTGCCCCGAGCTGCGTCCCGTACGACTGGCCAAAGTAGCTCATGGGCTCGTCACCGATTGCTTTGGACGTTAGTCGAGATGGTCAGTCTACTGAAGGGGCAGTGATGTTATCCAACTCACCCACTCGAACAAGCTCCATGTCCTTTGCCACAGCGATGGTGTCCATGTTATCAAACAGCGTGCCCATCAGGGCCTTGCAGCTCGCCCCCAGCTTCTGGTTGTAGTCTATTTGCTGCTGAAGCCCCGCATCGGTGGTCACCTCAAACTCGCTCGGCTCGTTCCCGATTGTGGTGTCGCACCTCGACGGCGTGCTCATGCCCACACCACGAGGATCCATGGCGATGATGTCGAAGCTGTTGGCCATCGCTTGCCCAATAGGGAGGCCACCAGTGGCGAAATTGAGGATCTGTGTCGACGCAGGAGCACCCGGGCCGCCTGGGTTGATGAACAGGTTGCCGATCCGCTGGCCCTTGGCAGGCATCTTGACGATGCTCAGCTGCACTTGCTCGCCACCAGGCTGGTCGTGCAGGATCGGTACGGACATGTTGGCACATTGCAGGCCCAGAGCGGTGTCCTGCGGTAAGAAAGGGTCTACCGTAGGGCAGGGGACAAAAGTGACATTCCCATTCGCCGGGGGAGTTTGTCTTCGAACAAGAACATGGCCATCTATTGAAGGTATGAGGAAAAGAAGGAGCGATGTGAGAGTCTTGGGAGCAGATGTGGACCAGTGCATCGTGCAAGTCAGCATCCAAGGCCGTGATAGAAAATGAGTGTACTTTGGCTGGCCCGGCTAGGCTGTAGATCTCACGTCGATCACCGCGAAACAAACAATGATCGGTGGTTTAACCCGTGGGCTAATGGTTATAGATATATCAGGCCCATTACAGCGGCCCCTTCCGAGTCAATGTGGATTTAACTCTTCTCAAGGGTTTGGTCCTCAACCCAATCGCAATGCTGCAAAATTCCCGAAGACAGACATGAACACCCCTTGAAGCTCCGCTGAGCCTCATGTTTGGGAGCTCCTGCAGTCGGGTGCCCAGGCATGACACTGTGTGTGGAAAACAAACCTTTCCCCCCCCCCTGTCAATTTGACTCATGCTCCCCCCCGCGGCCCCCAAATCTCAATTTTTAAGCTCAACTAAAAGCTATTATAACTTTACAAGGAAATTAAATATCTTCATATATTATATATATTTATAATCCTTATTATATATATTATAATATAAAATAATAATAAATATTAATATATTATAAAATTAAAACGTTATAATATTATATTTAATTATTTATTTATATATTAATTATATATATAAAATATAACTTTTATTATTATATTATAATTATTAAATATAATATTGTAAAAACTCTTTATAATATAAACTTATATATATAAATATATAAATTATTTTATATATTTTAAAAAGATTATTATTTAATTTATATTAAATTAAATTAAAACTATATAAAGCTTTTTATATTATTTTATTTATAAATATAAATATAAATATATTAAAATAAGATTATATATATAAGTATAATAATAAAAAAGTTATTTTATATTTTATATATTATAAATATTTTAATTTATTAATACTTTAAAGATTATAAATAAAGAATTATTAATAATATTTTATTTATATTCGTTATTAAATAAGGATTATAAAGATATATATATATATTATATTTATAATTTATTAGAGATAGTTATGATAGAAATAGTTGGTTTTCTAAGTTTTTGTTGTTTTGCCGCGAGGGGGGGGAGCACGAGTCAAATTGACAGGGGGGGGGGAAAGGTTTGTTTTCCACACACAGCAGATGCGTCCAGGGGCAGATAAGCTTGTTCCAGACCCTGAGCTTAAAAAGAGCTGGCCCTCAGGCTCGCGCGCCGCCCGGGCGCTCCGGCTTAGCCTCGTTGGACTACCCCGGCCACTCTGCCGATTTGGCAACAAGGTTTGAAACATGGTCTCGACACTGGAACTACGATTCATATGAGGTGCAGCAGATCGCCCGGTTTAGCGAGAGCATGTTTTCAGTGTCCGCAATAGGGCCAAGCACGTGTTTGCCGTACGACTCTTGACTCGAAATTTCCATACTGGAAAAGAATTCACCCTCAATCCGACCTGCCGGCTAAATGTCATTGTAGTCGAGAAGACTTGTGTACACCTCGGAGGAGAATCAGCGCTATATGGCAGCATGGACAATGAATATTACTTGCCGTCTAAGATGCGTTAAGGTGTCCCAGCCAGCCAGAAGAACATGGGCTTGTGGGGATGTGAGAACGGTTTTAGTAACCATATGTTCTTCTGCACCCGGGCTATCGTGTGTTAGTTCGTGACACAAGATCGAGTATGAGCAGCAAGATCGAATAGGAATGCTGTTACTGTCTTTCATTTTCTTTTGTCAGTCAATTCGTCATGTTTGATTTACCAGCCATGGGAGCGGTCAATCTGCCGTTAGGGCATGTATTCTACGTTGAATGAAGGGTTCAGTAATTTTGCAGAGTTGATAGCCAAATGCAGCTGAATTTCTTCTTCCTCCCACTTACAGATACTTGTCCAGATGCTGCGGGCGATAATTATTGTTATCAACTTCTTAGACCTTAAGCAGTCTACTTAAGCTGAATAAAAAGGCTTTGTTTACAACAATTCGATTGTCTTTGTCACCGAGGACTTGTAGGTAGTGTAAGAGACTTAATGACAACCTCAAAGCTATTATGAAAGCTTTGTGTCTAAACGAATTCTAGCCTAAAAGCATCATATACGGACGAAACACAATGTGTTAACCTGGGCTCAGTAATGACGGGTCGTAAGATATTTAAAGGCGTGAGATCTCCTTCCTATCCATCGACTACATCACTTCCCCGCCACCACAACCATCTACTGTTGAGGAAAAGGAACAGCATCTACACCCACTTTGCCCACATTACAGCTTTACTCTTCATTCACAAGCACCAGAAGCCATGGGCTCCGCCGTATCCACCGCCCAGCCCAAGGAGGGCCGATCTTCCGGCAACCGCGACGCCTCGCCCGCCTGGTCGAAGCGCAAGTGGGTATGCCACTGCAACGAGGATCCGAAGCCCATGGAGAAGGAGCCCAGGGTCCTGAACGACAACGAGCGCTTCATCCCGCACGAACGCAGACCCATGCGCTGTGCGCTGTGCCCGTACATCGCGACTATGCCCTGCTATCACTGCGACAAGTGCTTTGTCCGCTGGGAGGAAGACCCCGCCAGCTTTCCGACCGAGGCCGAGATCGAGGAGAAGGAGCGCCAGGACGCCTGGGAGGGAGGTCTCGAGGACGACTGCTTCCACGGCATGCACTGCCACTGGTGCAGCGTGGTCTTCGCTGGCCAGATCTAAGGGGCTGATCCTCGCGTCGCGCGGCATCTCTTGGATCTCTTTAACGGACACGCGTAGACAGTCTGATTGCACTTGGCTGTCTAATTTCTCGGGTTTCATACTGGGTATCTCCTCCTAGTGGTGGAGGATTTTGATTTAGCAACAGGTAGTTCAATAGGACTTTTGACTAATTTGTGCCCATAAGCACTTCACTCAATTTCCATTTCTACTCGCTATGCAGACTTTTGACTAATATAAGCAAGTAATATACAAAAGGTAAAGTCTCCTAATAATAATAGGTTGTAGGTAACCGTTACTTTCGTTACGCAAGGCTCTTGACATTAACTATTCAATCTACTTCTGCAAACCAGTCTCGTGGTAGAGGCCACCATTTCACACCAAAAGTCCTAGCGTTAGGCCGTGCCTAGTCTCCGGTGCCATTCGTGCCATCGAGGACGAATCCATCAAGGCCAAAGCCATCTTCCAACCACCGGCTCAACCTAGTTTGACACCGCCAAGCACTATGTCGAGATGCCTGCGCCCTGTGACTCAGGCCACATACGAACACGACTTGCCCAAACTGAACACAATGAAGCTGTATACTTGACTTCTATGTTATATTATCCTCCAAGTTCTCAAGTATCCAGAATTGGCATCTTGGTCATACATTCTGATCCCACGATCACATAAATGCACAATCCCAATCCCCCCTCTACTGCAACACCCAATCCACAATGAAGCTGGGCACGGCCATCCTCCTCACCACCGCCATGGCCACGGGCGTCTTTTCCGCTGACCAAGACGAATGTGGCAGCTTGGGCCTGATGGTGGTGGACGATGCCAAGCTCCCCGCGGGCGTGAATGCAAGCGACGTTCGGCAATGCGCCGACCACCCTCTAGGTCGTCAGGCCGGCCCAGGGCTGGCCAAGCGCGGTGGCGGCTGCGGCGGCCACGGCGGCCGTTTGTCTGGGTGCTCAAACGGATACTGCTGGAAAGACTGCCACGGGATCGATGCGTACACAGGTCAGAACTTTGGAGCATGGTGCTGGACTGCAAAGGGGGAAGAGGGCTACGGGAATTGGTATCCCTGCACTGGTGACAGTGACTGCAAGCCGTCATATACTTGTGGTAGGGCTTTCACTGGAAGTTATTGTGGCCGCTGTGGGTGTCCCAGCATCTGTTAAGTCCATCTGTCTTGCTCGGCTTGGGACTTTGGTGAGCCGGAAGAATCGACGGGCCCGATGCGGGAAAGTCCGGACAGCTTCAGTAATAGCGAGTCCGTCGTGATGCAGCTTCAAATAATCTCATTGGCTTAAGGTGCACCAATTTGCTTCTCTGCGGACACTTGTCTGGGTGTCAGTATGAAGTAAGCAAAGGTATCGGGCGCAAGGAGCGCCAGGATGCCGCGGGAGGACACGAGGAGGAATGCTACGATGGGAAGCACTGTACTTGGTGCACCTTGGACGGGCAGATCTAAGTGGCTGCTGCAAAGAGTGGGACAATGCGTCTCTTCGAAAAGCTTTGTCTCGTGAACGGGATATAGCCTAGGGACAATGTCTTGAGAACAAGCCATTGTCAGGCGGATAATACAATGCTCGTCGACTCAATAAAATCGTCGAATATTTAACACACTTGTATCTTACTTCGAGACACTGTATTTCCGCCTGCTCTATCACTTTAGACTATCAACAGTCGAATAACTTGTTACTCGAGAAAGAGACACGTTTTTTACTCAACCACTCTCTTCTCATCCGACAAGCTCTTTCGACTCAACCAAAAAGCGGCGAGCATGAGCCCCAAGAAGACTGCCTCGTTCCCCAGCGCCCGTGGAGCCTCAACCACAATAGTTCAGGAAACTCCCTTCAGCGGAGGCCCATATGAGGTAGGTGTTGAGCTAGAGGACATAGGTCCAGCACAGGAAACACGTAGGGCCACGGCCGACAGATGCACGCGCCAGCCCCCAAGGAGCGTGTGTTTCTTGGTTGAGGACTGCAAATGGTGTCGCCCCAATAGCAACACCAACACCCAGAGTCATCGTGTCACTTTGCCCGAGCAGGAAGAGACCCCGGCTGTTCGGGCTTTGAGGGAATGCCTGGCCAACTCGGATTGCGACCGCCGTCCAGCAGAGGCGAGGCGCACTTCGTGCCTCGATGCTGTTATAGAGCGCTACGTGGCCCGCAGGAGGAAGTCTGCCTAAGCCTTTTGCCTGTCTTGCTATTTCATTTTGATAGAGATCGAACGGTGGCGCCTTCGTTGCAGATATAGTTCTAGTGGTAATTAATCAACAAGGCTTGGTTGCCTTAGATATTCTCGACTTTGCCAAGTTTGTAGTTCCTATCTTGTGGCTGCTCGTGGTGATATTGTGGCATCTCTGGGCGCGCATAAGCAATACGTACTGCTTCCTTTCAAGAGGGCTTTATGGATGTCAAAAAGGTATTACTGCCTCAGAATGTGGAAGAAATCGAGAGTAGCACATTTCGATGTGTGATGATTGAACATTGATAATCTTCTGCCATACATCAAAATTACAGAATAAAGGCTTATATCAAGCCTCGGCCCTCAATGAGGTGACAATTTCCTCCGAGCCATTTTCCAACAACCATCCTCCTCATTAAGTCATAGCCATCATCTACATGTCTAGAAATTATAATACCGCGGCTCGTTGAAAACGTGGTATCTGTGTCCGCGTTGCCCCTTGCCCCTGAATAGTCCAGGAAATCTCTTCGACTCTTCGATCTCTGCCTCCTTAACCCTCCTGTCCCTCCTGTCCTCCTCGGCAGCGAGGAATCCGCCCTTCTCCTCTTCTGTGCGTGGCACCACGAACTTGCCCACCTGAAGCTCCGTGTCGGTGATTGTGCTACGGCTCACCCGTGCGTAGCCCGTCCGCTTTAATCCCTTGTACAGGATATACTCGCACCACCGGTCCCAGTCCGTCGGGTCGATGTCATGCATGCCGCTGACGTCGGAGACATACGTGTTGTAGTTGCCTTGACCGGGCTTGGTTACCAGGTAGGAGAGCAAGATGGAGGGCCGGTCGCTGGAGCCCATCAGCTTGGACAGGTACTCAGTCTGCAGCCGCCGGTCCTCGGGGTCCTCCTCCTGGCCAGAGTGGAAGACGAAGACATCTACCAGCGTGCCGTAGGCGTCTAGCGTCGCGTGAATTGCGGGAGCCAGCTCACCCACGGGGCTGGGCAGAAGATGATGTGTCGAGTTTACAATAGGGAACTTGGATAGCAGGGCGGCGCCCCATGTGTGCTTATTGGGGCCCGGGCCGTAATCGACGTACATGCCGAGGTCCTCGGCGAGATACTGGGTCGTGTCGCGGTTGCCCATGATGATGCGCTGGAGGTCGCTCTCTAGGAGGCCGATGACGTCGATCTCCAACTCCTTGATCAGGTTGCGCATACGAACCTCGGAGCTCCACATGTCGTTGTCGAGGGAGAAATGGATGGTCCAGATGCCCGCGGTGATGAGGTTCGCGTCGCCATGGTAGGGCTTGTAGTCGTTCGTCGGGAAGCGGAGGAAGGCTGCGCCGAGGAAGAGCAGATTCAAGACGCCGAGGATCGAGAGATGGTACCTGCGATGGGGTTTTGGTGACGAGTTATTCCTGATCGGCCGCTTTCCGGCCTTCTTGGACGAGTTGATTCTGTTGATGTCCAAGAAGCCAGCACCGATCAGCAGGAACGTGGTGAGCATGACCCAGTCGGTATGCTCGCGGACAAGGGGGCCGCCGGGCACAAAGGCATAGGCGACAACCCAGACATGGAAGAGCACCAGGAAGTTGTAGAAGAAGAAGCCCAGGCCAAAGGTGACGGCGGGGCTTTTCTTGGCTGCATTGGTGATCAGAGGATGGGAGATAGCCATCAGAAATGTGGCGGTGATAAGTGCTCCGAGGTAACCAAACCAGTGGCTGGAATACGTCAGAATCGCGGCGCCGACACAGCCAAATGCGTAGAAGCCGTAAGTGTTGACTACTTGTGGGCGGAAGAGACCGAGGAGCAGGCCTCCAGTCATCGCCCAAATGGTGTACCAGGCCGACGTGTTAGCGGTGGGACCTCGGATGGGGTAACCGTCCCAGACCCAGAGGATCATAGTGCTGCTGTCAGACAGGAGGGAGTGCAGTCCGAACAGCAGACCACCGATGCTGAGCGCTGAGAGCAGCGCGGAGCCGTCCTTCCTTGAGCTATTGTCCCCGCCGCTCAGGACCCCACGCCGGGTGAATCTTAGAGCAGCAGGGACAGCGAGGAACAGGGCGGTGTAGTTCCATCCGCCGTTGGCGCCATGCATGATGGGCCAGATGGGGTTGTTTGTCTGCCACATGAATTTCGCTATGCTTGACACGAGCAGGCCGGCCATCCAGGCCATGATCCTGGACTCAAGACGGTTCTCGTGGACGGAGTCGGCGTAGAAGGTGGCCGCCCAAGCCAGGCACTGCATCCATACTGCAAAACCGACGGTGCTGAGACGGCCCACAGGACCGGGGACCAGGAAGGCCAGCAGGCCAGACAGCGACAGCAGGTGGACGATGCGCAGGTTCTGGACGACCAGCGTCCTCAGTGGCGCTATACCCAGCAAGAAAGGCGAGACAGTGGACATGACGAATACCTCGTAGCCGGAGATACCCATGTACCATAGCGGGAAGTACCAGACAAGAACGCCTAGGCTGGTGAGGATGGACCAGAAGACGAAGCCATGATAGACGTCGGCGACAATGTCGAGGGCGGGGTTGGTGCCGAAGGCCAGGGTGGAGACGCCGGCGGTGGCCTTTTCTTTCTCCTTCTCCAGCACAGCTGATGACACAGACGAGGAGTTGGCACTAGAAGATAAACACGACATTTAGAACCAACTCGGTCACCGGGACGCGTATCATCATCCGCAGTGTGTACGTGTACGCTGGCATGTACAGTAACAGGGCGGGGTCGTTGGTACTTGCTCCCTCTTTTTATCTTTTTGAGATCTACTTGGGAAGCCATTGGACATACCCCTTGCTGACTCCTTTGACGTCCCTGATGACCACCTCGAACGAGTCGAAATCCAGGGCGGTGACTGCGTCGAATGCGACATCGAGAAGGACGAGGGACCACTCGAAGAAGGCGTAGGTGGTGTAGGCTGTTGAGCGTGTGTCAGTCAGCGACTATTCTGGTCTCTTTTCTCGATTCTGCTGTCGTTTCTTCAGGGCATATCTCTCCCTGGTTGGCCCTGTCTCTTCTCTTCGGTTCTCGAGTCTGAACATACCTCCTGGCACCCTGTGCACCTTGTGCTGGATAAAGAAGTATATGAGGGGGATGATGCTGCCGTAGAACGTGCCCGACACGTATTTCCTGTACTTGATCGCAGTCGGGTTGGGCGGGCTGAGGGCGATGCACCCGAAGGTCCAGGGGATGGTGGCCAGCAGGTACGAGATCATAAAGACGTCGTGCCAGTCATGGTCGTCGGTGGAGGTGACATAGGTCCAGCCGCCGCAGGTGAGGGTTCGGAAGACGCCCCAGAAGGCGACGAAGGCAGGCAGCTTGTGGCCGGGCCTGCGCGAGAGGAGGTACCAGAAGGCGACGAGGGCGAATCTCGGACCTGCCGGAACAGGTCAGTTTTGGGAGTTTGTGGGATTTTCTGGGGGCAATTGGGTGTTCTTGGACCGGAGATTCCGAGCAGACTGACCAGAGGTTAATGCGATAAACAGCTGGAAGAATGATCGCTCGGGATAGCGGTCGCCTATTGTGGCGGAGACAGAGGGGAACCACTCCTGCGGGTATCCGAACCATTCGTTTTGGACGATCTTGTGGTAGTGGAGCGAGACGCCGACGACCAATGCGCTGACGAAGGCGGCTGGAAGAGTCAGTCAGTCATTCAGTCTCCCAGTCATCCAGCTGGGTCAGTGACAGCTCCAGTTCCGGGAGAGGAGGGAGAGGCTGGGCGTACAGTATGCGAGGATCGTATGCAGCCAGCTGATCCAGACTCCACTGAAGGAGCAGAGCACGCCGCCGTCCTTGTCTTTGTACCCGGACCGCGCCATTGTGGAGGGGTCACCGATCAGAGGGGCATGGGGGAGAGAGAAAGCAATCGGAACCAAGACACAAGAAAAAGACACCAGATGAGCAGCAGGAGGGGCAGGACAGTAATCGTGGTGGAGGAGGAGGAGTGGAGGAGGGAAAAGAGTTTGAGAGGCTGGATGGCTGGAAGAAATGCGGCGCAGGAACAGTCGGATCAGATCAGATCAGATCACGGAATGCCATTCAGTCAACAAGCGACAGCTTGGGTGCTTGGGTACAGGGATGCATGGATGGATACGCAGTTACATGGCACAATACCTCGCAAAAAGTAAGCAGAGCTGATCGATCCTCCCTCAGGCAGGCTGATCGGTGCCGGGCGCGTCTCACAGCTCCGCCCAGCCTCGGCAGGCTGGTACGTCACCGGTCAGTCCACTCAGCGGGCAGCAAGCCGCAGATCCTCCCACCAGGAACCCCCTCCAGTGGCCCGCTAGCTTCCTGTAGGTCAGGCACCACCCCAGTCCGTCTCTCTTGGGGGTCCCCACATTGCGCGCCCCACTAAAAAGTTCAGAACGCCCATCCTCGACTTTGACTTTTCAACACCAGCAGCAGCATCGTGATACCACACTTCTCTGTTCCCACCACTTCGACCACTACCACCACTTCAACCACCACGTCCGCTACTTACAGACGAACTAAACGCCACTTCTGGCCTTCCTCCCACACACCCCACCGAAATGGCCAACGTCGCCGAAAAGGCGCGCTTCCACCTCGAGCGCGCCGTGCCCCAGCTGCGAGAGTTCGAGGAAAAGGAGATCTTCTCCAAGGACGAGATCCGAACCCTCGTCTCCAAGCGCACAGACTTCGAGCACCTCGTCCTGGGCCCCGGCTGCAAGCCCCAACACTTCCAGTCCTACGTCGCCTGGGAGCTATCCCTCGACAAGCTGCGAGCCAAGAGGTGCCTCCGCAAGAAGATCAAGCACTCCACCTCCCACGCGAGCAACGCCCGCGTCTTCAACATCTACGAGCGCGCCGTCTTCAGGCACCCGGGGAGCCTCGACCTGTGGACCGACTACCTGGACTATGCCGCGCGCGTCAAGGCCACCAAGAGGTGGAGGAAGATCATGACGAGGGCCCTGAGGATGCACCCCATCAACCCCGGCCTGTGGGCCAGGGCAGGGAGGCGCGCCGCCAGCGATGGCGACATGGAAGGTGCCCGGGGCATGTTCATGCGGGGCTGCCGCTTCTGCAACTCCACCGTCGACCTGTGGGTAGAATACGCCCGCGTCGAGATGGAATGGCTGGCCAAGATGGAGCGGAAGAAGGGCGGCAAGAAGGGTCTCGAGGGAGCCCGTGCCGAGGAGACGGTCGAGGATGGCGACGTCCTGCGCTTCGGCGACGACGATTCGGACGATGAAGAGTTTGAAGACAACGAGATCCTGCCCGACCCAATGGCAGACGAGAACGACAAGAAGGCCAAGGAGGCAAGGAAGGTCTTCTCAGACGAGGCAATCAAGAAGCTCGAGAAGAGCCCCGCCCTGCAGGGCGCCATCCCCAAGGCTGTCTTCGATGTCGCCAGGAAACAGCCCTTCTTTAGCGCACCCGCTGCCGAGGCCTTCTTCGACATGTTCGCGACTTTTACAACGGTCTCGGCCCAGCCTGCCATCATCCAGCACGTACTGGACGTCATGGTCGACGAGTACCCAAGGCACCCGGCTACTTGTGGCTGTGTTGTCCGCCAACCACTGGTCGGTGTTGATTCCACGACAGTCGAGTTCCCGAGAGCGTTGCGCGAGGTTCTGGCAAGACTCAAGGCGCAGACGGAGACGACCGAGGACAAGGGCAAGCTGGCAGCCAAGACAGTGGCATGGATCAAGCCCATCCTCAAGAGGACTGATCTCGAGGACAACGTCCGCACCGTGCTCGAACACACCAAGCGCAAGCTTGAAAACGCCTGAGCGACCATCGCTTATCTACATGCGATTGGCATGCTTGCATCGCAGACTACGTGCCTGCCCCAGGCATCTAGGTATATATCATTGTCATAAGCATCTCATTCCAGCTTGCAGGGACCGCAAAGGCTTGACAGGTACCCATCTATGCGTAGATACCTATGTATAGTTGTGGACAAGATATAACATAAGTCATGGGAGGTGGCCGCACTGGAGGTTTTCCTGCTGGAGGGTTAATCTACTACTGGCTGTCCTGGTTGAGTCAGTCCCTGCGAGCTGTGCCGATACTGTCGCCCCACCCCGGCGGCTGGGTATGAACGGCCATCACGCCCCCGCCTGGGCCTTTTCCTCTGCCACGCCAACTAGATGTTCCCACTCATCCGCGCTCACCCTGCTCACGCTCAGCCGGGACTGCTTGAGCATCTGCATGCCCTGCAGCGGCCCGCCTGGCTCGCCCATGGTGCGCAGCTCCTTCAGCCCGATGGGCACCGGGAACTTGGAGCGGAACTTTACGTGTACGACGCTCCACTTGGGGTCGGACGGCTTGGACTTGGGGTCGTAGTAGGGGCATTTCGGGTCATGGGCGGTGACTGTGGAGGGGTTGGTTCTTGGTTAGATGACGCCGGACAGAAGGAGGGAGGTGGTCATGTTGAGGGTTTAGAGACTACGCACGGTCTGGCGAGTGCTCCTGCACGATCTCCATTGTTCCCGCGATGCCCGGTTCCTTGCAATTGGAGTGGTAGAAGAAGGCGAGGTCGCCCTTCTTCATGGCGCGGAGGTTGTTGCGGGCTGTGCGGGTCAAACATTTATTAGCAATGCATTCAAGGTGATCTTCTGACTGCCACGAATTTGGTAGAGAAGTCATACCAACAAAGTTTCTGATACCTGTGTCACGGGTCTTGTCAGTCCTGAAATGAACTTTTATGTGAACCCGTGCAGGAGAATGTGAGTGAGAAGCATACCATCCCACGGCTCAGGCTCGCTCTTGGCAGCCAGGTCATCGATTGAGAACCTAACATCCACGCCGTTCTCGAACCGCGACTCGGGCTCAGCCTTCATCAGCCAGTACTGCCTGCCCGGGTCCTTCACTTCCTTGGGCTCCGTCGTTGCCGCCGTGGATTTTGACTGCGTTTTGGCAGCCTTGACGCCATTGATTTTGCTGCTCGCTTCGCCGTCAGATGGTGGTGCAGGTTGCCGATCGCCATCATCCTCGCCCCCGCCTCCCTGCTTGCCCTTCCGCTTGGCCTTGGGCGCTGCCTTCTTCACCGCGGCGGGCTTCGCGGCCTTCTTTGGCGTCGGAGACTCACTGTCTGCAGCAGCAGCGCGAGCCTGTGTGGTTGACGTGCGCTGACGCGTGGACCGGCGCGGCTGCACCTCGTCCACTGCGCCGTCTGTCTCGCCGGACTTCCTTTTCGGTGGCATCCCGAGATTACCAACTTTTGCTCAGCGAGCATGGACTGACGATTGCAGCACCGACGAGTTACGGGATAAAAGGAACAGAAGTCAAGGTTAAGTACCTAGTTGGCACTCTAGGTACAGGGTCTTCCCTTAATCTTTATCTATATCGCTATAACCCCCTCTAATAATATAATATTATTTTTATTAATTAAAAACTCTTATTTCTTTTCTTTTAAATATAATTATAATATTAATTATTTTATTAAAGTATTTTTTTATATTTTTATATTTTAAGAATTTTATTATTATTAAATTTTTTTTTATTTTTTATTTTTTTAAAATTAAGATTAATTTATTATATTTAAGCTTTATAATTATAAAATTATAAATTCTTTACTTACCTTATATATCTTTTATTATATAATTATTTTTTTATATTATATAATATTATAATATATTATTATTTTCTTTTTTTAAAATATTATTTATAATTATTATTATTAATTTATTTTATTAATATTTTTTTTAATAAAATTTATTATATATAATATTATTTTAAATAATTTTTTATTAATTATTTTTTTATTAATTTTTTAATTTTTTTAATTAATTAATATAATAATTAATTATATAATAAATTAATTTTAAATTTAATAAATTTTAAAATTAATTATTTTTTTATATAAATTTTTATTAAAAATTTAAAATTTTTAATTTAATTTAAATTAATAATTAAAATATAATATTATATATTATTTTAATTTTTTAAAAATTAAAAAACTTTTTTTAATTATTTTTTAATTATAAAAATAATTCTTTTAATAAATTTATATAAAAAAAATATTTTTAAAATTATTATTAATTATAATTAAATAATAATAAATAAATTATAAATTATAATAATAAAAATATAATATTTTTATAATTAAAAAATTTAAAAAAAAATAATAAATAAATAAATAAATTTTTTTTATTATTATAAATTAATATTTATATATTAAATTATTATTTTTTATATTATTATATTAATTAAAAATATAAATATATTAATTTTTTTAATTAAATTATTATTAAAAGGCTTTTAAATTAAATTTAATTAAATATAATTTCTTTAATTTTTTAAATATTTTAAGCTTTTATTATAATAATACTTTTAATTAAATAATTAAAGGTTTTTAAAAATTAATTAATAATATTTTTATTATTATTATTATTATTATTTATAAAAAGATTATAATTTTATAATAAAAATAAAATTAAAAATATATTTAAATTAAATATTTTTTATATTTTAAATTTATTTAATAATTATTTTTTTTTATATAATTATATTATTATAATAATATATATTTTACTTTAAATAAATATTTAATTAATAATTAATTTAATTATTTTATAAATATTTTTTTTTATAAATATTATTTATTATAATATTAATATTTTTTTTAATATTAATAATAATTTTAATAATAATAAAAAAGGTATTAATAAATAATTAAATAAAAATATTATTAAGTTAATTATATTAATATTTTTATTTATTTTTATATTTTAATAACCTTTAATTTATATATTATAAATAAGCTTTTTTATTAAAGGTTTTTATATTAATTATATTTTAATTTTTAAATTTTTTTAAATTTTTTTATTTTTAATAAGCTTTTTTTTTTAATATTTAAAATTAATAAGCTTAATATATTTTTAAATATTATAAAGCTTTTAATTAATTTTTATATAAAATCCTTTTTTTTTTATATATTTTAACTTTTCTTTTTTTTATAAATAAAATCTTTTTTAAATAATTTTATTATTATTAATAATAAAAATTTTAAATATAAAATAATTTAATTTATATTTTTTTTAAAAACTATATAATTTTTAAAATATTATTAATATATTATTAATATTATAAAATATAAATATAATTAATATTATATTTTTTATTATTATAATTAATTAATTATATTTATTATTATTTATATATTTAATTTAATAATTATATAAATATAATATATTTTTATTATATAAAACTTAATATAATTTTATAGTTATTTTTATATAATTTTATATAATATTATTAACCTTTTTTTTTCTTTAATAAATATATTTAAAAAAATAAAATGATAAATATAAAGGTATAGAATTTAATAATCCCTATAAATTCAAGGTGAATATATAGGGAATCTATTAATTTATTTATTTATATAATAAATTTATAATAAATTTATTATAAATATACTATAAAAGCTAATATTTACAGTAAATTTATAATAAAAGTATTATAAATATTGATATTTATAGTAAATTTATTATAAATTTACCTTTAATCTATTTATATTATATTAAATTCCCTTTAGCTAATAATTTACCTTTATATATAATCTTCTAATTAACTATATAAGTAATATAAATTAAGGTAATATAATAAATATAATAAATTCACTATAAAGGATTAATAAATACCTTAAAATTAATAGGGTAGTTATATATTATTTATAAATTTATAATAAATATTAATAAACCTATATATTTATAATATATCCTTAATATAAATATAATTTATAGTTTAATTAATATAATATTAATATTTATATTATTTTAATATATTAAATAGGTAGTAAGGCGGAATATATTATTTAAAATAATTTAAGCAGTTAATTATAAATTAATTTATTTTAATAATATATATAGGCTACATTATAATATAATAAGTTATTAATAAGATATAAAAGGATTATAAATTTAAATCTTATAATTATTAAGTAATATAAATTAATATATTATTATAAATTTATTATAAAGTTATTAAATATAATCTATAATAATAAGCTAACAGTATAATAAATATAATTATATACCTATAAAGTAAGTTAAGGTAAAATATATAAATATTATAATTATTTATATATCTTCTCTTTATAATATTTCTTTATATTAATATAAGATTATTAATTTATAAAATAAGTAGTATATTAACTGCTAAAAAAGGGGAACTATTTAAATTACCTTTATTTATAATAATATAATATAATTAAAATAAAATAAAATAAAACTAAATAAAATAACCTTATCCTTTCCTATTCCTTATTATAATAAAACCTTAATGCAACTATTTAACTACTTATATATTAATATATTATATAACTTAATTAATATTAGTAGCATTATTATTAATATAATTATTAACAGCAGCTTTTTAAATAATATTTATTGCTTTATTAAAAATACTATTAACTATAAGGTTAATCTTATTATTAATTAATATATAATACTTTATTATATTATAATTCTTAATATAATTAATTAAGCTAATTATATAAATATATATAATATCTTAGTTATTAATAGTTAAAGATATATTATATTTATCCTTTTAAATATAAATAATATAAGCATAATTAATTATATCCTTTTTAATATAATGGATCTTAATTACATTAAAATTATAATTTATATATAATAAGCTATATAAGATAAAACTAATAAGCATTTAATTAATTTTATTATTAGGGTTTAAGGATTATAAGATATTAATAGCCTTATATAAGCTAGTAAAAAGAGGGTATAAGATTAAGATTATTATAATATACTTATTATAAATAAAGATAATAAAAATATATTAACCCTTAATATTAAATATATTATTACGCTAAAAAGAGCATTTATTAATTAAATTAATAATAATAAGGTAGTATTAATTAAATTTAAAGTTAATAATCTTATTAAACTTATTTATAAATATAATAATATTTATATAAAAATTCTTAATTTTAAAAAGGATAGTAATAATAGCTAGATTAACTTTCTTAAATTATATAATATTAATCTTTTTCTTTATAAGTAAAGCAAATAAGTTATTAATAATATTAAATTTAAAGGTAATTAAGTAAATAGGCTTAAAATCTTCTTTATCCTTTTTAAAAAGGCTAATAATTACTTTATATTTATAATTAAAAGTAAATATATTAAAGTTAAAGTTAAGGTAATAAAAAATATTAATAAAAGATTAAAGCTTATTATTATTAAAAAGCTAGCTAACCTTAATAATTAAAGTTAAAATAATAGCTTTATTTATTTTAATACTAATAATTTATTTAGCTAAATATAAATTAAGATTTTTAGCTATATAAATAAGGATAGCTATAATAAAAATTATAATAATAACCTTCTTAATAATAATAATAATTTCTTTATTTTAATAAATAAATTAATTATATAAGTTATAAGCTTAATTCTTAAAAGGTATATTAAATTAATAATTTCTTAAGGTACTTTAATAATAATTATTAAAAGATAAGCTATATATAAATAAGCTTAAAGGATTTTTATATTAATTAAGGGTAAAAAGGATAATTATATATTTTTACTTATCTTTTTCTATTAATTTTAAATTCTTTAATATTTATTTATTTTTTTATATAATATTATAAAGATCTTAGCTATAATATAATAAGTTATTATAATTAATTTAATATAAAATAAAGTATTAATTAATTAAAGATTTAATTTATACCTTAATAATAAAATATTTAATAAGGAGATTAAGTAGAAAGTTATAAAAAATAAAGATATTATATTTAATATTATAATTAAAAAGGCTATTATATCTTTTTTTATAAAGGGATTATTAAAAGATATTATAATTACCTTAATAATAAATAAATAAATTATTATAATAAGCTATAATAATATATATATAGAAAGATATATATATCTTTTTATTATATAAATAAGCTACCTAATAATAACTTATTATTAATAACTTATTAATTTTATATAAATTAACTATAAGGTAATAATACTTATAAATATAGCTTTATTATAAGTAAATTATATTAAAGTCTTAATTTATTAAATATAAAATTATATAAAAGTTTAATATTATAAGAATATTAACCTTAAAAGGTTTATAAATATAATAATATTAAGTTACTAAAGAAGATAAATATTATAATATAATAAGATAAATAATAACTTTTTATAATAATATATAAATAATTTATAAATAAAAAGGTTATTTAAGCTTAATAATAAATAATATTAAGGAAAGCTAAGGGAATATATTATAAATTTATAAATAAATAAAATAAATAGATAAAAGGGGCTAATTAAATATATTAATTTATTATAAATTTATAATAAATTATTTATATTTAAGCTATTACTCTTTAAATAACCTATATATTATATTAATATAATAAAGTTATAATAATTAGGTTAATATTAGCCTTTTAGCTTAATAGCTTTTCTTATTTTATAAGTAAGCTTAGCTTAATATATAATATTATTATAATAGCTAGGCTACCTTTAGCCTTTTTATTTAATAACCTTTTATACTTTATTAATAAGCTTAATTAAAGGATATCCCTTAACTTAAGGAATAAAAAATTTATTATTATTTAATAGCTAATTTAATAATAAAGGGCTTTTATATTAACCCTTTATACCTTAAAATCTTTAATTAAATCTTTAGCTTATAAATAATTAGCTAGTATTTATATATTATAATAATTTAAATAATTAATTTATTTAATAAAGTATTTAATAATTATTAAACTTTAGCTTACTTTATAATTTTATTTTTAAATAATTCTTTTTATTTTATAATATCTAAAGGCCTTAAGGCCTTTAGCTTTATTTTTAATAATATTTATTATATTTATTAATAAAAAATTATATTTATATAAATTTAAATTTAACGGCTTTATTAAAAATAATTAAGTAATTATAATTATAATATATATATTTAAATATAATAAAAGCATTAAGTAATATATAAGCTTACCTATTTTTTCTTAGATTTTAAATAAGCTTATTTATTATTAAGAAAATTTATATAATAGCTTTTTTAATAAGTTATACTTTTTTCCTAGGGATATATATACTTAATCCCTTAATTAAAATTAAGTTTAATAATACTTTTTATTATAATATTATTTAATAGTTATTTAGGCTTTAATAATTATAAATTAAGCCTCTTTTTAATAAAATTCTTAAAGCTAAATAAGCCCTTAATCTACTAATAATAAAAATATAAATAAATTAAAGCTATATAATATTTAATTAGCAAAGCATTTAATTAACTTATTATAAATATTATTAAGATTAAATTAAAATGCTAATATTAAATCTATTTATTTATAATTTAAATAAATAATAGCTATTATTTATATTATTATTTTAATTATTTAATTTTTAATTTTAAATTAGCTATTAATTTATAAGTATTATATAATAAAAAAGAAGAATTTTAAATTTAAGCTTCTTTAAAGTTTTTATTAAAATTTAAAAAGAAATTTATAATTTTAATTAAAAATAATATATTTTAAAATTCCCTAATTATTAAAGTAAAGGGTTTTTAATAAAACTTTTACTTAATTTTTTACTATATATATAATATTCTTTAAGATAATAAATATAGCTTTAATATATTTATTTATAATAAATAAGAAGGAGTTAAAGAAAAAGGCTTATAATAAATTCTATAATATATATACCATTAATATTTTCAATAGCTTAATAATAAAATTTATTATAATAATATAAAATAAAATTAATAAAGAGAATATAAATTATATTTTACTTAATAATTTTTAATTATTATTTTAATTTATAATATATATAAGGTAGGTATTTATATACTTATATATTAAGCACTAATAATTCTTAATAATAAATATATCTCTAAACTCCTAATAAACCCTTTCTTTACTAAAGTAATATTTAAAATTATAAGCATTAATTATAATAAAATTAATAACTTTTATAAAGATATATAATTAGTATTTATTATAATACTCTTTAAAATAAAGGAGATTATTTATATTTAATTTAAATAATAAATAGGCGTTAATATCTAGCTATTAAAGCTAACTCTAGATTTTAAATTATCCTTTATTATTAAAATACCCCTAAAATATTTTATCCTTAAATTTTAAGTTAAGCTAAATCTTAAATAAGATATAAATAGCTAAATTAAGAAATTTATTTAAAACTCCTTTATTATTAATAATTAGCTAATATATAAATAATTAAGATAATATATTAATAATAATATTTATTATTCCTAATATATAATATATTATAAGCTAATATTAATTAAGATATTTAAAGATTAAGGTAAATTTAAAATTTATTTTAATTTTATTAATTATTTTTATAAAGGTATAATTAATAATTCTTATAATTATAATATAATTAATTAAAATATAAACTAATTATAAATAGTTAAATTTAATTATTATATAAAGCTTTTAAATTAGCTATATAAAGTATATTATCTTTAGCTTAATTAACTAATATTTCTACTTAGCTATATTAATAATCTTATTAAAATATATTATTAACTATATTTATATCTTTAATATTAATAAATAATTATCTTATATTTAATTATTAATAAATTAAAAGTAAATATTTAAAAAGTTAACTTCTTTTAAAATATTTAGCTAAATAAATAATAATTTATTAAGATTATAATAAAAGAGAATATTTAGGCTAGCTAATATATCTTAAAAATTATAAAAGGTATAATATTTTTCTATAATAAGGTTAAAGTTAACTTTCTAAATATATTGCTTTTTAAAGTTTCCTTTAAATAACTTACCTTTAGCTTTTATTATAATAAATATTTAAAACTTCCTATATTATAATAAATTAATCCTCTAGCTAAAATATAAAATTAAATATTAAAGGTATTTAATAAGCTTAATAAATTTTTTTAATTATTATAAAATAAAAAGGAATTATAATTCCTTAATAATTTAAATATAATTAGCGATATTATATATTCCTAAGCTATTAATATAAAACCTAAATAATTTTATAAATAAATATCCTAAGAAGGACTTTTTAGGAAAAAATATTAAATTCTTAATCTTAAATAAATTAAAGATTATTTATAAATATTATAAATACTCTATTATTAAGGTAGAGAATATAATAATATTATTTATAAAGGCAGTAATAAAAAAGTTATAAGGCTATAAGGTATAATTTATATATTTTTAAATATAAGCTAATGAGTTATAAAACCTTATTATTACTACCTTAAATTATTTTTATTTATAATAACTTATAATAATAAATTTATCTTAATAAAGTTAATAAATTATAAATTAATAAAAGAAAATATTAATATTTATTATAAATAAGTAACTTTTACCTTATATTCTTTATATAATATTAGATTAAAGAGGCAGCAGGTAGGTATTAAGAATTATAATTTTATTTAATGCTTATAAGTTTATTATTATTTAATTTTTATATTAATTATAAACTATCTACTAAATAATAAAGATAAATAATTTAAAAGAAGTAGCTAAGGTTATTTATTTAGCTTTATCCTTTTTATAAAGGCTATTTATAAGCTTATTTATTACCTTTTTATCCTCTTTATTTAAATAATATAAGCGTTTATTAATCTTTTAATTCTATTATTTATTTACTAAGGGTATCTTTATTTATTAATCCTTAAGGATTAAAATAAGGCTATTATCTTTAAAGATTTATTAATATTATTAAATTAGCTCTTTAATTTAGCGAATAAAGGATTTAAAAGAATAATAAATATAAATGCTATTTAATAGCTTAACTTTAAATAAATCTTTAAACTTAAATATACTTAACTTATTATTAATATAAAGTTACTTTTAAAATTCTAAAAGATTTTTTTATAATAATTCTTTAAAAAGATTATTTAATAAAGATATTACCTAAAAGCGCTAACCTTATATTAATATATTATTTAAACCTTATTTTAAATTATTAAGAAAATTAATAAGGTTAAAAGAAGCTAAATATTAAAAGAAGGATCTATTTTAAGCAGCTAATATTATAAATATAAATACTTATACTTTACTCTTTTATTTAAAGGGTCTTATATTATTATATATAAAAAGAGTAATTATCCTTAAGCAGGAGTTTTTATAAATATATATAAGGTGTAGTAATTAATTTATTATAATAACTTTTATAAAGTTATAGCTTAATAAGTTATTAATTTAGCCTTTTTATTTAAGCTAAAATAAAAAGGCTATATTTTTTTTAACTTTATAATAAATATTAATATAATATAATATAAATATAGTAATATTATAATATTAATATTAGCCTTAGTTATATATATTTATTTAAGGGCTTTAATAAAGATTATAATATTTATTATTATATTATTAAAGTATTTAAAGGTAATTATTTTTTTTAAGTTTAGGATATTAACTTAATAAGGAATTATAAATTCTTAATTTAGTAATAGCTTAATATTTAAATATTTAAATATTTATGCTTTAATATATATTATAATAATTATAAGGTAGCTTTTTATAATAGCTTAATGGAATATATTAAACTTAGCTTAATTAATGGCCTTAATATAGCTTATTTCTTAAATATTAGCCTTTATAGTTTAATTTATTATAGCTTATAAAAAGTATTTTAAAAATTCTTAGGAGATGATATATTATAAAGCTTTAGTATTATAATAAGCTATAAATAATAATCTATTTATAGTTTCTTAGGTCTATATATAAGCATAAATATAAGAGCTGCTATATAATAATAAGACCTTTAGTAGTTAACTTATATAAAATATTAACTTATTTTAAGTAATTCTTTATATAGATATATAGGAGTTTATTAATATATAAAACTTTAAGTGCCTTTTAAATAATGGTTTTAATAAAAAAATAGTATTATATTTATAATATATTTAGCTAAAATTAATATAAAGGTATTTATTTAAATATAGGTTAGTATTAATAAAGCGGGTATTAAATTTTATTTATATAAGGTTATATAAGTTTAATTTATTAATAAAGTAATAACTATATTTTAACTTTAAGATTATTAGCTTATAAGTCTTTTTATTAAGGTTAAGATTCTTAAAAACTAGATTATTCTTTATAATAAAAATCTCCTTCCTTATAACTTTTAATTTATTATTTATAAGGAAATAACCTTTAATAGTTAATTTATCCTTATATTAAGGGTTATATTAAAACTTATTATTATTTATATTAAATATTTAAATAATAATATTTAGGAAGTTTTTAATATTATCTTTTTAATTAAATTATTAGCGAAGCTATAAATTTAATTACCTACCTTATTAAGATTATTATAAATAATTTTAATTTTATTATAGGTTATTAATTAATAATTTTTATATTTAAAGTAAGCTTATTTATTTTTTTTATTTGCTTTAAATTTATTAATAAGCATTAAATAGCTTTTAATATTACTTTAAAATTATATTTTAAAATATAAAATCTAGGATATAATCTTTAAAATAAAATAATTAAATTTATTAATATAATTTATTTACCTTTAGTATTTAAAGGTATAGATTTAATATATTAATATATATAAGTAGAAGTGCTGGGCGGCTAAATTTAATTTAAACTAAAGGATAAGGCAGCGACTATATTTTCTAAAATACTTATTTTATTATTATCTAATCTTTTTATTATAAATACTAAATCTCTTACTTATCTTTTAATTTAATTTTAAATTTATAAGAGTCTTTATTAATAAAAGGGTAATTAAAATAAGGAATAATTAGCGCCTTATTAATTTAATTTTATATATTTTAAGCTATAAAGAAAGTTAATTATTTAATTAATATTATAAATTAATAGATTTACTAAGTATACTTTTAAATATTTTAATTATTAAAGGTATTTATTTAAGAATAATATTATTAATATAGCAAGGTTTTAATAATATTATATAAGATATAAAAATTATTTAATAAATAATTTTTTTATATTATTTAAGCCTTTATAATTTTATAAATTAAATTAATATACTTATTATTATTAAATGTTATTTAAAATTAAAAATAAGCTATATTTAATAAATAAAAAGGTAGATTATAATAAAGCTAAGATATATAATAATAGTTAGCTTATAAGTATAACTTATATTAATTAATAAATCCTTAAAAATCTTTTTAAATAACTACCTTTCCTTTAATTTTAAATATTTATATTAAGTTTTAAAAATTATTTTAATTCTTATATAATTTAAATTATTTAATAAGGATATTTTTAAAATTTTAATTATTATAAAAATTATTTTATTTAAATAAATAATTATTATTTAATAAATTTAAATACCTTTAGCTATAATTATAATATTAATCTTTATTATCTTTTAGCTGCTATTTTTAATAAATATAATAATTATTTAATTTTAAGGTCTTAGTTATATAGTTTTTATTTAGCAGTTTTTTAATAAAAAGGGCTTTATTAGCAAAAAATCCCCTTCTTTAGCTAAGGACTTAAGGCGGCATTAAGTTTATTATCTGGCCTAAATTTATACTAAATAGCTATAAATAATATAATAATCTACCCTTAATAAATTTTTAAGCCTTAATTATTATATTAATACTTACTTAATTAATTTAAAATGCTTAAAATAATATTATTTATATATTTATTTATTAAGTTTAATTTAATTTTTTTAAAAAGTCTTATACCTTATTTAATTAAAGATATTTCTTAATTAAATTAAAAATTATAAATTTTAAAGGCTTATTAAGAGCTAAGAAAGATTTTAAATAAGTATATATAATATTAATATTTTAAGTTTCCTTATAATTCCTTAAGTTTAAATATAGAGATTAAAGTCTTAATAATAATTTAAGTATTAAACTTAATTTTAAGAGATTTTAAGGGTCTTTAATAAGCCTTATATTTTTAACCTTTTCTTAAGATCCTTTAATTATATAATAAAGGTATTTATTTATAAGATATAAATCCTATATATTATAAGCTAATAAGGTATAATATATATAGCTTAATAATTAAAAATATTATTTTATTAATACTTTATAATTTAATATAATAATAGCTTAATAAAGCTCCTATAAAAATTCTAAATATCTTAATTAAAATTAACCTAGCTAAATCTTATTTAATAATTATTATTAAAAAGATATATTTTAATAATAAATTAATTAGCGTAATTAATAATAATAAGTATAATTTTTAATAAGCTTTATATTTATAACGCGCTAGGTTTAAAGAGCGTCTTAAAATACCTTTAAAAGAATTAAGTTTAATATTTAAGTTTTTAAAACTTATAAATTAGCTTTAACTATTACCTACCTCTTAGCTATTTTAAATTAAGTATTTTATAGCCTTAATAGGTTATATATTTTAATATAGCGGTTATATAAGGTTTACTAAGTAATAAATACCGCTGCAATATTTATTAAATATTATTCCTCTTTAATTATTATAATTAAAAAGATATCTTCTCTCTTAAATATTATAGCTTATAATTTAAATAACTATTAAGAATCCTTTATTAGCTAAAAATCTAAGGATAGTAATAAAAATATTAAAGAAAACTATATATTAAGTTTATATCTTATTTACAGTATATTTACTATAAATTTATAATAAATTCAAGCCTTTCTTATTTATTAAAAGGTTATAAATTAGCGCTTACTTAACTTATTAATTATTAGGAATCCTATAATCTAATTTATAAATATTATAATATTATAATAATAGCGATTATAATCTACCTAATCCTTTTATAAGGCGATTATATAGCTAAGATATATAGTTATAGCTATTATTTTAATGGATGTAAAGGTATAGAATTTAATAATCCTTATAAATTTAAAGTAAATATATAAGGAATTTATTAATCTATTTATTTATATAGTGAATTTATAATAAATTTATTATAAATATATTATAAAAGCTAATATTTATAATAAATTTATAATAAAAGTATTATAAATACTAATATTTATAATAAATTTATTATAAATTCACCCCTAACTTATTTATATTATATTATAAAATATATTATAATATATAAAATTATTTAAAATTTATATTTTTTATTATTTTTTTTTAATAAAAAAGCTTTATAAAATATTATATTTATTATAAAGTATTATTATATAATTTAATTAATTTATTTTCTTTTTTTATTATATATTAAATAAATTTAATTTATTTTTATTTTTTAATAATTTTATTTATTAAATATTAATTAATTTTATTAAATATAAATTAATAAAATATAAATTAATAGCTTTAATATTTATTATAAATTTATTATAATTAGCTTTAATAAAAATATTAAAAAATTTTTTAAAATTAAATTTAAGCTTAATAATTAAATATTTTAAAATTATTTTATTAATAATAAAAAATTTTTTTTAATTATTTAAAAAAGAAAATAAGAAAAAATTAATAATAAATTATATTAATTAAAAATCTTTTTAAAATTAAAAGCTTTTTAAAAATTTAATAATTCTTTTATTATTTAATAAAATAATATTTTAATATATAAATTAAGATTAATTAAAATTTATTTTAATAAATATTTTTTTAATATTTATATTATTAATTAATTAATTTATTTATTAAATTTTAATTTAATTAAAAATATTTAAATATTTATAAAAAGATAAATTAATAAATAATTTAAAAAATAATTTATAAATAAAAATTTAATAATAATAATTTCTTTAATTTAAAAAATTATTAATTTAAATATATTAATATATTTTTATAAATATTTAAATATTTTTAATTAAATTAAAATTTAATAAATAAATTAATTAATTAATAATATAAATATTAAAAAAATATTTATTAAAATAAATTTTAATTAATCTTAATTTATATATTAAAGTATTATTTTATTAAATAATAAAAGAATTATTAAATTTTTAAAAAGCTTTTAATTTTAAAAAGATTTTTAATTAATATAATTTATTATTAATTTTTTTTTATTTTTTTTTAAATAATTAAAAAAGTTTTTTTATTATTAATAAAATAATTTTAAAATATTTAATTATTAAGCTTAAATTTAATTTTAAAAAATCTTTTAATATCTTTATTAAAGCTAATTATAATAAATTTATAATAAATATTAAAGTTATTAATTTATATTTTATTAATTTATATTTAATAAAATTAATTAATATTTAATAAATATAATTATTAAAAAATAAAAGTAAATTAAATTTATTTAATATATAATAAAAAAAGAAAATAAATTAATTAAATTATATAATAATATTTTATAATAAATATAATATTTTATAAAGCCTTTTTATTAAAAAAAAATAATAAAGAATATAAATTTTAAATAATTTTATATATTATAATATATTTTATTTTTTTAAATATATTTATTAAAGAAAAAAGGAGGTTAATAATATTATATAAAATTATATAAAAATAATTATAAAGCTATATTAAATTTTATATAATAAAATTATATTATATTTATATAATTATTAAATTAAATATATAAATAATAATAAATATAATTAATTAATTATAATAATAAAAAATATAATATTAATTATATTTATATTTTATAATATTAATAATATATTAATAATATTTTAAAAATTATATAATTTTAAAAAAAAATATAAATTAAATTATTTTATATTTAAAATTTTTATTATTAATAATAATAAAATTATTTAAAAAAAATCTTATTTATAAAAAAAAAAAATTAAAATATATAAAAAGAAAGGATTTTATATAAAGATTAATTAAGAATTTTATAATATTTAAAAATATATTAAGTTTATTAATTTTAAATATTAAAAAAAAAGATTTATTAAAAATAAAAAAGCTTTAAAAAATTTAAAAATTAAAATATAATTAATATAAAAATCTTTAATAAAAAAGTTTATTTATAATATATAAATTAAAGGTTATTAAGATATAAAAATAAATAAAAATATTAATATAATTAATTTAATAATATTTTTATTTAATTATTTATTAATACTTTTTTATTATTATTAAAATTATTATTAATATTAAAAAAAATATTAATATTATAATAAATAATATTTATAAAAAAAAAATATTTATAAAGTAATTAAATTAATTATTAATTAAATATTTATTTAAAATAAAATATATATTATTATAATAATATAATTATATAAAAAGAAATAAATAATTATTAAATAAATTTAAAATATAAAAAATATTTAATTTAAATATATTTTTAATTTTATTTTTATTATAAAATTATAATCTTTTTATAAATAATAATAATAATAATAAAGATATTATTAATTAACTTTTAAAAATTTTTAATTATTTAATTAAGAATATTATTATAATAAAAGCTTAAAATATTTAAAAAATTAAAAAAATTATATTTAATTAAATTTAATTTAAAAGTTTTTTAATAATAATTTAATTAAAAAAATTAATATATTTATATTTTTAATTAATATAATAATATAAAGAATAATAATTTAATATATAAATATTAATTTATAATAATAAAAAAAGCTTATTTATTTATTTATTATTTTCTTTTAAATTTTTTAATTATAAAAATATTATATTTTTATTATTATAATTTATAATTTATTTATTATTATTTAATTATAATTAATAATAATTTTAAAAATATTTTTTTATATAAATTTATTAAAAAAATTATTTTTATAATTAAAAAATAATTAAAAAAAGTTTTTTAATTTTTAAAAAATTAAAATAATATATAATATTATATTTTAATTATTAATTTAAATTAAATTAAAAACTTTAAATTTTTAATAAAAATTTATATAAAAAAATAATTAGCTTTAAGATTTATTAAATTTAAAATTAATTTATTATATAATTAATTATTATATTAATTAATTAAAAAATTTAAAAAATTAATAAAAAAATAATTAATAAAAAATTATTTAAAATAATATTATATATAATAATTTTTATTAAAAAAAATATTAATAAAATAAATTAATAATAATAATTATAAATAATATTTTAAAAAAGAAAAATAATAATATATTATAATATTATATAATATAAAAAGATAATTATATAATAAAAAATATATAAAATAAATAAAGAGTTTATAATTTTATAATTATAAAGCTTAAATATAATAAATTAATTTTAATTTTAAAAAAATAAAAAAAAAATAAAAGATTTAATAATAATAAAATTTTTAAAATATAAAAATATAAAAAAATATTTTAATAAAATAATTAATATTATAATTATATTTAAAAGAGAAAAAATAAAGGTTTTTAATTAATAGGAATAGTATTATATTATTAAAGGGGGTTATAGCGATATGGATAAAGATTAAGGGAAGACCCTGTAGTGTCGTTGTATGGCCTGGGGTCAACATCCCTGATGAAAGCTTGGGCCACACACGGAATGTACTGCAGGCACAACGGGCACAACCTAGACGCGTTGTAGCAGACTGTCCTCCAACATACGTGAGGCTGTCCTGTGTGAACATATTCCACAGCAGATAATATCTGAGAAAAGTTTTCAGATTAGAGGTTATTCCATAGGGTGCTGTCCCACCAGAGAGTGTCTGGAGTCTGTGCTCGGTGTTGCGCCGGCTAGTCACACCGAGGAATATTTTCGAAGTATGCATTAGTACGGAACCCACGTGTGACGATCTCTCAGAAGGCAGGTGATATACGTTATTTAACTCTTCTAATTCGAGTCCCTGTTAGACCTCAATTATCATACCATGAACCGGTAAATTATCGACTGCCTCGCTTCTTCCGCAATGGTCAAGGCCCATGGCTCCCACAGGGACAAGCGGGCTCCTCCACAAGTCGACGGCCCGGCAGCCGGGGGGTCACACCGTGAACTATGAAAAAGAGCCTGTGCTCGGCTGGTGGCACGACAATGGAAGTCATTCCCCTCCTTCACATCCCTGTGTGTGTTACAAGCTGTGATTTCACGGGTTGACGGGCCCCTGCTTGGCTGGTTGACGGCTGACTTTGTAAGTCTACATTTGCGATACCGTACCGTGACAGTCGCGAGTTTTCAGTCAGGCGGACACGGCGAATCGACTAGCAGGTATAGCATATGAGACAAGCGCCCTACGCCCAGGGACCGCTTGCGCCATCCTCGTGCCTCTTCGGGTTGGGAGTCCGGTGGGAGGGGAAACAAAACCAAAAGCAGCACCCAGAATCGGGACTCATGGCCGAAGCACTCGAGACCGTGGGGCCTGGCCCAGGGACACAGCGGATCTGCATCACAGGCTGATATCTCGTTTCAGCCCATCTCCTCCCCTCTCCGTGGGCTGCCCTGCCATGTAGCATAACCTCTGGCGATCCTTAACTTTGGGGGGTCCTCTGTCAAACAAATGCTTGTCGGTGTGGTGAAACAAGCAGGTCATGTCAAGTCCAATTGCGGCATGGATAGCCTCAGTTCAGAGCGAGGTTGGGCATGAGGCCCCAGGGGTGAAAAGAGAAGCGGTCAGTAGGAGAGAAAAGCGTCACATTTGGGAAGGTTGAGCTGGCATTCAAAAGCCGTGGTCTACACGCTAAGAGAATGCTCAGGCAAGGTGTTGACCTGCAAATCCGAGCCACTGCTCGAAGATGGCGTCTTATTATTGAGGTGGGTTGGACCAGGTTGGCGGATGGGCTGAAGGTGAACATGCAGCACAACTAGCCCTGGCTGACGTGCCGTGCATTTCTGTCTGCCCAACGACGCAGTGCAGTGGGATCCCTAGGGCAAACGGCATTACTCGGTGTGTTCTTGGTGAGTCTCGTCATGGCGTTTCTCGGAGAGGTCGGCCTTTTCCCAAGGCCCATTGATTGATTAATTGGGTTGAGGGTGGAAAGCCGTGGGGTCCGTCAAGCCACGATCCCAGGAGCGGGGACGGAGGAGGAGACTGATGGGTACTGTAAGATGGAGACTGGGGTGCCGGGGGCACGTCTGATGTGTGAAGACTACTGCGTAAAATTGGGCGTTGGTGCAGCCACAACAGCCATCACAGAGATGATCATGGGAGTATTGAAAACCGTTGGGTCACAGTAAAAGTAAGGAAACAAGATGTGCCATTCCAGTAGCAGCCGGCTCATCAGCAATTACAACACTCGAGGATGGGGAAGGGGGAGGGCAAGAGAGAGAGAGAGAGAAGGAAAAGGCGAGTCCAGAGAGCTGCCGAGGGAAAAATGGAGATCACGAACTCTGTTGACCGAGGGATGGATGGATGCTTCAGCTTTGAGGGGCCGGCCGAAACAGCCCAACAGATGGCAGATAACGCCAGAACAATGGATGGAAACGGGGCTCAACTAGACTGCAGGTCTGTCTGTTTCGAGAAAAAGGGAACAAGAGATGAAGGGTGGTCAATGAATGAAGAGAAGGTGGGAGGGGGAAAAGAAGAGCACACAGAGCACACAGAGGCACGCAGGCACCTCACAGAAGAGAGCAGCCGCAGCAAGCAGCACATGGGTGGTGCCTTCTCGTTGTCGTTGCTGCTACTAGCCCCGATGTACCAGATACCTGCCCTCGAGACACATAAACCGGCCCAACTGCCCACTTCCACCCCTCGTCTCTCATTCATTTCGCCCTTTTCTCTCATGCCATCGTTTTCTGCCCTCTTCCCACATCGTCTGTCCTTCTCTAACCCTCTCGTTGTTGTTCTGCTGCCGTTTGTTGTCACCACTGCCATGTTCCCCGATTCATTCAACACACCGGCTCTAGCCACCACCAGCAAACCACCCCCCCTCTCTTCAGCCCTGTGGTGCCGGGGGAGACGAAGTGGCAGCTTCCGCTGGCCAGAGTCGACATTTGATCAGATGACGGCAAAGGCGGGCAATTGAGCCCTTTTTATGATTCTATGGATGAGAGATGGGAGAGACGATGGCAGTGGACTGCCTGACTGCGAAATCTGAAATCCCGGCGCATGGGGGAGAAAAGTCGCCGGATCGCCACCACAGCTGGAATGGAAGTGTGGGAGAATGACATAGGCGGACCCAGCCAGCCAGACCACCAAGGACCAGCCGCAGCCGGACGCACTCAAAAACAGAACAGCACAGAAAACAGCACAGCACGGCACAGAACGGCACATACGACATGCAAATCGACAGGCAAAGCAACGAAATGCAGGCAAGAGCATAGCGGGGGCCACTCAAAAAAAAAGCCATCAGGCCAAAATTACCTCGGGCATGACCTAAACTCCACCGACGCCTTGGCCAGCGCCCGCCCTCGATAAAGTGCGCTGGAAGATCAAAGGAGATGACCAGACACAACACAGCGAGACTTGCTCCCCCCATCTCTTACTCTCGCTTTCTCTCACTTGCTGTCCCGGACACTCCTCCCTGTTCTTATTTCATTTTGTTCCAAGTCGATCCTGCGGTCCTCCCAGCCGGAATCCCGAGTTGGCCTGTCCATCTTCCTCCAGATTCTGGTGGTGCGGAAACGGGCATCGATTTCCACCAGGCCAACAACAGCAACAGCAGCACCACCCACCGCCGGCAACCAGGGCAGACAGATTGTTGCCACCTGCCACCTGCATGCTGCGCACCACACCCAGGGTACCCCCATGCATTGGACACATGGTCTGGCGCTACTGGCGCGTGCCGGTGAACCTTGCATACCCTCGCTGTCGCTACCCGGCAGGCTACATGCGCTACTACTAGATAGGCATTCATGTCGGACCCGAGCCTGTCTCGTGTCTGTCTATCTGCCCGCCTGCCTCACAACGTCCCGGCTTGGGTTTATTGTCCCCGGGGGCTGCCTCGGGCAAAGCGATGGACTGGACAGAATCATGATGGCAGACTCCCCGCAGATTGGGACGAATTGTCAGGAAACCGCTGGTCGCATCACAAAGGATGCCGTGTTTTGAGAGCGAATCGAGCAAGTCCGTCCCACGTCAAACAGGGTCCGGGACAGCTACACGGTCACCGCACCACACCAAAGCACCCCTTTTTGGTGGTTTACTTTCATTTACGAATTGGCCAAGAGAGCAGCCATCTCCTGCTCTTGGCCTGGACCGCACTTGTCGGCCAGCTCAACCTTTCTGCCATAGCCGAAGATTTCCAACAGTGCTCACCATCATCGCTTGCTCACGTGCGGCTTGTGTTGGCGGTCTGGCCTCGAAACCCACAGCTAGGCCCTGCTTGGAGACGTCCGAGGTCGAGGACGCATGGTGTGGCTGCTGCTCGACTTGAACAGTCCAGCGTCAGCAGCTGTACCATGGTCTTGGTCTGTACCTGGATCACGGTTCCAGCAAAAACTATCACGGGGACATGTCGGGCTCAGCACCCTGGGGCACCTTGCGCCCAGGACGCCGGGCGGTGCAGCAACAGCAACAGCAACAGCAACAGATGGACTGATACGCAACATCGCCCCACTGGAAGTATCCTTGAAAGCAAAGGGAGTTGTCAGATTAATTCAAATGGATCTGAAGGGTTTGTATGGTCAGTTGCTCTCCTTTCTCGTTCTACCACTTCTCTGTTCGTCAACGCCAGCATCGTTGCTAGAGGGCCCCATTTTCATGTCAACGAGAAGAATGAAGCCATTCAGAGAAAGGCGATGCACCAGGGCAGCACTGTCTGGCTTTGCTGTGCAGGTGCAGTCCGGTCAGGCCAGGCGGATTGGCTCGGCACAGGAAAACGTGGGACCTGCCGATCCAGTGCAGGGGTACAGTTATCCTTGATTGGCGTCTCCGGAAATGATCTAGCTCAAACGCTAGTCTGCTTCTGACAACGAGCAGGGGTAGCGGTAACGGCAGGAGCCAGCCAGCAGCAAGGCAAGAGAGAGGCAGAGAGGAGGGAAAAATCGAGGTGGCAGGAGCGGGAGTGGGGCGGGCGAAAGAAGCGAGGCGAGGCGAGGCGAGGCAGGAGCAGCGCAGGGCCGGAGCAGGATTCGACTCGACCATCCGTCTTGTTTCCCCCCCAGCGCGCAGTCCCTTCTGTCCGTCCGTCCTAGTCCGCCCTCAGCCTCTCTGTCTTGGTCGGCCTGTCCTGTCAATCAGCGCAGCAGAGCGAGAGAGAGATTGTCTGACTGATTGATTTTGACTGCCTTGCGCCTGGCTGCCTGGCACTGACACCCTGCCTGCACACTCGCACACTCTCGTACAATCAGACTCGGACACGCACCCACTCACCAAACCTGGCTGGGCAGCACTGAAAGGATTACTCGCCCACTCAGTCGCTCGCTGTCACCCGCCCGCCTTCTCTGACGCTCGTCTAGACAGTGAAACTGTCCTGCCAGTCTCTGTCTGATTGTCCTATTGCCTGTCCACTCACTCGCTCGCTCGCTCACCCACCCATCCACCCACCCACCTACCCGCAGCCGCGCACACACGGTTCGTTCGGCCATCACGAACCGAATCGAGGGCCCCCCTCAAATTCATCCAACCCAACCCAACCCAGCCCAGCCCAGCCGAGCCCGCCGCCGCCGCCAGACGCTTGCTGCTGCTTGCTTGCTTGTTGCTGCTTGGGTACATACGGTACGTATGTATGACCGACGGAACGGACCAGACCCAGACCCAGAACCCCCATTCACTCGTCTGCTGCCACATGCCACATGCCACCCACATGCCCCTGGCCCCGGCCCTCTGGGCGCCCTCACACTGCACGTCCGAACCCTTTGTAAGGCAATCCCACCTGGTCGGGCGTCCCTCTCCCTCGATGGATCCCACCCTGGTGCCGGTGCCCCGGTTTGACACACGATTGCTGAGGAATGGCTAAAGTTGCTGGTGTTGATGGTGTTGGTGCAATTGATACTGCTCACTTGCTGCCGCTGCCGCCATCTCCAGTCTGCCTGTCAGTCAGCAAGTCTGTCCATGCTCATCCCCCACCCAGCTCACAACCTCGTCTCTCACCACCAGTCTTCCATCACACATTGCATACCAGCACACATTCCATTCCTCACTGCCCACTCTTGTTCGAACCGGGAAAGTTCCTATGGCCTGCCTTGCCTTGCCTTGTTTGTCCTGTGTTGCCTTTGCGTGCTACGTTGAGCTGAGTTGAGCCGTATCAACCTCAACCCAAACTCAATCCCATCCTGTTCCGCTTCACTTCACCGAATTGTATTCTCTGTTTATTCTATTTTTTCTTCTTCTCCTTATCACCAAAGTAATTTGCTCTTCTCTGGCTCAACGACCTCTTGTGTACCCTTGGTCCATCATGGACATTGTCGCGTTGCTTCCACTGTTCCCTGGTTTTGCCCCATTTTGTTGACACATTGTCCTATTTACACCCCCTCTCCCCTATTTTGACTGCCCCTACAACACTGCATTTCCTCCTTGATACACCCTCTTCTGAGGGTGGCCAACTCTTAATGGCACTGGCCCAGCATCATAAACCCTGCAGTGGGCAGACAGAGTGAGAGGAAGCCAGCAAGCAGGCAACTCAATCACTCACTCGCTCTCACTCACTCACCCCAGACCAGCCCAATCAGTCTTCGCCCTACACTGACCTGACCTGTAACCTGAACCCCATCCCCCAACACCCAAGCCTCCAGCTACCAATCCTGCCCCAGTCTCTCTGTCTCCAAGTCCCAAGTCCACTACCACCGTCTGCTGTCCACTGTTCATCCTACTGCCCCCTTCCAAAAAATCCCCCCCATCGCATCACACACCCGGCAAATCGCTCCAGATCGCGACCTGACGCGCCTACCCTTTCTTTCCCCATCGCCAAACACGTCGCCGTCGTACATACTCCTTGCTTCTATACTATTTTTCATCTCCATGGCTTCTTGCCATTGCCCTTTGATGATTGGCCGTCTCTAATTTCTGTGCTCCCCGCTCCCCACAGGCCTCACCCAAGCCTCGAAGCTCGCATCGTGCACCTTCGCATCTCGCACGCCTCACCACTTTGCGATACAGGCAAAAAGGCGATCACCCAGATGGCCGTTGCGACCCTCGACACCACCATCGCATCCCACCAGCTCCAAATCCAGCTCCGACATCAACAACAGCCCCATCAGCCTCGCCCTCGCCCGCTTCTGTCGCGTCGCTCGTCGCTCTCGTCCCCGTCCTCCTCCACCTCCGCCTCCGAATAGACCCTCCCGTCCTCAGCCATGTCCGCCTGGGGCATGAACGAGGCCGCTGTCCCCAATCACAATGGCAACAACGGCTTCGACCCAAATGCCCAAGCGGCCGCGTCTGGCATGATGGATCCCTCCAACTTCATGGCAAACCCTGGCGCCGCGCCCTTCAACCCCGCCCAGTTCGCCCAGGCCCAGGCCCAGATGATGGCCATGCAGCAGAACGGCCAGATGCGCAACGCGTCGCCCTCCTTTGCGAACCCCATGTACCAGACCAATCCCGTCATCCCCTCCAAGCGACCGAGGCCACGAGAAGACAGCATCGCAGGGTCCCCGCGACCCAATCCCGGCATGCTGCCCACCTCGCGCGCCGACACGCCCCAGCAGTCCCAGTTTCCAAACTATCCCCAGGGCCAGCAACCCGGCATGCCACAGCCCAACTCGGGTCAGCCGTCGCCCTACCCTCACCTGCAGACCAACGGGTCGGCGAACGCGACACCCTCGCCAATAATGGGCAGCAACCAGATGAGACCCGGCAGCGTGCCCCAGAGGGTCTCCACCACGTCGCCTCACCCCTTCTCGCCCGCCGCCCAGCAGTTCGCGCCTCAAGCCTCCCCGATCCCATCCGAGCACGGCGGTACCCCGCAGCCGAATCCGTACATGCAACAGGGGAACTTCCCGCCCGGCTTCAATCCCAACTACGGCAACGCGAGCCCTTCACCCGCCCGGCCCCCGTCGAATCCGAACGCGATGCCCGGCCAGATGATGCCGCAGCAGATGGGCCAGATGCAGCCTGGCATGATGCAACAACCCGGACAGATGGGCATGGGCCAGATGGGCCAAATGCAGCACATGGCGCAGATGCAGGGCCAGATGGGCCAAATGGGCCAGATGCAGAACCAGATGTTTGCGCAGGGCATGCCGCAGGGAAGGAACCCGGCCGAGCAGCAGCAGATGATGGTCGCACACATGCAGAAGATGCAACAGATGCAGAGGCAGCAGCAGATGGCCCAGATGCAAGGCCAGATGCAGGGCCAGATGCAGGGCCAGATGCAGGGCCAGATGCAGGGCCAGATGCCCGGGCAGAACATGGCGCAACGGAACATGATGGGAAGACAGCAAATGCCTAATGGCCAGGTGCCCTCTAACATGAACGCCGGCGCCATGAGGCCCCAACAACCCGGCATGGGCGCGCCGCAGCAGGGGCAGAGGGGCCACTCCAGCCCAGATGCCTTCATGAAACAGCTCTCCATGTTCATGGCGCAGAAGCAGATGCAACTTAACACGAATCCCGTCATCGGCGACAGGCCTATCCACCTGATGCAGCTATTCCAGGCCGTCATGAAGGCCGGCGGCTTCAACAGCGTGACCGGGCGCAACCTCTGGCCGCAGATCTCGATGGGCCTGAATCTTAACCCCACGCAAATGCCAATGGCACCGCAACAGCTCAGGATGATATACGAACAGAACCTGAGGCCCTTCGAGGAGACGTGGCGGGCCAAACAGCCGCACCACCAGCAGCAGCAACACCAGCAGCAACAGCATCAGCAACAGCAGCAACAACACCCGCAACAGCAGCAACAGCAGCAGCATCAACAGCAGCATGGCGCGCCAAATACGCCCATGGCGGCCGGCCACAAGCAGATGTCACCAGGTCAGGCGCCGCCTGGCATGATGCAACCAGGACAGCACGCCGGCATACAACCAGGCCAGATGCAGTCGCCGATGAGACAGATGCCTCCTGGTGGCGCGCAAGCAAGTGTGAATGGTTTCCAGACACCTCAACCGCCCCAGCCGCAGCAGCCAAACTCCGCACAAGGTCACGCCCGAAATGCCATGTCCAAGAGCCATCAAGTGACTCCCGTTCACGACGAATTCACCGCACCCTCCCCAGCTAGCAAGCATGGCAGCATGTCCTTGCCAAGCAGCGCGCACCCTGACGGCCCTGGCGCGTCTGCGGAGCCAGCAACCATGCCCTTCCCCGCGCCCCTGACCAAGGAACCCGATGAGTACATTCCCTGTTCTCGGGTGCCAGAACAAAAAACGTATGGCGGCGTTGAGCTGGATGTTACTGCCAGGTTGGGCATGGAATACCAGTACTTCAAACCCGACGTCCCCCCGCCAGCTCATCTGGGCAACATTGACCTGCATGCATTGACCAAGAGTCTGCAATGCGGCATACTCGCTGAGGTGCGACTTGCTCTGGACACCCTGGCCACCGTGACGAGCCCGCAAGGGCCCTTGGTAGGCGGGCCCAGCCTGGAGATTGATCTGACGAGGTGCGAGGAGCTCTTGGAAAGCCTGGTCGAGTGCGCTGAGGACCAGGTCGAGACGCTCGTTGAGAACACAGAGGAGCTGTCCGACGAGATCGTGATAAGTTCATACGAGGACGTGTCCAGAGCATGTCGTCTGGAGAACTTGGCTATTCGCAAAATCCATCCGATAGGGACGGAAGAGTACGAACTCGATCGCGCCGTCGACCGGCTTCTGTGCACTACCACAATCCTCCGCAATCTCTCGTTCTATCCACCGAACCATGCCATCCTAGCTGATGAGTTGCTCGTCAAGCTTCTTTGCGACATCATCCGGTACCTCGGCACGCGCAATATGCTCTTGAGGACGCAGGCCGACACCCTGGACTTCTTCAAAGACGTCATCATCTTGCTGTCCAACATCGCTCACGCGTTGGAGATCCAAGCCCGGGAGCAGGCCGAGAGCCTGCTCCAGTTCATCCTGGCATTTGCACCAGCCCCTGCGCCGCACCTCTCAGACGCCGGCAAGCTGCATTTCGCTCCGTTCGAGCCAGTGTTGCATCCGTACCTGCCGCATGCCATCGATGCACTGGCCAAGCTCTTCGCCCGGGATGAGCCGAACCGCACCTATTACAAGAGCATCTTTGCCGCTGATGCCTCGAATACTCCACCTTCTGAGCTCATAACCCGCACCTTTGCTCTAGCCATCTCACCGGTGCCAGACCAACATCGCGAAGTTCGCGCGACCGGCTTGCCGTCCCTGGTCGAGGCCCGCAAACCAATTCTCATGCAAGGCCTCCTCGCCGGCAACATCGTGGCGTCGTTGGCACCAGATTACGACACATGTGTAACGCGAACGTGGCTGTCGTCCGGGAACGGGTTCGCCCAGAACCTGTTCCGGTTGGTCAGGGAGCTCTCGGCCGAGTTCGAGCAGCCCAGGATTAAGCCACCTGGCCAGCCGCGAGCCCAACCGAAGAAGGACCCGGACCTGCTGTACATTGCCGTGTTGGGCACATCCATGCTTCGGCAGCTTGCCCACAAGGCCCGTGACCCGAACGACCCGGAGAGCATACCGCCGAACGTCGTCCCGAGGACTGACAAGATTCTCAAGGCCCTTGAGATGCGCAGTCCCGAGTTCTCTAAGGACGGCTGGCTCCAGCACGTCGTTGCTTTAGGGTCACTACAGGTATAGAACAAGGCGCACCGGCGGTGAAAGGCATTATCGCATTTTTACATTACACATAAGCCGAGCGAAGCGAAGGGACTAGAACATGGGGCGAGCATTGGTGCAATTGAGGCGTGGCTGCGGTATCATGGGAAACGGGTCACATAGCAGAGCAGGCCAGACCGTGCCCTGCAGGGTCTTGGGACAAGGTCATTTATGCGGCGGCGTTAGGCCCTCGATGCCGTCACGGATTGGGGCCAGGATGGCGTAGAAACAGGCGAACGGAAAGGTAGCATCGGATAGAGACTTGTCCGTCTGTAGTATGTATGTGTAGTGATTTGACATTCATTTCACATGGTGTTGAGAATGAAATCTTGGACGGGATGATCATTTGCAGTCATTCGGTGCAGGGTGTCAGCCTCGCTTTGCGCAGGCCCATATTCCTGCCGCCCACCGCCAGGCCAATTCGGCCCAGGCAGTCCGACTTGTACATAGGTAGGTAGGTAGTCTACATGTGGCCGCTTGCTGGCTGGCTTGTTGTGCCCGCGGCGACATGGTCCAAGAGCGACACTAAGCTAAACCCACACCGGGCGGGACGCAACGACAGGGGATAGGCTAGCGATGGGGACCCACTTTTTCATTTTCGATATTTTTCACTCCCCTGTATAAAATTATATTTCCTTAGGCTGGGTAGGTTTAAAAGGCTTTCCTTAATAAGCCTTAATAAGCCCTTAAAAAGGTTAATAAGAAAGTAATAAGGATAGATAAGATTTATCTTATTTAATTTTTTATATTTAATTAGGTTAAAAGGTATTTCTGATTAAGTTAGCATTGCATTTTATTATTATTTAGTTGGACCCTATGAAATTGCAGATTTCTTGCAGAGACCCCGATGGGTCTACAATTTTACCATCGCTGGGACAGGCAAGTCAGTCCATAACCTTGGAATGGCAATGATGGCTCGCTCCACTGGGGCAGGGTGCGTTCCGAACCCGCGAGGAGATCAACTGCCACAAACCCAGCATCAAACACCTTGTAATTCGGTTCTGTGTCCCGGCGGCAGCCCATGATTAGACTGAGTGCTTCACTACACCCCATCACCGCGGCCTCAGTCCCAGCGCACCAGCGGTATATCATTGTATCGATCCCAGTACAGTGACACAGGAGAGATAGCTCAATCGGTTTAGAGCCCTCAGCGCTGATGTCGTCGAGGAGATCCAGGTTCGAGACCTGGTCTCTCTGGTGGGTCTTCTTTTTGGGGGGCGTTTGGGCTTTTACTCGAGCTCCTGGAAGACGAAGAAGATATGGCATGAACGTCAGGAAGCCTTTGCTCGTCTGAGGATGCCATGTCAACCGGGGGTGGGAGTATGCGCAGTGTGTCATCCGAATTGTGGGCCACTTGTCACCAGCCTTGAGTGGAGTGGTGCCCCGCTGAGTATGGGACCTTGGTGGATTGGTTCATAGGATGTGCCAGTGTCTGTGTACATAATGTAGTAATATGCAGGTGCCCTCTCACGAGACTGATCGTTCATCGTACGTATCCCTATGAAAACGCTCTAGATAGATTGGCGTTCTGCTGTCCTGGGTTGGGCAGAGAGAACATAGACCCGCGACAGGAAAAGCTGCAGAATGGTGGCTCCTTTGATGCCTTGCATGTTGATTCCCAGGCGTACCAGGAATTCAGCACAACAGTCATGAGACACACTGCAAACCAAACTGATTTGTCAGAACCTGGTGGTAAGGAAATGGGCTTCTTGTGCTCTACTCATGGATGACACTTCGCCTCCGTTGTGCGTCCGGACAAGTTTGTGCATTCTCCGGGCATCGGGAAATGCCACTGGGGGCATCCACGGCTCCCGAATATACAGATTGTGCTAGAGCTTTTGTAGGCTTGAAAAGCGGCTCTTGTGGCATACAGTGGCTGACGGATCAACTATCCCAGGCTCCCCAGGTAGAGTCATCTAGAAAGGCAATCAAGAGGCTGAAGCCCTAAATGATACATTGCAGGTCAACGGAATACTTCACAGGGACCCTTCGAGTATCATTTAGCGTGCACCAGGTCAGGGGCTCCTAAAGCAGTGGCTTTGTGCACCGGAGTTGCATCTGGAGCCCAGGGTGCAGATGGTGACGCTTTGCGCCGAGCTTAAATATTATAGTTCACGCACTTGGCCATGTACCTTCTGTGAAGTACCCCAGTACGGGGTGGGAAGTACTCTGTAGAAACGGCGGCATCCTGCACCCTTCCGAGGATGTAACCTTTCCAAGCATAATGTGGTGGAACATAACTACAGCCGCACCGTGATATCGACGAAGCGCAGCGTCGGGGCTGTATAAGTATCCACTGCTTTAGGCCACAGTCCCAGAAAATCTCAATCGAGATCTCCCTGCAACTTGTTATGTCTAGTTTCGGTCACATTTGTCTGAACGATTTTGATGAAAATGGGCATCCTTGCGGATTTAGGCATTGAGGTCGAAGTGCTAGTGAACCACGCCGCAGCAGAAGAGTATCCGTGCCGGCATCCCAATTCCGACGACGGCCGCGTGACCAACGCCGTGTACCGGCGTTACATCCAGTCACAGGAGAACGCCGTCTTCGCTTTTCGTTGTGGTGTCAGGGCTGGCGAGTCACCGGCCAAGGATTGGATCAACGACCCATCGAACGCCATTCTTTTCGAAGTGAATATTGATAACCGCCAGGGACTTGAATCTTTGAAACAGCACGTGGAGGCCGGGGCGCCTTCGGTGACCATTGGCGCCTTGTTAGACAGAGCGAACGATGAGCAGCGGGAGTTCCGTTTCGCTTCCATTCCAACGGGTCGGTCTCTCCAATCATTTGCAGAGTTGCCCGCACACTGATGTTCTTCAAAGTCGAGGACAGCTCCAAGGACCGATGGACCCGAGACCTAGACCTTGCCAGGCTTATGGGAACATTCCGGGTCCGAGCATGGCGAGTCACAAAAGCCGGGGTAGTCAAGAAGAAGCCGAGGCCGCGACCTTCCAGAGCATCCGAACTCGAGTTCAATGTGCCGCTGTCGGAGAAGGCGCTCACCAAGCTGAGGGAAGACGAAGGAAAAATGATCTCCCACACAGTCAAGTAAGCAGCATGCATCCAGATCAAGCAGCCGTAACTGACAGAGTGTCGTGCCGTCAAGACTGTCGCCTCCTTTAGACCTTGACGACGACTTCCAAGGCCCGTGGATTTCCTGGGATAAGCCAGACCAGCACCCGTTGGCAGAATTTGTGTTCCACTACCGCTCTCAAGGTGAAGGATAGAGGTTTTGGTATCTTGGGACTGTCCCTGAAACTGACATGGGCCAGCTGATTTGCAGCGGGAGCGAATAATCCCAAAACAGGACCGGAGCCGCCCTGACACAGTGTCCAATCACTCCCCTAGGAGACCCAGGCCATCCAGGCCTCCGGCTTGTGGTGTCAATCAAAGGAAAACGCCAGTAAGTGAATGAAAATCCCATTTCCACAATGCCTGCTAATGTCAGTATGAGCCCAACCCCGGACTGAAGCGAGTTCGTAACTCAGCGGAGCAGGGAGACTGCGAAGGAGCAGGAGTTAGACGTAGTCGCCCTCATAAGCAACCTAAATCGTCAGTCACAGAGATTATCGATCTAACAAATGAAAACTGAAAGGTGTTTGACATCCGTTCCCTGTGTTGGGATACTGGGCTCTCGTGGTTGTATCCTACCAGACGTCGGGTAGAGCCAATCTATTTTTCACAAGGTGGGAGTCTTGTGCTTATAACACCAGCTATTTCAGTACCTGTTGGTTCAGTAATTTGTGCTTGTCAATTGCGATTCTACAGAGCAGAAAGCTGAGTGATGATTCCTGGAGAAGACAACAATGCCAAATCTGAAGCAGTGAGCCCTGCCAATTATCCTCTGGGTGGTTTTGGCAGTGACTAGCCTTTGGTCTTTCCAAGGCTGAGAAAGGCATTTACAGATCAAGGATCTTTCCATAGTGTCATTTAAACTTCTTCAGGAAAGAACAAGGGGAAATATTCAACGGAAAGAGCAGCTGAGGACACTCACAAAAAGCATCCGCATACATGGGACCATTGCCTCGACAAGGCGGCGAAGCGGAAAGTGCTAGTCCACACCTTGAGTTGACCATTTTACATATCTGGTGGTGGGTACAAAGGATGACTGCATTCTACGACACCGTAATCGAATCCATACGGTCATCATCCGGAGACCAAACAGTAACTTTCGCATTGTTTACTTCCAACTTTTGGTCCGTGGCTATTTCTATCAGAGTGAATTGTGGCACCACGTCGCAGGCCTGGAGCACAATTGAAAACCAACATTATCAGACTGAAAACAAATATCTGCCTCCCAAACCCCTTTCCTCGCCAGACGCAGCATTCGATCCTCGAAAACTTCAAAAGCATACTCATTGCCAACTTTAGGCGCAAACGATCAGTCAATTCCCACACCACCGATGATCGTCCGCAACGACCGCCACGATGCCGACGTACTGCGCCGTCCGCTGCCCCGGCTGCCTCTTGACGATCTACACCGTCTGGTCGCCGTCGCCTGAGCGCATGAAGGGTTTCAGCGTCACGTCGCTGTCTGATGAGAATCTTGCGTTCTACAACTGTCCATTTGCCCTCTGCGAATACCATGTCAACACAACCCACGGTGTCAATCTCTACTCCGACGTCTCGATACCCCACAAGATAAACGTATCCGCTGGTTTCTCCGTGGTATCGCGGACCCCTCACACCGTGGCCTTCCGTTCGAAGCTCCAGGTTGACGCCCTTGCGATCAAACTCGGCATCACCGAGGACCCGCCGACGAAGACTCCCATGCCAGAGGCGCAGGTCGGCGAGAAGGCGCAACCCCCCAAGATTCCTGGCGAGAAAGACGGACAAGGCGGCGCACCCGGCCCGGCAGTGGCTCAAGTTGTACGTGTCCCACGCAACAACGCAGGACAGACAAACCCAGCTGACTGTTCAGACCCCACAAAAGAACGAAACCGCCCGTGGGCAGAGGTGGGCGGCCGCCGAGATAGAAAAGGCCAAGCTTATGGTCAATGAGGGGCGTAGCCCCCAGGAGATCGCCAAGGTATGGCTTTTGTAGTAGATCGTCCCATCCCCCCCTAGAGTGTGCCTGGCTGCCTGATGTCTGACTGAGCCTTTTTCGCCCTCTAGGAGATGCAGCGGTCGGCCTCCGCCGTTAAGAACAAGATTGCTGTCATGCGTGATAGGGGAGAGCTGCCAGCCCTCCCCACGCCGCTCAAGAGAAAGAGAGGCCCGACGGGAACCGATAACTCCCCGACCTATGCTACTTAGCTCAGTGGCAACAACGGCTGGCTGGAGGAATACTTTGCCAGGGCAGACGCAGCATCATCTGCCAGGATGAACGCAGAATCACTTGCCAGGCCGGACGAGTTGAAGAGCTGTGCCGACGCCTCTCAGTTGAAAAAGAAACCCAACGACGGCGCGGCATCGGCTCAGCCGCAAAGCAAGCATTGATGATCGTACAAACGAGACCGAAAATAGCGACGAAGTTGGGGGGGGGGGGGATTTCTGTGTCGTTCCTCGTGACAGGTTGGTCAAGAATTGGTCAAGGAATATGGTCCCAGGGAAGCACGGCCGTGTTCTCAAGGCCCGGGCAAACTTGTCCATTGTAACGAAGACGATATTCCAAAGGGTGGCATCTCGATTGTATTCATGGGTCCGGCACATTTTCCAGGGCGTTCCACTAGCAAGAAGCACGAAGGCTGGTGTCATGCCACTTTGCTCATATCATGATTAACAGGTAAAGAGTTACCGAGATAGTACATTTAATGAGCAGTACATCCGACCTGGACCTCGAGGAAGACGCATGCTACGAGTTTATCAGCTCTTCTGGCATTTGCATAACTTTGGCTCAGAGTTAGGCATGCCGAGGAGAAGGAGATGCATGCACCAGTGCATGCGCCGGTCCAGTGTATACATCCACTCGTGGTCGGCCTTGGTGGTGGGTTGCAGAGAGGTTGCCCCGGTATCCTTGTCGTTAACGCGTCCATCAATCGTGGGTATATTGCGGCATAGAGTACAACGTCGTACAATCCTCCCTGCCACCATTCCTGGCCCTTCTCAGTACATGCGTATATGCTGGTCAGGGCGACTTCTCGGGTCTACTTGGCCCATGGTCACTGCTTCTGAACACGCCTTTCATTCCATTGGCACCTCAGAAGCCCCGCGCCTCCAACCACTTCTGCACCTTGTCCGCGTGGAAGCCCTGCAGAAGCCGTTAGCTCATCGCCCGCCCGCCATTCCAAATGGCCTGGCCGTCCGGGGACAGAACCGGGCGACCTACTTTTATTTTTATATGGCCGGTGATTGGATTTATTTTGACGTCGTCTCTTGGGAACTGCAACTCCTCGACAATCTCGTCCCTCAGCGCCCGCGCATCTCCCACGATCTTCTTCACCACGGTCTGTTTCTTCGTGCCTCCGGCCCGGGCGTCATTGTAGACTGAGAGGTGCTTCGACGGAGTGCGCTCGACGAGATATGTCAGTTGTTTCCGCTGCGGTGAAGTGGCCGTGGAGGATGCTGGAGACGAGGGTGAAGGCGTAGGAGGGGTTTGTGAGGTTGCTGTTGGTGCGGTGGTCAGGAAGCGCGAGGAGGCGACGAAGGAGGGTCGGAAGAGTAGCCGGCTAGGGGCAGCCGTGGCCGTTCGGATTGGTATTTGACGGAGCATTGTGGATGTTGTTTCTGTTCCTCCTCCGTTGCGGTGCTAGAGAATTGACAGTGATTCCTGGGCGTGTCGTTGTCTCCGGCAGTGTATGGTAGATCTTTTGGAGGTCGTCACCAAAAAATCGCTGCTGGCGGCAGGCACAGGCAGCCAGGAACGGAGCATAGCTCAATGGCTTGGAAGCTGTACTGGCGCAGAATGACAAGGGACGTGGGTACAGGAGTACTTGGGTACATGGGTACTTCCAGCCGGCTTCGGCAAAACAAATGGGCGTGCTGGGGTCCTGCAGCCAATGGCGCAAGCCTGGGTGGACCCCACGAAAAAGAGCGAAGAGACGGGAGGAGGGAACAACGAATTTTGGGTGACAAGCCCCGCCAGACGAACGAACGAACACCGACCACCCCCTTCACGGACGGCCAGATCAACAGCTGGAGAGCCTCGCAGACTGACTCCTCCTCTCCTATTCCATACACCCCCAGCTGCAGTCGACAGGACCCCTCCCCCTCCTTCTCCCGCCGAAACTATCGAGCCCTTTTCCCCTCGCCCGACTTACGCGACAGGCAGAAGCAAGATGGAGGACACCACCGTCGCCGAGTACGACCTGCTGCCGACGCTTGTCACCAAGCTCGACAGGCACCTCATCTTCCCCCTCCTCGAGTTCCGTCGCGGCCAACTAGAGAACGAGGATGGCGTCTCCAAGGACGAGGCCAAGTCGAGGGAGCTGCTCAAGGCCACCTACGAGCTGCTGAACAAAACGAACATGACCGACTACGTCGCCAACCTGTACTGCGACCTCGAGGGCCTGCAGGACCCACCAAAAGAGTTCGCCGACAAGAGGCAAAAGGTCATCGACACCCTGGAGAAGTACGAGGAGACCACAGGCAAGATCCAGGAGCTGCTGGGAAGGGAAGACGTCGTCACAAACCTGCGGAGCGACAAGGTTGCCAACTTGGAGTTCCTTAAGAAGGACCACGATGTACGTGCCGCACGGCCCCTTTTCATATTACGAGCCGGCCACGTCCCTGCCGGATGGGGAGGCTGGCAGCATGGCCGGCGATGCGCGACCGACGCTGTCGCTGGCACGGAACACGGTCCCACCAAGTTGCCATTGCGCCGCTGGCGGTGCTGCCACGCTCGCATTCAGACAAGGCCGATGTGCCATACACGAATGACTCCAATACTGACAAGGCGATGAACAGGTGACGATCGAGATGGTTAACGCCCTTTACGACTTCGGCAACTTCAAATACAGCTGCGGTGACTACGGCGGATCCGCCGATCTCCTCTACCAATTCCGTGTCCTCTCCACCGACAACGACAAAGTGTCGGCCGCGACATGGGGCAAGCTCGCCTCCGAGATCCTCTCCACCAGCTGGGACACGGCCCTGGAGGAGCTGATGAAGGTCAAGGAGAACATCGACACCAAGCTCTTCAACAACCCCCTCGCCCAGCTGCAGCAGCGCACATGGCTCATCCACTGGGCCCTGTTCCCCCTCTTCAACAGCGACTCCGCCCGCGACCCCCTCCTCGACCTCTTCTTCTCCCCCGCCTACATCAACACCATCCAGACCTCGTGCCCCTGGGCGTTGCGCTATCTGGTCGCCGCTGTTATCACCGGCCGTGGCCGCTCCCGCAACTCTGGTGTGCAGCAGAAGCAGCTCAAGGACATCGTTCGCATCGTGCGCCAGGAGGCCTACGAGTACACCGACCCCCTGACCGAGTTTGTGCGCGCTCTCTTCATCGACTTCGACTTTGAGGATGCGCAACGGCAGCTGAGCCGTGCCGAGGAGGTGCTGCAGGCCGACTTCTTCCTGGCGGGTGGTGTGGATGCATTTGTGGACAACGCGAGGCATCTGATCTTCGAGAGCTACTGCAAGATCCACGCGCGCATCGACATCAAGGGCCTCAGCGCGACGCTGGGTCTGAACAACGAGGCGGGCGAGAAGTGGATCGTCAACCTGATCCGTGACACACGGTTGGACGCCAAGATCGACTCGAGCGAGGGAACGGTCGTCATGAACCACCCGCCCAGCAGCGTCTACCAGCAGGTGATCGAGCGGACTAAGGGAGGCTTCTTCAGGACGCAAGTCCTGAGCGCGGCGGTTGCGAAGTAATAGGAGCATGGAGACGAGTGGGGGACTCAAGAGCATGGCAGGATGATGGCATGACCAGGCTTTTGACATTGATCGGTTGGAGCTTTTGTGCGTTGTATTCCAAGGTACGGGCAAAAGGCAGGCGTTTTAGGGAAGGGTTGGCCTCCCCTGGGGATTTCCGAATAGGGGCCACGATTGTCGAAATGAATAGACAAAATACCTCTTCAGTATCCCAGAGGCCCTGGCTCAAGCGGTCGCAGTCTTGTGCCCGTGCGTTGCAGAAGCGGTTCTCGACATGAGCAGGACAGGCTAGGCGCCAAAAACCACCACATCATGACTCTACATATATACCGAGATGCTACGGATGCCCCAGACTTTCTGGATGGAGGTCTCGATATCGGCCGCCGGAACCTGGCAGTACCACTGTTGGACGCGCGACCACACCGCGACAGCTGAGCACTCAAGTATTCATCATTTGGCTTCGTCTTGCCAAGGCAACATTCCCCTACAAGCACTTCAGAGTCCGTCTCAACAGTTGCCTGTAGGTGATCGTGGCCACGCCTTTCTAAGCTGTCATCTTCGATGGGTTTCAACAAGTCTGAGAAGTTTTGCCGAACGCCTTGTGTCCATCCCTCACGCCCAATACAGACGGCAGACACTTTGACCAAAACCGGCGCAGAAGAATAAGATCCAGTGAGTTAGTTCACCATGGTTCAAAACGTCCACCAGCCTCAAGGAGAATATGAAGTGAGCACGCCACCATTGAGGTGCAGGGGGGTCGAGCGGACTTCTTGATGCATAACTGAAAAGCAACATGTGTGTGTACCTGTTGATAAATAAAAAAATCTTGAAATTTTAATGAACCTCAATATCAACTGCTTGTAACATTACGCCGCCTCCGGCCTCACACCTGCTCCGCAAGATCCCTCGTCGCTCCTATACTACCTCCAGCAACGGGAACAAAGGACGTCATGCTTTGGGGCTGTTCCTCCTTTCTTCCATCCTGGATCACACCATAGCCACCGCCTCCAGGCGTCTCAACCACCAGCCTGTCGCCAGCGTCAACCTTGATCGAGTTCTTGCCTCCGATGTTGATGCGCTGGCCGTTCCCCTTGACCCAGGTGTTACGACCCCGGCCTCCCTCACCGCCCCCTTCCATACCGTACGGCGCGAAGCTCCGCCTCTCGGACAGGATGGACGCCGACATGGGCACCCGGAAGCCGACGTCGCGGATGACGCCCTCGCCGCCGCGGTGCGCCCCCGGGCCGCCGCTCCCGGTCCTGAGGCAGAAGCGGTGCAGCACGACGGGGTACCTGCGCTCGAGGGACTCCGGGTCGGTGATGCGCGTGTTTGTCATGTTGGTGTGGACGCCGCTGGTCCCGTGCCACGCAGGGCCGGCGCCGCTGCCGCCGGCGATGGTCTCGTAGTACCCGAAGCCCCCCTCGCCGTCGAGGCCAAAGGTGAGGTTGTTCATGCAGCCCTGGCTGGCGGCGCAGGCGCCAAAGGCGCGGAAGATGACGTCGACGATGCGCTGCGAGGTGAGGACGTTGCCCGCGCACACGGCGGCGCTGTGGCCCGGCCTGAGCAGGGAGTGCTCCGGGATGACGAGGGTGATGGGCCGGATGCAGCCGTGGTTGAGCGGTATGTCGGAGTCGACCATGCAGCGCAGCGCGTAGATGACGGCCGAGTTGCAGATGGCCTCGGGCGCGTTCCAGTTGCCGTAGACCTCGGGCCCCGTGCCGGTGAAGTCGAAGAGCGCGGAGCCGGAGCCGGCGTCGATGGTCACCTTGAGCTGGATGGGGGTTCCGTCGTCCATGTGGTCTATGGCGTGCAGGCCGGAGCCCTTGGTCTTGACGGCGAGCTTCTTGAAGAGGTTGCGGATGGCCAGCTCGGCCGAGTCTTGAATGGCTCCCATGTACATCTGTTATCAAGAACACTGTCAGCCGTGTTATCATTTTCAAGAGGCGTCGCGAGTCAACAAACCTGAACGACATCCATCGTGTACTCCTCGATCAGTTGACGAACCAGCCGTATGCCAGTATGATTTGCCGCAACCTGAGCCTTGAGATCCGTCAAGTTGTCTTGGAAGCATCTTGTCCCGCTCGTGCCGGGCATCTTGGCTGGCTCCTCGCACAAGAGGCGTTGGAGTTCTTTTTCTGCGAATACGCCGTCGCGCACAAGCAGGAAAGAATCGAACACGGCACCCTCCTCCCACAGGAATTTCGAGTTTGGGGGCATGGAACCGGGAAGGATACCACCGACCTAAGATTCTGTTGTCAGGGAGACACGAACGTGTAGTTCATGGCAGGTTTACCGCACTTACATCGGCGTGGTGACCTCGGGACGCAGCCCAAAAGATGATCTCTTTGCCTTGTGCGTCAAAAACGGGCGTGACAATGGTCAAGTCTGGCAAGTGTGTACCGCCAAAAGCTAACTCGCCCGCCATGTTAGTTTTGCTTCCTTGAGCGACTGCGAACTATTATGGAGCCACTCACCGGGAGAGTTGGAAAGAATGACATCGCCATCCTTGAGTCTGCCGGCCCAGTTCTTGATCTGGGACTTGACGGCAAAGGCCATACTGCCGATCATGGCCGGAACATGAGGCGCGTTCGCAACCAGGGAGCCATCAGGCGTAAATATGGCGCAGCTGAAGTCCAGACGCTCCTTGATGTTGGCGCTGACGCTGACGTTCTGCAGCACTCTTCCCATCTGCTCGGCCACGCCCATGAAGCGATGGCGGAAGACAGACAGGGCCACTGGGTCGAGGACGGCCGTGCTGATATTGTGCGCCTGTGGTGGGCTGACGTCTATCACAAGCTTGTCGCCTACGATGCGCGCGGTCGAGCTGGGTCCTACCAGCAGAGTCTGCGTCTTGTCTACTACCAGAGCCGGTCCCTGGATCACCATCCCGACTGCTATTGAGGCGAAAAGGTACACTGGTGTGTCGGCCCATCCCAGAGAGCTGAAGTATACCGACTTCACCGAAGATGGCTTTGGCACAGTGGCAGGGCTGTCAGACGAGACCACTGTTTTGGTGGGTGCTGCCGTCGATGCTATTTTGGACCCATGGGAAGAAACCTGGCGACCGACGACCCTTACGCGAATGGTGTCTACGAAGAGCTTGCGGTTGACGGGAGTGAACCCGAACTGCTGGTGATGAGCGTCTATGAACGCCTTGCCAGCATCCAGGCCATCCTCAAGGGCGATCATGATGGCCGTCTCGCTGCCGTCGTACCGCATGTTGACAAACCGGTGAGCATCGACGGTGTTAAAGGTCCGCATCGAGGAGTGGTCTTGCAACTCTTCGCTCAGACTATCAAGGTCGCTGAGGATCGCCGGTATGGTCTCGGCGTCATATGTCTTCGCACACGGCCTCTCCTCTTCGTGTACGACGTCCGCCAGGCCGATGCCGTATGCTGACAGGATGGACGAGTACTTGTGAATGGTAACCCTTCGGATCCCCAGGGCTTCTGCGATAGCACAAGCATGCTGTCCTCCTGCACCTCCGAAGGACGCGAGCTGGTGGTCTGCAGTATGGTGGCCGCGGGCTTCCGTCAAGCTGCGAATTGGGCCGCACATGGCTGAGTTGGCCACTTGTAGGAACCTAAATAAGTAAAACATCAGCTCAGTCCATATGGTAGCAAAACATAAACGGCAAACAAGTAACAAGAAGAAGTAGACAAAAGACTTACCCGTCAGCTACTTCAGCCCAGCTCAGCGACCTGCCGGTATCTCGATTTATGGTCTCGGTCAACTCCTCGAACATCTTGACAACAATATCACGGTTCAGAGGCTCGTCCTCATTTGGCCCAAAGATGGACGGGAAATGTTCGGGGAGTAGCCTTCCCAGGGCGAGATTCGCGTCCGTGACGGTGAGAGGGCCTCCCTTCCTGTAACATGCCGGACCAGGGTGTGATGAGGCACTGTCAGGCCCGACAGACATAAGGTTGTCTCTCCAGGCGAGGATGCTGCCACCACCCGCTGCAATGGTATTCACGTTGAGTTGTGGGACGTGGATACTGATACCAGCCGTCGTCGTCTCGAAGATGTGGTCCAGCTTCCCGTCATATCGGCTCACATCTGTGCTCGTGCCGCCCATGTCGAACCCGATGGTAGGCACCTTGTCAACCTCGTCGTAGCACGTCTGCGAGTATCCCACCACACCACCAGCAGGCCCCGAGAGGATCGAGTGCAGGCCTCTCAGCGTCGAAGCCGGCACAAGACCGCCGTCCGACTGCATGAACTCGAGCCTGGCGCCGGACTGCTCGAGGCCCGGGAAGCTGGCCGAGAACTGACTGAGGTACTGCTTGATCGTCGGGGTGAGGTAGGCATCGACGACGACCGAGTTCCCCCTCGGCACCAGCTTTGGCCTCTGGGACACCTGGTGCGACAAAGTAATGTGCTCGAAGCCGACCTCGCGGGCGAGGTCTGCGATCTGGAGCTCATGACGGGGGAATATATACGAGTGCATCAGACACACGGCAATAGACCGGAAGCCCTCGCCGTATATCCTCTTCAGGTAGTCACGCGTCTTCCCGGTGTCGAGGTGCTCGACGACCTGGACTGTCTCGCCAGACGTCCCGACTACGGTCTCCAGCGGCTCAGGGGACTCCAGCTTTATCGTCCGCAGGTCTGAGTCGGCACACGACTGGAGGACAACTCGTTCGTCGACCTCAGTAGCATCCGAGTACAGAGGAGCTGGCCGCCTGATGGCAAGGTCGAACATGTACGGCCGGGACTGGTTTCCGATCTGCAACACATCCTTGAAGCCACGGGTGACGAGGAAGGCTGTCCTCTCACCCTTGCGCTCGAGTAGGGCATTTGTAGCGACGGTCGTGCCCATGCGAACCCATTCTGAGATCGACAGTTAGCATGCATGCCCATTTTATCCTGTCATCGTTCTGAAATTTCGTGACACTCACCAACGTCCTTGAGGTCCAGATCGGCTCCTCGTGGGATCGCCTTGCCATAGAACCTCTCCAATACCAGTCTGATGGCTTCGGTGGGCGCATCTGGGTAGTTACGCGGGTCCACAGAGAGGATCTTGATGACGATGTCTTCCTGGCCTGTAATGACGGCTACACAATCCGTGAATGTGCCGCCGCGATCTATCGGAGGGAAATGTCAGGAGGCCCTCTCGTTTACGCCGTCTAGTTGAGCCCAGGCACACCTACCTATAGATATCCGGATAGGTCTTTCAAATGTTGGGCCAGCCATAGTGATGTAATTAATGTTCTTGCAGCAAGATAGTTGTTCTTCAGTTCTGACAGGAGCATGTTGGGCTCCATGTCCTCTATGTATGGGCTGGCCTACATCACATCCGGCAGTCAACCTGCCCCCGATATCGTTGCACCTGCATAACTGGCTGGATCACCACTCAGTGGGAGCACCACCTCCTGGGCACTACTACGGCTGTTTGTGGAGACCTTTGGGACAGGGGAACGAGACCCTGAGGCGTAATCGACCTCAGTCGACTGCCAAAGTGACTAATGAGCTATTTCGAGATAAGGTGGCTCCTCTGTTGTTCTGGGCTTGGCAAGTGCTTGCTCGTAGACCAGGGCATAGATGTGGAGGTGGAGGTGGAAGTGGAGCCCTGGTGGAGGTGGCGGTGGAGGTGATTGTGTAGGGGGTGCACGGGAGACCCCTTGTGGAGTCGGCAACGCCTCTATGCATCTCCGATTAGGGACGGGCAAAAGAGGTATCATACGACTGCTTTCCCCCTACAGCTGGAGCTCCGCCAGCAAGATGGCATAATTATTCGGAAAATAGAACTCCTCATGTAGAAAGCCAGTAAATTGACCTGCTGCAAATTGCAAGCAAATCCTGGAATATCAACCGCCCACACCCTCTAGTATTCTACCACATCGACCTATTCAATACTCTTCAACTTCAGTGCATGTCTGTTGTGTCATCCCATAACAATCCTGAAAAGACCAAACACTTATTTCAGTGGCATCTGAACCCTGGAGACCGACACACTATGGGCTCCGTCGACTACACCCCAGACATGGCCGCAGCCAAGCCCGAGTACCAGGTTCTTGAGAAGCCTAGCCGGAGCGGAAGGAAACTCCGCATCATCTGCCTCGGTGCCGGCGCCAGTGCGCTGAACCTCGCCCACGAGGTTGACATAAGCCCTCTGGACCTCGAATTGGTATGCTACGAGAAGAATCCTTCCATCGGGGGTACCTGGTATGAGAACAAGTACCCTGGATGTGGCTGCGATATCCCTTCCGTGAACTATCAATTCTCATGGGCTCCGTCCAGCGAATGGACGTCGTTGTAAGTCGGCTCCGTTCCGTGTCCCGAGACCCCGCGCGGAATGGCGAAGATCAAGGAGAACTAAACTTGTTTCCTCTCAAAGCTATTCAGGCGCCCCGGAGATCCTCCAGTATTTCAAGGATGTGGCGGAGAAGTATGACTTGAACAAATACATACGGCTAAGCCACAGAGTGGTGGGTGCCTACTGGAAGGAAGAGGATCAGATGTGGCACGTCAAGATCCAGAAGGGTGACGATCCTAATGCCATCATCGAAGACAAAGCCAACATCTTTGTGAATGCCAGTGGAGTGCTGAAGTAGGTTGACCCGTCTCACACCATTCAACTATTCGAATCACCAGGAGTTCTGACTTGGCTCTAGCAAGTGGAAGTGGCCTGCAATCAAAGGCAGGGAAACCTTCAAGGGATCCATGGTCCACAGTGCAAACTGGGACGACAGTGTACAACTCGAGGGCAAGCGTGTTGCAGTTATTGGCTCCGGATCTTCAGCCGTGCAAATCGTTCCCAACATTCAGCCCAGTTCGTCTACAGTCCCGGTTCCCCAAGTAACGTGAAGAGAGATGTAGTCACTGATAGAGAGACGTTGTAGTCGTGGGCGACCTAAAATGCTTCATCCGCAGTGCTTCCTGGGTGACTGGTGGTTTCGGCCAGCGATTTGCCGGCAAGGGGGGAACCAACTTCGAGTGTGAGTAAATATCACCAACATGATATCGCCTGGCACACGTTCTAGTTCTAACATCTTGGGAAAAGACAATGAGACACAACGGGCAATCCTCCGTACAGACCCCGTAAAATACCTCGCCTACAGAAAGAAGATCGAGTCTGAACTCAACAGCCGCTTCCGCTTCATCCTGAACGGATCAAAAGAGCAGCAGGACGCCAGAGAGGTTCGTGTTCAACCCGCTCGCCCGTCGTTGCTATAATATCACCTGATGATTAGCTAATTCCATCCAGTTCGCCGAGAAGGACATGCGAGCCAAATTGGCGAGCAAGCCAGAAATTGCAGACCTGATCGTGCCCAAAGACTTTGCAGTCGGCTGCCGGAGGCCAACGCCTGGCAACGGATACCTCGAGGCGCTCTGCAAAGACAATGTCACTGTAGTCTCGTCGAGCATCGAGGAGATCACCCCCAAGGGCATCAGGTCGGCAGATGGTGTAGAGCACGAGGTCGACGTTATCGTCTGTGCCACTGGCTTCGACGTCAGCTGGCGCCCACATTATCCCACGATTGGCCGACATGGCATCAGTCTCAGTGACTACTGGAAGGACGTCCCCAACACGTATCTCTCTATCACAGTGGCCAACATGCCAAACTACATCAGTGCGTCGCCTGACCTGGTCCTCCTGCTGATCACCGAGCTTAGCTGACGACGAGGACAGTCTTTAACGGACCTTTTGGTCCATACGGCCATGGCAGCTTTCTCCCCATCACAGAGACGGTCTCCAGATATGTCATGCGGATGCTGACAAAGATGTCGGAGGAGGAGATTTCCTCGTTCGCCCCCAGAGAGGAGGCCGTGGCCGATTTTGCCGAGCACCGCCGCAAGTTCCTCCCTCGCACGGCATGGACATCGCCCTGCCGTTCGTGGTTCAAGCAGGGAACCGTCGACGGCGAGCCCATGATGTGGCCCGGATCGCGCATCCACTTCTTTCGGACGGTGGAGAGGCCCCGGTGGGAGGATTACGAGTTGAAGTACACCACGTCTAATCGGTTTGGGTATTTTGGTAACGGCTTTGCCGCCTGTGAGAATGACGGCAGCGACCTTACCTGGTATATTGGCCTCCTGGACGGGAGTGATAGGCAGCCTGCACTTCCTGACCAGGACTTTGAAGAGTTCTTGCTGAACAAATAGGCGCGTGGCATCTCTCGGGCACGGATCATCAACAGGTTTCTGGTGTTGTCTTATTTATTAGTACAGATACTGGTTGGGAACAGTTCAGATTTAATCATGAATTGAAATCATATGAATGGAACAAATCGATCCCGTTCAAACCGAAAAATGCCGAAATCAAAAGTGCACGGAGAATCATTTTGAATTTTGGTTCAGCAAACCCAATGAAATTCCAACGACTTGGTTCTATTTTTGCCCCTATCGAACGAAACTTCAAAAGAGGATTTTCTTTGTTTTGTCTTCACACATGATATGCTTCTTGGCCATATTGGTACTCAGCCTTTTTTAGACTTTCACATTCAATCCTTGGAGCCGACAGCGGCCCCCCGCCCAAGAAATACAACATTGAAGCCACTGAGATTGCGTCCTGCCAAACCAGCATACATTTATCACTGAAAGTAGGCTCTGCTTTGATAATAGAGTTCAAGGGTATGATGAAATTGACTTATATACCGGACAATCTACCCTTTGGAAGCTGCCCGAACGATGCAACTCCAAGAAGAATCAACAAGCAAACACCGTACACACTTATTCTCCACACCAAAACATGTTCGAAAGCGCTACCGGAACCAGAAATGTACAGTACTCTCACAGCATGTATCGAAAGTTGGGCTGCTCAAAATCTGTCAGGTCCAGGAATTCGGTACCAGCGGTATTGTTCTCGGGCTGCTCAAGAGCCTTCTTGTCGCGGCGCCTGTTCTCCAGGACGTTGATTACACGGATGGCGATGATGATGAGTGCGGAAATACCATACATGACAGAGACCATCATCTTGCCGTGGTAGTAGGTTGGTTTCTCGGAGGCGCGGAAGGTCTGGGGCCCGATCCAGTTGCCGGCAGCGTAGGCGAGGATTTGGACACCGTTGACTGTGGCCTTCTTGGTGTAGCCGAGCGTGTTGTTGGAGATCATAACCATAACCAGGCACCAGGCTGAGCCAGCGGCGCCGATGAAATAGTAGCCGATGAGCAGGGCGGCTGGGGCCGATAGGGGGATGGCTATCATCATTATGCCGCCTATCATTGGGATGAGGATGGCGATGAAGGCGAAGAGGGAGCGGTCCATACATCTGTCTGACATGTAGGTGAATCCCAACTTGCAGACGATGTCGACGACACCGGTGGGCATGTTGAGCAGCAGGGACAACCGATCGCTGAAGCCGAAAGAGTTGATAACGATAGAGCCGAAGGAGGTTATACCGCCGTTGGGGATGTTCATGAGCAGGGAGAAGAACATGTAGAGGTAGGTGCGGGGGTCACGGAAGGCCTCGTAGAACTGGGACCACTTCCACTTGCGGCTCCCGATGCCCTGGAAGTTGACGCGGATGCGCTCGATGGCGATGAGCTTCTCGCGGCGGTTGAGGAAGCGGGCGTTGATCTGGTTGTCGGGCATGTAGAACCAGCAGGCGATGCCCGTCAGGACCGTCGGGATTCCGAAGACGAGGTATAGGACCTTCCACGTGGCAATCCTGGAATCAGTCACGCCAGAAAGGCCATAGGCGATGGGGCCGACCACGAGCAGGGCAAGGCCGTTGCAGCTGAGCCAGAAGCCCACTCGCTTGGCCTGCTCGTTGTTCTTGTACCAGGCCGAGGTCAGGATGATGAAGGCGGGCGTGACCGTGGCCTCGAGGGCACCGAGAAAGAAGCGAAGGACGAGCAGGCCTGCATAGCTGGAGGCAAAGACGTGAAATGTGAGGACGAGGCCCCACATGATGATATTGGCAGACGTGTACTTCCCAAGGGGAAGAGCGCGGAGCAGGTAGGTCGTGGGAAATCTGTAGCGAAGTATTGTTAGTTTTGACATGATTATTCGATATTGAGACTGAGGGCCCCAAGTCAGGAAGGATGGTCGGAAGTACTTGCTCCCATGTAATGTAACCAGCATAGAAGATACTCGAGACCCAGCTGTACTGCTGGCTGCTGGGGTCAAGGTTGGTGTCCTCGCGGATGCCCATGAGGGACGCGTAATTGAGTGATGTCTTGTCGGCGAACTGGAGCGCGTAGATCCAACAAAGCATGGGCATCAGTGCCCAGTCAATCTTCCTCAGTACGCTCTTCTCCTCTTCAGGAGTGTACTCGACCTCCTCGCCGGCAATGAAGTGGAGGGCAGGGTCTGCGTCGGTGTTCTGCGGCTTGTCCTCGATGACACCGTCCTCAACGTCCGTCACTGTCCGAATCACGTCCCCTCCGTGGTGTTCCTCTTGCATCTCATTCTTGTTAGGGTCTTCGTTCGACATGACTGCTGTTGTCGAGGCTGAGCAACTGGAGAGTGAAGAGGAAAAAAGAGGTGGCTAGGTTTTGTTGTTCGTCCACCCTCTTGCCAACAGCAAGGACAGGATGTGCTCTGATGAGAGTAGATAGACTCAGCAGAGAGAAATTAGAAACAACAATATTTTACAGCACACGAGTGCATGAAGATATAGTCCAGGCTACAGAGAAGGGAGGATTGAGGCGGTAGAGACGAGGATGAAAATATCCCCTATATAACGGCCAGGCGAGTCAGCGAGTACCCTGTTTAACGTTGAGAGAGATACGGTGTCCCCAGTCTCCAAGGTGAAAAAGGGAGGGGATACTCTTCTCCAAGTCCAGGAGATTGATGCGGCGCATCTGCCAGGCTGCACAATGCAATGACTACGGGGAAAGTGGAGGAATTCTTATCAGGGCAGCAACTTGGCCAACCTAGTCTGCCGAGGCGTTCAAGGTTCAACCACGGGCAAGTGGCCGAGGTGGAGCTCCACAGTGTAAGCCGCGTCCTAGTTCCCCAATCAATACATTTGCTCATGTGCAGTATCTAGCCCCAATGCTAGTCCAGCGACGCCAGCTCATCAGCTCGATGGCGGTCAATCTTCCTCTTCCACCCTCATAGTGGTGAGTTTACCCACCCCTTTCGTGGCTTGATTATTGCCGAATACGGTGGCGAAATTGAAGTACAGGTCCATCTGTCTTGCTAACAAACATGTCGCGCATTTGGTATTCTCCAATTCGATGCCTTCCATATCCCTTGCCGCTTCCCCCTTCACCACGATGCTCTTCCCCAGGGACAAGTCGTGCGTCATACAGCCAGATGACCCGAGCGATGGTGATCATGAGCTCCTTCATAGCCATAGACTTGCCGACGCAGCCACGCGGGCCGATACTGAATGGGCAGAACGCGGCGTGCACAAGACTGTGGTCGCCTCCCGCTACCGATGAGCCCGAGCTATGGCTGCCCGTCAGCCAGCGCTCTGGGCGATAGCAGAACGAGTCTGGATAATATTCCTCGTTATGATGGATAGCATAGTGACACACTCCGAGGTCAACGCCCTCAGGAAAGATATGGCCGCCAATCTCCACACCGCCAGCGAGAGCCTGTCGTGGTAGGATGCCTGGCACACCTGGGGACATGCGCATGGCTTCATCGATACAGGCACGCAGCCATCGGCAGGACGATAGGACAGCGCCACCAACGATATCCTCCACGTTTGCGAAGAGAGCATGAATCTCGTCTCGCAGTCGCTCGTAGGCAGCGGGATTGTGCATGAGGTAGAAGAATGTAGCAGAGATTGCTGTCGCCGTGGTATCAGAACCTGGTTCCGATGAGCCGAAATAGTCCACATGATTAGCCCAGTCCTAAGCATAGTGCAAAAAGTCTGTTTACGACTCACCTCCTGTGATAAGCAAGCTAGATTCCCCTACCAAGTCGTGCTCGTTAAACAGTGGGTTGTCCTTAGAAGCCGCATTTGCCTTCAGCGAATGAGAGTAAACGTCAGCGTCCTTAGCCTCGTTTCCCATAGCAAGACGTTTCCGAGATTGCTGGTTGGCGAACGCCTCATAGCTCTTCATATCATTGTTGAGCTTGGAGAACAGGATGTTGCCGATTTTTAGACGCAAAATGCCTGGCATCCATCCCGACTAAACGCCATGTTAGACCAATTAAACAGGTTGATCAACTTGAAAAGCGTGCACCCACCATGTTCAATGCATTCACACCCTGAGGCAAGACATCCAGGATATATCTGTTATCTGGCCTGTCCAGCATGCCGAAGGGACTCGAGAAGCAAATGTCTCCCATTATGTCAAAAGAAAGGTAATCCGCCAGTTCCGTCATGTTTTGAGGTGATCCCCAAGCGTTTCTAGCCTGGGTGCCTATCATGTGCTGTTCCGAGTCCTTCAGGCTGGAGGTGAATTTCCGAATGTTCCTTAGAACAATGCCCTCCATTGCCCTGACGGAGCTATCGGACAAGGCCGAAGAAACAGTCCGTTTCTTCCTCACGTGGAGTTCGTGGTCAATTGTTGTCAGCGAGCTATCGCCGTTGAATACATCATTGAAGACGTTGTAGTACGATGACTTTTGCGTGTTGGCCTTCACGCCATAGATCTTGTGGAGTCCCTCAATTGTGTTGACAGAGATCCTGTTGGGCCCAAACCGCACGAAGGGTCCTGTAACAAGCTTAGCGATGATTTCTGTGGAGTACCTGTGATGTCTCAATGCGAACCATATTTCTCATGCAGTGCCAAAAAATGTATATGGCGATCTCCAGAAGCGCTGCGAATGACTGAATACCAGTCTGTGAATCGTCCAAGAAAAGGTCCCGGGTAACGTGCTAAAGGATGAATGGTGAGTCGGTAGATTACAATGCCAATTATCTGGCCCAAGTCAGCGCTTCGCCTTTCCGCCGGGCTCACAATGTCTTACGTAGACAAGTCCAGCCAATACGGCGGTCGAACCGATAGTGAACCACATAGTAGATATAAATTTAGTGCGACTAATATGGAACGTGAGATGGCAAGGACAAGATATCGCTGCGAGCGCAGGTCGTCTCCGTTTTGAAAACTTGTGCCTATGAACTGATTGGTGACGTGTGGACGGTCGGGTCCGGTTGTCCAGTTCAGGTGGACAACGACAGGTGATCCGCAGCGGAGACGAGAAGGAAAAAACTACTTAAGGCATCAACTTTCCTCCAGATGTGCGGCCTGTCGGAGAAGGCCATGTGTATCAACCAAGATGGCTGCCATACGCACGGAACGCCACATGCGGATTGCGTGCATCGGGGCAGGCGCATCCGGTCTTTGCTTCGCTTACAAGCTCCAGCGGTCATTTGAAAAATTCAGTCTAACCGTCTTTGAGAAGAATCCACGAGTTGGTGGAGTATGGGTCCAGAACCGTTATCCAGGGTACGTGCATATACGATGAACCTCTTGAGACCGAGCTGACTTGGGCCGCGCAGGTGTGCCTGTGACTACGACGCGCATAATTACGTCTATTCTTGGGAGCCGAAAAACGATTGGACCAGTGTATACGCTAGCGCTGCTGAGGTCCAGGGATATTTCGAAGACTTTGCAACCAAATACAATCTTCTCCAGTACTGCAAGTTCAACACCACGGTGACCAAGGCGGAGTGGATCGAGGATGATGGCCATTGGCAGGTGTCGTCGCAATCAGGTCAGGTCTGTGAGACTGATCATTATGACATCCTGATCAACGGCTCAGGCCTTTTGAGTTCCTACAAATGGCCCGAGATCGACGGACTCGAGGACTTCACTGGCACCAGGTTACACTCAGCTGCATGGCCCGACGCTGTTGTTGAGACTGCAGGAAAACGAGTAGGTTTGATTGGCAATGGGTGAGTAGCCACATTCTGCAGGAATATATCACACGAGCGCTAACTTCATGCGCAAACCCAGCTCGTCTGGCCAACAATTGCTTGAAGCCCTGCAGCCCCTGTGTAGCCGCTTGGCTGTATTTGTGAGGCAACCATCCTGGCTCTTTGGTGGCTTCGGAGGATCACAGCGGAAGTATACGGCACAGGAGATCCAGGCCTTCAAAGATCAGCCGAAAGTCCTCATGGAGAAGCGCCGTACGTTCGAAAGTCGCGTGAACAGCTACTTCGGCCTGTGTCTCAAAGACAGCCCGGGTCAGGACGCCGTTCGCAAGCACCTGACCCAAAAGATTAAGGATGAATTGACTGAGCACGGCCGTTCGGGTATGGAAGCCGAGAACTTCATCCCAGATTATGCTGTAGGATGTCGGCGTCCAACTCCTGGGGGGAGATACATTGAGAGCCTGTGTGCCGCCAACGTCGACCTCGTCATGGGGCCGATCAGTCGCATCGTGCCTGATGGTGTGGTCGATCAAGAAGGGAAGGTCCATAACCTGGATGTTCTCATCTGCGCTACGGGATTCGATACTTCGCACCAGCCTCGTTTTCCCGTGCTTGGAGAGAACCAAAGAAACCTACAGGATGTCTGGGCAAGCCGAGCTACTGCCTACTTGGCGCTCGCTGTGCCGCACTTCTCAAATTATTTTGTTTTCTACGGGCCCAACAACCCATTTGCGAGCGGCCCCTTCCTGGCGACCGTTGGTAGGCTCCCAACACGCACATGTTTAACACGGTGGCTTGCAGTTCGTGCTGACGTTGTCAACAGAAGCTCAGGCCGAATACATGCTGAAGTGGTGTGACCGCTGGCAGACCGAGAACATCCACTCCTTCGCCCCAAAGGCTGAGGCTGTCGACGAGTTCCAGTTGCATGCCCAAAGCATCATTCAACAGACAGTCTGGGCCGACTCTTGCCGTTCATGGTACAAGAATGATCTAGATAATGGCAGCGTGAGTCTGTGGCCAGGGAGTGGCCTACACTACATGGAGGCTATATCAAGTATCCGTGGCGACGATTTTGTTGTGCGTTACAAAGGGAACCGATGGGCGTGGCTGGGTAATGGATTCAGTCAGGTCGAGCAGGATCCATTGTGCGACCCTGCATACTACATCCGGGATCACGACAACTCCGGGTATCTCAGTAGCAAGAAAGCCCGAAGAATGACCGCAGCGGGGACACGTCTGGACTCGAGCACACTACATGTATTCGCCGATCAAGGCAAGGCAGCCAGAGAGAAGGTGGACGCCTGATTGACTAGTTCGGAGCCGGTGAAGGCAGCCAAGCGGCGTAAATTGACACGTATACTTACAGTAGGGTGGAGTTCGTCACGCCACCATCACAGGAATAAATTGTTGTGTTTCACAAATATAAGCGGGGTGTGCGAATGGATGAATTGAGATCACGGGCTCTGCATCAAAAAGACCAGTCCGGATGTGGACCTGCCCAGCCAGCCTGCTTGCACGGCCGCATGTACAGTCACACGGACCGAGACACCGTATGCGCCGCATACGCGCGACCGGTCTGCCGGTGCATATGATCTTCAGAGATGGTACGAGTGTTCAAAAAAGTGCAGCTTTTGATCGCCGAGCCTGATGAACCCGCAGCAGACTTGGCTGTTAAAGTAGGATGCCACTAAAGGTATTTACAAGCTTAGACACATGCACCATTTCAAGAGTGAAATACTACTAAAAGTGAAATACCTTCAAACCTGATAAAATTAAAATAAGAGTTTTTGGTGCAGCAAGTGGGGGGTGTTTTAACTATATACTGGATTGCAGGGCAAGCAGAGTGCCCTTGCAATAGGTCTTTTGGCTCAGTGGTGTACCCCTGCTTTCTACAACAGTTTTTAATGTTTTTAATAAATATTTAAATAAATGATTATTATATTAAGGGTATTATTTAGCTTATACAGATGTGAATAAGCATCGAAACTGTAATGAATTAAAAGATTCACTGTAAAAATGGGATGGGCAAACAGGAAGTCGTTCTTGAAATTTGTTCTGGATTACTCATTGCATCCTTTGCAAGACTACTCAGGAGAAAGCAGTTCCACTGTTGGTGACTTGTAACTGTTCACCGAGCCTTGGCCATTCCCGAAGTGATACAACTCTGTAGAGAATTGGCAGATGACACGTATGCTATTCTCCTCAGCCTTCACCGATTGAGCTTTGCCCCCTCGGAGCCCGAGGAAATGCGGTTGATCTGCAATAGGTAGCTGAGCTTCCCAAGCCGTAGATAGACCAGGTCCGACGAAGAATATGGTGAAATGCATGGTAAAAATCTCCTCACTGTCATACATATTATGAACTTGTGAAAGCACTCCGTTCAATAACCGCGAGTCTGAGCGTCCTCCGCAATAACTAGAACGAAAACCCTCCTGAACAGCTTTCACATCGACTATCGAACGTCCAACAGCCATAGTCGCTTTATGAGATTTATTCAGCTATTATCAATATGGTACGATATCCCGCATTTCTGATCGTTCAGAAACTTCTTTGATTCTAATATCGCCAGGTCCTTGCTCCAATCCCTCGGCTTCTCAGATTTTCCATCAGCCTGTACCTGATAACAGCAAGTGACATTATCCCGGTCCTGGTCCCTCAAATATTCTTTGCGATCTTTTCAACTGTATCAACTAGCTTCCATGTTGGCGGCAACAACAAATCCAGCATTCCTGCCCTGGTATTACGCTTGCCAGGCGCAGTCATCTGGGTATGGCTCCAACTCCTCGTACTGGATCTCGCAAATCAGCGACTCCCTCACTCCGTTGCAGAGGACAAGATAAACAAGCCGTGGCGTCCAATCCCATCAAGACGAATCACGACTGATCAAGCCCATTGTATGCTCCTCATCAGCATTGTGGTGACACTCTTGGCTTCCCTTCACTTCGGAGGAGCCACGGAGGCAATGTTTCTATTCACTCTCAACTGGATGTACAACGATCTGGACCTGGCCAACAGGAATTGGTGGTTGCGAAATACAATGAATGCCTTGGGAATCACCACTATCGGCGCCGGTGCTACGCGTGTTGCTTGTGGGCCTGGTGTGGAGCTGGATCAACCTGCCCTTCACGGCTGGTGGTTGTTGTGCGCAGCCATGATAGCGACGACAATCCATGGTCAAGACCTATACGATCAAGAGGGGGATGCGGTACGTGGACGAAGGACTGCTCCAATTGTGCTAGGTGATGCCGTTGCAAGGTGGACTTTGATTATCTCCGTCCTTTTTTGGAGCGTGTTGATGCCCGCCTACTTGGGCTTGAGTATCCGTGCACAATTTGCAGGATACATGCTGCCGACGCTGTTAGGGCTATTAATGGGAAGCCGATTGTTGCTATTGCGTGACGTGGCCTCCGACAAGTTGACATTCAAAGTTTGGGCTGCGTGGACGGTTGGGCTGTATGCACTACCTATGTTTCATGGTTATCGATGGGACTAAGACATTACTTTGACAGACCTGGAGAAAATGGAGCGCAGCCAATAATTTACTGTGTAGAAACTTTCGGCCTTCACAAAAGACACGGTGCGTTGACCGTTGCAGCTAGGTTTAGTTCTCTGATTAGACGCTGTTCCGCTCGGTCAAATAGTAGTAGTCGTCTGTGAACCAAGCTCAGTCAACTCCACAATATCTTTGAAAGGAGCTGCACCCAAATTCGTAATGGGGAACTGCTATAATTCTTGCTGCAGAGGGGCCCAGGAGGCACCGTTTACATAACACACATTCACTATCACAATGGATTTAAATCAAGGGTTCCCGGAAGAGACCAAGTGCTTTGATTGGAGTTTGAAGATGACGGACACGTGCATGGCAACGATGACCGTATTTGTGTTGAGTTCAATTTCATGACTCACACCCGTCGACCAACTTCACATAACTTCCCTCAGGCTGCGTGGACATGCCAGAGTGGGAGACTTCTGTAGTCTTTGTGACATTTATCCCAGAGAGGACGTTCATCTGATGAGCATTACTCCCCCCACTCCCACCAATGGTGACGATGTGCCTGTCTTGCGGAGCACCAAGTCGTCCTCCGGAAGCATCGGTACCTCTGCTTTTTGCTGAGCCGTTCGGAGAGCCGTAAAGAAGCTGATTGAACACAGGACGCATAATCGGCAAACACGACGCCACGATGGCGACGCAGTTTTCCACGACTGACCACATTGCAGCGTACGAATTGGACCAGAATCCGTCCGTAAAGGAGACTGTGTCCACGTATGTAACACGGACGATTGAGACGATAACAACGAATATACCCAAAAGGAAGAGGCTGGTGAGCTGTATCTTGCGCCGGATGCTTGTCTTCAATCGCCAGATGAATGGCATTGGCAGGACCAGAATAATGCCATCAGTCAAGACATTGATGCTGCTGACGACGACCAGTTCAGTATCGAGATCAACGCAGTGGGCCTCAATTGTTGCATCCCAATTAGACTCGACTGGGGTACACTGGAAAATATTGGTGAAGATCGCCGTGAGACTGTAGGAAGCCACAAAGACGCCAACGGCAATACACACACGTTTGAACCGCTTTCCAGGGAATATTCTATGATACATGAGGAGGATAGAGACCTGTGTATCGTTAGACCCATGTACATCAATATAACGGTTCTGTCCCTCATTCCGAGATACCATGAGAGGGGGGCGGGACTTGGAGGGGGGGGATCGATCTAGCATCCTTACTTTTGTGAAAAATAAGGCGGGATTATATATGACACCGGCGGCCAATGTCAGTTTCAAAAAGGGGACAATATGCTCCGGATGCTCGAGATAGGTGACCACCTGATGACGGCCTCCCCCAAGAGCGATCACGGCAAGGCAGAGACCGACGAACATTGTGGTGAAAAACTTGGGTGCCAAAAGTCAGTGCCTGGATTGACAAGCTCTGAGAATGACGACTCCGACTTACCAGACCGACCATGATCATGTAATCGTCCCATCCCAACGGCTGCTTCATGAGAAATCGGGCGTAGAGTCGCAAGGCGACTGCAAGATATGCGGCAGTGATGCAAATGCCAGCTGAAGAATACAGATTTGGCTGTAGAGTCTCATTGTAGAGGGGGATCTGAGCCTGGAGAGGTACCGGAAGAGCCGCAACGATCTCAGCTGGTATGTTTGTGGAATTGTAAGGCATGACGACTGCTCTGGTCGCTGTATTATGGTCAAGAGAGGATAGGCAACGTAAATGATGTTTACAAGATTGGAATGTGGCAGAAGACAAATCTTCAAATTTTACGCCATGTCAAATGTCTCCTAGATATGGTCTATCAATCTGGCACCTCGAAAGCCTTGCCTCCAGCCCTCGAACAACTTCCTTGGGGTCCAAAGGATCCAGTGGCTAAGATGAAATCTCTCATGGTGTGTGTTGGTTTGCTCAAGTCCAAACTCCAGCCAATGACCCCCCTCCCTTCCGCTGAAGGCAGCATTTCCGGATGCCATCCCTGGTACTGAGCCTGGAGAAACATTGAGGGAATGATGCAGAGGGGAGGATGTGGCTTCACCGGTGTAGTTACAAGAGCATGCCCGTCAGCTCGACAAGGTCGGATTTGGGGTAGGACTGGCTGCGGTGCAAGGATGCCAAAGTACTCATGCAGGTCTAGCCTGCATGGCCTATCACAGCGCCAAGAACGCCATAAATAAACACCCTCAACGCAGCTTGAACATGGCTAAGAATAAATTCACGAAATTGGCGGGGAAGATGGGGGATCAGCAGGCAAAGGGGCTGTGACTTGTCACCATCCTCTCAGTATTGATAGCTCGCATGCAAAAAGCAAGTCCGTATTGTGTAACCACACCTTTGTCGGACCGAACGAAAATGTGGCCACTCAAAAGGCATGGAGGTTTGTCTGTCTCATCCTCACGCCCATAAATCCGGTCAACGTCAACCGCTACGAATCTCTGCTCAATCCAGCCCATCAAAAAATTACAATTGACTGTGTTTGCGTCTGAACCTAGTACCCACACTTGAGTTCATCCACATCTTGTTTTCCATCATGACGTTAACAACTGCGACTCCAGGAAAATACCTCTGGGCAACAGGCGCCATACTTGTCAACCTAGTCAGGCTTCCTTTGTCGGCTCTCTTTTACATACCAAAGTCCACACGACCTCATCCAGAATGGACCATTTGGCAATCGGTGATGAATTCGGCAATGAATTCCTTCATATACCATCTTGCCGTTGTGGAAGGCATCACGCAACTTGACCTACAGCCAGGAAAACTGGGGGAGCGCTTCGTTTCCATGCCCAAGGGTCCATTGCACATTTTCACGGGTGTGGCATCGGATCTCAACGTCCTTCCCTCGGATACTGGAGGGATCTGGTTTCCAACCTGTCCTAAGTTGCCAATAGCCCCAACAGACAAGCCTATTATCCTCCATTTCCACCCAGGAGGCTATGTTATGGGCGATGTCCGAACCGATGCCACCTTTGTCGCGCAGATGCTCACCGAGCGCGTGATTCCAGGCTCCCATGTTTGCATGAACCTGTACCGGCTCGCCTCGAACCAAGATGGACAATTCCCTGCCGCGCTTCAGGACGCGCTGAGTGCATATCACCACCTTCTTCAACAGTACTCGCCTTCACAGATCGTATTATCAGGTGACTCAGCCGGTGGACACATTGTCATCAACCTCCTCCGATATATCGCCGACCATGGAGCTGAGACGGGGCTACCGGCACCCAAGGGGGCCCTTCTCTTCTCCCCAGCCATCGATATGCTGGCTGCACTGGACGCAGAAAAGATTAAATCAGGCCGGAATTATAAAACTGACTACCTCGACCCGACTTTCTTGACTTGGGGTGCTAGGCGCTTTGTCTCTGAGAAACCCGGGGCGAGGCCATACATGAATCCTCTGGGCGCTCCGTTCAAGAGTCCAAGCCCAATTTGGGTATTCTCAGGGGGCTGTGAGCTCTTTTGCGACGAGATTACAAAGTTTTCTGAGGAGATGAAGACGGTGCGAGGGAATACAGTCGAGTTGGTAATCGAACGGCTGGCTAATCATGATGTGGTCTTTGCAGGAAACTTGACAGGATGGATGAAAGAGGCTCAACAAACTGCAGATAAGGCCGGAAGGTGGGTAAAAAGCTGTTTGTAACTTATATCCCATGTAGATACTTCGCCTGGGTTTCTCTCCCTCTCTAATTTCTTTTTTTTTTTTTTTTGGGGGGGGGGGGTTTGCGTTGCAAGGGAAGTGATGGAATGCAAAAGTTGCGGCGTACGCCTGGGCCTGGGGCCTGGGGGTATTCCCAGACAAAAGCACAATGATCAGTGACCAGACAGGAACACGTACCTCAACCATAATTATTCATTAATCCACGTCTCCATATTTCTCTTCACTCACATTTCCAGTGCCCTGGAATATTTAGAAATGAGAGAGCTAGCTCTGAAGCGGCCTACGTTTCCAGTGTCTGTTGGCTCATGCGCTCATTGAGCTCGGGCGGCCCGGGCTGCCAGGCTGCTTATAGTGCGTGATAGCGCTAACTTTCTAAAAACCCCCTACAACCCTACAGGCATATCTATTAAATCACACCCTTAATTAATTAATAATATAATAATATAAATTTAATTAATTATCAGCCCTATAAATAAATATAAATTAATTTAAAAAGGCTAATTATTTAAAATATAAAAGTAATATAATAATTTACTTTTCTTAATAAAAAAGAATATTTAATATTTTAATATTATTTCCTTTCCTTTTAACCTATAATACCCTTAATAATATATTATATAATACTTATATATATCTCTTTATAATACCTATAATTTATTATAATTAATAATTTATATTTTAAAATATATATTTATTTAATTTTTTTATTAAAAATAACTTAATTTTAATAAAAAATAAAAATATATATATTATTAAATATATTTTATTATTTTACTTAACTTTATTAAGGTAATAAAGAATATATAATAATTAATTATTTTATAAATCTTTATTTTTTATATTTTTTTTAATAAATCTTTATAATTATATATATAGCTATATAATTAAAATAGCCTTTTTATTTAAGGCTAATAAAGGTAATTATAAGCTTAAATAAGTAAAATCTTTATTTTACTTAATTTTAAAATTTAATATAAATAATAATTATATTTTTATAAAATTATTTTATAATAAAGATTATATAAATAACTTTATTTATTAACTTTAAAATAATTTTAATAATATAATTAAAGTTATTTTTAATATTTAATAATAAATTAATATTATTTATAATAATAAAAAGGCTATATAAATCTTAAATATTTAATTTAATAATAATTAGCCTTTAAATAATAATAATTAAATATATTAATTAAAGATTTATAATATTAATAATAATAAAAAAGCTAAATAGCTTATTAAAATATTTAAATAAATATAAATTAATATTAAATAATTTAAAAACTATTATATATATAAATATAATATTAATATAATTATAATTAAAATTATATATTAATAAATTAAGTTTAAGAATAATAATTAACTTTTATTAACTTTATAAAATTATTAATAAAATTATAAAAATATTATTATATAAATATTTAAAGGTAATTACCTTTCTTTATCCTTATAAATAATTAATTAAATATTAAATAATATAATTATTATTTTATATTATTTTAATAAAATTTTAAAATTAAAATTTAATAATATTAAATATATTATTATTAATAATATCTTTATTATAATATATATTTCTTTTATATAATTACTTATATAATTATATAAGTTTATATTAATAAAAAAGATTTAATTTATTTATTATTTTTATTAAATAATATTAAATATTAAAAATTAATAAATATTTAAGCTTATTTAATAATAATAATATTTTATTATTATTAATTATTTCTTTATAAAAATAAATAAATCTTTTTATAATATAAAATATAAGATTTATAAAGCCTTAAGTTATATTAATTTATTTTCTTATTATATTTTTAATTTAAATAGCTATTTTAAATATATATATATTAATTATTAAGTTAAATTAATTATAAAAAGTTATAATTATAAAAATATATATTTATATATTTATATATAATTAAATATTAATATTTATATAAATAATTAAATTATTAAATTTAAGTTTATTAAATTAAAAATATTTAATAAAGAAAGTAATAAAAATAAAAATTTTAATTTAATTAAGTTTAAATTTAATATATAAACTTTAAAGCATTATAAATTTAATTAAAAAAAAATAAGTTTATTTAAATTTATTTTTTAAAAAATATTTTATATTATTAAATATATAATTTTATAGCTTTATAACTTATTTATATATTAATATATAATACTTAATTTTAAATATATAATATTTAACTTTAATTATATAATATTTAACTTTAAATTTATAATATTATTTAATATTATTAATTAAACTTAATTATTTTAATTTAAATTAATTTAGCCTTTAATAAATATTTTATAATACTTTTTAATAAAATTAATTAAGAAATTAATTAATATATTATATTAAAGCTTAATTAAGTTAATTAAATTTTTTATATAAATAATTAAATTAATAATATTATCTTTAAAAATTAATTTTTTTTTAATTAATTTTATATTTAATTTTATTTAAAGTTTTATTTTTAATATAATTTAATTCTTTTTATTAAACTTTAATAATTATAAATTTATAATAATATATAAAGCTTTATAAATACTTTTATATATAAATATATATTAAAAAGTATAATAACTTATATAATAACTTATTAAAGTATTTAATTTAAGCTAAAGTATTATTAGATTTTTTAATTTATTAATATAATTAATATTAATAATAATTATATAATAATTATATCCTAGCTTAATAATAAGCTAGCTTTTAATATATAAAGGTTATAAATTTAATTCTTAGCTTTATTAAAGGTTATAAATTAATTCCTTTATTTATTATATTTTTAATTCTTAGCTTATTAATAAATATATTTAAGGGTTTTAATATTATTATAAGTTACTTTATAAGGCTAATAAAGATTATAATAGAGTTATAATTTAAAGATATACTTCTTTTAGGGAAAGTATAATTATAATAATTTATATAATAGCTTATTAAAGTGCTTAGCTTAAACTAAGGCATTATTAAATCTTTTAACTTATTAATATAATTAATATTAATAGTAATTATATAATAAAAGGTATAAATTACTATTAATAAATATATTTAATATTATTATAATATTTTTATATAATACCCTTTTAATTATTAAAGGTTTTATAAAAGATTATAATTTAAATTATATATATATTTAATTTAATAAGGTTAAATATAATTAAATAAATATAAATAATATCTTTTAAAGCTTAAAATCCTTTTTTATATATTAATTTTAAATTATTAAATTTATTTAATAATAAATATTAATAATTATTTTTATTTATTTATATTATAATATATAACCCTTTATATATATCTAATGATTATATAATTATTTAATAATAATGCTTAATAAACCTATATATATATAATTATAATTATTTCTTTATTTTACTTTTCCTTTTTAAATTTTTTCTTTATTTTCTTTTAATTTATTATTAAATATCTTATTAATTTACTTTATATATTTTTAATTAATATATTATAATTATTTATTAATCTTAATTTATATTTAATATAAATTAAAAATAAAATATAAGCTTAAATATTTATTTTTATAATATTAATTAACTTTAAATAAATTTATAATATTATTATTTAGAAATTTATATTATATATATATCTTAAAAAATATTTTATTAAATCTTTATAAAATTATATTATTAATACCCTTACTTTATATATTTAAATAATAATTTTATACGTTAAATAAAAATTATTAAATTTATAAATATTATAATATTTTATTAAAAAAGAGAATTAGTTTCTTATTTTAAATAATATTAAATAAATTTAAAAATAGCTAAATATTATTAAATAATATAATTTAAAGGAATTTAAATATATATATAATTACTTATAATAATTCTTAAAAAATAAATAATATAAAAAGAATTTTATAATTAAAATTAAAAGAAATATATTATATATATATCTTTAATAATATATAATTAATATTTTATATAATATCTTTAATAATATATAATTTATATTTTATATAATATCTTTAATAATATATATTTAATATTTTATTTAAATAGCTTTAAATATTATTATTTAAAAATATATAAATATTAAAAAAGTTAAATATATTTTAATTTTAACTTTATATAATTTATTAATAAATATATAAAGTTATTTATATATAAAATTAAATATTATATTAAAATTAATATATATTTATAATTTATTATATAATTTTATTATAATATTTTAATTATTATAACTTAAATTATATTTATATAATATATTAAAATAATTAAATAATATAAATATATTTTTTTATTTATATATATAAATTATAAAAAGGAAATTAAGTTTATTATTAAAGCTTATTATTATTTATTATAAAATTTTAAATAAAAACTTAAATAATTTTATATAATATTATAATTATAATATTATTAAGCTATTTTATTTAATAATTATTAGCTTTTTATTAAGCTTATTTAATTATTATTAAATAATAATATTAATTTTTATAAAGTTATATTATTGTAGTAGCCGCCATAGGGGTAATGCATTGCAAATATTGCTAGCAGGGCGCACAAGCCCTACAGGTTATATACTAATTAAATAAGGCATATAATGCCTTTTAATAAACTCTACTAGGAACCCTTAGAATAATAACAATCTATATATAATATCTACTATTTAACTATATCTTAAAATAACTACTATAAGTAATAGCTATAACTTTATATTATAAAAAGGATTTCTCTTAATTATCTAATATCTTTTTAATGTAAAAGATATAATATATAAGTAATTAAATTATAAAGATAAAATTAAGTCTAATTAATATTCTTAAGGCTTTAAAAATAAGATTAACTTAAGTAAATCTTTATTATAATATTAATCTTATTTTATATTTATAAATACTAATCCTAAATTTTAACTTTTTTAAAGTAAAAAATATACTTATTTAAGATATTTTCTTAATTTAATTTAATAATAAAATATACCTACTTAGGACTTCTTAGAATTAATAATAATATATTACTTTACTTTATATATATTTATATAAATAAGATAAGGCTTTAGCTAAGTAATAATCTTCTTTATAAATAAATAGCTATAGTAATTATTCCTATAATATTATTTTAATCTTAAATAACTTAGTTATTATAAATATTATAAGTTATCTTAATTACTTTATACTTACCTAAGAAGTTAAAGCTATTTTCCCTATATTACCTTATAATTTCTTTTTTTTATTTATACTTCTTTTTTATAATCTTTAGTAATTATTTTAACTTATAGTATTATAATTATTAAGACTACTTTTACTTTAAAAAAAGAACTTATAATAACTTACTTAAAGTCTTATTGCTTAATTAAGTTGCCTAATATATTATATAACTAATAATATAAAGCCTCTAGGGGCTTTTATTAATAATAATCCTTTTTAAAGGGATAACTTATTAATTAATATAGCTAAAAGTAAAGCTAGTAAACCTTTTAAATGTAAAAATATAACTATAAAAGGTAAATATTTACTTATACCTAAAGAGTTATAAGTTTATATAAATAATAATATATTTAAAAAATTCATTTATTATATTAAAAAGATAGTTAATTAATTTATACTTAAGATTATTAAAGCTTAATAAATAAGTAATTAAGCTTTAATAGTAATATAAAAGGCTAGTGAGAAGATAAATAATATAAGTAGAATACTTAAAGCATTAATTAATAGCTTAAATTTAGATATTGATAAGGTTAATAATGCTTTTAACTTATATTTTAAGATAAGTAATGCTCTTAAGAATCATTAACTCTTAAAAATATAACCTTTATATAGCTATAAAGAGCCTCTTATTAATAAAGGAGGTAGTAAAAGTAATAAAAGGAATAATAAATAAGGAAAAAGTAGTAATAATAAAGAATAAAAAGCAGAAGCTTTAAATAATAATCTTAATAGCTTAGATTTAAATATTTCTAATTCCTCTAATAATAATAATTATAACTAATATAATCTATTATTTAATAATAATCTAAATCTAAACCTAGATTTAAACTTAAATTCTTATAATTAATATTATAATATTTCCTTTTTAGTAAAAACTAAACTTATTTTTTTTTCTTAAATTAAGCTTAAGAGAGAGGAGATTAAAGTCTTTAACTTAAAATATAATAATCTTAATGATATTAATATAATTATAATTAGTAGGAATTTAGTCTTTATAAATATATAAAGCTTTATTAATTACTTAAATTTTTTTATAAATTTAAATAACCTAGAAAAAATTAAAAGAAAGATTCTATAAATATTCTTTACCTTACTTTAAAGTATAATAGTTTACTAGTAAAATAATAAAATAATTAACTTAGCTTATCATAAGCTTTATAAAGAGGGATATAATAAAATTATAAATAAGCTTACTTAATATTTCTTAATAAAGCCTACTTAAGCTACTTATAAATTCTACAAAAACTTCTTAATATTATAAAATATTATTAAAAATAAGTTTATCTTTTAAAAGTTTATTTAAAAGAACTTATATTATATTAAAGCTATAGGTATCCTTAATTAAGAGAACCTTAACTAAAAGGGAGTAATTAATAATATCTAGAATAAGATAAATAAGTAAATTTAAACTTACCTTAAGCCCTCTTATAAATATAAATCATTAGAGAAATATATAAAGAATATTAAGGAGGCAAAGAGTATTTTAATTAATATAGCTAATCATTATTACCTAGAGTATTATAAAAGAGCATAAGCTAAATATTAAGCTAATTAATTACTAGCATATTACTACAATTTATAAGGTACTTAAGATAAGCCTATATAATTCTAATATAATAATTATAATGACCACTATAATTAAGATAATTATTATAGCTAAGACAATTATTATAGTTATAATTAAACTTCCTTTTAATATAACTTCTTTTAATTATCCTTTTACTATAATAATTAATTATACTTATATAATAATAACTAATACTGCTTTAATTACTATAATTATAATAATTAAAATATTAAAAAATATAAAAATAATAAGCCTAAAGATAATTATAAGAGTATTAAGAGGGAATAAAATTAACTATTAAATCTTAATAATAAGAAGAAGGTATATAATATAATTAATAATAATAAGCAGACTAATTATAAAGAGCTATATACTTTATTATCCTTTCCTTTATTAAAATATATATACTAAGTAAATAGCCCTTAAAATATCTTACTAACATCCCTTTCCTTAAGATCCTTAAGTCTTAACCATTATTTATTCATTAACATTATTATAAAAGAGAATAATAAAACTTATAACTTTTATAATTATATTTTTTATTCTTAAAATTAAATATTTAAGTACTTAATTAAATATACTAAATAAAATATATATACTAAGGCTAGCTATAATTATTCACACCCTAACTAATTAATAAAAGCTTTTTATATTTATATTACTTTAATCTAATATATTAAGAATAATATTATTAAAAAGGTTTAGCCTTAACTAACTAAAAGTACCCCTATTAAAAATTATATTTACTTATAAATCAATATTTAAGCTAAGTTAAATAATCCTAACTTTTAAATATATATTAATACTAGCATAAGTTATAACTTAGTAAATTATAAGTTCTTATAATACTTTAATAATATAATTATTATTAAGTATAATACTTATATTATTAAAGGTATTAATAAGGGTTTTATTAAGTTAGTAAAGCTTATATAATAGTTATTCTTAATATACAGCAACTAAGTAGATAGTAGCCTTAATCTTCTTTATTAAACTATAATTATTTAGATTATTAATAATTTATTTATAAATATATTACTTAGTAATAATTAGTTTTATCTTTAATAAGTTAGTATTTAATACTTTAATAATATTATTATATATCTTAAGTAATATAACTTTATTATCTCTTTTATTATTAAGAAATAAGCGCTTAACTTAATTATATATAAGGTTACTTTGGAGAGAGCCTATATACTTGCGCTAAGATAATTTACTTAAGCTATAATATAATACACTAACCTACTAATAGAATATTCCTTTATATTTACCTTTACTTACCTATTAGTAATAAATATATTAATAAACTTAAAGAGTCTTTATTTAATAATCTTATATAATAATATTAATATAATAATTAAGATTAATTATTATATATAATTAGATATTATTTATAAATATAAGGATTTAGCTTACTTTATAGCTTTATTTATTAAAGTAATTAAGGCTTTAAGAATAGCAGTAGCTATTAATATAACTATTCTTATTATTATACCTACTATAAACTTTACTATTAAAGGAATATAGCCTAACTTAATTTTAAGTTTAGTGCTCCTAAAGGGTTAATTAGCAATAAACTATAAATTTAATATCTTAATTAACTTAGTTTATATAATTAAAAATAAGAATATTAATATAAAACCTTTAAATGCTTTTTTTAATAAAGCATTATTATTAATATTATTCTTTAATATTATTTATTATATAATTAAAGGTAAGGGTATTATAAAAGATTTAAATTTAAGGCTTTTTATAAAAAATACTAAAGAGATAAATTATAATTATTTAATACTGCTTTATAATTTTATAAGCTTTAAAGTACTTAATAATATTATAAGTATTATTACTAAGGATAATATTTATATTTATATTATTAATTTAGAAAAGGCTTATTAATTATAAAAGATTATTAAGAAGTTTTTAAATATATAAAAATATAAGGCTTTAATTAATATACCTAAGGAGTAGATAATAAAGGTGCCTTTACTTAATAACTAATAATAAGCTAAACTTAATTATTCTTATTATTTAATAGCTTAATAAAATAAGAAGTTTATTAATTAAGTTTATAATAATCTTTAAGAAGGTAAATAATTAAACTTTGTTAATAATATTTATTCTTTTATTATACTTATCTTTATAATTTAATATAATATTTATAAGGTTGAGAAAGAATAAATTATTATTAACTTATAACCTCTTAATAAATAAATAATCCTAAATAATTATCCATTATTACTTTAAAAGAATATTATTAAATTTATTTATAATAAGTAGTATATTATAATTATTAATATTATTACTTTCTTTTTTTAATTCTTAATTTACTTAGCTTATTAAAATTACTTTATAATTATAAATTATTATAATTTAAAATACTCTTATATAGCCTTAATAAGATTTTAAAACTTACTTATTTATATATAATATTTTATAAATTACTTACTTTATAAATATTATAACTTCTACTATACTTTTATTAATAATATTATAATCTTTTCTAATATATATAAGGAGTATATAGCTTATTTAAAGCAGATATTAGTACTTTTTAATTAATATAAAGTATTATTCTCTTTTATTAAATTATATATTAGCTATCCTTTAATAAAATTACTTAATTTCTATATTAATACCTTAGAATAAACTATAACTAAAGAAAGGACTAAAGCCTTTTAAAAGCTTAAATTTCTAGCATTATTTAAAAACCTTAAGATATATTTAAGCGCTATTAATTTCCTTTATATAATAATCTTATACTATACTTAAATATTTAAATTACTACAATATTATAAAATAACTTTATTAACTAAGGATCGCTAAATAAAATAAATTATCACTAGCAATAAGAATAAGTATTAGGTATATACTTATTATATATATTATAAGCCGACGCTTAATAAGATCAAGAGCTTTAAAACTCTCTAAACCTTTATTTATTAAAAGATATAAATCTTTTATATAAATCCTTATAAGAAGTTATTCTTATAAATAAATAATTACTTATAACATAGCTTTAATATAATAACTTTTTAACTCAAGGAGGATTTTATATAAAAACTAGGTAAATATATTTTAGCTTAGGCAATTTTACTTATAACCTTTTTTAATTACTACTTTATTAAGGCAGAAACTAACTATAAGCCTTCTAAGTAAAAGGTTACCTACTTAATATAAGCTATAAAGCAATTATATATTATAATTCTCTCTAATTATTATAAGCCTTTAATTATTTTAATAAATTATAATATTATAAAAAACATTTTTAATAATACTTATTTAAATACTTTTTTAATAAATTATACTAATTAGCATCTTATTAATACTTTAATTTACTTAATAAAATACTAATTTAACATCTATTACATAATAGGCCAACTAAACTTTATTCTTAATACTTTATTATAATTAATAATAAAAAGTAATAAAATAATTAAATAATAAGAGGGTTCTAATATATTAAATACTATTTTAAATAATTTATAAGCTTATAATCATCAGAATAATAAAGAGAATAACTTAATCTTATTCCTCTTAAAGGCTATTATATCTTTATAAATATATATATACTTTATAAATATATATAAGGCCTTATTTATTTATAATAAGATTATTAAGGCACTATATATACTAAATATTACAAATTGCAAGCCTATTATATAATATTATAATAAGGATATTATCTTTATTTTTAAGCCTAGCTACTTATTCTATTTATATAAATAACTATTATATAATATAAATAATAATAATAAGGAGTAATTAATAATTCTATAAGTATTAATTTAGGAATTTCTATATAATATATATAATAATAAGCATTACTTTAAAAAAAATTATATAGCTAAGGCACTTAATAATATATATTTCTTAAGAAAAAAGCATTATATTATATAATATATATATTATTATTATTAATATAAAATATAAAAGAAAGATAATTAAAAGTTAATTAAGAGCCTTTAATTAATCTAAGCTTTAACTAAGCTAATACATATTATTTTTATTAATTTTATTATAGGACTACTTATTATACTTTTAATAAATATACCTTAATAACTAAAGGATTTTAATTTCTTTAATATTTTAATACTTATTATATATAAAACCTTTAAGTAAATATTATTAATTTTAAGGCACTTAAAATATATATTAAAGCAATAGGGTATAATGCTAAGAAGGTAATTACTTCTAAGTAATTAAGCTTACTTATACATTATTATCTTTAATTAAAATGCTAAATTTATTTCTTAATTTTAAATAAATCTATAAAAAAGCTTTAACACTTAATTACTTATAACTATAATATATTATTTATAATTTAATAATACTTTTAAATAAAAAAATTAAAATATAAAAGTAGCCATTTATTATTATATAATAGAATACCTTAATAAACTATAAGTTAATATTTTACTTACTTTATAATAAAACTTAAATAAAGCTTATTAGTATTTAATTAATGCTAATCCTTATAAATTTTTATTTAAATTTAAAATCTTATTTTCTTTTAAGTAATTTATTAATATTATTTAAAAGCTATTAAATATTAAATTTATATAGGAATACTTATAAAAGGATGCTTAATTAACTATAAATATTATAGCATTAGAATCTAAGAAGCTATATAATATTATTCATTATTAAGAATAATTTAAGGTTAATAATAAGGTATAGCTTTATATAGATAGAGCTTATAAGCCTTTTTTTTAATAAAATAATAAAATATAATTATTATAAAAAAATCTATTTATTATTATATATAAAGTATTATCTCTAACCTATAAACTTAATTTCAAGATTAGCGACTAGGATAAGGATATATAAATTTATTTTATAATAAATATATAGTATTTTAGCTAATATTATATTAAAAACAACCCATTTAGCTATAAGCTATTAAAACCTAATCTAATATATTATTATGTGGAGGATAATAAGCCTACTAATAGCTTAGCTTTAAAAGAAGAATATAAAGTTAAATATATATTAAATAAGAAGATTAAGTATTAAGGCGGAGGAGATATATTAAGATATTTTATATATTAAAAGAGTTAATTAACTTAGTATAATAAATAAAAGTTATTTTATAAATTAATTAACTATTAGGAATTAATTAATATATATAAAGCTATATATCCTAATACTATTATAAAGAAGGATATTCTAAAGAAGCAAAGAAAGCTATAAAAATAAATTAACAAAATAATTTTAACGCCTCTATTTATATAATATTCTTAATATATTTAAGAGTATTAATAATAAAAATATTATATTTTTTTTAATGCCTAATACTTATAGTAGCTGCTATAAGGGCAATATATTGCAGATATTGCTAATAGGGCATATAAACCCTATGGGTTATATACTAATTAAATAAGGTATATAGTGCCTTTTAATAGACCCTATTAGGGACCCCTAAAATAGCAGCAATCTATGCATAGTACCTACTATTTAACTGCACTTTAGAGTGACCGCTACAATTATTTAATAATTAATAATTAAATTTAACCTTTTATAAATATTAATTATATAATAAGAATATATATAATATTAAAATTAAATATTAATAAGGAAGCTTATATAAAGATTATATAAAGTTTTAATTAATAAATTTAATATTTTATATATTTAATTATTTAAAATTAATTAATAATTATAAACTTTTTTTTAATAATTAAAACTTTTAAACCTTTAAGATAAATTTAACTTTATATATTATATTATATTATTATATATTTATTTATAATAAATTTAATATAAATTTACTTAATTCATATAATTTTAAAATATTTATTTTATTTAAAAATAAAAAAGCTGTTTATATATTATCTTTAAAAAATTATAAGTTTTTTATTATTTATTAATATTAAAGATAATTAAAGATTAATAATATTTTATATTTAATTTTATTTTTTAAAAGTTATTAAATATTATTAAATAAAATAATATAAATTTAAATATATACCTTTCTTTAAAAATAATAATAATTTATAATAATATAATATATTTATTTAAAAAACTCCTTAAATAATTAATAAATAAAACTTATAATATTTTATTTATATATTAATATAAAATATTAAAGATTAAACTTTAAATATATATTAATAAAGAAATAAAACTTAAAATTAATTTACTTAAATTATATATTAATAACCTTATTTATTTTTATATATAGTTTTTTAAAAAGAAGATTAATATTAATTAATTTAATATAAAATTAAATTAAGAAATAAATATTAATATTATATAATTAAAAATATACCTTATTTTATATTAATTAAATTATATAATTTATCTTAATTTAATTTTTTAATTTTACTTTTATCTTTTAAATTATTTAAATAAATAATATAATATATATTTATTATAAAAAATATTTATTTAAATAATAAAGATTATATATATTTATATTTCTTAGCTCCTCCTTATATATTATTATTAATTAATTATTAATATTATAAAAAAATATAATTTATAATAATTTCTTCCTTTATATTTAATTATTTATAATTATTTAAATATATTAAGGTTTTAATTTAAAATAAACTTAATATATTTAAGCCTTCCTTTTATTTAATAATATTTAAATTATTAAATTATTAATTATTATAATTCATTTATTTAATTAAAAAATATTTTTAATTTTTTTATTTAATTATAATATAAATAGCTTATTTATTTAATCTTTTATTATTTTATTATTATATAAATTAAATTTTAATTATATCCTTTTTTCCTTTTTTATTTAATATTAATTTATTTTTAAATATAATTTATTAATCTTAAAAAAATATAAAATTATATTTATTCTTATTATCTTCTTTAATTTTCTTAATTTAAAATATAATTATAAATATATAAAAATTAATAATAAACTTTATATTTATAATTAATTTAAATATATTAATATTATTATTAAATATAATTAATTAAATAATATATTAATTTTTAAATACGAAATTAAGCTTAATATAAAGATATTAAAGGAATTTATAAATTAAATCCTTATATAATAAATATTAATAAATAAATTTAAATAATAATATTTAATATTTATTATATTTAATAATTTAAATATAATTATAAATATTTAATTCTTTAATTAATTTAATTATATATTCTTTAAAATAAAGAGTAATATTAATTTAAATTAATAGCTATTATTTAAATTTATATATTTTTTATTTATTTTAATATTAATTTTAAATTATAATTTTTATATTAAAAATAAATAATTTAATTAAATTTAAATTAAGAATTATAAATATAAGTATAATTTAGCTTTATATATTATTAAAAAGTATTAAATAGTTTTATATAAAGATTATTTATAAAGATTAAGAAGATATAATTAAATTAATAATATTTAAAAAGGGAAGATTATAATTTAAATAATAGCATTAATATAAATTTATAAATTTAATTTTAATATAAAATATATATATAATTAAATATTTAGCTATAAATTTAAAGGGTAATATAAATAATATTATTTTATAATAATAAATTATATATAATATTATATAAGATTATATAATTATAAAAAGGGGTATAAGAAAAGAAAATAAAATTATATAAAATTAATTAATAAAAAAACTTTTAAATTTAAAAAATAATAAATAAATATAAGGAGATATATAATTATATATTATATAATTAGCTTAGATTTTAGGTATTTAAATATATTTAGAGGTATATGTTTATAGAGAAAATTTAGGGGTGTAAGGGGTTTTTGGAAAGTCAGCCTTATCGCGCATTATACTGCTCGACCGCGGGCCGATCTGCGGGTCGATCACCAGGCACCAGCAACAGATTCTGGATTTGGCGCTTCCCGGCTACACATATCTGGCTCTTGTGGCCCTGTTCTTGTCACATTTCTCCGTTGAGACTCTAAAGCCCTAAAACACTCCTTCACTTCGCGTCGAGGGTTTCCCTCAGTTTGAGAACACAATGGATCCGCAGCCGTCCCATGCGAACGAAACCGACATCAAATTCCGCAAAGCGAGTATCGATATTCTCGACGAGCCTCACCGCGATGCCGTGGCATCCGCCATCTCAAGGGTCCTGTCCACTGAGATAGCCGAGATCACATACGCCCAAATTGTTGATGGCCTCCCACTTCTAGAAGTCTTCAAAGACGTTTACGGCTATCTCACCGTCCTCGATCACCCAATTCACCAGCATACACAGCGTAAAGACAATACGCTAGACACAGTCCGCCAGTTCCGTGACGAATTTGATCCAAGTATCCTCCAGTTCGACATTCCGGTGAGCTATAAGCACTTCATCCCTCTGAGTATGGGGTTTCTTGGGCTTTGTTATTAATATGTACCGAAAGCTCTTATCAGCATTCCAGGCTGCCTCTCCCGGTTCCAGAGCCTTCGGCATACGGCTGATTGAGATTATCGCTATTTCAGTCCACCAAGTTGCAGTGCTATTGTACCAAAACAATTCTGATCTGTCCACGCCAGGATCAGCCCTACAGATGGTGCACACCTGGACCCCGCCTAAAGATGACTACGACGGCAGCTTATGGTGGCGCTTCAACCGTGACGGGCCGCCGGCCACGCTGTTCCTCCATACCTGGTACCGCAACCATGCACAGTACCCTCATGGTGCTGCAGACGTGGCGGGATATTGGGCCGAGAACAGGGTGCTCGGAGGGGTAGTCCTCTTTAACCGCAAGGCGGAGGCGAGAGAAGGCAGCAGTGCCGGGGCGGATGCGGTCTATCTCCACCCCGACCGTAACGAGGTCACGTACCGGATCTGCCTTCTCACGGATGCACAGAAGAAGGCCCTGCTCGACTTCTTGCTGGATAAGCCCGGCACTGGGTCTACCTGTCCGCTACCAATCATCCCCGACGAGACCAATAGGCAACGTGTCGACCCGGAGGAGCCCATACGGTACACTGGTGTTTATCGTGACCAGTGGGAGAGGAAGATGCCGCCGCCCTTCTGGATGGGTGACGGGAGAGGCTCATGCGTGTACAATCCGCTTGACTTCACAAGCAAGATGGACCAAGAGGATGCGAGATCGCGTTTCAGGAGCAGGTGGGATAGGCGTGGTGATGATGATGATGAGTGAGACTCAGAGATGTATCTGCTGTTTTAGACGGTGAAAGTCTTATCCCAGGCCTAGATTCTAGTTCAAGCATGCAGGATGGTCTCGACTCGGCCCAGAGAGTGAGAGCACCGGAATTTGCACGCAATACGGACAGAGACAGGCTAAATTCTACCTGTTTTCAGACTCGTCAGCCTGACGATGGAGAAGGTTTCTCTCTTTTTGTTATATTGATATAGTACCAAGGGTTTAGCCGCGCAGCGGTCCATATTTCTGCCAGCGTCGCAAAAGCATCCTGAGAATTGAGCAACTAAGTTGGTTGACATGACTCACAGTGGGAACAATTACCTGAGCAAAGAGGTACTATATGTATTTTAGAAGAAGAGATGTTGGTCGGCCAGAAGCTACGAAAATAGTTCTCCGAATGTCACCGTGTTGATAACAAACTCCTTCATCCGTCCTCTGGGGTAGCTGTTGAAGACATTTTCGGGTCCACTTGAGAGGGCAAGCTGCGGCACTTGTGCGGCGGGGATGTGCAGTCTAGTGGAGTATCCTACAGTAATGGGGGCGCTGAAGGCAGGGGACGGATTACCGACCAGCCATTTCTTCTGATGGAGCATTGAAGCTGGAGCTCGCTCGCGCCTGTCTTGACGGCGCTGCATGTTGGCGCCCAAGCAGTCGATCTGCATTTCTCGTCACCTGTTTTAGAACTGACTGGTAGGTTCAACTGCGTAAAGAACCAATGAGGCTGTGGAAACGGTGTGACGACAATTCATCGTGACGGTTGTGTGCTTATAAGATCGTCCACTGCAACATCCACCAACTCTGATTGATAACAAGGTTGAATGTATTGTGCACTTACGGTCCTGTGCCAACTTTCCATGCGGACAGAGGACAACATACACCATGGAGAATTTTCCAAATTACCCTCCGGCTGTCCAAGATGCAATCCTCAACGGGCCAGCACTACCACCACCTGATGGTGTAGTCTCGGACTTCGAGAACCCATCTAATCACAACACCGAGGCTCTTGTTTTGGCTGTTGTATGCATATCGCTGGCCTTGGTGGCGGCTTGTTTACGGTTTTACTCGCGTTTATTTGTCTCCAAAAACCTCCACCTTGAGGACTGTGCGTCGATTTCTTTTTGCATGCCCTGCCACTCACCTCTCATGCGTAAATATCTGCGCGTGCCTTAATTGTGGCTGACAATCGAACACAGACATTGGCCTTGCAGCATTTGTAAGTCGGAGAGCTACTCGAGCAAATTAAAAACTGCGGGCAAGCTAACACAGACGTAGGGATTTTATGGTGGCTTTCTTTGGACTTACTTTTCATATTACACCATCTGCGGATTTTTCGTCCATCAGTGGGACATTCAAGTCAAAACCTTGTTCAATGTTTCATACGTAAGTTTGTAACAACCATGATATATCACTCGCCCAACCCAGGTAAAGACCTCCCATGTGAACAACCATTTGCTCACATCAACGACTCTTTCAGGTGGTCATTATTCTGCCAATCGTGTATGGTTCAGTCATGCTGTTGATAAAGCCAGCCATTCTTCTGGAGTGGACGCGTATATTCGTTCCTCAGGGCAGACGCAGTAAGTGTCACCATTATAATGCCACGAAAGCACATTCTCGACAAACCCCCCTGAGCGTCCCCCCCTTAATACCTAGGTATGACGACGAGAAGACCACAAGGAAACGTTCCCTGAATTAGGCTTCGGACTATGCTAACCCCATCGTTCAAGATTCGTTCTTCTGGATGGCACGTATACTAATGCTCGCTAACGTGTTGATGTACCTCTCCGGAATTATTGCGACTTCTCTAGCATGCATACCTCTCGAAAAGCTCTGGCACAAATGGTTGCCCGGAAAGTGCATTGACCGAAAGGCGCTCGATGTATTCAGTGCCACCTTCAATCTAATAACGGACATAATAATCCTCATCCTTCCACAAAAGGTCATTTGGAAGCTGCAAATGACAGCGAGTCGGAAACTTGGCATCTCTTTGGTATTTTCCATTGGTCTACTGTACGTTGTGCTTTACTATTCCAGGGCGCACATGAGAATGTTGCAAACAAAGAAGCCGACGAGAGCTCAACTCAGCGCATGCGCGTGTGCCGCTGGCCGCCTTTATGCCTGTGTTACCCAGTCGTATGGAGGGTCTGGCGATGCCACGTATACGCTTGGAAAAACGTTCCTCTGGGCCATGGCGGAAACGACTTGTGTTTTGTTGGTCTTTTGCATCCCAGCGATACCCAAAGCCTTCAAAGACAACCAAAATGGATTCATCAGCCGCATCGCTAAATCTGTGCGCTCCTGGGCCCGGATTGGCTCGTTCGGTAGCCCCAAGAATCCCGCCGACAATCAGTCGTGGCTGCCGTATGACCAAGACAGCCTGCAACAACACAGTACCGCCCCGAGTATTAGGGGACACCGATTTGGAGCAGAAATGAAGCCAGAGAAGACCGTGAGCTTCGAGAATGTCAATCTCGTGCAAAATGTTTCGATTCAGCCCGGCACTTATGGCCCCTACGGACAAGTTCAATACCCAGTGCACGGAAGCGGTATCCTCAGAACGACCGAGGTTCTGCAGCAGAAAGATAACATTTTACAGGGGCATGCAGATGCCTATGGTGAAGGCCCAGGCCTCGATCAGCGGCACCAATGGGCTAACAGCTGAGTCAATGACTGAGTGGAAAATAATCTGGCTTTGCATATGTCCATGGATGCTGCTCCGCCGCCTTGTGCAAGACCCGGGGGTTGGGGCCGGGAAACATAGCGGTCCACGTGGGGACCTGGAGGATTCAGCTTGCAGGGGACGGGGAGGCGGCTGGATGGACTGCCGTAAAACCACCAACGGTTACATTGCTGCATTGGAGGTGGCACGTTTTGCGGACCTTCAGAACCAACAACATGAAGAAACGGCCCAGTCCGGAGCTAGTGTCCAGGGGCTGAATATGCAAACCAGGGTCTTTTCTCCCGCCAACAGTGCCATCAGCGACTCAGTATCGCACGGCTCCATATACAAGGAAGGAAAACAGGAGATCGACCCGCTTGAATAATTTTTCGGGTGGTATTTTCTGCTCAGCCATTCAGGCTGCAACCAACATCCAATGCAAAGTTCACCAATCAGATGGTCTGCCAATGACCAGTCGCATCGGCCTTTCGGTACAGAGTCGTTCCCATGAAGCACTTTGTGACTAGTACTGGCACCAGAATGGGGTATCGCATTGGCATGGGGTCTTGATTTCGGCCCGTTTGGGAGCCTTGCAAAATCCTTGCGGCACAGACACTGGAGGGCCAGGCACCCGCAGGCACGACACCACACAGAACGGCAGCTTGCGGTGAGTAATGAAAAGACAAATGGGTCCCATTGTATGGCACCGAACACTCCGGACACCTTCCGTGGGGCCACTCTCCTGGAATAACGAGGCCTTGGGTGACGTGAGAGGCCCCGAAGCACTTCTCCGAGGGACACAATATCGAAAACTGAGATGGTGGATCTACAGCATTAGCGAATCGTGCCTTGTTGGTTGCAATTGCTGAATTCCTCGCTGGCTCATTGGGGTCTACGTTGTGGTTCGTATCTGGCGAGGTGAAAGCGTCGGGCAGTGGGCCCAAACCCTTGTCCCGAGGTCGACTGCAGGAAAGACAACTAACACCAGTCTCAGTCTGGAATGGCGTGTCACTTGCCGAGGTATGTTTCTCTCTTTATATATGAGGTGGTTTCAGAAACTGTCAATGAAAGCAGAGCCTGCGCCAGGAAGTATGAGGGAAGCAAGCTGACAGCGCGAGGGTTTCCAACAAAGCCCACGCTTCGGAGAATTGTCAACAACTCTCAAATCAGAGGGCTGGGCAATGGATTCACAAGATGAGATAGAACGGAGCGATTTGCTCAACGTGATCAGATTCGGAGCCTTAGTGTTGGGTCCGCTGGTATGGAACAATTGAATTATCTCCCTGAGTACTAGGGATACTAGGTCCATTCTATGTGCTAAATTACCACTTACTCAGTTGATCCTCGCAGTGATATCGCGACTTGCTCTCGATCCCCTCAAGAAATTTCCCGGTCCGCTCGCTGCAAAGATCACGAATGGCTATGGCGGTTTCTACGCATTGAAGCGACGGCTTCATCTTGAGACATACAAAAACCACCTGAAATATGGTACGAGATCCAATTTTGCGCTTGGGAGAAAATTCATTGACTTCGGAGCTTCAGAGGCCCCGTTGTGAGACAGGCTCCAAACCGCTTGAGCTTCAATACGGTGACTGCTCTTCAAGGTACCTGAATCCATGTTTCGTCCAGCTGCTGAGGCGAGAACATTGAACTAATGGTTTTTAAAGAAATTTACCTGAACTCGGGCGTCACCAAAGGAGAGGCTTATCTAGGTGCACGACTCACTGGACAGCCAAGCATTTTCGACACGTTGGATAAACGCGAACACAGTCGCAAACGAAGAGCTATTGGCCAAGCATTATCAGAACGATCCATGCAGTCTTTCGAACCGACGATCATCTCTCAAGTCGATGTGTTCTTGCGGGAATTGTTACGCTCCAGCCAGCAGAAGGAAAATGCGAACATGTCGCAGCGCTGCTTGCGTCTAGGCGGTGACATTATCTGCTATCTTGCTTTTGGGTACCCTCTCAATACGCAGACCGAGACTACCAACCGACCCTTCTTAGAGGCCATGGATTCTATCAGCGCCCGGGTCAGTCTGTATGTGTCTTGGCCCGCTACGTCGATTGTTCTCGACCCACTTATCAAGTGGCTTGCGAAAAAGAGGGTTGCAGAATTCCGTAAATCCGTTTTTGCTATGATTCACGCACGAACAGCCATGGAAAAGGACGCTCAGCACGATCTCTATGCAATGGCACTCAGCGATAAGACTGGGGAGGGGGGAAACACATCCGACGATGGCCTTCACGGGAGCGAATTGTGGGCAGAAGCTACTTTCTTTATCACCGCTGGTAAGATTCAGATAATGGATGACATTCGTCTGAGATGTGGAGCTAAGACCTACGCCTTTAGGGGGAACTACAACATCGACCACAATGACTGCGGCTACATTCTACCTCTCACGCAACCCAGACGTCTATCAGCGAATCGCAGCTGAAGTTCGCACGACGTTCTCCTCTGGTAACGAGATCCGAAAAGGTACCAAGCTCAACTCCTGTGTTTATCTACGCGCGGTCATCGACGAGACTCTTAGGATAGCGCCTTCTTCACTAGGAACCCTGTGGCGCCAGCAGGACACGTCCACCCCGTCTAACGCCAAGCAGACTTTCGTTGTGGACGGACACGTGATCCCCCTAGGCGTACAAGTCGGCGTCAACCCATATTCCTTGCTTCATAACGAAGAATACTTCTCGGAGCCATTCAAATTTAAACCTGAGCGATGGCTAGGCCCGGAGGACTCCCCCGAGCTGCGGCAAATGAGGCGTGCCCATGCACCCTTCGCCCTTGGCGAAAGGGGGTGTGCCGGCAAAGCAATGGCCTACCTTGAGATTAGCATCATGCTGGCCAAGACGTTGTGGTATTTCGACTTTGAAAGGGCTCCCGGCGCGGCCGGAGAAGTGGGCAGTGGTGGGCATGCAAAATTCAAGGGTGATGTGGATAGGAAGAGGCAGGATGAGTTCCAGCTGTTTGATATTATCACAGCCGCACACGATGGGCCGCACCTCACTTTCAAGCCCCGCGGAGATTTGTGGCAGGAGCTATGACCTTGTATTAGGCAGTGGTCGAGACCCTGGATCATCTTGCACACTAATTGGGCTAGCCAACTGCCTATAGAGAAGTCTCTGCGCAATTTTGCTATAGAGGTGCACACACTAATACTACTATAAATCCAGGTACATGATTGCCTTTGCAGCCTTCTCATCATTCTCCGCTCTATAGCGAGTTGATGATGACGCCTTCTGCCGACAACAAGCTGTCAAATCCCTACCTCCTAATCCAAATACTGGGATTTTCTCACGACGGCTCGCTCTTTTCACCGACAGTCTGCTCATTGTTCTTGATAAATACTTCCCTGTTTATTCGCTGACAAATCTTCAAGAGCCTCCCCAATCAAGAGGAGTACAATTCGCATACAAATGATGGGCCGAGGTCTATTGCCTTGAATGCCTTGTTGTTTTTACATAAACCACACACCTACGATCTACGTCTTGAGCTGTTTTATGGATCTGCATGTCTGTGATGGCGTATACTCTGTCCAAGTTGCGTCAAACGCAGTTTGGGTTGCAGAGACCAGACTTTTGTAATAGCTCTCAGGGATGATACAAACACCGGTTTAGTTTTACAAGCAGGCGGGACTGAGCCATGTCTAGAACGAGTTGTGGGTTGTCCCTAATAAGAAGGCTAGGGCGGATCGTGATTGGGTTGCACAAAGGCGCATTTCGGGGGCCCCTAAGCTGAGTTTAGTGTCTCCGGGATCGGTCTGACGGTAAGAAGCGGCATTTCGCCATCGAACCAAGCTTTGAGCTACTTTTATCACTTGTTCTTCGTCTTCCAGAGCGGTGTTCAGAGTGTAGACGATCATCCACCACTTCACAAGATTCATGGCACCATGTCACAAGCACGAGCTGTAACAGTTGAGCTTCAAGACCTCGAGATCTATCCACACACAAGCGTGTTGCATGACAAGGCCTCCGCCCAGCAACCTACAGACGTTGGCGGTTCCGAGACACGGCCTTTGTGCGAAGAGGCTTCTCTGCCCCGTGTCGATGGAGGAAAGGATGCCTGGTCGTTCCTGGCTGCTTGCTGGGTCGTTGAGGCTATAACATTTGGTGAGATCTTGCCATTCACTGCCGGTGTTCAAAAAGCTTTCATAAGAATTCAACTGACTTGTGAGAATCAAGGCTTCGGTTTCTCCTTTGGTATCTTTCAGGATTACTATAGCTCGCATAAGCTATTCTCCGGCTCAAGCAGCATTGCTGCCATTGGTACGACCACGTCGGTGAGCTGATTCTATCATACCGTCTGATTGCTGGATGAGTTCTGACTGAGCAATCTCATCAGGGACTGCTGTACATAGGAACACCTTTCGTCCTTACGATCTGCCGCCTTTACCCTCGATGGACCCGATGGTTTACCCTCATCGGGCTGACCATCTGCTCCCTGTCCATGGCTTTGAGCTCGTTCTGCAACACTGTGCCTCAACTTATCGGAGTTCAGGGCTTTCTCTTTGGATTGGGCGGGTGCATAGCGTACTGCCCTTCCACGTTATACATCGATGAGTGGTTTGACCGACGCAAGGGCATGGCCTACGGCATCGTGTGGAGCGCCGCAGGTGCTGGAGGTGTCATCCTCCCTCTAGTCCTTCAGGCCCTGCTCGACAGTCTTTGTTTTAGAACTACGATGAGGATATGGTCCGGTATTATCTTTGTGGGCGCCATCCCCTTGACTTGGTTTGTTAAGCCCAGGCTACCAGTCTTGGCGAATCGTCACAGAAAGCCCCTGAGGATGCGATTCGCCATCTCAAAACGATTCATCCTCTACCAGACCGCCAACGTGATCGAGGCGACGGGCTATTTCCTCCCCGGTATCTACCTTCCAACATTCGCCCGCGAGACTGCTGGTACTTCGAACTTCATGTCAACATTGACACTTCTGCTGATCAACGTCACCTGCACGATGGGCTTAGTAGCCATGGGCTCTCTGAGTGACAGGCTCCAAGTCACAACTTGCATGATCCTCTCTGCAACAGGTACGGCCATATCTGTCTTGGTGATTTGGGGGCTCTCAGCTTCACTTCCTCTCGTGTACGTCTTTTGCGTCTTTTATGGCTTGTTCGCCGGGTCCTGGTCAGCAACATGGCCAGGGATTATGAGAGAGATGGCCCGGAATGGCGAGACCGATGGTTACGGACTGACTGATCCTGTCATGGTTCAAGGACATCTCTGCGTGGGCAGAGGGCTCGGAAATGTTGTGTCTGGACCGCTGAGTGCTGCTCTCATATCAGGGTCGCCATGGAAAGCACAGGTTGGAGGGGGTTATGGATCAGGATATGGCGTGCTGATTTTGTATACGGGTGTCACGGCATTGTTCGGTGTAGTTCCATTCTTCGGGAAGCTTGTGGGCCTCCTGTAAGTCTACGAGAGCAGGTCTTCGTTCAGTGTTTAGAACTCATTTGATCAATGGGCCCCACTTTCAATTCGTAGCCATTTTATATTATGTTCTTGTCCCCGACTGTTCCTTCATTATATGGGCCTTCCTGTGGGTAGACAAGATATCTTCCAAGACCACATTTTGATATGGCCTCAGCAGAGATCGATGCACGACGTTTTGAAGCGGTATCTGGGCAAGTGGGTCTCAAGAAATGTGCACCCTTGTAGGAATATTATGGACATTGTCAGCTCCGTCCTTGAGTAAGGAGCAATGCTATAAAAGATAACTATGTACAGTAAATTGCCAATCGACCACAAGTCTCCCCCTAACCAGTCCAGAGCTTGGGTCCCGGGATCGTGTAGCTGGTGATGGTGGTGTAAGGGTTGAACAGAATGCCAGGGTCGGTGGCCTTGTACAGGTTCACGCCGAGGGTGCCCCCGGACGGAACAGCAGTGCCGGAGCCGGTGACCTGGATGTTGATGCAGAAGGGGTACGCCTGGGCGCCGTTGGCAGACCCCGCGCCGTGGGCGGCGATGGTCTCGTGGCGGAAGACGTAGGTGCCGGCCTTGAGGGTCTTGGGCACGGTGATGGTCCACGTGTTGTTGTTGTTGATCATCTCCTGCGCGGCCCAGACCTGCGTGTCGTAGTTGATGCCGGACTCGTCGATCTTGGTCCAGAGGAGCTTGGACTTGTCAATGGAGGAAGGCGAGCCGGTGTAGGGCGCGATGTAGGTCAGCATGGGGCCCAGGCCGTGGGGCCACGTCGTCCACTGGAACTCGATGGTGCCACCCGCGCTGACGGTGCCTGCGATGCTGCCTGGGGCCGAGTTTATGTGGCAGTTGATGTCTTGTGTTCCAAAGTTGTTGGGCTGTACGAAGCCAAGGTCGGTAGCCTCCTCGTACCTGGAATCGCGTGAGCAAGTCTTAATAAAAGCCAGACAGGGTTGAAATAAGGTGTGGGCAATCTTACCATCCGGCGATCGCAGGGAGAGTACCTCCATTCTTCACGAGATAGTAGTAATCCACTAGAGTGAAGTGGCTTGGTCAGTTGCGAATGAATAAATTCAGGCACACAGGCAGAGAAGAGACTATAGGATGATCCCGAAGACTCGATCCTATTCGCGTAGCGTGCAGAACTTACAGATGTAGCCCTGGTTGTACTTTCCATCCGTAACAAATCCTGAAACGAGACCGTGGGCAAGAGTGGTAGTGGCAAAGCCACACACTGCGGCGGCGATCAACTTGAGTGACGGCATACTGGCTTTACCCGTTGACGAGAAGGTGTTTGCAGATCGCCGGTTGTGATGTCAGCACAATGCAAAGTAAATCAATATCCCGACCCGGACTTCGCAACCCTTCTTATACTCAATCTTTCCAGATCAGCATGATTAATATTAGCGCCGCCGTGTTTGCTTCTTGATGTATTCGCTGGCATCACTGGGCCAGAACAACACAACAAGTGGAGTGCACAGAGCCGCTGCTTGTAAACTCGGAACGCCAAGACGGACGGTGCAGGTGTGACAGCGGAGGGTGAGGTCCGATTTACTCATCTAGTCCTTTCGGCGACAGGAACGGGAGTGGGGGGTTAACGGCTGACCAATGACTGGGATGTTTCGCTATGGCGTTGTCAGGATTATGCGACAGTGTGGAGCACGAGTACTACTGACACCATCTTAATGACATGATCTTTCATCCCTGATTAGCGGGACTTGCTGTGATCCTTTCTAGACAAGGCCCGTCATGGTCCGGAAACACTATTTCGCCGGTATTTGTTCGACGATCCCTGGGTTAGGTGTTTGGAAGGAAACAATAAGGCCAAATTGGTAACCTTATAAAAAAGCCGAATGTACTTCTACGCCTTCTCGAATTGCCATCCGAGCCCATCTCAAGGCTGTGAAGGCTCGCGCGTCCAACAGTTCGTGCTTTGAGTTGTATAATCCACTCAGAATCTCACGTAGTGGAAATTCGAAAGGCTCGAAGACACCATTATCTATTATGCTGGCACCCAAGATGTCGCCAAGGTGCCGCTCCGGGACAGAAACCACCGCAGGAGACAATCGGGAAATACCTGCTGACCAAGGCCACCTGGCTGTCAAGCGATGAGGCGTCCTTGATCTTTTGTGCATTGGATCGACCACGAAAAGTGTGTTCTAGATGCCACGAAAGGCGTTGCCGGGGCGAGTGGTGCCACACATGCCCACGAGGCTGCAGGTGCGGCATCCTTTTCCGATAGCACGAGCTTGGAAGGGCGCGACGACCTTCTACTACTATGTTCCTCTTGTCCAGTTATGGGTGTGCTTCATCTTGTCTATTTCAAGGATTGAAGACCTACGTGACCTGCGCTATGCCAAGTCGGGTAGTCGTTAATTGTCGTCGTGATCCAGGGATGTCAATTTTGCATCAATAAGAGCTCAGATAACCACATAGTGTAAGTAAGACCGGCCGCAGAGACGCCGCAAATCGGAAAGAAGCACTTCTTGCCTTGCTGTACGCGCAATCTCACAAAACTTGATGCACTGACGTTCCAGAGTCACAATCCTGGCATTGTCCCGCACCACCAGGACGCGTGGACACTATGTGAAAAATTTCCTGTGTGAGTTCTTTGCAAGATACTCGTGTGGGGCTTTAATAAGTCGCCAATGTTTATGATTGCGGAATTGTCTAGTCTACCTTTCTAGATCGATAACCTCCTTAATTGGCTCTATAATGTCATCAGAGAAAGCAGATACCGTGGTCAGCCCCAACGGCCTCCTACCCCGACCAGACCCGTACGAAAAGAAGTGCGAGACAACCGCCTTTACCCCTGCCACGCCCACCTTGGACAGCGCCCAGTCAGCATGGCTGAGCTTGGACTGCAGCTCGATGGCCGCCTTGAGGTCACCGTCCTGATACAGTTGCAGCAGCCGCACGTGCGTCTTGGGCGCAACGTTGGCCAGCGCTGCAATGACACCGTTGGAGCCGGCCACGAGCGCAGGGAGGAAGAAGTCCGACTTGCCCGCGAACGGCGAGAACCCATCTTTGGGCAGCGCCGACGCAACGCGCTGCAGCTTTCCGACGTTTCCACACGTGAGCTTGACGCCCACGATCTTGCCCGGGTGCTTCTTTGCCAGCCTGATGACAGAGTCTGAGCTGATGTCGATTCCTGAGGTAACACCCGGGAAGTTGTAAATTAGGATCGGAAGTTCGGAGTCCTTCGCGACCTAACGTTGCACATGTCAGTATCAATTCCTCGCTCCCTACAACTCCGACTCGACACGACCTGCGACCCGTCGCGTGAGATAACATACCGCACTGAAGAAGCCCTCGACCACCGCCGGCGTCATGGCAGCAACCCAATATGCCGGAGGAAGCACCAACGCAAAGTCTCCGCCGGCTTCCTTAGCCTCGGCGATGTAGGACAGCGTCTCGCGGACACTCGGTGCGCCGCAGCCAACAATTAGCTTCACCTGGGGGAAGCCGAGCTCGTTCAGATGTGTGCGGGCAGTCTGGATGATGGTTCTTCGCTCATCATGTGTGACATGCGGCGCCTCGCCATTGCTACCCTGTAGTACCAGTCCTGTGACACCGCCCTCTGCCATGCGCTGGATGTGGGCCTTTGTGCTCTGAATGTCGATGGACTCGTCATCGTTGAAAAAGGTGACGAGTGGTGTGTATACGCCAAACGGCGGCTTCGTCGTCGATACCATGATTCGGAACGTAGAACAAGATATCCGAGGTGAATAGTATTGTTTCCAGTAGAAGAGAGTTGCGGACAGCGCTGGAACTGAGAATGTGGTATGAGACTCTAGAATTGGGCTTTATGATAACCTGGGCTCAATGATACTCTGAGAGAATTGTTCCGTTGCATGTATTTTCCATCGACCCCATCCCTAAAAATTAGAGTCATAATTACCATCCTAGACGGTGTAATAACCCCATCTCGACACACGCACTCCCACCAAACATCATGCCATGTGGAGCACCACATGTCCCTGTTGTAGTATACCCACGACTTGGTTGCCGCTTGTCAGTCATGCGTCCGGTGCTCGGCAGGGATCTGACCTCCGCCTCCGCCTCCACCTCCACCATGACTAGGGTATTCTACCACGATGTCGGGCCCGGCACCGGCCCCATAGCGCGAGACCACGGCGACGGCAGCCTGTCTCGTGATTAGCCAAGTGATTGCCCAGAGAGACTGGACATCTCCCATAATTAACTTTGAATTAGTTGTGATGCCTACTGCGCGTGGCCCAAGTGCTAAATAGCTATCTGAGATCTCAGCGGCTTATTTTCTATCCCAAGATTAACATGGGCTCTCTTGCATCCGATAACTCCCCTTTTGAGGCAGTCGAATACATCCCACCCGATGCTATCTTCGACCTGACCCGGCTTTATCTTGCGGACCCAGACGCCCGCAAGGTCAATTTGGGCCAGGGCACATACAAGGACGAACAGGGCAATCCGTGGATCCTGCCCTCCGTGCGCGCAGCCAAGGCGACGATCCGGGATGCAAATCACGAGTATCTCCCGATCCTGGGGCTGGCGTCGTTTCGTGCTCTAGCTACCCAGCTGGTGTACGGAGAGAAGTCAACTGCCATCAGGGAAGAAAGGGTTAGTGCTACGTTGCACAATCCTGTAGTTAGTGAATGTTAATATGAATCCCCTCCCCAGGTCGCCGCATGCCAGGCATTATCAGGTACTGGTGCGCTCTCCCTAGCCGGCTCTTTTCTGCACCAGACTCTGCCTCCAGGCACGCCCGTCTACATCACGGAGCCGACCTGGTCGAACCACCGCCAAGTCTTCGAGGCAGCCGGCTTTGAGGTCCGCGAGTTCAGGTGGTACTCGGCCAAGACGGGCCGCCTGGACCTTAAGTCCGTTCTGGACGCTCTCTGGCAAGCACCACCGCGGTCTGTCTTTGTATTTCATGCCAGCGCGCACAATCCCAGCGGCTGTGACCCAAGCAAGGAAGAATGGAAGCAGATCGCAGATGTCGTCAAAGAGAGGCGGGTCCTGCCGCTGTTCGACTCGGCATATCTGGGAATCACGTCTGGAAGCTATGCTGACGATGCATTCGCCATCCGATATTTCGTCGACGAGCTGGGCCTGGAGACGATCGTCTGCGCGTCTTTTGCCAAGAATATGGGCTTGTACGGTAAGTTGACTTTCTCCTCCTGAAAGAGAATGGCTGAGCCAGCAATATGTGCAACCAGAATTAATCCGATGGATACTGATTGGTCCGGTGTGATTTGCAGGCGAGCGTGTTGGTCATGTGTCCATTGTCACCAAGTCCGCAAGCTCGGCCAAGGCCGTCGAGTCCAGGCTGGCTCAGATAACTCGGGCTCACATCTCCAACCCGCCAGCATTCGGTGCACGAATAGCAGCGGCCATTCTCGGGGACAGCCAGCTGCGCGCACAGTGGGACCGAGACTTGGTCACGATGAGCTCCCGCATTGCTGGCATGAGAGAGGCGCTCTACAAGGAGTTGGAGAAACTAGGTGGGTACCCTGTCCTCGCCATCACTAGGAATTCATTACTTACGCATTTTGCGCCTCCAAGGTACTCCTGGTGACTGGAAGCGTATCTTGGAGCAGAAGGGCATGTTTTGCATCCTAGGCTTGAGTTTGGAAAAAGTTCTAGAGCTGCGAGGTACGTCAGTCCTTGGGTGCGTCCGTGTGTTGCAGACTTCACAGGTACTAATTGAATTTTTTTATTATTAGAAAAGTATCATATTTACATGGCGGACAGCTCCCGGGTCTCGATCGCAGGTCTGAACCAAAGCAATGTGGCATATGTCGCCGCTGGGATTAATAGTGTGGTGCGGGCATGATGGATCGATATTATGTGCATATTACTCACCAGGAAATCTCATTTGGACTGAAGCGTCCGGACTCGACTATTGCCGTATGTATTGCAAACCAGATGATTGTATGATACTTCTGGCTAGTATGTGCAGTTCTGGCATCGTTTTTAGGCCGCAGCCGTGGATGTGTAGAGAGAACTCACGAGTTGTTGTGTTCAACCCCCAAAAGTAAATCGTTAAGAAGTAAATTAGGAACAAAGATGGGAAATTCAGCGGAGCTGACGCTTTACATCTGCGCGTATCATGCGTTACAGCAGCATCAAGTAATAGCACAAGGATGACATATTTTTGCTTTGGGATGAGTGTCAGAATAGACAACATATCGCCAGTACAGAAAGACAGGGAAGGGGCAAGTCCGGCACGAGCGAGGGCTGCGTCTGATAGTGCTTTTGAGGAGCTCCGTCAGGCCCAGGGGGACGGCTCAACGTAATTCGGTTTGATAAGCGCGAGAGCGGACAGAAGTCCTGCCACGTCCCAGTGGTGTGCTTAGGTATATACACCATGCACGCGCCTCGTCTCGTCCCGGCTGAAATAGGATCACAGTTCTGAAACGACACCACATTATTAATCCCGCATCGCGACCTCTTTTTGCAGGAAAAGTAATTCACAATCAAGTTTTGAGACTGATATCACGCAGCTCCAGCTACCAGCATGACGTCCACGGAAAACGCCATGACATCCATCGGCTTCATTGGGCTCGGGGCGATGGGCTTCGGAATGGCATGCAATCTCTTAAGCAAGCCACAGTATCGTGTCATAGGATATGATGTCTTCACACCCAGTGCACAGCGTTTTGCTGATCGCGGAGGACTCGTTGGCGACTCGCCAAGGGCTGTGGCTCAGACAAGCGATTTCTTAATTTGCATGGCGGCCAATTCGCAGCAAATTGATCAAATACTGTTCAGTGAAGAGACAGGGGCTCTCAAAGGTATGTATACTTTTGGGAAAAGAAACTTTATCGTCTCCAATATTAGCTGGACTTTCTAGTAGCAGGAGGCTGACGTGAACACAGCGCTGCCAATATCAGCAACGATTCTGATATGTTCAACGGTCAGTGCAGCATTTCACGAGACACTTCCGTCGCAAATCGCCGAGGCCGGTCGGCCGGACGTGACGGTGATCGACAGCCCAGTCTCTGGGGGCACAGCACGCGCCGCTAATGGCACCCTCACAATCTTCGCATCGGGCGAGGAGCATGCCCTAGAAAGGTCCCGGGGGTTGCTCCAAGACATGTCGGAGAGGCTTTATGTCATACGCGGGGGAGCCGGTGCGGCCAGCAAGGTCAAGATGGTAAACCAGCTACTGGTCGGGACGCATATTGCCGCGGCGGCCGAGGCCATGGCTCTTGCGGCGAAGGCGGGATTGAACACCCGCGAGGTATACAACATTATCACCAGTGCCGCGGGCAACTCGTGGGCGTTCGAGAACCGGGTGCCTCATATGCTTGATGGAGACTGGACACCCTGTTCGGCTTTGGATATTTTCGTCAAGGATATGGTATGTTCCTGCCCCGGCTGTCTGTACACTTACTCCAATTTCGGTCAGCTGATTTCTTCCTTCTATTTTCTGCCTGCAGGGCATAGTTGTATCAAGCGCGCGGGCACTACAGTTTCCACTACCTTTGGCTTCGGCAGTGGAGCAATTGTATATCTCAGGGTCGTCTATGGGATATGGGAAAGAGGATGATGCAGGACTTGTCCGCCTTTTCCTGCCTGGTACACCAAATGCAGTCATGGAAAACTCGCATCATATTCCACCAGAACATAAAGAGACGAAGACTGATCTAACTCCCGCCACAATCTCCAAAGTTGGCTTCATAGGCCTCGGGGCAATGGGACACGGCATGGCCGCTTCGCTTCTCCGCGCGGGATATTCTGTGCGAGGCTTTGATGTTTATGGTCCGGCAATTGACAGGTTTCTGTCGAGCGAGGGCAAGGCCGAGAGGGCTGAATCGGCGGCAGAAGCGGTGAGTGGGGCCGAAATTGTGTTTCTAATGGTTCAGAACGCTACCCAGGTCGACAGTCTCCTGTTTGGGACCAACGGTGCTGCCGAGTCTCTCTCACAATGCGCCATCGTTATTCTCAGCTCCACCGTCCCCCCATCTTTTGTGAAGGAGTTGGACGGAAGACTGAAAAAGATGGGAAAAGATATCGCTTTGATCGATGCTCCCGTCAGCGGAGGTGTTGCTCGAGCGGCAAACGGTACCCTGACGGTAAGTGATCATTATTCTATTGTGATCGGAAATCGTTCTGACCTTATTTGTTCAGATTATCTGTTCCGGGCGCGAATGTGCCATCGCCCGAGCCAACGGTCCATTGATGGCCACGGCTGGTGCCACCAAAAACCTGTGCTATGTGCAAGGCGGCGTCGGCGCAGCCTCATCCGTCAAGCTAATCAATCAGCATCTAGCAGGCATCCACATAGCATCCGCCGCTGAGGCCATGGCATTTTCCGCTCGCCTAGGGCTGGACACACGATCCGTGTTCGAGAAACTGAAGAAAGCGGCCGCTTGGAGCTGGATGTTCGAGAACAGAGTGCCCCAGATGTTGGATGCGGACTGGACTGCACACTCGGCGCTGGCTATATTTGTCAAGGACCTAGGAATCGTGTTGGATGAGGCCAAGCGCCTCGTTTCCTTTGCCCCGATCGCATCTGCGGCACATACTCTCTACCTCGCGGGTGCGTCTCGCGGGCTGTCGACACAGGCGGATGCAGGAGTCGTCCGTCTATGGGAATCCGTCACAGGCGTGTCGGTGGCAGATATTGCTGGGCCCAGGCTGGAGAAGGAGCATGTCAACGGACAAGAGCATGCCGAGAGTCTGTCCCATTCAGAGCCACAGCCCACTTCAGCCCAAGAGATACTCCATAAGCTACCGCCAGAATACCCAACGGACGTTCTTGAGTCAATCAAAGGGCTTGTTGACAGTGGTGTAATTCCAGTCCTCGTCGTCCTGGATGATGATCCTACCGGGACACAGACATGCCATGACATTGATGTACTGATGGTCTGGGACTCGGCAACATTAGACTACGAATTTAGTCTTGACATCAATGGGTTCTTCATCCTGACAAACTCTCGAGCTCTGCCACCTGCAGATGCACGACGCTTGATTCTGGAAGTCACCCGCAACGTCAAGGAAGCAGCAGAGAAGGCGGGTAAATCGATCGAGATAGTTCTGCGCGGCGACTCTACCCTGCGTGGTCACTTACCCGAAGAGCCGGAGGCCGTGGAGGAGGTCCTTGGAAAGTTTGATGCTTGGATAATGGCACCATTCTTTCTCGAAGGCGGGAGAATCACCATCGACGACGTCCACTATGTCAAGGAAGGGGACCTCCTAGTCCCTGCGAGCCAGACCCCATTCGCCCAAGACGCCACCTTTGGTTATGCCAACTCCAACCTAAGACAATATGTCATTGAGAAGTGTGGCTCAAGATTCGACCAGTCATCATTCGTATCGATTTCCCTGGACGACATTCGCCTCCGTGGCCCATCAGGCGTCGCGCAGAAGCTGCTCTCAGCGCCGTCTGGGTCAGTTGTCATCGTCAATGCTGCGGCAGAGTCAGACATGCGCGTGTTCGTTGCGGGCCTGCTGGAGGCTCGAACGAACGGCAGACGGCCGAGATACCTGTATAGGACAGGAGCGGCCTTCGTCTCATCTCGACTGGGTCTCACACGAATCCCACCGCTGAGATTTCAAGATCTCAACACGGAACCTTCTGTGACAAGCGCCCATCGGACAGGAGGACTGATTGTTGCGGGATCTTATGTGCCCAAGACAACGGCCCAGCTCAAGTTCCTGCGGGAGTCGCGGGGAGAGAAGCTCAGTGTAATAGAGCTTGAGGTCGGCCAGCTCATCTTTTCAGGGGACGCGGCAGCGATCAGGATTTCAGAGGCAGCAGGCGAGGCATCACTGGAACTAGCTGCCGGACGTGATGTCCTGGTGATGACATCCCGGGCACTTGTCAAGGGTAGTGATGGCCTCAGCTCCCTCGAAATCGGATCCAAGGTAGCACAGGCTCTCGTCCGGCTCGTGGAACTGATTCAAGTCCGACCTCGGTACATTATTGCGAAAGGAGGCATAACGTCCTCTGACGCCGCGACGAAGGGCTTGAAGATGAGGCGGGCCAGGATACTGGGCCAAGCTGCGCCGGGAGTGCCACTCTGGAGGTGCGATGAGCAGACTAGTCGCTACCCTAGCGTTCCTTATGTTGTGTTTCCTGGCAATGTGGGCGGTGAAGAGTTGTTGGCTGAGGTCGTAGCGGCATGGGCGACGGGTGAGTATGTTCCAAGTGGTTTGCAGTGACGCCAATTTTATGCCTAGCCATTTGTACACCTTGGTAATCGAATGTACCCGGTTGATGTCAAAATTGGATACAAGAATAGATAGAGAGTCAGCTGACGACGGAGACTCGGGGGCAAATCGTCGTATGCAATGCTGTACTACCTTGTGTCACTCTACTCCATATAAATTTGCTGGCTGATGAGCAGATTTTCCCCGCACTGGTTCCCTCCACTCACCATCTTATCGGGTACTTCATGGGTTTGCCCTGGATCCAATCTTTCGAAGCTTTCAAAACACTAGTCAAGTACCCTGACAAGAAGCCTCAAAAATTGTCTCTGAAATCACTCAGAATCCAGTTCAGCAGATGGCAAGCTCGTCGACGACTTTCTCGCAGACGCGATGCAAAATATGCAACAATCTCGACTATCGAGAGCATAGCGAAACAGATCTTCAGGAACTTGAACTTGAACTAGAGTTCGCATTTCCGGATCTCGACCGTGATTGTCCACTTTGCCGCCTGGTGATTCTATCCTTCGAATCGGTTGTGGATAAAGACTGTTGGAATGCCAGAGTGATCAATACAGAAGATGGAAAGGAAAAATACGCTACAGTATTCCTCACCTTGGTGAAGGATCGGCCAATACGTGGCTATGTCTATTTCGAATACAACAAGCACAGTCATACTCGACAACATGAAGACGAACGAAACACAAGAGGCTCCTCGGAGAATCCGAAAGAAATCCTTAACGTCGAGTTCCTTATTTACTCCGGGGATGAGGTAACTTACTCGACCAAGACGTCCAAGCATTTGATAATGAACGTAAACTAATGAGTTACAGTTATGTCCAATACTCCCCTCACTTCCTACACTTCCACCCTTTCGAAAGGATGTGACGCTAGAATATGCGGTATCACTCGTACGACGAGGCCAAATTCGCTGTTCTAAATTCCATGAGGGATATCCATGTACTAGACGCCCCAGCGGATTTGTACCGACAAGGCTTATCAGCATTAACCCAGAAGCTGCTCCTCTTCGACTCGTTGAATCAAGTGCGGTGACTGGACGATATGCCACGTTAAGCTATTGTTGGGGGGGAGCTAAGCCACTGAGCACAACGAAGGCCAACCTTTCCGCTAGGCTTCACCATATCCCTGAACACAGCCTTCCCGTCGTGTTCCATCAAGCGGTCCAACTTGCACGGAACCTTGACATCCTATACATTTGGATTGACTCACTTTGTATCATTCAAGATTCTGTCGAAAATTGGGAGGCCGAGTCCCAAAGGATGTCCTTGTACTACAAGAATGGATCCCTAAATATCGCCGCAGGGACCTCGGACAATCCTGACACGCCTTTCATCAAACATATACACGGCAAATGGTGCCCTACTAGTGTAAATGTCCACGATTCGGAAGGAAGCCCATCAATAATCACCATAAAACGTCTGCCGCACTTGCTGGACTCGAACAGGGACCTGGGAGCGATGTTTACACGTGCGTGGACATTCCAAGAATCCCTCTTCGCACCTCGCACCATTAATTTCACATTGCAAGGAGTGGTCTGGTCGTGTTGGGGCAAGGATATTTTATCGGATCACTATCCAGACCCAGATATCGCGAGCACGCTGAGCCCCGGCCGCCAATTGAATGCTCTCTCAAAGAGTATTGTTGAGGACGGCAGAAAGCCTGAGCTTGATCATTGGGTATCGCTGATTTTCTTTTACTCCTCTCGACTTCTCACCTTCCCTATGGACAAATTGCCTGCTATCAGTGGTGCTGCAGCACAATTCTATGAAAGCCTCCATTGTCCATACCTGGCTGGCCACTGGTACGACGATCTTCCCCAAAGCTTAGCCTGGTATGTCCTAAACTACCCAGACCCACAGCATGTGCCAAGAGAGTATGTTGCGCCGTCTTGGTCATGGGCCTCGGTTACTCAACCCTTAATAGACCTTGGTCCGGGGACGTGTACGAATGGAATGCTCTCATCTGCCGCCAAGCTTCTGGACGTTCATTGCGATGTGCCAGGGAAAAACCCGTACGGGAAGGTGTCGAGTGGTTTCATCGATTTACGCGGCAAGACCGTTCCTGTCGTTGTTACTACTCTTGGCCGGTTCTACGACACGAATGCGCCTGGATGGAGCTTTACAGCTGATTCTAAGCTTCAAAAGTCCGGAGACAGCCTGTCCCGTGCGATAATTGGTGAACCCATTTCGGAATTCATTGCCAACGCTTGTTGTCTTTACCTGACTTCTCTAACCGAGCAAGGCGAAAGTAACAAGTTGGCAGCCCGCCCTCTCGTCACTCATTACGCGTTGGTGTTAGGATGGCCAGACCGCGAGCAAACATCATTCTTCCGCGTGGGGCTCCTGAGATCAACCTCAGAACGTGCAATGGACCTTTTTGATGGCGCGGTTGAGAAGACAGTGAGGATTATCTAGGAGGGATAAGTGTCTTCAGGGCACACGAACCTCACACAGCGCAGCAAGAACAAAAGTTTCAGAGTGGGGATTGCCGGGAGTGTGGCCAGTTCTGAGCGACCAGGTGACAGACTGGTAGTGGGCATGTCTGCCCCAGTACAATATATCGTGCGTGAGGGTCGGGGAGGATATCTATTGTCTCATGAAGCAACGATCCCGCGGCGAAGGCGACTCTCGAGGGCTGTCAAGCCTCAGACAGAATGGAATACATTTGCAGTTTCATAGTGCTTAGACGCTGACACGAAACCCGGCTTCTTCAACCGGTGATGAGTTTTGATTTTCGCTCTAAAAAACACCCAAAGGTTCTGATTCCTTGGTGACCGCCACCACAACAAAGCCCCAAAATCACGTCTTGAAAATGATGATCAGGAATTGTCTGGCTATAGTCGGTATCGCTTGGATCGCAGTGCTGCGAATTTCTCACATGGCCGACCACGTGTTGAACAGCGCTTGCATCATGTATTGTCAACGTCACCCTCAAGTCTAGACTTTTGCTCACACTTGATTGAGCCTTCAGAGATCGAGGTTGTGTCACTTGTAGGCTAGCTCGCTACAGAGGCATTTAAATATCGTCTCCACACAAGAAGCCATTCTCCAGATTCAGTGACCTAATTACCCTGCCTGCTCTTCTCACTCCAAAAAGGCAACCCCGCCTCCATCCGCGCGACACCATAGACCGAAGAACTATCAAGGGACTCGCCAGCATACTCCCGCGCGGCAGTCAGACGAGCGAGCGCCGTCTCGAGTGTAGGGATGCGGGTGCCATGCGCCTGGGCGATGGAGATGGCGTGCCCTGCGTCCTTGGCGGCCAGGGCGGCGGCGAAGCCAGGCTGGGTATCGAGGGGTGGGGCGTAGGCGCCAGTGGTCATGCGCTTCGAGTAGCTCTCTAGCACGGGGCCGTACATGCTGCCGATGAACTCCTCCATCTGGGAGGTGCCGAGGCCTGTCTTCTCGGCGAAGACGTGGGCCTCGGCGACAAGCTCCTGCAATCCGATGACGAAGATGTTCCTGTTCAGTGGGATAGTTCAGCAGCTGAGCCATCGAATAGATGCGTGCATGCGTTCCTGATTGTCTTAGAATTAGATGGAATACGGACCCTGATATCTTAAGCAGGCTCGCCTTGCGGACGTCCTCGCCCATGTTAATGATGCTCCGGCCCATCGCGGACAGGATAAAAGGGCCTATTCTTTCTATCGTGGCAGCCGGACCAGCCATAGAGAATATGAGCTTGCCAGCGGCTGCCATAGGGCTTGCACCGAACACGGGTGAGGCTACAAAGGTCGCGCCCTTCTGGCTGAGGCGCTCTGAGCATCTTGCGCACGTGTCGGGGTGGACAGTCGACGTGTCGATCCAGACCTTGCCTTCTAGAGTGATTCCGGCCTCTAGTGCCTTTGATACAAGGCCATCTAATACCTCGTCGTTTGAGATCTGGATACACGCTGCATTTAGTTGCCATTCCCATTTCTTGCCGGCTTAATTTACCCGATTTCGAATCGTGCAAAAGAAGACGACCTACCATAGTGAAGATAATGTTGGTTTTTGAAACAACGGCCTCGAAACTCTCCTCCGGGATTGCGCCAGCCTCCTTCAATGGCTCGCCTCGCGACATTGTGCGGTTGCTGTAACGGAGTGGAGGCAGGCCCTGGGAGGCAAGGTGCTTCTGCAAGTTGAGGGCCATTCCGATGCCCATTGAGCCGAGGCCATACTATGGGAAGTGTTGTGAGCTTTAGCCATCACGCAATTGCCAAATTTTGAGTATGGATGGGGAAAGAGACCAGCCCTTTGCTACTCACCCAGCCAAAGTTTTCTGCCATGTCGCTGTTGTTTTGCATATACTGTTGATGTGTTGAGGGATTGGCTTGGTAGAGACGACAGAGAAAAGAAGTTGAGATATTGGGTGGGATAAAGGAAGCAGGGATCAAAATTTAAAGTCATGCATAGTTGTCAATGATCAAATTTGTGATGATATATTTATTCCACATACGTAAACTGTGATCTGATCTGCTGCACTCTGACCTCCACCGCAGTAGCGTGCAGCTTGCCGCCTCCATCGTGGAGCTCCACCACGGCGATGTCGCTCGGGACCTCCGCCCCAAACTCAAATCAGCCCAAGCCTGACGCCGGCCCGCTCCACCAGGCGGCAACACCATTATCGGCTAGGTCAGGGTATTCGTCAGAGACAATCTCCTCAAGGACAGTCGCCATGGAAGTGCCAATGGGCCAAACGCTCCTCTTCCTCCAGAACCCCATCACGGCTTTCGCGTAGCACGCCTCGCCCAATTCGGGTGAAGCGGCCATCATGGCGTCAAGGCCTTCCTGGCCTGCATTCTGGCCGGCCAGTGCTGTTTCCTCCATTGCAACGTCCATTATCGCGTGAAAAATAACCGTAGGCGCCTCGAATCTCCTGCGGATCTGCCCTTGTGATCCATCCGCCGACCGGGCACGCATTTCTGAGGCGGCCCATCTTAGCGATCGCCAGATTGCCAGCACGATCCTGTAGGATGCCATAGTGGCCCAGGGAGGCTCGCGCAGTGCATCCTGTTGATTGCTGGATAGTATTGAGGATAGTAGAGCCATTGCCTCATCGAGAATCATAATGACGGCGTCGTCGCCCGTATTGTGCTGCAGCAAAGCCTCCAGTGACCGCCTCGTGCCCGCGTAGCGCCCCAGCGTCAGATGAGTCGCCGTCGCCAGGCCGGCAACTACACTACTGTCGACGATGCCGCCTATGAGGAGGTCGTCTGGCTTGTAGAGGGCAATCTTGACGGCCAGGCCAATGCACTCGATAGCCCGCCATATCGGCCGGTATCTGTGCGAGCCGGTGGTGCCCTCACCTAGATCTTGACTTGGAACTACCCGAGCAATATGCCGTAGAGCCGCAATAACCTGCCTGTTCTGCGACTGTGTGAATATATGAAAGGCTGAAGGGTCCGAGAGGGCTGGTGGCATCTGATAGTAGCAGCGAGTAAAGTCCCTGACAAAAGCATCGATGTTGGTCAGGACGAATAAAGTTGCCATCGGAGATACCGCCAGAGCGACCATGAGTTGTGGGCTTGGAGATCCCGACATCAGCGACTGCGTGGCCAGGGCCAGCGACCTCGTATTGGGGCAAGGGGGCTCGGCGGTCTCATCTGTCCCGAACAGGGCCTGAACACGTGGCTCCTGGCTGAGGCTCTCTGACCAGCTCGCTGCCGTGTCTGCCTCCCAGAGGGCGATGGAGAAGGGCAGCTCCCAGTCGAGGTCGAGCGACGAGGTCAGCAGGCGGGCGTTACAAGGAGCGGACATGTGAAAGTCCAGAAAGAGAAGCGTGTACATGGAGAGCTTGGTCGACTCCTCTTCGACATACAGCATCCACAGGTCGTGAGGCGTACTTCCATCAACCTCATCCAGTGGCGCGTCGTGAGGCCGGATCCAAGGCTGGGAAGCACAAGTGGCCACGGTCTGCCGGAATAGACCAAGATCTTGGGCCGCCTATATGTCATCAGTCTCAATCCCGATACCATCTCCGTGGCCAGAAAGGGAAATCAAGTAGATATAAAGCTGATCTTACATCAACACCAGTCCGCAGCATCTTTTTGGCCTCTTTATACTGGGAGGCACTGCCCATAAATGCTCCATAGATGATGTGTAATATCCAGGCCTGCATAGTCCATGTCCTCCGTAACTCTTTCCAGTCAGAGCCCACCTAAGGAGAATAGTATAGTTAATAAGGTTGTATTAGGGCTGAGGAAAACGCGACTGTAGAAGCACAGAACACGTACAAGGCGGGCCAGGCTCCTACGCCCAGTGTCCCAAAGACTTTTGCTCAGCTTCACACATGACGAGGTACCTTCATCTGAGAGCGTTCGAGTCGTGTAGAGGCAACCGATGGCGGTGACAATATTTCTCAGGACCTCTGGTGTCTCGTTCCCAAAGGTTGGTTGGTGAAGCAGTGGGAACGACGGGTGGAACCACTCGAAATAGGCAGCGATGTAAGTTTCTGTACTTGTCGACGACGGTCTAAGTCGGCATGGCATGAGTTTTACCGAGATTTCTTGTTTCAAGTAAGATGTGTAGGATTGGATTGGACGTACACAGTCTTGTGGCTCGCTGGGGAAGATTGGGACGCAACCGGCCCTGACCGAGTGTCTCTGGGGCTGATATGGGACGGTTGGCCTTCGACCGGAACATTGATAGGACTCCCAAGGATGATTTGCGGATGTGAGTTCGGACTGCTGGGATTTGTTGGAGGAGTTGGGTTCTGGTCTGGGTTCGGCGGTGATGAGGCGTGGTCGAGGCGGGATGAATGATCCAGACGTGTGTCGGTACCCGGTGGTGGATCAACACCAATGTCATGGTCATGGATGCGGACATCAGACTGTGACTGGGACTGTGCCACACCATGGCTCCTTGCGCTTCTGCATCGCTCTACGTGTCGCTTGCACACATCCCTTCTGGAGAACCTGGCCTGGCAGAGCAGGCACTGAAACGGTCTATGAGTGCCGAGTCCATGTTCTGGTCCTGGTCAGCACGGTCACCGCGGGAGATGAAATGGGTATTGTAGCTCTTGCTGCATACTTGAGCGTCCATGTCGCTCCAGGTTCTCCTTGATTTGGCGACCTGGGTCAGTAAATAGTCGAGAAAATTGCTACACAATGTGCCGGTGCGGGTTCATATGTTGGTCTGGTGGAGGCCGGGTATGGGCTACGTACATTCCGGGTAAATGTTTGCGAGCACACGCTACATGTAAAGGGCCGATGGGAGCTCATCATGTATGATTGCATGGATTTTATGCATATGCCAATCCGAGTCCTGAACTCATTCGATAGACTGCACTTTTCCCTCGTTATCTCTCCGTTCAGACTGATACGGCGGGGTCAACCGTCCGCCCTTCCTCAACCCTGACCCTGTGCGCAGCCGGCAAACGGGGGGTCATTGTCTCCACTACTCGGCAGTCGGGGCCAGCCCAAACTCAGATAAGCACTCGACACGTCCATGACCACGAAGTTTGGAAGGTGACCAACACGCCTTTGCAGATCCTGCTGATGAGCAGACTTGAGCTGTTGAAGCCCATAGTGCAAGTCTCTCCAAGTTTCCGACCCACCTAGTGCAATTTCTGCTATGCATATCCTGCTGCAACAGGCAACACAACCCACCATGCGATAACAGGGCCGAAAGCTACTCACAAACACTTGAATGTCGTCGTTGACAGCTGATGACGGCTGGTGACGGCCTCCACACCGCATGCAGAGTTGGCGTGCAGCTGGCAGGGTGGCAGGTGGCAGGTCCCGACCCGACAATCTGGTGACGGGCGAGCAAGATCCGGGGAAGTTGATTGCCTGTGGGTCCCGTTGCATTCCGACGAACCATTCCCGAGTCATAGGGGATTCCCTTCCTGCATTTCCCGGCCCGTGGGGGCTGGCAGGTTCTGGACGCAGGCTGCCGACCTGCCGACCTGCGCTGCCTGGCCTATTTGGGCCAACTCCTTTCAGCTTTTGGATTCGCATCACGCCACCGTGGGATGCTTCTGCCAGGCGCGGCTGCAAACCGTCACACCATCCTCACCCACCTGACCGTCCAAAGCAAACCACCTTCGAACCACGATGTGAGAAATACCGGGACAGGAGCCTCATTCGATAGATTTCGTAGGCAGGAATAGAAAATGTGTCAGATGAGTGCAATGTATATTAGGTCTAGGATATGCCGCTTGCCACCTCATTCTGTCTCACCATCACACTACATCAACACCGCAAAACACACAAGACACACATACTTCTCAGACCATTCTAGACGCGGCCAATTGAGAATCAAGACACTTTCTCAAACATTGTTTACTTTTGTGTTTCACACTATTCCACCCCAAATATGCGTCCCACACCAGCAATGTTTCAACAAGCCGCCCGCTCGGCACCCGGCTTCCTGCAGAGGCTGGCAAAGAGCCCCATGTCCCCACCCGTCGAGGTGCTTCCCATTTTGATCCTGCCAGTTGGCATGGTAAGCCTCGCCCTTTCTCCTCGCCTATTTGGGCAGCTCCACAACCGCATTGGCTCTTACCTAACACCTGTCTCCAGCTGTCCTTCGCCGCATACACTGGCTCCCGAGAGTTCAAGTATGACCGCAACTTGAGACTGAAGAGGACAAACGTCGCCGCCATGCAAGAACACATGCAAGAACACTAGACTTGCTATAATCACATCTATACAATGGTGTTTTGGGAATGGGTTTCCTTAAGGGTCGGCGAATTGTATATACCACTGCTTTAGATGGAGTTGAAGGGGCTTTCTCTTGCACATATTACCTAGCCGTGACTGGCATGTCAATTCAACAAACTGACAGAAGACCTCATTTCTGGATCACAACTGTAGTGCAAACTCGTCCGTAGACATGGTTAGAGACTGCACCTTTTTGAGTCCCCCAGAGTGGGCTGGCCCATGGTCTGTCAATGGAAGACCCACCTGGGTACCCAGGTATGACCATGTATTTTGAGAATACACATGTGTGGGGTTCGACAACTCGAGGGTGGTGTCGACGTTGCTGCCGCATCCATGGGGACCTACCGCACCAAAAAACAGACCAACATATTGACTTAGTTTTCAACTTTTTGAAATTAAATTGTGTTTTACTTTCGTGACTCCCAAAGTATACGCGCCATCCCTTCGCTGCCCTCACTCACCCTCCTCACAGGCAGCAAGCCATGCCTTCCCCTTCAACATCTCAATGACACTATCCCGCAACCACCAGCCTCCGCTCTCAGCACCATCATCGCCAAGAACATCACCCCCAAGCTCCTTCTCTTTGCCTTTCGCAGCCGTCTGCTTATCACCCCTAGACACACTCCTCGTCTCAGACCACTCGAACAGAAGTCGCAGCCCCTCTAGGTTCTCCCGGCTCCACCCGTCCAAACCGCTCTCCAGCGCCAGGCGCGCATCCACCTCCGTCGTGGCCGCCTCCTCGCTCCCGCCCTCGCCGCCACGCCGGTCGAGCACCATCGCCCTCTCGGCGTGGGTGAGGCCGGAAAGCGCGGGCCGGTTGAACACCCACTCGAGCGGGTCTTTGCCTGCACCCGACAACGAGGTCGTCCCTGCGGAATAGGCAGCTGTGTCGTGATCAGCCACGAGGCTGTCCCGCCCCAGGGCTCGCAGAGTCGCGCCGAAGACGCTCTCGTGCAGTGGTCTCTGCCGCAAGTGCAGGCACTGGTTCGTCTGGAACTCGGCTGCCAGTTCTGGCTTGTGCTCAAAGTCGAGCTCCAGATCCCAGTACCCCTGGGCCGTGGCGTCAGTGCGGACGGATGAGATCTCCTCGAGGGGTGGCAATAGACACGGTGTGTGTTTTCGGATAATGACCGGTTGCTGTTTTTGTTTAGATATGGCGTGTCGAACCTGGCGTCTTGTTTTCGATGGAGATTCCTGTTTGCCTGTTGGAGTGGCAGGGGTCTTGAGTTTGATGATGACCGGCACACTGACAGGCTGGTCTGTGGACATGTCTTTGGAGACGAGACACCGTGAATCTGCTGCGAAGACCCAAAAGTGGCGGAAGGCCTGCAGATGAGCTCTGTTGTCCTGGATTCCTGAGGGGAACAGAGGGTAGAAGGCAATAAGCAGGGACGCAATTGCGAGGTTGCTGGTGCTGAAGGTGACGGTGCCACTTCCTAAGAACAACGCGCCGATGGCTAAGTGCGCCGCCAGATGGCTCCCATACGACGTTTGCGGATCGTCTCGGCCGTGTAGTGAACGCAGTCTCCTGAGGACTTCGAGGTCACCGGTGCCGGCCATAACGGACGCGGCAGACAACGCAACGACGTCCTGGCACATCTGAACATTGTTGCGCGCCAGCTGGGCATCGTAGCACTCGGCTGGCTGCTTTGCCAAGTCTCTAAACTTGTCCAGGTACTTAACCAGCAAGTCGCGTACTTGGGTGTTGCCGGAGCCGGTAAAGCGCAACCCTAGTGAGAACAGTAGACCGGCCAAGATGGAGTAAAAGGGCATGTCTTTGCTGCGCAATGACCGAGGACCCTGCAGCATGTGACGCCATCGGTACTCCTTGGGAAGACTGGACCTAATCCACTCTACCGTGGGCTCAACCTGGCTCCACATGATGAGGTTCTTGGCCAAGGTGCGCAGAAGCAGCACGTCGGGGCGGACATAGGTGAATTGTAGGACAGAATCAGGCACGTCGACCTTGCGTGCTACAATGTGATCCTCAGACTTCATGAAGATCAGAGTGATTGCGACAACAGCACCAGGGGCCGAGCGGTCAAGGACATTGACTAGTTCGACCTTCTTGCTTGTTGACGCCAGGGTCAGCAGCTTCTCAGTCAAGCGCATGTCGTGCAACCCTCGTAGATCTGTGCCTTTGCCCAGATTGATCAGCCCCAGCGCAAAGCCCGCAGCGAGACGGTACCCCTCGTTCCGGAGTGGGTCCTCCTCGTCTTCGTCAGCCTCGTGCTCTATCTCCGACATCATGATCTCGCTCATGCGGCGGTGCTGGCTCTGACAGTACACCAAGCCAATACCCATCAGTCCTGCCGTCTGCGTAAGATGGGAGAGATTGAGCTCGGCGGCTCCTGGTGGGAGCAGGCGTGTAACGTGAACGGTCAGAACCCTGGTGATCAGATTGTCCATAGTGCCCATAAAAGAAGCAGCGAGGCCCAAAAGCAAGCCGATAGACGTCATCGTATGCTTCGTGGTCAGATACTTGAAGGCCACCCATTTGACCATAGACCTCAGATGGCCGTTTAACCCGAGCGCGAGCAGGAACCCAGCATGTCGGTTGCTGGGCTCGCCACTCGGCTTGTTGTATATAATCCAATTATTGTCAACCCCCTTGGCTTGGGGTGAGACCTGGAGTCCAGCGGCAGCGCCTTGGTGGAAGAAGGCCCAGTTGACCTTCTCCTCCACGAACAGGGACTTGTCTGCATTAACAAGGATGTTGGTTGGCTTGACTAGGCAAGTGAGGTTGAAGCCCATAACATCGTACTTCTCGGTCGGAAGGGGAAATCGCAAGCCAAACTGCATGAGGCCACGGCCAGCGGGTATGGCGAGGGTGCTGGTGGCGACAACGGTAACTTGTTCCTTTTGCTTCTCCAAATACTCCGACTCGCTCCATCCGGGCTCAGAGATGCACTGAATAGTTCTATGATGCCTGGTGGATAACATGTTCTCAGCCTCAATGAGGCGCCGATCTTCTCGGAATAATGCATGTATAATTGCCTGGCGGTCGGCGGACTCGTTGGGCAAATGGCCGTATCCGGCGGATCGTTCGACTGTCGCACAGATCGCCTTATAGTCCCTTGTGGCATTATGTGATTGAGGCGCCGCGTTTGCAGTCGAGGCTTGCTGTGGGTGGTGCCGCTTGAGAACCGTGGCAATGTCGGATCGGTGTACAAGTGCTAACAGCTCCTTCGACCAAGTAGAAGGTGGCCTTGCCTGGCACATGGAAATAGCATCCTTCAATGGGGTCAGCACGGCTTCGGGGAGCGTTTCAAGCACATGGGCAGTGAAACCGCATTTGTGCATCAGCTCCACGACCTCGAGATGTGACGCCAAAGGCGTGAACGAGGCCAGGAACTTTTTGAGCATGAATGTGCGCGGCATGACCGAAGACCATCTGCGGTACGCGTTTTCCGTGCTGACGTTCCTGACTGTGACAGTACTGTAGACATCGGCCAGAGTGGGAAACACAATGCTCCTGTCGCCTGCCAGTTGTGATTGGATCCAGTCATAAACTCCAACTGGGCGTGGTGGGCCTGGCAGACCCAAAGCTGACAGATCTGTGTACTGGTATCAGTATGGTCAGGACTGCTTTAGAAGGCTGAACACTTACCCTGGTGATTGTTAGGGTTGATGTCGACCTGCACGCCCAACTGATGCAGAGCCACAAAGTCATGCCATCCCAACCAGCTGCATATTTGACTTAGAAGTACCCGTACATTCGCTCGGCCAAGTGAGGAGTACTCTGGCACCATAACGTCCAGCTTTTGTTCTTCGAGCAATAGATGCAGGCCGTACGCGATCCCCCACGCAGCCCTGCCACGATCCTCAAGACTTTGGTTGGGGGCCGTCGGAAGATAGCCGGCGGATCCGAAAGCAGCCTGACCTGGAGCGGAGGACATGAAAAGTTTCGCAAGGCGAATATGACTGGTCAAGAAGTCCTCGCTGCCCATGCCTGACTGCGTTGGAGTGGTTTTTGGAGTCTCCGTTTCAAGCATCCAGCGCCATGCGTGAGATTGCATCCACGGCGGGCAGGCTGAAGCATTGGGGGCTGCGATTGTGGTCATTTTCTCCCACGTTCCTGCAGATGGATCCTGAGACCTTCGTCGGCGAGGCGTTGACTGCGAAGTCGCAAGGCTCAGGTCCGGAGAAAGCGACAGGAATAAGCTCAAGATTTCGATAACAAGGGAGGACCATTCCAAGTCCGGTGTTTCCGGGTTCTCATCCTCGACCCATTTCACAATCTGCCACCAGCCAGCCAGCAGCTTTTCGGAGAATTCGACTGGCAGCACGCTCTGGCACACTTGAAGCACATTGCGTACCTGCGGGCTCCTCGGTTGAAGTTGGATCTGAATGCGATGTGTTTTTCCACTGTGATCCTCGAGGTCAACCACTCCGGATGTTCTAGAATGCCGAATCTTGGTGATATCGGTGGCAGACAGCTTGGCACCAACGGAACGGCGACCTTTGACCTCCCTATTGACATGTGTCCCGACATACTCCAAGCTTCCTAGGTTATCAGCATACAGCATGGGAAGCGCTAATGTTGACATTGCGCTCCAGGGCGCCTGGATGCTCAGTTCTTTTTGACCCGCCGTGTTCTCTGACAATATCAGAATCATAGCCTGATCTCCATCAAACACTTTGCAGGAGTCAGCAACGTTGTGAGCCCTTCTTAACACATCTGGTGTAATCTTGGATTTCACAAGGTCTCCATTCAACCCTGTGCCATCGCGTGTTGACGTCTCGGGCCTTGGGTGGCATTCAATGCGGAGCGGAAGGAGTTGCAGTCGCTTGTCCAGCGAATCTTGTATACATATAAGCAAATCCCGTTTCCCGGTTTCGTCAGTCGCAAAAGGGGGTCCATCGACGATGAATACCTTTGAATGGGCGCGCGCAGGCTGGTTTGAGAGTGAGTAGCGGACATTAGAATTGTCCATGGCTACGCTGTGGACCTTGGTGAATAGAATTTCTCGGGTGAGCCCGTCGAAGCTATGGTCGTCGAGCCCCATGTCATGAAAGCCTCCCAGTTCATCTAGGAGGTCGTCGGATCTGGGCGTCTCAAGAACGTGGCTTAAATTGTTCATGCTGTGTGTCGTGCTCAGATTTAGGGGGCCTGGGCCGCCACTCTGGCGGGCTCGCGCCCCGGTCATGCGACGGCTCTCGACGTGGGACGAAGGGATGGTCTGCTCAGCAAATGTTGTCCTTTCGTGAGAAGCCGACAGATCTGCTCTGGCTAGTAAAGAGCTGACTCTACGCGACTGCCTTCTTATTTTGTCTCCCTCGTTCTCCTCGCCAAGCGCTAGGGCGATGTCGTCTGGCTTTGCCTTCTCCAGCCTCTCACTCTTCCGATTCCTCTTGGCGGGAGCCTGGGCCTGGGCCCCTAAGCTCTCTCGAAAGGATGGCAGGATGGGTGTTGTGGCCCCGCTGCTAAGTCTGGGCTGCATAGAGCTTCTCCTACGGCCGGGTTTTGCCTTTCGTTTCTTCTGATGCTTTGTGAAAACATCCTCGTTTTTTATGTACGCCAATTGCCAGACAGTGTACAAATTGACTTCCCGGTTCGCTGTCACAGCCAGTGTCAACTTGCCCCGGACTGTCTCGATGTGCAGTATCTCCTCTGCTAAATCAAGAAACGGCGATTTCGCAGAGCTGCTGCGGAAGTCGGCAGGTCCCAACGCTGGGGAGTGGCTGACAACGAGACCCAATTCCAGTAATGGATCTGTCAGGCAGACAAGCCTCGGCCAGTGCGAGTCGCTCGTCTCCAGCGGGGTCTCGAACATATTCTCCATGGTGGCATTGAGACGAAGCGGCAGGGCTTTTGGCTGGCCCAGTCCCTCCACTGAGAAGGAAGTGATGACACTCTGGTGCTGGTTGCGTGGGGGCGACATGTATGAGGATACGAAAGAGTTCGGCGGGACTCTTGGGAACTTGAGGCTGACGGGGGCCAGGTTCTGGGTCTTGGGCCTGCGCTGGATGATGACACCGACGGGGGCTGCGCAGGCAGACTCGACTTCGAAGGGCATGTGAACGATGTGGCTCGTTCCTGACAAGAAGTAGATGTGTGCCTGTGTCTTGAGAAACACGACCAGCGCCTTTGCCAGCTTGGGCTCGTCCTTGCTGCTGTGTCCGTTGCCATGGTCGCTGTTCCTTCTCTTGCCCGGTGCCGTGTATCCTGTGTGCCCTGCGTGGCCCATGCTCTTGTTGTTGGAGGCGCTGCCATTGTTGTCGGTGTCGGTGGTGGGGAAGCGGGTCAGCAAGGCCTGGAGGATGGGCTCGTCCTTCTCGATGTCGAGGTTGAAGCTCTTGCGGAACAAGCCACCCCTCTTCCAAATGACACAGTTCCCGACCGTCAGAAGCTCATCCTCGCCGTCCTCGTCTGTGCAGACTTCCCACGTGTGCTTGTCCTCGACAGGATGCCCTTCTATTCCTAAGGGCGGATGCAAGCCCAGAGACTTGACCGACGCCATCTTCTGGACTTTGCTCCATGGGGCGAGGCTCGGGTTCGGCTTCAGGCTCGGCTGGTCCGTTGCATTGAGACTTGGAAGGAATGGAAGACGGTCGTGTCGTGCAGCTCCAGGGGCAGATGTGACCTTCTTGCCTCGTGTCTTGCCGCCAGAATGAATAACGAAGGGACTTATGGCCGGATAGCCCGCAAACAATGCTGTTGACAGGCCGTGTCTCGCCTCGTTCTTGTAGGACTGCCGTCAAAGAAGTCGCGTCGTAACGCGGTTGCTGATAAGCACCTCCAAGTACTGATAACACACCCCTTCCTCCCACCTTCTAGGCGGGGTTCTAGACCCACCCCCTTCCCCCAAATGGTGCTCCAAGTGCCGGCGATCTGGGAGCTTGGAGCCTCTGACGTTTCCATGCCGAAGCTCCAATGCAGCTGCACCAAGCTGCCCCGGTCCAGTTGTTCAAAGCTCCTGCGCTGTCCCTGCATGAGCTTCAACACGCCCCTTCTCTCGACGTTGAACGCCATGTTCAGGCCTCCAGGCTCTGACCCAAGATGACGGACCCTGCGCCTGGTGCAGTCGATGATGACAGCCATCACGAACCTCAAGACATAACCACCGCCTCTGCCTCCTCGGTGCCCACCGGCTCCAGTCCTCCACAAGCCGCCGACGATCATCTCGACCCCGGACAGGCAGAACGAAGCAGAGGCGGCGACGAGCCCAGCGAGGCCACAGGAGATGATGGCTCGTCGGAGGGAGGCGAGAGCGAGGAGGATGAGGAAGAAGAGTCTGAGGAGAGCGAAGAAGAAGACGATGACGACGACGACGACGAAGAGCCGCGCCTCAAATATGCCAGGTTGACCCAGCACCTGGGAGGCGTCTACAAGAATGCAGATGCAACGAGTTCATTCCTCGTAGCAGGGGACAAGATGGTCATAGGCACGCATAATGGCAATATCGTAGGTCCTTTATATTCTTTGGACGGTCCCCTCGCGCCTGGCTGACAGACAATAACAGAATGTCATCCAACTGCCTGCGTTCCAATCCATTCGAGTCTACCATGCGCACTCCGCCTCGGTCACCAGCGTCTCCCTGTCGCCGTTTCCCCCGCCCATGAACCCCATCAGGCCCGAGGTCGCCTCCCGGGCAATAGCTGCGGCTGGAGGAGGGGGGCCCTCGTCTCGACCGGAATCGAGACAGTCAGGGCCTAGCCCTGCCGCTACGATGAGGAAACCACGAGAACCAAACCCCATCCCAAATGTGCCCTCCAACAACATCTTCATTGCTACGTCCTCGATGGACGGCAACGTCTGTGTCCAGTCTCTCATAGACGTCAAGGATGTGCAGTTGAGGAACTTTGCACGACCAGTGCAGTCTGTCGCCTTGTCTCCCGACTTCAAGAACGATCGGACGTATCTCTCCGGTGGAACTGCCGGCAGCCTAGTCCTAACTGTTGGAGCACCGCACGGGCGAAGTACCTCGACGACGGTCGGGACAGCTGCGGCCACGGCATCTGGCTGGCTAGGCACCATGGGCCTGGGCTCAAACACCGGGAAGGACACTGTTCTGCACTCCGGAGAAGGCATCATCAGCACCATCAAGTACTCCTTGTCTGGCAAATACGTTGTGTGGCTCAACGAGCATGGCATCAAGATCATGCGATCAAGCTTGCACCTGGAGAGTGATGACGCCGAGGATGCATGGAAGCGCATTGGCCACATTGACCGCCCGCAAACCGACGAGTGGGAGACCATGGCGGGAGTTTGGAAGGGCCGTGTCGAATGGATCGACGAGGCGGCCGTCCCCGCCGCTGACGGGGAGAAGGAGCCAGACGAGGTCGCCCCGCCTTCGCCGGCTGCTGAGAAGTTGAAGTCTCGGCTGAATAAGGAGAGGAAAAATGTGGAGAGGCTCCTGGTCGGATGGGGCGGTAACATCTGGATCATCCACGTCCACGCGGGTGGTGCCGGCGTCGGAAAGGATGCAGGAGAAAAGACCATTGGTCGGGCAGAAATCGTGAGAATGTGAGTGATCCGCCCAATTGCCCACACTGGCTTTTTGTTTCCGCTGACCTTCTCCAGTTTGCGTATGGACTGCATCATATCCGGCATCTCGTTATACACGCAGAGCCTCTTGCTGGTCCTGGCGTATCCTTTGGCCACCGATGACGAGGATGACGAACATCATAAAGGCAAGACGGCTGCCAAAGGCCACAAACCTCAGCCCTCAACAAGTTCCGGCGGAAGTGGGCCCTCTGGTGGCGTCCGTCGGCGTCAGAACAATTCCCCACCAGAGCTCAGACTGATCGATCTTGTCTCGCAAGCCGAGATCGACAAGGACAGCTTGAGCATCAGCCGCTTCGAAAGGCTCACGTCGAACGACTACCATCTTGGTGTGCTGCCCCAGCACACGGCATCGGCCATGGTTGCCTCCAAAGGCTACCTTGAAGCCGTCGCCGGTCTGGGCGTAGACATGTGGAACGTCGCCATGATGCCTGGCAAGGCGCTCTTCAGCTCTGCAGCCAGCATACGGAGTGGGCACAGCAACGACGGAGCGTCTGGCTCCAGAATGGCACCAGGAAGCACCGCGGGCAGTGTCCGGCCATACTCACAGCGTCAGGCCGTACAGACTGTCCACCCTAGTCTTGCCAAGCCCGGCACCAAGATCTTTGTCCACAGTCCATATGACTGTATTCTGGCCTCGAAGCGTGATCTTGCTGACCATCTCGCGTGGATATTGGAGCGGAATGAGTACGAGCGCGCATGGGAGCTTGTCGACGAGAACCCAGAGATTGTCAGCGCGGCGGACAGTATCGCGGATTCGGGGTCGCCCTTGACACCAATCCGCTCCCACCCGACTCAGAGCAGCGATGACTTCTATGAAGACTCGGCGTCTACATTAGACGGATTAGCCATAAACCTACTGGCTGAGAAAGAGAAGCGCCGCATCGGCGAGCTTTGGCTCCAACAACTGGTCGGGGCGAGCGAGTGGGAGAGGGCCGGCCAGGTCGCTGGCAAAGTCCTGACCTCGTCTGAGGGCTGGGAGAAGTGGGTCTACATTTTCGCAGGGGCTAACAGGTTTGACGAGATCACCAACTTTATCCCTATCGAGCCGATGCGACCGCCCATTCCCTCCACTATCTACGAGGTCGTGCTGAACCACTACGTCCAGAACGATAAGCTGCGATTCAAGGATCTGCTGGACAGATGGAGTCCTGACTTGTTTGATGTCAACACCATCACGACGGCTCTTGAGAACCAACTCAAGTACCGCGATGTGAGACCGGACACGTATCAAGACGGGGTCCGCGGCCGAGACTGGAGCATTGTCATGGGAGGTCTTGCAAAGCTATGTGAAGCCGACGGACGTCATAGAGAGGCCCTCCGCTGCTACATCAAGCTGCAGGATGCCGATTCGGCCATGCGACTCATCAAAGAAAGCCACCTCGCCGACGCCGTAGCGGACGATATCCCCAGTTTTGTAACCTTGCGCATCCCTCCGGGCAAGGAGGACAGCATGTCCATGGAAGAGCTCGAGCAAGCCACAAGCGAGGCCATCACGCTCCTTGTCGATGAAGCCCAGCATGGGCTTGTCCGGCCAGAGGTTGTGGTCTCACAGTTGCAAGAAAAAGAGCTGAACATTCACCTTTTCTTTTACCTTCGCGCGCTGTTCAAGGGCGAAGGTATTCAAGAACACCTTGGGGAGAACCGCGACCGGCTGGTAATGGAAAGCCAGAGCCTAGTAGATGGGTTCGCAGACCTGGCGGTCCACCTCTTCGCAAAATTCGACCAGTCCATTCTCATGAACTTTCTCAAGTCGTCGACGTCGTACGCTTTCGAAAAGGTAAGTCTTGCACCCAGACCAAGACACCCACAAAGTTTCCCGTATCGATTGTGAAGAGCTGTTGCTGAACCGACGGCAGGCCGTGCAAGAATGCGAGGACCACAACTATGTCCCTGAACTTGTTTATTTGTACTCCAAGACCGGGCAGATGAAACGCGCTTTGTACCTTATCATAGATAGGCTTGGCGACGTGTCCCGCGCCATCGCCTTCGCCAGGGACCTTGACGACCCTGACCTTTGGGAGGACCTCCTTAGGTACAGCATGGACAAGCCGCGGTTCATCCGTGGTCTGTTGGAGGAGGTTGGCACGGCGATCAACCCCATTACCCTGGTCAGGCGCATCCCAGAGGGTCTCGAGATCGAGGGCCTGAGGGAGGGCCTCAAACACATCATGAAGGAGCACGAGATACAATATTCTATCAGCGAAGGCGTGGCAAGGGTACTGAGGAGCGAGGTCGCGGCCGCACAGGCGACGCTGAGAAACGGGCAGAGAAAGGGAATCAAATTCGAGGTCGTCGTGAAGCAAGACGATCACGTCGATGTGGAAACGAAGGAAATCCCGTCTGATCAAGCTTCGGTTCATTCCGGCAGCAATGTGCCATCAGCCCCTACGACGGCCGGTGGCAAAGCGACCGAGGATGGCGATGAAACAGCTACTGAGCGCGGGTCCCTGAAAAAGCCGGCCAAGAAGTGGACCGCCGGCCACTGCGCCGCGTCGCAGTGCCTGGAGCCATTTTCTCAGTGGGAGACGGAGACGCTCGTCGGCTTTGCCTGCGGGCATGTCTACCACCTCACCCACCTGCTCGAGGTGCTGCACCCGGACGACGCGCGGCTGCACGACGTGGCGGACTTTGGACAGAACTTTGAGGACGAAGAGAGCCGCAGCAGGCGGAGGACGATTGGCACCAAGGTCACGCACGCGAGGTTGTTGCGGGATCGCGTTCGCGGCGGGTGTCCCATCTGCCACCAGAAGCAGGAAGTGGTCGCCTGAAGATTTCTCGACTATTGCGTCCCGAGGAATGTCGGCGCATGCTTGACTTAACGCGTTGGAGGAGGATTCGGATACTTTGAACAGATACCACAAATATACAATCTGATATCCTCTGCTAGACTTTATCTGCTTCCCGTGACCGATGCAGTGATCATACGCCACAGCTTACACCAAAATACTACGTACCTAGATGTGAAACCAGAGGGCAGCCACACCGATGCCCGCGTAGCCTCTGTCAATGATTACCATTAAGTTTGTCTCGTATAAATCGGAAATTGTACTCTTGCTGCGCGGCTCATCGTCGTAACGAGCTACTTGCATAATGTTCTGGATCAATGCCGATGGCTGTAGTACAGGGAACAATGTAAGGTGGGTCACTAGCAAGTCTCGTGACTTATGCAGGCTGGGAGGCGCTTAAACCAAGAAGAATATAGGCGGGCAGCCACAGCTGAAAGCTGGATTTGCGTCAAATGCCAGCCAACCACATTCAAAAGCGCAAGCCCAGGCGATCCCCTCCCCGGCTGTCTTGTGTTGCTTTCACGCCGCAGAGGATGTAAACTTCGGCGTTGCCCTTGCGTCAATGCTCTCAGTCATCATGGCTAGACTATGTCCCAAAACGTGTCCGCCGCTTGAACTGGCATGGAGAAAGCGAGGTAACGGGCCAACCGACTCGAGGTTTCCGCGGACTCTGTTGACGAAGCCACAGGCGATCCTGCCTGGCGAGAATCGCGAGTCAATCTCGACCACCAAGATCTTACAAAGACGGATCGTGTTCACAGGCTTATCTGTGCAGACTTCGACATTCTCCTAATCATGTAAGACTTCTGCTCCAATTCGACGAAGCAGTATCAAAATTGGGGCGAGATTAACATCGCATCCGAAGAATCGCAGAGGCAGACAAGATCGGTAAATGCTCTATATGCCGAGAATACTTCTCCAAAACGTTTGAGATACCCGACATCTGGTGGGAATGGTTCTGCAGGAGTTTGAATGGCTACTTTGGTGTCGAGGAGACAGAGGATCGGGCGGGAAACACGACAGGGTATAGTACGTAACGCTGTCTAGACGTACCTCTCACCCTGACTGCGACAACACTGATCATATAGCAGACACGTGGTCGTACTTTGAAACCAAATTCTACTACGGCGACACGAAAAGTTACCTCTGGCACAAGCTCAACGTATTCACCCGATGGATTCCTTCGACCGAAACCACGACACTAATTGTGTTTGATCCACCAGCTCCGATAAAAGCGAAATTGCCATCTCCCCTGATCAAGGTCCCTCAGCACGGGAGGCTCGGCGACCCTTTCTGGATTTACGAGAGCCTACTCGAGGAGATCCTTCACCTGCAAGACCAGTCTGTCTGGATGATTCGTGACCAGGTCAGGGCCACAGAGAAGAACCGAGCGCTTGTCACACGCCCAAATCCCGACTATGGTCATCTTCACGAAATAGCGAGGCATGCTATTCACGTATCAGAGAGCCTCGACGCGACTGTCAAAACAGTGGAGAGCATTCTGCGGCGGCATACAGACTACGTGACGGGTGCCACTGACGCCGATAAGAGCCTAAGACGCGCTTCTAAACAGCTACGGAACCGGCTGCTGTTCTTGGAACACATGCTTGTCAGCCTCAAGTACCGATCCGCATCGAACCAAGCCAGGTTACAAAACGAAATACAGCTCTCTTTCAACATCGTGGCGCAGTCCGACGCAAGGACTTCTGTCGAGATCGGACGAGCAGCACAAAAGGACAGCGCGGCCATGAAGACCGTTGCTTTCTTGACCCTGACCTTCCTCCCCGCGACATTCATCTCCGCCATTTTCAGCATGTCCTTCTTTAACTTCGACGCCGGGGAGGGCATCTGGGCAGTTTCGGATAAGATCTGGATATACTGGGTTGTCTCAATCCCCGTCACCTCTATCACAATTCTGCTGTGGTTCTTTTGGCATAGGTTATTTCCACCCACGCTGGTAGGAAACTGGGGAGTCCGCTCGATTGGGAGTTTTCCCAGAGGCGTATAACTCGATTATTCGTTATCTATGACTTATTCGGGTTGCTCACGCTACATTGGGTGCCTGTCAGGCTGTTCCTTTCGGGACTAGGTTGGGACTATATATGAGAATATGCATGAATCTATAAACAGGAAGTGGTTTGCAATGTTTGCTAAGGAGACCAGGTCTCAAGAAGAGCCTTTGTGCACGCAGCTGCACTTGCAGCAGCATAGGTTTGCCACCTCTTGTTCTTGTGGCTGTCTGCATAATCGCACACAGCCTTTACGATCAGACAACGCCCGGGAAAGTTCTCCCAGACCCCAGCTCCTTCCATCTCAAATGCTATAACACCTTCTTCCTTTGCTATGATCTCTCGCTCTTCTCCTGACTTCATGACCTTGTCCCCGGAGGCATAGAGACCAAAGTGGATCCATGGCTCAGCTTTGGTCTTTTGGTTCTTATTCTCATCCGTGGGAATGGCCAGTCTCTGCCGGGAAAGAATGTGACTGTCATCACATTGCAAACGGTCACAGTCCAACGTGAGAGCAGCGTCGCATACGGGGTCATTCTTCGTTTGACAGCTGTTGCAGACTTCGCAGGTCAAGGCCGCTTGGTGCTTGTGGCGGTAGGTGGGTTCGTACAACTTATCTCTCCACGCTCCGGGGTAGTCCGCTATTGCACCCAGTTCCGTGGCGTTTCTGAGGTGTTCGAGGTGTATGGCAGTCCGTTCTCGTAGTTTGTTCATACTCCAGCGGCCCTTCATCTTGGCGAGGAAGGAGAGTATCTCGGAGTAGGGCCCGGGTATCGTATCTTGCTTGCGGACGAACCTATCGGAGAACTGGCGTCCAAAGTCGTATTGGATCAGTCCGTCACTGACAACGATATCTCCCAGAACGATTTCGGCTCCGCCTCTGGGGAAGGGCACTCCGCCACAAATACCCACCACCAGAACAAGCCTGAGATTCGGAAAGCTGGCTCGACAGTTTGCCGCGACGCTTGCTCCATTGCTTTTGCCCATTCCTGGCATGTGCACTAAAACGACGTTGTGGCGCCCTATGACTCCTGTTGTGTATTGATTTGGGTCTCCGGACGTCTTCCCGTACTTGACTTCATCCCATCGCTTGTCAAAAACGTCTTGGACAGCATCGGACTCCAAGGTAAGTGCGCATATAATGGCGATCCTGAAATCACTCCTTCTCTGCGGTTCTGATACACAGGACGATTGGGTGTCCAGATGAGTGTTCTGGGAAAGCTTCCCAACGGTAGCACTGAGTGCTTGACCAGAAGGAATCCCGCTGCATGGCGAAAAACTTTCGGCCATAGAAGAACCTTGAGGTAACTCCGCAGTTTTAGTTTTCCCGCCCTGGCAGAGAGATGTGTCTTCCGGGTCTGTCACAATTCTGCGCAGCTGTTTGCGAGTCTTTTGCCTGTTAGAAGATGCCGAGCTACCGGGTGGCGCCTTGATTACCATAGTTTCACCTCCTTGCGGCCAAAGTTTGTGACAGCAAAGAAGCATAACTTTCAGACGGCATCCCGGCTTTGATGACCTAAAGTGGTCGAGAATATCCCGAAAGAATGCTGGCCACAATTGTATTTCTTCGCGGTTTCGACCAAGAACGGCGAGGTCGATGATGATATACAGACTTGGTATCAAGGTACAAATGTCTTGCAAGATACCAAACCAGTCTCTAGAAGTGGTTGCTGTTTTAAAACTTCCAAAAATACCGACAAGAAAGCTCACAGGTGCCTTTGGTCTCACGTATTGTAAGCATTGGATTGTAACCTGCTGCAACAAGTCTGTCGGCACCAACTGGGCTGAAGTCCCACGAGTACGAGGCACATTCAAGACGTAAACAACCCGCACAGGTTGGGAAAACTGGAACGATTTCACGGACTGGACAATCTCAACGGCGAATCGTTCAAAGCGCTTGGTTGCCCGAGAATCGCCCTGCAACAACAATAAACGACAGTCATCAGAGCCTGCCCAGTCATGAATCAAGTCATTGTCCCAGATGTCATCCGTGAAGTTGTCCTCTCGGGCTGATCGTGTCTTCTGAATTGCGACGCATCTTTCCTCGGAATCGAGAGGATCCAGGAAGTGGGGAGAGAAGCAAAAGGCCGGGATCATCCAGAGCAGCGCCGGAGTGAGAAGGACCAGACTTCCTAGCTCTTGCATCAAATTCGGGCCATTCGCTTTCAGGCAAGCTGTCATGGTCTGGTCAGCCAGGCATAATCCCTATGCGGATACGTAGCAGACCTACCAAAGACCTTGTTATAAAGGTCTTGAAGTCCATCGAGGTAGTCGTTTGACATCTCTTTGAAAGCTATTTCTGCTGAAGTTCCCGGAGTTGGTGCTGTTCTGGACCCAGTGTCCGTCCATGTCTTATGTGACTCTTCCAGGTGGCGCTCAATGGAGATACAGAATTCAGAGACCAGAACCTGCTCCATGGCTTTTCTCATTTCATGGTGATGCGCCTCCAAATCCTAGGGTATGTAAAGTGTGGAGTTCAGCCGCACGAGGCAAGTTCAGAGAGGGGGGAAACACAGCGTGCAGACTGGGAAGACGCTGCGTCTAGCGTGCTGTGGCTTGCCCAGGTGGTGCATGTCAGATCCACTGTTGGAAACCATTGCAATGTCACCTGACTGAGGTTGCACAAAAGAGGGGTCAGCTTGAGATAAGATGGGTAAGCTGCCCCGATACCATCTCACAGTTTCTTGTGTGCTGCGGAGGAATCCTATCTCGTAGTTTGCACTCAGAACTAGAATAAAACGCTGCCGACGTGATGGAGCGCCGTTCCTCAGCGAGTGCTCGCCGTGGGAACCACGGTGAAAGACTTCGAGGAACAGTACCCCAGCATTTGAACAGAGATCGTCAAGCAATCAGGTCTCCAAGAAATGCAGCTGGCGCTTTGCCAATCCGTCCAACCACTCTGACACAAGGAGCAGAGCACGGATCTAGTAAGTTTAATGTTTGCTTTGCCTGAGCTTATTTTATTGACCCATCTTGTATTCCAGATCGCGAACCATTCACGGACCCATCGCACTTGACACGAACAACGCATACGCCAAAAACGACGACAATAATTGATTGGCGGCATGAAATATGCCACTTCCTACAACTCGATCCAAGTGCAACAGACAGGGAAGTCTTTGATGAGCTTCAAATAGCATCCGCAAAGTTGAAAGAAGCAGAGCGAGTGAAGCATCTTTCAGTCACACAACAAGGTCCTCCGCGTTACCAAGTCATCCACCGCGTCTTTTGCGCAACTGCTGGAGAGCGTGTGATGTATCTTGAAGAACCTTGGACTGTCCATGCTGGCCGACACCGTTCTCATTTAAGGGGCGGCCAGCAAGTGAGCAATATGGAGCTCTTTCTAGAACGTAACAAGGATGTGACTTTCCTCGTCCTCCGAGATTATGTATGTTGCGCAGAGAAATCTCACTTGAATCCCGCGACTCGAACCCGGCTTGGAAAAGACATCGATACACGGCCAGTGTCTATGCTAGTGGAGGAACACATCGACATCGTGTCAAAGGACTTGCAGTCTAGGTTGGCCAAAGTTGCAGATGTCGTCTTCCAGGGAATTCCGCACCCGAAATTCGGCCGTGCCGCAGAGGATGAAGAAGAGGGAGGCGATGACTACGATGACGAATATGAATCCGACGAATACAATGGCAGAGATGATCCGGATATATATTACCCTTATCTGTGGTTCTATCACCGTCGTCTCGATATATCGGAAACAATAGAAAGTCTGGAAGAAACCGACCAGGGGCATTTGAACCTCTTCTGTGGATATATCCAGCATCGTATGTCCGATGAATGGAATGCTGTCGACAACTTGCTTTTGAAGGGAGAGATTACAGCCGAATACCTCAGATATATTTATGTGAGTCTCATGACAAAACTCATTGTCCTAGTCTCTTACAGCCGCAGGTCCCAGGAGAGATTGTAGTGTCGGCACCCGCAGGCAGCGCCACAACCAAATTACAGGCTTCTTTGGTTATAGACTGGCTGAATCTTCATGTTTCAAGTTCAGATCGATTTTCGGCCTCCCTCCAGACAGCTTCTTGGACTTTCGACGGCAAGTTCCAAAGGAACGAGTCTGGTATGTCAATCCGCGATCTGCCTTCATTGAACCATGCTTTCAAGATCTGCGACCTCAATCCCCACCCGAAGGTCTTCTCACACGACGATGTTAGTATCACCAATAGCCTCAGGGAACGGGGCAAAATGTTTTGGAGGTGCCGTGGTCACAACTACGTTTGCTACAAGAGCTTTGTGGATGACGGAATTAAGACTGCTGTGAGTTCGGACCTATATACACGAAAGGATTCAATTTAACCAGAAGCGCAGACTGACTCGAGGTTCATGATCGACATCCAAACATTGCAACAGATGCACCCAAAAGAACACAGGCAGACCAATCGAGATGACCTCGGCCCAGAAGTTCTCTCACACTTGGATCCTCCTGTGGAAGACGAATTCATTCTGTGCCTTCCTCCAACGATCATTGGGTTCAATATGCAGAAGAAAGAGTGGGGTATGGCTCAACAAAGTGCACCGACTCTCTCAAGATACTAACCTGGTTCAAAATCTAGTCACCCTCGACGTTGATCACATTGAAGATGTCGAGTGGAATGCAGATGCTTTCAAGTTTCTGGTTATCGAAGATCGGATGAAGGAGCTTGTGCAGGCCGTAGTGACTAACCAGATTCACGCTGCGGAAAGCACTGATATGATCCGCGGCAAAGGAAGCGGCTTGACTATGCTGCTACATGGGTATGAGAGGAAGAACCTACCCCATAAAAGAAAAGACGCCGATAACTAACTGACTACCTAGCGGACCTGGGACTGGGAAGACACTGACGGCAGAAAGGTAACATAAACAAGCTGACTTCTTTTTCTGGCGGTTACAAAGTCTGATATTCGCTAGTGTTGCCGAAGTCGCAAAGAAGCCACTGTACCGGGTTACGTGCGGCGATATCGGTACGAAGGCTGAAGAGGTCGAGAAGGTACTACCGGTAATTCTCCCTTTTTAAAAACGTAACTTGCCGTCTAACCTTGACAGTATCTCGAGACTATCTTCTTGCTCGGGAAGACTTGGGACTGTGGTAAGTATTAATCGAGGTCATTTCAGGTATTACGTTTTCTGATAGGTTCCAGTGGTGCTGTTGGACGAAGCGGATGTCTTCCTCGAGCAACGCTCACTTGTCAACCTTGACAGGAATGCATTGGTTTCGGGTGAGTCCGGTTGCTCCGGTCAAGTGTCTTAACTTGTCTCTAACGTTTATAGTGTTTCTTCGAATGCTGGAATATTACGACGGTAACACAAAGTGATAATTCCTGATCATCAAAGCAACGATTTCTAACAACTTGACCCAGGCATATTAATATTGACAAGCAACCGTGTGGGCATATTCGACGAGGCGTTCAAGTCACGAATCCAACTCAACCTCCGCTACCAAAACTTAGACAGTGACCAACGACTGGAAATCTGGAGAAACTTCATATCTCGACTGCAACACCTCGCTGGCGGGGGTAACAGAAGCGGCCCCGAGATTGATGCAAAGGACATCCTAAGCCACATCGACAAGCTTGCTACACCCGAGCTGAATGGTAGAGAGATTCGGAATGCTATTTCAACCGCGAGACAGCTGGCCAGGTATCGAAAACAGCCACTCGGATACAAGCACCTTCAATCCGCCATTGCTGAGGCAGAGAAGTTTGATCAATACCTGAAGGATTTGCACGGATTTTCAGCAGATGAGCTGCAGAATGACAAGGGGGAGAGGCTTCTAGGTTGATCAAATAGTACAAGAAAACGGACAACCTTAAGCATTTCTTGGATAGATCGGACCGTGGCGTTCGTGACGAGACCTCTGCAGGGCCTGACACACCGTGGTGTGCGCAAAATGGGCTGGGCTCGTCGATGCTATGCGAACCCAAAGACTATCTCAATCCTTGACTTTGTATGTAGTGGAGATCGCATATAAGTCGCGTTCTCTTCATCCTGAGCCTGCGTTCTCGGGCCTCTTTTTTTCGCTGAGTCGGTATACCTGGCCAGTTAGGCAAGGCAGCCTGCATTCCGCTCGGATCTGCGTCAATCCGAAGATCTCTGGCATTTCGTCATACCCGTTGTAATGAACATCTGTTCAGCTCCATATCATTTCCGTTAGGAAATTTTGCTAATAGACGTTGCCTGAAGCCCATTCTTCTCAGACATTGTTGTTAATGTGTACAGTGCTTCTCTATTGAGCGAGTTAAAAATTCATTTTCATTAGACTATGATGGTATAATTTCTAGTGATTTCTGGATAGTTTTTACTTCGCGAAGGTTCCGGCTACAGAAAAGACAAACTCGTTATTGTCACCTTTGTTATCGTGGACGAAGGAGTCGAAGTCAAAGTCATCCCATGGATTGGGCACGTCATCAATGATTGGTTGCAAGCGGGTTGGCAAAGCCGAGGCCGAACTCCTGGAACACGTCTGAAGTTAGCAAAATGCGGTAGCAGTACCTAGGTAGGGAGAAGTTAACTCTCTTTCGAGAGTACTAACCGGCATGTCCATGTTGGGTGGCGGCTGGTTCTGGCTGGGGTCGGCCACAGGCACGGGGCCTTGGCATCTCTCACCCATATCAGCCAAAAGCCTAGCCTGCCTCACACATTCGTCGGCAGAGCTGTCTTTTGATATGGTGAAGTTGATACCGGTTGTACCATCAGGGCCGCCGTCGGGGTTGTCGTTAATTTTCTTCTTGCGCTCAATCTCCGCAAGGGACCCGCGAGACCGGAGTAGGTTTGCGTCTGAGAGCCTCCGGTATGCGGTGGTCATGTCCACGCCATACGTCTCCTCCACGAAGGCCCTTGCTGCCGAGCTGTTATGGGAACTGTCATTGAGTGACCTATTGGAGGCTCGAGGAAGTGCTGTTTCTTGCACATCTGTACCTGTAATGGTGGGTGACGCCTCCGTAGGCGGTGGCCCCTCCTTCATTCTGGCTGGGTCGCGGAAGTGGTAGCGTACGTATGTGAGTCGTAGGTGGAGGAGGTGGGATAGGTCGCGTACCCATATATGGTGCATATGGGGGAGGTGGCGAGACATTGGGGGGCACTGCTGGCATTCTGCATTCTCCTGGAGCGGTGGCTCGATCAATTTCAGGATTGAAGTGGCAACTCCCCCCCATCGGTCTCTGCTCCGCCCTATAAGAGTTCGCGTACGTCGGTGCCATTGCATTCCCCAGCGGCGTGTGGCCATTCCCAGATGTCGTTACAGCGTTGTTGTCAAAACGTCCCCCCGATGTCAACGGCCGAGCGGGTTCAAATTTTGAAAGAGAAACGCCTTTTGTATACGCATATGGGTCCTTGTATTTGGCTTCGGTCACCCGGGTTAGTAGGTCCCTGTCTCCGGTACTGACGTGATATTTCTTACCCGGGCGGGTAGCGGAATATCGCCCGTCGGTAGAGTCGAGTGCTTCTTTTCGGTGGTGGTTCCGAGGAACAGGGGGGAACATCTGAGCGTCTTGGCCCGGATGAAAACTGCCACAAAAGTCAGGTCAGAACTTACCTCATGCACCGGCTACCTTGGTCGGGCACAGGAGCCGACGATAAGTCGGCTGAATGACTGAATGACAACATTGAAAAGTCACGAACTTCTGAATGGTAGAACTATAATTATGGTCCAAGTCCGGGCCATGTCCTAGAATCGTTGCTGGCTTTCCAAATACTGGTCTTTGCTTGCGCTGTCGAGTATACGAGATCATGTTTCCGCGCTCTGGAAGCGATCCATTATCCTCCATTTCCTTGGCGATCATAGGCAAACAATGATCATTATTTTTCATCCTTATTGTGCGCAGATCCTTCGCACTTGAGGTTTCAGGAGGGCCAAAGCCATGAGAACGACGTATGCGCATGCCATTCCTGTCCTGGTTTTGTACTTTCAATTGTGCCGCGACATGGCTTCGGATCGAGATTGGGGGATGGGTTTCTGGAGGGGAACCGCGGGCGGTGCTGCCATCACTTTCCGACTCAGAAGATCTGTCGTCTGCTTCCAAACTCTCTCGTGCAGTGCTTCCACGAACGCCCCGAAGAGGCATCTTCCATGACATCCCTCCACTGTTTTGTAGGCTCAATCTTCCCATCGACGACTTTATATGACCGAAAGGATTCGCGTCTTCAAGCAGAGTCGATACATCTGATACCGCTCTCTCATATATCGAGATCGAGTCGGAGCGTGATGTCGAGGGCAGGTCGGATGGAGGATACGCTGATCGCGGCCTCACGGGTCGTCCAGGGCTCGCTACCTTTGGTGCATGGGGCCTGCGCAGAGCAGACGATGGACTGTCGTCCTCATCTTGGTCTGATGCCGCTTTCCACCTTAGTTTCGTGTCCTGGCCAAGGCCCTGGGGGTATCCCATGCCCGCGATTAGCTGAACTTTCGGACCTCGTCCACAGACACATTCGTCAAGGTCTAGTACTGCGTGAGACAGGCCAAAGACAGCGCTACACGCTGCCTCCGCCGCCGGTGTCAAGTAGATTCAAATATGGGTTTCTAGGGGGAAAATACCATAAAAGACATCATGAACACCAGTTGAGGGTCAAGCGAAATGTTGACAGATGACGTGTCACTGGTAGGAAGCGGGGCGTAGCAAGGCAGAATGCAGGTCATGCAAGCCGCATAGCGCTGCCATGCCCGATTTGAATCTGTGCCACATTAGGTAAGATGTTTCTACACCCTCATCCTCCTGGGGCTGATTTTCTTTCCACCGTCCGCCAGTGGTACACCTCGAATAAGCAGAACCCTGGAAACCACCTGGACACCAGTTGACACTCGCCAAATCTACTGCACCTTGTTCTGTGCCTATTCTTTGCGACATCCGTAACTATGTATATACTTATACTTCTAGATAGCGTGATTTTACAGATTCACAACCTACTTTTGTGGACACTGAGTCAACTGGATTTGAAAAATATTTCTAAACACCCTCCATGGCAAGCGCGGAGGTACCCATACAAAGGCCTGGACGGGCCCAGCAGGCAGAAGCATTACCGGGTACAGGGGCAGACGGTCCGGAACTCTGCTACTCCAGAATGTCCTGCAAAACCCCTGCTAGCCGCTGCGTCTCCTAGAGCCGAGACTGCGGGCCAAGTCGACGGCGCCTCCCGGCAAATTGGCGATACCACCGCATCTACGGCGCTAATCATGCTTGCAAGACAGTCCGGCACGGCCCTCGATGTCCTGATACGGACCACGACCGAGGACCCGCCGTTGGGCCCTGGACAATCGGCTTTTCCATCTCCAACTACTCTAACAAAAATGTGGGCATGTCGCTGCTCCGCGTTGGGCCCGTCATCGACTTCATCTTCTCCGTCCTCCCACGTCCGCCCTTCTTCTCTTCGTCTACAACGGCCAGACGCCACCAGCGAGAGAGAGAACCGGCCTCCTCCGACGGTTGGATCCCCCTCCTCTCCCCCGCCATGAAGGACGACTACGTCGACGTCGCCGCGGCCGAGGCGACCGTCTCAACAGGTTTCGTCTCCCAGGATGAGGCCGACATGGTGCGCCTGGGCAAGGCCCAGCAGTTCAAGCGCAACTTCTCCTTCTGGTCCACCTTCGGCTTCGTGTCCATCTACATGGCGACCTGGGAGTTCGTCATCGTCTCCATGTCCCCCTCGATCGCGACGACCGGCTACGGCGGCTTCTTCTGGACCTTTGTCGGCTCCGTCCTCTGCTACTCCTCGGTCGTCCTGTCCCTCGCCGAGATGTCCAGCATGAGCCCCACGGCGGGCGGGCAGTACCACTGGGTCTCCGAGTTCGCGCCCGCCGGGTGGCAGAAGCAGGCCAGCTATGCGTCGGGCTGGATGACCAGTCTGGGGTGGATCGCCAGTCTCGCCGGCAGCGTCTACGTGTGTGCCGACCTCGTGCGCGTCTGCGTCAACATCACGTACCCGGACCTCGTCTTTACCAGCTGGCAGATCTTCCTCATACTTCTGGGGCTGTTCTTGTTGACCATCGTGCTGAACACGCTGGGAACGCGGGTCCTCCCGACGATCGAGGTGGTCAGTCTGATTGGGCATACCGTGGGCTTTATTGTGTTTATTGGAATATTCTGGGGCATGTGTCGGCCTCTAAACGGAGGCAGGGAGGTGTTCCTGGATTTCCAGAACAACGGTGGCTGGACCAATTATGGGACCGTGTGCCTCCTTAACCAGGTCTCTATCATCTGGTCGATGCTGGGATCGGATACCATTGTTCACATCTGTAAGTCATATTCCACACATCAAGATTGGCTAAAACTGACATCCGGCTGCAGCTGAGGAAGTACGCGATGCTTCGTTGACCGTTCCCCGAGCCATGTGGTGGTCATATGTTTTCAATATCTCTATGGCCTTCGTCATGGTCATCACAATGCTCTACGCCATTGGACCTGTCGACTCCATTCTTGAGGCCGACCTGCCATACCTCAATCTTTTCTCGGCGACAGGGAGCGTTGGGGTGGCCCTGTTCCTGGCCATCGTGCTGTTTGTCCTCATCTACGCTGGTAATGTGACAGCGCTTGCAACGACATCCCGTGAGGTGTGGGCTTTTGCAAGAGATCGCGGATTTCCTTTTTCCGCCTGGATTTCTCGCGTAAGTTTTGAAACTATGGTCAATTGTCGTTCTTGTCAGTACCCACATCGCTAATCATCCCGATAGATGAACCACAAATACGACATGCCATTCAACGCGATCTACCTTTCATCCTTTGTCGCCCTCCTGCTCTGCCTCATCACCCTCGGCTCCGACACCGCCTTCAACATCATCATCTCCGTCTCACTCCTCGCCCTCATGTCGACATACATGCTCTCCATCGGCTGCGTGCTCCTGCGGCGCATCCAGGGACACCAGCTGCCCCCGGCGAGGTGGAGTCTCGGACGTTTCGGCTTACCCATCAACGCCTTCGCCGTGGGGTATTCGCTGTTCATCGTCGTGCTCAGCTGCCTGCCATACTCGAACCCCACTACGCTTGTCGATGCGAACTGGGCGCCTGCCATCTGGGCCGGGGTGATATTGATCAGTGTGGTGGCGTATGTTTTCCATGGGAGGAGAAAATTTACGCCGCCGGTTATATTTATCGAGGGCAAGAGGGGGCATGGCGAACAACTGCAAAAGGTGTTGTGAGATGTTCATCATAGCGGTCAACAAGTATATAATACCCGCTGGGCAATATAGATATATCCTAGGCCTCTTCGTGCACGAGGCTACCTAGTAGCCCATTTCCGTGATCAATTTCAACAACTTGCGTGTATTGGATATTCAGGAATTTGACTCCTGGTTTCTCAGATACCCAACAACTATGAGGAGGGCAGGGCAAGATTCCGACCCAGATTTATGATTGAAAAGATTATTCACGAGTCACTCTTTTCATTAGAGTGACAGTACGGTTCTAGCAGGTCCATCCAGTCACCCGTCCTGAGATTACGCGTAAGTGGGCGCTGAGGCGCGACCCCAAGATCAAGCCCATCTTGGGCCCTGACTTATATATCACGTCTACTTCCTCTGGGTGCGCGGCATCTTTTCGTTTCACATCGGGCTTGACCGGATTGACGACGCGTGCCTCCGCCAAATCTATACGTACCGGCGCCCGGCTTTCGAAAACAAGAGAAGCCGATAGACCTGACGGCAACAGTAAAGGAGTATGGCGAGGGATTCGTGCCCGAGCTGGATGAGTTCGTTATATTCACCGCCTGTATAGAGGCCTCATTCTAACTTTCGAACATACTCGACTGGTCCATCGTACTGGTGCCTTCCCCGGAAGGCATAGTAGATCATTGAAAAGATGACCACCCCACCATAGATTACAATGTTATAATTCATCGCCTCAGCTCCCGGATCCGGGCTCATGGGGAAGAAGCAGAGAACAAATGCAGACACCAGGAAAGCCTCGGCGGCAAGGTACACCGGAAGGCCCCATTTCCCCAGGTTGAACTTTGACGGAAGCAAGGGACTGCCCGTCCCCCGCCTCCAGATCATACAGCCGATGGAGACTATATATGACGTTAAATAGGCGTTGGTGGCAAGTGACGTGATTGAGTTGAAGGCGGTGACTGAGCCGATGTTGATGAGGGACAAAAGGGAGGTGGTGATGAACGTGACGAAGATGGAGTTGAACGGAAGGTTCCAAGTAGGCGAGACATGAGCCAGCCACCAACCCCCTGGGAGGCCGCCATCTCGAGCAAAGGCGTACATTTGCCTGGGGCAAATGTCAGATTTAGTCGTGGGGAAGTACGAAGCTTGGAAGGAGACCACACCTACCTCGAAGCAGTCGCGACGCCGGCGAGATTGGCGCAAATGTTCATTGCGACTATGAACACCGTCATTCCAGTGGCGCCTCCGACGGTGCCGGTAGCCTTGTAGAAGACCTCGATGAACGGAAACCCGGTAGGTGAGTCAACGATCTCGGCCAGAGAGTCGCCTATGCAGAAGCAGAAGGTGATGACGGTCACCCATCCCATCAGGCCGTTGACCACGGTGGTGGAGATCATGGCCCGGGGCACGGTCTTGCTGGCATCTTTCAGCTCCTCAGACATGTGAGCCGCAGCGTCTGCCCCAAAAAATGTAAGGACGGCGGCGGAGATACCAATGAGCGTGCTCCCACCCGTATTGCCCCAGCCACCGCCGTCTGTGAAGGTCGTGAAGACGGACTTGGCGTCCGCAGTGGGGGAGAGGACCCAGAGCGCAACGAGGATGCCGATAAAGGCCCCAATGTGGATGATGAGCATAACACCCTCGAAGAGCGGGAGCTTTCGGGCAAAGGCGGTGTTAAACACGACGGAGAATGCAGCGACTGCCATGGTTAGAAGAGTGCCGTGCCAGCGCTCTGGGGCGTAGGTATCCGAGTTGTTCAAAATTATGAGCCCCTGTATCATGGTACCGGAGACGTAAGCAGTGGATGCGCAGAGGGCCTGCCACCCCAGCACACAAATCCAGCCCATGACATAGCTCAAGAACTTCTGGTGCTGCCTTGGGGCGAATTCTGATACCCAATGGTACTGGCCACCGCTAGTGGGCGCCCTGAGAGTCCAGCCAATGTCAACGTCCAGCCAGCCGCGACGCCGCAGACACTGAAGCATCTACTCACATCGAGCCCATTTCTGCCATGGAGGTATTGACTAGGATGAAGCCCATCCAAGTTATGAAAAACATCCAGACCAGGCCTGCTGTGCCGCCGTTGACCAGACCGGTAATAGAGACCCTGATCACTTGTCAGGAGGGGCAACAAAAGGCATGTTTACGATGAATGAACTGACGAGAAAGCAGCCTCCCACGTCGCCATGGCAATCATAGTGAATCCAAAAATGGTGAGGAATCCAAAATTCCTCTGAGAGACGACGTTAGCCATTTTCACAAGTTATTTCGTTTGACTTTTGGCCACGATCGAAGCAGACCTTCAATTCTTGCACTTTGCCCATCCTGAACATGTCGATTTGGTCGTCAGCGGTTCCCCCTTTGCTACTGCTATAGGCATCTCCGGTATCGACTGGCACTTGGTCGACGTGCATGTCAGGTTTGGCGTCATCTTTGGAAAACATATTTTAGAAGAGAGGACGCGCGAAAGATGCGGGAGCCATTGAATGGAAAGGAGAGGCAGCCAGAACCGTGGGTAAGGAACATGTGAATGCCGGAATTCAAAGAATGATAGCCCGGTGGATCGACTAGATTCTCTGTTATATGAGCAGAAGGCGAGCCCCCCCGCCCCACCCGATAAGCAATCTCGCGTCAGATGCAGATGCAAGAGCCTGGCCGTTTCGAGGTGCTGCTGGGGACGGGCTGCAAGGTCTCTACCGTCGAAACAGGGAAAGCTCTGCACCTGTTGGTAACCAACGCCACACCGTTCTCCACACGAGAATGCAACTCCTCTTCTGTCCAGCCCGCGGAGCAAACACACCTGCATGCGGTTGAGTGGGCCCTGCATTTTTTGTCCATTATTTCTTGCATATTCTTCCATCCCACCGGCGAGTCGACCGGCGAGTCGGAGGTCTGCTTGAACTTGAAGTGGTGCGATACTCCGTACCGGAAGTCCTCAACCTCAACTCATAACCCCGCACTACACACACACCAGGGATCTCATAATATCAAGCAGTAACACGACTCTGGAGCCGTGTGGTTGGCGCCAAACCAGGGTTTTCCCATACGACGACGTTGAAGACACGAAAGGCCTGGACCGTCACTAGTTGTTTCATTGCAACCCTCAGACTAAACAGCCTGTTCTACTGATGGGTCATGGAGAACCACCCCACGGATAATAATCCGCCAGCTCCTTTGGCCTCCACGACGGACGACCAAGATGTACTTGAGAACATAGACGGCCGCATGCATGGCCCCATAAGCGGATTTATCAAAAATTACTTCAGCAAGTTTCAATATGTTCATGAAGATGACTTCTTGGAAATTCAGGCAGCCGGAAGAGCCAGTGGCCGCTGTGCCGTTCCATCGGCTGCCCCATCTCCCGAGAGCTTCTTGCAATGGTTTTCCGACTACATGTCGCGGGAGCTCGACGGCGCTCGAGGTTCGTGGCATGTATCCAGAGGCGGTGATGTAGCACCCGAGCACGAAAGTGACGACGGCGGTGCACGTCTCCTCTTGACCATGCCCACTTCGCCGGCCTCCAGCATACAGACAAGATGGGAACATGTTCAGGTTATTGGCCAGTTTTTCCACCGTGGTTCCGTTTGTTATCAGGATGGACTACTGCGTCTTTGTCGGTCCGCACACCACGTCTTCGCCAGTCAGCCTACACGGCTCTTCTTACACGGCTTCTACATACGCGGTTCACTGATCGAACTTTGGGTCTTTGATCGGTCTGGCTTATACTGTAGCGACCTGTTCGATACTCGCAAAGATTTCATCCAGTTTCTTTCTATCATGCTCAGCTACCAGCGGATGACGGACCAGGACCTGGGAAATATCAACATCATTGAGACGGATAACGTCGCCAGGTACATTGCCCTTGATGATGCGGCGATGCCTTCTCTGGGAAAGCTTTGTCTCGAAGGCCAGCCAATTGCGTCTCGTGAAGGCCTTGTTGGCACCGGGACAACTTGCTACCGGGCTAGGCTGCTCGATTCAAATCAATGGAATTACGTCTTGAAATTCAAGTGGCGTTGGGCCAGGGAGCGTCCGGAGGACGAGCTTCTCAGACTAGCCAAGCAGAAATGCGTCTGGGGTGCCGTCTCCCTTGATTATTACAATGAACTTGAAAGTACGGGAAATCTTCGCCGAGGTATCCGGTGGGGGACGCACAGGAAATTCGCCAGTATACGTTCTCCCGAGAGAAATGGAAATGTCGAAGGGCAAAGACAGGAAGTCACTTGCAATAGTGACGGACTTGTCGAACATACAGAAGAAACCGACAACTTCTTCCAAAATCGCGTCCTTGCCTGCGTCGTTACCTCCCCTGTCGGCAGACCTCTTCACACTTTTCAGTCTCTCTTGGAATTACTTCAAGTCTTTCGTGATGCTATCAAGTGTCACCGATCACTCTATCGTGACGCCGGGATTCTCCATCAAGATGTATCCCCAGGTAACATGATCATTCTGGATGGTCAAGATGAAGGAAAACCTCAAGGGATCCTGATAGATCTCGATTCCGCAATAGAGCTCGCCGAAGGAGTAGAAACTGAGCCCGACATTACCGGCACCAGACCCTTCATGGCAATTGGAGTTCTGAAGAGTGAGCGTCACACTTATCGTCACGACCTGGAGTCCTTCCTTTACGTCTTTCTCTGGACAATCATAACAAACCACACGGAGAGTCCCCCAGAGTCGAGCAAGCTCCGACAATGGAGTAGTGGCGACTGGGACGAATTGGCAGCACGCAAGTCGCTTGACATGGCTCAGGATGGCTTTCAGAATATTTTGAGGGAATTTCCTTCCGAATTACACTCCCTCAAGGCTCTCGCCGAAAGTCTTCGCCAAGTTCTATTTCCCCTACGGGCCGGGGTAATTTGGACAGGGACCGACGGCTCGCCGGAAGCAGTAGGCAAACTCTACGATGGAATGATCAGCGCGTTCGAAGAGGCCATCGTTTCTGAGGGCCTAAGATAGATGTCACAAAGTGACCAGCCAGTTTTCTGTAGGACCGGGTGGGAAAAAGTGCAGCTCGACTTCAAGGTCGTCGACTTGCAGCCAGATCCAGGACTTGCCAATACCATTTCTATTCGCCTGGACTATTCGTTTGTCTCCTTGTCTTATGGTAGCCTTCTTCCAGTCATAGTAGGTAGCCGTGAGCAAGGAAAAACACAAGACATATCCCAGAGACTTCATGCCACCCACCCAAAACCACTCTTTTCCGAGCTTAGTAGTTAGGCCGGGACGAGTAGGCCGGACGCAGTCGCAGTCACAGACGAGAGCCACGCCAAGTTGTCCCGGGACTCTGGGTATGCCTTGAATTTGTGCTGGCCTTCAGACAATTTTTGCAAGTAGCCAAAATGTTAATTCGAATCACTCCCCAGTATCAAGTCCTGACCTCGGAGCCCTTACAGAAGTCCAAACATACCACACACATCATACTCCTTGACGGTATCCATGGAAGATCTGAGTCATGGTCCATCTAGGCGTCACAAATCGATGGACCATAGAAATGGACTTGTTTGTTTACTTCTCAGCCGGTCTCTAGGCTAGTGTCAACACTAACACCTTGATGGAGACCAAAGTCTCTACTAGGGAATAAACATTTATGGCCAACCTCTATGGACTGCTGAGCTTGAACAGTAGTGTGAGTATAGAGTGATTTGGGAAATCATTCCTGGTACCCATGAGATATAAAAGAGATGACCTTCCCCCAACTCGACCCAGACTTGATCTCCAGAACCCATCACAAAACACATACCAAACAGAAACTCTAAACACCACAACTCATAAACCCGGCAAGCAACCCGAACCACTTCAATATCAACACAAGAATTCAAGAATACTCAGAGCTCACAAGATCAAAATGCATTTCTCCATAAATGCTGTTGTTCTCGGTCTCCTCGGCCTTGCTAAGTATGTCTCCCCTCTTGTCGCGTTACTTCGAATCCAAGCTAACACTGAAATAGGGTCTCTTCTGCATCGCCGATCACCAACACATCCTCATCGGCTCTACCTCAAGCAATCAACATCACATACGCAAACTTCGCAAACGATACGCAAGTCGTCGCCAATGACACTCAACATATCACGAACGACACACAACTCACGTCCTGGGTGATCGCCCCAAGACTAAAGCGCATGAAAAAGCGCGGTCTGCCACCACGCGACAGGAAACTAGCCGATCATATGGAGCATTATGGCGAGGGCCTGCCTGAGTGCTACAAGAAATGTATGCGCTCGGAGGACGGCAAGTCTTCGATACACATGGGACAGGTAAGTGAAAATACCCTAGAAGACACGCTAAATGAACTACAAGGGGCTAACAGAATGGTACAGGACACGCTCGGGCAGATCTGTGGGGTTAAATGGCCTCTTTTCATGTGGTGGACTGAGCACCATCTCGTCTACTGTGTGAACGGGAAGAATGGCTGCAAGGGTGACAAGCCACACCAGGACGCCTTCAACTGGTTGAAGTCGACTTGTGGGGACAAGCCAAACTGAGTACGATGCAGCAAATGGAACGAGAAGCGCTGAAAGGGGCGGGGAATCTTTTTCTTTTCTTTTGAGAACATTGCCGACACCTCGACCACTGCGAACTCATTTCAGCGAGGATATTAAGCTTGAACAACCATAGATAGCAAGTACCTAGGTACCTAGCAACCAGGCACTGTGAAGACCAATTCAAATCGCCCATGCGGCCCAACCAAAATTGCTCCCCCAAAACCTGGCACTGAAATAGTGTCCCATCTAACTAGGTACCTAGGTACTTGCGCATTTGTGTTTCCACTCACCCAACCTCGTAGCGCGCAGTAGGTGATTGCTGCTCACACCTGCCAATGTTGCAGGTGGGTAGGTGTCAATCATGGGTCCTTCCCCCAACACCTTGCTGCTGCCGTCCACAGGAAAGACACAGAATCGGGAGCTGTCATGGTTACCACACCATGTGGCCGTCTGAGCAGGTAGAACGTCGTCGGTCCCTGCCCCATTCTGGGGGGGGGGGGGCAGTTCGCCGCTGGAAATGCTGCACACTCAGCGCTTTGAGCAAGTGGCTTGAGTGCAAGAATTAGGTAGGCACGCAGGAGCTCGCTGATCTCTCTATCAGGGAATTCCCTCGCCAGCCAGGTCGACAAGTCTTCGACCACAAGTGGAGTTGCGAGAATCTGGTCGATGTACCACTGCGGGATGGGTGGTCCGTATGGACGGACCTCTCCCATGTCGGAAACCCATGCGGCAGTATTAGCCATATGATCAACTTGGTTCTGCTCATTCAGATCCTCAAGGCTGAAACCGCCAGATGAGGTTGGACTCTGGGGAGACAGCCGCGGGGAACCCAGTGGCGTGGATTGGGTGTCGTCGGCTGTAGATCCTGTCGCGCTCGAATACAGAAATGCATAATGGCCACTGCAGGTAGAGGGCTGAAGGTAGTCTCGTCCGTGAAAACGTTATGGGAGCAGTGACCAAGGTTTCGTCATACCTGTTCACATTCACTGCAGGTGACGACAGTCTACCCTGGCCTGGAAGGTGTGTTACGGTGGAAACCCGTTGGAGCTCAAACCGTTGGGGACCAGTGGATACAGTCGGACGGGCACGCTCTGAGACATGGGTAGAGGTAACCTCTCGTGGGATAACCTCCTACAGTGTGATCTCCCATGGGACAGTCTCTCATGGGACAGTCTCCCATGGGATAGCTTCTCATGGGATAGCCTTCCATAGGATATTATACCATGTTAGACCTCCTACAGGATAGCCTCACATGGGATGGGTTGGCTGTGCTGTGGATGTCTTCTCATCCGTTGTGGGCATCTTTCAGGTCGACCGTCTGCCACCGTGTCTCGAGAGACGGGGTGGCCTCCCTGGAGCTCTTTCCCTGGAGCTCTTTCCAGTCTCAGCCGTGACATCAATCTCCAGTGCTAGCTGGCCAGAAGGGTCGAGTCAGGAAGGAACTGTTTCCCGAGTAAACAAACACACGAGAAACCAGGAAGGCACGGGGAAGGCAGGCAGGCAGGCAGCCCGCCCTGGATCCCCCATCCCCTTAACCTTCTCGTCCCCGCCCTCTCCTCTCTTTTCTTCTCTTCTTCTTTTCTTCAAGAAGCGTTTGCGCTTGAACGCAGACTTCGCGACAGTTCTTCTTTTGATTAGGCATCATTCGAGCTGACGGGTGCTCTACCTTCTCTCTTGATTTTCTTCCGAACGTTTTTCTCATCGCAAAGAGAGGGATTCTCTTTTCTCACGGTCACGGTCTCCGAGTGTACGGGATTCTTTGAGTCACGATGTTCACCATGCGGGGCTGCGCAAACCCTCTGGTCTGGGTCTCGAATGAGCCCGCCGGCGGGTGGTTGTTCATCCTCGGTCTCCTGGTTTACCTCGCCGTTTCCACCTGGTCGTTGGGGTACGAGTTTGCTTGTAAGTGTGCTCCCTTGCATTTTCGTCGTCGTGGTCCTGGTTGTGATCGTGGTGGTGGTCTTGCTGCCTCTCGTCCTTCTCCCTCTCCTCCTCCTGCGGCCTGGCCCTGCCTCCCCAGCTCTTCGAGTCTGCTACTCGTGAACAGCACATTCACCAGACTTGGCTCTGGCCTTGTTCACATCCTGCTATCTCGTCCAGGTCTCTTCACCCTGTTCTCCCTCCCTCCTCACTTTCCTCCTTGCCTTTCGTCCCAACTTCTTTCGTCCGGTCTTTTTCCCGTCCGGTCTTCTTTAGTCCGGTCTTCGTTCGTCCCGTCTTCGTTCGTCCCGTCTTCATTCGTCCCATTTTCTTCTCATCGTCTTCCTTCTTCGCGGCTACAAAGCTTCCGCTGACTCTCGCATAGACATGCAACTCTGGGGGGTCGCTGGTGGTTCAAAGACTTGGTCGCGACCGGCTGGGCATACGACCGACGAGAAGGTCAGCGCCGTGGGGATCTGGGTCGGGCTTGGGCTAGTCCGTACCTGGTTTCTCCTATGCTGGGCCTTCGCGGTCGCACGGTCATACGCGCCAAGGTCGAATTCACGGCTGTGTGGGCGCACAACCGTCCACCAATCCGACTTCCTCATCTGGGGTGGGTCTCGTCCTGCTCGCTATTCGAACGATGCAATGCGATTCCGGTTTTGCAGAGTCGGCTGTCGGGCTCGAGACGAGCCACTCGCTGATCGGGTCTATCATTGTTCGTATTTCGGGACGTTACACGCGAAAGGAAAGAGAAGGGATGCCAGCGTACACTTGGCTCTGTACGATCATTTCTGCGGTTGGCTTCGAGTCTGTGTCTGGCTGGGCACGATCAAGTCATACCTGCTCGCCATCCTCTTCCTCCTTCTGGACGCGATAATCGTGGTCACAATTTCTTGCATCGCCATTTCGAGAACGGGTCGCTCGTCCACCCTGGTTCATGCTCCGGCGGTGACTAGGGCCGTCGCCGTCGTCATCTTCCTGGCGGGCAGCAACCTCTGGCTCAAGTTCCGAGATTTGGCTTTGCGGAATGTCACGATTCCGGAGAAGTCTCAATTGCGTCGGGTTAGGGAAGTGCGAGGAGGTTTCTGGTTCGCGCTTTTGCCCGACCACCCCGAGCACGACCCCGACTTTGCATTCTACACCGGTAACCCCTGGGATCTAGGCTGGCGTCGGAATCTCTCCCAAGTTTTTGGTGAGAGGCTCTGGGATTGCCTGCTGCCGTGGACTCAGCCGCCCAGAGTCCTTCGCTACGCCGACCATCGTCATGTTACCGACTTCGAAATGTCAGACGCCTTTTGGGAATGGGTTCGAGACAGGAAGGAGAACCGGTCCCGTACTGCTGGATCGGGATCTGCTGTTCCTGGACAACAGCGGGAGGCGAATGCAGCGGGCACATCGACACACGCTGGGTCATCGATTGCTGCCCTCTCACCTGCGTCGCCTTTGCGGTCTCTCTCTCCACCACGTCCACCCACTTCTCCACCACCCCGTGCCCAACACGAAATCCCTCTCCCCTCATCTCCTAGTGAGCTCTGAGGGTGCTTCTTCACCTGTCAGAGTTCAGACGCTATAAAAACTCCTCTTCACTTCGGTGGAGGGGGCGGAGGACAAAGACGGATTCTGCACCTCCAAGCGGTGTCCTCCGGGACCTTCTGCTGTGCCATTGGGCAATGCACACGCAGATGCCAAGCAGAAACGCATCACCATCATCGATCGACTCGCATCACCAATCGCCTGTCATCATCCACATTCAAGTCGGCCTCAAACTCTGCCGACTTCACATCACTCCACCAGCAACAACTCATCTTCGGCCACTAGGAGACCCTCCTCTGGGATACCCTCCTCTGGGATACCCTCCTCTGGGACATCCTCCTCTGGGACACTCTCCTCTGGGATATCCTCCCTTAGAACGTGTGTCGAAACCAACACTGTTCTATTCCGGCCTCATCCAGCATTGCTTGAGGTACCTTCCACTTCTTGAGCATCGCGCTTCACACGTCTTTGAGCGCATCGAATCCAGCATCTTCGAGAGACCCATTCAACCTCTCGAATCAACCAAAACCATCAAAACTTTCCAGTTCAGTCCAGCTTGCGGCTCAACACTCTTCACTAGAGCCTCTTCGCGCCTCGTCATCCAATCTGGCGCCACAAATCCACCTCTGCTTGAGAGAATCTTCGGTGCCTTGAGTTGTCAACTCAATCACATTCCACAAGTCCACCACTGCTTGAGATCTATCGACCACATCGATACCTCGAGCTTCGCGCATCATCATCTCAGCGCACAATGTCCACTGTCTCAACCTGAGACTTCCGAGCCTGCGGTTCCTCATCACGCCGCTACCAGTTCACCACATCTCCAGAGCATCCATCACTGTTCTAGAGACACCACCGTGTTCGGAACACGGTGACATGACCAGACACCTTGGTTATGATGATGCTAGACATCACAACCTCGATCTCTAGCATTCAACCATCTCAGCCAACTCCAGCCATGTCGGTCAACACAAATGCCGTGTCCGATCTCCAATCATTCCAATCAGATCGAGCCACGTCAGTCACCACAAACCCAGTGTCTGGCCTGTGGTCTCAAACAATCAATTCGAGCCATGTCAGTCATCACAACCTCGATGGCTGGCTCTCAATCTTCCATATCAATACGAGCCATCCCAGTCACCACAACCTCGGTGTTCTGGCCTTCATACAACCAATTCGAGGGACTTCAGTCACCATGAACTCGGTGTTTCGGTGTTCTGATTCTTTCTCCCAACAAAACCAATTCGAGCCACGCCAGTTACTGAAATCTCGGTGTTCTGGCCTTTCATCTTCCAACCAACGCAACGGTCACCACAACATCGGTGTTCTGTTCTTCATCTTCCAAACAAACCAATACGAGCCACGTCAGTCTCCACAAACTCGGTGTTCTGGCCATCCATCACTCAAACGAAATCAATTTGAGCCACGTCAGTTGCCTCAACATCGGCATCCGGCCATCAGCCTTTCCAAACAACTTGACTTTTGCCGGTCACCATACTCTCGGTGTCTAGCTTTCCAGCCCATAGCTCTATTCTCAGTCGAGCTACTTCAGTCAGGCACTACAATCTCAGTGCTGACTTTCCAGCCCATCGGTTCCGATCAGTTCGAACCTCATCAGATACTGCAACCTCGGTATTTGGCCTACCGGCTATCAGCCTTTGTCTCCAACTCAAGCCACGGGCACCACAATCTCGGTGTTTGGCTATCAGCCCACAGCTCCATCATCGCTCGAGCTACTTCAATCAGCCGGTCACGACAACCTTCAGTGCCAGCTTCTCAGCCCACGGCTCTCATCACTTCGAGCCTAGTCGGATACTACAACCTCAGTAACTAGCCCTCCAGCCCAGCGCTGACATCATCTTGAGCAACCTGTTCAGCCACCATGCACTTGGTGTCTTCAGCCCAAAACTCTCACGAAAAAGCTTGAGCGAGTGACCATAACTTCGCTGTCCACACTTCTTGGTTTCCAGCCACTATCTACGCTGCTCTCATCCAATCCAGCCTCTTCAGCCCACAGCTCTATTCTCCCTGGAGCCCCTTCAGTCATCCATATCCTGGTGTCTGATCTTTCAGCCCACGACTCTCATCAATTTGAGTCCTTGCTTCAGCCCATGGCTCTCAATTTTCGAGCCAATCTGAGCCACCAAACTCGGTGTTCTTTCAAACAGCCCACAGCTCTCATCCACCCATTGAGTCGATCTTGATCACCACAACCTTGATGTCTCTCGGAAATCTCTCAATTCGAGTTCATCCAGCCCACGGCTCCATTCACGTACGAGCCCTCAGTCACCAAACCTTCGGTGATTTCAAAACTCTCACTTCGAGTTTCTTCAGTCAGCCCACGGCTTATCCAATGAGCCAATCTCAGCCACGGAACCATGGTGCCTCTTCGCGCCTTCGCAGTTCGAGTTTTCTATTCAGCCCATGGCTCTGTTCACGCTCGAGCCTCGAGTCAGCATATTCTCGCTGTCTCATCTTTCAGCCCACAACTCTCATTTTCAATTCGAGTTCATTTGATTCAGCCCACGGTTCTCATTTACGAAGCCTTCTTGGTCTCAAAGTCTGGTCCCCGACCAACGGCTTTATTCTCTTCCGAGCCCAATCAGACAGCAGCACCTTGTTGTCTATCCAACCAGCCAAATGTTGAAGCTCATGTTGCGAGTCTCATCAGACCGCATCTCTCCTTGCGGGGTTTCAACCCAGCGACCATCGATGGAATTCATTCGAGCCACTGTGGTGCACGACTTTCAGCGTTTTGCATGGTCTTCCAATCATCTTTGGTGAACAGGTCTGGCACACTCTTTCCAGTATGTCGAGCGCGAAAGGATACCGTGAGAGTATGGAGGACCTCAAGACTCGGCCAATTGCAACCAGTGAGTATCCTGTTCCTCCTCATTGTCCAGGCACCCAGACAAGTTGATTTCTTATGTCCCAAAGTTGTTAGCTGACACTGTCCAGATGCTGCCCCTTGGACGATCTCAGATGTGGGATCAAATGCTATCTGGAAAGGCATGACTGTACCGTGGAGAATGGTTTGGTAAGCTTTGTACCCAGACCCTCGCCCATGATCTTGGTTCTACTCTGGAATCGAGCACACTGATCAAATGAGCCTCTCGCAGCCTCGAGGCTCCAAGTTCCCCATTGAACGGGTGATCGTAGACCCGAAGACCAAGAGGTTGCTGGATGGCCACAATCTTCTAGCAAAAACTGCTTTCTGTGCAATGGCAAGTCCTCATCGTCCTTGTGGCAGGAAGCAAGGGGTGCACAGGGTTAGGGTTAGATCTAGGTAGGCAATCCCTATATAAACCTCCCCTATAGCCCTTCTTAAACCCTTACTAGCAAGGTTATAAATAGCTTCCTCTCTCTCTTTTTTTTATAAAATTCTTTAATTTAATAAATTATTTTATATTTAATTTAATCCTTAAATAATTATTATAATTAATAATTATAACTTAAATTATAATATAATAATCCTTAAATTTAATATTAATTATTAAGATTTTTACTCCTCTTATTAATAATATACTTAAAAAGTTATAATATAGCTATTTATTAATACCTTATTAATTATTTAAAAAGTTATAATATAATTAATAAGTTTATTATTATATTTATTTTATTTCTTAATATTATTTATATTATTTATATTATATCCTTTAAATAAATTAACTTTATTTATATATTATATTAAATTATAAAATATAAATTAATTAAATATTAATTTATTTATTCTTTTAAAATAAATAATTTATATTATAAATTTAAAATAATATTTATATTTTAAAACAATATTATAAATTATTTATAATAATTAAAGATAAATATATTCTTATACCTTTTAAAAAAGAAATATAAATATTAATTTTTTTAAAAAATTATAATATAAGAATATAATAAAATTAACTTTTATTTTATTTATAATTATTTATTTATTTTATTTATTTATATAATTTATTAAAAAGTTATATTTATTTATTTATAATAAATAAATTAATCTTTAATAATTAATTAATAATAGCTTTTAAAAAGGCCCTTAATAATTTTTTATTTAAAAATATTTTAAATTTAAGCCTACCTTTAAAGCTTAGCTTTTTTTTTAATATTTTAATTAAGGATTTTAAAAAAATAAACTTTATATATATTTTTAACCTAAGGCCTTAAAATTATTATTTTCTTAATTTAAGCTTCTTAATTTATATAATTAGAATTTAATATTAACTCTTTTTTATTTAAAAATATCTTTTAAATAAATTTATATAATAATATATTTAATAAAAAGGAATTTAAAAATATTAACCTTAAGAATATATTTTTAATTAATTTAAATATCTTTATAATAAATTAAAATAAATCTTATATTATTAATATTTAATTTATATATAATATTAATATATTAATTTTAAAAATTAAAATACTTTATTTATTAAATTTAAAAATAAATATAAATAATATAAGCTACTTAAAATAAATTATTTATATTTTAAATACTTAGCTAAGAAAAAATATAAATATTTTAAATAAATTTAATAATATTTATAATAATATAATTAAATATATTAATAATATTAATTAAAAGGTTATTAATATTAATAAGAATATAAATTATATATTTATTTATATAAATAATTTTAATAAAAAACTTTTTATTTTTAAAAATAATTTTTAATAATAATAAATATATTAAAGAAGTTTAAATTATTTATAAGATTTTAACTTATTTTAATATTATAAGCTACTTAAATTAAGTTTTTAATATTTAAATTAATTTTATTAAAATCTTTTTTATTAAAATTAAATTTAATTATACCTTTTTAATTATTCTTTATAAGCCTTTAAAGAATTTTAATTATTTAACTTTATATAATAATTAATAGCCTATTTAATATATTATCTTTTAATTTTAATATTTTATTATTTAATAATACTTTAAAAAAATATTATTATAAAATATTAATAATTTATATTTATTATTATAATAATACTTAATATAATAATAATTAAAAAGATTATTTAATTTAAATAATTACTTTATATAATAAATATAAGGTATAAAATTACCCTTTTATAAAGAGAATTTTATTTAATTAAAGCTTTATTAAAATATTATTATTAAATTACTTCTTTAATTAATTTATTTAAATATTAAAAAAGGTTCCTTAAATTATTAAGCTTTAATAATATACTTTATTTATTTTCTATTAATAACTTTTATATAGCCTTTAATAAAAATTAATATTAATTTCTTTAATAATAATAATAATAATTCCTTAAATTTATATTATAATTAATAAAGTAATAGCTTATATAAACTTCTACCTTTAATTTTACCTTAATAATAAATTATTATCCCTTAAAAAGCTTAAGAGTTACCTTTTTAATAATAAGTTATAATTATTATTAATATAATTAATTTTTATAATAATTAAATTAAATATAAATATATAAATCTTTTTAACTTATTTTATAATAATTTTAATAACCTTAATATTATTACTTTTAATAAAAATATTATTTATATTAATATTTATTATTTTAAGAAAATTATTAATAATTTATATAATAATATTAATAATATTAAATTAATATATATTATTTTATAATATTTAAAAAATATTATTAAGTAATTTTAAAATAATAAACTTTCTTTAAAAAAGAAATAAAATATTAAAAATAAAAATATCTTAAAACTTTTATAAATACTTTATAATAACTTTAATATATAATAAATAAAAGCTTAGGCTTAATTTAAGTAAATATATATTTTATTAAAGAATATTTAAAAGAAATTAAAATATCTTTTTTAATATTTTTAAAAAAAGATTTATTATATAAAGTATATAAATAAAATTTATAATAAAAATAATAATTAAGATTTAGCTTTATATAATATTTAAAATAATATATTTTTTAAGTTTTAAATATATTTTAATAAACTTAATATTAATAAATATAAGAAGTTATTTAATTATATATATTATATTTATAAGAAGAAGATTATAATAGCTATAATTATTAATAAAAAGCTTAAATATACTTAACTTTTTAATATTAATTAATTTTCTTAAAATAATTTTTATAATAAATAAAATAAGAAGTTTTATAATAAATAAAATAATAAATTTTATAATAAATAAGATAATAAAAAGCTTATATTTTATAAAAAGAATAATATTTATAATATAATAATAATTATTAATAATAAATAAATTAAAAATTAACTTTCCTTATTCTTTATATCTTTTACTTCTTATTTTAATAATATTATTTCTTCTTTTTCTTTATTAAGCTATATTATCCTTATTTACTTTATTATTTTTATTTTAATAATTTATACTTCTTATAAAAAATTCATTTCTTTAAAGAATAAGCTTTATAAATATATTTATATTTACTTAATAATAATTATTAATATTAAGAATATCTTAATTATTATTATATTAATAATTTTTATAATTTATTTAATAATTAAAGTAGCTATTAAAAACTTTAATAAAGATAATATTATATTTAAGGTTTTACTTAAATAAATTAAATTTATCTTTATAAGTAATTATATTTATTTATATATTACAATAAGATTCTTTTATAATAAATTTAAAGTTAATATTTATAAAAATATAAATATTAAATATAACTTTATTATATAAAATTAAGTTAAGCCTTTTTATTATAAGATTTATTAAATAAATAAATAAAAGAAAGATTTTATTTATAAAGTTAATAATAATTTATTTTATTTTATAAAGAAGGTAATATAAATTTATTTTAAGTAAGGGATTAAAATAAGTAAATTTATTATTATTATAAAAATAATTATAAAAATATAAGTTATAAAAAATAATTAGCTTTTTATTAATTATTTTCTTAATAGTAAGTAGCTTTATAATTATTATATTTAAATTAATTATAATGTTAAAATTATTTTTTATTTAATTATAAAAGCTATAATACCTTTTTATATTATTAAGGTAGAATTAAAAGTAATTATATAAAAGATTATTATAATTTAATTAATTAAGATAGCCTTTAAAAATATTATTTATATTTTTATTTAATATATTAATTTTTTAAAAAGTAAATTATTTATATTTATTATTATTTATAAATTTATTATAAATAATATTTTTAACTTATTATTAATTAAAATAATTATTATATATAACTTTATAAATATATTTATTAAGTTTATTAAGGGTATATATATAAGGATAATTTATAAATATAAGGATATTATTAATTTTATTAATTCCTTTAAAAAAGCTTTTATAATATTTATTATTATAATTATTATTTTATTAATAATTTTTAATTTTAATATAATTAGCTAAATTATTTTTAAAATAATTTTAATTATTATTTATAAGGCTTATTATATTATAGCTTTTAAGTATTATTATATAGCTTATAATAATATTATAATCTCTTTTTTAAATAAGTTTTTTATTAATTTATTTATTATTATTATAAGTATTAAATTTAAGTTTATTAATATTATATTAAAAATAATTTAAAAATATAACTTTAATTATTTATTTATAGCTATTAATTATATATCCTTAATATTTTAGTTTAATATAATATTTAATATTATTATTTTAAATCTTTTAACTTAAAACTTTTTAAATCTTTTATTTTTTATTATTAATAAGCTTATTTTTTTAAAATAAACTTTTTAAAATCTTAATATCCTTAATTTTCTTAATATTAAAACTTTAAATAAAATTCTAATTATTATTATTAAGTATAAAGTTTATATAGTTAATAAGAAACTTTTAAAGGTTATAAAAATTTAAGAAATTTATAAATTATATAAAGACCTTTAAATTAATTTTAGCTTAATTAAAATTCTTAAAGAATATATAATAAAGGTCCCTTTTTTAAATAAATAATAATAAATAAAGTTAAATTACTCTTATTATTTTATATTAAAGCTAAATAAAATAATAATTAATTTTATTTATAAAAAGCTTTATAAATAAGGAAAAATAAAATAAATTAATAATATATATTTATTTACTTTATTAATATTTATTATTTATTATATTTTTTATAAAGTATAAAAAGGATATATAATAATAAATTTAAAGCCTTTTAATAAATAAATAATATTTAATAATTATTTATTTTTTCTTTAATTTAATCTTATTAAATTTTTATAAAGTAAATTTTAAATTATAATTATTAATATTATAAAGTTCTTCTTTTAACTATTAATTTATTTTAATTATTAAGATTAATTTATTTTTATTAATTATTATAATTTAAAATATTTATTAATTATCTTAATAAGCTTTTATAATTCTTTTATTTATATTTAATATTTTATAAATAATCTTTTATAATTATATAAGATATTTTATAAGGGCTTTATTAATAATATTATAATCTTCTTTAATATATATAAAGATTATTTTTAATACTTAAAGGAAATATTTTTATTCTTTAAAATTAATAATATCTTCCTTTTATTAAAAAAACTTTATATTAATTATTTTTTTATTAAGTTATTAAGCTTTTATATTAATATTTTTAATTTATTTATTATAATTAAATATATTTAAAAATTTTATAATATATCTTTTTTTTAAATTTTAAAGGATTTTAAATTTTATTTAAAATATTTTAAATTCCTATATATTATAATTTCTTATTATATATACTTAATAAAATTATTTTAAAAATATAAAGTTATTCTTTTTATTATTAAATAAGAAATAAATTAAATTATTATTAAGAATAAAGGTAAATATCTTTATTATATTACCTTTATATATTAAAACCTAATACTTAAAAAACTTATATTATTTAATATATTTTAAAGATTTCTTTATTATAATTTATACCTTAAATATATAAACTTAAATAAATAATTATTTATTTAAATAAATAATTCCCTTTAATAAGAATTTAATATTATAACCTTTTAATTAAAAGATAATTATAATTAAAAAGATAAATTAATTCTATTTATAATAATTAATTTTATTCTCTTTTTTAATTATTATTTTATTAAAGCTAAACTTTATTATAATTATTTAAATAATATATAAGCTTTATATATTAATTTTAATTAATTAATAATATATAATAATCCTTATAAATTATAATATTATTTAAAATATAATTAATTATTTTATTTTAAAACTTTCTTTTATTAATTAAGCTAATAAATATCTTATTAATATATTTATATATTTTAATAAATATATTTTAAATATTTATTATTTTATAAATTATTTTAACTTAATATTAAATACTTTATTTTATTTTATTATATTAATTAATAATATAAATTATTAATATAATAATTACCTTATATTTAATATAATAATTAATTAATTTAATATTTAATATTTTATTATTTTTAAAGCTTATATAAATAATTATCTTTAATAATAATTTTAAAATAATTATATATATAATATTTATTATATATTTATTATTAATAATTTTATAATATTAGCTATTATAAAAAAATATTTATTAAGGCTTATAAATTAATTAATAAAAATATTATTATTACTTTAAAGCTTAATTATTTATTTTATTTAATTAATAAATTATTATATAATTAAAATAATAATAAAATTAAATATTTAATTATTCTTAATATATTAATTATAAAAATCCTTATTAAAGCTTATAATATAAAATATTACTTTATAAAAAATTATATAATAATAAATTTAAAAAATATTATATTTTAATTTAAAATTAAAAAAATAAAAATCTATATAAAAAAACATTATTATTATAATAAATTTTAAAAAAATAATTAAAAGCTTATAAGAGTTTTATATTTTATTTAAGCTTTAAAAAAACTTATATATATTATTATTATAAACTTTATTATTAATTTATTAAAGGTTTTAATAATTAATACCTTATAAAAAATTAAAGGTTTTAATTATTTTAATATTTTCCTAATAATTATTAATAAAATCTTAAAATATATTTTATTAATCCTTAATTATATTATATATAAGGCAAAATATTAAATTAAAATCTTTATAAAATAACTTTTATTATTTAATTAATTATATTTTAAAATTATTATTTTAAATTAAAATTTAAAGTTTATATTTTATTTTTAAAAAAGCTTATAAAAAGCTTTTAATATTAAGCTTTTTATATTTATTATTTATTACCCTTAAATTAATAATCTTTTTAAATATAAAAGTTAAATTATTAAATTAATATTATAATTTTATCTTATAAAATATTTAAATATTAATTAAATTAATACTTTATTTATATTATAATAAAACTTAAATAATACTTTATTTTATATCTTAAATAAAATAAATTTTTATAAATATTTATTTAAATTTAAATCTTTAATATTAATTAATAAATTAATTTAACTTATTTCTTAAGTTATTTTTAAAATTAAATTCTTTTATAAATAGTTATAAAGAAATATTTAATTTATTATAAATAAAATTATTTTTAAAAATAAAATTCTTTATAATTTAAAATATTAATCTTTAAAATTTTAAATTAATAATTAAATTTAATTAAAGATAAATAAAATTTATAAGCCTTTATAAAAATTATAAAATCTAAAGCTTTAATTAATTTATATTAAGCTTTATATTATTATTTATAAAATTAAACTTTTTATTTATAAATTAAAATTTAATAACCTTTAAATTTAAATTTATTTTATTATTAATATTTAATATTTATTCCTTTATAAATATATTAATAATTGTTTTAATTAAAAAAAGTTAGCTTTAATATTAATTATTTATAAAAAAAATAATTTTAATAATAAAATTAAATATATTTTAAATATATATTTATTTAATTATAAGAAGAAATATTAATATTTAATTTAATAAAAGAATTATCCCCTTAATAATAATTTATAAAAATATTTATAGAAATTTATTATAAATTATAATAAATTAATTATTATTTTTAATAAAAAGAATAATATTAAATTAATTATTATTATTATATTATAATTTAAGGAATTAAATATAAATATAATTTATAAACCCTTAAAGGAGGAATTAAAGAAGGATAAAAAAGAAGGTATATATTAAAATATTTATTAAAAGAAGGTTTATAGCTAATAAGGATATTAATATTTTTTTAAATACTTAATATTTATAATAGGAAGTAAGGGGTATATAAGGTTAGGGTTAAATTTAAATAAGTAATCTTTATATAGATTTCCTTTATAGCCCTTTTTAAACCTTTATTAGTAAGATTATAAATAGCTTCCTCTTTCTCTTTTTTTTATAAAACCCCCTAACTTAATAAATTATCTTATATTTAATCTAATCCCTAGGCAGCTGCCATAGTCCTCTATTCCCTGCACTTTGTACGTGAACAGTGCAGTCGGTAACGCAACCACAGCCTTGCTGCTGGTTCTGGCATCTCGAGATGAACACCCGTTGGGCCAAGTTTGAAGCGAAGGCAACTGGCAGCCTCGATGGCACGAGCATTGACGGAATGGTTGATTCGGAGCAAAGCGGTAGGTCGATTATTTCTTGCATCAAAGCGTGAACTTCACTGAGTATTTGAATAGCGATCGAAGCCTGGCGCAAGTGTATGATATGAGAAGTTGTCTCCGGACGAGGCACTTCCAGGGCTGGAAACAAGCGACGTGGAGAACGAGTGGACGAAAGGTTTGAGGTTCATCCCATGAAATATCTGCAAGATCAGGCTGCTGCAATGGGGGCCATGATGCTCCTCCCACGAAAAGGCAGTCAATAGGGACTGGACTCGCTCTAGAAGCAGGTACTGTGCATGGCAGGAAAGATAAGCCTACCAGTTCCGGAGAATCAATAACACATTGCTCCAAGCTGGGCTTTGCTTCAATCACTCCAACCGCTCAGCGCCATATGAAGTGATTTGAATCTGTAAAACCAATAGATCTTTACATCAGCGACCACTCAGACGTTCTGAGAAAACAGACCAAACCTTGAACGGTTCCAGGATCACTTGGGAATGAATACGATGTCTGGCGCGGTGCGAGTCCCCGCCACCACTGTCATTATCGCATGAAGTCATTCCAGACTTTCGAGAGTGAACATGTTTATCCTTCCGCTGGATCAGAATAGGAGTCAATATGTTCTGTGGAGGTGGCGATCGGGCCAGTCACCAGTGACAGGGACGCGACAATATCCGAAGATTGCCAGCTGTGGATGACATAGCCTTCTCATGTTCCAAACACGTTCTCCTTTTCTTTTGGGATTCTGAACTCGTACCTGAAATTACACTAATATTGCCGGACTTGGGGCACAGGTCATGAGGCATGGCACCATCTCAGGACCGGATTCCAGGGTTTGGGTAGTTTGATTCAAATTCGTTTGAGTTCATGCTGTCGAACTCTACGGACTAATAATGTTTCAACGAACGCAGAGTTGATCATATCACCCTACATAATGGGGAAGTGAGAACAATTGAAAGTGCAGTCAATTTGACGGATTTTCATCAGAAACCTCATTCAAGACCCTCTAGCTGAGCCTTGATCTGTAGAGCAAGAAGCCTCGAGTAATACCTGCATATGGCCAGGTTGCCGCCGTGAAACCAGAAACCCGGGTGGCCCGAGTTCCTCCACAAGGCGCGGAACTCGCCTCTCTCGTCGAAGCCCCAGATGTCCCGCAGCTTCTCACCGACCTTTTCCCCAAAGATGCCGGTCGCTTGCGTGCGCATGTTCTGATAGCCTGTTGCGAAGATGATCTCATCCGCCTCGAGCTCAGTTCCGTCTGCAAACCTAAGTCCGTTCGGTAGGACCTCCGTGATCTCCTGACCCTGCTTGACCTTTATCTTGCCGTCGATGATCAGCTGCGATGCTCCGACGTCGATGTAGTAACCACCACCGCGTTGGAAGTACTTGATGTAGAGGCCGCAGTCATCTGGTCCCTTGTCCGTCTTGAAACCTGCTTTGGCCAGGCCCTCGAGAGTGGCCTTGTCCTTTTCCTGGTGGAACTTGGTGACTTCAAGATGTGTTGCCTTTGTCACTTCAGCGGGCGTGCCCCAGGACATCAGGTCGGCGTCCTCAGTGGGCGGGCCGCCCTCTTCGTAGACGACGGCCAAGCTGATCTTGCATATGGACTCGCTCGAGACGACGCAGGTTGATGACCTCTGAACCATCGTCACGTCGTATCCGTTCTCGTAGTAGTCTTGGCAGATATCGTGGCTCGAGTTGCAGGCGCCAACGACGATTGCTTTCTTGCCCTTGCTGTTGGGCTTTGCGCCTGGAAATTGTGACGAGTGGCAGATGATGTCACCCTTGAAAGAGTCCCAGCCCTTGATCTCCGGGATGTTTGCCTTGCCGGAATGCCCAGTCGATTGGATGATGTGCTTCGGGTGAAGGGTTCGTGTTTCACTTGACCCGTCCGGCAGTGTCCTCTGGACTGTGACGGTCCACCGCTTTTGAGACTCATCCCATGAGCCAGATTCTACTGTTGTCTTTGTCCATACGTTCAACTCCAACAACTTTGCGTAGGCTTCAAAGAAGTCGGCCAGCTTGTCTTTGGGCGTGAAAACGGGCCACCACTCAGGGAATGGTATATAGGGCAGGTGATCGATCCAGACTGGATCGTGGAGAACAAGCTGGTGGTATCGTTTTCGCCAGTTGTCACCAACATTATCATTGAAGTCAACAATAAGTGTCGGCACATTCAGCATCTTGAGCCTCGCATGTGCAGACAACCCACCTTGGCCAGCACCTAGTTGGAATATGTTAGCATGCGGGCTCTTTCGATCCACATAGTAAAGCAAAGCATAAAACTGGGATTTCATACCGATGATCAGGACGTCCGGGTCTTTGTCCACAAAGCTGGACTCCTCATTCCTTCTATCCAGCCAGTTCTTCCGGCCCCTGTGGTAGCCATGCTGCGCACCGCTCGGCCGCCGCTGACCCGTTGGCTCCTCAAAGCCCTTAAGCTCGTCGAGCGACGTGAAGAAGGTCCAGATCTTCCAAGACCCCGATCCGTCCTGAGCCAGACGAACGAATCCACGGCCAGTACCCAGCTTCGTATTGAAGGTGATGAAGAACACGATACCCTGGGAGGTCTGTTCAGGGTTCATGGGTGCGAGTTTGGGAGTTCGCCACTCTGATGAAGTATCCACGGAGACCTTGGTGAGATTGGCGTTGTCCTGCAGGAACTCAACAATACTGTCCTTGCCTTTGAGGGTCCTCAGGTCCCATGACAAGGCCAGGTGGTCTCGCCAGTAGCACTCGCCGTCGCTGAACAGAGATGCTACTCCTTCGGCGGCCTCCCTAGAAGAGGCCTTGCCGAGATATGAGTTGAATTTCAAGACGATTTCCTTGGCAGTCCCGTAGGCGTCGACTGGCCCGTCCGCAGCTCTCTTGGGCCATTGTGCGACCTTGAGGTTTATAGAACCAGGCTCGCAACGCTGGCTGGAGGGCAGAGGGACGGCGGACTGTGTCAACACACTGGGACTCATTTTGTGTGAAGAGAGTTGAGTGGCGAAGGGAGGACTACTGATTGTGTGAATTGAAGACGCTTGGAGATGATGGGTTCTATGAAGCCTCTCGAGCGTAGATTTTCGTCATGGGCTTGGGTTAAGTAGTCACTGACGGTCCGCCGTCGGAGGACGTCTCCAACAGGTTGACAGATACCCGTCATCGTCGCGGTGGCACAGACTAGCCTCAAATCCCCACACTCTCCCCACGTCGTACGGATCCCAGATTAATTTATTAGGGTTACCCGAAATCCGGGGGAGGGGTCACTTTCCCCATACCTACGGTTTCGGTAACTTTCCCCCTGTCTTGCGCTCGATGTGATACCGGCGACCCCACGCCGATAAATCAAGACGCCATACATGAAGCTGAATACGGCTGAGCCGCTCGCCCGGCGAATGCCTCTGCCAAGATATGAGTCGGATTGCCATTGGCAATCCGGTTTGGAAGCTGCACTGCGGACCCGCGGCGCTCGGGCGTGTGGAGTTGAAGCTGAAGCTATCCCCGCACTTGTGGCTCTCCCTGCGGCTCGTTGCCGGGATGCCTCTTTTGGTGGACCGAGGGACAACTGTACTGTGTGCAACGCCATATCAGGCAATGTGGATTCCTAATCACACAGGAAGTCTCACGAGGAGGTGGGCATGAGATAGGAAGGACCTCAACGAAATAATGGAAAGAGAAAGAGAAAGAAGCAAAATTACCACATTAGCCAACAATGGAGGGCAAAGCACTCTCAATGTTGGTACACTGGTATTGGGCATTGGAAGCTTGGCAATGATCTTCAGAAGCCTGACACACAGTTGCTGAGCGTTTCTAAAATCCAGCAAGCTAGGGACCCAGAGAGCAGCTCATCAGCAGTCTACCCCCGCGTGTTCCAATACACGCCTTGAATGAGCAATACAGCATGTTGCTGGCACTGTGACTTGGGCCCTGCAGGTCAAATTACGAAGGTTGGTGAAAAGAGAATTGAAATGACACTTTCAAAAAATAGACTGTCCCGGGCGAGGCGAGAAGCCGATGGTCGGTGGCAGTAATGAAGCTTTGCTATTGACTGTGGAAGTGAGCTTGATGTGCATCTAATTACCTAGGTACCTGAATATTCATCCCTTGTGTTGAGCTGCCCCTAAGTCTGGAATAGTCACGAGGTCAGAATCTGGCTGTGCTGAAGGTGACGTGGGGTGAGTTTAAAGTGAGTTTTACCGAGTGTAGCTGGGTTCGGTTAAACTTGCCCCGCAGGCATTCATTTTAAGATGAATTCGAATATGTCTCTGGATCATACCTGCAAGATGAACGGACGCGTTGTGTCAGCTACCGGATCCGAGGAGTGACGCTCAGCCCTCACAGCACCATTCCGGACCCCACCTTCGGCTCCGAGCCGCCCCCCCCCCCCAATGGCCACTTCTCACCCGGTCAGTAAAACACATCATTCCATGACATTCATGTCTAATCCAAATCAATCCCCTCCCATTGAGATGTACACAGTATCGATGGGCCTCGAATACACCAACCAAAATCTTAAAGATACTGCTCCCTGTAGACTTCAGTCATCTAGGCATCCTGAGATTCAGCTTCAAGAATTTCTTCACGGATGTATTCGATGTACTCGTTCAGTTTTGCACGGTTGACAGGTTCGTACTCGGCAGAATTTCCCCATCGCCTCTCCATGTGTGCAAGCCTCTCGCGCAAGCTAGCCTCAGTGCAGCCGTCGCATTTCTCGGGTATCCAGCCAGAACAGCAACCCGGCCAACAATGCCTCAGAACAGTCATCGGAGATTCAGGCCGCTTTTGATCCCGAGTTCGACTTGTTGTCCACCATTTAGAGTTGGGTAGATCCCGTACACGAGAGTGGCTGAAATCAATAAGCGTGATCTGCCATCCTTTCTTCGTGTTCTTAGTCACCATAAAGTTCCTGGGATGTTCGTCATCGTTTATCACTCCGATAAAGGAGAGATGGCTTATAGCCTCCATAACCCGGTCTAGCAGTTCCACCCGGATGTTAGGGGGGATTGTGCTTGCTTCTCCACGTTTTATAAGCGCCTCCATGGTATCACCAGGGATAAATTCTTGTAAAATCAGGCAGATCTCGCGACAAACTGGCTTTTCCCTGCCAATAGGTAGAGGCAACTCGAGGAACCAACACCCGTAGAATTTGGGGGTATAGTGCCCGTTCAGGCCACTCTCCTCAATCCTCTTATATGCAGCCGCCTCGCATGAGTAAAAGCGCTCGGAATAGTATGTAGGCGGAAATCCATATTTGTTACATCTGGTAATCCCGACGTAGAGGGGGTCGAAGATCTTGGCGACACGCTCCTCCCCATCCACGCGACACCGCACCACCTGGGCCAAGCAGTCGTTGCCGCACCGGATCTGCTGGGTAACTACCAGGTCATGCTTGACCTGGTCCTTGGGAGGAGTTTTCCCCCTTGGCTTCCTTGGCGGGTGCGCGAGGTACTGGGCGACAATGCCTTTAGGTGCGTGGTTACCAAAGGGCCACGGGTTCGGATTCCACTCCTTCGGATCCGGGTTGTCATATCCGTTGGTGTTGTCGAAGGGCGGCGGGGGTGTGTGTGGCTGAATCTCGAAGTGCGCGCCGCGCACATAAGGTAGAGGAGGTGGCTCAAGACTGGCACTTGGGGACCCTTTAGAACCTTTAGAAGATGAAGATGAGGGCGGAGTTGGGAAACGATGACTGGACCCGGGCTGGGTCCCAGCAGCAGCGGTGGGCGTGACAGGTGTGCCTTGTCCGGTGCCCATTGTGGCGGATTTGGGTTATGGGGCGTACACACAGGATATCGGACTGTTTGTTGAAGAGTGTAATGGTGACTTCGTCGGGCTTGAATGTCACTGCAGACAGGCAACTACATATAGGTTCGACGAGGTTGGTGGGGTCGGGATCATCACAGAGACAGGTGGGCAGCTGGCTGCTATTTATGTACAGAGGAGCGTCACAGGCCCCAGCGTGATTACTTAAGCCGACGGCTGGGCCTTAGCATTCCGGGGCTAGCCGTTTGCACATGTTCTCTGTAGGTCTATCAAGCCAACACCCTTGGAGATAGTATCCACTATTGGCTCGTTGGTTCACGAAACCACCTTTCCTGGTGGTGCCAGGCCCCATAAGAATCGGAAGAATCACTTCTGCCGAGAACAGAAATAGTCATTTGTGATCTGTCGACGACCATCTCCGGCCCAACACCTCGACCGCCTCCACCACGACGGCGAGTATCGGAACACAGCAGATGGAGAGTTCATGGGCCTCGCCGGACAATGCAGCATCTCCTCGAGCTGCAAATGTTGACTGGACATGCTGCGAATCATGCTCATCCAATCCTTCGGCCATATAAGCCACCATCTGCGCCGCCACAGCGCCGGACATGAGACAGAAATTGTTGGTCCTAAAAATGGAAACGAGGACTGGTGCCGGAATGGTCCCTCTGAGATGGCCCCCCATCTCATCAGCCTGTCCACAAAGTGGGCTTTGTGTGATAACTATGGGTACCGAGGGCGTGAGAATGGTCACCGTCCAACTGCTCATCACTGATTGTACGGCGGCGGCCCGTTACCATCGCCATGTTCTGATGGAACGCTACCCAACCACAATATTCTCAGATCTTGTCCGGGTTGGATAATGCTGCGGCCGGGCTTCGTCGCGACCTTGATCAAAATAGAATCATTTCCTGCGAATTTCTTGAAGGCTCTCCAATGGCCGAGCGACCTGCATACGCGAGAACAGACCAAGGTGGTGATTTTATTCCTTCTCCATGGCGATCTCAGTAGTCGGTGGACACATCACCGGCTGCACATCAAAGCTTTCACTATGGTTCGTCATCCACCATGAAAGGAGTATATGAGAGTGCCCTTCCCCCGTTGACAGACTCTTGAGCCTCTTCAATCATACAAAACATCATTACCCTTGAAGACATCTTCACGCCCCAGAAAACTTTCAAGCATTCTTTAGCACTCCACTCATCAATAAAATACAGGAAATTACTCTTGCGACCGCAATGTCTTCGATTTACGCCTCATTCGACGAAAAAGTGCCTGTGTGCAAACTGTTCGGAAACCAAAAAAACAATCGTACCCATAAGTCTGGCGTAACTACGGCGGAATGCACACCTCCCAGGTGCTCGATCGAGATACCTGTGTCCCACTGGCACTATTTGGCAACGCGTTTGTGCCTTGAACCGCACAAAAACGAGCTCACTAACAAATCTGTCCCGGCAGTGGAGAAGCTCATTGGACTCAAGTCAGAAGGGGACGTTGTAAATGCATCCTCATTATATCTCACTCACCCTGTCCATGTTGCCTACCAGACGGTGCATCCAACCGATTGTTACCTCAACGAACTCACAAAAACCCGTCAGGACGGAACTTCCTCCAGTCGTGTCGACAGGGCCTATTTCCGGGGACCGCCGAACGATGACCTTCACCCAGGCGACTCAACCAATATATTTGCCGCGCTGGAGTACAAGAAGTCTGGGGCAATCAACAGGGCTCAATTCAGAAGAGGAAGAGTGACTGACTATAACGCGTTCGACGATGCTCAACAAAGTTCCCGCTATGTTGATCGGAACGAGGAAGATAACGTCATGGTGCTCCTAAAGCAGGCAGTCCACTATGTGTGGAGATATGAAACACCATTCGTTGCTCTATGCGACTACAAAACTTTGATCCTACTATATATGCCGAAACAAGAGACCAACACTGGCGGACCGGTACGTACAGATGTTATGCCCACCACCGAGAAGCCCAGCTGATCCACTCTTCAGTACACCTATATGACCATAGTACAGGGGGAGACGAAAGACATGCGAAAAGCGTATCTGGGGTTTCTTCTAGCAGCCAGATTACATGCAGAGGGACACACATCATGGCGTCTGGATCAAGCCAGACAAGACCTCTTCTTGGAGGCGGGGCAATGGTGGCAGCAACGCGTGGCATCTGAGACTGAGAGAAACCCAGATCGGGCTGGGAGAAATCCAAACCCAGTTCACGATACCCCGAACAGCCAAGGCAGCGACGTCCCCATGACTGGGGTTCAGCGTGGTAGAGGTGATGCCATTCTCCTCCTCATTTGCTCTCTCTCCGAAGACCTGCACAAGTGTGATCAGGCACCTGGGCATGCCGAAACCCTTACTAACGTGGCTTTTGTCTTGCTCCAGCACCCCTCGCAAATGCCCACGCAACGTCGAGGCAGACCTCCACGTCTATGGCTTCGAGGGCCAACTCAGTCTCAGCAAGGAGCTCGAGCACCTCCTCCACAGCGAGCTCTATCTCCACAGCGAGCTCTATCTCCACGGCCAGCGGGACACCCGGTCCGAGGAAGCCAACTCAGAACACTGCGCATGCTGCCAGGGCTACGACGACCACTACTCGCCCTCCCAAGGGTACAGTTACGAACACTGCGACGAACAATCCAGTTGCAGCCGGCACCAAGGCGAAAGCTTCCGCCAACTCCCATGCCACAAAGCCTGCTGGTAGTACCACGACGTCAACTCGATAAGGTCGATCGTGGTGGACACAAATTTATGATTCCACGACGGATTACATATGCTGGATCTTCTTTCTGTTTAGAAAAGAGTTGGGTTTGAACTATTAGATATAGCTAGACAAATAAAAAAACAGCTGGGTCTGTTTCAAAATTGCCACAGTCGTCAGATCTCTTGGGCGAGGTCTATAGTTAACTGGTCCCTATATATATATACTTTTTAAAGGTAATAGAAACATTAATATCTTTTTAATATTATTTAGATCTTTGTTCTCTACCTGTATAAAAGAACTTTTTAGTAGTTTTATACCGCGCTATTATGTAGTATGTAAAAGCTTAGTGGGGATGGGTGTAGCAGGGCCTAGTGGAGAGTAGACACGGTTGCTAGAGGTGGTTAGCAGTAAGTAGAAGAAGGAGGGGAAGGGGAAGGGGGAGGAGAGGGAGCAGGGAGAGTGACCACGACCGCGGCCGCCTCAAGTACAGGACTCTGGCAGCTGGGCGGCAGGCCTTGCCAGCAACCAGGTCAGAGGCTGCCGGGAAGCAGGCCCTCCTTCCCCGCCCGCGCGCAGCCATTATGCTGGCGGCAGGCGGGCATATATATGGTGTGGTGACAATCGCGTAAAGTTAATCGATTTTAAAAGGAAAGCAAGCTGGCTTGGAGTCTGTTAGGGCCGGAGGGCTGGTCAAGGTGTTTTATCTACCAAGCGTCATGGAGCATCACGGAGTGGTGGGTGAGGCGTGAACGTATCAGAGGTGGGCGGCTGACTAACCCGTATGGGACAGGGCGGGCGGGAAACCACGAAAGACCACCTAGGTAGGTACAGGGTGACATGAAAAAGAAGCCTAATTCGTGACTTCCGTAGCGTTAGCAAAGGGTCCCTTGACTCTCCTATCTTGTCTGTGCGTGCTATAATAATAATACTAGCTTTTTAAGGCAAAATTAAAAAGAAGAAATATAGCTTTTTTATAATATTATATCTTATATATATTATAATGATATAGATTTAATTAAAAAAAGAATAAATTATAAGTTATAATTAATTAAATCCTGTTATATTCTTTATAGGGCGTTGTAGCGGCATGGATAATTTTTTTTAGGTCACCCTGTGACGGTATAGGGCTTATATACTGCTAGGAAGGCAATCAACCAGAATTGATTGTTATCTGGTCTTTTGGCTGAGTGGCTTACTTTGCTAGCAGTAGGTATAGGGCTTATATACTGCTAGGAAGGCAATCAACCAGAATTGATTGTTATCTAGTCTTTTGGCTAAGTGGCTTATTTTACTAGCAATAGGTAAACGCCGTCTCAACAATCAATTCTACGGGTAGGGGTTCAAGCCCCCCTACTTGGAAATTCTAAATGGGGTGCCTAGTAGGGACGACTTCTAGGATAGTCTCACCAAGAAGGAAGGCTGAGCGTATAGCAAGCGCAAGTAAATAACCAAAAGCCCTATCCCATTTAGAGTTTCGGGCCTCCTATAAGCTAGTATACCGATTGGAACCACAATTGGCCCCTCATCATTTAAAGCTCTAGAAGGCCTTAGAGGGGAGTTGTGACGATATAGGGCTTATATACTGCTAGGAAGGCAATCAACCAGAATTAATTATTATCTGGTCTTTTGGCTGAGTGGCTTACTTTGCTAGCAGTAGGTAAACGCCGTCTCACACCCTGTACGTCTGATGCAAGACTGAGTTGAGTGCTGGGGTCTAGATTGCGGCTGAGGGGTGGCTTCTGACCTGCCCAGAACTCGAAACGGCTGAATTTGAAATGCCTGTGATGCATCGGATTGATGTGATGAGTACGTGGAAACGTGAGCCACCGCAAATTAAGGCCATACACCAGAACCTCGAGGGGGAAGAAGACCAAGAGTTGTTGGAAATGGGAATCACTTCGAGGCCAAATGGTCTGTCTCACATTGAAAATGCAGCACCAAGACTGATGGTAGTGCACTTGGTAGCGATAAGCCTTGATAAGATAAGACCTTATCGGCCAGTCCAGCCAGGCGAGCCAGCACAGCCAACCAGCCACCCCTTTGATTATGTAATCTGTCTGCCTGCCCAATGACTCCGAGTGCATCTCATCTTGCTCTCTCCACCTCTTCTGCCTCCCATCACCACCGTCACCGAACCCCATCCATCAACATCGCTCTGCATCTCATCCAGGCCGGCTCGAAGTAGTTCCATGGTATCTGCTACCACAGCAGATAACCGTGCACTGCCTGCCTACGGCCCACGACACTTCCGGCGACCAGTGTCCCGCGGCCAGCACCGACTTTTGACAGGCTTCTACTCGCCGCTCCACGGACGGCGAAAGACCCTGGGTGCTGGTGCTTCTTGCAGCACTGGAGCTCGTCATATAGTGTGTGTCGTGGCTAGGCTGGGCGTGCAGGGATGAAATCGGTCGACGCCTCCGTTCCGTCACGACTTGGTCAATCAACAGACCAAGGCGGGTCCCATCACCAGCCCAGCACTATCGTGAGGCGAGGTTGGGCGGGCGGCTCGAACTTGAACGGCTCATCCAGGCCCAAAGCGTGCACTGTGTGAGCATCGTATGAAGAACTTGTTTGAACTGACTGTCTCGATAGCTCGAAACGGTCGCCATGGTGGCTGGGACTGCAGAATGCTCCTCCCACAATGATCCTACGACCTCGCCCTCTCCTCGATCGACATGCTCCGGCACCACGACGAACCCCAATACGCCCAGGCCAGACCCAGAGCCCGATATTGAACATGAAAAACACGTAGCGTACACTCCTGGGCAGTCAGGCCCCGATCAGTCCCCAACAACGCACGCAAATATCGAGCATAAACCTACCGATGCTCATGCGTCCCCACACTCATCGCCGTCTCCTAAAAGTACCAGCTCTGGTGCACCGTCTCTCGGGCACATCGAACCAACATGGCCCAAGAAAATCGACCTGACCAAGATCGCTGCTCTCGCGTCATGGGACAGAGACCAGAGCCTGCCCGGCCTGCTCTTCGACATACACTGGGTGCCTTCATCCAACAAAGCCTTCTTCGAATTACGCGCGTCGGTCCAGCTCAAGCATACCCCGGGTCGGCGCCGTGACGGCAGGACCAATATCTTCATCCACATCTACCCTGAACGCATCCACCAGCTCTCTTTTGAAGCAGACCCCGCGGACAAGATGCTGGGCCATGACACCATAGCACTGGTCTTCACCCTGTCCAGGCCGCCGGCTCTGGTGCTGCCACCCACTCAATGCGAACCCAGGAACAAACCATCCGGGAACGTACTCACGTCTCTGTTTCACCTGGCCAGACAAACATCGTGGACCGTGTATGCTGCCGTCCCTCCACGGAGCTTGTCTGCTGCGCGAATACGAAAGCTCTGCGCAGCCGTCTCAGAACCATCAGCCGGTAGCATCGCTGCGTTCACAAGTGCGGCTACTCTTTACCAGGGCCAAGGGGGCAAGATAATTGAGGGAGACAGTCTGGCACCTGGCACTGCCGGCAGCAGTGATCCTACTGTTCACGAAGTGCACGATGAACCTCCAAAATACGAAGAGTCTGGGTCTGCCCCAGTCTACCCAGGCCTCGACAAAGGCAAAAAGCGTCTCCGTCGCAGCAGCAGTCCCTCGGCAAGCCGCGAGCAGAAACCACCAGAACTGGCCGGAATCGAAGCGCTTCTGAACTCTCGCCTGTCGGCTCTTGAGCAGCGCTTCGACGATGCGCTTGCGGCTCACAAGAAGGAGATGGTGGACCTCGTTGGACAGGCTGAGTCACGAATTATGGACACGCTTCGTAGAGAGATGGGCGAGCAGTCTGCTGAATTAGAGGACTCCCTAGAGAGCAGAGTCAAGGAGGAGATGGCGGAGCTGGAGGAGACCGTGATGCGGAACATTAGCGAGGCGCCTTTGCAGGCCACTCTGACCTTCCCGCAACATCCATGGTATTGACCGGGATTAGAGGGCGACGATCTGTACACGCTACTTCGTACATCATGCAGTACATATTTGGATACTATTGCAGCTGTCACAGTCAGCAGGAGTTGGTATGTGGCTCTACTCGAGAATAAATCACGTTTCGTCAATGACATCGAGATGAATTCCATTGCATTGACCGGAACCCGGCGCGTTCCTCGGGCGGCAGCTGCCGGAACGGGACCTGAAGGCGTTGTTGATAAGCGCCGAGCTAAGCGGCAAGGGGCCCCGTTGTCCGGGTGCCTCCCGATCTTTTGAGGGAGGGGTCACCTCAAGCCATGCACAACAAGCCACGACCCGATTTTAGAGTGTCAAACAAAGGCAAGACAAACCAAACCGAAAACCTGGACCGAGTAGGCGTAGCTCGACGAGATGGCCGAAGGTGCAGCCCGGCTCTGGATTGCGGGGAAGTACCAAGCTGGGAAGGGTGACCTGTAAGTGTGAGACGCGCAGTCGTTGACGCCGATGTCTGAGCATCAAAAACATCAACATAAGTAGATACTAACACATTACTCAGCATTCCAGTCGAAGATCCCGCCACTGGAGAAGTCTTTGCCCACTGCCACTCCGCCTCCAGTGAAGATGTGGAGGACACAGTGCAACTAGCCCACCAGGCCTTCAAGTCGGGCGTCTGGTCCCGCCTCCCGAGACACCTGCGCGCCGATGTCCTCGAGAAGGCAGCGGTCCTCCTCACAGAGAACCTGCCGAGCCTCATCGCCCTGGAGGTCCAGCAGACCGGCCGCGCGATCCGGGAGATGAACGCCCAGGTGCCTTCGTTAGTGCGGTGGTTCAAGTACTACGCGGCCCTCCTGAGGACAGAGGAACGGTCCGTGCTGCCGACGCAGGGAAAGCTGCACAACTGGGTCGACCGGGTGCCGCTGGGCGTCGTCGTGCAGATCACCCCGTTCAACCACCCCTTGCTCATCGCCGTGAAGAAGATCGCGCCGGCGCTCGCCGCCGGGAACTCGGTCATCGTGAAGCCGAGCGAGCTCACCCCGCTGACGACGCTGCGACTCGGCGAGCTCCTGGCGAAGGCTGGTGTCCCTGAGGGGGTGTTCAGTGTACTCCCTGGCTATGGCGCAACTACTGGGGCAGCGCTGTGCAGTAACCCACTTGTCAGGAAGGTGGACGTCACGGGCGGGACTGTAGCAGGCCGCGCCATCGGGAGCATCGTTGGTCGCAACCTGGCAAAATTCACTGCTGAGCTCGGCGGCAAGGCACCCTTGGTCGTGTTCAAAGAGGCTCGCGTTGACCTGGCAGTCAACGGCATCGCCTTCGGGGCCTTCGTGGCAAGCGGACAGACCTGCGTGGCCGCCACCAGGATCCTCGTGGAGAACTCGATCCTGGATACGGTGCTGGAAAAGCTTGCCGCAAAGGCTGATATCATCTCCAAGGGGATGGGCTCGCCGACTAATCCCGACTCGACGATGGGCCCGTTGATCTCGGAGAAGCAGCTGAAGAACGTCGAGGCTCTGGTCCATGATGCAGTCAGCAGTGGACATGCAACTCCAGTATTTGGAGGTGTGAGACTACGAGGAACGAGCCGGCTGGATGACACTGATTTTGGGAAGGGGTATTTCTTCGCTCCTACGGTCTTGACGTCCAGTAGCGGGAATAGCATTCTCAAGACACGCATATGGAAGGAAGAGGCTTTCGGCCCTGTCGTGGTAGTGGTGGGCTTCGATTCCGAGGATGAAGCCGTGTCGCTGGCGAACGACAGCGAGTTCGGGCTTGGCGCTGCAATTTGGACCAAGGACCTGTCGCAGGCGTACCGAGTGTCCGAGCAGATCGACGCGGGCATCGTCTGGGTGAATACCCACCATCGCAACGATCCCAGCAGCCCGTGGGGAGGGGCCAAGAGTGCCAGTGGTGTCGGCAGTGAGAACGGGGTTGATGCTTATCACGCGTATACCACTATGAAGAGCACCATCATCAACTACGCGGCACCGGAAGAAAGCTTGGCCACCGACGACTGGTTCAGGGAGAATGGTGGTAGTGTTCGATACGGTTGATGAATAAAACGAAGTGCTGAATACGGTTATTCACAAAACCCTCAACGTCAAACAGTTGGGCATGATCGTGATTATCCCATGACCGTGAGCTCTCTACAAAGTTATCCATTTCCTCAAGTAACCTCGTCAGATTTATATAGCTCTGGCTGGACTGGCCGACTGTGCATGAGTGCTGTGGAACAGATCGAGCACGACAGTCCTGTTGCACTGTTGCGACTCAACCTCTGCAGGGTCAATGACAGGAGTGAAGCTGAACTCCGATAGGCTGAAACTATGAACAGACTCAAGTTTGTTAACCGAGCGCAAACTGTTCTAAGTTGACATAAGGTTAACTGTAAGGTGCTGCGAATAATTCTTGATTAAGCGGACGGCTTCCGCTATGGCGCCTGATACACATCCACGAGGACGAAGACAGCATCTTGGCCTTTCGACGATCTTTGATCCTTTCTTGCACCCTAAGTTTCAGTTGTACCTGTCTCCGCGAATAGAGTTCGTCGTCGACGGCTTGGCTGTTTTTCCGGGGACCGGACGCAACGTCGAAACCACGCCCGCGGCATCCGCGTTGACTCCGCATCCCGATCACAATAATCACTTGGAGCGGTGAAAACAAGAAAAAGATGCCTCGCAAAATCGAACCGCAACCAGCTCCCAAGCAGACCAACGGGCCTTCCTCGGCGCAAGCGATGACAGCAGGTCACATCAGTGACAGCATCAGCTTGGGGGCTGTGACCAGGATCATACCACCACTAGAGGGCGAGGTCAACCTGCAGCACTGGAAGGCGATGATCATCAAGGCCTTGGATCTGCTTCAGCTTAAGAAGTACATAGAGTCATCGATACCATGTCCATCCAGTAGCGAAGACGTCGAGCGATGGCGGTCTGAGCGCGGAATCGTCTCACTTATCATCGAATCCTCATTTTCTCGAATCCGAGACAGGCTCACAGACAACGGGCTTCCCTTGAATGAGGCAGATCCATATGTCATGTTTCGACAGACATGCGCCATCTTCGACAAATACGGCAGCTTCGACGGCGCCAGGCTATACAAGAGGCTGATGAACATCCGGCGGCCAGACTACGAGAACATGAAGTTGTATTTCCTCGAGATCCGACGCCTGCGGAGCCGCATGATCGAAATCGGACAGTGCGACGATGTCTTTATCCTGGAGCAGATACTCAACAACCTTCAGCTTTTCTGTCCGCCCGATGTCCTCGGCAGGCTGCAGCGCAAGTTTGAGAAGGGGGACCTGTCGTTCGATGAGATGGTGGAAGCCATGCTGGAATGGGAGAAAGGTACCGGGGTCAAGCCCGCGCCCGCGCCCATACTTGCGCCCACGCCAAATTCTCGGAGAGGCAGCGCAGTGGAGCCGATGCGGAATTCATGGGCCAGCGGGTCCATGGGAATTCAGATGCGAAGGGATTGATCATGAGTATTAGGTTCTATTCAAGCTTGCCACTGCAACCTTTGACTACTAGCAGTGCGCATAAAATCGGGTCAGGGCGGCGAGTAGCAATATCCCAGGCATGTCAGAAGCGGACGACTTGGCTTTCTCGCACATTCTATACATTTGTTTTCATTACCTCGAGAATACGCTAGATATTACCATGATGAGGAAAAGAGGGAGGATTCACGTATTATGCGGGATTATATGATAATACTGGGACTAAGTATCATAGCTTGACAAATTTAGTTCAATTCTTCTAGCTGTATTGTCAAAGTAATTATACTTCCCAGATACCAACACTGTTTAAATGGTGAGGATGGGATGCGATTGCCCAGATGTTACTGTACAGCTTTCGTAGTATTGGTAGAAACCCGTGGGCGGCTCGCTTCTTTCTGGCGTGGAACGATGGAATGCTGTCGAAGCTGTATTTACAATATCAGTCGTTCCATCACAGTTGAATCAAAATTGCAATATTGGACCTGAAAAAGATGGAGAGTGGGCAACATTCGTCCTTCAGACAAAAGCCGAGGACAGTCCGGTGACCATTCTCGGGCTCGGACTTGGCGATCCCGTGTTCGGGCTCTCACTACCACTGCTATCACCAACCAAGTCCTGGTTCGTGTAATTCATGGATTACAGAACAATAAATGCCCAGGGTACCGTTTCCACTGTCCATACCGCGGACTTTCGCAAACATCAAATTCCATGAACCCGACCCCTCGGGCTCTGAATTACTGATCACTGTGGTGGGTCATGGGGCAGCCGATGCTCTAGTATACGCGATGTACATAGGTCCACGAGCTATCCCCGCTCCGGGCACCAGCAAATATATACGATCACTAATCTTGACCGATCGTTCCTTTCTTTTTATGCTTGCTGCACTCCATACTTTGCTCGCTTACTACTGTCGTTCCAGTTCAGATTCGGCGCCTCAGTTGTCAACATGGCATATCATACCATAGAGGAGATAGAACCATTAGGTGTTTTATCGTATGTTTATGTCCCTCTAATTGAACAAAACGAGACCCTCGTCCTTTGGAACTTGTAATTAACGAGATATTCACGCAGCACCGAAATTGAAGAGGTTAATACCTAAACCATTTGCTACGCTATGAGTCTACTGACAGCGGGATAAGCATATGAAAGAACACCCCTTTCCTCCTCTCGCGCCTCCAAGTGCTGAAGTTCGGTCCGCCATGGAAGCCCAGCGAGTCGCAAAGCAGCAGCCAGACACGAGCACTGAGTACTCCATCAAGATCGCCATGCGAGACGGTTTCCTATCAGAGGCTCGCGTCCATAGACCCTCTGATGAAGGGAAGCACCCGCTTCTTGTCCTGCTCTTTGGTGGTGGTTTCATGTTCGGGGACTGCGATAAGCTGAGCCCCTACGCCCGGCTTGCCACGAGACTTCTAAACGTTACCGTGATCAACCTGTCTTACCGCCTCGCCCCGGAGAACAAATTTCCCACAGCACCACAAGATGTATGGGATGGCATTGTTTGGATCACACAGAACGCAGAGTCTCTTCAGGTGGACCTTGCAGCTGGGTTTGTGATTGGAGGCGTCTCGGCTGGAGCAAATCTGGCCGCGGTCACGACGCAGAAATCTCTCCATGAATGGCTCAGCCCCGCCGTGACTGGACTCTGGCTTGGCGTTCCGTGGGTCCTCGAGTCGGATATCGTACCCGAAAAGTACAAACAAGTCCATTTCTCGAGGACGCAATGTTCTGGTGGTCCGGGACTGGATCGGCAGGCTATGGATATGTTTAACCTCGCCTACGATCCTGATGTCAAGTCGCCGGACTTTTCTCCCTTCAACTTGAAGAACCCACACACGGGGATGCCGCCAACATTTTTCCAGGTGTGCGGTGCGGATCCCCTCAGAGATGATGGCCTTATCTACGAGCGGGCACTGAGGGAGGAGGGTGTAGAGACCAGGTTGATAGTATACCCCAATATCCCTCATCTCTTACCCGATTTCTTTCAGCTGCAAGCATTTCAAAACTTCCATTTCGATGTCTTAAACAGCTGGGCGAGCCTCTTCAAGAAGCACGTAGCAGCGGAGGATATCAGACAGGCGCTAGCTAACAGTCCATTTGCAACATGTACTTAGACGGCTGAAAGATTCAAGACACATAGTATAGTCCAAATTGTTACAGTACGCATGTAGATGCAGGCCACGGTAATGCTCTCGGCATTACAACGTCCCTGTTTTGTGGTATTTTGGCGCAATAGGCTTTTTTGTGCCGTAACACAAATGATTGGTTTGATTCTCCGCTTCGGAATCCTTTTGGTCTTTGTGCTCTTCTACTTCTCATGAATTCATGATTGTTCAAAGTTGAAACGGGTGGACCATTCGCCTGACTCCATTGTATGAGAATGAATTCTCTTACCTTGCTTCATGAATGATATGGGTGCCGCGGTCTTTGTATGAGAGTTCTGCGACATTCTTTGTCCTCAAAATAGACTCAAAGATCCTTGGTTCGAAGAATTCAAGGGGGATATTGTCGTTGAGCGATCGGCAAACACTGTTCGGGGGGTACAGATAAGAACCATCCTTATTCCACAGATGATGAACTTTGGCTAGTCAAGAAAATCAATTCATCAACCAATAACACAACTTCTTCTTTAAACAAACTTGAAAATACCTGTGAACAACGTTTGCATCATGGCTGGAATTAAACGAAAGAACAATGCCCCTTCGGGATCGACCAAACGGCGCAGGGCTGAATCACCCGAGTCGCCCATGGAACAGCCAGTAAGAACTGGGTGCCTAAAGCGATATCTGATCCAATCTTGGCAAGAAATGGTAGATCCAAACGTAGAAAAGCATCTCCCTGCGTCGATATTCGCACGCAAGATTACCGAGAACGACAAGCCTTTTCTCCGCTCAGACCAGACCAACCACATTCTCACATATACAGGGGCTTTTAACCCGCCTCACTCAGGTCACATGGAAATCCTAGCTGATGGCTTTAATAACAGCGGCCCGGGCCTTAACATCATGTCGAGCTTTGTTATCCCCATCCCCGACGACGGTCTCCAGGCCAAGGAGGACGCCAGGAAGAGCGCCGAGCCCGCGCCGCGCCGGGTGATGCTGACGCTCAAGCAGCGCGCGGAGCTCGTGATGGCCCACCTCCGCGGGAAGGAGGCGCTGAGGGAGCTCGCGTGCAAGACCAAGGTGTGGAGCTTCCCCGAGTTCGCGCCCATTCCCCGGTACATGCGCCGCGTGGTAGAGCTCGCGGCCGCGGACGGGTTCGATGTCGAGTTTGTGAGTCTCAAGGGCCCGGATCACCTATGGTATAACAGCCCGATCAGACACCCTGCGCTCATCATGTGCAACAAGATTATCTTCTCGGAGGTCCAGCGCGCAAATGAAGATACATGGGTCAGGAGTCGCCCGAGGCGGCTGAGAGGAGGTTGGAGCCGCTGGTCCGAGATTAGCAATGAGACTGGGGATGACGGCGTCACGAGGTCTGTGTGGGAGTGTACTCTCAAGACCCCGGCAGGTTCCGCGCTGAGACTGCTCACGGATGATAACGAGGCTGACAAGCCTGAAATTAGCTCGACTCGCATCCGAAAGGTTATTCTCGAGTCAGCACCGGGCGAGGACTTGGAAGCTTTGGTGCAGAAACTCAGGGACGCCTATGTGATAAGCCCTGAGACACTCGTTGAATTCCTCGGCGCTCAGTGATACTTACCGGAGGTCCGACCGATCGTCGTCCGGCACGGCTGAATCAGCGAGACAGGTAAGTGTAATTTCGTCTATAAAACGTCTCGTTCATCGTTCATATCTCAAAATGGAATCGTATTGGACAAAGAAGATTATGTACGCTATCTAGTTAATTGCATATTCTTTATTGGCAACAGTAAGAATAATTCCCTACCTAGGTAGGCTCATTATGTGGAGTCCTTTTGCAATCTGCCGGCTCCGATATCTTTCCGTGTTTGCCTCAAGACACCCGAACGAAACAAAGCGTCTCCAGAACGGTAAGAATTCAGGCTGTGACTGCAAGTGAATCTGTCGTCATGTTCAAAAAACGGTGACTGAGCATTTTAAAGCGAACAGAGGAAAGATTTGGGGCAGCCACGCAAGATGAACGAATCAATGGGATACAAAAATTGAAAATGGGACATTAGAGCAACATTTAAGTATTTGGAAAGATGGCAGTTATCACAATGGTTTCATGACTTCGGGACTTGAAGTAATGTATGAAACCAAGTTCGAGACGGTCAATCTTTTTGCTGGTGTCGAACAAGGCTGCGAGCACATAGAGGGTGGGCCTTCTCCCAGGCAGTCCAGGGTTAGGGCAGTCGCTGCGGCATCTGGCTCAGCTTCGGCTATTCTCACAAATCGACCACCGACAGCCGATCACGCCATAGCCCCTGCTGCGATTTAGGAAGCAAAGGTTAGTAAGAGTGGTGCCTTTTGCGAAGCCTTTTGCGAACACACACTTTCTCACTCATAAACACACTCCTACATACTTCAACTCACCCCCTGACAACGCATTTTGAGGGTGAAGGGGTAATTGTCCATCGTTGCGTCGTTTGCTCCTCAAATTGCGTCATCGAGAAAGAGCATATCGACTCACTCTCCTACGGTCCAAAGCATGGCTGGAGCACTGGGGGCGAGGGCTGCTCGCGCCTCTGCGAAGGGCCTGAGAACCTCTTCATTCAGAACCTATGCCACCGTCACTTCGATACCTCCCAAGCCTCACCACCGTGTCGTTGTCGTCGGTGGCGGCACGGCCGGCGTGACCGTCGCAGCCCAGTTGGCACGCTCGAAACAGTTCCAGAAGGACGATATCGCCATCCTCGACCCGGCCAAGGACCACCACTACCAGCCCGGATGGACTCTCGTTGGCTCTGGACTCAAGCCCCTGAGCGACATGAGCCGGCCACTCTCGAGCCTCATCCCGTCTGGCGTCACGCATTACCCCCTGCAGGTCTCCAAGTTCGACCCGGAGAACAACCAGCTCAAGACGGCAGACGGCGTCGAGGTCTCCTACGAGTATTTGATTGTGGCTCCCGGCCTCGAGACAAACTTCTCGGGGATCAAGGGACTCCCCGAGGCTCTCCAGGACCCCGGCAGCCAAGTGAGCTCCATTTACTCCAACAAGACCGTGGAGCAGGTGTGGAAGAACATCCAGGACTTCAAGAAGGGGACGGCCGTTTTCACCCAACCAGCTGGCGTCATCAAGTGCGCCGGCGCGCCACAGAAGATCCTGTGGATGGCTTTGTCACAGTGGGAGAGGGACGGAGTGAGGAAGGAGATCCTGCCTTACTTTGCCACCGGTGGCCCCGCCATGTTCGCCGTGCCAAAGTACTCCAAGGCTCTTGAGGAGCTGCGTGTCAAGCGCGGCGTCGAGGGACTGTTCCAGCACAACTTGGTCTCCATAGATGCGTCGAAGAAGGTCGCCACTTTCAAGAACCTCGCGGCAGGTGGCAAGGAGGTCGAGAAGGAGTTTGGATTCCTGCACGTCGTTCCTCCCCAGAAGCCTTTCGACTGGGTGGCAAAGTCACCTCTGGGTAAGTGATCCCCGAGTGCTAAGCTGGGTTTACGTGACATTGAATCGGTGAGACTAATGCACGAAAATCACAGCCGACTCCGCTGGATGGGTTGACGTCGACAAGACCACAACCAAGCACAACAAGTACGCCAACGTCTTCTCCATCGGCGACGCCTCCTCGCTGCCCAACTCCAAGACCGCCGCCGCCATCAGCTCCCAGGCCCCCGTCCTGGTCGACAACCTGCTGTCCACCATCCGCGGCGAGCAGCTCAAGGCCGGCTACACGGGCTACGCCTCGTGCCCCCTGCTGACCGGCCACAACGAGCTCATGCTCTGCGAGTTCAAGTACGGCGGCGTCCCCGACGAGACCTTTGCCAAGGTCCCCGGCATCGGCAGCCAGGACGTGCCCCGGCGGGTGTTCTACCACCTCAAGAAGGACTTCTTCCCCAGCGTGTACTGGAACAGCTTCGTCAAGGGCACCTGGTTTGGGCCCAAGGCTTGGTTCAAGCCTGACACGGCCAAGAATGCTTAGTGGAATGCCGGTATCGTGGTGGCTGGTGGTTGAGGGGCATGGACTTTGGAAAACTTTGTAGAAAAGTGTGATGATACGATGCTCGATTACCGCCGTATCCATGTTCCTCACTATTCTTGAGTCGTGAAACCTGTTGCGTGGCTCCATTACGTGTTCTTCTGAGCTCACCGTATTTAGAGTCAAATGAAAGACTGTCTCCTGAGCATCAAACACTTGATGTGGGCCACACGGCTGAATTTTAACTCATTTCTAACTCATCTTACAGTATCATACAACAGCCATGAATACCTGCATCCCGCTCTCCGTCTCCCACTTGAGGTTGACACCTGGAGCTACATAGTAGATAAATCCTTCCTTCAACTCAAACTCCTTGCCCTCCGCGCTCATCTTCCCGGTGCCCTGGGTAACGAGCAAGACACCCGGGCCCTCACTCGCCTTAAGCTCATCACTCTCCCCAGCCCTCAGTCCAGCAACGATCATGTCAAACTCGCTCATGGGCGGCTTATAAACCTCAGTCCTACCGGTCTTGCTCCTCTCGCTCTTCTGCTTGGGGAGGACCACATCCTCCCGGCAATGCGACTTGAACGTAAGGGTATTTGAAAACATATCGACGTTGTTCCTATCAGCTGCCGGGCAGAACCCCACGTTGAGGACATTGTTCGACCGCGCCATGCACTCGACAATGTTGCCGGACAGGTAGGCGTGGATGCCGTCGGCGGGGATGTAGATGGCGTCGAGCGGCTGGAATGTGAGAAAGTTCATGCACGTCAGGGCGACGACCGACCCGTTGTCACCCGGGCCGTATTGGCCCTGCAGCCGGGGGAGCAGGTCCAGGATGTACTCGGCGCCGGCGGCCTTGAGGTCCGACCGCGGCGTGTTGAGCAGGTCGCTCTCGATGGTCTTGACGGTCGCCTCGTCCGCCTTGAGGAGGTTGCGGGTGACTTCGCGGAGGGTCTCGTTGTTCCACTTGTCCACCGGGGCGGCTGGTGAGTACGAGCTCAGGGCGGAGAGTTTGAACAGGGGCTGGATTTCTGAGAGTGGCTTGAAGCCTGCGAAGACCTCGAAAAATGAGAGGGCGACTGCGATCTCGGGCTTGTGGTTGGGGTCCGTGAACTGGTCTGGATCTTGCTTGTGCAGTTTGGTGGCAAGATCTTTGTTGGGATGCAGTTGGAGCGGAAGTGCTTTTGCTATCGAGAGAATCTGCAAGTTGAGCATTAAAGTCAGCCTCCGTGCCTGCTCAACGGTTCCCGAACTCAAAGCTTGCTTACCTTTGGTAGGAATGGCAGCTGCGCGTCCATCGTGTCCACGACCTTCTTGCCCAGGAGCGTCTGCTGGTCCCTCTTCAGGACGTCCGCAAGCAGCTCGCCCGTCTCCAGTACCCGCGCCGGAAAGTCCGGGTAGTCGCCAAACCACATCTCCGAGTAGTACTGCTCATCTTCGATCTTGAAGTCGGTGCCTGGCGTTCTTGCGCATAGCTGGGCGGCCAGCGACTGCTTTCCCTTCTTGCCCCAGGGATAGTTGTTGCAGGTGCCGCTGAGCTGAAAGACTCGTTGGGTTGGCATTGTGGGCGATGCTGCGTAGCTTGGGGAATGGTGATGATAAAGGCGTGTGGAATTATTTAGAACCAAGCGTAGGGAGAAAATGGATGTAAAATGTCAGAGTCGTAGGCTGTTTGAGAGGCACTATTCATTATTGAACGAGACAGAATATTCATGTCAATTGCACGGAACCAAGATCAATTGGCGAGAGGATGCACGTTTTTATTGTCTGGCGGATTGTCAAAAGGTCGTCTACGCCATGTCACGGTGTCGTCACTATCATCGACATTCAGCGCCAGCTTATGACTTCATACACTCACATCATAGTGGCCGACACGGGGTCCGGATAAGTGGGTCCGGAGCGGTGGCGCCGGACTTCGGGTCCGAACCCACTACAGGTTTCAGGTGACGGGGGGTAGAAAAGTTGGTGGGTGGTGAAGCACCCTATCCTACCCCCCGCCAAGACTTTTCAACCCCCCGTCACCTGAAACCTCGACCTACTGCAGATGTTAGCAGAAACACTGCGACATGGCTGATTATTAAGATGGAATGACATGACTAACCACTGCGGAATATGATGGGTTGAGATCCAGATCATCTTCAAGTTCAGCGTCTCAGCGATGATGCACAGATTCAAGGCCTTTTCGTGGACCAGTGAGAATTTAATGAATTGACAGGCAGATTCTTCGTTATTACTATCTAATATGTTTATTACGCTGAATACTACAGCACGTCAACGCCGCGGAGTCGGGATGAGAGACGTCTTTCGAATTAAACTCTGAAGCAAATGTGGCAAGGCATTTCTGATATTCAATCTAAGCACACTTGTAATTCTCCGGCATCCAATGCCACCGCTTGCAATGATCCCATTCTGTTGCGTGAGTATTCAACATCCCCATCAATAATGACACCCGAAATCCAGCAGACCGACCCTCTTCCATCAAATGCCTATCGGGGCCGAACCAGGAACACCTGCTTCGGGAGCGAGCGGAACTCATACTTTTTATGGGTGAGCATGTACGGGTGGCCGTGGGGAACACCGCCGTGTATCCTGTCCTTGAGGCAAAATGGCTTCCATGTGAACGCCTCCGAGTCCGTATCCGACAGCGTGATCCAGCGGCCGCGCATATTAAGTGTGACGCCGCCCCTTTGTACAAACCACCCGGCGTCGGGTTCTTTTGCAAACCAAGTCAGGAACGCCGAGGCGCACGCCCACTTTGATGCGACGTCGGCATACCTCGTGTGCCTGCCCGTTCCGTACAGGCTCATGACGGGATGCCTGTTGCGCTCCTGGTTGGTGTCGCTGGAACAGGACCAAGAATGCTGACGAGAAAGGGTTTCCTCAACACACGAGTCGTATCTGAAGAGCCTGTGGCGCAGCTTGACCGTCTCCCAGCTGTGTCGCTGCCCGCTGAAACATCGTATGAAGTCGTCTCGACGCACGGTGCGTTCGGCCTGGTGGGTTCGCTCCAGGGTGGCGATTCCCTGTTCGCAGAGCCAGAGTAGGAAGCATTGTTCTTCCGAGATGGATCTTTGTGCGAACTCGAAGATTGGGTTGTCTGTTTTCATTGTCGGATAGTCTTTGAACTGGTACTCACCGGAATAGCCTTCTTCCATGGTTCGGACCCACGGAAGGTCGTCTCTGGTCGGTAGCTCCGGCGCACCCAGCTCCTTCGCTGTCATCTTCAGGAGTCGTCGGTAGGCGTGGAACATATAGCGCAGGCACGAGTCAAACTCACCCCTCTCTTCGTCGTCCCTGCTGTGAGGGATGAATTCAAGGATTTCCGTACCCATGTTGAGGATGTGACGCTCGCCTTGAAGGTTTGTCCAGTACTTGGTGAGAAGGTATATCTCGACCCTGAAGAATGCCCGGGCGAACTTGAACCGTTCTGAAACTGTGAGTTGAATCGCGGGCGGGGTTGTGTGGCCGGTGGAGGAGACTGAGCCCGTTCCAGTCTCTTCCGCGATGTGGTGGATTCTTTTCCAAGCGTCGTTCGAGTAACGAAAAGTCAACGAATAGACATCCCGAACAATCTTTCCGAGGTCAAGAACTGAGTCAAGGCTTGCTTCCACTGCTGGGAATTCTATGTCATCTGTGTTAAGGAGTGCGCGGAGGGCATCCTGAAGCTGGTCCCTATGCCACTGCGTTTCTTGATAAGACAACATGATTTTTCCATAGTTCTTCCTTATCTTTCGTATGTGGTAGACCCAATTTAGTTCAGGGATTAGATCCTCGTCAATTTCGTTAAACACATTATCCCAGGCACGTGGAAACAGTTGCTTTGGGTAGGTCTTCCACAATTCGAGCACCCACTCAGGGTAGACTTCGATGAGAGAAAGTAGGTCATGATGACTGGTGATATTTTCGAGAATGATAAGCTTGATCTCGGCCGAAATCCGGCTTCCGTCAAGCCAGTTGGGAGGCTTGACGATAGTTTGGCTAGTTGAAGCCATGTTGCGGATGGCGTAGATGGTGTTTTGCGATATGCTTTTCGTGGTGTGCTTTGAATGTGTCGGTTTAGGTGAAGCTATATGAGCTCACTGTTATGCTCACATGCAATAGCAGCTAGCTCGTGTATAGGTGCGAGAATCGAGAGATGGATGGTGGCTGGCCTGTGAGGTTGGATAACTCGAGGCTTGTGGTTTGTGGCAATAGATGCGACTTGTGTCGGGCACCGGCTGGGCTTAGACAGTCTGTGTTGTTGGTAGAGGGTAACTTAAGTTTTTGAGTAGTAGGTCAGGTCGAGCAAAGACACCTTTATGTCCTCAATAGTGTGATGTGCTTAGGATGTAGGCTTGGTTGAGTGTGAACTGAGAAGAGAAAAGAGGAAGGAGGTCCTGTTTGGGGAGCAGGGTGTGAAGATTCAAATACCTTGAATACTCCCAATTTGTGAGGCCAATTAGTTTTCTTCCAATTTTTATTGCTGAGATGAGTCTGCTAAGAGACCACCATACGGACTAGTCCACAACTAATTGGACTTCCTGCACCTTGAGGGCATCACTTCAGCGAGTCTAGTGCTGGGGGCCAGAAAGGTTCTCTGGAGTCTAAATCAATATCATCCCAGCACCAGATTTGCCCTTGGTGGATGGAATATCAGATATAATACTCTTACCAGCCGGCTGCTACCGGTATTCCATTTCTACGGTTCTGATGCTACGTGCCTGAGCCTTAGTACCGAACATGGCGCCAAGTCCCAGATACCGTCTCACTAATACACAGTCTAGTGATAATCTAAAATGACCCAGCAATGTGGTTCCCTCGGCCCGAGCCTACCATGCATCACATCATTCTGGACGCATAGGGTACAGATAATTTACATGGAGGACAAGTCTGCGGCTTCCATATTTTTAAAGTCCTGTGATATTACATAATCCTTCGCCTGGGTGGCCCCGGAGTAGTCCGCACTTTATGCAGAAAGACTGTCTCTATAGAAGCTGTGTTTGAATATGATGCTTCAGCATCCTTTACGCCGCCAGTATGAGCACAAAGCACTGTTCTTCATAACGTACGTCCGAGAACGCAAAGTCACACAGACTTCATGAATGTCTTACCCCGTGGGATTCTGCTAAATGCATTCAAGCTGGTAGACCGTGGCTGTATAGCGAAAAGTTGATACATGAAAGACCATTCCTGGCTCTGCCCAGCAGATCGGCCCAATAGCATTGCCCCACTCACGACTGCCAGAGTTCACTTTGCTTCACCTCTGCTGACCCAAAACCATGGTTTCTTACCAAAGCTTCATTTGACAGATTCCTTTTGTTCGCCTTCACTCCCGCCCACACCAAGGTGACTTAGTCCCTTGTCTCATCGTTATGGCTCATCATGCTTTGCGACTCCGCGATACTGCCTGAACAAGCAGGGGCTCTACCAAGACTGCGGCAACCCACTCTTTTCTCTTGGGCAACTGTACTGGCTGCCAATCCGGGCTGCTCAGTCCTGCCAATGGAGTGGATATGGCGGTCCCCGCCTCGTGTACGAGCTCATACTTCTCGAGTATCTTTGCCAGGCTCAGATATATCTCATAGTAAGAAAAGCTGGTACAGCGGCCAGTTAGCATCGTTTCCAAACATGCAAAACTTTTAAGCTTACTGATTCCCAATGCAGACATTGGCTCCCTTGGAAAATGGCAAGTAGAATTTGTCTCTGATGGAGTTTTCCGAGCTGGCATTTCCGCTGTTGTCGATCCAGCGGTATGGGTCGAACAGCTCAGGATTTGGGTATGCATATTTGTCTCTGAGGTACCAAATTGGTGACGAAGTCAAAACAGTCTGAGAAAGCGGGGATTAGAAGCTGAACCCGAAATGTGGGTTGATGTATGTATTCAAGGGACTCACTCCTTCAGGTATGAATTTGCCACACAGCTCAACGCCACCCCGAGGAACCACGCGAGGCAACATAGCTGCTGCGGCGCCAGCCCAGCGGATGCCCTCCTTCACGCAGGCTCTCAGACGGGGGATGTTCTCCAGGGAGCTCATATCAGCAGCAAATCCCAATGCAGCGATATCCTCATATAGCTTCTGTTGGTATACCGGGTTTCTTGAAAGGGCGTAAAGAATGTGCGCTAAGGAGGCTGAAGTGGTATCCGTTCCTGGCCCGAGATTCTCTTTTGCCTCGGACAATGCGGTTTGCGTCGGGACGCCGGCTGCAATCATGACCTTGATCAGATTCGGAAAAGGTGACTTCTTGTCGGGATCCTTGTTCCCAACCCACGCCTTGAGAGTCCACTGTACGCGCGTGAGCTACAACAGCGAGAGACAGAGCTGATTCAACGGACCTCGTCGTATTGTTGGAGTCCCTGCTTGTACGAGACTTTTGACCCTCGCACTCGGCACAAGAAATCTTCAAGATAGGTCCAAACTTCATACAGGTCCGGGAAATTCATAAGCTGAGACGATTAGCTTGCGAATTTATCGTTGCACTGAGAAGTCCCTGACCAGAGGCATGAATGTTGCTTTCCTGTCGTTGTTGGCCACAATTGCCAACTCCTCCCCTCTCGCCCAAGCAGCAACAGCGTTCACGGCTTCACCAAATGAGAACCCAGCTGTGACTATTAGCGGAATTCGGAGAACATATACGCGCCTTCAGAAACGGCTCTCAAGAAAATCGTACAAATAATGTCGGCCTCCAGTGCCCTACAAGCCGGGCCAACGTCAATGGGACCACGCTTCTGGCCGACCGCATCGACGAATGCGTCAATGTGGTGCAGCATCAGTCCTTCGAGTTTTGCGATGTTGGTTCGACTGAATAGCTGACCAAGGATCCTCCGCCGTTTTGAGTGCTCTTCTGGGTCCCTATCTTGTGTCAGCTGTATACGGTAGAAACCTATTTCGAAGTCTGCAGGGGACCGCATACGTGATGGAGAAGAGAGCAGGATGTCCATCTTGAACAAATTCTCCATATGTACGAGGGTCCTTGGCAAAACCACTATTGACCTTATGTATCGTGTCGTATATATCTACGGAGTAGAAGGAGACTTCGTTGGGTCCTATTCGCACCAAGGGCCCTGCCATAGTTCTTGTCAGGAACTCGTAGCGTCCCCACACAGACTGTCAGTTGAGACGAGAACCGACCTAGTTTTTCATGAATTTTGGGAAGCTCGATGGTGATTTTGCCTCGGAACTCTTGATAAAAAGCCCATAGCAAGCGCGAGTATCCTGCACCCCAGCCCGCGTTGGGGACTTGCGATAATGGCGATGCATGTGCCCGAGTTACAGCCTCGGACTGGTCAGCAAAAAACATTCAATTGTTCGCAATCCCAACTCACTTTAACAACTCCCAATGTTACCAAGCATAGCAACCCCAGGCCTGTGAGGACTAAGAACGACATTGAAGCGAGAGTAGAATGTCGTTTCTGATTGGGGAAAAGAGAGACGTGTATGGCCCCTTTCGGACTCAAATAACAAATTAAATAGCGTCGATGGCGTTGTAGTTCCAGAATATGCAGAATATGGAGATCAAATCACCGGCCTCGGTGGTTCCTCTCTATAAGGGTCGGAGCAGTTCCACTTCATTCAAGCCAGCCGCGCAGTCGGCACCATTGCGTTTTCCCTGCGCTAATTGCGTGACAGACTTCCTCCTCCAAAACCCCATCAAGCTATTCCTCACCTGGAGGTCAGCCCGGCACACTAGACAGGATTTTAACTGGCCCCTTGAACCAGCCGACGCACCTGATATAAGACATTGGCGGTTCCTCCATTTTCGGCGCTCTCTCCCTGTTGACTCGGTGACCAGCTCGGCTGCTTCATCAACTTTACAACACCATCCAGGCAGGACTCTTTGTCACCATGGCCACGGATCGCGAAGATGCAAGCGTGCAGAAGGACGCGAGCGTTTCCAAGGGAGATCCGGAACAGGAATCATCGAGGGATGCTCAGGTTTTGGTAGGTGGCTCGAGGCTGGCGATGCGATATCTTTGGCGGACGAAACGGACGGGCTGACGATAAATCCCGCAGGAAAACTTGGGCTACAAACCAGTGAGTGACACAAGCTTTTTGTGGCGGCTGAGTCAAGCAGCTCACATCTTCAGGTCCTGCACAGAACATTCAACACATTCCACAACTTCGCGACGACATTTGGTAGGGACAATGCAGCACACCCCACGAAGAAAGAAACTAACTTCATGCAGCTGCTCTATATTTCATCGGCGGTGTTCGTGTGACATTTTCTACTGGAATAGCAGCTGGAGGAAATCTCGCCTATTGGTATTGCCCCCATTCAGACCCCTGCGGTGGATGAGTGAATTTCTTACTGATGCACACTCAGGACGAGTTTCCTCGTAACATGCGTCTTTACTTTCATAACAGCAGCAGTCATTGCAGAGATTTGCTCTTCACTCCCACTCGCCGGATCCATCTACCTGTGGGCAGCTGAGGCCGGCGGTCCTCGCTTCGGCCGGCTCTTTGGGTTCATCGTTGCATGGTGGAGCACGACTGCATGGACGACTTTCTGCGCGAGTACGTTGAATAGTCTCGAATATAATATTCACGGCACTCTCTGACAGGAGCATAGGCAACACGCAATCTGCTGTCAACTACATCTTATCGGTAAGTGTTCCCTTGAAATTTCAGACTATGCTGCATAAAGACTGACCCACGGTTTAGGAAATTGTCGTGTTCAATCTCGACTTCCCGTCTGATACATCGAGCGTTAAGTTTCGCGCTGTGCAATGGATCACAACAGAAGTCATGCTGGCCTTGGCAGCCATCTGGAATCTCCTACCACGTACGTCGCCGCGTCCTCAGCGGTCACTCGAAGCTAATTATGATTTTAGCTCGTTATTTCAAGTGGATCTTCTACTTGTCAACCTCATTCGTTCTCCTTGACTTCGTCCTGAATATGATTTGGCTGCCAGTCGCGACGAGCAACAGCATCTACGGCTTCAGATCCGCCCATGACGCCTTCATGACTACCTACAACGGGACGGGAGCTCCGGCAGGGTGGAACTGGTGCCTGTCTTACCTTGCCACCGCCGGAATCCTCATCGGATTTGATGCTTCAGGGCATGTTGCTGAAGAGACAAAGAACGCCAGCGTTGCAGCAGCTCGAGGCATCTTCTGGAGCACGGTAACCAGTGGCATTGGGGGCTTCATTGTCGTCATTCTTTTCTTGTTCTGCGTCGTAAGTCATCTCCACCTTGACGTAACGATGGCTTAAGTGTTCTGACCTTTTCCTGCGCCAGCCTGACGCAGACACGCTATTCTCGTTTGGCGGCACGCAGCCATTTGTGCCCCTATACGCAGCCATTCTGGGCGAAGGTGGACACATCTTCATGAACATCATCTGCACGGTTGCGTTGTGGTTTGTGAGTAAATTCCAGCAGCTTCAAACTGCGGAAACCTTTCATGGCTAATGGAGCATCTAGAACACTGCTATTGCCATCCTGGCAGCATCTCGCCTCGTCTTTGCGGTTGCTCGTGATGGTGTTCTGCCTTGGTCACCCTGGGTAGCGAAAGTTGTTGATGGACAGCCCCGGAACGCCGTGCTCGTTGTTTGGGGTGTCTCTTCCCTAATCACATGCACGATCCTCCCATCATCGGTGGCCTTCACCTCGCTCGTGTCCGCAGCAGGTGTTCCCTCGGCTGCAGCTTATGGACTCATCTGTCTTGGTCGCCTCTTCTTGACACCCAAGCAATTCCCTAAGCCTGCATGGAGTCTAGGACGACTGAGCAAGCCGTTTCAGGCCATTGCTGTCTTGTGGAATGGGTGGGTGGTGGCGGTGCTTTTCTCGCCCTACGTCTTCCCAGTGGAGGCTGCCACTCTCAACTATGCCCCAGTTATCATGGGTATCGTGACAATCTTCGCCCTAATCTCTTGGTGGCTCATACCGGCCGAACGCTGGCTGCCATCTCAACGTATTCAAGAGACACTGCTCGCTGGGGAACGGCAGACAGAACATTGATAAGACATATAAGGTCAGATAGATCGATTATCATTCTGGTCTCATTGGGACTGGTAATCACCAACTATTGTGCTACTTCTGGCCTCTACACGTCCCAGACTAGCCCGCCTTCTCCTCAGCCTTGATCTTGGCCTGATACTCAGCCATGTTCTTCATACCCTTCGGCATCCCATGCCAATCAAGCCCCTGCTCGTCCATGAGCACCGCGCGCGTCTCCATGGCCTTCTTCCACGAGGGCCGGGCCGTGACGCGCTCGTGCCACGCCTGCAGGTGCGGGAAACCCTGGAACTTGTCGGCCGCGGCGCATTCGAGCAGCGCGTCGGTGCGGTCGTTCCACGGCGCAAAGGCCATGTCGGCGTACGTCATCTTGTCGCCGACGAGCCACTGGCGGTCCTTGAGCTGGCCGTCGAGGACGCCCTGGATGCGGCGCACCTCGGCCTGGTAGCGCTCGATGGCCGAGGGGAGCTTCTCGGCGTGCAGCACGTTGAACCAGCCTGCCTGGCCGAAGTAGGGGCCCTGGCCGCTCATTTGGAAGTGTACTGCGTTTTCGAAGGATTCTCTGTTAGCTGACTTCCGCGTCGCTTTCAACGAGGGATGGCAGAATAAAGGTTTAGGGAAATCAAGCATATGAAAAGGTCTGCCTTACGCCATTGGTTGCATTGGTGCTTCTCCTTCAGCGTGTCGTAGCTGAGGACATGGTTTTTGTCATACTGCTCGATCAGATATGTGATGATCGCGCCAGACTCCCACAGGGTGATGTCTGTGTTGGGATCCTCGATGGCTTTATATCGGTCAGAAACAAAAGTGAGCTCCTCGATATCTCCAAGGCGTGCTCACGTACCCGGGACGCGGCCGTTTGGGTTGATGTCTATGAACGGCTTCTTCTTGATCTCCTCGAACTTGAAGGACTTGATCTCGTAGGGCACCTGCAACTCCTCAAGCACGATGACGACCTAGTTCCTCCATGTCAGCAACCCCCCGTGCGCAGAGACCAATAGTTCTTCCACGGTACCTTCCATGGGTTCGGCCCGGGAGCTAGATGTTTAGTTCGGAGTCAGCTGCAGTGCTAATGCCGGGCCAGGGCAGGCCGGGAGTCGCCGGTCCATCACTTACGCGCCATCCAGACACGGATTGGTTTCGTCATTTTGCTCTCCTTCTGTGGCCGTGGTTATTGATATGTCGAATACATGGAGTCACACGAGAAGCCAAAGTGCCGAGGATGTGCTCAGGAAGAAAAAGGAAAGAGAACGAAAATGTAGTCAAGCTCTTCGTTAAATACCCAGTCGCGTCACCGTTTGTGGTATGGCTGAGCTTCACGGTCACCCAAACAGCAGGGGTAGCTACGGTGACGGTACGCGGGTTGCTGACGGCTATGCACGGCGCCCGGGACCAACAGACCGATAATCGCCCACTCAGGACACGCCATGCCATTGCCCCTCCTGGACCTGAGATCAACTTGATGTACACTCCCTTCCTTCATCCGCATGTCCCCCGCCCTGTGACTTACTTGGCGTCCACAGCATCAATAATCGACTCCTACATGGCCTTCGTGACAGCACGTCAAAGCTTGAGTGCCCTTGGATTGATATGCTAGGGCTGGGTGCCCCTCTCGTCAAAGTACAGGGGAAATACGGTGCAGCGGGGACCCCTCAGCTACCTACCCACCTGCTCCATTGCTGGGGCTGTAACGCAGCTTGTACCCTGTACATTTGCGCCCGGTTGGTTTCCCCAGTTGGTGGTTGCCGGCTTGCGTGGCTTGCTTAGCGCCCGTGTAACTTGCGTCCGCCCGCCTTCTCCACCCCCGTTTTGGAACCCTATTCGACAACCATCGATTGAGGCTGGACGTCAAAATGCACCGGTCATATTCTGCAAAAAGCTAACGGTGTCATCGTGCAACAAAGATTTCCATACATCCTGAAAGGGATCCAATTTGTTTTCTCGTATCCCTCCTCAAAGATGCAGCACAATCATCACGAGTATGAAAATTAATCAGTCGTGACTCGAGTCTCGCATACCCCGGAAACCATATAACCGTGATAAACTGGAATTAAATCTGCAGAGCAGCGTCTATGTTTGTATGGCCACAGCCTGTCTGACATATTGTATTATCAAAAGAATTTAAAACCCAATCCAAGTCTGAAATGGAAACCTCGGGTGCCCAGTAGGAATCTACTGTTGGTTGAATAAACACTGAGGTCTAGTATCAGGAGTTCGCGACCTCCTTTGTCTCGCCATTCTCGGTATCTGACGGCTTCTTCTTGGTGGAAATCCACTGACATCCACAAGCCAATGCAAAAGAGAGGACCGGGGCTGCGGCAGGGAGGTACTATGTCGGTGTCGGTGTAAGCGGCCTGGTTGATAACTTTGCGGTCCTGTCTCATCTACTGGTACATCTCGGGGCAAAAATGGAGGTCATGGGGAGAGAACTCACAAATACCTGTGTGCAAGCCTTTCCGTAAGCTTTCACTACCGCAGCCAGGTCCGCATCAGGAACCAGTGCTCTAAAATTGGTTGCGCCTGCTGATATGACCTTTTGCACAAGATCTGATGTGACCACGGCGGACAAGTTCGTCTCCAGCCTCTTCTGAAAGATGAGCTGGCCCAGTGCCAGAAATACAGAGCAGCTGGTAGACACGAACATGAGCAAATTCGATGATCCGATCGGAACAAGGTCTTGTGGTAGTGATGTTTGCATCCCGACTTGTGCCTGGAAAGGGGGGGTTGGCAAAAGCCGTCAGCTTCAAGATCAGATGGGAAGCAGGCTCGTGCGGATAATTGCTCACAAGGTTGGTGGTCAGGGCAAAACCCGTTCCTCCCAAGATCTGGTACCCGATCCAATGCCCGCTGGAGATTCCCGGGTAGATTGTGCTCAGTAGGCCGCCGCAGAGGCACACCAGGGCGTTTGCGAACAAGAGGAAGGGGTTCCACCACCCAATCTTCATCACAATGCCGGTACCCAACAAGGCCATGATGGCGTCAGATATCACAGTCGGGAGGTAATTCACCCCACTCTCTGTGGGAGAATCCCCTCGCACAGCCTGGAACCATATGGGCAACCAGTAGATGATGACCTGGAACGGCCCATTGACGAAGAAGGATTGGGCGCAAAGTAGTCCCACATTTCGGTGAGCCCTAAAGAGTCTCGGCGGGATGAGGGCGTCGTCTTGCATGTGCAGCTGCCATGGAATAAACATGCCTAACACCACGACGGAGCCTACCAAAAGCCCAATGATGGTCGATGAGTTCCAGGCATAGGCGACGCCGCCCCATTGCAGGGCCAACAGTAGCATGATCATGAAGCCCGAAAATAAGGAGAAACCGAGGAGGTCTAGGCCCTTGATACGACTCAGGTTGGGAACGCGCTCCGAGCTAGTTGTCTTGATATGCACAAACAGCGTGAATACCCCAGCAGCAAAGGCCCCAATGGGCAAGTTGATATAGAAACACCATCTCCAGGTGGAATGCTTGAAACGAGAGAATGGTCAGTTTTGTACGCTTGATGCAGGACTGGAGTCCGGTGGAGTAACATATGGAATGGGGCCGGGGGACAATCGAACCTCTGTCAGGGCACCGCCAATCACTGGTCCAACGATACTAGCAACCGAAAACGTGGCGGATATGATCCCAATCCATATGGCCCGTTTGTGCAGCGGTATGATGGTAGCCTGGACCGCAAAGCCACCCGCAAACATGCCCGAGGCGCCCAGGCCGGCGATGGCCCTGCCGGCGATCAGGGCCGCGGACGACGGTGCCAGGGCGCAGACCAGGCTCCCGATCTCGAAGACGGCGAGGTAGACCAGGTATGAGAGCTTCTTCGAAAACAGAGTAAACGCCTTGCCTGCGAGAGGCTGTGCCGCGCATCTGGACAAAAAGGCCTCTGGATCAGCGACGGCGCAGGCACAAGAGCACGATGGCTAAAGTTGGCCCCCAAAAAAGGATGACTCACAGTGCGAGCTGGAAGGCGGCTCCATACCAGCCCACGTCTTGGATCGAGTTGAACTCAGATGTAATACGCGGAATCGCGGTGGCGATCAAAGTGAAGTCCTATCGGGTGCACTTTTAGTCCAGCCAGTTCTCGTGACAATTCGATGTGCGGGAGGCGTGGACTTACCAAGCCGACGAGAAGGGTACACAGGCAGAGGGAGGCATTGATCATGATCAGCTTGCCGCCTCGAACCTCGTTGGGATCATCTGTCGAGCCATCCTGGGCGCCGATGCTGGGCATCCGCTGTTCGGCTCCGGAGCCCGGAAGGACTTCCTTAGCCTCCGGTTTTCCCGCATCTTCGCTCGGAGCTGACTCCGTTTTAGAGCCCGCAGTGTTTCCACTCATGGCTGGCAAGGCTCCCTAGTGGCGTGATCACAATGATGAAGAAGTATGGATTGAACTAACAAGGGGCAACAGAGTAAGAAAGGAGGGTTCTGCATCCAACATGTTGGATGTTGAGCGCGATGGACGCAAAACCCGGGCTAGTGGAATTGATAGACTGGACGGGAAGGTCGCCAACAAGAAAAAATGGGGCCAATGTATTCTCTACATGAACGGTACGAGTTCCGGGCATCATATGTCGGCCATTGATCAGATGATAACTCACATCATACAAAATTTTGAACCCGGCCACCGTGCGGAAGGAACCGAGCTTGGATTGGCCGGTATAAAATGACATGTATGGTGCAGGACGTGTTCTGGATGTGTGTTGCCTAACAATTTGGAATTTGCCAAGTCTCTATCTATGCTGTGTAACCTCTCCCATGCCTCCTTGCACACCGTGTGAATCCCACATCGGTAGAACGGCACATTTCAGGCAGTGACCACGCAACTCGATGCCCTTTTGTGAATCTTCCCCTCTTGGGGAGCGAGTTGCGTACCACCGCGTAAAATTGCTTGGTCTTCCTGCAAGTTGCGATCCTAACGCAACCTCACAGCCGCCCGTCGCATGCGATAACTTAGCCCATCGGGAATTGCATGCTTTTTAGATACTTTCCCCGGGGATGGAAATAAAGCAACGGTTGACCAGTTTCGGCCGGCTGTGTACCCTATTTCAAGGCCTCGATTTTTCAGGGTCTTTCCCGTGCCCCAGGTGCGCAGTCATCCCAACGCCAACCACCCACACCAAGTTCCCTGCCAGACGGATGGCTGATGCACGTTTGCAGCCACACCAAAGTCCGCGAATGATAGCACCCCAAATTTTGAGACAGCTTGGAGATCACCAACAGGACTTGCCATGATGCCAAATACGCTGGTTGCCAATATGATTCAATGGCAGTATCCTTCCTGGCAATTTGTGTGCGGCGGAACGCTCGCTTTGGTACTTTTGTACTTTGTGATTGACTCTGTGCTGGCAAGAAGAGACATTGCCAAATTGCCTGGTCTGCCCCCTGTTGGCACCCCGTGGACTTTCACACCCCGAATCGTGTCCAACTCACTGTTTGCATGGGACGCGGCTTCGCTCTTGCAGAGAGGATACCGTCGCGTGAGTAGACCTTGCCTTCGTAACTTTCTTTCATTACAAGCAACGGGGGGCGTCAGACTGACCTGGATGCCAAGTTCAAAACGAGTGCGTTCCAGTTGGTGCAAAATGACAAGAACGTGATTGTCCTGCCGCTTTCTGTCCTTGAAGAGCTCGTGGCGATACCTCCGACTGTCGCAAGCCCCCATGGTGGGCTTGAAAATGATCTGCTCGGCTCCTACACGGGACTGGACCTAGTCCTTGAGAGCAGGCTTCATCACTCCATTATTCAGCGTAAGCTGACCCCGAGACTCGGATTGGTGACACCCGGGCTGGAGAAAGAGCTCTGTAATGCACTCGCGGAATGTCTCCCGAACAGCGAGGATTGGGCTGTTTTCCAACCCTACCAGGCTTTTAGCAAGGTCTCAGCCAGATTCTCCTCCCAGGCAATTACTGGCCCAGCGTTTGCAAACAATGAGGAATGGTTGACTCTTGGCGTCGAATATGTTGAATCCCGTAAGTCTAGTCATTACATTACGCACTTGTGTATCACTAATATGTCTTCGCCCAGTATTCCAGACAATTGTGTGCCTTCGATTTCTTCCACGGTGGACGCGTCCGGTAGCCTGCTGGCTCCTGCCTCCTTATTGGTACTGCAATGGATACCTCCGCAGGGCGAAGAAGCTCCTCGGCCCAAAGATACAGGAACTCCTCGCCGAAAATGACGCCGGCCGTTTTGTCCCTCAGGACAATGACGAGCAACACATCAACGTCCTCAGCTGGCTCATCGACTCGGCCCGCGGAAGAGACCGCAACCCTGCCACCATCTCCCACGTCATGGTCATCCTAGCCCTGGCGTCGGTGCACACGGTCCTCTTGCGCATAGTGAACATCATATACGACGTCACGGCGCACCCGGAGCTCCTGGACGAGCTGCGGGCCGAGATCGACTTGGTGGCGAAGAACTGGCAGGACGCGCCGTACGAGAGGCTGCACAAGCTCGACAGCGTGCTGATCGAGTCCCAGCGCACGTCCCCGCCGACGACCACGGGGCTGAAACGGATCTTCCTCGCCCCGTACACTTTCCAGAACGGGTTGCACATCCCCAAGGGCGCCTACGTGTGCATGCCGATCTACGCGATCGAGAACGACCCTGCGCACACCGCGGATCCAGAGGTGTTTGATGGGCTGCGCCAGTACCGCCTGTCCGCGAAGGAACAAGGTTCAGGAGGGCCTGGGGGCAAGGGAAAGACCTTGACGTTCAGCTCGACCACGCCCACCAGACTCAACTTTGGGTACGGCCGGGCTGCCTGCCCGGGGCGGTTCTTTGCCGAGCTCGAGCTGAAGATGCTGTTTGTCAAGCTGCTCTGCGAGTACGAGTTCAAGTTCCTCCCTGGGGCTGGAAGGCCTGCGAACATGATGCTGCACGAATTTCTGTTCACGTGGCCGTGGACCAAGATGCTCATCAGGCGGCGGAAGGTGGGTGCTGCTCCCTTTTGAGTGGAAGGCGATCATCACGTGGTAGGGATGGCATGTATGTAGTACGGTGCAGTGCACGTGCATCTAATGAAGGCCAAGCAATAAGTATCTATGGGGAAAGAATGATTATGCAGATCTTCAAGAAATTATCTGCGTAGAGAAATACGCGTATCATTTTTCATCGGGGCATCCAGTACGACATGATGAACTGGCTGTCATTCCTTACAACTTCGGGTATATATGGGTCATCAAGATTTATGTTGACAAGTGATCACCGCAAGGATAAGTATCCACTGACATGAATATGAAAGGAGCTTATATATTTACACTCTGCTATCTGGAAATACACTCACCTTCTCCGCCAGCAGCGCATTACCTCAAATTCCGTCTTCTCATCCCCACTCCCCCCGTCACAAATTGGTTTTGCAGTCGCTTTCACCTCAGACTTCCTGACGATGATCTACGACCTCACCACGTCGACGCCTCTGGTGACATTGATACCGCCCCCTTCAAGATCATTCAGCTCGATCGAATCGCCGTGCACCTTAGTAGTGCCGGAGTTGATCTGTGTCTTTGTGGTGCTCTGCAGGGGGAGCTGGCCCTGCTCGTCGTCCACCGTAGTAATCTCCTGCCTGGAGGCGTTGTTGCTGGGGAGCCGGACCGCGTCTCTGTTCTTGCTGCCGCGCGGTGAACTCATGCCGCTCGCGAGGGAGAGAATAGACCGGACGCTTCGGACGAGGGACTCTGGGGCGCGTCCGCCCGAGATGAGCGGGCCGAACGTGGGTAGACAACCCGCGATTATAGAGCAGTGGGGTTCAATCACGAGAAAGCAAAATTGTGTTGCTTGTTTAGCTGGTATAAAGCATTAGTAAGTGTGTCTTGTCTAAAGTCCCCGCCCTCCTCGCTCAGTGACTAAAGACTTACAGACTGAAGCCTTCAGGCTGTGGATTTGTGTAAGGACCTGGTGGTTCAAGGCTAGACGGACTGCCGAGGCGACGCAGCAGCTATTGGGTGGGTATGTGTGTTAGAAGAGCATACGAAAACGGCAGGACCATTCGCAGGATGCAGGGTGAGAAACTCCAGGGCAAGACGCCATTGCGCGAAGCACGTCGTGACTGATGAGACCTGACTTACAAGATGCCGAGCCAAAAGATGGCACCAACCATGACCTTTCTTTTTGTGGGCATGTGAAGAGTGGAGATGATCGGGAGAGGAAAGCAGAGAATTACGACGTCGAGAATCAAGCTTGACCCAACCTGTGTGTAGCCGACTATGGCGGGGTCGAGCCTCCAGGCGTACAATTCCCCAGCGGCCCCAGCCCGGACGAAGTCTGCAGGGTTACCCTGGATGGCGACGATCTGAGGTGACGAAGACGACGATGAGCAGATATTCTTATCACGTGGTTGCATGTTGGTGAGGTGCTTACAAGAATCATGGCTATCCCCCAGAGCGAGACGAAGACGATGGCGATCCATACGGCAATCCTGAATGACGGTATAGAGAAAATCCTCTTGTATAGGAGCAATATGGATATCTTAACCGTCGTCAAGACAATCTGAACGAGGCAAGAAGCAACGACAAGACACTGTCCGTTCAGTGTGTTAGAGCGGCCGGCATGCCCGGGACAATTTGCGGTTGCGGCGGCACGGGAACACTGACGACTGCGGAGTAGACGTTGCCCGACAAAGGGTCCGTCTTGAAATAGTTGATGCCTATCAGGTCGGCATAGACCCAAACATTGATACTAAGCGCGAGGGAGAGCACCTGTCGATGTCACAGGTCAATAACATTGCCCGTGGCGGGTTTGTGGTGCCACAAGTCGTCAAGAGACGACGATCAAAATATCGGCGAACTCACCCATGTTGCCACGATCCACCAGTCGTCTCCCAGAAGGCCAGCTTTCGTCCTCATCCGGGCTTTGAGTCGCAGCAGCACTGATCCCAGCGAGAGAATGGGGAAGACCACCGATACCACCACCAGTCCGGTGGTGATCAACGAAGGGATTTCGGCAGTATCCATTTCCCGTAAAAGTCGGTCCCAGAAGAGCGAGTTCGGTGCGTGCGTGATGCTTTGTTGTGAGACTTCTTTTTTTCTTCGTCCGGTTTTCTCTCTTTCTTCTAGCGGCCCGGAACCGGACGTCTGACCAAATGCCACATGGAAAGGCTTCAAATATGTGGTCAGCACTAGCGACACGGGACCACAGGAAGCAGCCAAGGGGGCTGGACGGTTCTGCCTGTGCAACGACTGGTCATGTCTTTTTGTCAGGGTTACTTGTGCCACCGAACTAAATACCTCAGGGCCTTGAGTAAGCATCTGGTCGCAGTGCATGCTGGAGGATTGACCGGTCAGAGGTGTCATGTCGTGTCCTGTTTCACGCCATATGCAGACACGAGCAGGGAGTCTTGAACCCTCAAGGGTCGATCCAGCCTTGCGAGTGGCGACCCCCCTTCTACCTCCCGGTGTGCCACCATGAGGGTTGCGCGTATAATTGTGCAGCCAGCAGTATCGGCCGATCCAGTCCCAAGTACTCGGGTAGGACAGCTACATTTGGCTGCGAGTTACATAACACGAATGATCCCGAAACAGCTTCCTGATGCAGCAGGCGGCCTAGACGGCCGCGCCCATGTTGGACCGGCCAAGCACCAAGTAAGTGATAGCGGTTAAATAACCCCTACGAGGGCATCGCCGAAGGCTGGGGTGGTGGAGCAAGCAACGTGCAATTGCGCACAGTGAACGAGATTGTTCCAATGCCCGAAGGGTCATTGGAAAGATAAGTAAAAATTTACCCTCGATTGCATTGTGGGATGACGAGCAAAGTCTGGAACCTCATTGGGTAAAGTGCAATGCAGCAACTCACGGAGTTGCGGCACGCCGACGCGCATGCAGACAGACGTTGGCGATCTCCAGCAGAGTTGCTCCGGCAAATTCCTGATGTAGAAGGAACCTCGGCTCGCAAAAATGGTACCGGGGTTGTTACACATCCTTCCAATCTGCAAGCCAAGCAGCACACTGCAGCCCGTTGCATGTTGGTGACACGACAGGGTTTGATATCTAATGTTCCACAAGCCAGAGAGTGGCGGATCCTTCGAGCTCTGGGCTTGCAGTTGACAGACGCCGTTGTCGCGCAATCGATTTTCGAGATGATGGGAGTGGTCAGGTTTTTGCGACATGCCAAGCATCAAAATGTCTTAGCGACTTCCTAAATGCTCATTATTCCGTCGTTTTTCCCTCGCGATATTTCCCCCCCTATGCAGGCATCGAACTCCTTTTGCAGGAATGGACATGGCTTCCGAACAAAATGCCAGCGCCACATGGGAGGATGTGAGCATCCCAACCCACGGCATTTCCGGCCCTGGCCTCTGGGTCGCGCTGTTTCTTGTCGCACTGCCATTATTCTATTGCTTCAGTCACGACAAGACGTACAATGACGCACTCCCAGTGGTCAATCGGTATTTCTCCAGGGAACCACATGCTCTGGCACGACTGCGGTGGGCTGTTCGCGCTAGGAAAATACTGGACAATGCCCACCAAAAGGTAGGACCCGACTCGACCTTCTAACACAATTTTAAGAAATGCCAACGCTAATGTGTACAACTAGTTCGGGGGTAATCCGTATAGGCTCGCTCGCGGTGACACCGATGTCATCGTCCTCTCGGCCGACCACATCCCAGAGCTGAACAAACTTCCCGTCGAGGTCATCAGCTCGAGACAATGGCACGCACTGACAATGCTCGGCCACCTGACTGGCATCGACATTGTGCGGCGGACAAGCTACCACGTCAAGATATTACTTAGCCGAATCAGCCCTGCCCTGCCGGACCTGCTGGAGCCGACGGGCCAGCGTGCTTGCAGAGCGTTGGAGCGCCTGCTGCCGCAGGACCCTGAGAGTCCGTGGACCGTCATCGACCCCCTCGATACTGTCGTAAAGTGTGTCAGCGAGGTTGTTTCTTTGGTGTTATATGGGCCACCGACCTGTGATGATCCCGAGATGGTGCGATTATGCCATGAGCACACGAAGCACCGTAAGTAATCTCGCCGCGGAACATTCCATACTTGAGCTAATAAGTATGCCCCCAGTATTCACCATTGTCTTCATCATGCGCTGGATCCCCACATTTCTCCAGCCGTACCTAGTGTGGCTCCTCCCCCAAAAATGGTACCTCGAGAGTGGCTGGAAGGTTATAGAGGAGCGCATTGTCCCGTTGGTCAAACAACGCATGAAGGAATCCGACGAAGGCCTCCCGACAAGCCCCGACATGATCTCCTGGATGGTCAAAGACGCGCGGTCAACCCTGCAAAAGGACCCATGGTCCCTCGCCCGCCTCACCGGCACGCTCACGGCCGGCGGCACCTACAGCACGGCCAACTTCGTGGTCGAGACCATATGCGACCTGGTCGCGCACCCCCGGCTCCTGGACGAGGTGCGCGAGGAGATCCGCCTCCAGCACGCAAGGTGCGGCGGCGTCTGGGACCAGGCCGCCTTCAACGGGCTGGACAAGCTCGAGTCCGCCATGAAGGAGAGCAGCCGGCTCGCGCCGAGCGCCATGCTGCTCTACGGCCGCGTCGTCGGCGAGGACTACACGCTGTCGGACGGGCTGCGCCTCAGGAAGGGCCAGACCATCGCCGTCGGCGCCCACCACAAGTCCATGGACCCGGGGGTGTTCGAGGACCCGGAGGCGTACAGGGGCCGGCGCTTCTACGACGCCGATCTGGCGAGCCACCGCGCGCAGCCGTTCCGCCATGTGGACCCGCTGCTGCTGACCTGGGGTTCGGGCCGCTGGGCGTGCCCGGGCCGGTTTTTTGCGAGCATGACTGCGAAGGTTCTGCTCATTAAGCTCCTTGACGAGTATGAGTTCAAATTTCCGACTGGGAAGCGGCCGCCTAATGCTATGATGCACGAGTTTATTTTGTTTCATCCTTTTGGGAGACTCTCTGTTCGGCGGAGAAAGGAGAACCTCGGCATTCATTTTTGAGATGGCAAAGGCATTAGGAGGCGGAATAAGTAGAACACTAGAATATACCAAGCTCTTACTCCCTCTTCCATCAGTGTTCTTCGAAAATCCTCGTCAATGTCCCAGGGCGGACACGTCAATGCTAGCTCTTCCCTTCAGCTAGGCTGCTCAACGCTGAAATTTACATACTGTCTGATTTCTCACGAGCGAAATTTCTAATTTCGTCACCAGCTCCCCGATGGCAGAAGCCTTGGATTAAGCTCAAAGTGAAGTCAAACCTCCAACTCGGACCTCGGGTCTGACAGTTTGTTCTCGGTGTAACGCCAGCCGGAGTTCCAAAGTCCCCGATAATATTGTGCCACCACAAGTGTAGAAACACTTTTCCCGATTTCTTCGATCTTTGGTACGGAAGGATTCCGAAATCTGTGCCGACATAGAACATCCGGTAGAAAGTGGTACTTAACACGCGCTAAGTAGAAAGTACACAGGACAAGAACACTCGCGCCTACTTGAACAGGTTGGTGTAGAATGCACGTTGGGGGCCCACCTAGGGGCCATGGCGCGCTCATTGATCGAAGGTGCATGTCTGCACATGTAAGTAATTTGGAAATGCTGGGATTGTCTGCTGTAAGCTAATCTCATCACATATGTGGACCCTAAACAAATCATCAGAGTCGTGCAGAAGGAAGGCGGAGTTGCCTCGGCCGGAAACACAAGAATGCAACCCAACAGCTGCATGAACGGGCAGGGCTCCAAGGGACCCTCACTGTGTACCATGGATCGGCACTGGCTTGGGACGAGGGGCTGCTTCGACCTGTGCAGTCCTGTCAGTCACGGGATTTCTCCTGGTATTGCTCCATCTGGTTTTTGATAGAAACGGAAATGCAGTGGGAGAAGGCCTCGGGCTTGTGCAAATACTTATTGTGCAGTATTGTATCGTTGGAAGTCGAGTTGCCCTCACATCATTTTTCAGCCTCAATTTTATGCAAGAACCCAGTCAGAAAGAAGGTAGACGAATTAGAATGGCACCAGGGAACAATGGAATGGGCGCATCGGGCCCGGGCCTCTTACTTGAGACCCTAGCTGAGACCTGTTCCACGGGACAAGGTTATGGTTCAATGTCTCCGTCCATCTATGACACTGCATGTAAGTCATGACTAGTAGCCTAGAGGCGGCAGGACGTTTTTCAAGTCGAGACAATCAATTTGGTGTTTGCCCCCTTCGAGGAGTATCCTCTTCTTCTATTTGTTCTAACCGAGATCAGGGCTTGCCATGGTCGAGAAGCCAGTCGGTTCTGGACAGTGGCTTTTCCCGGAATGTTTCAATTACATCCTGCAGCACCAATCTATTGACGGGGACTGGCCATGCTACGCGACCGTGGCAGACGGGATTCTCAACACAGCTGCAGCTCTGCTGGCTCTCCGAAGACACCTGTCGTGGAGTTGTGGCAGTGAGGACTTGATTACACGCTGCCAAAAGGCCCAACGAGCCCTCGAGGTGTTACTGGAGCGGTATGATGTGTCATCATGCGACCAAGTAGGTTTTGAGATGTTGATCACGCAGCACGTAAAACTCCTCGCTGCGGACGGAGTGAACGTTACATCCCCGTGCTTGACAGAACTTGATGCAGTGTTTCGCGAAAAGCAGAGACGTCTCTCGACATCACAGGATTCCATTTATGAGAGACCATCCACATTGCTGCACTCACTGGAGTCGCTGATTGGGCATATCAACTTCGACCGGATCCGCTGCCGGCTCGAGCCCAATGGATCCATGTTGAACTCGCCATCATCCACAGCTGCATACCTCATGAATGCCACTGAATGGGACGATGACGCTGAAAACTATTTGAGGACTGTTTTGCGTCAAGGCACGGGACAGGGCAGGGGTGGCGTGCCTTGTGCTTGGCCCACGACTATGTTCGAGGTTTCGTGGGTAAGTTCTACAATTCATTGCGGAGTCAATTAGCTCGGGGCGTAGAATCAGGCCGCTGACGTGCATTCACTTGATAGACCGTCACAACACTTGCTCACGCTGGTATTCCGATCGAAGAAGAATATTCAGCAGCTCTCCGTGGCATTTTAGAGCGTGCCTTGTCTGAAGGTCAGGGACGTGTTGGCTTCAGTAAGAGAGGTTTCCCGGGCAAATTAATATACACTTCACGTCGCTAAAACAAAATTATCGCAGCTCCAGACAAGACCGTCCCGGATGCGGATGATACGGCAAAAGCTATCCTGGCCCTGAGATACCTAGGGAGGACGGACATCGACATTGGGCCACTCGTCGCGACGTTCGAGGGTGACGAGCACTTCTTGACGTATCAGGGAGAAAGAAACTCGAGCTTCAGTACCAACTGCAACGTCCTGATGTGTCTCGTCATGCTCGAGGATCCTCTGCCATACACCTCACAGATCATCAAGACGGTCAAATTCCTCAATGACCGCATTTTCACGGCCCAGATCATGGACAAATGGGTACGCAACGACCATTCACTTCACCCCGTTCACATGATGCACGCGACCTCAATACATACAGAGACTGACCGAACACATGCAGCACCGCTCTCAACTCTATTCCATGATGCTACTATCTCAAGCTCTTGAGCGCCTCTACAGTGTGGACAACACAGAGCTGCTCAAGGAGGTTTCGTTACAATGCCACATACTCTTCAATGAACACATTCCATTTGCATCGATCCAGGTCTTAATCACAATTCTTAGTTCTCAAGAGGAAGGGGGCTCGTGGGATGGTATGTGCGAGGTGACGGCCTATGCCATACTAGCCTTATCGTCGCTCGCACACCTTCCATGGCTGCGGGACGAGTCGGACCTATACGGAATTGAATCTTGCATTAACCGGGCAAAGTCTTATCTAGAGGCATCCGGTCAGAGTGAATGGGCGAAAGGAAAATATATCTGGATCGAGAAAGTCACCTATGCCTCGCCCCTCCTCTCCGAGGTTTACTGCCAGGCAGCGATGCACACCTCGCTCTCTCAGCAGCAAAACGGAGATCCGGCCATACCATACCTGTCACAACTGCTCCCTCACCCTAAAATCCTCGCCGCAATGCGGAAGGCCGGTACGCTGATGGCCCACACGCCTCTCCTGGGCCCCTCTCAACTCGAGCCCAGCCTTCTCCGCGCCGCTGAGCTACAGGCGACGTACGCGCTGCGCGACCTCGAGAGGCACAAGTACGATGTGTTCCCCGCGCCGGAGGACGGGAACGGGCGCAGCAACGGAGACGCGGACAAGGCGGCCAAGGACAAATACCTCATATTCGTGCCGCTCACCTGGACGGCATGCGGCGCGCTGTACGGCGGTAAGGCTGCCAGCCCCAAAGTGCTTTACGAGATGATGAATTTCTCCATGCTTGTGTATCAGGCGGACGAATACATGGAGGGGGTGGTGGAGCAGGACTTGAGCACGCAGCTGGATCGAGTGAGGGATGTGGTCAAACGCGTGGTCCGCGGTGAGCAGGCGGGGCCTCTTCTTCCTCTCGGCAGGGAGGAGCATCACTTTCAAGGCGAGAATGGTGTGAAACGCAGAAAGATCACCGCTGAAGCTCACACCATCACTGCGCTCGTGAACGCAGAAAGGGTGCTCCGCAAGTTTGTCTCGTACGTTCTGCGACATCCATCCGTGATGAGGAGCCGGGTGCACCTCAGCGGGCGCGTGAAGAATGAAGTAGAGGCGTTCTTGCTCGCTCACCTGCAGCAAGCCGAGGACAACAAGGCGCTGCGGACCCTCCGACCGGAAAATGGTAAATCAACCACCGCACAGCATAACGGGACGCCACGTCCATCCACGACGGGCAGGACCTTCTACAGCTGGGTCCGCAGCACGTCGGCCGAGCACACGTCTTGCCCGTGCGCCTTCGTCTTCTTCAACTGCCTCGTCGGCTCCCCGACGCCGCAGGCTTCCCCCTTCGATCTATACGGGTACTCTGCCAAAACGGCCTACGTGGCCGAGGACTTGTGCCGGCACCTGGCCAGCATGTGCCGCATGTACAACGACTATGCGAGTGTTTCGCGGGACCGCACCGAGGGCAATCTGAACTCTCTTGACTTTGCTGATTTCCACCGTGATGGGGAGGGCGGCGGACTTGATGCGGATGTGGATGCTAGTAAGGCGCAACTCATGTGGGTTGCGGAGTACGAGCGGCGGGGGATGGAGGCGGCGATGAAGAGGCTGGAGGAGGAGATTGGTGGTGACAACAGGCTCGGTCGGGAGATGTTGGACGCTGTGAGGCTGTTCATCTCGGTGACGGACCTGTACGGAGAAATTTACGTGATTAGAGATCTCACTAACCGGGTGAAACAAGGTAGTATTCGGACAGAGGAGTAGGTGCAATAGTATACGGAAAGAATTTCTTTATGTTAAGATCTTGGTACAGGTCCATTGAAACATTGTTTTCGGACATTATCTCTAGCCAGGGCTGCGGTATCAGTCGATAGTTAATTTGTATGCAAAATGTTAGTCCAAAATTACACATGTACCTAGGCAACATTGGTATTTCCTGGACGGGGGGATAGTCGAAGTTATGAGTGATACCTCGTGGCCTTTTGCTGGATGGCCAGAGCTGGAATTGACTGCTACCGCCGAAACTTCAGCATAATTCCGTCTATCATACATATAATCGGACTCGATCCTTGCAACATTTCTTGGTCTTCCTCTCCCAATCTCGTAAATAGTATATAATATATATTTATATATATATGTACATGAAATAACGGGTGTACAGTCCTGTATTAAAGCCTTACATGTGCCTCTATTTATTTGCTTTTTGTCCTGTGAATATCCGCTTTCTCCAGAAAAAGCTTGTTTACATTATGACTTCTTTTTCTCTTGTTTCGCCTTCATGTACACGCTTATTTTGCGAAATGCTATTTCCGGAATTTAGCTCGATTGGAGGCATGCTGCCCGACGAAGTATCGTGGCGTGAGGCTTCACTCGCCGGCAATTCACTCCAGTTACTGATCATCAACCCACCGCCGCCGAATGCCAGCATCGGTTGCCTCAACCTTCTACCGAACCTGCTCAAGCTACTGCTGTTGCTGGCGCTGGTGGACTTTTTCTCGTGTGAAGGCAAAGTCTGCGACTCGGTCCTCCTGGATGATCTGATGGTAGCCTCGAGGACATTCACGCCGTACTTGACGACGATTATGCGAGCTGCTGGAAGACTTGCGACGATCATGCCGACGGTCAGCTCGACGACAGTCCAGACCATTACAGGGTAATAGTTTTCTGCAAAGAGGTTTTAGTAACTCTTATGTGAGTGCGACCATGGGGAAGGCAGTAGTCTTACTGTAATCTCCAGGGTCCTTGCCGAATTGACTCAGTGTCGTGAGACGGACGATACTGACAGCCGTCAGACTATAAGATGAGTGGTCAGCCAAGGTGAATGCCTCTTATATCGTTTCCTCAGAGTCATTATGCCAAAAAGCTTACAAGATCCCTATAGCGAAAATAGCCGAGACGCCAAGCTTCTTCTTAGACGACATGTTCAGCCTCCAGACTTGGGTAGCCGGCAGGATAAGCATCCAGACGTCCAGGGCGATGTTGATGGCTGAATGAGCGTAGACCACGACGTTAATATTGAAGCAGCGGCCAGAATGTTCCTGATCCCATGCATCCCAAAGGTAACTCAGCGGCACGCACTGGCCAAATTCGGCACCTAGGACCGCCACGACAAGCAAGAGATTGAAGATCTGAGTACCCCAGAGTACCTTTTTCAGTGTCGAATTCGAAAATATTCGTATGTAAAGGAAGCAGATTGAAATCTTAATCATTCCCAGCGTCACGGTGTAGAGAATCTCGAATATGAAGTAGACCTTGAATAAGGTCGTGAGCTCCCAGAATTCAAACGTCCAGTATGGCTTTCCAGCGCCGAGTTCCGCCTCTGTGATGGGATGGTAAGTAATCCGTCTGCGAGACCTGAAATGCGAACAACCGCACCTGCTATTCCACTTGCGAAGAACCCTACGGTAAGTACCTGTGAATGGTCAGCAATAATGTCCAACGGGTGGAGTATAGGTGCTCATAGGTGACGAGAACATGCCCAAGATATCACAATAGTTGTGTCATCAAGACCCCACGGCGCTAGTTTCAGAGCTCTTGAGGCCATACGAAGGATGAAAAATATTGTCTGTGACACAAAAAGTAGAGAGTGTAGTAACTTCAGACTCCCAGTCGTGTCGTCATATGTGACGCCGCAGCCTAGAGAGGTTACTCTTTGTATGGTCAACTGCTCCTTGACTGAGCAATTTCTGAGAACGCATGATTTGGCAAATTCATTATTGACTTGGTCGGCACAGAGGCAGGAAACGTCGCTGGGGAGGCATGATGACTGAGAGAGGGCGGATATCAGGCAATTTACCTGCTCAGATCTGTCATTATGTGATCACACAAGACAAGGTATGCTGTTATTGAGATGAGAGGTACTCACACCGCATTCCGGTATGCTTGTGAGGTTCATCGTGGCGGATGCGGCACCAGATTGACGAAGATTGAGCGATGAGTCCGAATAGGAATTGTCCCGGGTCGTTGAAGATGTAGTTGAATAGGAGCGTGGCAAGTTGGGCTTATATCGAGCTATGTTCCAGCTCCTGGAGCCCCACCGATCGCTTTGACACAGGACTACTCTCGAGCCGAACTGACTGGTCAGATGTTTGGGGCGCGATCTTGTCGATTGGTCCGAAAACCCAACTTTGTCAGGGCTTGCGCCCCGCCACAATAATTGGGTGGTCTGGACGTTTGTGTAACCACAGCTGCCCCAGTCTAGTTGAAGCACTAAAAGGCAGATGGCCTCCGGTACTGTTTTCTATAGGCTCTTCCTTGTTGTCAGCGTCCGACAATAATACTTCTGTGAGAATGCTGGATCCGGCCAGTACGATAAAGGCCGAAATGTCAGGGGGCAGAGCCTATCAATTTCCCTGGCCTGCCTTGTGGTTTGGCTGCAGATCAAGTCTAGTTTACTGTTCTAGTTCCAGCCAGGTAAAATCGCCCTAGTGATGAGAATGATGCTGGTGCGACTTGCAGCCCGATGGGTTTGCCTTGAGGTGACGACACGACTCTCGACTGGCCGCCCCTTCACATCTTGGTGTCTTAGGGCTAGAAACTAGAACCTAGAACTACACTAAATTGATCGCCACATCCTTTGTTTGGGATTTCCAGCGACGCAGCCCGTTCTGGGAGGCAAAAGGCTAACGACTAGATCCGCAAGCTGCTAGACGCCGTCTGAAATCCATGCCCATCAAAGCGATGGTTTGTTGACAAGGTGTCCCAAAAAGAACGGCGCCAAGAAATGACACACATGCGACTAACGTCGAGGAAATAAGATCAATTGCAATTTGAGGGACGGATCGCAGTGGTCGTGCGAGCGTAAGGAGATCTCAGCCGGCTGGAGCAAGACAATTGGTTGCTGCCTTTGCAGATTTCAACGGGGAACGATCATGCCAGCTCCAACGAGTACATCCGCGCGGGTCCCCTGCGACCATCACTCCCTTGTCGATCAGTTCGTGGTAGACCTAGCCCCAACTGGCGCCAACGTCGAGGCGCACGAAGGCTTTGTTCGAAGAGACGCACACTTCCTTCAGGGCTTTCAAGTCAAGAGACATGGTACCAGCATTTGTACAGTAGTATTGGAATAGCTGTGGGGGAGTAAAGGTGCATAATTCTCATGGACAGATTTATATCTACATAGCAGTCTCGGACATTCAGTTCATCCAGTCCAAATCTTTGTTCCCTTTTCATACTTCTGCAACCCTGTCTACATGTTTTGCTCATGCGATACATCGTGACATACTCGAAGGCAACAATGCCGGCTTGGGGTGTGATGATCCAGTCTGCCGGACTACAACTTCGGTCTCGCATTTGTTCGAACGGCCTGAATACAGTCGTCCACATGGAAGAGGAATTGGGAATGGAGGCGTCAAGATTTTTATTGCTATTCGTCCTTCCACGCATAGGAATGATGACTAGAAGTGCATTTTGTCCTTGATTTCGCCGCTTTTCTAAACTTTGAGCTCGTTACGACATATGTTGAAAGCCTGTGAAGTATCAACAAGGAACCGCGAGCTTGAGGCACAAGCAATACCATATTGATAGAACGGAGAGATGAATGCATTCTTGATTATTTTATGCTATGCTCAATTCTCATGCGACCTAAATTCTCATGCGACCTATTCTTTGCTTAAGAAGGGACTGTCCGTCCTCTCCTGGACTGGCGAACTCTCTTCTCGGGCTCTGCTGTCCCATTGCAGGACGCGTTGAGCAATCTGCCATCATTTTGCTGCCGGCAAGCTCCCAAGCCATGTAGCAGAGAGTTCGGGTTGACACAGCCATCTACATCGTGTCAAGCTTGGGCAGGACCAATTTTCCCACTTCCTTGCCGCCATCATCGGGATCGGCAGAGAAAGCAGTGATCTGCACCGAGCCTCCAACGATCTCAATCTGCAGATAGTAGTCGAAAACGCGTATGCCACCATCACCATCTCCAGAGTCCTCGAGTTTGAGTTGCTCGATCAGCTTTGTGATAGCGATGGCCATTTCGCCGTACTCGCGGAATCCAGCCCCCGCGTCTCTGAGTCGTTTGGGGGGTGAATCACTATCATCGGCGTAGAACATTGAGTAGTGGGTGTGATTTCCTTTTGCCTCTCGCTCGAAAGAGAGGTACATGGCCATTGTTGATTTCTTGTCAGTGCTGATCACATCACCCTATTCTCGTGCCGAGAAGTCAGTACAATGCGGAAATGGACATGAGAGAAAAGAGGGACGGGAGGGGCAGGGGCGAGACATGCCTTTTTGATCACCCATTTCATGGAATCCAGAATCATGTAGACATCAAAGCCAGGCTTATATTCGCCACCCTCTTCTTTCGAGCCTGGCTCCATCTGACAGAAACCCACACTGATTCTCGACAATCGACTCTTCACAAGACGATTGTTCAGCTGTGCACCCATGCCAAACTGGCACGCACCTCGGCAGACGGCTGTCCACGGCATCTCGCCCGTCTCGCTGTGTATCTCGATTTCGTCGAAACAAATCTTCTGCTTCTTCTTTGCGCCTTTCTTGGTGCGCTTGGAGGTAAGACTGAGTCCCTCAAACTCCTCCCTCAGTCTCTGAAGCACGTAGGGGCATCGCCCGAACCCTCCAACAGGTAGGATGACTCGAGGAGCCTTGCCCCCATGCGCCTTCTTGACATCCTCAATCTGCCGTTTGATGAGTTCGATGATCTTGGGCATGACTGAGTCCTCGAATACGTCACGGATCTCATTCTCGTGCAATCGTACGACGTCGACGGTGGGGGCTAGGTTCGAGAGGATGACGGACCAAACGCGGCCGGTCCCCTCCCACTTGAAGCTCCGTTTGATGGATTGCTGCCACTGCTCGGACAGAACCTTCCTCCAAGCGTCTGGGCTCTTCGTTTTGAGGGTCCTGTGCTGCGCCGGCAGCTTGTTCAAAAGCAGGTTCTCGAATGCCTCGTCCACGAAGATGGCTCCGCAAAGATCGCCTACTCCTAATTAGCCATAAATGGTGAACCTCTGTACCAGGTGCTTACCGTCTCCTGGAGCAGCTTCTTTAAGCTCCAAGCAGTCCTCATTGCCCTCACCCGCCTTCTGGTAAGTGATGATGTCACCTGTCCCACCACCCAAGTCCACGACCATGACGGTATCGCCTACGTTGAGCTTGAGTTGGAGCTCCTTTGCGTACGCCTGGACAGCTGCCTCGGGCTCCGAGAGGAACTCGTAGGTCGTAAGGGCTGCAGTTTCTGATCGAAGGATACTGAAAGCTGCAGCAGCCTTCATTACTTGGATGGCATTGTTGCCCCAAATAGCCGGGATCGTGATGACGACGTGGATGGGCATGGACTTGAAATCGCGACGTCCGACGCTCTTTTTGATCTCGCCTTGCGCATGAGCCCAGATCTTTTCCATGTACTGCGCCATGACCTGGCTCGCATCGAGATCCAGATCTCGCATTTTCTTCTTCGTATCTTTGAGTTTCGCGGAGTCCCGGAGACGCGCGGGCAGGTCTTTGTCGGCGACGATAGCAAGCTTGAACCATTCCATAGTGATCTCATCGCCACCGCCAGCCACCTCGTAGCCCCAAGCTTTGACATTTCCCTGAGCGTCATACACGAGTCTTGATGGCACTTTGCTCTCATCTTGATCTGGGCCATAGGAACTCGGCCAGGCACGAACAGTGCGGGCTTCGACTTCGCTCACGCGCCGACTGTGCTGGTAATGCTGCTGCCAGGCAAGTCCAGAAAATCTTTTGTTTTACGTAAGTATGGCAACTTACAAAAGCTGGAGCATATACGTACGTAGTTCCGAGATCCAATCCGACAACGAGCTGCTTCGCTGGAGACCTGTGCTCATTCGCATGATCCGTCTCCATCTTGCCCCGTGGCTCCGACATGCCCGACAGGTCCTCGTGTGAGCTTATCCTTTCTTGAATTAGTGATGATTTCACAAAGAGTCAAGCTTGTAAGTGGTTGGGAGGGCTCCGAAATTTGTACTCTTTGGCGCACAGTAGCAGACTAGAGTAGTTGGATGAGAAGGAGCCAAGGTCACGATGGACAGAGGAATAAGGGTATGGGCAGGCAAACGCAATAAGTGAACAATCGAGCTATGGAAAGGGGTTAAGCTCAGATGAAAGTCCAACTACAAGTGAGCAAACGGCTGTTGGGGTTTGGAAACGGCTCTCTATCGAAACGCTGCGGTATAGCTCTGGGGCACTTTTTCTCAGTAGCCCCAGCAATTTCCATCTCATGAAATGGTCGACTAGCGTCTACAAAACCTTGCCCTTTGAAAAGCTGGCCATAAAACATCCAAATACTGATAGCCAGGTCACCCGACTTGACAACGGTTTGTATTGCTTCATACCACTTTGTGCACAATACACTTGACCCAGGTATGTATTACGTCCTCCAATCCTGCGACTTCTGATCCAGACCTCCCACTTGAACACTACAGGAGCAATCGTTCAACCTTCCGATTGGACACTCTTCGATGGTACAACCTCCTATGGTACAACCTCCTGTGGTACAACCTCCTATGGTACAACCTCCTATGGTACAACCTACTATGGTACAGCATCCTATGGGATAACCTTCCTTGGGTACTCCTCCGACGGACTGTCTTCTAGTGGGACCATCAGACATCTCTGCTGACACTTCGAAAAGCCAGACGCAACCTTCTCAAAACTTACAGCAGCACCGCAACCATGACCTCCGCCAAGAGAAAGCAAGTCGACAGTGAGCCAGACGACAACGAAGCTGGCAAGAAGATGAGAGTGGACGAGGATAAGCCAGGATTCCCAATAATCCAGTCCAAAGCGGTCATGATCCAAGGCCCTGACGACTCGTCCATCGAGCGCCTGTTCACTTCTCTCTACTACACCATCATCACCTTCGCCGGTCACTATTTCAAGGGCGCGCCCTATGCCATCGCCCGCAAGCAGGATCAGAAAGTCTTTTTTGAAGGTTTGACTGCCAGTGACTCCAAGGAGTACCTGAAATCCAAGCACCCGGGAGCTAAAGAGGCGATCATCGTGGCCGCTATCTGGAACAAGCTCATCGGCCCCTTGCTAAGTGCACCGACGAGAGCGTTCAACGACGCCATACCAGAGAAAACAATCAAGAACCGTACTTTAGGTAAGCCACTTATGTGATACAGAAGTCACTCCAAGGTCACTAAGCACTCTTGCAGGCGCCAGGGACGAGTTCTATGCTTGGCGCACTCTCACCGCCCACTTCCTTTCGAACAACTACGAGGGGTCTACCTCGTGGGGCGAGAAAGGAACGCGGCGAGAGGTATTCGTCGACGAGATGGTATCGCTCCTTCTCGATCACTCGGTTATCAAGGACGAAGGCAAATTGGGAAGTGGTCTCGATGGCATCGCTGACGAAGCGTACGAACTTGCTACCGCAATGGCGCGCAGCCGCGCATACTGGGTATGCGCGATGAAGGACCCTCGCATCGGGCAACTGCACGGCTTCGAGATCAAGATGGACCGGATGGATGACGTCGATCTCTGGAGCGAGAAAAAGGGACATGGAAAGAACACGACTGTCGACCTGGTCAAGACGCCGATGCTTCTCAAATTCGGAAACAGCGATGGTCGGAACTACAACCAGTGCCGCGTGGTCAGGAAGGCCGAGGTAGTCGTGAAGCTCGAGGACGCCACTGCCTAGATCCGCAGGCATCAGCGGGGCAGTGGAACGAAGGAACGAAGGAACGAAGGAAAGAAGGTGACAAGTACAGATTAGAGAGCTCAAGCTGTTCCTGATGGACTTGTCTGGGAGTTGAGCCTCAGTTATTGCCTCTATCAATCATGAATTCCCGCATCCAACGCGGTCCCATCATGAAATTCTGCACTAAACATTGTGTCATCTCATGCTCAAGCTGCTGCGCTATTCTCAATGCCAGTCGCAGCACCATCCCTCCTCAACGTAGCTCCGACAACAGGGATATCCTCAGTGTCTTGATCGGCAGGGCCCCATCCTTCCCGCTCATCCTTGGGGACTCGAACAAAAAGGAAGTTCAGAACTAGGCCGGCCACAGCCAAGGCCACCCCGAAGTACAGCACCGCTCGATACCCGTGAGCCTCGTCGTGCGTCTGTTTCAGGAGCTGAGTCTCAATCGTGCCCGCGAACCCCAGCCCTAGACTGTTTCCATACAGATTCAAAGTCCCAATCAAACTCCCCGCAATGCCCTGTTGCTTGCGGCTGACGCTGTTGCTGGCGATGACTTGTGCGGCGACGTACACCAGGTCGGGACACATGCTACCGATGAGAATGGCGGGGAATGTCTGGGCCCAGTACGTCTGATGGACGGGCATTGTCGCCAGCAGCAAATTGGACACCACCACGCACACCACACCCAGAGCAATGATGTACTGGGCCGCGAGCCTGGGAATAAGCCACGCCGCGATGAAGACAGCGATGACGGACCCAGGGACAAACGGTGTCCAGACCACAGTCAGCTGGATCACATTCAGACCGCGGAGGATCTGCTCCCAGGCGATCATGTACCAAAGCGATATGCCAAAGGACATGTAGCTGAGCAGGACGACGAACAGCATAGCAGTGAAGGTCGGCGCCTTGAAGATGCTGACGGGCATAATCGGCTCCTGGGCGACGTACTTCTCCCACGCGAGGAATCCCACGAACAATGCGACGGACACGACCAGCAGGGCAATCTCGTACGGCGTCGACCACCCGGCAGAAGGGGCCTGGTTCCACACAAAGTTGAAAAGCAGCAGGCTGGTGAGCCCCAGCCCCGCCCCAGTATAGTCGATCTTCCCGCCCTTGTCAACAGGGACCTCGCGGGGCAGCTCCAGGAACAGCAGCCCGAATAGCACGGCCGTGAACCCAGCCAAGAAAACAAACATCATCTGCCACCGGGCCGTCGTCATGAACAGCCCCGCGATAAGGCCCCCGACCCATCCGCCTATCGGCGCCGCGGCGGCGAAGAAGCCCATGGTGAGATTCCGCGCGCGGCCCGGCGGCACGACGATGGTGATCATCGCTACGGCGTTGGGCATGATCAGCCCGCCGCCGATGCCGGTCAGGGCGCGCACGGCGACGAAGGTGTTGTAGGTTGTGGTGAAGGCGGTGGCGAGGGAGAAGATGGAGATGATTGCGCCGCCTAGCAGGAGGATGTACTTGTGGCCGTAGACGGCGCCCAGCCGGCCGCTGACCAGCACGAATGTGCTCTGAGTGAGGCTATGATGGTTTTGTCAGGAAGGGTCCCCAGGAGAACAAAGAGATGACGACGGGGTAGATGTCCTCACGAGTATGCAGCAGGCATCCAGTTCGCCTCCCCCGGACCAACGTCTCGACCCAGCTTCTTGCTGAACGCTAGCCCGCCAGCCAGCGTTACGAAGTTCGCAGCATACTTGAACGTGTCAGCCGAGATGCTCGTCTGAAGTCTTCATGAAGTATTCACCTGTGTGAGGCTGGCCAAGATAACGAGGGTGGTGATCAAGGCCCTCCTTGACTTGTTCAGCGTGGTCGTGGGCTCAGCCTCAAAGACTCGGGGAGATGGCTGACGGCTGGTGGGTATCTGGGTGAGTGGAAGAGGGGGAATAACAGAATGTGGTCTTGAAATGGAGGCCGGTCTTGGGAGTTCAGTCAAGGGGATCGCGTCCACCTGAGTGATTGTCGTCGCCATTGTGGCTCTTGTTGAGATGAGTGCTCGTTCGATGGCTTCGTGGTTTTGGGTGTTGACTCTGCTACAAGAGAGTGCTTAATGCAATGAGGAAGACTTCTGAGTGCGAAAGCACTCCCTGCGTCCATAGAATTAACAACGGGTCCGCATCAAGCAGACTAAGTAGAACCACAAGCAGTGAGATCAGTCAGCAGCGCCCTGTGGGCATCGGAGTACAATCCCCGCACCAGCACCGGCCAAGACACGGTTGGAGTTGGACGGACCGGAGAACACTCGCCCTCACCAAAATTTGGAGTTGCGATGACGCTCTAGTTTGTAACAAAAAAATGCACCATAAACGCTGTGGACTAATTGTGACCATCACATGCGTTTGTTACCCGTAGTGAAGATAGAGTCAAGTCTACGAGGGAAATTCTGAGCGGAGCTTACGGATTGGGTTTAGCGGAGAGTGGCTCAAGACTCCGTGGGCCTTTTCGAGCGGAATTTACGTTTCAAGCGAAGCGAGGGACTACGGCCTACAAGACACGCCCGAGCGGAGCTTACGTTTTGAGCGTAACAAACAACGACTCAAGCTTACACGGGGCCGTTTGAACGGCATACTCTGTTATAATGAGAAAGGATTCAATAACAGAATTCGTACCAAGCCGACGTATCGTGCTTAAAGGTTTAGCCTCAGTGGCGAGGATTAGATAAGACCAAGTGTCGATGATGGCCGCAGGATTCCAATTTGCACCAATTGAACGCAGATGTTTTAATCATCACAACGAAACCGGAACCGACTTCGGTCTTGGGTGGAAAGGGCACACACACTGTGACACACACACACACGACTTGACAGAACAGACTCAATCGATTCCAAGAGCTGGAGAGGGCCAGCCTACACCTTTCTCCGTACGCCCGCACCTCCGGTATAATAAATATTATACATGCTGTACTCATGTATTTTGTCCCCCCAGCCCCATCAGGGTCACAGTTGACCGTAGTTTTCCAGCTTGGGCTCCTCACATTAGCCTGAGTAAACGATCGATTCCTGTCTTGATAGCGGCTAACTAAAAACACAGAGACGCACACCCATACCGGGGGTGATCAACACCTCTGATCAGCATTCGGCCTGAGAGGCGCCTGTGAACTCTGTTCGGACAGAACCTTATCACCCGCCCTCTTCACGGGCACCATCTGGATCTTGTGGTCGGACCGGACCTTCTCCCCGAGCTGGTGCTTCCGGATCAAGAAGCTGGCCACCATCCCCGCGCCCATGACGGCCGCCACCTCGATGAACACGTGTGTCATGGCGGTCTCGAAGACACTTATCGTCCGCGCCCTCTCCTCGCCCACCATCTTGCCCACGCTGTCGATGAGCTCCGATATGCTCAGCTCCGACGTGGACCCCGTGTTGAGTTTCTGCAGCTCGTCGAAGCAGACGAGGCCGCTGATGCTGATGCCCATGCTGAGCCCGATTGTGCGGATGAACGAGTAGGCCGATGCTGACATGGCGATGTCTGAGTTGTCGGATGTTTCGTCGAAGGAGGCGTGAATAGGGATGAGAAGCGAGTTGAAGTTCGGGGCGACGCCGATTCCGGCTATGAGCAACAGGACCACGGTGACGGCTGTTGAAGTCGACTTGTTGAGGTGGACTAACATACCACAGCCCATGGTGGCCACAAGAAAAGAACCGCAGATAAGTGTTTGGTACCTCTTTGTCGCTGTAATGAGATACCCTGCCCCGGTGCTTGCGATGCCAAACATCAAGACGAGAGGCAGCATGCTTACACCGCTCTCAGAAGCACTCTGGCCCCGGACAGCCTGGAAATAAATTGGAAGATAGTAGTTGAGGCCCATGTACGCAACAGCGTGGAAGAAGGCTGCGAGGTAAGCCCCGATCCTGGTGGGGTGTGTGAAGAAGCGCAGTGGGATGACTGGCTTTGTGGCCTTGGTCTCGGCGTATATGAAGAATCCTAAAGACAGGGCTGCCGTAATCAATGAGATCAAAACCTGTGGTGAGCTCCAAGAGGTTCCGAGCGAGGTCCACTCGAACGCGAGTAGGGTCAGGACTGTCGCCGCACCGATTGCCAGGATACCCACTATATCGAGGGTTTTAATGGCTTCCAAGAAACTCTTTGATGGTCGTGACATGTTTAGGAACAGAAGGGTGATGATGAGACAGACGAGACATATTGGAAGATTGATGAGGAAACACTGCACACCAATATCAGCGTCCTTCGCGGACTGTATTCACGCACTATACCGAGAGCACTCACCCATCTCCAGCTGATATGATCAGCAAGCACACCAGACAGCACCGGCCCAAGGGCCGACGCAACAGCCCACGTCGCCCCGATGAACCCCTGGTACTTGCCCCTCTTCCGCGTGCCGACCAGGTCCCCGATGAGGATGATGACCAGCGCCGTGATGCCGCCCGCGCCCATGCCCTGCACCATCCGGGAGGCGACCAGCATCGAGACGTTCTGCGACGCGCCGCACAGGCAGCTGCCGGCCATGAAGATCGATATGGCCGCCACGAAGGCCCATTTCCTCCCAAAGACCTCGGACGCCTGGCCGAACAGCGGCATCACCACCGCCTGCGTGAGGGCGTACCCGGACCCGACCCACGTGTAGCCCGAGTTGGACGAGGACCCGCCGAGGCTGTTCATGATCTTGGGGAGGGCGGTGGACACGATGGTCTGGTCCAGCGCCGGGAGGAAGAGCGTCAGGAACATGCTGCCGACGAGGACGATGTGGCGGACCTTGGAGAGGCCGTGGCGCGACTGGGACGGGTCATCCTCCTTTGGGGGCTCCGGGGCCGTCAGTGTGCCGCTCGTGCTTTCCGAGTCTGTGTGATATGGCGTGTCGACCTGGGCGGTGCGTGGAGGGCGGCGAGGTTCGTTCATGTTTGGTTTGATATTCGCACGCAAATCGTTTGCTGGGACTCTCTTTTAGGTGTGAGGTCCGAAGACAAGTTCCTAGGTTGGTGGGTGGTCCCTGGTGGTGTGGACCCTTGGGTTTGTTTGGTTGATCGTCCCAAGGTCATGGAGTGACGTCCAAAAATTGACGAGGGGTTGGGATAATGTTTCTATGCCTTTGTCTGCCAGGGTGACCGAAGGGAGAGAGTCACCGGCAGGGCAGGGAAGGGGCTACTGGCAACGCTAGCCCGCCACGAAGCTTGATCGAGATGCTTTTGTACTGCCCGCTGTGCGGATCTCTGTCTCATACCTCTCATACATTCCACACTCGGACGCATCCCGAGTCCCCTTTGGCATCTCGCAGGTCCCAAACGGGGCACTGTACCCGAGACGGGACTGGGCTGGCTGGCTGGCAGAAGTGAAGTTGCAGCCAAGCAAAAAGCGTGCCCTGCTGGTCTTCCCGGTGAATGTTGATCCACAAACGCAATCAAGCTCAGACGGTCTGCTCCGTGCTCCGTCAGTTGTGATAGCACAGCCGAGGTACATTCACCCTCGTGTCCAGGGCAAGAATAGTCCGGATCAGGGTCGGTGGTACGCACGGTTCGGCCCCCGCGCACAAGCAAGAGACAGCATGATGATCCCCTTCTGATCAATGGTTGGCAGCGGCTCCTTCCAGACTATTTGCTCTGGCTAGGGAGCAGCGCCTTTTTTTTTCTTTCTTTTACACGGGCGCGAGATCGCCGTTGAACTGCCTGGCCGCCAGCCGAGACACAGATGTGACTGACGGGTAGGTGGCAGGTCTAGATATTCACTGGCGAGCCGGGCAAGCCTGGCAGGCCAGGCGAAGGTGTGAAGCCGCGGGGATAATCAACATGACACTAAGCCCACGGGGACCTCATTGGCTTCGAAAACGACTCGATATAAAAGACGTTGCACAGTGTGATAGCCTCGGTTTGCAGGTCGAATCGAGAGCCCGAGACACGTTTTTGGCACCGTGCTACGTTGGCTGTGTTCAGTCAGAGGGAAGAAAAAGAAAACGAGAGAAACAAAAGAACGTCTAGAGGTGGAAGGGGGAGGGGCAGGAGGGGCTTGGGGTTACGCCACTGACTCACTTTGTTTTCTTGTTAGTGGTGTGTGAAGCAATACACAGAACTGGCCGGACCTGGGGCAGAGCAGACTCGTCGTCATCCAACGCTGCACGGGGGCGATCAAGCGAACCCCTTCACATTTACCCCTGTCGATTAGGACGCGAACCTGCAGCCACCCGCATGCTTCTTCATCCCACTCGCCCAGTTCGCGCCAGTCCAGTCCACCCCACCCACCAACAGGTATGCCTGGGGCTGCCAGACTGCCTAAGTGTGGCACAAGAGGCCGGGAGCAGGGCACTTTGCTGGCCGCTGGCATGAGGCATATGTCGGCGCGACCGCGGGGCCGCAGGATGGCAGGCACGGTATCCTGCTGTGACAGTTCCATTGAAGGATGCGCCCGATGCCGCGCTGCAGATCTGGCAAGTCCCACGACAGTTTCCTCTGCTCTTTTGCTGCGCTGCATGTTGCATTTTTTTCTTTTTCTTCTTTTCTCTCCCCTCAGCGCAGAGGGGAGGGCCCAAAAGCAACTCGCTTGGCCCGATTCAGCATCGTCGACTCGCTTCATGCATCCGTGCGAGATCTCATCAGTGATAAGCGAGCTGCAGTTCGGGGGTCTCGCTTCTTTGTTCTCACTCCTTACTCTACCTCAGTGTGCTTCGTGCTACCGCTCGGCCGAAGCCGCCAACAGGAGGGCGGGCCCTGCGTCAGTCAGAAAGGACCTCGCATTTGACCCCATCACCTGATCTGTCTCATGTCACACTTGGGGGCAAGGGGAGCACGGCCAAAGCCGCGTCGTACGATGCAGCTCTCCGAGACACTGGCTGCGACTGGACTGGCTGCGGAATCTTCTTTTTTCTTTTTCGAAAAAAGACCTTTTGCTCGTTTTATGTGTCCTGCCCTGCCTAATCGATCGTCCGTGCCGATCCACAAGAAGACGACTACACTTTCTCGACGACAGCTGAGACTGAAAACTGTTTGTCCACATGCCCATCGTGGCTACTTACCTTCACTTCTTCCAGATGAAAAACATGAGAATAAGCATACGAAAAACTATTGACGGGCACCTTTCACGCAGAAGCACAAGGAAGACATGTCTCACGGTTCGGCAAGGCTTACTTACTTTCGCTGAGTTGCCACGGCTACATACGCCCAAAGACCATAGCCAGTCGCTCAACTCAGTCAGTCACTCACTCAGTCAAAAGAAAACCTGAAACCTGACTCACTGCGGCCCCAGGTAAGCCAAAGCGTTGTATCCAGTGCCCCATTTGCTAGTAAAGACATGCTCACCAACCCTTACCCATCCCGCCCTGTCATACAGCCTGATCGCGCCCTCGTCCTTTTCAAGCACCACGAGAACGAGCCTCTTGCCCTCCCGCCCCGCCCATGCGGTCGCCTCCTCGAGCATCCTGGACCCGACACCCCTTGCCTGCGCGGCCGGGTCGACGAAGAAGCGGCTCAGCACTGCGTGGTTTTCCATCGTGCCCCCGCGCCCCAGGTGCACCTCTGAAGCCGGGTTCAGAACGCCAGCAGCAGCGCTTGGCGACATGATCATCGCGTGACCGGCGATGGCGTGTTCGCGTCGGTCGGCGTCTTGTTGGTCGGCGGCAGGAACAAGCACGGCCGTGATGGCGTGGAGCAGCTGGTCGGCAGGAGGGTCCAGGAAGGCTTCGAAACAGGATGGGCCGTCTACCGGGTAGCCGGTCTCTGCGTGTACGGCCGTTATGATGTCGTGAAGTCTCGGGATGTCGGAGCGCTCGCGCTGGCGCAGCTCGATCTTTGCTCCCGTCGGCGAGTCCATGATTTTGTTGCTCCCAGCGAGGCACTTTTCATTTTTTGTACAGATAACTCGATCTTAAATAAACCAAAAATTGCAAAAACCACATAGGGCCCCTTGGTGGCTGAGAGGAGTCGGCGCCTGTCATGATGCACAGTAAAGTCCAGGCCCCGGGGTGGAGTAGCGCAGCGCTGCGCTGCGCAGTCCCTCCTGCGCGGTTAATCTCTGCCCAAGACATGCGTGATCGCCGAGGCCGAAGCCGAAGCCGAGAAGAAAAAAAAGGCCAGCGAGCTGTCTCACCTGGCCTTCGCCTGCGCTAGCCTTCCTGCAGCTGCAAGGTCGGCGAGGTTTCGTGTCGATCTGCCGTCATCATAACTAGCATGCCCGCTGGTGAGGGCTCTGTGCGAGGGCCAAGCCGGCCCGCGGGCGCAGGCTGCCGAAAATGTGATTATGTATGGGGTTTTTTGTTCACCTTTTGCGGTGGGCCTTTTTTCCTCGCTCCACGAGCACTTTCGATGCGACGTTTCTCCCTCCCCCCCGGACGGCGGTGCAACAGGTCCTTTGGCCCTATATGCATGCACGCGCGTGCGTGCGACTGCAGGTATCCGACACCTGTTCGTGGCTGGCCTGTCACGGAGAGATGGCATGGCTCTGCTGCAGCCCGTCTGCGGTGCTGTGGCTTCCTTGGGTTCAGTACGAGCATTTGTTCATGCAGCGTGGTCCTGACACTGGAATACGGGCATTTTTGCAAGGAATCTCGCCCTCGTGGTCATAGATTGACAGCCAATATACGGGAACACGGAAGTTGTGACTCTTGCCATTTGCTCCCTGCATGGCCGTTGTGGAACAGTAAGTTAGTTAGGTTGGTCGAGCCGACGAGGAGCAGGAGGCGAGACCTTGCCTCGATCAAGAAAATTCGCTACAAAACTTTATCGATAAGTTGTGCAGCATGGGGAAGTGGTACCAGATTGTTCCAAACACCGACCGACAGAGGATATCTGCTATTGTAGATACTTGTGACATGACTCCAAGGACTGAACGACCTTCCCAAGCATGGCCTCTCTCCACTTGTCCGGCGGCGTGCTGAGCATTCCTCCCAAACACCAGCCCACAGCGACAGAATAGTCGAATCCAGCCTCCTCTTCTATTTCCCCGTGCCACTCTCTTGCAGCTTGGATATCGAGCGCCTTCTCGATAGTGCTATCCCCCGTATCGGAATATCTGAGCCGGCAAGGCTGCTCTCCCAGGAGTTTCCCGAAGCACAGCTCCAGGAGAACGATGCCAAGCATTTCCAGTGATGACGACAGTTGCATCCTGCGGATATTTTCCGTTAGAGGGCCGGGTTCTGATTTCCTCTGGAGACAGTTGTTGAGGTGGGGCTCGTCGAGCTTGAAAACTCCGGGAAGGGCAGGGTCCTCGAAGAATACGACATCTGATTTCCGCCAAGTGGCCGACAGCCATGGCGATTCTAGGAGCTGCAAGAACGACGATGAGAGGATGAAAGCTAATGCAACTCTCTGTCGTCTCGTTGGGCAAGGCAGACCGTCTTTTTGCAGGAGTGCATCTAGAGTGATACTTCTGGGTGAACCCGATCGACCCAGCACTGCAGGCTCTTGAAAGACGTAATATCGACAGTCTTCTTCACCAATGAAGCCACATAATTGCCCATCGGAGCATTCGAGTGACCGACACAGGTCGGCGATGGGCTGGGTCAAACACGAGGAACCAGCTACGGGAGCCGGAGAGCTTTCAACTTGCGTGATGGTTACCGACGGCTGTGTCCTGTGTGGCAGTTAGCATAGGGCCACACGCGAAGAGGCTCACCTCGACAAGTGATTCATACCTGATGTTTCCAGCAGAATATGATGTTTTCTTCTTCAAGGCTGAGCCTTTGGGCGTAGTGTCTCGATGACTTGGGGTGTGCAAAGGCACAGTCCCAGCGCCGGGCCTACAGGGGCTTATCTGAATCGAAGCTGAGGTGTCGAGGTCTGTACTCTTTTCAGTGATCCTGATCCTGCGTGCCTCCTCGATTTTCTGCAGGCCCTTGGAGTATAAAAGGCGGAAGTCAGTCGGTGTATTTGTCCGGTGTTCCAAGAGCAGTCTCGTCGAGTGTTGTGGTCGACAGTTGCAGTTCCAAGCCACAGAAAGAGCTGTGAACGCTCTGCTGGCCTGCCGCCAGAACCGACACAATGCGTTGGTCTCGTTACTTCTAGCTGCCGCTCTCTTCTGAGCCAGGTCAACATTGTCTTCACTGATCTGCAGCAGCTTCTTCAGCCTCTTGTTGCAGTTCTCAAGCTTCGCGAAAATCTCCTCCCGGTCCTTCTCCGCCTGACTGAATCTTACTCGATACAATTGCCATTTACCGTGGTCTTTGAGTGTCTCTACCTTAGATTTAGGCTGAGGCTGTTTCTACGATCGCTTGTCAGCCGTGAATAATGAATGATGGAGAGTGTATCACCATTAAGCTCACCGCAGGCGTCGGGTTTCGTAATGGTTGTTTTGAAGCCACATCAAAAGCTAGTTCGCGATTCATCGCTTCCAGCCACTCATGAAACTCAGCTATACATTCCATGTAGATCTCGTGTGAGTCTCCAAGACGTTTCTCAAGGTTTTCTGTAGTCCTGGCCTCGGTCCAACTCTTGCCTCCCGGATTGTCCAACAACTCGTCGATGCGCGCGTCATTGAGGCCTGCCAGCGGTAGTAACAGTTTCTTCAAGTTGCTCACATATACAAGTTGGTGAAATTTGAGCTGCGAGTCACACTTCTTGTGCTCGGTAGCGATCTTGTACCAGAATCCAAGTCGTCTGGCCACTTCTTTGTATCTACCGAGGACCTCTATTGCAATGGGGAATGCTCCGAGAACCAGGCCGGCGACTTCTAGGCCCGACATCTGGAGTTCCCTGGCGTATACGGTGGCTCGGACTACTGTATAAAACCTGAAGAAAGACTCTAGAGGACGATGACAACGTGGGAGCCTTGGAGTGATGGAAGAACATGGAAGTGTGTGGCGTGCGCAGTCAGCATCGCAAAATGCCCCGCACGCGTGCGCGATATTGCCCCCAATCGATAAGCAGTATGCCTTGGAAGCTGCATATTCTCACTTGCACGCTGTGGCTTTTCTGGGGCAGGATGTCACCGCCCCCGCCCGTTATCCTCACCTGGGTCCGCCTGGACAAGCCTCATTTTCTGCGATCAGATCATTGACAAGTCTTCTTCTAACAGTATGCTTTGATGGACTTCCACATTACATCGTATAGCCCAGGAAATTGGCTTATCTCCAGGGAATTACCATCATGCCACAGCCCAGTGGCCGCAGCGTTGCGGACCGCAGCTGGGACGTCACACAGCGCCTGCTTGATCTGCTGGAAGAGGCAAGGACCACCGAAGCGCCCATAGAACCGCAGGATGTGGAAGACGTCCTAGACAGGTTCAAGCTATGGACTGGCAACCTTGGAGCTCTTCATCAAGCACACAAACGGATTTCCCTGGAGTCGAGACTGGCAGATTGCCCGGAGGTGCAAGGCCAGATCTGTGAACAACTCGACGATATGCAAGAGGCCATACAAGACCGTACATTATATTCACTCTTTGGTTCCTCCAGTACCACTTGGCTGACTGATTTCCAGTCCTGACACTTTGCTCTGAGACCGGGGTGGATCTCGGGTCAAACATCAAAGATAAGCAGGAGGACCCAGGGAGAGTCGACCTGCCGGCGGATTACTTTGTACCAGATACAGAGTACACGTCCAGCAAAGAAGAGGCCATCTCAATCTTGAGCATGGTGTCTGAGTGCCTCAAAGCTCTGTTCCGGATCGGGATTCTAGTAAGAAAAGCGACACCTCGAGACCGGTTTGAATGAGCCCTTCAACAGTCTGAGTTCGAGTTTTCGCCACAATTCGACATAAATTATGTCCAGGAAAGGTACCAAAAACTGTCTTCCCAGGAATCACGGTGGTTGGCATCCAGGCTAGGCTGTGCGAATGCGAAACGACGGCAATTCATCAACTACGGTCGGGATCACAAGGCAAAACTTGAAGTTGAGGCTATTGACCCTACGGCCGGCGCAATGACCATAGTGCAATCGAGTAAAGCCACGACCTTCGCGGTCCCGGGAAATTTGCCTCCATCCGAGTTTCTTAGTCTACCTGCTGAGGTAGAAGATGACTCTGTGTCATTGGTATCAGCGTCAACAGCTTTCAACAACGATACGAGTCTTAGGCTGCCTAGTCTGGCAGATTTGGGCCCAGACGGGGAGTACTTCGAGTGCCCAATTTGCTTCACCCTGCAATCGTTCCGCCTGGAAAAGTCATGGAAGTATGTGGAACTTCGTTGAGTCGCCTCTCGGCCATGTCTTGCATTCTTATTTACTCTTTCACTGTGCCAATTCCCGTCGCCTGGATTTCTCGCGTTGTTAACTGACTGAACACAGGATCCATGCCTATCGAGATCTCAAAGCGTACGTTTGCACGTCAGGCGGGGAAGAATGTGAGCATATGATGTTTGGTGACCGCGATTCCTGGTTCGACCACGAGTTGAAACATCACCGCTCGCTCTATATGTGCAAACTCTGCGGAATCCAGTGCACGCCTACGAAAATACTCCAGCAGCACATCCTCGATCAACACGGGACTTACACCAATGAGGAGATTCTATCACTCATTGAGCATGGGAAGCTAGTTCCGTCTCAATTGAAGGCGCAAGACTGCCCTTTCTGTGACGATTGGGCGTCTATTCTATCACATCGAAGGCATCACACAGAAGGCCAAGCTTCATCCAATATTCACCAAGCTGACATCTTGGTTTCCCTGACGCATTTCAAACGGCACGTGGCCACACACCAGGAACAGCTCGCTATCTTTGCTGTGCCAAGGACTGTCGATGATGGCGAAGAGCACAGCCACGAATCCGTTGAGACCAACTCGGAGGCTGTCTCATCAAAAGACGATAAGTCTCGAATAACTGATAAAGACGCTCAAACTATGGAAGACTCCACTCATTCCCAGCCCTGCGTCTATGTGACCGGTCTGCCTCGTGCGGCTAGCAAGGACGACATTGAGAATCACTTCCGCCTTGGAGGCTTCAACTCAATAACGGAGATCAGGCTGATGGTTGGCTATGCAATGATCCAATTCGAGGACCCCGACGATGTTCGTTTAGCCGTTGCGTCTATGCAGGGGTCCACTTTGATGGGTGCGCGCATAAATGTGCTTCCAGCGCAACTTTCGCCTGACCGTCAGACGCACGCCATCGAAGGTCTAACCGAGGATCCTCATGCCGACTATTCCAATCCTGTTCGAGCGATATATGAGATAAATGCCGCAGACAACCACTTTAGGACCGCCTTGCTTCCTGTGTGCGAGGAATTAATAGCCAACCCGCCTTCGGATCTTCAGAAGCGGCAGGATAAGTCCACCCATATAATGACGATGATCAGGCAGCAGGTGTGGTCAACGGTTAACTTCATTGACGCAAGTAATGATGAGGAAGTCATGGTGAGGAAGGCAGAAGTCCTTGCATCTGTGGACGATATGCTGGAGCGAATCCGTGCTGTGCCGAGTATTGACAGGGAGCATGCCGAGATCAAAACCAAAGACGGAGATCAGGGTGGAGCCCATCAGCCAACGGTGGATAGAGGTCGGGCCAAGCTCTATAAGTTAGGCGACAATGACTGGCAGGATCAAGGCACGGGCTACTGCACAGCCGAATTTGTCGAGACCGCTGACGGGAGGAAAGAAGCCCATATCATGTTCAACTCCGAAGAAGATCCCGGCCGCTTGATCTTAGAGGAAAGAGTACACGAGGGTGATAGTTTTCAAAAGCAACAGGACACGTTGATTGTTTGGACGCAACGTCAGACCCTCACCGACATGGCATTCAGTTTCCAAAAGGCCGCCGATACTGACACAATTTGGGAAATCATCGACACCGTCCAAGGAGACTTCAAGAAAGAGATGCGTGTTCCAGAAGATCAAGTGACAGGAGAGGCCAGCACAGTCACTAATATTGACGACATCAGCATCCACCCGTCCAGCTTCCGGAAGGATATCATCGACGCGGCCAGGGCTCGCTCGCATGATACACCAGAGGACGACCAAGCAGCTGAAGAAGATAGGGATCGGCAGGAGCTGGAATCACTGATGATACGCTTTAGAACCATCAGTCAGGAGGAATCGGAAGCCTATGAAGCTCAGAGGTTCCCCGAGGTTCCCATGACTACAGAGACTCGAAACCAGTTGGGAGCTTTCATCAGAACGTTCTCAGAGGAGTCCAGTAAACTTAGCAAGACAATGATGTCTTGGTTCTGGGCCTCCAGAGACGAGTCTCGGCTGAGAGCTTTTGTGAGAACAGTATGTTACAATGTTTTGTTTGTCTTCCAATGTTCCATGCTGACAATCTCTAATTATTTCAGCGTCTTCGATTGCTAGACCAGTTCCAAAGTAACAATGGCAACACAGAGCCAACCCTGAAAGAGAACCTAACAATGACGAGGCAAGAGCTGATCCAAGCTAAACAACTGCTCGACAGCATTATGAAGGATTAGTCGTCCAGTCAGAAAGGGACTCGGCCACCTCAGTCGGGAGAGCCTGCAACAAACCAGCAGCCCCCATTGCCTCTGCAATCCTGATGGATCAAGGACAAGGTTTAGGCGGAGATCGCAAAGCGTGACACAGAGACCAGAAGCGCGTCAGGAAGAGGATCATATGTCACAACATAGGCAACATGAGCATAAGAGTTGAGGGGAGCAGAACAGAAATGAGATAGAGTTGAAAGAGATGATAGCAAGGCAAGAACGGGAGCGAGAATAACGAGAGGCCAAAGGCAAGACCAAGAAGAGGTGAACCGGCGCATGAGCTGCGTCCAATGAAGAGCATTGACCTAGTGATACCTCACAACAAATTGAGGAGAATTGTGGGCCGTGTTAGGTGGGTTCCGGCCAAAGTACGTACAATTGCGCAAGATGATGCCCTACTGGAAACATTATCGAACCATGCATGTCCTGCGTTGAGGCCTTCTCTTGGTACTGATATGTCAAGAATCTTCATTTTCGTAGCCAAGTCTCAGTTGACATCCACAGATTCCCAGGGTTTGGAGTTGCAGTCTTTGATTAGGAAGGTGGAATTTTCAGTGCTTTGGAGAGCCTGGTATCACGCATTGTCCTATCTGCCAATACAAGCAAGCAGGTGCGCCTTTAGTTGCCCCTTCAATCAATTTGGCTGGGATTGCCGAGGTGCGAGGAGCCTTTTATGGAATTACAGCAGGCAAATTCCGTTGTGTGAAATTTTTTCGAGGCATGCATCGCGTTGCCACAAACAAGTCTTGCGAATAAGTTCAAAGGGCCTTGGGAGCGGCTAGTGACAGCCTACCTGCTTCGACCAAACTTGAGCTCCATCTGCAATGTTCCACCATAGCATAGTGGTGCGCAGGTTGTGGATCATGACAAGTTCTGTGCAAAAAAAAGAATGAAAATTTCTGCAGTCTATTGAAGCGCGAAAAAAGAATTTGACAACTGTGCGACTCGAACGCACGCCTCTTTCGAGACTACGAAGATGATTCCACCTGAACGTAGCGCCTTAGACCACTCGGCCAAGTTGCCTTGATGAAAATCATGGTTTGCACTAGTATATGTCCTCACAAATTTGCGATGTGGACCTGCGCGGCGGAAGGCAGCCCCGGAACTTGGCCCGGTGTGGGCTGGGTGGGGTCAGGGCCAGCGGGATAAGTCTAAGTTGGTCCTCTTGTGATGTCTCAGTCGTCTCAGAGGAAAACATGAATAGGGTTCATACAGGAGCTAGTTATCCTTAAACATAGTACTACCTATGTAGTGATATGGACCATACTAGTATTTGAATGCTGGTAGAGTACAGAGTTCAATCTTTTTAGCCGCAGTGGTTATATCATACTGTCCAAGTCAAGGGACATAACTTATCCCTAAATAATACAAGGCAAATCACTTGATTGCATAAACTGGCCCTATACCCTTGAGCCGAACCAGGGCATGTCAGATACAAATCCCAACTACCCTTTCACAATGTCATCACTAAATAGAAATTCCTACAGGATTCATCAATGATGTTCAAGTCCTCTAGAACATAATCAATATCCCAGCACCAGCCATGTTTTTACTGATGTTGGCATAATCTAGTTGACAGGCAACACAAAGCCATATATTCCCTGGTCTCTCAACTCATTGGTAGAGCTGAATATCGCGTTGCCGGTAGCATCGATGTAACCGATTTAGTGCTGACATGCGACCGTGCTGCCCAGCTAGAATCCCAAATCAGCGTTTGCGTTACCGCGGGGGAGGAATTAGTGTGCTGGCCGGTGTAACGGCGTACGACAGCTCCCCTGGCAGAGGTCTCCGCACAACTCAAATACAATCAACAACATGACCTGGCTTTCTTTCTAGACACAACTTGCGGGGTACTTTGCGGCTGGGCTTTTGAGATGATCGTGTGATGTACGCACGGCTTCAGCCTCAGGTCTTGGTGGTGTAGAACCTCGGGAGCTGTTTATCCACTGGCATCTATCTTCCTGCCATGCTGACCGTTCAGAGAAGCCTTCTGCGGCGAGTCCGCCGCGTCAACAGTCTCCAAAGAGTGACACCGCATCGCCACGCCAGTCAGGCTCAAGATTCCACCAAGTTCGACCAAGAGACAGATGTGATCATCTGCGGCTCGGGCGGCGCAGGCCTGCTTGCCGCCCTGCGGTGCAGTGCCCTGTCGCTTCGTTCCATCATCCTGGAGAAGACAGACAAGATTGGCGGCACGACAGCCCTCTCGGGCGGTGCCATGTGGATACCCAACAACGCCTACCACAAGGCCCGGGGCGAGGACGACAGCCTCGACACAGCTCTTGAGTACATGAACCAATGCATAGGCGAGGCCGGCCCCGCGTCATCCGCAAGAAGAAGGCTGGCCTTTGTGCAGCACGCCCCTCGCATGCTCGACTTCCTCCGGGAGACGGGATTCCAGGGGCGGGCATCTGGCCGGTATCCCAACTACTACCCAGACCTCCCGGGCGGGCACGTCAAGCGCAGCGTCGAGTCGGCCCTGTTCGACACCCGGAAGCTTGGCCGGGACTGGCGTGCCCTCGTCCGCCGCGGGCCGAGTTACCCCCCAGTCCACACCGAAGAGGCGTCGAGGCTGTTCCGCTCCGCCACGTCGCTGTCCAACATGCTCCACGCGGCCAAGATCATCGGCCTCAGGGGTCTCGGCCGAAAGGCCCTGGGCCAACTCCCCGTCACCATGGGACTCGCGCTGGTCTGCCAGCTGCTCCATCTCAACCTTCAGCAGCAGCAGCGCTTCGACCTCTGGCGCAACAGCCCGCTGACGGGCCTGGTCGTCGACGAGGAGGGCCAGAGTGTCATCGGGGCGGTCGTGCACCGCGGGGCCGACAAACAGACGGTACGGATCCGCGCCCGTCGGGGAGTGCTCCTTGTCGCCGGGGGATTCGCCCGCAACGTGCAGATGAGGCAGCAGCACCAGGAGGGCCCCGTGAGCGATGCGTGGACATTGACGCAGGAGGGCGACACGGGCGATGCCATCCGCATCGGGACGCATCCCCTGCACGGCGTCGATGCCCAGGTCGCCCTCATGGACGACGCTTGGTGGGGGCCATCGGCCATCGACCCACGCTCCGGGCAGCGCTTCTTCCTCGTCTACGAGCGGGCGCTGCCGCACAGCATCATTGTCGACGGCGGCGGCGACCGCTTCATGAACGAGGCACAGCCCTATACCGACGCGGTCCACGCCATGTACGAGCGCAACCGCTCCGTGCCAACGATACCAGCATGGATCGTCCTGGACGCCAGCCACCGCCGCAGATACCCCTTCGCATCTCTGCTCCCCGGCCTCACCCCGAACTCCGCGCTGCAGTCCGGCTTCGTCTACAGAGGCGCCACCCTACACGACCTGGCGGACAAGATCGGCGTGCCACCCGCGCGGCTGGGCGCGACTGTCGAGCGGTTCAACGCCATGGCTCGGCGTGGCACGGACGACGAATTTGGCCGCGGCGGAAACGAGTACGACCGCTTCTTTGCGGACGATCTCGTCAAGCCCAACGGAAACCTCGGCCCAGTCGAGACGGCGCCGTTCTACGCGTTCAAGGTGTACCCGGGCGACCTGGGCACAAAGGGTGGCCTGCTCATGGACGACAACGCCCAGGTCATCAACACTCGCGGCGATCCCGTCGGCGGCCTCTACGCCGCGGGCAACACGACGGCGTCGGTGATGGGGAGATCGTATCCTGGGTCGGGCTCGACCTTGGGACCTGCGTTAACTTTTTCATACGTTGCGGTGAACCATATGGCTCGTGGGGTCGGGGTGTCCAGCGAGCCCAATCCCAAGGTGATGCGATGAACAAAATCTCCTAATCAGAGGTCGAGGGAGCCGGGCATTGAAGATGAGATTTTCAAGTTCATTCTGCCACTCAGTGTCATATTACGATGCACTGAGTCACCGGTCGAGTGGAGTGAAAAGACTGGAGCTGTCTCACTCAACAACTTGAATCGGCGGAGGAGAATGGAAGAGGGCTTACTGAGCTGGTTCCATTCACAGTCCATGTCTGATTTGACCAGCGAGCATGTCAATCAATTTTGCATGTCAATCAATTTTCCAATGTAATTCTTGTTCCTGGGCATGTATCCTTGTGTCCTTAGTCCACAGTCTGCAGGTTCAGGCTAATGTGCACAGTCGCAGGTAGTTGAACTATCGTATCTGTTTGCTCAACATACGAGCTTGTCTGATCATGTTCCACCTCGGTGAGTACTTGTAGATTTCGAGATAACTCGGATGCTGTGAATCACCCCTTGTAGTTCTGTTCCACTGCTTCACCAGTCCTCAGTGACTCCGTTGATCACATTGCTCACACGCTTCTGACCAGCAGCATTTCGAATCTCTTAAGGTCCATATTTTTTCTTGACAGCTTTTTTGACCTCATTCCTTCAACTTTCCCGATTCAAACAAGACTCCCATTCTTCCTTCCCACTACCAAACCAGCATCTGCTCCCACCACCGTCCTGAAAGCAGTACAAAATGGACGGCATTTCTGACACTCAAGACATGGCCAACATGGAGAAACCCAACGATTCTCCTCTCTTCACCAAGCTCCCCCCGGAGCTTCGACTCCAGATCTACAGTGAGGTCTTCGAGGGCTCCAGGACATCATACAAGCAAAGCCATGTCATTGGAAACCGCACGTACCGCAACATCTTGTGGCCTACTGACCACCGCAACGTCCTGCTCACCTGCCGCCAAGCCTACAATGAAGCCCTAGAGACCTACTGGAGCAAGACCACGCTCTACGGTGACCGTGAGGACAACGAAATCCTATTCTTCTTACAGTCAGTGGTGCCTAGTTTCGCCAAGCTGCATATCAAGCACATCCGAGGTCTCCGTGCCACCCATCTGAATCAACGTCCTGTACATGGCTGCCTGGATGAGTTCCAGAGCCTGCAAGCAATTGGTTTCCAATATGGGTTCATCTATAATATGACAGGTTGGGATAATCCTCCTACCATTCAAGAACAGATTGACGACGATTTCGAAGCGCACCGCAGGGATTTCAACAAGCTCATCTATGACGGAGGTCCAACTGTCATCTGCCGTATATTCTTCCGTTGTGGTGTGTTCGAAGGAGGATGGCTCGTCGAAGGACAATCTAAAGAAGATCGAAAAGTAAGAGATCACGCGTTATTTTTCAATGCACCAATCACCACAGGTCGATTAATGATTTGCCACCTGCTAAAATTATGCTTCCCAACAGGTCTGCTTCTACAACTTCAGCACAGGAAAGGTCATCTATGCCGATGATCTGGATCAGATCGACGACGAGGAGGCGTATTTCGCCATGGTTCTTGACAACCAAGCACCTGCATAAGAGGCACGCCAGGAACTATGAGGTAACATGGAGGTTGGCAATGGGGAATGACATCAGGGGAAATTCGTTGATTTTCTCACTGCCTGTCAAGGGCATCGGTGGCGGCGGGGACGCACAAACAGTACGCACACGTGGAACGGGGGACTTTTGGAATCAAACTCAAGACACTACTCCCCCTTAATACAAATATCGCCAGTTTTGATCACATCCTAATCATGCTTCCATACCATCAGTGATCCAGCTAGCTTGACTTGCCAGGACGGTGCCTTGAACGAAAATACAGACATGCAGACAGACATGCAGCCTTGCCAGAAGTATCGCTTACTGAATTCCAATTACCTTGGTAGCCATCATTTGTAATCATCATTGGCATGTGATGGTAGGGTTAGATAGCCCGACACTCCCTGCAACGTGGTGATGATTTTCCTTGAATGTGTCCATGTATCGTGGTAAGTGTGTTTATTTCCCTACCACTGCGGACTAGGTACAAATGTATCCTTCTGTCTGTATGCCACCTGCACAAGTGGCCCGCATCGTTTCCAATCCCGCGATTGGCCCCATCTACAAAACTTGGGATCTCCTTCCGCCGAGGCCACTCCAAAATTTCACAGGTTTCCGAACCAACCCTCCCTCGTGAGCTTTCCGTTCAGGCACACAATCCCAACCTCAAGCCTTGCATGGCCGCTCACCCTTTCCCATCCCCCAAAAGCTACACATTGGCCTGCATGACTTTCTCGTAACCCTCTTCATCGTCAAGCTTGCGTGTGGCATCCTCGAAGGCCACGCCGGTTGAGAAGTTTCGGAACTGAGGCTGGAAAATTGAGCAAATGTCAGTGCGAATCTTTTTATATGCCGTGAGGATTTCAACATACCAGACTCTTCTTGAGGGAAGCCGACCTATTATCTTCGTCCGTGGCCAAGGAAAACATGATGGCACCCTTGAACAAAAAGGTAACCCCAGCAGTGGCGTCGATTCCATAACGATCAGCCAAGAAGTGTGTTGGCTCTTCTCCCCAGATCATCTTGAAGCGGCTGAAACCCTCGTTCTTTGGATCCTTGGTATGTGAGACGAGGCCGTCCACCGGATGAGCTAGGGTCGGGGTCATCTCGCAGGTGGCAAGCTTCTTGAACGTTCGGAGAAGTGCCGAAGCCGTCAATGAGGGATTCTCCTCGACGAATCCACCCTTCAGGGAAGGGAGCACCATGCCTCTGACGTGTTTGACATTTGCCTTGACTGGTTCCGGCAGGGACATGCAGAGACGGTGGGCATACGTGTCCAGCTTGAACTTTACAGGACGAAATTCAGAGGGCCGGCCAAATATCATGGATGGGGACTTGAGTTCCAGCACCGTTGCAGACCAGTAGGTAGCCAGAGCTTCGTTGTAGATCGTTCGGCAGCTCATCAGGAGGTTGAAGTGGTTGGAATGACGCAGGACGACGGCTGGGTTTTGAGTGAAAGAGTACTTGGCATTCTCCGCAAGGGTGGCGTGGATCTGTGAGCCCTCGAAGAAGAATTCGTAGACCTTCAGGCGCAGCTCGACAGGCAGGTTGTCGAGGAATTGGCAGCCGGGTACCGGTGCAGCAGGGTTGGCGTCGGACATGATCATCTTCACGATGTTGGCCATACCTAGGTAAGGTGTGTCTGTTTCGGAAGCGGTATGTACTTGAGGTATGGGATGAAGAGTGTGTTGCAGGCTTGCAGGCTCCAGACTGAAGAGAGATACGAGATTCTTGGCTTGTGAGGCTTGATGCTGTCGAAGAATGGTGAGGCCTAGAGAATGGAGTTCGCTTGGGAGGACTGCAGAAGTGTAGAAGTGTTGGTAGGAGGGAAGCTTTCCATGGCGTGTCTTTTATATGTAGTAGGTGTAGGCCTGTTAGGTAGTGATCAGTGAACACTTGACTACCATTCACCAGCAGCGAATAAGTGAATAGCCACAGAAGAATCAAATCACCTCTCTGAGGCATGGCAGTCAGGATAATGAGGCCACGAAAGGTTCGTCATCAAAATATTGTTGGGAGCAAGAAGTCACTCACACTTTCAGCGTAATGGTCCAATTTCACTTGGGAAGGTCTTCACATATAAGAACACTTAACCAATTCATGGCATGAAGCACGGTACTTCGAGTTGTGGCTATAGAACCACAATGAGATCAGACACTGGTACCCCAGATTCAAGCTTCCACGGTTCTACCAAACAACCTTGATCGCAATGGGTTTGTCTCCACGCCAGTTGGATGTTCTATCCTATACCCCATTCAGCCCGCTCTTCCCCAAATGCCGTCCATGGGTTACGGCTCAAGTGAAGGAAACGGCAATGAAACGCTCTCTGCCGGACCGGTGTTGAAAGAAAACGAGCCGTGCATCACCCACCCACGTGTATGATCACTTCCAAAGGCCAAGTCTTTGGAACATCATATAAGGGGATAGTTGCAATACTAAAGTCAGGCATACCGATGATGGGAAAGGCCAATCCACATCCTGAAAATAAATACCCACGTTGTAAGATTCAAGAACAAACGTTTTCACAGCTTCAAAAATTTCTAGAGTCCTCAATCTCCTTGTGTGCCCTTCACAGTCTGTCAAACCGTGGGTTCTTCACTCAGTCGAAAGGACAGTAGATAGGGTGCCACGCGGCAGACTGCTAATTTATCTTTTGGTGCCCTGCAGAGACAAAACGAACTCCACGCACGGCACGGGCAGGCATATCAAAGATAACTTGTCATCATAGACACCATAGGATGTAAGAGGATATCCAACTCCTTGGTGAATACCCAGTGTCCAGAGTACTGATGCATTCTTCTAGACCAGTTGACATGGATGAAAGGCTGTGGGTTTTTACTTTCTGGAAAGGGACCCGCAAACTCCTAATGACAATTCTGTGCTATTTCGAACCTTGATCGCCTTTTTTTGTCTCCTGTTGAGGCTTGAAAAGATGGGACAAGGTTTTAAATGTTAAAGATATGATATAACTATCCCCGCTGCACATAGGCATTTCTCCCCATTTCCATCACGTATCACCTCAGCTTTGACCGATGGACACCAAGACAGGCAGTTCCATTTCCATCAAACCTTGAAACGAGCCCAGGAACTACCTACCCACATGTACCAAGGCCTCCAAAAACCAGAAATCGGGAACATTGTAGAGCCCCTGGGGGGCACTAGTGAGGGCAAGGAGGGAGACAGCCAGCTTCGCAGACTGACTAAGCAGACCCACCACAACAGTCGACACCAACAATTTTAAAGTGGTATCATGCCAATCATCTCTTGGAGCCCATTGCCATCGCTTCAAATTCGTCGCAGTAAAGATGCCCATACCTCTAGCTAAATGGACCCATCTGCTGATACGTCTGTCATCCTCTTGACAAGAGCCGGGAGCCTCAAGCAAGAGCGATTGGATATATCTTTCGTGAATGGACGTATCAGACCAAAGAAATGGCGCGTGGAGAGTCGGTACGAAGAGAAACCACCCGGGTACTCCGTAAAAAGCCAAGATAAAAATCCAGGCAACATCAACTTGTGACCCGTGCCATCGGTACTGCCCCGAAAATATCCAAGAAATGATGAACTCCGCGATATTGAACAATGCCACGAGCACCCATGGACGAAGAATAGAAACTAAATCAGCCTCGTTGCGGCCGGACCTGAAATAGTCTCGGTCCTCTGCAAAGTGGTCATGCAATGCTTCCATCCATGGCTTCGGACTGCCATTCGTCGGTGGTGCTTCAGATGGCATACGGGGATCTTGCACTAGAACATTGAAGGGTATGTTGATGTTCTTGGGGCATTTCCACCACAATATTGTGGCAAGGAGTCCAAATATGATCCAATCCAGGGTCGTGACCTCCAGTGAGGAGATGGGATATTTATTGATCAGCCTGCACCCGATATTGATAACTGCCCAAACCAGCTGAAACAAAGTAGCACTTTTGGCGAACCAGTCTGCTTTGGACTTGTCATCGATCTCCTCGGCGGTAGGCAAGTCTTCGTATCGAATAAATCCCAGCATTGCTAAATGGAAGAAAGTCTCTGGGTCGATTATGCCGTCTGTTGCTGCGTTGGCCAATGGCACAGAACTCGAGTCACTGGGAGTATGTTTGCGGTGTACTGAAACGCGAATGCCTCCTTTGATGACCAGAAAGGACTTCGTCAAAGTCCAACCCTCCTTCCACCCTTTCTGTTGGATGTCGTGTTTGAGGCAGTGATGAAGTCGATGAGCAAAAAGCATATCCCTGAAAGCCACCAACGCAGATAATTGTGGCACGAGAATCGCCGTGATCATGGTGAATATCTTCTGCTTCCGAGGAATTCCAACTGACGAATGGAAACTGGTCCATGTGATGAGCAGTATGACGGATATGCAGCTCCACAGGATGTCAGTTGTTCCACGGGCATTTGGCGCGGCTTGCCATCCGACCTCGTCTGCGGTAGTGGTATTAGATGATGAATTTGTTGCCATGTTGAGAGGCATGCCGCATTGTCTGTTGGCAGGAAAATTCAGTCGTGCGAGAGCAGACTTCTGAGAAGTGTCTCTCTATGGGGACAGCGTATTATCGTAAGCACAGAATGTGAGCAAGCGGGCAGCAAACGACTACGTGTGTTTTGAGGACGGTCGGAAAAGACAGTCAATTGTATCCCGATCTTCCCCAAAAACTCTTTTTTCTACGTTCTTGGAACCAGAACCCTCAGTTCGCTCAAGTGAATTGTGCAGCGGAGCCCTGCAGATGGACTGGTGGTCATGGCTTGCTTTGCAAGAACCCCAAAGTGACACCACTTGAACACACGGGCACGGCGTGTAACAATAGCCAGCCCCGCCCCGGGGAAAAACGCACTGATTGACCGATTTTTAGATTGGAGGCTACGTGTCGGCTGTGAGGCGTAATTTGCATCTCACATAGCAGGAGCTGGTAGTGCAGAGGGGATCCGAAATGCAATGTTTGTCTGTCACAAACGAGACGCAGCCTGTTTGTGTTGCACCCTAAAACTGTGCTCCTGTCGTGGCCCAAATAAGTGTTCGTCACAGTTAAGGGATGACGAGTTCCGACGCAAGTTGGTAGGCACATCAAGATCAGTGGAAACATCACAGTGTGCTGACGAGCAACGCTCTGTGCATAGCTGTTCCCTCTCTAGTTGGTCTAAACGCGTCTAGCCGCAAGCATGAACATGCCTGTACCCGAATGTAAGTGTAGAAACAAACCAGCCTCGTCGGCAGTCCCCACGCCCTTCGACCCCTCCAGCCCAAGCTTGAATCCAAAAAGGTGAGCGCTCAGGTCACCGTGTAACTAACCCGCGACGTGCCCTTACTCCTCGAGATCTTCTTGACCTTCGTAGCACCACACAAATCAGTCGTGTCAACATGCGTGCCCCCACAAGGATACACCTCCGCGCCCACAATATTCACAACCCGGAACTTCTCCCCCGGCGGCGCAAGGCTCCTATCAGGGATAAGCCTCTCAAGCCCATTCCTCCTAAAATCCTCCTCGTCCCACCAGTCGATCTCAACCGGCATCGCGGCAGCAACATACTCGTCGACCTTGTTCTGCACGGGGTCCTTCCACCGCGCCTCGATGAGCCCGGCGAACTCGCACGCCGCCGAGTCGGGGAAGTGCGACGCTTTCAGCTCGTCGAAGCCCTCGACCTCCTTCTCGAGCAGGTGGCGCACCGCGGCGCCCAGCACGTGGCCCGCCGTGTGCAGCCGCGAGTACAGCAGGCGCTTGTCGGCGTCGATGGCCTGCTCGACCGCGTCGCCGGGGCTCAAGGCCGGTTGTGAGTTGGCGAAGCGGCCGAAGTGGAGGACCTGCCCGTCCCGGACGGCGTCCATACGCACCGACTGCACGTCGAAGGCCTCGCCGGACGGGCCTGTTATCGTGCCGACGTCGGACGGCTGCCCGCCACCCTGGGGATGAAAAATTGTCTTCTCCGTAACGACTACATGGTCCTGGTCGGTCCCCTGCTTGAAGAGCACGCGGTTGGCCTCCTCGAGTGCCGAGAATGCGTAGATGGCGGTGACTTTTGTCGGGAGCCTGTGCAGCTTGGCGTCGTGCTGAAAGGCCAGGTATGTGCGTCCTGCTGATGCCATGGCCGCTTTTGTACGAGAGAGCATAGGCTTTTCTCCCGCGAATTTGATCTTGTGCAGGAGGCCTTGCGTGAGTATGTGAGGCCGGACGCGGTATAAATGAATGAATTGGCTTATCTGAAGGAGAAACGGAGAGAAGCCGAAAGAGACGGACGTCACGACTCCTGTGCGCAGATGAGCGTCGCCGGCAGACGCAGCGGCGATGAGACTAGGCCGTTTCGGCTCCGAGGCAGGGGTGCAGGGGTGAGCAGTCCACCACATGAGACCAACAAAACAGAACAAAAGGTTACCTGGTGGGTGACAGAGCTATTCGGACAAGAAATCACTTGAGTTCGATGACTCTTGTATGAAATTGCAACGACCAGAGGCAGACCCATTCCCGCTATCGCCTAATCTCAGTGCGGATTGAGCAGACCATGTTGAAAATGCAAAAGGGACCCGGGTCAGACGACAAGGGTACCAGGGCCTCATATTATTTCAACAGACCAACGCTTCACAATTCAACGTTGGTCTTCATCAACAGACCTGGGCCTTCGCCGTGGAATACATGTTTTCAAGTACATGATTAACCATAGGCTACTAGAAATTCGACAATTGTACACCAGTCTCCTAACACTGCGATCAATTCATAGCAGATGAATCTCTGCCTATGGGTTAGGTGCGTCTCTCCTCTCACCGTTCTGTCCAGGTTTTGCGTCTATATTGTCGACCGGCGAGTTCACCATCTCTTTCTATCTCTCTTTCTTTGTGCCTAGATACCAATTAAAAATACTCTCAATAACCACTTCTCCAGCTTCTTAAGACATCTACGATCGCGGTGCCGCCTGTCCAGACATCGCAGGCCTAAGTGGTCAGAGCACAGTTTCAGGGATCACAGTGTCTCCGCCACCATCCATGTCGTCATCATCACCATCATCATCCTGGTCACCAGGAACTCTATCGTTCCCTGGCGCTTGGTGCTGCTGCATCGCGGTCGCGAAAACCTCAGGCGCAAGGGCCGTGGACGCCTCTGCCGCAGACGCCGGGGGCTGTGGTGTGCCGACAAGGGGACAACCGATCAGCCAAAATCGCCACACTAGCATAAATAAAACAGGCACGGCCCAAAGGGAACAGAATGACAAGCAGCACTCACATCAGGCGGGTCCCTAAACATCCTATCACACCAAGCCCGGATCCCGTCCGGGTCGTTCTCGGGTATGGCCCAGCCGGGCGACCTCTCCTTGTTGGTCATGACCCAGTTCAGCTCCCACAGCGAGGGCCGGTCGACGGGCATGTCCGCGAGGCAGCGCAGCAGGAGGTGCAGAAAGTCCTCGTCGAGGCCCGGCTCCGAGGCGAGGTTGTACCCGTGCGTGTAGAAGGACGGCAGGGGGTTGCCCCTCGAGTCGCGGACCCTGGCCGCGCTGTCGAAGAGGTGGGCGCCCGCCGGGTCGTTGAGGGGCCCCATGGCCACGGGCGGGTAGGGGACGGTGGCTTTTGTTATGAGGTTTTGCATGGACTGGTTGGGCTAACATTAGAGTCGATGGAGCAGACGCCAGGGTTGTGTGTATGTGTGTGTGTTTGGGAATAGCTTACGAGTGCGGCCTGAAAGATATTGCTCCATGGCCCATACTGGCCTGCCACCTGAGGAGGCTCGGATTCAAGAGGTGGAAACTTTTGTATGTAGTCCCACTCTTTGTGATATTGCTCCTGTCATATTTCCAAGCGTTGTTAGTTACTGTCGTCTCTTCACCTGGACTGCTTGTCCATGCCCGTTGAGTGGACTTCTCACGTACCGGTAATAGGTAGATTATCTTGCCCATTTGCCGCCATTTCCATGATCCTAGACTACAAAGGACACACGTTAGCCGCAGCCAGCATCGAACAGTGCCAAGCCAGTGAAGTCGCTTGGTGAAAGAAAGGGTCAACCGCGGGATCTCGCTGGAGGTCAGTAGGAGGGGGCAGGAGCTGTCATAATCATATACGCACGGTGTCGTGAGATCCGGATCTCTATCCGGGCGGCATTTGCCCAACCCAAGGTCGCTGATCTTGAAAATAGGCGCCACCGAATGCTCTCCGCCGTCCATATCGCCGATCAAGACTACGAGCATTCCGCAACAGTTAGCATCATATCTGCCTCCTGGCAGGCGACAGTGGGCAGAGAGACAGGAGTTCCACATTACCATTCTGGGGATCAAGATCGTAGTGTATGAAATTCCAGCCAGTGGGCATGCTGTCTGATGTCTGTGCGGGCAAAGTCTCCTCCATATCAGGGCCATGAACCGGCCTCCATTGTTCCTCGGGCAGCAATGTCCCGTCTGGGAGCGTTATTGACCTTGGTGGTGAATACATCGCGATACAACCTCTGACAACTAATTGTAACGGTTAAGACTGCGTCAATAAGGCCTCTAGTATCTGGAAGGAGAGATCAGGTTGGGCAGGCCAACCTCGGAGCAGACTCACGGCAGAAAAAGATACGCCACAGGATCGGCTGCGGTACCGAGTCGTTGGTCCTGGCCAGCTTCGCGATGAGGTGGTGCATATCTCCATTCTTCATGAACTCGAGCGTCAGCATGGTGCGGTCGTCGTCAATAGGTTGCCACGCATCTTGGATTTCGTCCGCTGTGGGGATTATCTCTCTTGCCCAGAAGCGCGCCTGGATGATATGCCGGGCCCGCCTGAGCGCCTGGAGCAGTGCTTGGTCGTCAGCAAAGGGGGAACATGAGCCGCGGCAATGGACCGCGATTGTCCGGACGTCTGTTCACTAGGATCAGGGTGTGGCACGAACTAGGTTATAAAACCACTCCAGATCCATGCCGAGGCCCCTCCGCAGCAGCGACTTGACGACGACCTTCTTGCTCGGCGCGTCCTCTCCGCCGGGCCAGACCTCGTACAGGCTCGCCACTCCGTTGCCGCCCCAGCCCAGCACCTTGCACAGCCGCACGGGAACACCCTGCCGGGCAAGCCTTTCTCTCACGTCCTCGGCCCCGGCCTCCGCGTCGCCCCTCTTACGCCGCCTCGCCGATCCTCCGCTCCCGCTGTACCTTTCATATCCAGTTCGGTTTTGTGCCTGGAGGTCAAGGGCCGGTTGCACATCGGTTGGGTAGCGCCCATCCCAGCTTGTTCCGGCGGGTTCCGTCCATATCGGCGCTACGTTGTCGTCGTCCCAAGGCTTACCACGGTCCCGTGACAGGCCCCTCCGGTGGTACTCGAAGAAATTGCACCAATGCTTCTTCACTGTGCCCCGGAAATTTGCCCAGTACTGTTCTTCTGTGTTGGGCGCACCTGGTCCACCGGCTTCAGGGCTCGGGGCTGCGCTTCTTTCTGGCCTCTCACCACCGCCTCCTCCTGGTCCACCTCGCCCACGATCACCGCCTCCTCTTCCCCTCCAGCCGTCACCACCTCCTCTTCCTCGCCAGCCGCCGCGGCCGCCTCCTCGACCACGACCCCGGCCACCCCCTCGGCCCCCTCGGCCCCCTCGGCCACGTCCTCGAACCCCTCCTCCTTGTGGTAGCATCAGTGTAGTTTTGCGTGTGCCTCCGGGCGGGACTAAAACCAGTCTCACACTCCCTCACAAGTTGGGCCTCGAGGTGTGGGTGAGGTCTCAAATTCTTGATAATAGGGTCCTTCAATCTGTTGTCCAAATTTCGTTCCGCTGTAACGCACCATCTTTGGGCAATCCGGATATGCAAGACAAAGGTTACATGCATATTCAGAATTGGTGGGATGACCGCAAGCGGTGGCTTGTTTTTGTCTCGCGGACACAAAGAGAGAAAAGCCATACCGTGACCAATAACAGAAGAGAAAGCATGATTGATATTGTTCTCAATTCTGCAATGCAAACTGAGCAATATCCACATACCACCTGTGGCTGCCGGATTTCTCCTGCATCACACTGGCGAAAAGGCCATAGCGGTGTATAGGATTTCTTCAACATGTCTACAGGTAAGGTTTCACTTCAAGAAAGTCTCGAGCACACCATAGAGGCTTGCATAGGAGGTAGTGCAGGCAAGAGGGGGGAACAGGAATTTATGTGGTGGTGTTGGCAGTGCAAGGCGTGGCCTGTGATTTCTCCGCGCGCCGTGACATCGTGGAGTAGTTGAGATTGTGATCATATGTGTGTGCCTTGACACCACGCGCCTATATTTATGTACACATGCGCACCCACTGAGCCTGATCAGCCGAGATGCATATGTGTAGATGCTTCGCTGGGTGCCCCTGACAAGGAAACGAGGCGAATACGAAATTCTCGTAGATCCGTCTGTCGGCCGGCGGCATTGGATGGATAATCAGAGCAATCGCCGATCATCCAAGTACCCTATCTCTTCAGTCTCTCTTGTACGATCCATCCGTCCGAACAATTTCCTCGGATACACCAACAATTCCGCACTATCATCCTAGCAAGGTGAGCTATGCGCGGTACTCGGCGCTGGACAGGCCCAGGAAACCACTGTATCCAAGGACCATTATGGCGAAGTAAGTCGGCCTTGAGGAATAGTAAAGATGTCAGAACAACTGTGTTCTTGAAGAACCAAAGTACGGATTCGACGTTTGTATGTGAGAATGAAACATAAAATAGAATAGGTAGAGATTTATACGACGTTGATAGACACATATGCCCAGTCTGCCCGGCAGTGAAGGAACATGCCCAGGGCAGGCTGGCGGCCATTCATTGTGCCACTTCAGTGTGCAGCTAGAGCCTTGTAAGAAAGAAGATTTGGCTGGCCTAGGATGGCGGCTACACGTGATGGTAGGTGCCCAAGTGCTCGACCTGCTGCTTTGTGTTGTTCCAAACTAGCCAAGCACATACTTATTGCTGAAGGCGTCATATCTGACATGAACATATCGAAGGGAATCAGTTGGGCCAGATATTGCTTTGAACTTGTCATTGGCTACATCTTGATAATTGTGGTTGCGGGACGAGCCATGATGTGAACGAGTGTGGTTGTGATCTGATCGTCAAGTATGTACGCTTGTGATACAGCTGACCCATAGCTAATCCTGATTCGGCGCCACACGTTTCCGTTACTGTCGCGCTTGGTTCCCACGGTATTGATGTCTGCAGTGACTAGGGATTTTGTTTTTCTTCTCTTTGGTAGCTGTGATGTATGCTGTTATGCTAGATTGCCCAGCTACCTATACAGCACCGAAGGATTGGGAACCCGGTCCTAGACTTGAAGGTCCCTGTGTTACTGGGATCATGTGGCGTCTTTGGGTTTATGATGGGAAATCCACTGGGACCTGGTCGAGCTTATCAAGGGTGTTTGGCAGGATGGCAGGCCAGCGAACAGCATGACATGCATTAGAGGAAAAGGATGACCGGGCGGTGTGTTTGGGGACGACAGAGGCGAAGCAAGGGTCTGGCCGTTCTGCCGTTCCACTTGGTCAATGATTCTCCCCTTCTATGAAGGCGTCATCCAGTCCATCGTGGACTCGTGGGGAATCATGCAGCCGATGTGGTGCTGAGAATGCAGGGCGACTTCATCAACTGGAAACATATCGAGCAGCCCGAGGCGAGGCGAATTCTTTGTCGCCTCGGAGCGCATACCCCAGGGTGGATCCGTGATGGGGCAGGGTGGATTGGGGGCTGAAAGCTGAGAGTCCCAAGCTCCGCAATCGACGGACAGAGGACCTCGGGAGTCTAGCGTAAAGTCTAGACGGACACGCGGGCGCGGGTTGCTGCAGGCGCATTCTGCCCACATGGCGTTAGAAGCCGTCGAGAACGAGTAACACGGCATGGACAAGTGCCGTGCTGCTCGTGCTGATTGACCTGCATGACTTGTCAGCTTTGTTGGAGAGTGGAACATGCGGCTGCTGCTGCTGCTGCCGGCGTTGGCATTGGCGTTGGTAGTGCTGGCAGCGCTGGCAGTGGTTTGCGGTGGCGTTGGTCGGGGATTGAGAGCCTCGTGTCAAACGGGCGTGCATGGCATGGCATCGCATGGAGTTGCACCGCATCGCAGACCTGGTCGGTCAGCACTTGAGCACGCTCGGACATGTCAATGTGACAGGAAGCCCTGCGTATTGGGCCGTTGGCTTGTGTTGCCCAGCCCATCTCGTCTCGTCTGGTCTCGCGACGCCTCGTCCTCTGGGTGGTACTGTGAGATGCGTCCGTGGTCTCTCCAATACGATCAATTAGCCCTACAGCCTTACTGCCGAAGAATGGATCAAACTCTCCGACCGTGATGGAACAGTTGGATGTCTGTTACGGTGTCGCCTCGGGGTTGACAGGCCATGCAGAGCACGTCGATTCGACATGCAGGCGCCAGGGGTGAAAGGCCAAAGGGACAAAGGAAATGTTGCGACTGGTCGAGGCAGATGAGGTGGGATTCTCGCTGGGGACCTGGATGGGGGATGCTGCCGGTCTATATGGGGGCTTGATATTAATCGATGCCACGTCAGCGGACAAGCCACGTTTTCTCGAGTGCCGGAATGTCACTGCTACCATGTCTTTGTTCTGTGTCTCTGTGGCCCTGTGAGGTGTGTGAGTGTGCTGAGGCGCACTGGCGCAAGCTGCGACACTGAAATTTTGATGCGATGGGATGGGATGTAGATACGTGCACTGATGAATTCTGGTGCATTACGGCCTTTGGGTGTGTGTCTGTCGGTGCGGATGCGCCCAGGTGTCTTGGGACAAATCAGGGTTTGTGGAAACTGGGGTGGCATCTTTCGCATTCGCATCGCACCGCCAATGCACCCATCCCATCCATCCAGGTGCGCCTCGTACCTGGCGCTAAGACAGATTCCCCTCCTCTGGCCCCCTTTTCGATGCTTCGGCTCATGCTTGAGCCACCAATGCTGGCGGAAAGAAAGCTCGACCAGACACCTGCTCTGTCCGGCGAAGCGGTGCAGCTGTGGCCGATCCCGTCAAAGCGACAAATCTTAAGGTGCAGACCATTGGGTCAGTTGGGCTCGGCTATCTGCATTTGCCTGCGCACCCCTGGTTCACGGGAAAGAAGAAGTGGAGGACTCTATGGTGATGAGACGCCGGTGTGCGGGAGTGGAGTGGAGTTGGGCAGGCAGTTGGGGCACTCGAGAGGTGGGAGCTGAGAGCTGAGAGCTGAGAGTTGGGGTTGATGCTGAGATTGAGATGCATCTGTTGAAGGCTGATGTTATGTTGGAGGATGTGGTAGGACGAGGCAAGACGACCAAGTCCAAGGGAAATGCCACTGTCACGGTCACCGAGATGAGCCTCCATCTTCTTCAACGCCCGAAAGGGAAACAAGTCAAATGAGAAGAGGGAGGCAAAAAGATACAAGATACAAAGCACGCCAGGATCCCTGCCCGGCCCCTGCAGGGATACTCGATGCAGAAAACAGGGGAAATGGGCAGAGACAGGGAAGGACCCCACCCCTGATCTCTGGTATGTCCCTGCCGTAAAGCGTCCTGCTATTCCTCGCTCTGCGGTTTTCCCTTTTCCCTTCTTTCCTCTTCGGTCGTGGAGCTATCTGAGGACCCCAGTCCCACTGGCCCAATACGGGAGGAATCAGCAATGGGCTGCCCCACCCCATCTCTTCATCTCCATTCCTCCATCGGGAAACAGGGGCAAGCCACGTCCGGATGCCACCCTAATCCCACGAGCCTGGTCTTGCTTGTCTTTTCTTTTTCTGCCCTTGACAGAACTGATGGAGTAGTGGTCTGGCAGGAGACAGGTCAGAAAGGCAGGACAGGGGAGGAAGCACAACGTGGCCCAGTTGGATTTTTCCAGATCTTTCCCCGCGAGGAGCCTGATGGGACGATGATGGTAATAACATTGCTAATGACGATGAATGGTGGGAAAAGGGAAGCAAGGAGGAGAGTATGGTACTTTGTTGCGGATGTGATGTGATGTGATGAGTGATGGATCTAGATCATGACTGCTGCAAGTCATTGCAAGTCATGCTCGTCATGGTCACTCGTCCTTCCAGCTGATTTCCAGATGATTGCCTTTTTCGTGTCCTTGAAGATCTACCGTTTCTTCTCTCTTCCCTCCCACTCTGATGTTGTTTCAGTCCTCACGTTTCGCGGTGCACATGACGAGGTGATCAATCCCTCACCAGTCGGCCGATCCTGCCAACAATAGAAGCAACACGACAAATCCCCAATCCCCCACACCAAGATTGTCGACGTCCAATATCCGGTCCGAGGTCTGGTGGTGCATGGTCGCACAATTCTCTCCTATCATAGCAGACAGCCATAGAGGTGCTCGACTCAACCGCCGGACAATCTGCGAGTCGGCCAGCCGGCCTCACCAGGTACCAAGTATCGACTGATCGCTGCTCTGCTCATTTCAGCAACCAGGTCTCCTTGTCCTTGGTCCATTTTGAAGCGCCAACCAACGCAACCGCCAGACACAGCACCAACCCAATGCGGTATAACAGACAGGCCGTATCTCCGTCCACACCGTCTGTCTCCATAACACATAGTTTGACAGGCCGTGCCGCCGTCCGTCAGGCCAATCTATCTGTGTGCCTGTTTGTCCGTCTACCTGTAAAACTGCGATCTGCCAATCTGCCCATCTGCCCATCACACACGTGGGACTGACTGTACGTAAACTGGAGAAAGCTTTGACGGGCTGCACCTCGAGCTCGGGCTCGACCTCGACCTTTGACCTCGACCCATACGCGCCATACTAGGCCTGTCTGTCTCCAGTATTGACCTCGACTAGGAGGAGCCAGTGTCACACCAGCGGAGAGCAGAACAGACAGGCGGACCAGACACCCACCCACTTCGCCTTGAACTTTGACCCCGTCCTCGATCTCCTCCTTTTGGCGCCCGCCCCTTGATATCTCTCCCGCCAGCCTGTGCACTTCGAGTCTCTTCTGCCTCGCCTAGTCTGCATCGAGGCACCGCAGAGGGAGACTGGCCAACAACCAACGGCAACTACCAGCTGTCAAGACATCCATCATCGCCAAATCCAGCCCAGCCGAGTCGATCCAATCCCGGTCCAACCTACGGCCACATTAACTCGCAGTCGTTCGTTTCATCCGCCCGCCAGTGCAGCCAGTGCAGCCACCAGTGCAACCACCCGTTCGCTCACATTGCTGTGCTTTGCCTTTCATTATTACTTGCATGCATGTCGTGTCCATTCCGGCCAGTCCAACCTGCCCTGCTCTGCATGGCGCCCATTTCGCATCCGCTCCGCAACGGCTGATCCCACTTGCTCCTGCTGCTGCTGCTGCTGCTTGCTGCCATTGCTATTGCTACTCGTCTGGCTGCCCTCGCTGCCCGCTGTTGCCTCCTTGGCTAGGAACCAGCGCCCAGCACCGACAACCTGGGCCCTGGTATTCTGGAATTAGGACCTGGAACATCCCATCTCGAGTCATTCGTTAGTCCCATTCCAGAGACCAGACGAGCGAGATCCGCGAAGGGCTTGCCTGTCTGCCTGTCTGGCCTATCTTGTGGTACCGCACACACCACATAGCACACCGGTGACAGCGCGCCCCTCCAAGGCTCAAGCCCTCAAGCCCTCAGGAGCGCCTCCAAGCTACCTTAGCCTACCTACTATAGGCCATTCGACCGACTTTGACAAGACTGACAAGACGGCCTGCACCCGCGCGGCACAGCACGCACATACACTGCACTACACACACCACACGCACGCAGAGACAGGGCACAGACACAGGCAGGTACAGGTACAGGTACCGGCACAGGTACGGGCATACACAGCCTCCAGCGATGCATCAGATGCACCAGGTGCACCAGATGCATCATCCCGACCACCCCGACTACGACTATGACTACGACCTTGACCCCGACCCCCCTCGAAGAAATGGACACCGTCGAAGACCCGACCTTAACATAAATACAATCAATGCCTCTGCCGCCCGCGCCATCGACCCGCCCGGCCTTACAACCCCCTTGTCGCCGCCCCCGCCCCAGCTGCCCTACAAGTCCTCGTCCAGGAGCCTGCGATCCTCCGCCGCCGCTGCCGCATCCTCATCTACCGTGACCGTAAGCCACCACTCGACCTCCCCCTACTCCTACTCCTACTCCTCCTCACGGCGCCACCCTCCCGTCTCCTCAAAGGGCAAGCAGGCCGCTGCCAACCGCCACGCCTCTTCTTCCTCCTCCCCCTCTGCTAAGCATTCCTCTCAGGCCTACGCCGCGCACGAGAGGGATGCGCGACACGCCGACCCGGAAAGTGGCACACTCGACCCGGATCACGGTTGGGCCAAGCACGCCCGGGACAACCACGGAGACTTCGAAACTTTCTTCGACCCGCTCTCACCCGACGACATGTCGAGCAAGGAAAATGACTTTCCTGCTGAATACGACCGCGACAGGGACCACCACCACATCCCCGCCAGTGCGACCACTCCCCCTTCTCGCCCTCAGCCCCGGCCGCGAGACTCCCACGACCTCTCCCTCTCGCCCCGTAATGTCACGCGCGACTCGTTACTCGGGAACATGCTCCTGTCCCTCGACCAGTTCAGCATGGGACAGATGAATTGCGCCCAGGGTGGTGGAGCCTCGCGCACCATGTCGGGGTTCGCCGAGCCAAATTACTACGACGACGAACCGCCCGCGGCCGCCAGGACAATGACTAGCACCTCGAGGGCGCCGCCCCGGCGAGGCCACGGCCACTCGTACAGCTCCGACTACGAGGACAACTCGAGCACCCTCTCCAGGGGTCAGCGGAGCAACAGCAGCTCCACCGGCTTCCAGTCCAACCTGGGCAGGATCAGCAGCATGCGCGAGATGTCCAGCCACCGAAACACAAACGGCGGCGCACAAGGGTCGAGACCGTTACACTCAAGAGGGGGCAGGGGCAGCAAGAGCAGTAGCACAAATAGCATTGATGCAGGAGGAGGAGGCTACGCGCAGGTCATGGGCAGCCAGCGCTGGGCACATGGTCTGGGCACGAAGCGCTCCTCAAGCTTCGAGCTGGCCCGCAGCCCTCCCTTTGGCGTGCAGCCCGACAACCACCAACAACAAAACCAATCGCACCGTCAACAACACCAGCGGCGACCGTGGCAATTGGAGCTCTCCGACTCCTACGCCGGCGATGAGGACGACTATGATGCCGCCCCCACCCCAACTGTGCCGGTCGGACCTCGTCGGCTGCCCAACATGCCGTCAATGCCGTCCTTCCACCGGGCCGAGCCCATGGGCGAGCCCCTCTCCCCTGTCCGCTCCATCAATCTCGAACGCAAGCGAAGCAACAAGTCCTCGCGCAGCACAAACACCAACCGACAGGCAAATTCCAGATTCAATCCCCGCGATGCACCTCCCGTCCCTACGCCGGCGCCCCTTCCCGCATCCGGTCCTACGCTCGAGCTAGATGCCGCCCCGGCGCCACACGTTGGCTATGAGAAGGCCAAAGAGCCCGTGCACCACCCGCCAGCCCAAAACTCTGTACCGCAGCCAAAGGAAAAGCCTGGCTTCTTCAAGAGGATGTTTGGCGGCGGTTCAAAGAACAGTGTCGTGGCAGCATTGGATCAATCGGCCAACTCGACCGGCCTTTCCAACTCGTTCAACAATTCCGCACCGCCCACAGCCGCCGCCATGGGCAGTAATAACTCCAACCAGGGCCCATCACAATCCAAGTCGGGCAGCAATCCGCCGTCGAGGGGCTCACAGAACCACTCCTCGCATGGACTCCAGAAAAAGCCTTCGAGCTTCTTCAGGAGACGCAAGAAGTCCGTCTCTGTCACAGATGCCGAACTGCCTCGCGTGCCACCCATGCTTGCCGCCCCCACCATCTCCCCAGTGCAACTCCCCCCGGCCCCATCCCAACGTCTCGAAGTCCTTACCCCTCGCGCGCAACCAAGCCCTGTCACCAGCCTCAGAAAGGCTATGGACCCGTATCTGACGCACTCAGGGTCATCATCAGGACTGGCAACACCTCGCCAGCCACCTGATGACTTGTCACCAGTGCATCGCTCCGAGGCTGACGGCAGCCGGCCATCCGACCGGAACGTACGAAGCTTCTCACCCGACTACGAGCCGGACCCGATGGCGACAATACGCTCAGTGCCATCGGAGTCCAGGTCGAGGGAACCAAGTACCTCCGCGATTGACACGCAAAGAAGGACAACACCATCGGGAGACCCCCCGAGGCCGCTGTACGGCTACGAGCGCACCGGCTCCTTCTTGCACGACAACAGCGAGAGCGAAGAAAGCCCTCCGAGGGTCAGGAAGACAGACCCCCAGTCCGCGATAGACGGCCGCCCAAGATCACCAAACGACGTGGGCCGCGCGTCGCTGGCCCCAATCCAGACAAACCACCCCATGCCCTCACCATCGTCGAGCACGTCAATGCGGGACAAGAAGATGGACAGATTAACTCAAGACAGCCTGAGTACAATCAAGAGCGAGCGTCACACCAGCCTGCAGCTCCCAATCGAGGGCGCTCTCACAGAACCCAAGCTCAACACGCGTGCTTCAGCAGCTAGCATCCCCAGCCTCATGGTTGAAGACTCGGAGCCAAACTCCAAGGTGACTACCCCGAAGCCCGACAATCCTCTCGATGAGCCCTACTTTGTGGTTGGTGACCCGACCGAGGACGATCGGTCTAAGGCGCAGAAGATCTTTGACGGCAACGAGGAATTCATATTGAAGGATAAGGCTGCCTCGTGGATGGGCGAAGAGGGCTTGATCCGACAACGGGTATTGCAGGCGTACATGGACCTGTACGACTTCAAGAACAAGAACATCGTGACGAGTCTTCGGGACGTTTGCAACCGTCTTGTGCTCAGAGCGGAAACCCAGCAGGTCGATCGGATTTTGGTGGCATTTTCCAGGCGTTGGTGCAATTGCAATCCCAATCATGGATTCAAGTCCACCGGTAAGGATATGATTCTCTGCACTCGTTTCTTCTGCCAATGCTAACAGCTGCTCGCAGACGTCATCCACACAATCTGCTACTCTATTATGCTCTTGAACACCGACTTGCACATGGCCGACATCGAGCAGAAGATGACCCGGAGCCAGTTCATCAAGAACACGATGACGACAATAATACAGGCTTTGGGTGAATCTGTCCCTGACATGTTTAACAAGAGGGGCAGCGTCCTGCCAGGCAAGGGACTCCATCTCGACGACGGGGACGGGCCCGCCGAACATGAAAGGTCAAGTTTCCGTAACTCATTTGTCAAATTCCCCATGCGAGCTGGATCTGCACTCGGTGATGCGCCGACCGAGCTCGACGACTGTGGTCCCCTGGTCAAGACTCCCTTCGAGGGCTCGTTGAAACATTGGGAACAGCAGATGGAACACGTCTTGAAGGACACGTACGCTTCGATCCGGGATGAGCGTTTGCCGCTGTTTGGGGCCGAGCAGCCTGCAACGGAACAACAGCCATCTGGTGGCCTGTCTGTGATGGGCATGCTGAAGCGCTCACCAAGTGTTCTGAGCAAAGCCCCTTCAGAGAACCCGTCTATGCGTGGGCGAGTCCCAGACTCTATGCGCGCGAGCAACTCACGTTGGTCCTCCAAGAGTCGTTCCCGACCGCGTGGGTTCGGCAGCGCAGGTTTCTCTTCTAGCAGAACAAGCTTCGACGACGGCCAGTCCATGTGGAGTCCTGTCGAGTCCAACGCGACGTGGAGCCGGGCTTCCCTGGGTAGGACTCAGACATCCATGTCTATGGACTCCTTTGGGTCGCATTTCACTCGTGGCGGAGGCTACCAGCAGTCCATCGGCTTTGCCAATGCCCTAAGCCAGGCCATCATCCGGGAGGACCCTACAGGAAGCGTTCAGTCCCTCGTCAGTGACGAACCGAAACCCACGCAGCTGCTCGACGACGAGTCGCTGGAGCTCGCCGGGCCACCATGGGTGAAGGAGGGCATGGTCGTCCACAAGCATCACCTGGATGGTGTCGACAAGAAGGCCAAGGAGCGTAATTGGTCCGAGGTCTTCGCCGTCATCCAGAAGGGCACCGTGAGCATCTTCTCCTTCACGCCTAACAAGTCCACAGGTCGTCGCGGTCGCAACGCGCAGAATATCAAAAAGGGCGCAGTAGTGGGCGGTGGCAACTGGCAGGAGAATGCCACGTCCCTAGGCTCGTGGAGTCTCCGACTGGCTCTTGCGTCCGCTCTACCACCACCAGGATACTCGAAACAGAGACCCCACGTGTGGGCTTTGTCCCTGCCTACCGGCGCCGTGCACCTGTTTCATGTCGGTACGCCGGAGATATGCAAGGAGTTCGTGACGACTGCCAACTACTGGAGCGCCAGGCTTAGCACGCATCCCCTCATCGGTGGTGTCTCGAACATGGAATATGGCTGGAGTGACGCCATAATCAACAACGCGCTCGTGACGGCCATAAACGAAAATACTGGCTCCACGGCAGCTGGTACCTCAGGAGGTCGACAGCGCAGCAATAGCGCTGTTGGGCGGTCGAGCATGCACTCGCGCGGTAGCAGTTTCCGTTCCGTCGGCTCTTTCGACTTTGGCAGCTCCAGCACTCGGGGCGGCGACCCATCGAACAAGCTTCCTGGCGACCGGATCACCATCTCAGAGTGGATGCCCCCTACACAATCTATGCGACCCTCGAATTCGGCTGAGAAGGAGCAGCTTGAGACGCTGCTCAAGTATGTCAAGAGCATCGAGGACGAGCTCCAACAGCACAACTCGCTGCGCAGCCCTATGCTGCTCGCCTTTAGCCCACGGGGCCCCAACGTCCAGAAGGCCATGGCGAACTGGGAGCGGAAGAGCAGCTATCTCCTACGGGAGATTGTCAAGTTCCGGACCTACGTGGACTGTCTGCAGCATGCTGAGGTGAGGAAGTCAGAGATCTGGAGGGAGAGAGAGGTTGCGAGGCGCGCAGCAAGAGGGAGCCTCGACCTTGAGGATGACGCGAACGAGGACTACGATGGCCACCACATCGCGCGGCGCGATTGGGACGACGGTGGCAGTGACCGTGAAGGTCGAGACAGTATCTACGAGATGGACGAGCCCGTCATGGAAGAGGGCGACCTGGAAGCCACGCTGAAGGCTCGGTCATGAGGTGGGCCCACAGGCCGGCAGACCGAAGCTCACCTGTGTTTTCAACTGGTCACTCCGGCCGCTTTCAGAGAGCAGTGCCCAGATGGGCTGGTCGAACATGTTATGAGATGCATGAGCCACAGAGGGTCAGAGGAGAATCTGTCCCTCTGGCAACAACCTTGTACACTATTACGGCTCATCTGTGGGCGTGAGTCTCACCCATCAGAGACCGCGAGTGTGAGGCACTTTTTCCCTTTCTGCGATGATACCCCCTCTTTCCCAGCCCCAAAACGGGTACTTGGGATGCTGTCAGCAGCGGCAGCGGGCAGGGACGGCGTGTCTTGCCTCTTTATCAAGAACCCTTGTTTTTATTGCTGTGTATTTTATATGTTTGTATATATCAAATTCATAGCGTGGCGCGGGAATGGATTTGATCAGTCAGGATGGATGGGGCCGGTGGCCGCGAAGAATAAAGGGGGGAGTGGGTGGGTACACAGCCAGTCTTCCCTGGCCTGTGTGAGTGTACATGTATGTGCGGTAGCGCTTAAAGAAGTGTGCCTTGATGACCTCTGCTCGCCTCTGTTGCTCTGGGTGGGTGTGACATGTGATGTTGTGTTGTGGTCAGCATGTGATGTTCTGTATTATCTGGATTACGTCACGGGTGACGGTTCCTCGCCTTCGGATTTATTGGAATCATGTATATGACTTGATTTCTGGCAAACTATGTATTCTAATGATGGACGTATTCATGGTTCAGTGCAATCATTCTCGGGAATATCTGCTGGACTCGAACATGCTGCAATCAAGCTTCCGTTGTCTCCGTTGTCTTGTTGTCATCTCAATACCTCTCTTCACCACCCCTTTCCTGCTTGCTGTCGACCACCTTTCAAAAGAGTGACTTGTGCCAACGCTCGTCGGCGAGCGGACTAGACCTCTGCCGGCCTATTTAATATTGCAGAACACTGCCATCAACCCTGGTCTTATTCGTTGTGTTAGTCTGTACCATGGAGTCAACAGACATCTGGTATTGGAGAACTCACGAGCACTGCAGAAGCGAGAGTTCGCTTCGGCCCAGTTGTTACAGTTTTCCTTGGCACACCGTGTGCTCCCCGCGACATTGTCAACCGGGGTGCTGATCTCGGCAGCAGTCTTTGTGTTGACAGGTGGATTGTAGGACATGGAAGGAGACATGATGATATACTTGGCGGTATTGAACAGATGTGAAGGCTGATATGATGGTTTGAATGCAGATTGGAGAAGGGTGGTGGACGATGAAGGTATGGAGAGAGTTTTGGGCCTTCCTATCCGGAGATGGAGGTCTTTTATATAGAAGTCTCGATCCGTCCTCCGTCACTATGAAACACTACTACGGCCCAGATGCTGTGTTCCAGCTGTTGTCACCATGCTGCTGAGGCTCGATCACAACTGGACGCTCACTTCTTGCCCTCCGCTAGCATCCATGGATTCCTCGTTATCAGGCTACTCGGCATAGAATGAGAAAGTGCACAAGATCCAGAGTTGGAGTTCTAAGTTCGTTCACGAGACATGTATGTAGAAAAAGGGTGTATCTCAAGTTGGGCACTGCCTACACGTTCAAACCTGCTGGCCCATGTACCCAGGTAAACGACTTGCGAATTGGTAGGCAACCTCTCATTTTGGCACCACCGTCCCAGAGATTATACACACTATCTTGCAACCGTTACCGGGGTGTGCTCATAGACCTTTTGTTACATCTCATCTCTGCTGACCGGGGCGAGTATCCGCATGCACCTCACGCAATCATGTTATCTACAGCCAGTATTGATGAAATGTTTGGCACAGAGTACTTTTGGCATGATGATGGATGTTCACCTGCGATGGCCACAACTGCACAGAAACGGCCGGATGATCAGGCGGCCTTTGACCAGCAAGGCATTTCTCATGTCTGTACGTTCCATTCTGTCTGGGATGCCCCAGTCCGTGTCACAGTTTGTAGGGCTTGAGCCAACCAACAACTTGAATATCAAGTGTTTGGCGTGCTTAGGCTGTCTATTTGTTTTTCAAATGTCCAAGGCTGAGATTATGCTTTTGGTTGGCAGACCAGGCAGCAAACACTAGTATGTGATGAGGCGCTCCGTAGGCCAACCACGCTGAAGAGGAATTTGTTGGTGATTCTCATGTGCAGTTGGTTGCAATGCCAAGCAATGCCGCCTCGAGGGCTTCGGGCCGATGCCAGATTTGAGAGCTGAATAAACCCCGCGGTATCATACCCGAGCGGCAATAAGTATGGTACCGTATCACACGCACAGAGTAGCATTGTCAGGGAATCCATACATTGCCCAAACGCAGGCCCTCCTCGCAGGGAGACGTCCGGTGCTGCTGCTTCATATCTCACATCCCGCTAGCCTGCATGCTGAGTGCGCAGGTCCCTTGAAGACATTTAGGCACCAGCAACGTTTCCTTGCGCGGCCTCACCCATTTCGCGCATCCTACACTACATCGGTGTTTTCTTTTTGTCAAACGCCGGCAAAAATAAAGTGTCCTTTTACAGAATTATACAATGCCACGCAGGTTCTTCGATTGTTCGGTTACAGGATGCAAACGACCAAGCGCCCGCGCAGTCGGAGCCGGCTGCGACATGTGCAGCTCCTATTTCTGTGGGCTTCACATGTCTCGGGATCATCACAAGTGTCCCAGTACTGGGGTAAAATCTCCTTATTCACGCGCCACCACAATGGGCAGCTTGCTAACGGGAATCCGAATCAAGGACCTGGATGATGCAGCCTACACCGCGCTCGTCGCCGCTGAGATCGGCCGCCTCCGCGAGCAAATTAACGAGGAGGCAGTCTGCACACTTGCTTCCAGCCTAAACGAGGGCAAGCCCTGCACTCTTGAACACCCCTCAAAAATCGTTGGAGCAGACGCTCTGACCGGATGTGCGAATTACCACGTCCGCATCCGCTTCGATGACGGGTCGCCGTCCTGGCTTATGCGCGTGCCGCGGGTCACAGGCTTCGCGGTCGGGTTTCCAGTCTCACTTGCAGGATATCTGATACGCAGCGAGTATGCAACCCTGAAGTTCCTCGAGACGACGGCGGCTCCCGCACCGCGGGCTTTCACGTTCGGCATACCCTCCGAGGAAACAGACCACGGGGTCGGAGTGTGTTTCCTCCTCATGGAAGAGCTTCCCGGCAAGCCGTGGGACGGCCAAGGTGACTCCGAGAAGATCTGGAAGAGTCTCGCAAGGATATCGGCCGAGTTGGAGAAATTTCCGTTCACTAAGGCAGGCTCTCTATACGTTAGAAATCCTGGCGACCTGCTGTCTATCTCCGCCACCGCAAGCGACAGATTCGTATGTCTCGATCCATACGGACCATTCGAAACCTCGGCGGATTACTACACCACTTGGGCCGAACAGTACCTGAACTTGATCGCGGACGGTCAGCTCTACCCTCAATTTCCAGTCGAGGCTTACTTGGTGTATCGATACCTCCAAGAAAGCGCAACGCAGCTGTGCGGTCCTGAGGACGGCTTCTATCTGAAACACGTCGACGACAAGGGCGACCACCTGTTGGTCGACGAGGACCTCAACATCACCGGCATCATCGACTGGCAGATGGCGCGAGTTGTCCCCCGACGAGAGGCTTTCGGGCTTTCCCTCGTGTCAGCCGACATGAGAGCTCTTTGTGATGGAGATGTGTCGCTCAGCGCAGACGACATTGCGCTGGGTAAGGCTCTGAATCAGGAGATTCCAGTGACGAGGGAATTTACAAAAGATGAGCGTGTCAGGAGATTCTTGTGGGGCCTGGGTCTCGAGTCGCAGTGGAAGTATGCGCTACCTTTGGCAAATGCCATCCTTCAAGTTTTCGGGGTCGAACAGGGCTGGGACGAGTGGAAGAAGTGCTCATTAGAGCGCTATGATAGTGATGAACGCCTCAAAGCTCTGATGAACGGCTCGTTAAGACTTTCAGATCATTGACTGCCAGTGGAAGAATGTCGCGAGGAAAAGCTTCCAGCACAATCTGTCAATGAGGACGTTCTGGAGAGAGCATCGAGTGGTTGACGTAGAGTTATGAATTATTCAACATTCGATCATGTGTCACAATATTTGTCACACAAAACTGACGCCACAATCTGGTTTGCGTTGCAAACATCGAATCGGACTGTTTGTATACCTGCGACAACTATCACAAAATCGACATTAATACACAAGGATGGTCGTTTTTGAAGCCGTTTGCTGTGATATCCCATACATTTATAACGCTATTTCAACATGCGCCAACTGGCCTCCTTCAACCTGTCGCCTGTACATTCTCAAACGATCTCCCATGGCACGATTTCATTTTCATCCTTAGGCCACATTTCTCGACGCATTGCCCCGACGACAATGGCAGGGGTGATTAATTCATGGTGTCGTCCTTGCTCGCGCACGATGAACGGCATGTTGAGGCCGGCGAAGTTGCATATCAGGTCTCCTGGCACAAGGTCGCTATTTCCAGCACCAATCATCCCATCCTTTGTGACAAATAGCCTTCTTCTTCTCATTAGTATCGAATAAACTGTCCCACTGTTTACCATCAGGTCACAAAGTCTGTCCACGTCGCTCTCCACTTCCATCTGGCTCTGAGCCTTTTTGATTTCGTCAGATACATCCGAGTATACGAACCGCAGCAGTTTCACCACGGCGCACCCCAGGGGTGCTTCCGATGTGAGTTGTTTCTCTGTAGCTTCCCTGAGAAATTTCCGGACTACACTCACGAAGGATTTCGCGCCTCCCCTGTTGTCCGGATGGTAAGCGAGTCTGTCGCTGACACATTGGCTCACCTGACTGAAGCTCTTCCCGAAAAGCTTGAGTAGAAGCCCGTCGTCACTGAACGAGGCAGGAAGAACGGTTCCAGCATGAGGAGTTTCATCAAAGATCGAAGTCCAATACCAGCTCATTTCTTCTCGGAATAATCCATCAGAAGCTTGGTACAGACCCCCTTCAGACGCACCAGTCCAGTCTATAGCCCAAGAAGGTATTTTATATGGCTCCTTCTGCGCGCTGTAGGCATTGTATAACCTCCTGCATGAGCATGATGTGTACAACGCCTCCAGATTCTGGGATGCCAGTATGAGACATCTTGTAGCTTCGGTGAAGATGGCTTCGACAGTCCGGTTATAGTCGACCTCAATGCCTCCAAGGACACTGAGGAACAATTCTCTCAATGCGAAAACTTTATCCCGGGGATCTGTGCACTCTAAGGCTATGACAGTGGGCAGATTCATACTCAGCAACCTCGGGCGTGCTGCGGCTAGATCCTGACGTCGGTTCGTTTCCAGGAGTGTATGGTGCAGGTATATATCCAGTCCGTCGTCGAGGACTTCTGTCGAGGGGACAATTCCAAGGATTGAACAGTCTTGAGAGTTTAAACACAATATTCTTGTAGAGAGATGTGGAAACTCCTGTAAAGTCCAAGCCCGTGTCCAGTATGGGGCGCCGAAAAGCGGTAGCGACTTGGCACTTCCTGTTATCCGGGTCAGCTAAGAAGGATAACATCAAGGCAGATTCGGCATCTTAGTACACATCTCATCAGAGATGTGGCAATGGTCTGGTTAATGTTTTCATTAACGTACCTTTCTCAATGATCTTCTTAACGACCGGTGAAACCAAAGAACATAATTTATTGATCCATCGCAGCTTCCGTGTCTTGGCCCGAGCCTCTCGGTCGAGCATGGAGAACGGACGTGAGAGCTGAAGTGCGAGCATGCTTCTACGATTCGGAGGCGCATGCGCGTTCCCAAGCCAGACGACGACATTCCTCGCGCTCTTGTAAATCTCAGACATCATGGAGACCTGGGCGCTCCTTTCGTCGTTGGAGGACTGGTTGATGCTGATAGCGTCGACCCATAGTCCAATCTTCGAATAGCCCCTTTGACCGATGCGTTTTCTGAGCAACCTTAGAGCTCTCGCGCAATTTGTGGTTATGAGAAGGCTTCTAGGGCCTGAGCCGTCGGCCGAGTTGATCTCCAGCGGCTTACTCGGCACCTCGTTGTTCCAGGTGTACGACAAAGCCTCGTAGATGGGTCCTTCATCGATGTTGACTTCGACGAGATCGCAATTAATTGGGTAGTTGTCTGTTTTGCTAGAGTGAAGTATGACCAGGCGCGTGTGGCGGGGACTCAACAGTGGCGCGTAAGAATATCGCGGTTTGGTGCTCATCATGTATGACGCTTGCCAAGGTTCATGACACGCACGCGACAGGATGAGGAACAATAAAGGGAAATTATTGTAAGTTGAAGTTCTCACGACTGCAAGTTGATCGGGGGCAATGGCTTTAATATGTCAACACCGTGACAGACAAGCTGCAACTGAAGACACTCCCTCGAGTTTGTGGCGAAAAGAGGGGGGTGAAGTAATTTTCTATTCGTCGAATGGGACATCCTGGAACATTAGAAGAAGATAGTGTAAAAACGACCGGCCTGCTTGCCCTGTCAGACTGCACACAAAAGCGCTGATTATGTTGTGTGTGGTTAGCCCCTTGGGCGAAGGATGTGCCAAGATCGGCTTGGTTACCGCCGGCTCCCTCAGCTGAACGCTGTCTCTATCGTGAGTTGTTGGGCAAATGCAAACAGGAGGAGTCCATCTTTTTTCGAACTGATGGTTAATTCTGAAAATACATACATACATCCACATATATTAGGACTTGGCAGTGCTAATTGTGACGGTCCTCACATCGAAATAGCAACAAGGGCACAAAATGGCAGTGAAGAATAGGTAATTTACAACTAGGGTTGCCTAAGAAAAAGAAAGGAAAAGCAAGAATTACCCAAAAATCAAATTACAATTACTTTTAAGGCCAGTTGGGCTGATAAGATAAGCCAACCAGAGGGGCCCTGCAAAGGGCCCTGCGCACAATCAGCCCCACGGCCCTAATATTAATCCTTAATTCCTATAATATTACTATTTTCATTAATTTATTTGTTAATAAAGATGCTGCCTTACGTATTTAAAGGAGCAATGCGCCGGGCGGTGAGGGGAGATGATCGCCCGGACGATCATGTGACCGGGACTCTTAAAGATCACTTGTCATCATACCACATGGTGTACGCCAAATAGAGCTTGAACATTGAGTGGCGTTGGGTGCAGCCCTGGCATTGGAAAATGGGCGAGAATCCCCGCTCAAGCTAAAGAATCCCGAAACAGCCTGATACACTTCCCTAGTCCATAAATACTTTCACGCAGGAGAGCCACGAACACGGCTTCAACGCTGAGATTTGAGTTCCCACCCGGCCTCTCCACAACCATCTCGCCATATCCCCCCCGCTCACTATGATGATCGACCTTGATGTTGCCGACCCGGGCCACGACGGACTCGAAGGCCCGTAGCTCACACAGCAGCAACTCCACGTTGATCCTCAATTCCCCCTCGTGGCCCAGGGGAAAGTCCTCAAATTGCGCAGGCTCGAAGAAGACGGTGCCTGGCCGCACGCATCCAGCATCATGCCCATCCTTTGACGCCTCCGGGCTGCAAGGCTCGCTCGGCGTCGGGCCTCCCGTGATGCTGCTGAAAATGTCCTTGTACCGCGTCAGGATCCGAGCGAGGATAGTTCTCACTAGGCAGGTGGAGTCGAGCCGGGTCAGACACGCAGCTCGGCAAGGGCGGGTTAAGAGGAAATCCAGGTGCTGGCGCGCTGCGCGGTTCGATTTCATGAGCTGGTTGCTTGATGAACTCCTGCCGCTCTGCCGAGGTGACGTTTCGGGTGTGAGTTTCGCCGCTGGCTGGCGCTGCGGATTTGACTGACTGAGGCCCTCTAGCAGCCCCAGCATGACGCGATCGGACTCGTAGTGACTGAAAGCCGACGGCTCGCCCATCATGTCGAAGGTGGTGGCCCTAGGGTTGGGCTCACTCTCGACCTGGTCCCAGCTGGCGGTGCTCTCGTGGTCCGCGTCTGGGAGGAGGGCTGCGGTCTCTTCGCCCTGATGTGGTGGCGCTGACCCTGGGCCCATGATTTGGAAGTCGGCGCCCAACATGCTCATGAACTCATCGACGTCCTGATATGCGTGGGTCTGCCGCACTCTAGGCTCAGCCGGATCCTTTCGGTATCGGGTCCAGGTCGGCCTTTCCATCGGTATGGAGCGTACACGCACTTCTCATCGGCCTTGTCGCAGCGTTCGCAGATCGGCCTCTGCTTGTTGCAGCGGACTTTCAGCTGGGCGCATCGATCACAAGTGGAGCGGAGCTTCTGCCTGTCCCGTCCCATCTCGTGACCTCCGGTTTCGTGGGGCGTTGGTCTTCGCCTTCCTGTGGCTCACTCGCTCTCTGTCTCTCTTCCGCTGTTTTTTCCTTGCTGTGCTGGTGTCTGCATGCTGCGTCAAGACCTCGAAGCGCGCGTAAATTTGAGCCCAGAGTTGGCTTGAGTGGGACTAATAGCTAAAGGGGGGGCGGGGGGGGGGGGAATGCCCTGAACGTCACGCTGAGCCATAATCCTGAATCCGAGGAAGGAGGCATGGTCTCGATCTTGGATCTCCCTATCGCCAGTGTCGCATCGCAGGGCCAACTGCACGCAGAGTAGCATGTACGTACGTGTTGGTTGGAAGGAAGGCTTAGGGCGGGCATGATTGGACCTTATTCGACTGTTGGTTTTGCTGAGCGGCACAGTAGCACTGACAAAAGTCCTCAATCCTCTGCAGGTTGGGGCGGACTTAATGGACTTTAAAATCGTTTCAGGACCCGGCATCGGTCCAGCGGCTGCTACACACATGCATCGAGTAGTTTAAATATCTTCCTTGTACTTGCAATGCCCCCTCGACACGTTCAGTCTCTAGTCCACATCGTGGCGGCAGACTTGGCTACGTTCCTAGTACTCGTCACTTTCTTGACCAGCATGGCATCCGCCGCTTCAGGTAAGCAATTCGTTCCCCGCCTGGCCCCTCCCCTCGCCCTCATACCTCCAGAAAAGAGCCCCCAATGTCCCGCTGTGCTGGCTCCAACGTGTCTAACCAAGAGTCGCGTCCTCTCCAGCATCACCCACGTCCATCTATGGCGACCTCAAGCAGATATTGTGCCACCCTTCCGAGGTTGCCCTCGCCGGCGACACAAATCGCACCAGCGCTCTCAACATCACGCAGCGTTGGAACGACCTCGCTGCGCCTAGTTACGTAGTATATGCAAAGCCGGCAAGCAACGAGGATGTCAAGAAAATCGTCTGTTTTCAGCCTGCCACCCTGACACCCCAGCTCCTCTGCTTACGGCTTTATACCTCTAGGTCGACTATGCGTCCAAGCATGGCGTCCCCTTCCTTGCGACCGGCGGTGGAAGTGGATACACCAACACGACAGGCGCTCTGAAAGGGGGCATCGGGGTCGATCTGGGCTTCTTCCGAGACATTCATGTCGACCCGAAAGAAAATCTACTGACTGTTGGCGGGGGCGTCATATTTGGTGACATTTTCGAGCCGGTGCATGCCGCAGGAAAAGAAATCCGTGAGTAGCATCTCTACAACTTCTACTCACCTGTGCCACTGAACTCATATTGCACAGAGACCGGGTCCTGCTCCTGCGTTGGCGTGGTTGGCGCCGCGCTTGGCGGTGGGATCGGGCCGTACCAAGGTGTGCATGGGCTACTGCTTGACGCCTTGAAGTCGGTCACTATTGTGACTGGATCTGGGGAAATTGTGACTGCCTCAGAGCAGGAGAATAGCGATTTATTCTGGGGCCTCCGGGGCGCCGGCCACAACTACGGCATCGTGACTTCAGCCACGTTCCAGGTTCACGACCAGACTAACAACGGCATGGCACTGAACGGTGACTTTGTCTATCCAGCTTCCTCCAAAAAGGAGATATTTGGCCTGATCGAGTCACTAAATGAGGACAAGCCCGCCGAGCTTTCGCTATTTGCAAGCATCATGTTCGACATGCCGACACAGCAAACGGCGCTGATGATATCGACCATCTACATAGGGCCGGAGGCAGAGGGTATGGTGTACATACAGCCCTTTGTTGACCAGAACCCGATACGACAGAGCGTGGGCATGTTGCCTTGGAACAGGCTGATTAAGGACAACCGCTTTGGAGTTGACGCAATGGCCTGCGCGAAGGGTGGCAACCACTCGGTCATGGGCATGAATGTGTACAAGTTCGACACCGCCACATATGTGGGCCTTGTCGACAAGTTCGACAGCTTCTACGCCCAGAATCCGAGCCTCATCATAAGCCTCCTTGTCCTTGAGCTATTTCCCAACACCGTTACCAGGAGCGTGCCAGACGAGGCCACCGCCTACCCCTACCGCGACGCGCTAGGATACTTGTAAGATATATTGCCCAACACCACTAACATCGCTGCTGCAGCGATGCGGTGGGGTGGAACACGGCTGACAAGCACAACCCAACCAGATTCCTGTCCTTTGTCTTGCCTGATGCAGCTTCTGCAGCTGTGGCGGAGGAGTTCGGGCTAGAGACGCGCAAGGAGCTGGTGGCCACAGGAAGCAGGAGTGGGACGCTCGAGGTGTACGTCAATTATGCGCATGGCGACGAGGGACAGGTGGCCTGGTACTCGGAGCGCAAACTTCCTAAATTGCGAACCTTGAAGTCCAGATGGGACCCGAAGCAGCTGTTCCACTGGACAAATGGGATTACCCAGCAGTAGTTAGACTAGAGGCTGAGTCGATAGCTCATGGCAATTTGACGTTTTTAGGCTGCTGTAATGTAACCATGACACAAGTGGTGTGTTTGGTCCTTTTGTACATCTCAGGCACAACTGTAAAAAAAAAGAAAAAAAAGACCAGGTAATCGCATCGCCCTCTTTGTTACTGGCGGCTTCCACAGGAGGACTCCGTCCTTTTTGAACTGACGGCTAATAGTGAAAATGTGTACATCTATCCACATCCATATACTAAATGCCATGGCTTTCCCAAGCCTTAATTACTATACCATTCCTATTTTCGTTGGTTTATTCGTCCAAGAGCACATCCAGTGCCCACTAGATGCGGCTGTTTTGAGCCTCTTTGGCAGATACAACTCTGTAACTATTATTGGGATAGGAATTTTCTGCAAGTACTTGTTCATGTTTCTCTAGATGACTTGGGAAGTCCACAGCCCTAGACTGATGTACACGGATACAGATCATCATGTGTATCATCTGGGGAGAGGTCATAATGTTTGTCCTAGACCCAGAGGCTTCGTGCCTGCATCTGAGAACCCACTGCTGTCAAGCTATTGGAACTCACACCAGTCTTGCCGCTCTAAAAGTTTGAGCTAAGCTAATGGATGATATCGCATAGGAGTTTAATCAAATATTCATTTTCTTGTTTAATTATTTCGTTGGCATTTGTAATCCATTTACCCACGCCTCGCTCGACCTAAAGCCAAGACGCCTTTCTGCTCGACTCGTGATCTCAGAATCACGGTGAGGACCGCAACGAATCACCAGGAAAAGCAAGGGCGTAATGAGGCTGGATAGTACGTTGAGTTTTGTAAGATAAGTTTGGAGACATTGCATTGTGATACTCTCTCTGATAGCCGAGCATTTTGCTACCGCATATTAGCCTACGAATACCACTGGCTGGCTGTGAAGTAGCCAAGCACATGCTCACATGAGCTGTCACATAGACTATTGACATGCTGTGGCAAAGCCATCGATCAATCAAATCCCGCCCCGCGAGGCTTGAAGCCAAGATGCATTGTCTTAAGCCATCCCTTGGACACGATTGGAGATGATCGTCATGCCGTGATGGGTAATACAGTATCGCTGCGTCGCACCAATATCCCAATCTGTTCTTGAATCATCTAAGCAGCTCGGCATCTTCTCTTCTTAGGCTTGCAGTCTTTAAAGACGAAAGTCTTATGGGAGCCGAATTGAGGCATTCACCTCGAGACCATACCTGTTGAAATATAAGCGGCATGTTCCCGACCGACATTCTGCGAGGTGCTGACTGAGCTCAGCTCGATGATCATCTCCCGCCACAGCTGAAGTTCAGCCAGCCAGACCGGTTAGCTGCAGGAATGTGCTGTTCCGAGTGAGACAAAGAAAAGTAGTGAAACTCGAGCTACCGCGACGTACCCTGAAGACGAATATAACAACCCCCTCTCTGCCCACTGATTTGATTTCGAGTTCTCTTCATTGGCACCACCTGCATCTGATAGACCTGCATTCTTTGGGTCTGCTGGAGGGATGACCTCGCCCTGAAGAATTAACGTTCATTTAAATCATCCGGATACCCATTTTCATCAACACACACACACCAGCCATGTCTCAACCAATCCCCCAACCGAAAGGCCTCCCGCTGGTGGGCAACATCCTCGACGTCAAGCCCTCTAACACGTGGCAGTCCCTGCAGCGCCTGTCGGAGAAGCACGGCGAGATCTTCCAGATCAAGGTCCTCGGTAAGACGATCGTGTTCGTGGCGGGCGCCGCGCTGGCCGAGGAGCTGTGCGACGAGAAGCGCTTCCGCAAGTACGTGGGCGGGCCCATCGTCGAGATCCGGCGCGCGGTGCACGACGCGCTCTTCACGGCCTTCGACCACGAGGAGAACTGGGGCATCAAGCACCGCATCGTCGCGCCGAGGCTCACGCCCGATGCCGTGAGGGAGTGGTGCGGCGAGGTGGTCGGCTGCACCGGCGAGCTGATTGCGAAGTGGAAGGGGCTGGGCGAGTCTAGCGGGGGAGTTGACCTTATGGACGAGCTGAACCGCCTGAATCTCGAGGCTACGACGCTGACCATGTTCGGCAAGAAGCTGAACTGCATCACTGCGGCGGAGAGCCATTCGATGCTGCAGGGAATGGAGGATTCGACCTCGGAGGCCATGATGAGACCCACGAGGCCGGGGTTCTTGAACTGGCTGTTCTATGGCAGCAAGTTCAAAAAGTCGATCAAGGCAATGCGTGAAGACTACGCTGAGGACCTTGTCTTCCACAGGAAGCAGAACCCAACCGGCCGCAGGGATATACTCTGGGCCTTGATGGAAGGACAAGACGACCAGACGGGCAAGGGTTTGACAGAAGAGCAAGTGATAGATGAGATCGTGAGCATGCCCATCGGGAGCTCAACAGCGCCATGCCTGATTGGAAGCGAGATATACCTCCTCCTGCAGAACAAGGAGTGCATCGCGAAGGCAAGGGAAGAGCTGGACAAGGTTGTTGGCCCGTGGTCGGCAGCCGCAACAGGCGAAACAACACAGATCCGAGCCGAGCACCTCCCGCAGCTGAAGTACATCGAGGGCATCGTCCGCGAGTCCCTGAGGCTGAGCTTCGCGGCGCCGGGCTTCAACATCGAGCCTGTCCCCCGACCCAAGGGGCCGAGCGGCGACGCGGACAAGAGCCCTGTCCTCCTGGCCGGCGGGAAGTATCAGATTGCGCACGACCAGGCCATGATCCTTGTCCTGGCGGGCGTGAACCGCGACCCTGCCGTCTTTGACGACCCCCTCGCCTTCAGGCCCGAGCGCATGATGGGCCAGGCGTTTGAGGACCTGCCTCCTGGCGTGAAGAAGTGGTTTGGAAACGGGAAGAGGGAGTGCATCGGGAAGCACTGGGCGTGGCAGTTCAACATGGTTGTGACTGCGATGCTGATCCGGGAATGTGACTTCGAGATGGTGGACCCGCACTTCAAGCTGGATGGGCACCAGGACGGCTGGTTCAACTACAGACCTGTCGGGTTCAAGGTTAGAGTCAAGCCGAGGGCTTCGTGATGTGTAAGAGTCGGGTAAGTCTAGCTGAAGCACAGTGGTGTTGGATATTCCGTGAAATCGATATCATCGTTCTCACTGTGGAAATGGTTATCGAGGTATATCGAATACTGGAAGAATGCTATTACGATTAAAGTGGTTCGTGATCTCGTCCGAGCCCACGACTTCACGCCATTGTACATTATAACCACACTCTTTTGTTGGAAAGCCACATCTAATCCTTCTTATCGAATGTCTCTTGAACTTGCGACTCACTTGCATCATCTCCTTGAAGGACAGGTACCTGATCAGGAGGAATCACTCCCCACTTGGCAAGCTCTTTACTTGAGAACGTGCCGTAATAGTCCACCTCGTCGTACTCGCCCATGCCAGGGACCGGAAACAGTTTGTTCAGCGTGAAGAAAATAGATGCACTGATGAAGAAGCCTGTTGCGTCTCGTCAGTATCGTGAGGTGTGAGTCGTGCTGGAATGCTATACTTACCAACCAGGAAAGCCATGTAATAGAGTTGGTACAAGGCCTTGGGCCCATTCGTATTTCCCCCGGCAGTCAGGATCAGACCACCTATCGTAGGGGCCCAACCACACAGCCACGCAACAATGGCCCTCCAGTTGACTCCGTGAAAATACCAGTATGACGTGTCATGGGTGCGATATAAATGACTGAGGCGGATCTTGCATTTCCGAAGCACCAGGAAGTCCGTTGCCATAATCCCAATGATGGGGCTCAAGAAGACAGAGAATGAGCTCAAGACGCTAACAAAGGTCGTCGCCCTGTTAATGAGTTGCCAGGGCTGGCAGATCCAGGCTGCCACAAAGGTGATGATAGCGCCGCGTCGGATGTCGATGTAGTGAGGGAACAGACCAGCAAGGTCGATGCCCCCAGCCACGGCGTTGCCGCAGATGTTCTCGAAGCAGGCTGTCAGTGCGAACCCGAAGGCCAGAAAGAACACCCCAGCACGGGATTTAGAGGATCCATGACCGCTGTCCATCATCACCATCAACAGGTCTGGTGGGTTCCAGTACACTTCGCCGTATATTGTCTGCGCAGCGGAGGTGGTCACCAAGCCAATGAATGAGACAAGGACGCCTACAATCCAGGCAGACAGGATCGTGCCTCCGACGTAGTGTTTCGGTCCCTTTGCATACCGACCAAAGTCGCTCGAATTGGTGATACCCGCCGCAATTCCCCCAAGCATCTGGTTAATTCCCGCCATCATCAGCCACGACGAGTTCCTCCACCCGCCGGGGACGTTCTGCCCCTGCGTCATCAGCGGCCCGACACCCTTAGCCGTGGCCAGCGCCCAGGTCATCATGCAGAGCATGCCGATGCCGCAGTAGACGCTTGTGACTCGGAACGGCCACTTGAACTTCTCGGGCCGGATGAACAAGAACGGCGTCGAGACCACCCAGAACACGACAAAGCCCACAAACTCGTAGCCCGTGGTGACGGCCGCCATGCCCGCGGGGAGGAACTCGGGCATCTCGGCGAAGCTGGGCCAGATGGCCGTCAGGCACACGGCGGCGAGCCGGCCGCCGTTCCAGCACTGGATCGCGTTCCAGAGGAAGTTGAGCAGGATGCGCTGCAGCAGGGGGATGTAGCTGGCGCGGAGGCCCCAGGAGAAGCGGTTCTGGATCGTGAAGCCGATGTGCCAGGTGAGGCCGCACCAGGCGATGAGGGTCGAGAAGAGGGAGATGAGGAGCCGGCCGATGATGATGATCGCCATGGACTGGGAGACTGACAGGCCCTGGGTCAGGAAGGTGTTGGGGGACTGCCAGTTGCTGATGTTGAGGCTGGAGATGGTCCAGTACCCGAAGAATAGGAACCAGTCTGGGGGGAGTGAAACGTCAGCGTATGATTCCCTAGGAAAGGTGAGATGGGTGAGGCGCACTCCACGTTCTCCTCTCTGGCGGAAGAGGGATCAGGTCTCTGTTGCTCCATGAGTCCGTCTGCTCGTGTTTTGCTTCGTCGCCATGCAGACGAACCTTCTCCTTGATGCCTCCTAGTCCCGCCATGACGCCACCTTTTGCCATGGCTGCGAATGAAGCGTCAGGTTTTGGATTTGGAGAAGGAGGAAAAGAAAAGTCTACAGAGAGCGATTTTGCTACGGGGCACAGGGCTTAATTAGAGTAGATGAGCCTAGTAGTACAGGCCTTTGTGCAGTGAGACATTGGAGATATCAGCCCCTCACCAGAAAAGGGGGTGAAAGATGCGTGAACTGCTTCCCATCTTTAAGTTAGATTTCGAGTCGTACGAATCAGAGTCAAGCATCGAAGATAGACACATGACCTGTTCCTGGCTGCGAACCATATCTTTCGACTTCGACCATGAATTCCACATATTTTAGTAGGTCAGAGCATGATTCCGTAGCTCGGGCAATGGGGGCGGAGATAAACCGGCACTTCTTATCACTACCCCGATCGGCGCCCCCCGAGAAGTGCCGCCCGGCATGCGGGTTCCTTCCGAGGGGAGGGAGAACCCAGAGTCAGATTGTGACAGAGGTTGCACAAGGCGTCGTCTGCGTCCTGTTGTAGCGAGTGCTTGGCAATAAAAGCATTACATCCTGATGTGTCTAACTGGTTTCAAAGTGCACTTCGGGGTGCAGGACTATTTCTGTTTCTGTTTTCTTTTTTGAACAAAAGTCAGGTAATTCTTTTTCTTACGGAAAACTTGCTAAGTTAGTTTGTCAATATTTATTAGAAGGCTTATGACGCGACCAAGCGTAGCAAACACAGGTGCAACACCGTTACTTCACCAGGAGCAGTTCAAAACGTGCAAAAGTTTTTGCAGCACTAAACGTCAACCCGTAGACCAAGGATGGCACTGATCGCGAGTTTGGCAAGGGAGACTACAATTTGTATACAAACCTTATTTAAGGATACATGTGTGAGAGTCTGCGTTTTTCCTTCGATGGGCATCCATAGAACGTTTTATAGTGAAGTTGAGTCTGGCTTGGAATACGACGAGGGTGAGGAAGAGGATGAGGAAGAGCTCCCATGGCTATGACGACCAATTTAAAGCAGAACTTGTATATAACCTATGTCATGGGTAAATTGAGTTGTCGTTTCATAGTAATGAAATAGAATGTGCCAAAATTGAGACGGCTGATTCATACGACGACCAGATACTCAGGAATAGTGCCTTTGGTGTGATAAAGGAGCCAGTCTGATACTCCTACCCAGACCTGCCTCTGACCTTGCCCATTGTCTCCTCCGAGCATTTACCTAGACTCGACTTCAATGAACACGGAGAATGGTCAACAACATAAGGTTGTTTCTAATTTGGTTTATGTAGGCTCAGTGAATATCAAGTTATTACTCTAACCATTCTGCAGTGGGGAACAAGCCAATTTTCCAAGCAGAAGTGTGGCTTAATAGTCTAGTATGAGAATCTATGCTGGTTGCAGTAAACCACCCAGGCCCATGTATACCATGTGCTTTACACCTCAATCGCTTGCATCGAACTCGTCTATGACACTGACGGGTTTCACGAACTTCCCAAGTGGTTGATATTTGAGGTGATGTATGCCGAAGCCCTCAGGCCCACCAATCTCGATCCCCCTCTCTGAACCTGTCCATCTATCGCTGGCTGCAATCCCCAAAACAGTAACCAGGAGGCCATATCGGTACTCTGGGGTACCGATAGCCTCGCCGTTCTGCGCGTCGATGACGGAAATCAAATCTGGCACAATGCAAAGCACGTCCTCCTGCTTCTCTAGAGCCTCGCTATCGACTCCGTTGGCCTCGTGGCCACGCACCCTGATGGCCGCGATGTTCTCGTTCTTGAACGGGATCTTGATCAGCCCCTCGAAACGGCTTCTTCCTTGTTCACTCTTCAAGGCACCACTGTCTCCTTCCTTTGCCTCGGCCACGTCCATGCCCTCAATAAGACACTCGCCATAGACATGTCCCATCCTCAGCGTCCTCGTGACGCCCACAATCTTGCCCTTCCACAGGACCCTGGCCGCCCCGCTTCCTCCAACCTCTTTGACGATCTCTTCTGCGACCTCGTCAACAATGTTGGCCCGCCTCGCCTTCTCAACTGCCCTACCAATCCTCCACGCTGCAGATATGGTGTGTTCCACAGCCCACCGTCTTGTCTCAGCGCCAGATACGGGGCCCTCGGCACAGCCGGCATGTGAGCCCATCTGGCTAATCGCAGCCCGCAGCGCCCTCTCGACCTGCAGGTCGGAAGTGGCACTAGTCATGATGATCGTGTTCCCGTTCCCGTCGCACATGGACAGCGGACAGAAAATAGGCTGCCGCTCGTTGAACACAACAGGCGTGGTCTGCCACTTGGTAGGATACGCCCTGCCCATCCAGTCCCCGTCCACACACGGCAGGTCCATATTGCTCGACGCGCCGAGGATCATCCCCTGCAGCCCGTTGCCTCCGCCAATCTCGAGCGCGATCATGTGCGTCGCCCTCTTCTCCACGGGGAGTATCTTGCCCAGGTCGACCTGCGCCTGCATCATCTCGTCGCCCGCGAGCTTCTCGATCCCCACCGTCGGGCTGCCCATCCCCCCGCCGCACCCGACGCGGTCGCCGTCCGCCAGGTCGTCGGGCGACACGACGCGCACGCCGGCACCCGCGCGTAGCATCTGCCGCAGGCGCACCATGTGCGAGTAGGGGGACCCGCCGCCGCCGGTGCCGAGGATGTAGCAGCCCGTGCTGATCCAGCCGAGGTCTGTCTCGTTGACGAGCCAGACTCGGTTCTTGACTGTTGGGCGGTATGTGGTCGGGTCGACGTTGGTTGCTTCTTGTCGAGATACTGGCTTCTCCGTGCCGTTGGGCTCGGCAGTTGACCCATTCGTGCGGGCTCTCTTCTCGTACTGGTCCATGTCGTTGGTGGTTTGCTCTTCTTCGTTCGCGGGTGGGACGGTGGCGAGATCCGTCCTAGAAAAGTCGAAATCGCCAGCGGCGCGGACGATGAACCGTGACTTGTTGGCGATGTACTGCAGCGGGAGCGTTTCCATCTCGACGACCTTGACGGACTCGCGCGATGCACCTGCGGCAACTGTCTTCTCGGTGACCTCTGCCGAGATCTCATCCAGCAGCTTCTGTGTCGACTTGGTTTCAGTAGACTTGACTGTGTCGATCACGGCGCTGACTCTTGCCATGGCTGCTCCAATGGCATTGGCCACTTCTGAGTACCGGGGCTTGAGGACCTTGCTTGCGCCTTTCAGTTCATCGGGGGATATGACGGCACCTCCGCCGACAAGCAGGACTGGAAGATCCTCAGGGGAAGTCTTCATCATGTCGATGACCTTCTCTAGTTTCTGCTTGATGATTGCTCTCGTCTCGCTCAGCTCATCATCAGTCAGCTTTCCCTGGACGAGCGATGGATTGCCGATTTTCACATCAGCCCTGGCCAGGACGGTAGCATCCGTGGATGTCAACACGTTACCTCCGAAGACAATAGCCTCTTCTGTGAGTTTGTATCCCACAGAGTCCGGTCCCACAGTCGTAGGTTTACCATCTGCCCCTTTGCGGATGATTGAGCCGCCTCCGAGGCCAATGCTCTTGATATCAGGGCACGAGAAATTCATCCTCACTCCGGCGAGCTCGCTGTAAGCCGCCTGCTGCCTTGGGAACCCATTAGCGAGGAGGAGCCCGATATCAGTCGTCGTCCCGCCGATGTCGACGACCATCATCGCCTGGCCCTCCTGCTGCTCCTCACCTTGTATCAGGAAAGCGGCGCCACGCATCGAGTTCGTCGGCCCGCTGCTAAAAGTCCTGATGGGCAGCCTCGCGGCAATCTCCCCCGCGAGCAGTGTCCCATCGTTCTGCGTGATGAAGACGGGACAGTCCAGCCCCAGCCTCCTCACGGGGTCCTGGAAGGACCGGATCGTCCTGCGCGCAAACGGCAGGATCGCCGCGTTCAGGATCGCGGCGTTCTCCCGTTCCAGGAACCCCAGGTTCGCAACCTCCTTGCTCAGCACCACGTCGGCGTCCGCGCCGAGGACCTCCCTCACGATCTCGGCCGCCCGCTCCTCCTGCCGGTACACCGTGTCGATGGGGCTGAAGACGCCGTTGACGACGACGGCGCGGATGCCTTTGGCTTTGATGGCCGCGCACTCCTCCCGCACGGCGCCCTCGTCCAGCTCCCGGATCAGCACCCCGTCCACCTCGAGCCCGCCGTCGACGCTGGCCCAGCACCCCAGCACCAGCTCGCGCATGTCGCCGGGCCAGTCGACGCACGGCGGCGCGTGCTTGCCGAACGGCCCCGCGAGCCGCAGGACCGCGACCCTGCATAGCCTGTTCGCGTCCCGCTCCACGACGGCGTTGACAAAGTGCGTCGTGCCGATCGTCACCGAGGCCACGTCCGCCGGGCTGATGGGCGGGTCCGAGGCCGTGAACATGTGCGTGATGGCCGCGTTGATGCCGTCGCTCGGGTTCGTCGTCGTGGGCGCCTTGTGGTGGGCCAGTATGCCCTTGCTGGGCGACGAGGACTGCGACGGGTCGATTATGACGCCGTCTGTGTTGGTGCCGCCCACGTCGACGCCGATCCGGAGGCGCTTGGTTGTGTGAGGCGAGGCCATGTTGTTGGTTTGCTCCGGCGATGCTGCCGGTTGGCCTTCTGTTGTGGGATTTCTTTTTGGCGAGTGCTCGTCGATATCAGAATTGTGATCAAGGGCTTCCCTCATCCGTACGCGTTCGTGTGTAACATACCGCCGATGACGCCTTGCATGGCCTCTTGTCGTAATATAGTGTGGTCCTCTTCCCTTCGGGAAGGATCCGCATGCCGGGCGGCACTTCTCGGAGGGCGCCGGTGATCCAAAATACGATAAGGGAAAGTGCCGGGATTTCTCTATATCCTTGCCGTAAAAGTATACTTATATATTGTCTTTCGAGTCCTTTGAACATTTATCTGACTGATACTATGTGTTGCTTGATAACGACGTCCGGGTTGGTGCTACTAATGATGTGAAAGCAGCAGACCGTGCCCATCTCGCCGCCCGGCTACCGGCGGATCTGGACTTAACTTTCCCCTCTGGGCACTGGGCCCCTACCTCTGAATCAGGAGGATACCATAACAAAACACTTGTTTTCCGCAATTTCCATAGTGGTTACTATCAACTGAAACGAACATACAAATCGAGATTTCAAGCCATTGTCAAGAACACAAACGCACAATTTACAGGCCCCTTCAAAGAACGCATCCTTAGTGACCAACAACAAACTTACAGTACCAAAGCGTGGGGGCTAAGATGTCTAAAGACATCAAACCAAGACTGGTTAGTAGAGTCAGAAAACCAAACCGTCTTAAAGACAGATTTGACAGCCTCAATTGAAGCAAAACGCATATCGTCGTAGAGCAAATCCGTCATGTCCAGGACCGCCCTCTGCTCGTCAGCGGACACAGAGTGAGCCCCAGCAATAAAGAGCGGGAAGATGACGCAGTTGATAACCTTTGCCTGGCGCGGGATCTCGAAGATGCACGCGAGGCACGACTTGACGTGCTGCTGGACCAGCGCGTGCCGCGTCGGGAGGCCGCAGAGGGCCCTGTACAGGTACAGCAGGGCGGCATGCTGAAAGGCGCGGATCAAGGTGAAGGCGTGCACGGCTTCCAGCTCCGTGGCGGAGAGGACATCCGACTGTTCTGAGAACGTGCTCTGGCCGTCGCAGTCCTCGATCGTCAGCGGCGCATACACGGGGCGCAGGGCAGCTTCGAACTGGCGGACCCGCGCGATGGAGAAGTCCTCGGCCATGGTGGTGGTCGCCTGTAGGTACAGGCTCATGCCGGCCATCTCACGGAAGACGGACGCGAGGGACACCCTGCCCAGGGGGTCCCGCCCCCACCAGACCGGGCCCTGGTCGATGAGGTCCCAAACGCCGGGGGCAAAGGACGCGGGCCGGCCCCGGATGACGGCCGTCGTGAGATCCGTGGTTGCGAACTCCGAGAGAAGCATGTGCAGCGGGTCGGGGGCCTTCCTCAGCGCGGCGCGGATGCCGCCCAGGCGCTCGAGAATAGCTAGGACACCGCTGTGGTGGCTGGATGTCGAGGCCGACTTAATGGTGCAGCCCACGTAGCCTAGTATTTGTTAATCACCTGTTATGGATTCTGAAGCGATACATCCTGGAACATTCCAAAACATGACAGACGAGAACCGTGAAAGGACAAGAACGGGACTCACCGTCGTCAAAGTAGAGCAAGATGACGGCGAACAGGAGCACCACGAGTGTTCCAGTGCCCTGCACGTCAACGCAACAGCCGGCGATCTCGGTCCTCACAGCAGCCAGGCACTCGAGGCGGCGCTTCCCGGGGGCGTCGTGCCCACGCGAGCCGCCGTCCTGCAGCCGCCTGTGCGAGTCGGAGAGCACGCACGCCGCGAGGAGGACGACGCGGTGCTCGAGCGCGACGGGCGTCGGGGCGGCGCAGGGCTCCTTGGACGTGGTGAGGAGCGGCCAGACGCGGCGGTGGAAGTAGTCGAGGGCGCGGCGCTCGCACACGTCCAGGGACACGGTCAGGCGCGCCTCGCCCCGGGGGATGATGTTGACGCTGCTGCTGCTGCTGCTGCCGTACGCCGCCGGGGGCACGCGGCTGCTCGGCCGGGTGCTCCACCGTATCAGGCGGCTGTTGTAGTCGCACGTCGTCCCGGACGAGGCGCAGTGCCTGCAGACTGGCTTGGCCAGGTCGCATTTCACGCGGCGCTTCTTGCACGGCCAGCATGAGCCTTTGGTGGTCCTGATGCGGCGGTTTGCGGGCATTGTAGATCCCTTTTCTACCTTGCTTTACTCCTTCCGCTTCAGTAATTAAAGAGAGACTTTCGTTTGATGCCGAAATGGAACAAGGTAGCGCATTCGCCGTGGGACTGGAGGTTGCAGCGGGCGTCGATAGCGGACGACGTCTGTCGTTGTATCATGGCGGTTAATACATTGTGCTGAGATCTTCGCGAAACGTGGTGCATTTCTCAGGAATTTGAAAAGGCATCATCTCACATTCTCCATAACTATCAAGCACTGTCTCAACAGGGTTGATGGTCAAGTGTGTTATCCAAGTTCACAATCTCGACGTTGGCGCTTGCATGCGGCAGCTTTACTTGATGGAGACTAGAGTTCCGTATCTCGTTGTATATGGAATGGGCAGATTGGATGAACGTTTTGTGAGTTGTAAGTAACGGCTTTGATCCTAAAGATTGTTGAGGCAAAACCTGGGATAGTCACTGAGGAGTGTTGGAGGGGTAAATATATTAGACGCGACACTCGGTCAGGCGCTATCAGTAGTCCATGCGCTCCGAGTTGTAGTCGCATACAAATGCCGCATCCGGATTAGCCGCGGCTCCTGATACAGATCTCCGGGTTTTCTATTTGAGTACTACACTACAACGGGCTAGATAAGATAGGCAGGGGTCTGTTAAGATTCAGGGTACCGTGCATTAGTATGCTAATCAGGATTATTGATAGATTCGCCGATCATGCGGCCCATTGGGCGACGCGTATAGACTCAACGCCAGCTGTAGCCCCTTGTGGGGTTTAATGCACATGTGACCATCACTAACATTGAATAAGATGTAGGTTAGGATAGACTGAGAGGAGTTGCAAATTTCCGTGACACCATAGCCTTCTTTATTCCGTCCCCCTTCCCTCGGAGCACATAGTTGCAAACCCCTTAAAGCTTGCTGTCCCTGTTAACACAGCAAGACCCAGCAGACTCAGCCGCATTGGATGAAAAGGCATTCTTGGAGGTCTTATCGGCATCAACAACCGAAGGCACAACCCAGAGCGCCGGGTTCTTCTTGAAGAAGTTGGACGCCCTGATCATGACGCCGACCGGCTCGGCCGGCATGATGGGGAAGTCCTCGGTGCGCGGGAAGTGCGTCAGGCCGAACTGGATATAACACACGATATCCGTGTTCTCGATCGGCTCGTCCCGCGCGGCCCAGTCCACCACGGTCCCGTTGAAGGGGTGGCCCTCCCCGCCGCTCGACTGGCACACGTAGTCGCCCGCGGGGAACAGCTCGTAGTCCCTGTAGGGCACGACCCACAGCGCCTTGCGCGCGAACCCGGCCCGCTTCCACACGGTGCTGCCCTCCTTGGCGAGGATGGCCGGGCAGCTGTTGTTGAGGATCTTGTACGCGGCGGGCTTCTTGGACATGGCGCTGACGCTGTTGGGGTTGGTGATGTCCCACGACCGGCCCGTCTCGTGGCAGTAGTCGGCGGCGCCCTCGAGCGCCGTGCGGAGGGGCGTCTTCTTGCAGTAGAAGCCGTTGCCGTGCGGGTTCCCGGGTGACCCGAGGGGGTCGTCGGACAGCGCGGCGTCGTTCTGCACGACCGTGTTGTTGGGGCCGTCGACCTCCGGGTCCACTCGCAGGGAGAAGATGTGCTGGTGGTTGTGCGCATTTACGCGCGGCGCGACCTCAGCGCCGTACGGGGCGGCCGTCTCGCTGGGGTGCATGCAGTACGTGTTGAGCATGCCCGTCAGCTTGATCTCCAGCTTGTAGGTGCCGTCCAGGGTGAAGGTGTGGTAGAAGCAGTACTCGTAGTTGGCGGCCGTGATGATCTGCGAGATGATGAGCTTGCGGTCGCGGGCCGAGATGACGGTGCCGTCGCGGTAGTCGGTGTGCTTGTAGAGGAGGCCGTTGTCCTCCTCGTGGATACAGATCGCGTTCTTGAGTACGGCCGCCTCCCCTGAGCTCACCGCCATGACGGCGTCGATGTAGTGGATGACTCCCTTGCAGTCGCAGCCGAGCTTGAGGGAGTTGGTCATGAGGCCCGTGCCGTACTCGCCCACGTCAAAGGCGTGCTTGCGGTGGTGGGGAGGATCGGGGTTGCCGTACGGGACGACCATCTCGACGACACTGATGCGGTTGAAGAGGCTGCGCTCTCGGCCCTCGGCCTGGTCGTCGATGCGCACATCGGAGAGGACGATGCCCTCGCGGTAGTTGAAACCAATGTGCATCTTCAGCCCCGCCCAGAAGATCTCATTGCCGGACATACGGAACGAGACGCCCTGGGGCTGGGTTATGTCGATGGGCTTGAGCCTGCCCGGCTGGTAGTCGTTGCCGATGAAGGCAGGCATGTAGTTGTGCTCCCCCAGAGGCACCCTGGTGCGCTCGCCGTTGACCAGGCGGATGTCGACAGACAGGACCTCGGCCTTCTCCGTGTCGACGACAACAGAGAAGTCGAGCGGGTGGGCGTACTGGTTGTCGCCGGGCGAGTTGCGGTAGTAGACAATCCCCTGCTGCAGGCGGCGGTCTGTGCCCCAGCGGTGGTCGAAGCCAATGGCCCACGCGTCGATGAAGACCTTTGACATGTCGTGGATGCCGATTTCGCGGCACGCCTCGATGACCCGGGGGTCCTTCCGGGTGACGTTCTCGCAGATGTCGAGGTCCTCCAGGGTGAGAGTTGGAGCAACGTCGGTGACGTCCTTCCAGATCTCCACCTCGGAGCTCTTCAGGTTGACGACGACCTCGGAGACCTGCGAGCAACCGAGCTCAATGACGATTGCAAACGCGCGGCGGTCCGGGCGAGGGGCGCAGCCTGACTTGAAGGCTGCATACTCGTTCTTCTTGGGTTCGCGAAGAGTGAGGCAGTTGAATTTCAGCGTCTTGGGGCTGGCATACTCCTTGATGAGTCTGGCAGCGCTCTGGATCTCTTCAATCGATAGCTGATCTATACGCACAGTGAGAGTCAGCTCGAGATCTATGACTGAGTCTTGCCAGCAGCCACTGATCATAATCAATTGATGTCCCTTCACCTACCGAGAGGATGTGCTGAGAGCTGCGTGGACAGGTCTGGAGCGGCGTCGCTGGGCTCTTCCCGAAAGATGGTGTAGCCGGCTATGGAAGAGGTGTCTGCAATCATGATGAGGGCTGTCTGGACTGAGCGACTGTGCCATACGAGTGTCTTTGTGGGCGTCGACCAAGGTCGAGTGTTGATAGGGAAGGGATCAGTGATGCCGTGAGGCTCAATATTCAAGTGGTACTGAGGATGGTGAGCAACTTGTTTGAAGATGTCTAGTCTGGGATCTGAAGGAGGAAGAAGAAATTCCACGATCAAGTGTACTTGCTTGTCCCTAGTACTTATAGTAGGGAGACTGTTCTCGGCGTCTACGGGTAATTCAGAAGAATCCCAGGCTAGCTGCTGCCGGATGTTGGAATCATCCCGATGACAACATTAAGTAATCGTATGATAGACTCAGGTATGCAGTTGATATCATGTACACTGTAGCAGTGGTCCACACCGTGGTCCACCGGGATCCCATTGCTAACCGACGATGACCATTTTACCAATTCTGTCACCGGTGCCCATTGTCCAACCAAACACAACGCCGTCGGGCGGGACCCTCCAGGGAAAACGGGTCTAGCTTGTCCCTCGCCTCAGCGAGTCGGGGCTCGGTGCGTAGGATCGGGACTGGACCGGAGGCGGCCAGGACCGCTGGGCCGCTTGACTCGCACAGGGGGGTTGGACACTTTGCATGCCGGATCGGGTAAGAAAATCGACCACGCTCTGCCCGCATGACCAGGCCGTCCGTACGCGCAACCCTCACTATCTTCTGTAGCGTGACGCGATTCCGGTGGGCCGGTCCTGGTCAGAGCCGATTTCCCCACACGCTACGGTAGCGGCTATCGTTCCCAAGGGTTGGCACAGGGCGGCCCCGGTCTTGAAACGAACTGTAACGTGCGGTGCCATCGGTGCCACAGTACCTGGAAGATCCTCGATTACGCTGGCTTCAGGCGCTGTCTTCACTGCGAGCTGGGCAAGAGATCTATCACAATAATTCATCTGCAAACTTGAATGTAGTCTTGAAAGTTCATGAGAAGAAAAATTGTATACATGAGCTAATCTAAGTTACGCATCAGCTTTTCTGAGGTAGTACAGGTGAAAGAACAAGCTCCGCATTCTGCGCCTCAATAATACGCTCCGCCGCATCGTGTGTAGCCAGATACGTGTGACGCCCCTTGAACACCCAAAATCCCAAAGTGACAACCAACATAACTCCAAAAACAGCGACGGCATAGTTCATATCGGCCGGGGCTGGGTTAGGCTCGGTTGGGAAGAAAAAGAAAACACTAGTAATAGTGCAGTATATGACGGAGACCACGTTGGCGAAGGGGCCGAACCGGCCCAGTGTGAATTCCCCCGGCGGGAGCTTCTCGCGTCCGACAATGAGGATTGTCGCGATGGGCATGGCGTAGGAGATGGTGAGAGCGACGGTGCTGACGCTCAGGATCGCCTCGAGCACCGTATTGGCAAAGATGTAGAGAATGCTCACGAGACCGATGAGGCCGCCCTGCAGCCACAGGGCGCGCGCCGGCACCTTCCAGGTTTCGTTGACCTTGGAAAAGTAGGCACTCCATGGTATACCGCCGTCCCGCGCAAAGCCCCAGGTGAGGCGTGAGGACGTCGTGACGATGCTCACAGCCTGACCCATCCCGTTGAAAACAAACAAGGACAGGAGCACTGCGGCGCCCTGCAGCCCAATGGCTCCGTGGACGAGATCCACGAAGGGAAGACCAGTCGGGGGGTCAAGGACGGTGTCGAGGTCCTGGATACTGAAGAGACATGCCACCATGAAGATGAAGCCAGTGACGGCGCCGAGAACGACCGAGAGCCAGATGACGCGCGGGATGTTCTTGCGGGGAGCCGGGATCTCCTCTGCGAGGTGTACCGCCGAATCAAAGGCAGTGAGGCCATATGCGGCCTGTACGAGGCCGGTGAACCAGGCCACGCCGTCTCCCCAGCCGGTCTGGTTGATCCATCGCCCAAAAACAAACGATGCCGGCTGGAATTCCAGGTCGTCCCTCACGCCGACGGATATGAGCAACGCCAGGCAGAATATAAAGAAGAGCCCGATGAAGCAGACGCCGACGAAATTGTTAAAGGCGGGGAGGATGGCATCCCGACGGCAAGCGACGAGATTGACGACTGTAACCACGAGCGTAACCCCAATATAGAGAAGAAAGTTGATCCAACCCACACCAGCCGGTGCCCAGTCCTGAACAAAGAGGACCTTCATGCTGAGGATAAAATTGGTCATAAACGCAAGCTGCGACGCCGACAGCGTCCACCAGCCAAAAGTGTTGATCCACGCGCAGAGGTACGACGCGAAGCGACCCGTCGGGCCAGGGCACAGCCGGTACACCCAGTACGCCTGCCCCAGGGCGGTGGGCATGCTGCTGCAGAGCTCGCCGAGCGACACGGCCACGCACACGTTGCAGAGCATGACGAGCACGAGGCCCCAGAGGATCGACACCGGCCCGCCGCTCGTCAGGCCGCTCGAGAGGCCCTGCGCAAAGGTCGACCAGGTGCCCAGCACCGACAGGGCGAGGAAGAGCATGCTCGTCGTGCTGAACTTGCGCGAGAGGGCCTGCTCGTGGCCGAGGTAGGTGAGCTCGCGCGCATCCTGGGCGGCTTGTTCTGAGGTCTCGACTTGGTCCGGTGGGGTGTTCGATTCTGGGTCTTTCGACATAGCTTGTATTCGAAAATGGGAGGAGAGACGGGATGGAAGGGCTGCTCGGATGGTGGGTTCAAGGCTCGGGATGCTTTGGTGTAGGCGTCGGCAAACAGAATTGAGGGACTTTTCCTGGCACTCTATGAAGAGGCAGGGAGCCAAAGGGTTTTCTGAATTATATAGTAGGGCTAAGTAGATTGAAAGTGTGTTCATGTCCTAGGAGCTTGACGCAAGAGCATGGTGATGGCTATCTTTTGTGATTTCTTCTAACGCGTCTCAATCCAGTCAATGAGATACCGCTGACTTGTCTATTTCCTTCCACCACTATCAATTACGCCCCACCCATGTCGATTGCCGATATGGTATACCTGTGTGGCGCTGGTGCACGTATAATTGCAGATAGTAAGACGTTAGATCTCATTACGTACGACCGGGTGTGACTGGGAGATCCGAATTGCGGAGTAGTCTAGATCTGCCTCTAAAGTATACAGTATCATAATAAGTGCCCGCCAGTTAAGCTTTGGTCAAATTTCTTTCCCTTTTCGGCAACGGGCTCCCGCCAGCGATAGCGTCACAACCAGACTGGCACAATCCTAGTGTGACGCCCGGTGGGTGGGGTCGCCAGGGTGCCCGTTGACGAGTCAGAGCAGTTCTTTTGCGGCACGAACCACAAGGACAACTTGGTCGTATTTTCTTTCCTATTTCGTCCTACCTAGTGGGTCCAGTTGGGACATGACGTCCACTGGTGTCTACGACTTCGTGATTTGTTAATGATGAAGAACAACTTTTTCACGGAGGAAGTTGAAGCTCGTTCAGGGCTGAGTGGACAGACTACTTTCCTCTCCCCGTGACAATTTCTCTCGTCGTTCTCCCCATGGCTTCAGTTGAGCTCACTGCCCCTAATGGGCGGACATACCTCCAACCCACAGGACTATTCATCAACAACAAATGGGTGCAGTCGTCGGATGGAGGTAAGATTGCCAGCATTAACCCCACGTAAGATGTTTTCCCCTTCCGCTGATCACACGAGAGGGTTTCTTTGCTAACACCACATGGGTACAGCAACGAGGAAGAAATAATCTCGGTCTCCGCTGCAACAAGCCAAGACGTCGACAAGGCCGTACAAGCAGCACGAGATGCCCTGCAGCACTCAAGCTGGCAGGACCTGCCTGGCACGGACCGCGGCAAGCTCTTGGGGAGCCTCGCCCAGCTCATGGACGACCATCGGGAGACCTTGGCCACAATCGAGACCTGGGACAACGGAAAGCCATATTCAGTATCGCTCAACGACGACCTCACCGAGGCGGTCGAGACGCTCAGGTATTATGCTGGCTTCGCAGATAAGGTGTTTGGCCAGGTGATAGAGACGACGCCCGAGAGGTTTGCCTACACCGTCCGCGAACCCGTTGGAGTATGTGGCCAGATCATACCGTCAGTACACTCCTGCTCCTCCGTCTCATCTTCACGCTGCTCCTCTGTCCAATGTGTCCTGCAACACAGCAGTAACCATAAGCTCATGAACTTTGACAAAACAGGTGGAATTATCCCTTGGCAATGGCGGCCTGGAAGCTCGGCCCCGCCCTGGCCTGCGGCAACACAGTAGTCCTCAAGCCAGCAGAGCAGACCCCGCTCTCCATCCTGTTCGTCGCCAACCTCGTAACCGAAGCCGGCTTCCCACCTGGGGTCGTAAACATAGTCAACGGCCTCGGCGCCGTCGCAGGTGCAGCCCTCGCCTCCCACCCAGACGTCGACAAGATCGCCTTTACCGGCTCCACGGCCACAGCAAAACAGATCATGAAGATGGCGAGCGGCAACTTGAAGAACATCACGCTCGAGTCGGGCGGCAAGAGCCCGCTGATTGTGTTCGACGACGCCGACCTGGACCTGGCGGCCTACTGGGCTCACGCGGGCATCATGTCGAACCAGGGCCAGGTCTGCAGCGCGACGTCGAGGATCCTGGTCCAGGGCGCCGTCTACGACGAATTCCTAGCAAAGTTCCGAGAGCAGGTGACCAAGATCTCCAAGGTCGGCGACCCCTTCGACGAGAGCACCTTCCAAGGGCCCCAGGTCTCCAAGGCGCAGCTCGAGAGGGTGCTGGGCTATGCCGAGGTCGGCAAGCAGGAAGGGGCAAAGCTTGAGCTCGGAGGCAAGCCTTTTTCCTCCGACGGCAAGGGCTTCTTTGTCGAGCCGACGGTCTTCACCGGCGTCTCCCTGCAGATGAGGATCTTCCAGGAGGAGGTGTTTGGCCCCTTTGTTGTCATCAGCCGCTTCGAGACTGAGGAGGAGGCTTTGGCTCTCGCCAACGGTACCCAGTACGGCCTTGGGAGCGCCCTCTTTACTATCAACCTCACCCGTGCCCACACCGTGGCTAAGAAGATCCAAGCTGGCGTGGTGTGGATCAACTCAAGTAATGATAGTGACTGGCGGGTTCCCTTTGGTGGCGTAAAGCAGAGCGGCATTGGTAGGGAGCTCGGCGAGGCTGGTCTCGCTGCCTACTCAACTATCAAGGCCGTATATGTGAATCTTGCTACGCCATCGAAGCTTTAGATGGCGATGTTTTACACAAGTTAAATTGGCCGTCTCAACCACGCTGTTGATATTGTCCTCGGAATGTCTGTGCAATGTTGGTTTGTGGGTCACCTCAAATTGAAGAATCACATTTCCGTCCATTTGGCACAGAGGTATCACATATCACTCTCGGGGATTGAATCAGCTGTAAGGTCCACTGGGAGTGCTGTTGGTAGTGCTGTTGCGATTGTGATTTGAGCTACATGGTCTGTTAAGTAGAATATATGCCTCATGGGGAAGGCCATTCTTGCTCTTTGGAATATTACCAAGACCATTTGACGCCCAACCATATTCAAAATCCCCACAACACACCGGACGGTGGATGCGGTGTGGGCATTTCCAAATAGATATTCTCCGTACAACTGATGGTCTACGTGCAAATCAAGTACGTGAGGAAGTCGCCAAGTACGAGAACGATCTCCAAATCACCCGAAAGTACAGAGCAAGTTGGGAGCTGGAGAATCCCGAGGAGGACGATAGTGACAAATGGCGCAGGCGACAAAGGCATCCGCATGATCCTGAACTGGAAGATATATACATATTGTAGCGTTTGGCTAGGTATGAAAAGATTGGTTGAATTTAGTAACTCATAACTTTGACCATTCTCGTCTATTAAACATTTAATCTTCGTGGTAGGATCCATGGATTCTAGCTAGGGAGAGACTAGCCTACCCATTTTCTTCTTCTGAGTGCTCGTACTACCCTAGGGCACATACAAATTAATGATCTGCTTTCCAACTGTTTAAGGTCCTACCAGATTATAAGATGACAACTTAATTTATCCATGACACAGGTTATACCCGAGCTGTGCCGCATCCTATCCGGCCGTGCTGAGCCCGGCGGCCGACACGCAGGCGCTCGACTGGTTCCGCACCCCGGCGCGGCTGAGCGTGAGGGGGCCGGCTGCCCGCTGGGTATGGACAATCTATCTCCGCCTCGTGAAGCCAAGCAAGGCAATGGATCTCTGGTAGTACTGTGCCCGCGACCTCGATGTGGCCGAGGCTGCTAGTTCCACGCGACCATGTTAGACCCGGCCGGCCCGGAGTGGTATGGGCGGCTCCTCAAGGCGGCGGTGTCGGGGATTTCGGAGGTGGCAATGGAGATTGCACGGACTGAAGGTATAGTTGTTCAGCATATGGCCTCGGATGGAAAATACGCTTGAGGGAGAAAGACGTGAGTTATTTAGGAGGGAGTGGGAAGCCATTACTGGCGACCGTCCAAGATAGTAAAGAGGGCTACTATTCTTCGTCTTGCTAGTACCCACGGGGCAAAGAGACTGGATATTTCGATGAAGCATTTTCACTTTCTCCCCGTAGTAGACAACATGTCTTCCGAGAAGGAGGGCTAATTAGCCTTCTGCACTTGGAAACATTCCAGTCTCCATTTGAAGACGTGGGACACAATTCCCAAGGTTCCAGGAGACGCTGATGTACACATCACTTGTGAATATGCTACATTGTGACACTATGAACGAGTTCCGTTTTAAAAACCACGATGACTTCGTACATCACCTTCGGAGCGTTTCACGTGCTACTCTCTTCACTACAAGTGAGCCGTGGGGTCAAACAGCTGCATGCAAGAAACCTAGCTGCTGGCTCGCTACCGGCTGATCACGTAACCCCTGGACTTAGACCTGACTGCATATGCGAGGAAGCCGTGGCCATGGTGAGAGGAATGTTCTGGTACCTGGTTCGCCGGATAAACACCAATGAAGAGCAAGTAGCTGTACCTGGGGGTCCACCTACACCCCGGACCTGCAGATAGCTGGACACGAAATTTCAACAACTGGGTGGCATCCGAAGAACCCCACCACACCCATTTGCTAGATTTAGCGGTCTTGGTCATCCCGCACCTCCTGAACGAGTACCTGCCCTCTGCGAGAGCGAGTAGTGTCTTGAACTTCAGGGATAGGTCATGGCTTTTAGGCCTCTTTCGGCCTGTAATTTGAGATCAGGCCTCTTGTTAGCCTCACAGCAGCCTCTTATAGAGCCTCTTGTGGCGGTTCTCGGACTATTTGGTCACTTTTGTCTGTTGCGGTGACGTATCGCGGGGCAGAAAGGTGCATGCAGGCCACAAACCAATGGAACGGGACCAGTCTTCCAGAAGAGGGTATCTTGCCTTGAACCTACACCTGCCCAACGGTGTCAGACAGGTCTCACCTACCCTTGAGTATGTGTCGACATATGGGTGTATTTGGCCATTGTAGGAGTCAAATAAGCTACTGCGTATTCACTGGACACGCCGGGACTGCACTGTGCATGGTGGGTGAGAGCTGGTCTTGGCGTCTCTTGAACCGTGACATGCTCCCTATAGTCATAGAGTCGGTACGGCCATATGAAAATCAACTGTTAATTTTGCAGACGCAACAGCCTCGCATAATCAGCTGGGAGCATAAATCTACGCAAGCGCGAGGCAAAGAAGCCCAGGAGATGGTGGCAGAGTACCCGCCTCGCTGGGCAAGCGGTTTGAAATGAGCCTCGACCTCCTCCTCCCACGCTGCTAAGCCTCCCGAGGTCATGCCCAACTCACGAAACAATCAACCTTCTCCTTCCACACTGCTAAGCCTCCTGAGCCCAGGCCTCGCTCTCGAAATGACTCTCCAGACGCCTCGACAAGTGGGTTCGCGGAGGATAGAAACGCATTTGATGCTCGCCATGCTCGCACATAAAGGCAGGTAGCTCGCCCGGGACTTGCCCTCTTCATACAGCGTTCACCATCGGACTCCCTGCCTGGTGTTGCTAATTCGTGGCGACATCTGACATTGGAGTTGCTTTGTCGTTGGCATCAAGCTCATGAATCTTTTGGTATGTTTCCCTGTGCGCGAATGTTGTCGCAGAGTTGGTCACTTAAACTTTAATGCTCAAGTGCTAACAATCTGCAGGGGCCAATGCTTCAGTGGAACAATCTTACCAGCACCAGCGACTCGGCACCAACCAGGCCCCACTGCAACCCGCCTGCGCTAGGCGGGTAGATGCAAGATGCATTCTGAAGGTTCGAGTGCGTTTAATTTCGCTCCGGCCCCAGAGTACAGCTTTGCTCCTTCGCAATTCGCAGGTCTGATCCATCAGGATCAGCAGCAGCCACCTGCATTTATTGACTCTCGTCGATGGGGATACACGAACCACGACAACTATGTCGTGCAGGATGCCCAGGTCGTCACCAGTTCCCCGGGTTCTGGGCCAGTGTACCCCCACCTCCACCCCCAGGGCCGCGCTGTCGCCGGTCCCGCCGGTCCCAGCAACCTGGCTCGCGTGGGGGTTGTGCATCACAGCACCCATCAGCAACTGAACCAACCATACAGTTATGGCTTGGTTGCACCGCCGCATCAGGACCACACCCCATACTACTCGGCCGCCTACAACACCATTCCGGCATGGTTCCCTGATGGCGAAGCTCGAATAGATGATGGCTCCTTGTCCAGTGTCTCCTCGCCAGCATCGCTTGCCCTAAGTAGCCCCCCAGCATCGGCAGCGAAGCAAGAGAAGCCGCACAAATGCGTCGAATGCCCGTCCGGGAAAAGCCGCTTCGCCTCAGCCAGGGACCTGCAACGGCACCGGGACACTTCCCACAAGAACGATGAGACCCGGATGTACGTCTGCTGGTGCGGGGGCAGGGGCCACCAGACGCCTCGCAAGGACAACCATCTCCGCCATGTCCAGTCGTGCAACAGGCAGCTGTACCCTGACTACTACACCTGCATCTGTGGCCGCCAGAACTCCGGCAAGGACGTCCATCTGACCCATGTCCAGAACTGTGGCCGCACTCGCACCCACCGTCCCCGTTCGACCTGAACTCCTGGGGCACCTGAGATGGGAGCCCGGGCCAGGGACATGGCGTTTAAGTGGCTTCTGGTCCGGTTCAGTTGGGACGCGATTTGTCGTTGATGTTGCTATTGTCCTAGCAGCAACTAGGCTGAGATTGTGGTCCGTATTAGCGGTTGGCTGGCGTTGTGGAGTCTTTTGGCGAAACCACAAACACAGAAGAAAAAAAAAAGGGAGCAAAACACGCAAGGAGAAAAGAAGAGGAATAAATTGAAAACATGACGGCAGGATGTTCGCTCTTTAGGTGCTTACAATAGCAAACAACCAATTTCCTGCATATCCTGTCGTCGCCTGATGTCCATCTGTGCTGAAAATATCGAGATGAATGTAATATTCGCCCCTCACTCCATCGCCAATGCCCCCAACGTCCTCCACATCATGCAAGGTGGTGTCTGCACTTCTCTTGGAGTAGATTTGAAGTCAGTGCTGGGCGCCAATGTCAAGGAAAACAAGGCTCTATTTCCGCCGATAATGGGTACTTACTCCGAAGGCACTCCTAAGGAACCATTCAAACTGTTCTTCGAGCACCACACATAGTCAATGCTGGTGCAGCATGCTGAAAATCTGTACTAATTAGTCGTACGACTAAGGCACCACATTTCAAAGTCACTGAAGAGAGGAACATACGGCATTGGGTGATTCTCAAGCTCAATCAAGGATTTCTATCTGCAATACTGCATTTGAGAGTGGAAGACTGCATAATAGTTGATGCACTTCCCCTTCCAGGTAACCCCACCAAGAGCACAGCAATACCGGTATTGAGAGCTAAATATGAACCTGCTGCGACGATCGCGTAGCCTGCTGAAATCAAGCGCAATAAATTACGTAGCTCATCGGAGATGACTGCCACTCCCGGCGCATAGCTATCTAACCTTGGGAAACCTAAAGCATGCAATACGTTGACCTGAGACTTACTGCTCAGAGTCCACACATCTCAATGGTGAAGAGAACCAGCTCTAGGCAGGCCCGAATGCCAGGAGGGGCGCAGATCTCGGATTCGTGACCTCGGAAGGGGCCGTTTCCCTATACCATACCACTATAGACTGCCTGCCTAGGCACGAGGACACGGGAGATTGAACTATTGATACAATATTGTGTTTTCCAAGACGACTTTGCCCTGTGCCATGCAATGCACTCCGTAACTTTGAAGTATTAGAGGGAAATTCCAATACCTTTTGACAGCCATTCTCCACTTCTTTCACCAGTTCGCAACCCCAGAGCCTACGACAGTCGCAGCCCCCCTCGGAAGCATTTCAAATACCGATGATTGGATGATCAACACTACTGAAATACGAGGCGCGATCCCCTGCTGAGGCCTAACTGCACGGGCGCGAGGCTTATCTGCGAGGCCTATTTTCGAGGCCTATTTGCGAGGCTTATTTTCGAGGCTTATTTTCGAGGCCTATTTTCGAGGCTTATCTGTAATAAATAACTGCAATAAATATCTGCGAGGCATATATGTGACACTTGGAAAAGTTCTAGGCAGAACTGTCCGGCCGCTCGTTGATTCGCTGGATTGGATTCCGTAAAGCTTGCCAGGTTGGCGAGATGAAATCTCGTCCGCCATACCTATAAGAGTAATAAGTTCTCTGCTAACTTCAGAAAATTTCGACTCTAGTCCTTACTAGGAAGCTTGAGGCTCTTCAGAATACGTTTCTCTTAGCACCAATAAGATCTCGTCCTGACCGCCTTGGTCACAGCCTTGCGAGGTCTAAATGTGTGGAATTATATATAAGGTGTTTGAATAACAACCATCGAAGCATCAAGGCAAATACCATTGCAAAACTTCATTCCCATCTCAAACATAATGGCCAAGTATCACCTATCCTGTTCAACGAATACGTATTCCTACCCTGATGTATGTCTGCTGTCCCCCAGCCTTTTTGAGCATCTCTCAAGCCTATTCACGACGATTGTTGACAGAAGAGATTCAGAATGCCAGGAATTGTGTGTTTCCACAGTCCATACGAGACAACCCAAGGATCCCTTTTCGAGGAGACACGGACGTCTGCCTCCACGGGAAGAAAGACACATATCGCATTAAGTCGCTCTGCCAAGATGAGGGGGACTTGATGATATATTCAGTGGAGAACGGTCAGGGCAATATACTGCAGGCACAGAAATTTGAAAAGTGCTATCTTCCAAAGCAATTATATTGCTCTCGCAAGAGGAGGCTGTCCAGAATGAAGAAGGCCGAGATGGTGCTGGATGAGATCCAGATGGATGGTGCCAAATACTTCATCACGCCCATGCCTGGCGCTGTTGTCAGTGAAAAAGATACTGCTTGGCTGGTCGACGTCGAGATTGAGGGTGAAGCCGAAACGCAGCTTGAATTTTCCGCAGAAACCTTTCCACCTCTTGGTGTTTCGGATAGGAAGCGGTATGATGGACGTATTCAAGGGGAACAGTGTGGGAATATGCATCTTTCATTCGCGGATGCCATTCGACATACAGGGGTGTCTTGTGAGCCTGCGAACCCCCTATCCAGAAGACTGATACTTTGAACGGAGGAGCTCTGGTTTGGAAATATTCAACGGTTTCTAGCTGATTGCCCTAATATTCTCATTTCGATTGATCGGCCTACTCACATCATTCTTCTGTGTCAGAAGTTGGGGAATTGTTTCGGGGACTGTTTCTGCAGTCAGCATGGGACTTGTGTGCTTCAGCATGGACTTGTTTCTCGGACATTGCACAAGATTGTAACATGTCGGCATGATTTGGAAATGATTGAATGGCCGCAATCAAGGCAAAACGATTTTCAAATGTGTCCCTATGGACTGGTGCATGTCGGCCTGTAATGCATGTAGGGTAGTTCATTGGTTTGACACTGGACTTGTATTGTATAGAGATCTTGACAATCGTATCTCGGGAATTCATCCATGGGCCCCTGCAAAAAATGGAAATCGATGCGGCGTAATGTCTCACCACTGAGTGCCTACCTAGGTACTCAGGAGTACCACGGCATCAATGGTATTCCTCTCTCAGTCAGCCTAATATCATGGCGGCATGGTGATGGACAAGCGACAACATGATATGACCGTGCTTTTGACGCCGAGAAACGAATGTGAAGTCAGACACTTCGAGACCAAGTCGAAATACAACAAAACCCCAGAGCTGAAGACAAAGCTCTCAAATGTATCATCGAGGAGCTGAACTGAGAGATATGGCCCCATCCCCGCTCGAAGAAATGCCCACAGTGAGCGAGGATTTCACCACCCCCCTGTAAAAACATGACTCTTATAGCGTATAAACTAATACTTAATACGAGATCTTAGCTATATTAGCTAAATTAGGTGGAAAAGTAAGCTCTTTAATTAATTAAAGGTTAGCTAAAGCTATAGCTAATAAATATTTATAATTAAAGGGCCCTACCCCTTTTAAATAAACTACTTAATATATATATACTTAACCTTCTATTCTTATAGGTTATAAGCCTGGGTATTTATTTAATTAAAATAATAAAATCAAATCTTAATTACTTATTTAAAAAGACCTATATTATATAACTACCCTTATTATTATTATATCTTATCTTAATAATTTAACTCTATAACGCTTTTACCAACTTATTAAAAAGTATCTTATTATTAATTACTTAATTAAGTATATTAATAAGCCCTTAATTAATTAAATCCCTTTATTTAATAATATCCTATTAAACTTATTTTATAAATTAAGTATAATAACTATACCCCCCTATATCCACTTAAAACATTTAATTATATCTCCTTTAATAATAACCTAATCCTCTTAAAACCTATATTATTTAAAAGCCCTTAAAGAGATCTTTCCAACTATATTATTTTTAATTATAATTTCTCAATTATTCAACCATTAAAATAATTCCGCTTCCTATATTTTTAAATCCTCTCTTAATAAATATTAACGTTTCCTTAACCTTTATATTCTCCCTATAGCTATTCTTAATAAATTTAATATCCCTTAGCTTTCTAAAATTAAGAATTACTTATATTAAAGTATAAAAGCTATAGCTTTCTTTATAAAAAAAGAAATAACTAAAAATAACTAAGATTTTCTCGATATTTTAGCTATAAATAATAATAAGGCTAAATTCTTTATAATCCTTATATATAAGAAAGGTCCTTTTATATATATAAAAAATAAAAATATAGCTTTTAAAGCTTAAGAAACCTTAAAGAACCTATATAAATTTAATAAATTTACTATAAAATATTTAATTTTTAAGAAATTTTTTAATATTATTTTTAAAAAATTTAATATTATAAAAGAATATTTAAATAAAGTTAAATAATTAATTAAAGATTTAACTATAAATAATATAGCCCTTTTAAAATAAATTATTATAATTTAAGTTTTAAATTCTTTTAATAAAAATTATAAGGGATTTATATAAAATATAACTTAAAGTTTTAAAAAAAACCTAAATAATTATATAGTTAATATTTTATTTATTAATTTATTAAATAAATTTAAAGAAAAAGAAAAAATTATTATAAAAGCTTTTATATTAAAAGAAAATAAGTAAAAAAATAAATATCCCTCTAAATATAAATAATATTTTAATTATAAAATAAAGGGCTATATATAAGAAAATTATTATTTTCTTTTTTTAAAGAAAGCATTAAATTCTTAAAGAATAAAGAAAAATAAAAAAGAAAATACTTATATATATAAGCTAAATATATTAAGATATAAGTAAGAAAAACTTTAGAAAAAATTACTCTTAATCCTTATAAATTTCAAAGATTCTAAAGATAATTTAGAGAAATAGGAAGAAAATTTTAAAAAAATTATTATTATTATAAATCCTAAGGAAAACTTTTTTATAAATTTAAATTTAATTAAAAATATTAAAGAAATAAACCTATTAGATCTTATAAAGGTAAATAATACTTATATACCCTATATATATATAATAATTAATATAAAAATAAATAATATAAATTAGGAAAAGAATTATTTAATTAAATTTATAATAAATAACAGAATAAATATAATTAGTTTTTATAATATATATTTATTTTTTATTATAAAATAAGTAAATAAATAAGTAAAATGGGAAAAAGTAAGCTTTATATATATTAAATATATAAGGGAAAGTATTATATTATTCTCTAAAAATAACTTTTAATTAAATATAAAGAATATATATTATATACTTACTTTAAATATAAATATTTTAAGTTATAATGCTATAAGTTATATAATAAAAATAAAATTAAATAATAATTTTATTAAATTATATTTTAAAAAATTATATAAACTTATAGCTATAAGATATAAAAGAAATAGCCTATATTATATAAAGATTTTTATAAATAAAAAGAATTTAAATATAATTAATATTACTATATTTAAGTTTAAAGAGATAAATATATTTTAAAAAATATATAAGTGGCATTGTTATTTAAGGTATATAAGGTTAATACCTTTAATAAAAATATTAAAAGAAAATAAAATAAATATAAAAATATCCTTTAAAATATTAAAAACTTTTAAGTATAATATATACTTATAAGCTAAATATATAATTAAATAAAATAAAAAAAGTTTAAATATTAAAGAATATAATATACTTAAAAGGATATATAATAATATAAGTAGCCCATTTATATTTACCTTTAATAAATATAAATATTATATATTATTTCTTAATAAATAAACCCGCTATTTATATAGGTATTTACTTAAAAATAAAAACAAAGCTATAAATGCTTTTAAAGACTTTATAAATAAAAAGGAAAATAATACTTTAAATAATAAAAAAATAAAAATAAAAAAAATATTTATAAATAATAAATTTAAATATATAAATAAAAGATTTAAAACTTTATTAGGAAAATATAATATATATCACTATACTACTCCTATATATATAAAAAAACCTAATAGATCTATAGAAAGAATAAATTTAACTATAATAAATAAAATTTAAAGTTTATTAATAGCCTTAAATATACTATATATATTATAGGGAAAAGCCTTTTAAATAGCTATATATTTATATAATATTACCCCTTATATAGCTTTAAATTTATAAATATTATATAATAAGAAAAATAATAAAAACCCTTATATAAATAATATAAAAACTTAAGGTTTTATAATATATTATAATAATAATAAATATAAAATAAAATTAAAATTAAGAAATAAAAAGGGTATTTTAATAAGTTTTATTCCTAAAACCTATATATATAAAGTATAAGATATAGAAAATAAAAAACCTACTCTAGTGTAAGATATTTAAATATTAAAAGGAAAATTCCTTGAAAAAGATAATATTTTAAATAATAAACAATTACAAGATAATAATAATAAGGAATTTAATAATAATAATAATAATAATAATAATAAATCTTTAAATAAGGAAGAAACACCTATAGAAGATAAAATAATAGTTAAAGGCTCTAAGGAAGTATATTTAGCTATAAATACCTTTATAAGCAATATAATAAATAAATTTAATAATTCTAATATTATTCTTACAGCCTTAACTATAAAAAAACCCTCTAATATAAAAGAAATATTAAATTCTCCAGAAAAAGACCTATAGCTAAAAGCTATGCTTAATAAAGTAAATAGCTTAGAAAATCAAAAGACTTATAATATAATAAATCTACCTAAAAATAAAATAGCCTTATCAGGAAGGTAAGTCTTAAAAAAGAAATATATAAATAATCCAAATATTATAAAAAATAGTTGGATAATAAATAAAGAAAAAACTATTTAATATAAAGCTAGATAGGTAATCTATAGCTATAAATAAAGATTTAAAATAAATTTTTTAAAGACTTTTTCTATTGTCTGCCGGCTAGAAACTTATAATATATTATTAATATTAGCTATAAATAAAGGCTGGTTTATATATAGTTATAATGTAAAAAATGCCTTTTTATATTTTAATATAAATTATAAAATATATATAAAATTACCTGATTTAATATATAAAAAATTTAAATATTAAGGATTATTAGTAAAATTAAATAAAGCTATATATAGTCTTAAATAATTACTATTATTATAATATAAATATTTAATTAATATATTAATAAAAGTTAGATTTAATATTTGCCCTTATAATAAAGGAATATATATAAATACAAATAAATAAATAATATTTATTTACTATATAAATAATATAATAGTTTTAGGTAAAAATAAAAAGAAAATTAATAAAATAATAAATAATATTTCTATAAATATAGAACTTGATTTTTAAGGTGAATTAAAAGATTTCCTAGGGAATAATATAAATCTTAATAAAAAAAATAAAGAAATAATTATAAATCAAGATTAATATATAAATAAACTTTTAAATAAATTTAATATCTTTAATAATAATATTATAAATAATTATAAAATAAAGCTAGAATTAACACTATATACTTTAAAACATATATTATATAAAAACGATAATATAGCTTTTATTAAAAGAATAATGAAATTTTAATAATAAATAGGGTTACTATTATATATTAGTTTAAAAGTTAAATTAGATATAATATATTTTATATCAGAATTAGCTAGATATATATTTAATTTAAGCTTAGAATACTTTAAAAAATTAAATAAAATATAGGGATATTTATTAAAATTCCCACATATATTTAAAAAATATACCTATTTTAATAATAATAACCTATATATTATAGGACATTATAACTCTTTTTAAAGTAATAATATTAATAATGTTAAATCTACCTTTAGATATATATTTTCTATTTTTATAGGAAATAAAGAGGTATTTAACCCTATAAGTTAATCCTCTTAGTAATAAAAAATATTAGCTTTAAGCACTTATAAGGCTAAATATATAGCTTTAAAAGAAGCTATTAAAGAAGGAATATATCTATATAATTTAATTAAATATTTTAATAATAATTTAACTTTAAAATATAATTTATATAAACTAGAAATATATAAAGATAATAATATAGCTATAAAATTAACTAAAAATTAAATATTTCATAAATATACTAAATATATTAATATAATATATTATTTTAATAAATATATTATATAAGAAAATCTAGTTAAAATAACTTGAATAAATATAAAAGATAATTTATTAAATTAGTTAACTAAGCCTATAATTAGATAAGATTTTAAATTATTTAAAGAAAGGTATAATTTTATAAAATATAATTAAATAAATATTAATAATATAAAGGGTATATAAATAAATACTATAAATATTATAAATAAGATTATTTTCCTTATAAAAGAAAAGTTTTTTATATAAATAATTAAGCTCTAAATATATATTTTATTCTCTTATAAATAGCTATTTTTTCCATATTTAATAAAAATATATAAAAAATATACCTATAGTTTTTAGCTAAATAATTTAAAAGTTTTTCTTTCTATATATACGCTACTTATATAGGATATATATATATATACAATATATCACTACTATATATATACTATATTTATAAATAAGCAATATTATATATATTTCGTGATTTATAATATAAATAGTATAGTAATATATAGCGTTAATATAAATGTTTAAAATTATGCCTCTACTGTGATAATAATACCTATATAAAAATATAACATTATAATAATATATCAAATCTTTTAAATATAATTATATGTTGCGTAATATGCTTATGGCAGCAAATTTAATTCGTATAATAAAATGAATTTTTTAAGTTTTTACTCTAAATAAATAAAATAAAATAATATTTTAAATATTTTTAATAATTATTAAGGCTTTTTCCTTATTATAAAGGTTTTCCTTAATAATATATATATATAAGATTTATATTAAATAATGCTTTTAAAGAAGCTATTTAATAAAATAAAATATATTATAAAACTAGCTTCTAGGGGATTATAAAAATATAACTCTTATAGCGTATAAATTAATATTTAATATAAGATCTCAGCTATATTAGCTAAATTAAGTGGAAAAGTGAGCTCTTTGATTAACTAAAGGTTAGCCGAAGCTATAGCTGATAGACGTTTATAATTAAAGGGCCCTGCTCCCTTTGAATAAACTGCTTAATATACACACACTTAACCTTCTATTCTTACACCCCCCCCCCCCCCAAAAAAAAAAGAGAAGAAGAAGAAAAGATTTAAAGCCCCTACAACTCAAAGACCAGCCACTTGCAACCAGCATTGATTCCAGAATCAAGAATCCAGGCATAGTATGTGCTTACCTTGCCATCTCCATCCCGAAACAGGTGATTCAGCAAACCCCGGCTCCTCTCCCGCTCGAAACAAGGTAGGAATGCTGGCGACAACTCAATCAGACTGCCTTGATTTCACACCAGAGGCGCCGTTCTTGCACATCTGGTCGTCGGAAACGCCGGCCATCTCAACCTCGGCACGTTGTAGATTATGGTTGTGCGCCTAATTTAGTCAGCCGAAATCTGTCCCACATGAAGATCGGCGACGGTTGGGCACCGAGGCGTCAGCTTGCATATTTCCGAGGATGGAGTCATTCAAGGCTCCAGGCATATTGTAAAACTGTATTCGACCTTGACTTAAGGGAATATCAGTGTGGTGCTCGCTGAGCCCTGACTGGTTATACATACTAGTACTGATTGGGAACCAATCTTCGTGGGCGGCGTGCCCCTCATTCTCAGACTCCGTCTGTTCCGTGATTTGCAGTCGGGCGGCATCAGCCACACTCAGCCGAACCCGAGGGGAGGATGCGATCCCGAAACGGGTCATTCAGCAAACCCCGGCTCCTTTCCCGCTCGAGACGAGCACACAAGCTTTGTACTAGGCGGCTTACAGGGTCCACCCCAGGTCAGGGTGCCGCCCCTCGCATCACTTGCTGTGGGGGACCATTTTTGGCGGGTAAAACATCACCGTGCAGAGCAGCTGCTTCTGACAATGCCGTTTCGACCAACAGCCGTGCTCTTCTGGCGGCTGAAGTTGGGCAGTTCGGGGAAAAGAGTCATTTAAACCAGCGTAATCACCACGTCAATACCAACGCATATTAGATAGAAAATGTATCTCAAAGACATGTCTGTTGTGCACGCAGAACAAGTGATCTGAATGTCAGCCCCCCACAGCCCGACGCTACCGCCGTCATCGTTCTCGTTCTCGTTATGGCCCCTTGTTCTAGCTCCAGCATATCAGACTCCTTCCAGACTGCGCCCCTTGGCGAGCTAACGCAAGCATATGCATGTCAAGACAGCTCTAAGGATTCACATGTGGACTAGCTCCACTGGACCCAGGCCATGGTAGCTCATTGAACCCGTGTTTGATCTGGAATCCTCCCGGCTTCAATCCATATAAGCCACCGTGACGCGAGTCTTTGCCTGACAGGCGTGAGCTCCTAGATGTCATCCTCCAAGCTATGCCCGAGTTGAAGAAACACCTCCTCGCCCCCCACTACTCTCCCGTTCTGATTCCCTCCTTAGCTCGCTGGGTAGACTCTACCCATCCGCAACTTGAGTGTTTCAAGATCCAGTTACACTCGGCCTGATCAGATACAAGGCACAAGTAGACAGACAATGGCTGTCCCCACCGAGATTGGCGGCCCTCCCGGGCTGCCTATCGTCGGCAACATCTTCGACCTGCAGGACGAGGTCCCCCTGCGGGCCATCGAGCGCATCGCCGACATCCACGGGCCCATCTTCAAGGTGAAGGCGCCGGGGCGGGAGTCGATAATGGTCAGCGGCTTTGACCTCTTTGACGAGCTCTGCGACGAGACAAGGTTCTATAAGCTGCTCGGCGGCAAGCTGGCCAGCGCGGCGGACGCGTCTGGCAAGCCGCGGGGCCTGTTCACGCAGAAGAGCGAGAAGGAGGACGACTGGGGCCAGGCTCACCGCATTCTGATGCCTGCCTTTGGGCCTCTGGCTGTGGCTGAGATGTTTGATGGTCAGAAGACACCCTAAAGCGACAGTGAAGGCAGAGCAGCAGTTTGCTGACAGAACCTTGCGACAGAAATGCACGATATTGCATCACAACTTGTTCTCAAATGGGCAAGGCAGGGCCCGACGCACAAGATCCAAGCCTCGGAAGACTTCTCGCGGCTGACACTAGACACGATCGCATTATGTGCCATGGACTTCCGTTTCAACTCTTTCTATCAGGAGGATATGCATCCGTTTGTCAAGGCCATGAATACCACCTTGGGCGCGGCGAACAGCTCCGGACAGCTTGCCGGGCTCATCACCAGGCTGTTCCCCTCGTACAATGAAGAGGTCAAGCAGAGTGTCAAGTTCATGGAGGATACCTCGCAAGAGTTGGTGCAATACCGAAGAGACCACCCTACAGAGAAGAAGGATCTGCTCAACTCTCTGATCAACGGCAAGGACCCCAGGACCGGGAAGACGATGAGGGATGAGCTTATTGCTGCAAACATGCAGACTTTCCTGATCGCCGGTGAGTTGGCTGCTTCAAACGAGCACGCCTGGTAAACTACTGACACACTGACCAACCACAGGTCATGAGACGACGTCCGGGCTGCTCTCGTTTGCCTTCCTCCAACTCCTCAAGAATCCAAACGCCTACTTCGCCGCCCAGGCCGAGGTGGACCGCGTGGTGGGCCACTCGAAGCTCGAGCCCAAGCACGTCAACGAGCTGAAATACATCAACGCCGTGCTCCGCGAGACCCTGCGCCTGACGCCGACCGCACCGGCCTTCAGCCGCGCGATCCGGCCCGAGAACACAGAGGAACCCGTGTACATCGGCGCCAAGGACCCAGACAGCAAGCACAAGTACGAGATCCCGCGCGGGAAATCCATCGTGTGCCTCATCGGGAAGATCATGCAGGACCCCAAGGTATACGGCGAGGACGCCGAGGAGTTCAGGCCGGAGCGGATGCTGGACGAGAACTTTGAGAAGCTTCCCAAGAACGCGTGGAAGCCGTTCGGGACGGGGATGCGGGCGTGCATCGGGCGGGCGTTCGCGTGGCAGGAGGCCGTGCTGGCGGTGGCGCTGATCCTGCAGAACTTTGACATGCGGCTGGACGACCCCAACTACGAGATGAAGGTCGTGCAGACGCTGACGCTGAAGCCCAAGGACTTTTACATGCGGGCCAGCCTGAGGGAGGGGATCACGCCGACGATACTCCTCCAGAGGCTCAGCGGTGACAGGGCCACTGGTGGGCAGCATAAGGACGGCGTCTCCAGGGCGGTCGAGGCTGTTGCTGCTGGTGATCATGCCCTCTCCATCTTGTATGGGTCGAACACGGGGACTTGCCAGGCGCTGGCGCAGAAGCTGGCAGGGCAGTGTGCTCAGAGGGGCTTGCTGGCTGATGTTCGGACGCTGGATGCGGCTATGGGCCAGGTTCCCAAGGACAAGCCAACGGTGATTATCACAGCCTCTTACGAGGGACTTCCTACCGACGATGCCGCGCGTTTTGTGGCATGGTTGCAGAGCTTGAAGCAGGAAAGCGAGGACAAGAAGCTCGAGGGGGTCAAATACGCCGTCTTTGGCTGTGGTCACAGCGACTGGGCCTCCACTTTCCAGAAGATCCCGACGTCGGTGGATGATATTCTTCCCGTCTTAGGCGCGGAACGGATCGCAGACCGCGGTTTATCCGACGTCAGCAAGCAAGACACCTTTGGCGACTTCGAGACATGGACAAGCGGTAAACTGTGGCCAGCCCTTGGCCCGCACTTGTCGTCGTCCGAAGACTCGTCCAAATTCTCTACCATCCCGACCATCGAGATCGAACTCACCAACGAGGAGCGTGCCGCCCACCTCCAGCAGAACGTACAATGGGCCAACGTGATCGACGCCAGAGTCCTCACCGCGGAGGGCGAGCCGGAGAAGCGCCACATCGAGATCGAGCTCCCGTCGAATATGACCTACTCTGCAGGCGACTACCTCGCCGTGCTGCCCCTGAACCCCAAGGAGTACGTCAGGCGGGTCATGAACCACTTCAACCTACCATGGGACGGCATGATCACCATCAAACCGGGCTCAGCAACCTCTCTGCCCACGGGAAAGCCCATCGGCATCTTCGACCTGCTCCAGGGCTACGTCGAGATCTCCCAGCCAGCGACGAAGCAGGACATCGAGGCGCTGGTCTCGGTGTGCGGCTCCCCGGGCGTTAAGGAGACCCTGACCGGCTACCTCACCTCGGAGTTATTCGCCTCGGAGGTCATCGAGAAGCGCATCACCATCCTCGACCTCCTGACGAGGCACAAGGCCGACCTCCCCCTCCCCTTCGCCACCTTCCTCTCCCTGCTGCCGCCCATGCGCACGAGGCACTATTCCATCTCATCCTCCCCGCTGGCCTCGCCCACCTCCGCGACCCTGACGTACGCCGTCCTCGACGCCCCGGCCTGGTACCAGCCCAACGGGGACCCTCCGTCGTCCTCCTCCAAGGCCGGCACCACCACCACCAACGGCACAGCTGGGAAAGACGAGCAGCCGAGCCGCTTCCTCGGCGTCGCGGGCAGCTACATGCGGTCCCTCACCGCCGGCGACCGCGTCCTCGTCTCGGTGCGCAGCACAAACAAGTACTTCCGGCTCCCGCTGGACGCGGCGGCCACGCCCGTGGTGATGATGTGCAACGGCAGCGGGATCGCGCCGTTCCGGGGGTTCGTGCAGGAGCGGGCGACGCTCATCGCCGAGGGCGGCAAGGCCCTCGCGCCCGCGGTGCTGTTCGCGGGGTGCCGGCGGCCCGGGCGCGACCAGCTGTACCGGGAGGAGCTGGAGGCGTGGGCCGGGCTCGGGGCGGTGGATGTCAGGTGGGTGTTCAGCCGGGAGGAGAAGAACAACGGGAATGGGGAGGATGGTGAGGGTGTGTGTAGGTACGTGCAGGACCGGATGCTGAGGGACCGGGAGGACATCGACCGGCTGTGGCTCGAAGGCGCGAGGTTTTATATCTGCGGGAGCAGGAGCCTGGCCAAGGGGATCGGGGCCGTGGCGAGGCGGCTGATTGCCGCCGGGGCCAAGAGGAATGGGAAGGACTACACGCCCGAAGAGGTTAATGCTTTTGTGAAGCGGATGAGGAACGAGAGGTTTGTCACGGACATCTTCTGAGGTGGGTTGTCATCTTGGTGGTCGAGGGCAAATTGTGAACCGCTTCAGCTGGCGTTTTTCTGGACTTTTTGGAACATGGGCGTTGATTCTCCGCGGATATCTCTAATGACTCAACAGACTGATAACGAAATCACACACATAATGAATATATAGCCGCACACATAAATCATCTCACATCACAACAGTCTTGAGCTCCTGCAGCGCAGCCGTCCACCTCTGTCCCCTCCTCTGCCTCTCCCACAGCGCCGGCAGCGCGTCCAGGCCCCGGAGCACGTTGGCGTAACCCGTCGACTGCCACAGCCGCCTCAGGATGGACGAGAAGAACTCCCTGTTGTCATCCTCGCGCGACTCGGCCGCCGCGATGAAGGCGGGCCACACGATGGTGTGCGAACCCGGCGCCGAAGGGTCGACCTGCTCAAAGAGCCCCCGCATGTGCGCGATGCGGTCCGGCATGCTCTCGAGCGGGCTGTACGTCTCGTCCATGGCCGTCTCGGTCGCGTCCAGGTTCGGCAGCAGCGGGAGCACGGTCGTCTCGGACTTCCTGGTGGGCAGGGCCGTCCCGGGCGAGGTGTCGTCTGGGGTGCATGCGCGCAGGACGTATATCTCCGTCGCGGCGCGCGTGATCTCCATGTACAGCCGCGTCCGGGAGTCGAACAGCCCCTGGGTGCTCGTGGGGAGCTGGTCGGTGCTGACGAGGAACTCGACGCTCTGGCGCTGGCGCTGCTTCAGCTGCTCGTGGCTCGCCATGAGCCCGTTGAGGAACTTCGAGAAGTCGGCCACTGCTTTTGACTCGCCCAGGATGGGGTAAGCAAACAGCGATATTCTGTTCGATTTAGTACTTCTGGCCACTCTGTACCCGTTTCGTGGATGCCATTGATGTTGAGAATGAGTGACTTACAGTTTTGATTGGTTATATAAGAAATTCTGCAATGGTGTTCCCCCTTCTCCCGTATGGCCTCGGGCGTCCAGGAAAGCAACAAGCATCTTGTACAGTGTGAGTACATGTTCGTGGCCTGTCACCAAGTCCGCGACGATGAGCAGAATCAGAGTTGCCCACGTCGAATCGCTGAGATCGACCTCGGACGACAGCTTGCTGACGATGGCAGCACGGCCCGACTCGGCGGGGAGGCGCAGCTCCGGGACTTGTCGAGACAGGTGGAACGCTGCCGCGACACACACGGCGCGCTCCACGATGGGGTCGGCGTGGGCGAGGGGGAGTATCTGGCGCCGGTAGCCGTTGGCCTCGTCGTCGTACATGAGCATCACGGGAGAGACGTGGGTTGAGACTACGCCCGACTGTCAGTAGGTGGCTCGACATGAGAACCGGGCTGGCGAAACGGTGGGGAAAGGATCTGCTCACAGTGCTTGAAGAGGAGACGTATCCGCGGGTCTGGGTTTGAGAGCAGAGAGGGTAGGTTCATCGTTATTGGCGAGAATTCTGGCCGAGCCAGTGTGCCACCAAGGTCACTTGTTCGCGTGATCTCAATCACGTCATTCTCATTGCTATCATTAGAAGACGATTCGAATGTCTCCCGTGGCGAGGAACCCCCGATCTGCTGGGACCAATAGTGGTGGCCATGGCCCTCGCTGTCGTTGTGTTGTCGACTTGGTCCAAATGCATGAATTCCTTGTTGCCGTCGAATGACATCGAAGCTCCCTCCAGAACTCCTCGCGGTTAAGCTTAGGGGTGCCGCTGCGCCTGTAGTGGCATCCGCGCTTGTCCCTTGCTCGGCAGCTGCCCTCGCCCTCTTCACACGACTAGACACGTCAACCCATTTCAGGTCAGGCTGTCGGCGCTTTGCGGAGAATGAGGACGCCGAAGACGAGGATGCAGCGTTCCGTGAACTCTCCGCCGGCTCGAACTCGGTCGATGATGCTGTTTTCCCGTCGGCGAAGCGGTACCTGATGCCGTACCCGGGGCAGTCCAGCCCCTTTTTCGCGCACTTGTTGCACTTCGGCTCTGTCAGATCACACACAATCCTCCTCTTTGTGCAATGATAACAGGCTGTGTAGGGACTCCGAGTCAGCGGACAGTCATGGGCGTGTTATCTCGACTCGACGATGATGACCCAGATAGCGAGCAGATGCACCGCTCAATCAGGGGGCCTCGGGAATAGAGAACTCAGCTCAGGGGTCGGACACCCGGGCACAGGGGCCAGGCCGGTGCAATCTCACATTTCTTTGGCTTGTCAGAGCCCATCGATCATGCCATCCAGTCTCTGCTGTCTTGCACAGTATCGGTACGCTCGTGGCTGGAGCCGGCATGTCGTCAAAATAGGCGGCTCAGTTCGATTTGGGGGGAGCGGGGTCCGAGTCGCGCGGATTTGCGGAAGATTCCAAGATGTTGATCTGGACGCTTTGCCTTAGCGCGTGCATGAATCTTGCAGCCGCCGCCCGCCCAGGCCGCCCTACGAGCCCCGAGACACATGCTGGGATCGCGGCGATCGGGTCTGGGCGTCGTGTGGGGCCAAGGACACCCAGTGGAGTCGCAAACTCGAAACTCGCCCTCGTGCTCCTGTTATTTATCGCAGTACAGGACAGGCCCCACAAGGAGAGCGCGCCTCATGACGGAATCCTTATCAAAATGTTAATATGAGCATTGCGAGAGCGGGCGGATACCTTCGGAAAGCGTCGCGCGAGACACTGCGATGCTCGGCGCCTGGGCTGCTGCTTCCAAAGTTGCTTCGGAGGTGGAGAGAGAAGACTGTTACAGACTATCATGGGCCACGATAACCAGCTGGAATACCCACGGAAGATACCGTGCGCCAGGTGGTTACAGTAGTCAATTCGAAGATCACTAATCATAAAATGCGAAACAGATATTCACAATACTTGTTGAGCTTGGCTGCTGAATCGCCCTCCTCAGACTCCAAGACTGGGTGCTATGTATGAGTATGCAGGGGTATGCCCTTGTCGCACTACACGCGTATCGCATGGGGCTGACACTCCATGAAACTGATTTACGCGTATACATTGGACATGGTGAAGTAAATGCTTGATGAGAAGGGAAGCAAGACCCGAATGCCACATAGTAACGCATCAGGAAAATATCCAATGATTTGGTAATACTGTAGTTGTCTACATGCTTAAGAGGACCCAAGATAGATATCACCACCAGCAATCGCGTCACACTGATCCTCGATAGCAAGCCACTTAGATAATTTAACAATATGTTCTTGCTTGTCATGGCTATGTACTTGGTTGAAGACCTCATATTTGAGATACACATCAGTCACCTCCGACACGCTGCATTTCTCCAGCTTCGAGTTGCTATGAGTATTTAGTGAGAAACGGGCTCTCGTGGCTCGAACAATGTCCAACCCTCTTCCGTCAGTGATTTCCAGTGCCAGTGTGATTCAGTCTTCTCTTCTTTTCTGCTCTCTCGAATAATCTGAGGCTCTGGCGGCTGTGACATTCTTCGACTTGCGTGTTGTGTCTTTCAGTGAGCCATTCTGTGTAACCTCACTGTCCAAGTCAGACCAAGATGGAGTCACTACACATAGTCAACAACACGGATGTCAAAGTTTCTGTTGAAAGACTCGATCCAGTGACGAGGTCTAGAGATAAGTATATAAAGACAGGTCTCAGATCATTTTCGGAATCTCGACCCTCTGATCAGCATCGACAGCATCAACAGGAACGGAATCAACATCACCAGAATCAACGGAAATCATTGTCGTGCGACTCTTTCAGACGACACGCGAACAGAAACAAGCAGACAAAGAGTCACAGACTAAACGGTAACGAATACACCCCTTTTCGAGTATGTGGGCGCCCTCGAATGCATGATCTGGTGCTCTGGATCATACTTGCTGACATGCGGTCCGTTCAGCCTCGCCTTAGGCCACTTAGCGCAAGCAACTGCAAAAAGACATACCCAGCTGACGTCCCGGAAGTTATTGGTGAGTTGATAATATTTTATCTGTGCGATTAATTCACTTCCACAACACTGACTGTCTATGTTCGCAAAGCCTCTACAGTCCATCTGTCAACGATGGCGGGATCATCATCTAAGCACTCGAAGCACGGCAAGGGCTCTAAGGAGCCCCAGGGACCGAAGAAGTCCAAGCCTATTGTCGTGACGGGGGACAAATGCTCCTCTTGCGGGAGGCTGAAGACGGAGACACCGTTGCAAGGGACCTTTTGGGAGACACCCTGCGATCAGTGTTGGGGCAATGGCTGCGGCAATTGCGCCGAACAGGGCTATGTGGTGCAGCAGACTAGTGGTTGCATGTCCCTGGCAGAGCACTACAGCACCAGACCTTGAGTCTAGGATTTGGCACCACTTGGTCCGTTGGTGAGAACGCGGCTAACATAGTGGTGGACATCACCCTGATGCTTCTTTAGGAGCCAGGCAACAACAGTAGGCTATTTAGCTGGAATAATTACCAAGCTTGTTTACCTGCGAACTTTTCTCTCGAAAGTGATCATGTCCTCAGATTGGCTACACGAATGAGCATTACGTAGAGTATGTTATGGCGCAGCAGGCTGGGTGTGGGTGACAGATATGTCTGTTGGAATCAAAGTCTATATACCTGTATACGCCCTTGACTCAATACAGTGGCTCTTCAAAGACGCCAAGTGACTGCAACGAATTCCGATCACATTGACCATCTCGTCACATATTCGCATCTTCCCTCTGTTCTGCGAGCAACTTGCGCATCTCCTCGCGAATGATCCCAGGAAGCATATCCCGGACGGACTCCATGATGCGGTGCTCTAGGCTTGCCAGTTCTTTCTGCATATTCTCTTCGTGAGTCCGGAAGACCTCCCGAACCTCTTGCTGCGTTTTCTCCAGCAGCTCATGCTGCATCTTGCTAGCTGTGTCTGTATTGAATGGCTCCTGCAGGCGTGTTATCCTCACAAGCGACTCGACCCTCTCGGATCCGCGTTGAATCTCGTCCAGATATCGTTGGAAGTCGACCCGCTGATCCCCCCTGAATGCCAAAAACATGGCCGTAAGTCTTTTCCTTTTGCTCATTACTAAGGCGTCTAAACCACGATAAACCAACTCTAAGGCCAAAGCGTAGCAGTTCACTAATTCGTGTCTCGCAGCCAGCAGCTCATCCGAAGTGCCATGCTCTATAGTCTTCTGAAAATAGGCCATGTGGGAAATGCTGACACTCAAACTGTCCATGATCTGGTCCAGCGCGGCGAACTTATCATAAGCAGCGTACTTGCCCGAGAGACTCAGGACCTGTCCTCAATCAGATCATGCAAGCAAAACAGGGGTGATCAACTTACTTCAGCCTTGATATGCAACAGAGCCGCAAAGAAAGATGCCCTGTAGACATAATGCTTGCTTTCCAGCCTTATCTGTCCTTGTCCCCGGATGTCTTGTGCAAGTTTCAGCTTCTCGCTGTGTGCTGCCTTCCTTCGTCGCCAATCCTTTTGTTTTGACACCTCGGACACATTGCTCGCATCAGGCAGCGGGGAGTTCAATATTTTGAGGACTCCAGCAAGCATCTTCTGGGGTTGAAATCTCAGTGACGGTTCATTCAGAAGCAGGTATTCTGGGACCTTGGGTATTGACGACGATGAGTTCCAACGGTCGTAGGCTTCATGCCACATAGAATCCCCTTCTTCGTCCCATAAGACGCCTCCAGCAACAAGCTGCTTCACCACCCCAGAATGCCCACCAGTTTCAGCGGCTTGGATGGCGGTACCAAGAATGCCGCCCACCGCGTCTGGTTCTGCGCCTTTGTCTAACAAGATGGCGACAATCTCACTGTGGCCGGCCGCTGCTGCAGCTTGTAGGGCAGTCCCGAAGAGGCCGCTTCGAAGGTTGACGTCAGCTCCTGAAGCAACCAGCAAATTGACAATACTTGTCGATCCTCTGAAGCTTGCCAGTTGAAGTGTCGAGCCCTTCGCTGTGTGTCGTGCATCTGGTTTCGCCCCTGCTGCAAGCAAAAGCTCCACGAGCTTGACATTGCCATTGTCAACAGCGATGTGGAGTGCTGTCGGTTGATCATGTGGAACCTTATCGATGTCCTCTCCAGCATCAATGAGCTTCTGTGAGATGCTAGTTTCCTCCCGCTGAGAGGCCAGTTGTAGAGCAGTATGCATTAGGCCGCCAGTTCCATTGATGTATGACCCTTTGTCGATAAGAATGTTCGAGATGCCTCCGAGTCCCAAGAATATAGACATGTACAATGGCGATGAGCAATCCTCTTGAGTCAGCCCAAGATCTGTTGTTTTCCTCTCCGGGTTCCAGGTACGTATCCAGTTGAGGTAAGCTGGGCTCATCGGGTCGCCAAACAAAATTAGCAACTTCGAGCTTAGCACATCATCCTCCTCAAGGACGATTCCGCCATTATTCATGTGTTCGTGCCAGTAGCGTGCAGCATACGGCAAAAATGGCATGGTCTCGAGGCTTGAGGGGTTTATGTTTGGCTGCTGGATCGCAAGTAGATGGTCAACCATTAGTTTCGCAAACTCAGCATTCACAGTTTTCTCTGACACAAAGAAGGGTGATATCCGACTATCGCCGCAGTTTTGGATCTTGGAGGAATAGAGAAACCTCTTCACGGAAGGGTGGTCGAAGGTCGCGATGTTCATCTCCGCGGCGGACGAACCGCTCACTGCTCGCTGCGGCAAGCTGTTTTCGTCCTCGTCAGACGTTGTTTGCTTTCCCAGTCGGATCATACTTCTTGGGCATAGATCGAACAGATACTCAGGATTCCGGAGGTCGACTCCGGGAGCCGCCGCGAGCTCAGAGGTTGTAAGTTGCCGGGCTGCCACTGAGATCCAGTAGAAGACGTGACGAAGTCTGCGAACATCCTTGGGTGCGACGTTCTGTAACTTCCGTACATATGCATCCTCGATACTGGGCGGGATATTTTCCAATGCAGCATCGATTTCCTTGTCGTCATAGCACTTACGCAAGTCCTGGAGCTGTAACGATACGATGCGGAATCTCCTGTTCTGAAATCAGCCAAAGATACCCCCAAAAAAATAATCATCCTTGTACCTACCCATCATTCTTGAGGGCCGTCTCAATTCTAGTCTTGATCTCGGAACCCCATTGCTTCTCTGCGCCGTATCTTTCTATAGTTGTAGCCAGATAAGCCTCCACGTCCACAGACACTGGCTTCTCGACATCCACGCTTCTAGGCGGCGGCTGGATCCGCACGAAGGCATTCTCAATATCTGATTCAGATATGGATGTGACGAGGATGTGCAACTTGAGCAGCCTTTCATTGCCTAATTCGACCAGCAAGTCCAGAAATTCCTCGCGTAGGGCCTCGTTGCCTGTCTGATACTCATCGATAGCGTCTAGCACCAGAAAGACATCTTCGTCCAGCATGGCGACGGTATCTTTCAGAGTCCTGATCAGGGCCGCGGTACCAGGTGCAGAACCGGCGGCCTCGTGCTTATTCGCCAGGTCGCGCACAGCTTCTGGGAACGGCGAAGCCTTGGCTGAGATCCGGCGCAGGACCAGACGTAGCAGTCGTTGCAGGTTCTGAGTCTGCGAATCGGCGTTGTCAAAATACCAATACGCAACGATCACGTTGCTGTTCTCCATGGCATACTCAACCAGGCTTTTGACCACTGTGGAGCAGAGAATGGATTTCCCACAGCCTGAGGTACCATGTAGCCACAGAAACGTGTGCGGTGATGCGAGCCAGGATAAATACTCTTCTGATGCCAGAAGCCATTCTCCAGAGTTTCTGTTGAGTCTTTCAACTTTACTGCGAAGTTGCTGCTGTTTGTCTGTGAGAGGGCTGTCAGACAGCCACTTGAGGGTCCTGAGCTTTTCAGCTTCTAGGAGTTTCTTCACAGAGAGGTTGATCTGGTCCAGGGCCTCTAATGCCTGGTCCTTGAGTTCTTCAAACTCCTGCTTCCGGTATTGGTGAGCTACCCTATGGCACTCATCTGCCACCTTCTCATCATTATCCACTAATTCATCCTTGAGGATCTTGATGTCTTGGTTTTCCAATTCCCAGAAGCTCCCCAAGACTCGACCTGCGTTCGTCAGTCTTTTGGGACTTGGTGGTAAAAGGATCAACTCGGGGAGTCTTCTTACCTGGAAGGGACCTGTTCAGTTCTTTCTGCACACATGCAGCATACTTTAGAATGGAAATGTACACATTCTTGATTTGATCTTCGAAGCGATTCCGGTGCTGTGTCTTCCTGTCCAGATAATGGTCCTCAATGATTGCGTACTTGGGTAGGAACCTCGCCAGCACCTCCACGGAATCAAATACCGCATCGGCTCGATCCTTATCATTTTGTACCAGCGTCAGAATACCAGACAGCACTCCCCAGACTGTCGTCCCGTAACCGCTGGGGTCGAACTCGAGTCCGGCCTTGACTATGTTGTCGAACTTCAGCGCGGCACACATGATGTCCTGGGCTTTTATCTTTATGTTTGTCTCTTTGGTCCTGTCGCCTTTCTTTGTGTGCCAGCCTCGCTTGCAGTATTCCTCGTACTTGACCTCTGTGAGCTCCTTGACCCTTTCTACCGCAGCCAGGTGCGAGACCTTGTTCCACGGCGTGCAACCTCCGTCAGGCACTGGCAGTATTTCGCGGTCGTCTTGAGGCAGGGAGGTGAATGCTTCTCTCCAGAGATTTCTGGCCCCGTTTACTTGAGATGTATCATGGCCCAAGGGTGTAACTGCGGGATCAGTAGTCTGAGGCGCGGTAGGGACAATGGGGCCCGATCCTTGCACCCTGCCCCCATGTTCATTGATGGGACTCTTCGAGAGACCAAGCTTCTTCAAGAAGGATGAAGGCATTTCCGTGGGTGATATGCTTCAAAGGTAATAGGTATATGAGTGTTTGCCAAAAGTGTTGGTGCTGTTGCTACATCATAAGCTTTAAAGATGTGCTGACAACCACCCCGCAGCTGAACCGTACAGAAGTCTGCATCAATCACGTGGCTTTTCAGCTGGCAATCTCGCGTCACACAGATAGTAATTCTTGGTAATATTTTAGTGCCATGTATCCGATCGCTTTGAGCGAAAAGGACCTTGTGAGGCTTGTGCCTTGCGTCATCATGTAGATATTGAGTCTGCTTGTGTACGTTCATAAAGGTTCATTTAGATTTCAATATGCATCCGCAACTGTTGAAGGATATAAGGCTTGATCCGCTGACGGATTAAGGGTTTGCTTTTTCCACAGCAACATCTAGTTATAGAAAAGGAGACTTATCAAAGCCAGCAAGACCGTCTAAGGACAGCATCAAGAGAAGCGCCTGAAGACAATCGATGGATGTGCACAGGAAGCTCTTGCCAGATTTTGGGGATACTAGTACTTGCTGCGCTACAAAGCAGCGCCACATTTGATGGTATCTTGCATACTGGGATTTCAGCATTTTCGCCCAGTGTTCAATTGGAATAATCTGAGACGCCCGCGGTCGAGTCACATACGGAGCAGGGGGCCACATGCAGTGCCAGCTGGCATGTTTTACCTTAAGTTTCTGTGCCCTTATTCTTGCTTTTATTTTTCTTTCAATGATTTGCTCTCTCTTCTTCCGTGTCTCTTAGTGCATCGTTCCTTTTGGCCCACTCCAATCACCGAAGTAAAGACGTCGCTATTACTGTCCGTGTCCACGCACACTTCGCGTTATCGCCCATCCTATGGCTGTTATCCATACCCGCACAGCCTTCGTTTCATGATGTATGACAGACTCGTGTATGACAAACTGGCCACAGAGACTACCGTTCGTCTTATTCGCGTCCTGCCCATCTTGGTCAACGATCGCATCGTTTGTGAGATCTTGTTCCGAGACCTTGTATTCCATCCCGAGCTCAATTATCGTGCTCTATCCTACCAATGGGGAGATCCAACGCCGGTGAAAGATATTTACCTCCAAGTAGACAAGCAGGGGTTGCGACTATTCCCAATCCATGAGAATCTGTGGCAGTTTCTCCACCATATCCAGATTCACGCCACGTACGATACGATGCACCGCAAGTGGTCCGAGATTGTTCCGATGACATGTTCAATGCGAAAAGCAGGTACAAGTATAGAACTCGCCCAATATACCATATCGCGTGCCTTGAGTATTGGAGTCATGTTTGGGTTATGCAGGAGGTCGTCCTGGCAAAGCGGGCTCTCGTTATGGCTGGCGACGTTGCTATGAATTTTGATGCTCTGGAAAGGAAGCTTCAGAATTACGATATGGACGAATCCAACGCACCGGTAAAGCCTTGGAACATCAGGTCTAGAGGGGCAACGAGACTTCTCGAACTCCGAGTGAAAGACAAGGAAGCAAAAAGCAAAGGGAGAAGGATGCCACTGTGGCAAGTGATAGACATAGTCTATGATTGGGATAATATTCGCTGTACCAGATCTTCAGATGCTGTGTACGGACTGCTAGGGCTGATGGGGCATCGGAAGGATGCTCCATCATCTAAAATACACATCACAGTGGACTATGGGAAGAGCCAAGTCGAGGTGCTGTTTGATGCCATCTTCGAGGTACGTGCCCCAGTAAGCCACTACTGGGACCAACTGAAACAGCTCTGCTATGCCCTGAGAATCCTGACTTTTTGTTGGTACGAAGACGAAGACTCTAACAGGATTACTTATCCGCATGCGGGGAGCACTCCTGTGCGGCCTCTTGACCTAGAGAAATACCTCAAGTCAAAGAAAGCTCTAGATGACCAACACTTCGAGCGGCACCAAGACTTCGCAGGCTTAGCTTTGAGGGTCTATGATGCCGCGATAATCTTGGCCTACACCATCGGGTATCAGCGCTGGTTCACTTCAGCAATGTCTCTCTTGGAGTCTAGAGACCCGGACGGCAGTGACCAGGACAAGCTCACACCTCGCCAACAGGCCGCAGTCGTGGGCTTCGCTCTCGCAATGGAAGCGACCGAGTACGGCGGCTCCATATATCCGGAGCAACAGCTCAAAGTCCCGTCGCCGTGGCGCTGTGCTTCGGGCCGGGTTGAACCCGAAGTACAGGCGGCGGAGCATCAACCGAGCCCGTCTTTGACATTGACGTGGAACACTTTCTTCGGCGTCGCTGATAGGAGACATCTCGAATGGATCTGTGGTGAACACAGTGGCTCGTGTGACCCAAGTGAGGTACTGTTTGAGATAACTGAGATCGGTTTCCGCCTTGTTATCAGCACTGCCTCTATGGGTGATCCACAGCCTCAGTTTGAAGACTACCAGGGTCAGGGTGGAGCAAAAGTTTGTATGTATATGCAATTGCAGTCCTTCAGTCCAGTGAGTACATGTTTCATGTAACATTTCAACTGCATTGCTGCATTGAAAATTGACTTTGTGGATTTCGGTTCATTGAGCGCTATGATTTTACAGATCAGGTCTCGGTGGGGGCTTACTCTCAGTTTTTGACTTCCTCTCTCTCACCAGTCGCACGTCTCGTTCGCTTGATTGCCTCCCCAACATTATTCACGGCAGCTGCCTGCGTCGAGTCCTGTTTGTGCTGTATTCGGGCGCTGAAAAATATAATCCTGCTATCATTTCTTGGACAAAATCTTCATGATGCTCCTAATTGATGTGCTCCATCCTGGGACCTTGATAATTCCTCGTCGCGTATCCAAACCAGTTAGCTAGCGCAAGGAGACCCATCACTCCAATCACAGCGCACGCATAATCTGTGAAGGTGTCAGCCAGGCCGTGTGCCAAAAGGGTAGATAGGACGGCGGGCGAGTCTTACTCATATTCCCAACTGTAACGGGCAATACTACCGGGAGGTCATAGAAAACCAATGCCAGCAGGGCCATGACTATTGTCAAGACATTTGCAACGGGGCCGACCCCAAATCGTAGCTTGAACCCAATCTTGGCCTGAGGCATGACCTCTTCGAGCGTTCCCTTGACCCGACGATACAACATCAGCGCGGCAGGGAAGGCGAAGCTGAGCTGCTGTAAGATAATGCCAGTGCTGACCAGGGCGTTGAATGCTGTCGATGAGCCCAAGTAGACGCATCCCAAGACGAATACACATGCGCTGTTGGCGATCAGAGACCAGACGGGCACGCCCCATCGGGGGTGGATGCGGCTTAGGAAAGGAGCGAACACGACGGCGTCGTCTCTAGCGAAGGACCATGTAAGTCGCGAGGCTGTTTGTATGGCTCCAGAGATGGCGAAGAGGGTGATGACGTTGAGTATAACGAGGAAGAAGGATGCGACGGCTGGACTGGACGTGGCTTGGTACCATATCTCGAGGGCGGGAAACCTGGTATTATCACAAAGAGTCAGCGTACGTTTCCCAGGAAAGCAACATCCAGATAGGAGAAGAGACCAGACTCACGGCGAAGCAAGCACGGCATCGAAGTCGTGGTAGCTGTAGCACATGCCGATCGCGAAGACCAGCGCCGTCACGAAACCGATGACCACCGTCGAGACAAGAGCTCGAGGAACAGCTACTGCCGCATTGGTGCATTCCTCGGCCAAGTGGATGGCACCGTCGAGGCCGGAGAAAATGAAGTTGGGATTGACAAGGCCTGTGAGGAAGACAATTCCGTCCGAAGACCAGCCGGACGTGTTGACGAATTCTCTCCATACAAAGTCGCTGCTTTGTTTCGGGTTCGACTCGGCGAGGCAGGTGATTGTAATAACGAAAAAGGCTATGAGCGAGAGGAAGACTATAGTAGTAAGATCACAAACGGTTAGCAACGTTTCCAAGGACAGTCCAACATTCCAGACAGCAGAGTCTGGGGGACGGGGCAAGTGAAGAGCTGAACTTACATCCCACGTCCTGCAACCAGATGGTTCTTTTCAGCAGGAAGATGTTATACGACACCATCAAGAAGTTCATGGCTTGGAATATTAAGAAGACGTGCCATGTCTGAACGTTGTAGCCCGGGTTCCAAAACGAAGCCAAAGCCAGAGCCATGGTTGGAAAGGTGATGATAAATCCAGCCGAGGTCGCGATCCATCCGAACACGTTGATAGCGCCACACCAGTAACTCTGTTCCCAAAGTCAGCATCCATGGACGGGTGTACACAAAGTACCATCTGCCTCCAGGGCCACTTACAAGTCCTCTGCTTGCAGACACAGGAGCCAGGATGCTCGTCCAGTGGTATTGTCCGCCTGCGGTAGGATGAACAGACGCTATCTCAGCCATGCTCAACGCGCACGCTCCTCCGAAGATGAATATGATGATGATGCCGTATATCAGCGTCACCGGTCCTCCAGAGGCGACGGAGATGGCCAGCGTCGCCGCTATGGCGGCCCAACTGTTGCAGATGTTCCATCCTATGGATATGATGGCGAGGAGCCCGAGATCTCGGGACGGCTGGGTCGGACTCTCGACGGTGCCAAAGGAGTTGGAAACATCTAATATTATGATTAAACACAGTCAGTAAACAGCTGATTATTGCATCGCGACGGGGGCCGGTCCGTAGGGCAGTGAGTGGATTTCTTTACGTACTTTTTTCCAGGGCGGCGAGGTCAATTTCCCCGGATTTTGAAAAATCCTGAGCCTTGTGTTCTGGATTCTCTGACGCCATATTGTCTAAATGTAGAAGTGGAGCGGTAGCCGGAAGCCAAATCTGGACTTCAAACTGTGAATAGATCGCCTTGGCTTTAGGATGAACTGTCGTTCAGATCTGTCAAGATGTGAGATCTGGCCATTCTTCGTTCGACTTTATAGGAGAATGGCGCCACGCTTGCTGTAACCGTAGTGCCTTGTCGAGAAGATAAGAAGATCAATTCCTATCAAAGTGAATATGCAGCCTCTTGCGAGCCGCAGCGCGAATCTTGTTGTCTTATCTCGCAAGCAGGAGGAGTGAAGAAGGATGACACAGGGCAAGTCGACCTGGGTGGATCAAGCCTTATCCACGAACCCACGACCGTCTGGGTGGAGGTTCTCACAGCGGTACCCTGGAACGCAGGACGTGGCAGCCCGCTGGCACTCTGTCAGTGCTGTGCAGGATGCGACCTTAGAGCAGCGCATGGCTGGAGATTGAGCAGCCGGGCTAAGGAAAGCCTAATCGCATTACCGAAAACGGATAATAAAGTGAGAAAATGACCCCAGATCTGCCATAGCAATTGCCGAGCGACTGCCGTTCTGCGTTTGTGCTTAGCGATTTCTAGACAGGCTCCAGACCGAGAGCAAGCCTCTGTCAATGCAAAACCCGCCAAGTAGCGCCTTCTGTCTGTATCTGATAGGGCGCCCGGCGTGTAAGCCAGCCGCTTCCTCGCGCTAAGCTGGGCTTCTCTCTCCGCGTCTCGGCTGTTGGAAAATTACCAGATTGGGGCATAAAAGTGAGATTCCAACGACGTCGAACAAATCCGTGTCTCCCGAGCATCGACCCAAGATATCTAAGTCTCACTTTGTGGTGTAGGTTAACATAATACTTATCAGAGTATACCAAATCAGGAATTAAAAGTGAGAAACTCTGCGAAACGCATCAGCAACACGGTATAAATATGGAATCATGCACCACGAGAACAGAAGACCATGTCCCAGGGCATATCAGCCATAACATTGCTGTCTTCAAATTCATCTGAAACACCAAAGGTTCATCAATCAAAAGACTTCGCCATAGAACAGCAATCAGCCAGCCTTAGTAGCTCAGGCCCCCAATGGCCAACCCACCAGGCCACACCAGCCGTGACGGCTACCAATGGACGCCCGAGACTGGGCTCAAGGCTGGAGTGCCATGTCTTGGAGTGATACAGCCCCAGTCGACCGTCTCCTCAAAAGACACAGTCTATGATGTAGCAGTCATCGGCGCAGGATACACAGGCCTCACCGCCATCCGTGACCTGACGACAACAGGGCACAGCACACTCCTGATCGAGGCGCGCGACAGAATCGGCGGCCGGTCATGGTCGTCAAACATCGACGGCTACCCCTTCGAGATGGGCGGCACATGGGTGCACTGGACACAGCCCTTCATCTGGCGCGAGCTCTTCCGGTACAACCTCCTCGGCAACCTCGAGGTGTCCATGTCATACTCGGGCGGCATCAACAAGTGCGCCGTGACCATGTCCAGGGACAAGCCGACGATCCTCATGTCGCACGAGGAGGAAGACCGCATCTCCGAGTCCGGCCTCAGGAAGCTGGTCGACGTGGACGGCAAGCTCGGCCGGACCGTGATCCCCTGGCCGCACGACGCGCTGCGCAACAAGGAGGCCGTGGCAATCTACGACAGGATGTCGCTCGGGGACCGCATCGCGCAGATCGCCGACGACCTCAGCCCGCTGGAGCGGAACATGCTCGAGGGCTTCCTCAGCATCACCTGCGGCGGCCAGTGGGAGGACTCGTCCTTCTTCGAGATGCTGCGGTGGTGGGCGCTCGCCAACTGGGACTACAGGGACTTCATCGAGATGGGCCTGACGTACAAGCTCAGGTGCGGGCAGAGCGCGCTGCAGCGGTGCCTGTTCGACGAGGCGCACGCCACGGGGCGGCTGAGCCACAGCTTCTCGACGCCCGTCGCGGGCGTGCACGACAAGGGCGGCGTGGTCGAGGTGACGGGCCGTGACGGCAGCGTCTTCAGGGCAAAGAGGGTCATCTGCACCGTGCCCCTCAACGTGCTGCACTCGGTCCAGTTCACGCCCGCGCTGCTGCCGCTCAAGACGCAGGCGAGCGTCGAGGGCCACGCGAACCACGTCGTCAAGTGCCACGTCGAGGTCGCCAAGCCCGAGCTGCGGTCGCTGGGCTCGTTCAACTACCCGCACGGCAAGCTGACGTACACCTTTGGCGACGGCACCACGCCGGCGGGGAACACCCACCTGGTCGCGTTTGGGAGCTCGCTCCCCGGCGTGCACCTGCAGGCGGAGGAGGACATCGGTGCGACCTTGGAGGCGTGGAAGCAGCTCCTGCCGGGTACGGAGGAGAAGGACTTGAAGAGGGTTGTGTTCCACAACTGGCACAACGATGAATTCGCAAGGGGGGCTTGGGAGTGGTTCAAGCCGAACCAGGTCAGCCGCTACCTGGATGCACTACGAGAAAAGCAGGGCAATGTCTGGTTCGGGAGTGCGGACTGGGCCATGGGCTGGAGGGGATTCCTTGATGGTGGGATAGAGGACGGCCAGAGAGTTGCGAAAGAGGTCGCCGACGACCTCAAGGCGTCCAGATCGATCCGAGTGGCCACGCGTTTGTGAGAACTTGCTCATGGTTAAGATTGAAATTCTTCTGTGTTGACCACTTGCCACTGCTCAATTTCCTGTCACAAATTAGGGAAGGTGACGATAAAGATTCAAAGGCTAGCTTGGATATAATGCCCTCGACCCAGAGTAGAAGCATGATTTACTCATGCCTCTCAGTGTAATGTGTCTCAACTGTTGAGATATGAAATTCTTGTAGGTGAGTTTTCAAATTGTGATATAGTTAGAATGATCATGTTGGAACCAGCAAGCCTCGTTCATGGAGAGCTATCCTCAAAAGCAGCAACAGCCATCCTGCAAGGGTATTGGGACTTGTCCGGTGAGACACGGTGACATTTGTAGATATACTTTTATGACCGCCTACAAGGTGAAGTAGTGACACCTATTGCACACTATAATTTACATGGCCTGGCGCATTTTGTGTAGTTATCGGAATGGTATGTGTTCGAGTCGGTCGACGAGTGAACGATCGAGTCTCATCGTCAAACCCGGACGAAGCCCTGCGTTGAGTCGTCTGAGCTTTGGAAGGTTTCCAGAAACTCCGTAGACCAGTTCATCCAAACGGGAATCACCATGGGCCACGAGTTAGGGTCGCCAATGTTTGTTTCCATCCCCACGTCTTCCATCTGGCCCACCGCGGCCATCTGACCCACCGCCAGCCCAGGCCCCGCGTCGCCGAGATCGCCACAGTAGCTATACGCCTCCTGGCTGTGCTGGCTCCTGTCCCCTGAGCTCGCAATGGTACCCGGGGTGACTTCCGGCAACACCCCGCTAGAGGACGACTCGACCGAGTTGTTCACCGAGATGCGCGCGCTCCGCGCCCGGATGCTCCTCATCATGCTGCACGCGAGCTTGGCGCCGTTCGAGTTGCCGCTCAGCGCGTGCAGCACGTGCACGAGCGTCTCGATGTCCTCGCCGAGCCCCGAGGACGCGGGGGGGCCGAGGTCCCCTCGGGGCTCATACCTGGCGAAGGTGTCGGCCAGGACCAGCACGGATCCCGCGCACACGAGGCACGAGATCATCTGCCACCAGGGGTAGTTGAGCACGATGTCGCTCGTGTCGGTGACGTTGTACATGAGGTGCGCGATGGCCTGGGCCTCCTGCACGCACGTGCTCCCGTACTCGCGGATCTGGGCGTGTTGGTCGGGCAGGAGGACCTGCGCGTTGTGGCCCTTGAGGTGGGGGTAGCACAAGTACGGTCGGTGGATGAGGGTTCGGATGTGGTGAAACTTGATCGCTAGCATGTTTCTCTTTGTAATTAAAATTAGTCGGCGATGAAGCAATGGGACTTCTTTGGGGGCTGTTACCTGTCGCTTGAAGGTCACCGATTTCTCGAACACGTGCCCAACGTCAAATCTGAGATGACGAGGCAGTCTGTTCTTCCAATCAAGAAGCTGCTTGTCACAGCTCTCAGTGCTACTCAGGCTCGCGAGGATCTGCCGTCGAGGGTGGTATGTTTCTCGAAGCACTCGGCCGACGATAGAAGAGAACTTGATGACGGAGGCGAAATAGTCGCTCAGGCGTCTTGGTTCGCTCCCATTTCGTGTGCCGGTGTCGTGGGCCTCCTGGCCGTCCAGTTCCAGCTCTGGCAGCGGGTGAGGGATAGGGGCGTGGCAGTCCTGATCAGATATCGCCGGCGGTCGGCCTAATTGCAAGGCAAGCAATCTGTCAAGCACGTAAAGACAATACCACACTCGGGCTCTGCTCTCAGAATAGTTCTCATGCTGTGCCCCTGCCTCGGCCATGCTCGGCTCTTCCACGTTCACGTGCAAGCCAATGCTCTGCCCCAGGCGGATCGCTAGGCCCAGAGACACCCAGCACCTGACGGTCGGATTAGCTGGGTTGCCGGTTTCAGGGAAAGTTTGAATATCACGTACCGCTCGATCTGTGACGTTGCGAGCAAGTAAAAACAATGAGCCAGGAGTGCTGAACTTTGGGTCAAAGACCTCTCCAACATGTCATTTTCAGACCAAATGAGAGATTGTTCAAACAGCCTCTGGTGCGAGTGTTCCTCTTGTGTGTGTCTCCCAAGGAATGAATTGTAGTACGCCCCAATTGCGAGGAGCGCGTCTAGAAATTGTCAATGGCACGTGTGCGGCGTTGACTAGAGCGGAGCATACTGACACAGTAAAGAGAGCCATGAAGGCGTCAGACCTGAGACGACCCCCTCGGTCTGTAGGGTCTCAAGCTTGGCCATGAAGGATGGCTTGCTGACAAAGGGATAGGCAAAGTGGATGGTGGAGAAGTAGGTATGGAGGTCCTCTTCCACCTGGGCTCGTCCGGGCATGTTCATCAACGGCTGCGAGAAAGGCCGAGGGGGCGCGAGTTCTTCGGGGTCGTAGTTGTCCACACAGTCGGTGGTCTCGCGAGCATCACCATCCGACTCAGCCGTCAGCTTTACGACATTGCAGAAGTGCACGTCGCTGATCTCGCCAAGATACCTCCGACCGTGGACGGGCTGAACGGTTGGGGTATCGGCCGAGTTGGACGGAGACGCGTCTACGTCGCTTGGTGCGAGGGCGCCCACTCGGGCTTGGACGGTGGTGAGACAGTTACGCACTTCAGCCCGGGTATCTCGGGGGAGCTGTGGAGTGAGAGATTGCACCAGCTGTTGATAGACGGCCAGTAGCTGTTGAGACCTCTCGAGGCCAGTAGCAAAGCCTGTTATCTGGGCCCCGGGAGTGTTCTGGCTTTGTGCCTGTTTCCCCCAGGTACAATAGTAGCCATAGCCGGAGCAACGGCCACATATTGGCCGCCTGCCATCACACTAAATGTAAGTTTAAGATGGGGCGCTTGTCAAGATGGGACGTTGTGCGAGAAGCAGGGTGGGAGCATTCTGACCTTGGATTTCTTGGCACGACAGCTGTTGCAGGCGTTGGTGATGCGCTTGCGCTTCAGAACCGGAGCGTCGGACATGGCGGTTGTAAGCGAGGTGGGTGAGGCAGGCCGAGCGGGATACTTGGTCAGAGTAGGGGCTACGGAAGGCAGTGGTGGGTTTACAAGGTCGTCACAAAAGCCGACCGATCCGCCACAACCGATCGTTCCGGCCTTCAGGAGATCCGCGCATTGACGCGGGTGCTAGGAAACCAATGATTCCCTCCAGACATCCACAGATTAACGAATCACGATGCGCATGTCTCCATCAACCAGGGCACTAATTACAAGCGCCATTCCGACGACACATTGAAAGGGCCCTGATATCAAATGGCACAATGTCATTTTTTGCACTTCTGCCGAGGCGTCTCCTACAACAGCGTCAGCGCATGGGCACGGTCATTGCTTTCGATATCGCTGCACAACCACCCGTACAATGCCATACAGCTACTGTATATCGGCTATGGTAACCTACCACAATGTAGCTGTCGTGTCTCTCTTCCGGGCGCTGTTCGTCGCGTGTGATACCATATTTCACAGTCTGTGAATCGTCATGGTCAACAATGTTGCGCAGTCATTATTCTTGGGTATACTTATCTATTCCGCAATGCCCAGGGCTGCGTGAGCGCGGGTGGTGGTGCTGGATGTCAATGTGTAATTCAGGTAGCATCCCATGGAACTGGCGATCAATATCGACATAGTTGTGTTCGTATCTGTGCCCGTCTGGGGATGATATAAAGACTCCCTCGTCATCTTTGGGACTCGCGGCATAATACATATCAGCGTGTTTTGGAAGATCTGCGAATGGACAATAGTATTGTTCGTATCACTGTACAGGCAATAAACCGTCTAGATACGATGCTACTGGTTTGACAAGTGTCCAATTGCAGCAATCAAGTAGTGACCCCCTGCTGCAGACTGCATGATCTGCACGAGCGCATATGGCTAGAGCGCGGCACAGCTGAGTGGAGGACTCTAAAATTATATTTCTCTCGTCTCCATGTGTTGGATGTCGCCCCCACTCCACTACTCAACCCGATATTGAAATGGGTGTTCAGCCCCTCCGTCACCTTCTGAAAGGTATTTCCCTTTCTGCGGCGTCCTTCAAGGGCTTAGGACTGAACGTTTGATCAAGGCGAAGACATTTACCTGCCTGTCTGCCTACATTCGTCATCATGGACCCCCTGTCAATTTCTGTGAGCGTGCTCGCCGTCATGGGCGCCGCCGGGTTCGTGATCAAAACCGTGAAGGTCATTGAGCACGCGCCACAGGAGCTCGTCGACATCGCCGACGCAGCGAAAGCATTGGAGACGACTCTCAAGGACGTTAACAATTGGCAATCGTCGGGTCACCATCTGAGCCAAGGCCTCATCTTCCACATCCAGCGCAGCGAGCAGAAACTGCTGGAGCTGGCGCGCTACTTGAAAGACCATGGTTTAACGAGCCCGAGCAAGCTGCGGTCCCCGATATACTATGTTCGGTATCAGGAGAAGCTCCGGGACTATAAGCGGCAGCTTTCCGATATTCGAAACGATCTGAGCTTGGTCTTGTCTGCGGTGACCTACGGTCAGACGGGACGCATCGAGATGGATCTCCAGCAGCTTGTGATCTCCGGACAAGTCACAAGAGTGACCTTGACTGAGCAGGCAGCACAGTTTGGGTACCTCGCTCAGAAGACGGAAGAAATGGGAATTGCACAGGTTCAGATGGTACAGCTACTGGAGTCAATCAAGGGCCAAGGCAGAAATGGCCAGTCTGAACTAAGAGACCATCACTCTGCGTCTGTTGTTCGTCTGCGTCACAGCATGCAGATAGCGAATGAGGTCGAAGAACCTGACAAACAACAACTCATCGAGCCCATGATTCGTCCTCAGAAGGAGCAGCAACAGGCAAAATCCCACTGTTCGACCATATGCCGCTGCGTTTGCCACAGAAGACGCAGGTTGTGCACACCACACTCCACGCGAGACTGGCTCGGCGCTCTCTCCGTGACCTTCTCAGAGATACGGCCCGTGAGCTCCGACTGCACCGTCCCAAGCTGCGCACGCAACCTAAGCCCTTCTGCCTCCGTCGACGTCACGCTGCCCAGCTGGCTGGCGTCGAGTATGATCTCCATCTGGCTCAAGGCCGCGCCGGTCCAGGGGCCGGAGCTTCTCCTGCGGTCGAGGAGGATCATCGAGACGCCGGCGTACTACACAGCCGAGCAAGGGAACCTCACGTCGCTCAGGCAGCTGTACTCCGAGGGGAGGGCGGGGATTCATGACTCCAACCCGGTCTCGGGGCGCAACACGTTGTTCGATGGGATCTTCCGGGGCCACTTGGACGTCGTGCGCTTCCTACTCGATAGCGGCGCCGACATGGAGGCGGCCGACTTCTGCGGCTTCACGCCCCGCGACCTCGCCTTCCAGCGCGTGAACACGGCCTGCCCTGCCGAGTTAGCAGCGCAGCTTCGCACACTCTTCGAGCTGGACGAGGTGCCGGATGATCTAGAATTCACCACGGCCCACCGAATAGTCCTGGGCATCTCTCACCTAGGCCTGGAAGATTACATATCCGAGCACCCAGAGGACATCAACAAGCCAGACCTCCTAGGCCGGACCCTGCTCTGGTGGGCCGTAAGAAGAGACGACATGCCCAGCTCAAACGTCCTCCTCGCCCATGGCGCTGACCCAAACATCGCCAACGCCGCTGGCCGCTCCGCTTTGCACAATGCCGCCGCACAGGGCAACCCGGCCCTGGTGGGCGCGCTGCTCGCGCGCGGCGCGGACGTGCACCAAACATCCTTTGAGGGCAAGACGCCGCTGCAGGTGCTCGGCGTGTACGGGGTGCGGGAGGAAGACGTGCTCACGGTCGTGCGGGAGCTGCTTGATGCAGGGTCGGATGTGAACGCGCAGGACTCGTACGGCCGCACGCCAATCTCGCTATGTTGTTTTGATAGTCACTTGGGCATCGCCCGGGTGCTTCTGGAGAGCGGGGCTGATATGTCGGTACCGGACGTCCGGGGCTGGCTGCCGTTGCACTGGGCCATCTACGATGGTGCTGCGCGGATCGTGGAGCTCTATATCGCGCATGGGGACTGTGACATGACTTTTGTCGCTGAGGAGGGGATGAATGTCCTGCATTTCATGGCAGAGCGGTGTACGGCTGAGCAAGTCGTCGACGCCGTGCTCGCGATGGCGGATGTGTCCGGGGTCGATCCAGATGCAGAGGACAGTCGAGGCAGGACTGCGGCCGATATTCTGGAGGAGCGGCGTTCTTTGGACGTCGCCATGTTCCCACTCAATGAAGGGACAGACCTGAAGCTAAGGCGGCTGATCGAGAAAGCCGGAAAGCCTTCAGATGTACCCGGCTCACCACCGTGGTCGGCTGCCAGCACGGCGGACTCGTGGCACACTGCAAGGTCACCTCTTCACTTGGGACCATTCCAGGAGTAGACGGTCGTCGTGGCCTGCCGTGGCCCTGCGTCGAACAGCGACCATCCAACAGCACCCACCTCAGAACCCCAATACCTACGCGAACAAAGGCCACCCACATGCCACAAAGACGGCCGACGATCACGACCTCGAGCGCCTCCACTGTCGCCAACCGGCCGGGGGCGCGGATGGATGCATATCTGCAGATGCCGTGTGGCAGGCGTGCCGACGGGCCGCAGCCATGCAGCCACGCGGCCAACAAGGGGGCCTGTGTCACCACCACCACCAGCTCGACACCTGTTGGGCTGCACGTTGGGGGCCGCGGGTGGCCCGTCCTGTTGGACCTCAACATAACCAACCGATCCGGGTCCCAGACGTGCAGCCGAATACACCGGGCCGATCGCGTCGGCCGCCCGCAGCAGCTGTCTGTGACTCTGTGCGAGTTCAGTATATGACGGCCTGTTTGAGATAGGTCAGTACAGAACGTCACGAGATGAGGACGGATGAGACAAGACAGGCGACATGGCACGAGAACACTGGTGGAGGCTCTTTTGTGGTTGTGAAGTGTTGTATGATTTTCCCCTCCATTCCCGACAGGGCCCTCTCGTGTAATATAAAGTATATACATCAGCACATGCTAGATCGTTGGCGACAGCTGGCGCAAAACCATCCAGGGCGGCCAGCAAAAAAATTACAAAAAGCAGTAAGAGCATCCCAGGCCGATGTTTAACACCGCGCGCCGGAAAATGGACTTGACAATATTCCAGGACGTCATCTGGTCTAAATAGGTAGCGAAAAATGTGCGATGTCGCGAGAAATGCGAAGACGTGTCTGTAAGTGAACACCATCGGCAGCGCTATTGTGTGCGCTTGTCTGATGGCACGGGCCCACTGCTGGAGTCGGTATCGACAACTCCAGTACTAGATGCAGGCCAGGCTCAGGCCAGGCTCAGGCTCAGGCGTAGGCCAAAGTCGTGTCTTATGATACCCCCCGGGGTGCGATCGGCGGTGTTGGTCGCTGCACCCTGCGTCGCGGGACTCCACATGAGTGTCGTCCGTCATCCACAACCGAGATTGGGACGCGAGACTCTCGTCTTGTTGCGAGCGGCAGGATTGACTGAAAATTTGCCCAAAGCGCATCAGAGTTCGCAGCTGATCGCGTCATGCGAGTACCTGCGCACTTTTACCTCGTGCCATCGAAACTCGCCCTCTGTGTCCTCCAGTCTGCAGGTGGCGGGGCGATAACACTGTCCCTCTTGCTCATTGACCCAAACCCTGGCATCGAGCTGAAGCGGTTAAGCTTCTTGCGCTCCTTGGTGGCTGTGGGGGCTTCTGTTGTTGCTGCTGAGCCAAAGGTTTGTGCGTGTGTGGGTGATGGGCTGGCACTCTCGAAGGCGGATGAGTTCGAGTTGTTGGACGAGCCAGTAGTGTTGGGGGTCTGGTAAATGTACTCGCCGTCGACGTAGATGGCGTTGGAGACGAAAGTCGAGCGCCTGTTGCGGCGGCGGGTGTAGCGCTGCTCGAGGCGCCAGATGTCGATCTTGGACTGGATGCGTTCAAAGAGTCCTGGAGCCATTTTGGAAGACTGGTTCTAGGTCTAGAGAGGACGAGGACTGTCGGGTATCACGTGTGATATGTAATGAAGTGATCGTCGACTTGTTTGACAGGAGAGTTCGTTGCGTCGTGGAGGGAGTCGTTGCTCGTTGTTTTGTCGTGGGACAGCGTGAGTGGTTCCCGGCAGACTGGCTGGCTGACTTGACTGACTGGTCGGCCGGTCGAGCTATACTTGGTATCGGTCGTGGGTGGGGCTTCGCTTCCGAGTGGAATCAATCCAGGATTAAGCTCCGCGCAATCTGCGTAATTTGCGTGGTCTGGCAAAAGGAGAGGAAGTCCAGACACTTGGAATTCTCTATGTAGGTATTGAATCTAGGTACGGATGAATGATACGGAAGGGAGGCGAGAGGGAGAAGAAGAGAGTAAAGAGTGGTTGGGTTGTGGGTGTGGGCGGGAGGTAAAGAAATATGTGAGATAGCAGAAAACAGGCGAGGACTGGATGGAGGTTGGTTGATGAAGGAGGGAATTCTTGAGCTACCGCGGGGACGGAGCTAAGCCCAAATTAGGTTGGTAGGTTTTGCAATTGACTAGCCGAGTGGACGGGTGAGAGGGGGTGGAGGTGGTACAATGTCCACGTACCTCGTGGATACCTTTCAGGACTTGGTATGGGCTGGTTAATTGATTGATGGACTGACTGTGCTCTTCTCTTCCACGCCTGGGCAGTTGACGTCTGTTTTCCACAATATCCAGGTAGATCTCCTGCGCATGAATCCCCAAGGGCGGTGCGACTCCACAGCTCCGACCCGCGACACGAAGATCAAAACAGAGGCCAAACCGGCAACAATTGGAAAAATTGGAGAGCAAAGCACAGAGTGGCAGGTCGATCGCCAATCCACCAGGGAAACGGATTCAAGGACCCAGACGGGCAGACGGGCAGAGGGACGAGCTGGACAAGAAGGGACAGCAAGGGCGACAATCTCATCCCTGGCAATCACGACTGGCCCATCCCTGCCTTCTCTGTCCAGCCCTCCCACTTGTCCCGCTGCTACTCCCACTTTAGTCGTCTATCAGCGACTCGACCCATCCCTGTTCTTTCCCTGTTCATGCCCATCCCTGTCCCGGTGTCTTCCCAGTTTGGGTTGAAGCTAGGCTCGGAAGTGGGCAGCTGCAGCTATTAGCGGCCGCCCCACATGCGCCTCCCTGTCGTCTGCAAACTGCGTTGCTGAATGATGAAGGGACTGGGGAAAGGGAACGGAAGTGAAGGGGAAGGGGCAAGACTCGTCGTCAAGCAAGACACTCCAGTCAATCAATCAATCACTCGAGCAATCAACTCCAGTTTCTCCGTACCGAGGTAGACAGAAGTAAGGGGATGCATAGAAATAGAAACAGAGTAAAGAGGAGAGGAGAGAGCGGGACGGGACAGAGACAAAGATCATTCAAACGGTCCGTCCCCCCTCGAGCCGAAACGTGGCAGTGCAATCAGTCACAGTCAATTGTTCGAGGGAGAAGGAGAGCGACAGGACAGAGGACAGACAGACCCACGGCAGAAACACAGACTCACTACAGTAACAATTAACGACGAAAAGTCCTGCCCCGCGCTCGAGCTCTCGCTGCACCGTCGAGTTCGTATCAACACGGCCCAAATCACCGAACCCTCCTCCGTAGTCGTAAGGCCGGGGCCAGACCAGCGCCACAAAACCCACCATCCATTCCACCATCGCGGATCGCCAAGGCCCAGTCAACACTATGTCCTAATGTAGCTGGGCGTGCCGTGGGCTCGGATGTCGCATCAGTCTTCTTGGGTGCCTTTCTCGCGCGTGTCTCTGGCGTTTCCGACGCGGCGGGACGGGTCACGCACCCACCACGTTTCCTTTGTCCTGACAATGATCACAGGAGTGGCATTATGAGCATTGGAATGTCGAAACAACCAAGCCTGCTCTCTAACAGCGCATGCCCGCCATCAAGCAATTCAAGTCGTCGTTCTGCCAGCCGGCTGGGTGGAAAGAAGAGACGGCGATGGGCATCTGTAAACCATGCAATTATTTGCGCCATGATCCCTCCGTGGCGAACTTGCTTCGTCGACCCCGCCGCCACAGCGAGTCATCCCATTTCATCCGATCCCATCTCATGCCCATCTGCTGTATTGCTGCCAGAACCACCACACAGACCACATTGAGGGAGAGGAAGCCGAGACCTCACCTGTCAGCCCCTCACTCACCAGCCATTAGCCTGGCCCAAATAAGCTCGACGTCGCCTATCTTGTCGTCCCAGTGACAGATACACTGGATCGAAATCATATCGCTCGGCTGGCTGGCTGGCTGGCTGGCTGGCTGGACACGAAAGGCAAACCCGTCCACACCCACTACAGAACCCTGCCCAGCTGGATCTACAGGGGCCATGGCCGTCGTCGTGCAACTCACGCCGTCGGATCGTTCCTAGCTTACAGTTCGGTCGTTTCGCCATCAGGAACAGATGGAGGGCACATGGGACTCTGAATGGGCGGGGGCTAGATTAGGGGTCCAGCTCTATAGTAGGTGAACCTGGGATAGGCTCTGCTCGTGCCGCGCGGTGTGTCAACCATCCCCGGATCCGAGGCAGCAGCAGAGACGCAGAGAGACACAGAGGAGGGCGGGATCTGACCCTCCTGAGACCATCGAGCCCACCTGCCCCAGGGCCCGCCTTGCACTCGGCGTAGGACAACATGTCTCGCCGCCGAAAATCTATCATGCGCGCCACTGCAACGCCGAGCAACCCCTAGAGTCCAGACTCCAGAGCTCTGCACCGCTGGGGAAGCGGCCTGCCTGGCAGCCTGGGCACACCTGGGTGATCGCGTGCGTTGTTTTTTCCTTGACTGGCCTTGAAGGTCCCGGGTTGCGCGCACCCAAAACTTGTTCCGAGGTTGCAGTGTGTCCAGGGCTCACCAGGGAACAAAGAGCCGGGGGGTCCAGAACCACAGAGCCCAACTGGCGCCCAGCGGGACTCGCGGGACTACGGGACAGCTCCGCGCGAGAACAAAGGGGGCCTCGACCTCGGGATCCGCACCCTCGGCTGCAGAGGCTGGGGGCCGGGGAACCCTGCCAGCCACGTGTGGACGGCTTTCATTGTTTTCTTTTACCTCTTTGTCTTTTCTTGACAACGTCAACATGGTGAAGTTGCCAGACTCGAAAGTGACGATGCACTGTCGCGTTTTTACGCATTTTTATGAATCCTGCTGGACAATATGATTCGATGGGCGCTGGCTGGCTGGCTGGCCTCCAGGGCTGGCCCTCTGCTGACCATTCAACCTTCAGGCTCTAGAGAACTGCAACCCTCGTACATTAATGAGATTTAGACTTAAGTTTACGCCTGCCGAATCCCGAGCTGAACAGCGTCTCCTCGAGCAATGATACCACAGTCTTGTTGTGGTTTTATTTTGAGTTCTGGGCCTCATTTCCAATTTAGTGTTCGTCCATCCAATCCTGGCTGAGGCTATTCTCAAGTGAGGCAACATGTGCTACTCACCTGCAGGCCTGTCATGCCGCAGGCCAATCTGCGGCCATGCAATTGATTTGGTTTTCAGGAAAGATTTTCGGAAATGCTGTTGCCGTGTTCTGACGAGTCGGTCCTTCTTCAGACTCTAAGCCTGTGCCGATAACCTGCCAGTGTCTTCTGGCTCATGTAGTAATTGGGTTCTACCACATGGCCTGTCTATTCTGGCTTGCAGAAGGTTCAAGACGTGCAAGAACTACACACAGTTTAGTTTCTGTGGGCGTAATTCTTGCGTATACAGCCATTTGGGAGTGTTGTATGATAAGTGACTCACGAACCAACCAAGAAATTGCATTACCCTTCCCAAGCACCTCGCCCACGGTCTCGTGAACATCATACTTCCTCGTGGTCCTCAGCTTAGAGACCAGAATCGCGATAATTCGCTTCGTAGGGGCGATCGAACTGCTGACATCGAGATTTACACTTGCCATGACACGAGCGCTGGCGTGCTGATTCGATGCTCAAGTATGATCACGGCTGATTTAAAAAACTTGTAATGGCTCCCTTGAAGAACGCCAGGCTCCTGACCATTTCAGTGGGCGACATATTGTTGGCAGCAAAGACGTCGTGGCAGGGTCGACTGGTTCTGGAAAACTGTGCGACTTTTGTATTCCAAGTGGGCGTATGCCCAGAATTCTGACGGCAGAAGGGCCAGAGGGCACCCATTTATAGACGGACTTGCGAACGGTCCCCTTGTTCACTACAGGCCCCCCCCCCCAAAACCAATCCACTGCCACAAACGTTTTTGTAAGCGTTAAGGAGTATTAAGGACTATCATTAAAATGTATTACTCATTTACGGGTTCCAAGCGTTAAATCTCGTTTTGCTCAAGGTAGCCAACTGTGAGGTCCAAGTGGGAAGATTCTGTTATCGTATCCGCTTCAACGTTCAGAGCCATGAAAGCCGCCGCATCGAGCATGGTATGTAGCTGTATGGCGAATGCTTTCTTCCGCGATGAAATTCCATCATAGCCTCAAGACACCTCAAGCAGTATTGTGACTGCTGTCCTGGATGCACTGGAACAGGTATACAGATTACACGCCTGCTTATCAAGAACAATGATCAGTACGCAAGGACTCATGACTTGTTGCATGTTGCTGGGAGCAGTCCGGCATATCAAGTATCATTTCAGAAAAGGGCAAAGTCCATTTGAGTAATCGAAGTCAGTGTGGACGATATTTACTCCGCAATACCTGACTTGTATTGGTCAATCATCTTTTTGCAGGCCGCCAAAAACACCAGAGACTACGTCGCTGCTGTAGCTTAACCCACCAGCTCAAAAAACAGATGAGTAATCTTTGCCAATGAGTGTTATGAATATGGCCTAGATAGACTTGTGTGTACTTTAGAGCCCGTCGTACTCAGCCAGTATCTATCTAGGCACAACTGTCAATAGCGATAATTGTCTAAACAGAATTCCACCAAATGTGGGTCTACGACTTGCGCGTTGTGTAACCACAGCTGTGTAACGTCAGCATGCTTGTCCTAATCTAGTGGGACTCTTTGGAGGTTGTGGACGAATCGAAAAAGCAGGGGTGGGTCGGATGCTTGTCGTAGGAGGCCTATGGCCTGCGACCACACGACCTGCATTGTCCACTCCTCTTCCTAACCAGCGTCAAGAAAAAAATCGACGCAGAAAGTCCAGCGAGAACTGCGAGTCTCTCTTGTTTCCTCCATATTACTCGCTCTCATCGTGATGGTTCTCGACCCCCTGAGTGCATTTTCTGTCGCGTGCAATGTCCTCCAGATTGTGGAGACAAGCCTCCGTGTCTTGGGCAAGACTGCGGAGTGCTACAAGAGTGGAGCCCCGGATGAAGTGAGCATCCTTATCGGCAACCTGTACACAATTGAAGGCCTCAACGATGAGCTCCAAACCTTTATACCAGACCCGCTTGGGAAGATCCCGCTGTCTCCCACGGAGCTGAGGCTGGTCGAGGCAAATGAGGAGTGCCTGAGGTTGTCGGGTGATTTCATCCGCCTTCTCGAGAGCCTTAAGGTCACCAAGAAATCTGTTTGGCATAGCGTCGGCAGCAGCATCAAAACGATGTGGTATCAGGACAAGCTAGCAAGTTTGGAAAAGGCGGTCGCCGAGAGTCGAGCGAATCTGACTCTGGCTTTCTTGCTCCTCATGCAGTAAGTCTGAAGATCTAACTTACGAAGGAATCACCCTGACCAAGCTCGGCATCCCGCTGATCATTATGGTCTCCCCAGTGAGCGCTCCTTTGTGATGCAGAATAGTGTCATGAAGGCTACCACTGACGTCGAAGTCCGCATACTTGATACCGTCAAGAAGAGTACGGGCTCGTTGAAGGCAGAGATTGGAAAGTTGACATCTTGTCTGAACGAAATCTCGCTCGATCATCGCCCGAACCCAGTGGACGGAATCAGCGATGTACAACAGACTGAACTATTCCAGCTGTCAAAACAGATCGCACGGATTTGGGAGCAGCAGAGAGCTTCAGATGAAGCGAGGAAGCCATTGGAGGTGTCAATGAACGACGTGGCCGCGCAGCACAGAGTACTGCAAAGCTTGCAATTTCCACAGATGCAGGAGCGGAAAGAGGAAATATCCAGTGCTTACGAGAACACATACGAATGGCTCTTTCAGACTGACCCAAGTGCGCGAAATGACTGGCATAGTTTTGTTTCATGGGCCAGAAGCGCAGACACTCCCCACAGCATTTACTGGATTCACGGAAAGCCTGGTGAGTCTGCGCAAACAACGTGAGTCGCTCAATCGTATGCAGTCTTTAATCTTGGCTGCAGGTTCCGGCAAATCAACGCTGGCTCGGTTCATATACGACAGACTGGACGTTCAGGACCATCTGTGTCCCTGGGCAGAATCCAGGGCTGTTGTTAAAGCGGCACACTTTTTTTGGAATCCGGGTACGACACTGCAGAAGTCTTGGATCGGCATGCTGCGCTCTCTGCTTTTCCAACTGCTTGATGAAGTACCTGGACTTTGTGAACCATGCGTTTCTCCGAGCCGATGGAGAACAGCACTTTTGCCTGCCACTACTTTCAGCGAATGGACCGAGTCAGAGTTGCTGAACGGGACACGTGCATTCATTCGCACAACCGAGGCACATATATTCTTCCTCATTGACGGCCTCGATGTAAGTTGAATTTGATGTTACACAGCCTGCGGTCACCCCGACTACGTGGTATAGACAAGTGCAGTGGAAGTCTTCTTTCCTAACTCAGAAAATGTAGGAACTTCAAGGTGACGAGGAACGGCGAGAAGAGCTTATTGATTTCATATTTGACCTTGCGACTTGCCACAATGTCAAGCTTTGTATATCAAGCCGGCCGGACAACATATTTCGAGACGCTTTCGAAGATCACCCCCGCCTGAAACTGGAGACCCTGACGTACAGTGACATTCAAACGTATGTCACAGAACGTTTTGCTAAGGATCGACGTATCCGGGTTTTGAGCCGAGGTAACCCTCGCATCATGGAAGACTTGATAGCATTCCTTGTGGACACAGCTTCTGGCGTCTTTCTGTGGGTGAGGCTTGTCGTCCACGAGCTTCTCCGAGCAGCAAGGGACGGGGCCATTTTCCCCGAACTGGTCGACAAGGCTCATCAACTACCGCGTGATCTTGACAGCTACTTTACACGGTTTATCGACTCAATCCCGCCAGAGTACAGGAAGGAAGCGTCTCAATTGTTTCAGATCGCTCTTCATGACGAGAACTCGTTTACAGCCCTACATGGGCTTCGGCTACTTGACCTTTCCTACCTAGGAAGTTTTCAAGAGGCCTTCCAATCCCATGGAAAGTACAAGCCCACCGCTTTCGATCCAAACAATATCGCCGAATTGGAGTCGAGGCTCGAAACGACCGCTCGCCGGATTAATAGCAGATGCCGGGGGCTCATCGAGTGCTACTACGCGCCTGGAGATGCAGAGCATTTTGTTGGCTTTCCAGAAATATCAGTACCCGGCGAGATGGGCCACGATGCGCTAGGAACATTACCCAGCGAAGACCAAAGTTTCTTGGGGCTTTTGATAGTATGCAACCGCCACGTCGGCTTCATTCATCGGTCCCTTCGGGACTTTCTTGTCAGCCCAGACGTGCTTCAGAAGCTCGAGGCATACTCCGGAGGTCCTTTTAATACTAGGTTATTCTTGTGTAAGGCCAGACTGGCACAGATACAGTCACTTGACCACGAAGGTAACCACCGACGCACCCAGCTGGCTCTGGGTCTGTCGAGTTACGTGTTGAGTGCCCTTGGGACCGAAGGCATGAAATATTCGGACGAGTCCGCCCTCATTGCGGCCCAACTAAGGCCCGTTGTTGAATCACTCGGACGCGCGAAGGCACACAAGGCGGCCAACCAGGGGTGGTATCTTTCCGCGAGCTTCCACGAGTGCCAAACAGAGGTTCCCGACTTTCTTGGTGTTGCCATAGATTTCGATCTTGCGGCCTACCTGAAGAAGGAACTGACGGCAGAGGCCTTACATGCCAAGCGTGGCCTCTCCGTCCTGAACTGTATCCTCATTGGGCGGTTTTCCGACTACTTGGGCTCTGATATCACGATTGGAAATCGCTGTCCCAACATAGAAGTGCTTCGCCTCGCGCTAGAACTCGGCGCAGATCCAAACGAAGCCAGTGATGGGGTCTCTGTGTGGGCAAAGTTCATTTTACACCTTGACGCCCTGGCTACCAGGGGCGCACCGCCGGCCGATGCACAAAAGGCGCATGCCGAAGCTATTGGGGCCCTTCTGGAACATGGCGCCGACCCAGAGCTCCCATCATCGTGGCTTACACCTGGACCGCTGATCCCAAGATGGGACACAGGTCTCATGCCGGTCTTGACAATACTGAGGGGCATGCTGGGCTTATATACTCACGCACGGCTGGAGCTCCAGGAGTGCATCGACCTTGCTGATGACAAACTCTTGCAAGCCCTGGCTCAACGCTGAGCTCTACATTTTCCCTCTTCCTGGCTTCCTGTGGCGCCGATTGCGGTCTGAGTTTGGTGAGTCTCTTTTCAAGGCGCTTCCGGTTGGGGGTGTGGCTGAAAAGGTCGTGACAGTGTTTAAGACTCACCGCACTTGTTGAGCGTTTGGCTGATATTTTCAGTGCCCTTACAAATACAGATACAACTTCGGATGATAGCAGCACGGGTCAACCAGATGACTATCTCACCTATGTGGATTGCGTTGAACATGGTTGAATATACACCATGCCCAACTAGTTGGTGGCTCTGATACCATCTCATTTGCCTCTCAATGCTGTCATACCCCAGAGCTGGGCACCCCTTTCCCCAAGATGGTAAGCTGACGCCGATGAACTGGGTAGGATGCGTATAGCCGGTGAAAAGTTGTGGAATCTTGTTCACTATTGCCAATATGGCCACGACATAAGCAATTGCCCACCTCTTGCGGAGGCTGTTATACGCGTCCCGACGATGCTTCTTCTCTCAAAAAGGGTGATTGAGCGGCGGGAGGAAATGAAGAACCAAACAAACGGACCTGTTCCAAGAGGTCGCAGTTCGCGGTGACGTCGACGTTCGGGCTAGTACTTGGGCGATCAAAGGGGACAGGAACGGGTGCGGCTGATCGACCATTCTCGATCTGTACAAGGCCTGAAAGGGAAGCCCAGCTGTCTGGGTGCGTTGTACTTTTAGAAGGGCCGCCACACGGGATACACCGAAGTGAGCCGATTGTGTTCAGGGTTAGGCCCGTGTTGGGCCGGCAGAAAAAGCAAAGACGGCGGCCATGTGAGCCTTTTATGGTTTGCACGAACGTTATCGAGGAATGTGAGGGATGACGATAAGCTGACGGAACTGCCGGCACCTCAGGGGGGTAGTTGGGCAGCCCAATCAGCACCTAACGTGCTGTGCCAGTATGCAATATGCTACACACACCTCGTGTGTCAGTGTGCCCGCGGTGCGACTCTGACCGCAACGCCCGGTGTAACCGCCGGATATAGCTTGTTCTGTGCCAACATCAAGAGTTGCCGCATGAAATATGTGATGTATGCACGAAAGACTTCCCCGGTGCTCCCCAGTCTCTGGGGCGGGACATGCCAATCAGGAATACATTCCCGGTCTCGTTAACGAGGCCAATTGACTCCAATCCCGACCCTACTGGAGGCTTAGGATATGTGAGTAGTCACAAGCCAGAGGCACTAGGCGCTCAGCTCCTGGGTCCACAAACGTCTCCCGCAACCCCAACGACGTAAGTCCTGATCGAATCAACCTCACAACACTCCAGCCTCACGGCTGCCTTCACACGTCCCGGGGCATGCTCATGATATGTTTCACAACGGCACGAGCTCCCTCCGACCCACGAGAGGGCTGACACCTATCCGAGCGGCCCCTTATTACCCGGGGGGATCAGCCATAATAATTGCCTCGAGCTTGGCCAAGCTCTGCCGGGGGCGTCGCGCCTGTGGCTACATGGCGAGCTCGACCTTGGATCGTCAGCTTGTCGCTCACCTTGTCCTGTCTCACCGAGGGGATGTTTTGTGTCTGATTAGCCACGCCGTGCCCACGCAGCCGTCACTCGTTTGGTTCGCGGTCTAATAGCGTGAGTGAAAAGTTGCCTTCATGCCTCCATTGAGCCACGCCAGCACGCCGGCTCAGCTCAGATGGAGTGACACTGACGTACTCTCCATCGCCCTTGCCATTATAAAAAACCGCTGCTTCATTACAAGTTTGGGCCCCCGACCCGAAACCCTGCAAGCACTTCGAGGAAGGAAGGGGCCACTGAGCAATTTCCGACCATTCAGCTCTTTACCAACTAAAAGTCGCAGACCAAGGAAACGAGCATCAAAATCCAAAAAACCAGAGACGCAACAGCGACGATGTGCGATCATTCGTTCCACCAGTCATCCCTCCGTGGCGGAGAGGCCAGCCAGTGCTTGGTCGACAGGCGACTTCGCTACCCGATCCATGTGGGGACCAGTGACCTGCCGACCAGAGACGAGGGCGAGGACAACTGCTCTGTGGGGGCCAGCCCTGTCAGCAACGGACAGGCGAGACGAATTGCCTTTATGAGTGGAAACGACGACTTCCGAGCCGCCAGACTTCGATGCGCGCTTGCATGCCAGGAGTACAACAAGCTGCCCGAGGATGTGGCGATTGACGATCGTGTGGATGGATGGAAGTGGTAAGTCTTCGATCCGAGCCGCATGTAACCTGCTGCGGCCACATATCCAGGACGATCCCGGGACGGGTCAAGACGATGAGAGGCCGGGGGACTCACCGACTCGGGTAGCCTTTTGGGAAAAAACATTACAAGACTGACCACGCCACTATAGCATCGTGGAGCCCAACAACAAGACCAGAAGAGACGCCGAAGCCACTCCCGCCGTCGACTTCTCAGCCATCTTCAAGAAAGCCAAGCCGGAGGCCCCCGACTCGACCGCCGAGCACACTCCGCCCGTCACCCCCGTCGCAGACAGCCCGACCCCACGCCCGACGATCCCCTACGTCAAGCAGCCGGTCTACATGGACTACGGCCTGCGCGTGAAGATCGCGCCCACCACCTTCATCAACCGGAACCTCACCATCCTCGACACCCCCGTCGCCGACATCGTCATCGGCGAGCAGTGCTCCTTCGGCCCAGGCGTCACCATCATCGGCGTCGGCCACCCCGTCCGGTTCGAGGAGCGTAGCGAGTTCATCACGGGCAAGCCGGGCAGCTGGGGCGCAAAGGTGGTCATCGGCGACGGGGTCTGGGTCGGCGCGGGGGTCACCGTCCTCCCGGGCGTCACCATCGGCTCCTACTCGACCATCGGCGCCGGCAGCGTCGTCACCAAGGACGTGCCGCGCAGCTGTGTCGCTATGGGCAACCCGGCCTCGGTGCGGTACTACGTCGACAGCGAGAAGGGCCGCGAGCCCGTCGTGGTCGACGAGACGGCGAACACGTTGGAGGACGCGCTCAAGGTCGACAGGGAGGAGACGCAGGCGAGTGAGGGGGTGGTCAAGATGGGTGAGTAGGATGAGGTAGCTCTGGGGCATATATTGCGAGTACACGATACTAGAGCGGTGGGACGCAAGTCAGGTCTTCTTTTGGTGGTACATGGGGGCGGAATTTGGACGGCTGGCCAACAGCTTGAGTTAAGCAAGGCTGAAGTAAGCCGTAGTGTTAAGATACCCAGGGGCTATCAATTCGGAAAATTTGCTCGCGCTGTCTTTTTACAAAATATCGGGTTTCTTTCTACGGATCGTTCTGCTTGGGATCTGCTGTGAATCTTGCTGCATCTGGGTGTGGCTGCACTGGTGGGGGTTCGGCAACGTGCTGGGAGTATTTCGTGGACTCAGGCCATGGCTCCACTGGGAATCATGCTTTCATTGTGGGTGTTGGGAACTTCAAACATGGTTTTCACATGAGCGGAGACACGAAATCTGTATGCATTGTATCTGCCTGTAACTTTCTAGAAGCATAAAATATTTTAGGGATCTTTGCTAGCACACAACTCCATTTCTCTTGGCCACATCGGTGCCTAAAAGCTTTTCCTTACCATATGCGTAACTAGAACCGCAGTACCCCCCGTCTTTAAAACTCCGGATGGAAAGAAGTAACTTTCTCTCAAGTCCTCCTTCCATCACATCTAATGTAAACGCTGACATCACCAAAGTCTTCTGTATCCAGGTTCTCGACCTGGACGTACTCTTCCCGGACCATCGTCCGCACCCTAGACGACTCGGGGTCACAAAGGCGCGCCTCGACGTCCTCCGCACTTCTAGATCCCTTGTGCGGAAGCTCATACGCCGCCGCCCAGTGGTCTACCGTCTGCTCCTCGGTGAGGACCGTGTCCCAGGCCAGGACGACCGGCCGCGCGAGGTCGGTGATGATCTGCCTGACGCACACGTTGGGCGAGAAGGACAGGACGACGCTCTGGTCGTCGACCTCGAGGAACCCCTGCGGGTCGTCGACGACCGTGACGCCGACCTCGGCGAGGACCGCCCTGTCGACCTCGGTGTAGACGGGGTCCTGCGCGAGGCACCTGATCTGCACCCCCGGCTGGGACGCCTGGAGCAGATCGCGGAGTGTGAGGATCAGGGCGTGCTGCGTGGCGCTCCGGTGTCTTGTGTAGGCGTCGTCGCGCGACATTGACGAGCACGCGAAGGCGATGATCTTGGTGATGCCGGGTAGTGAGGCGGCGGCTGCCATGGAGGATTTCAGCCTGAGGCAATCCTCGCTGGCCTCCCATGTAGCCCGATATGAATGGAATGCGTCTCGTGTGTCTTTAAGGCTGCTGTGGTTTTGCTCTTCGTGGCCGCCGTAGCATATCTGTAGGGGACAAAGCGCCTGGTCGGAGTATCTATGGTTCATTAGGGATTGGTAGGTTGTGTACAACAGACACGGTTCGAGCCTAGTTTCGGTGTTAGACTTGATCGGTGCCACAAAACGAATGAAGGTGCATGGGAATAGTGGGACATCGAGACTCGGTCGGTAAAATGTGCCAAAGCCTGGAGGAATACCCAAGCTGAAAGGCACTTGCGGCGATGGCCTATGGTTGGGTAAAACACTTACAGCACTTTCTCTTTGCCAAATTGCACCGACTGTGTCAGGTTTTTGAGGACTGCACGCTCGACCGTCTGCCCCGTGATGGACGAGAACACAAACTTCTGGCCGTCTGTCGACCTGCCACTCTCGGCCATGGACTTGATGGTGTCGAGCTGGTCCTTGAGCTTCTTTATCGCCGGTTTCGTGAAGAACGGGACACCGCGGTCGAAGAGCTCCCGGACCTTCAATTTTTGAAGTGCAAGCCTCGGCTCTTCCTCTTCCATTCTGAGAATCTCTTCCTGTCTGAAGTACTCCCTCTTTCTGAGATCCGCTTCCTGTTTGAGAATCTTTTCCTTTCTGAGAAACTCTTCCCTTCTGAGAATCTCTTCAGGTGTGAGAATCTCTTCCTCTTTGCGAATCTTTTCCTGTCGGAGAATCTCTTCCTGCAAGACCGCCAGGTTTGCCGCTGAGAGTTCTTGCCCACCGCTGGGAGGAACGGCGTCCTTGGGTGGCTCTAAAGGCCGGTTTTTCGGGTTCATTGTGTATTAGTAGCTTGATAAAGCAATTAACTACCATTCCATATATGTCGTGATGTTGCCCCGTGATGTTTCGGGCCGCGACAATTGTGTTTGGTAGGGCTGGTGAGACACTGGATTAGATTGAAAAGAAGCATATTGCGGTTGACAAGAGACAAAGGAACCCTCGATAAATGCCCGGATCCATATTATGCTAAAGTCGTGGAGCCCGCTAGAGCATTTTAAATACCACGATGATTCGACGCGTCCACAAGCGCCATGTAACTATTCTGCTTAGAATGCGGTCCGAGCTAACCCGCGGCGGCCCAAGCCGGTAGAGCCGCCTCTAGTTCAGGCCGTAATGAAGCTATCCAAGCGCGTAATAAATCCAGGCACCATGTCGCCTCAATGGGCCTTTTCCAAGAGCAGCGAACGACGCCATTCTAATTAAACATCAACTGGGAGATCGAGGGGCGCCACGGTAGTTAATTGGGGCCCGCCCCATGGCTTGCGATCTAGCGCCTGCTAACCGCGGGTTAAGGTTGGTCTTACTAAACCCAGTTTACTTATATTGCGCGAAACGCGGCCCGAAACACTTGGCAGTGTGCACGGTTTCGCATAGAAGAGGTCAGGGAGTCTGGATCTCGTCGCGTGGCTGCGTGGCTAGTCACGCGCCCGCCTCTTGAGGCCCTATCTGTTGGAAATTGGCTTGCCTCCATCCGGAAGCACGCGGTCCAAGTGGGTCGTTGTAACCACGGCGCACATCTGACAATTTGTTGATATACGGGGAGCTTGTTGGTGTGCAAGAGACTACCTACTCAGAGCTCGCCAAAAGCCCGAGCCCATTCAACACGATGTCTCTGCAGCGAAACACGAAATCTATGACCTCAGCCTTGTTATGCCAGGAATCATTGTAGGCAGCGCTGAGGCTCATTCGGCCCCTAAAGGTGCCCAGGAACAGACCAAGCCCGTTTCCGAGCTCCTCTCCCGTAACCCAGGGCTTGTCGACCATGATCTGACCATGTTTCGATGCAATAATCGCATCGACATTTCCCATGCTGGAGATTGACACCGACGGCTTTGGATTCGGCGGTGGCACCGGTGGGATTGCGTCGCTCTTTGGCAGCTCGGGGCACCCGGCTTCCCATATGGGCAGCGACAAGGCGTAGTGGTCGCCATCGTCCCGCACGGCATCGTAGAAATGTCTGATTTTCTCGACGATGGAGCGGAACTCCTTCCCCCTATCAGCGGGACTGATTGCATCGCCCGAAGCCGGCAGTGTCATGTCCACCGTTAGCGCGCGGCCCGAGACCGAGTGGTAGACAGAAACGGCATGCTTCGGGGTGCCGTACGGGCCGACGCAGCTCCTGCGCTCGTTCCGCAGGATGTAGTTGACGTATCGGACCTGCTGCGGCTGCGGCTTGCGTTCTTGGACGTCCCGGACGGCCATGGCGATGGCGGCGTGGAACGCGTGGGTGACGGTTGCCCTGAGGCTCTTGCAGGCCGCGATGAGGGCTGCCGTGTCGCGCTCGGAGAAGTCCAGCGCGACGCGTTGGTGCTTGCCAGGGACAGTGGTACCGTGCTGGTACGGGATCCCGAGGACCTTGATGTCCCCGTCATCCTGAGATGCCGCAGCCTTGTGTGCGTTCTGCTCGGACAGGTGTTGTTTTTGGCGTTCCGTCAACTCAGTTGGCACATTCGCGGCGACACGGAATGGAGGGCTGAGGTCTTTGGTTTCTGACCCGTCAAAGCTAGGAATTTTGGACGAACTTCCTGCTTCGTATGCGTCCGCGACCAGTCGTATCAGGTTGTTGAACATATGCAATGTACCAATGCCGTCAACAATCTCGTGAGGGGACCGGAGGACAAGATCTCGACGTATCGCATTCGAGGCCACTGAGCCGCTGAGAGTTATTTGTGGCTCTAGCACGAATAGAGTTGGGATTTTAGGCGCCGGAGGGTCACTGTTGGCCCATTCTTCCCCAGTTTCCCCAGTTTCGATAGGGACGAAGGTCTTCGCAAGCCAGACATCGCGTTCCGTGTCGTTGAGACAAGTGCGGTAGGTTTTGATGACTCTTCCTGTAGCCAGGTCATGAGAGACCTGAGACGCGATGGTTGGGTGGTCATATCGTAGGGCAAGCCAGCCGTGCCTCAAGGCGGTCTCGAAACGTTGCTCAACAGCCTCTCGAGTCTGTCCCTGAGGAATGTCCACGCTGACGGACAAGTGCCCTGTCATTGCGAAGAACATGCGACCGCTACCTTCATACAATTTTGCAAGAGCATAGTAGAACTTTTCGGCCTCGTCGACGTCACGTTGCCAGACTCTGGGCGACGCCTCGTGCCATATAAGCGACGGGTAAGCTTCAGACATGATGGCGGCGCGCTTTGGCTAGGACGACAGACCCGGCGAGCAGAGCAAGGCCCGCAATAGGTAATAAGATGCAAGATTTGGACTGATAGTGATAGTTGAAGCAAGATTTACTGTATAAAAAAGCAGTTTGGGACATCGCTAGAATTCTAGACGATATGCCAATCGTGACTATCTTATGTGCAATTGGCTATGTGGAGCAGTAACCTACCAGACATGAGTGACCAGGGGTTTCACAGCAGGTCGGTGCCATTTTTCCGAGCTTTTACCGTGCTGGAACATGTGCCGCTTCCGGCATAGCGGGCCGGTGGTCACTATGGAGTTCTGAGCACAGCTGGTTCTCCAACTGCCACTAAAGATCGTGCATTACACCGACTTTTATAAGCCTCCAGGAATAGATCCCTTCACAGATATTTGTTGTTTGCTCTGTGCGATAATGTGGCCCAATTATCTTAAGGAGGCTCTTAAAGGTAGTGAGTTAAACAGCCGGGCGGTATCAGCAATAATTTTGCGCAAGGGATCGGTTCGGATCCTAGCTCTATGAAGCAGTGTCTCAAAGGATGTCATCTCTGGCTCGGAGTCGCCAAGCTTTGCTGTGGTATCGCCCTGGCGCTAATTTGTTGTTGGAGAGAGGTTCTGCGTTGGGCAGCAATAGGGGATGTGTGGAGGGCAACGTCTTACAGTTGCATTGCACAGTACGTATAATCTAGAAAAGGTTAAGACATCAGATGGATAATAAGCACTAGCAATCTGTGCGCTGGGGGATTCACGAACGCCACATCTCACCTCGAGAAAGAGGGTGCCCCAGGAATGTGAATCCCTGTGCGCTGCTGCTGAAGGCATCATAACAATATTTCCCTTCTTGAGGAGATACCTTCCACCAATGATTGTGTCTTCTTGGACAATTCGGGGGGATACATCGGTCGTCTGAAGACGCAAAACCTCGCTCACAAACGAGCGGAGCAGGGGATATTTTTCCGTCACCTCTTTTATGTTGACTTTGATGACCGATTTCTCGAGCTCAGAGCTTTTCCTTCAGCCAATACCTAGGTACTTGAGGTCCCGACGGCAGAGTCTATTCCTTCGCCAACCTCTGCGAGCAACGATGCGTCAGAGTACATGTAGTATATGGCCCAGAACGCAACTGGCACAGAATTGGCCAACAGGCCAAAGGACAAATCCATGTCGAAGCCTTCAATGTCGGCTTGAGGAATTTGATGTTTTTTTATGCACAACACGCCGGTCTCGAATTAGGCGGGAAGCATACACATCACCGCCCGCTGCGTAGTAATCACGCAGGGCCTTGAGGACTGTTTGTCGTGCCTGAAAGCCCCCGCGAGCAATGCCGTTCGGCAAGATGTTCAAGCTCAGGCGGGCTGCATCTCGGTGGGTCTCCCTAATCCTGTCAACAAACCGGTGACTACCATTGATCACTCTGCGATTTGAAGAGGGCGTTGGGGAACGTACCACAGGCTGTCAGCCACAACATGATTCTTGTACGGATTGCATTCCTTGCCGTGTTCCGCACACAGTGACATACTTTCAGCACCAGTCGTAGAGATCATGACAATTCGACTCAGGGGACTCAACATCAATACCGTCGGAAAATGAAATTGAAGAGGTCAACATTCTTTTCGTCAGGCAATCCAGATCCTCGCCGGGCTTCATCGACTCTTGCCCGGCTCTCAAGAGGTCATGAGACAACTCATGTTTCCCGCTTTCTTCAAAGGTCCCACGTGCCAGCTTTTCCCAGCTTGGCTGGCTTACGGTAAGTATTCGTTTAAAGAACTCCACCAGTATGGTATTGAACGAAAAGGCTCCGGGCCGGCGGTCGACAAAGGACATTAACTCTGATGTTGTGACAACGTATGTCCTGCTCAGAGGCATGCTCAGTGTATACACTGGACTCACACCAGATTTGTTTCTTTCACAGAAAATATTAGAGTGATTTGAACTTGCTGGGCCATTCCAGGCGGGTCATGATACTAGTAGCTTACGCGAACTTTGAGTAGTAGGTCGAGCCCTGCTGAATAATACCAAGGACATGGCCAGTGGCAGTTGTCTCGGGGGCGATTTCTCGAGGCTCTAGCTGATCGTGTGGAAGAGTCAGACAGTACTTAAGTAGACTGATTACTGCCACTTCAGCAATAGCGAGGACGAATATCAGGTTAAAGGTGGAACTATGTGCGTGAACGCACCACTCAAGGTCTTCTGGTGAAACGCTGACCTCTTCAATTAGAAATATGAAAACTTCAGAAGGATAGAATAGAGGAAACAAAATGACTTTTGAAGACAGCCTTTTGGTTCTAGGAGGTGAGCTGAGACTACGGTGAAGCCAGGGCACGGTACCATTGCGGCTGAGACCTAATACGGCGCGCGTTGTGTGGGTACTCGCCTCTGGATACCAGTACATAATCACCGCTAAGAAAGTCCATGTCTATTTGTCTCCCAGCCCAAAGTCTTAGGTGGGATATACATCGATTCATGTTCTGACCTTTTCCGAAAAGTACCGACAGCCGGTCCACGGCGGCTCATGCTCGTGACCCAAGATGGGGAATACTTCGACCACACAAAAATACATGCGTCTATGTATTCCTATTGTTTTGGGTATCTTACTAGGTGTCATCGAGACGACCAACGATTCCTTCTCATTTCCGAAAGCGTGAAAGTTCCTAACATCTGTTGTGGAACCATCACTTGATGGACTGTGGCATCGCCAAACACACCTGGGCAGGTACTATGAATAGCAGACCCATATTTCAAAGGTCACATGATGAATATTGTGTATCGAAATTAGAAACAGAACGGCCGCCATTGCCGCATTGCAACGCATTGCAAATGTCCCGTTAAAGACTGGGCGAGTTTTGTGGCCCTTGCAGTAGTTCATGTCCTCCGTTCTGTACCTCTCAAGTACTGCTAGGATGTGTGCCCGCCTGACAATTTTTTATGATCCACAAACCACGGATGCAGAGCCGCATTGCCTCTGTTCTGCAAGGACCCTGGGAACACCCAGAGACGGAAAGTAGGCCAATTGGTTTATCACCATCCCTACACCAACACAATACGACACAGTATGAAGAGGAGGTCGAAAAGGGCCCACATGTAAACCCAACAGGCGCATCCGGACCTGGGCCAAGCGCTGAAGTGGACCGCATCCACTGCTCAATTGGTCTAGGTGCCAACAGGATTAAAACCGCGGACGTCCTGCGCCGCAATTACGTGGGACCAACCAGCCGTGCCGCTCAAGATTCAAACCCGACGGCAAACACTCAACTTCCTGTCCACCAGTATCGCTTGAACAGCCTGGACCTGAAGCACACCAATCGCACTGAGTTGTTCCAACATCGCTATCACTCCCAGCAGACTCTTCCCACCACTTCTCTCATCTGCCTCAGAGCATCGGCTCGCCGCTCACACCACCATGATTTTATACTTGCTCTCGGGCTCTGCCCTTGCCTACCTCGTCTGGAGTTTGGTGTGCCTGGAGATCAATGTGAAGAGAGCTCGTTCCATGGGCATTCCGCTCGTGCGGGTCCCCATTGATCCCGTGAGGAATGTGCCATGGATGATCATTCAACCTCATGTCTGGGCCATCCTGGACCGGCTGCCCATCAAATGGTCTTCCTACCCAAATTTTATTCGCCTCCTACACCGCGGATGGCACTTCAGAGAGAAGGCGGATACAGCACTACAGTTTGGCCCAGTCTGGGCGATTGTCACGCCGATGATGATCTATGTGCACATCACAGACCCGGGGGCAATTGATGATATCTTTTCAAGGCGTTGGGACTTTCAACGCCCTGTTCACGAGTATAGTGAGTAATTTCCTTCGAGATGGACGCACCCACGGGGCGTTTGACCGCGCACATGGCTGGGTAGGCGCTAATACGATCAGACACCCTGAACGTCTACGGTCTCTCTATCTCCACGGCCGGCACTGAGGATTGGGCTCGTCATCGCAAAGCCATGGCAGCACCATTTAATGAGAGTATCATGAAGTTCGTCTGGGACGAAGGCCTCCGGCAAGCTGAAGCGATGGGACGTGCCTGGAGGACCGCGAGCACGGCTCAGGCTCACTCCGAGATCCCAAGCGTCCGCAAAGACGTACGAACAATCTCGTTGAACGTACTTTCAGCAACTGGTTTTCGGAAGTCGTATCCATTCAAAGCTTCACACGAGACGAGTGTTCAGGCAGATGACGAGGCGGGATATCGCAAAACTCTATCTACTGTTCTCGATAACGCTATCCTGATCATGCTGATCCCCTATCGGTATCTCAAGGGACCTTTTGTTCCGAAGAAACTCGTCGAAGTGGGTGATGCCGCAAGAGGTTTCAAAACTCACTTGACGGCTATGCTTGAGGATGAGGTTACGGCTTCAAAAGAGGGAAGACCAGTGTCCGGTGGCATTATGAGCGGGTTCGTCCACTCTCTGGAGCAACATCGGAAGGAGCTCATCACCTCGCCCGAGCTGAAGACAAGCAAGGACGGCAAAAAGGGCCTCACTGTTGACGAGATCCTGAGCAATCTTTTTGTCATCAACTTTGCCGGGCACGACACAACAGCCAACACACTCACTTACAGTTTATACCTACTCTCTGTCTACCCCGAGGTGCAAGACTGGCTCGCAGAGGAGATCTCTGCTATCACCAAAGATATTCCTGTCGAGGAATGGGAGTATCAAGAACTCTTCCCGCGTCTAGTTCGCTGCCGCGCCATTCTTCTAGAGACACTCCGGGTTTACGCTCCAGTCATGGTCATGACAAAGTGGACGGCCAACAATGCCCAGAAGCTTAAAGTTGGCGATAGAGTCATCACCATCCCTGACAACACGCGGACCATGATGCATCTTCTCGCGATCCAGTTGCATCCCCAGTATTGGTCTGACTCCTACACGTGGACGCCATCGCGTTGGGTGAAACCGGAAGATGGTACCTCTGGAGGCCCTGGCCGCGAGATATTGAGGGAGCCCACGGCAAACACCTACTTTCCGTGGTCAGACGGCCCACAGAACTGCCCAGGCAAGAAGTTTTCTGAGGTCGAGTCTGTCGCGATTCTGGCCTGTCTTTTTCGGAAGAGCCGGTTGCTGATCAGGAAAACGCCGGGAGAGTCAGAAGATTCCGCAAAAAAGAGGGCGCTGGCATGTATCAATCATGCCAACCACGACCTGCTACTTAGAATGGAGGATCCAGATCAGGTGAAGCTGGTGTGTGTGGAACATTGAGGTAATTAACGTTAGACACAATTGTGACCTATACACCGCCGCCGGTTCCTATCGTTGTACCCGCTTCTCAACATTGATAGTTCCTGTTGGCCTCTTCGATTCATGTTGGACTAATCGGGGGTATTGGACAATTTTGATTTTCGATATTTTGAAGGGACTAATGGGTCTTGTTCACATCACGTGTATCATCGCATCATGCAACTTTACCATGAAATCCGACGCGGAAGCACTCAGGTATACAAAGGGGACAATTCAATTGAACTCCAATCGAACTTCTCGCGGAGCCCCAATAGTCTCTGCAAAATTTTCTTACTTTAAGCCAACAGCACGGGACTGCTCCACAGTGGCGTGAGCCCCTTGCTTTCTGCTGCGCCAATGCGGCGCGGCAGATTAGTACTGATAGATTAGTACTGGTGTGCTTCGGAGGTAAGAATGCGGGTCAGCAAACTGCTCCGTCGTTGCATGCACTGTCTTGAGGTTTCGTTGGACGATCCAGAACATGCCGCTCCGTCGAAGCAACCTGGCAGCTTGAGGAAACGGACAATCGACAGCAATAGGGGATATGCAGACGCCAAGGTTTTAAAGTTGCATTAAACAATATATATAATCTACAAAAGGTTAAGACGTCAGACTGATAAGCACTAGCAATCCGTGTGGTAGGGTATCCACGAACGCCACATCTCACCTGGAGGATGGAGGATGGAGGTGGGTGCAAATGCGGGTTAGCAATTCAACACCCTGCATTGACGAATCATAAATGGAAAATTCCCTCGCTGTGCAAATAAGCAATAACCCCCTCCTTCCGCCCACCACAGGTTTCATTCCGAGTTAAAACTAAGGGGGAAGGAATTGAATCAGACAATCGTTTGATCATGGGCAACGGTAGGATCCTGAAGTCTCTTGCTGTGCTCCTCGGTTCCGGCCTGGTTCTGACCGACGCGGTGTCTCCGTCACCCGAGGTCGAGATCGCCAATGGCACCATTCGCGGCGGGAGATGCGCGTCCGCCGCCGTGAACTACTTTCTCTCCATCCCCTACGCAGTCCCGCCGGTTGGCGATCTTCGCTTTACGCCCCCGCAGCCCTACAACCAGACCTTCGCCGGGGTCCGTGATGCCACCACGCCCGCCCCTTCCTGCCCACAGCTTGGCGCATTTTTCGTCGCGTACCAAGCAGGCCAGTCCGAGGATTGGTACGTCTCTCCGCTCGCCGTGCTCACCCCCCCCCCCAAAAGGTGCTTCCCTCTCTGACCAAGCTGGCAGCCTGTTTATTGATGTCTGGGCCCCGGCAAATGCCACCAGGGACTCGAAGTTGCCGGTAAAGGTCTGGCTGTACGGCGGGGGGAACTCGGCCGGAGGCATCTCCTACCCGCTCTACGATGGGTGCAACTCAGACACCGCAGCCGTGCATGTCAGCCTCAACTACAGACTAGGCGCGCTGGGCTTCCTGGTCTCAGAGTCTGCCGGTCTCCTGGGTAACTATGGTCTCCAGGACCAGATATTGGCCCTGCGCTGGGTCCAGGAGAACATCGGGGCCTTTGGCGGCGACAAGAGCAAAGTAGTGGTGTTTGGACAGTCCGCCGGAGGCCTGGACGCTCACATCCTGGCCACCTTGGACGAGGCCCCTTCGCTCATGAAAAGCGCCATCATGGAATCCGGGGCCGGCCAGTCTGTCCAGGACCTACGCTCGGTCGCTGAATTCAGCGCAAGATTTGCTGCTCTCTTACCGTGCGGCGCTGATGATGTAAGTCATTGTTCGTAAGGCTAATCACCTGCGTTCTATTCCCCAGAAAACGTGTGTTCTTTGTTTACAATCTGATTCTCTCGCCAAAGGTCGCCTGTCTTCGAGCAGCTACACCGGAGCACCTCAACGCGACCCTCTTGAGCATGTTTCTGGGCGGGGGCGATGGTTTCGTTTTCGAGTTCAACGGATTCGGACCTGCGATCGACGGCAATCTCATTCCCGCCCATCCCACGGAAGCAGGCGTCAAGGTTCCCTCCCTGATGGGTTCTACCGCGCATGAGGGAACACTGTCTCTTTATGTGAGTTACGGTAATGCAACGGCCAGTCTGAACCAGACAGACTACGACCAGACTCTCGTGGCCAATTTCGGCTCACAGGCCGCTATCGTTAATGCTACGTACCCACTCTCACACTACAGCGATACGGAACTGCCTGTCTTCTACGCGATTGACGATGTCTACACCTCGTCCGTGATCCACTGCCCTGCATTCAACGCCCTGACGAGCAGCGCGAACACGGCACCGGTCTACACCTTCCTCTTCAACCACACCGCCACCTGCCCGTGGGTGCCCTTCATCGCCCCGGACGCGGTAGAGCTGCTCGGGCCCACGCATACGTCCGAGCTCGCCTTTGTGTTCGGCCAGGTGCGCCAACTGCCGTTCGGCACGGGTTCGTGCGACCTGACGGAGGAGGAGGTCGCCCTGAGCGCGTACGTACAGGCGGCTTGGACGAGCATGGCGGAGGCTGGAAATCCGGGTCCGGACTGGGCCGAGTTCACGGAGAGCTCGACGCTGGGAGTCGTCTTGGATGACGTCCCTGTGCCTGGCGTCGTTGACTACTCGCAATGCGCATTTTGGGAGGAACTAAAGAGCCAAGACCCTGCCTGAATTGTAGAGAGTCTATATAGTATACAAAGATCTACTTCCCAAACCCCGCAATATGAAAGTTAGCGAAGATTTACGTCTCGCGCTGAACATATCGGAGGATGGCACACCGACCTCAAACGTGATAGATGCGGCAATCTAGACAGGTGCAACTGGTAAGCAGGTAGATAATGTTTTGAGGTACACATCTTACACATCTTGGCAAGTCTGTTAAGATTAGCCATAGTGGTTGATAAACTGGCTGCTGAATTTAACCGCGCACCGGGAAAACAGACCTGAATATCTAGAAGGCAGCAGCACCCACAATCGCCTGGTGGACGAACCACCGTTGTCCATCGACATAGCCACCTCAGTTTCAGTTGCTACTTTGAGAAGATTATCTACGCGTCTTCCAAAATGCTCCAGTTAACAAATCTTCTGGGCGGCTTGTCCCTGATCCTCTCTGTATCAACCCAGCGCTTCGCCGCTGCGACAGTTCTCAACTCCCGCCAGGCGGCCCCGACCGAGATCGTGAAGCAAGCCTCACTCGAGAACATCGCGGTGCGCCCCAATGGCCAACTTCTCGTGACCAACATGAACAGTCCCAACCTGTACGCCGTCGACCCCGTCGCCAAGACGTCCTCAACGGCCGTCGCCGTCAGCGGGGCATCCGGCCTGAGCGGGATCGGCGAGATCGCGCCGGACGTCTTCGTCGTCATCGGCGGCTCCCCGCAGGGCACGGCTGTGCACCAGGTCGACTTCACGGGCGGCACGCCCAAGGCGACGCTCGTCAAGAAGATCGCGGACGCAAAGAACATGAACGGCCTGGCCGTGTTCAACAACGACACGGTCCTGCTCGGCGACGCGGCCAAGGGCGCCCTGATCAAGCTGACCGTCTCGTCCGGCGAGTCTTCCGTCGCTCTCAGCGATCCGACCATGGCTCCCAGCGGGCCCATCCCGTTCGGGATTGACGGGCTGAAGTACAACAATGGCACTGTGTGGTATACAAACATATTCAAGAACAGCTTCCACAAGGTGGCGGTCGACACGACGTCCAAACCAACCGGCGCGGTCTCCACTCTCTGGTCGAACCTGATGGGCGATGACCTCTGCGTCGGGAATAACGGGAAGCTCTACATTACTACGAACAGTGGGGCTAATCAGGTTGTTGAGTACGATCCCGCTGGCGGCTCTGCTAGCAAACCTATCGTCGTTGCCAAGCTCAGCGCGCCGACGGCTTGCGCTGCCGGACGTGGTGAAAAAGACAAGGACGTGATTTATGTTACAAATGGTCAGGGTGTCTACGCTTTTACTGTCAAATGATTATCATCTGCTATATGAGGGGCTTAAATAGCTCAAGTACTTCCATCCATAGTGCCTAGTGACGTCGGGAATATGGTAATGGAGCATTCCTCTCTTCTGTGCCATGTAATTATGGCGGAGGTCTAATGGCCGTTGGTTCGTTCCCTTTAGACCTGCTTGGCAACATTCGGCAATTTGAAACCTCCCACCACACGCTTCTGAAAACCCCCTGTTGGGTCATACCTTCCGGCTACCTCTAGAGCCATCTGGACCCTTTCCTCCCCATAAGATGCCAGGACGTCTTGTGTCCCGTCAGCATAATTCATGTAATAGTACTCAACTTGCGCGTCAAGACTGCGGCTATAGTACTCAAGGTCTCGCTTCCAGGCCATCATTTTCTCGCGTCCGATGGCTTCCTGCATCTGGTCATTGACAGCAAGTGAGCCGAGCAGAATGACAGCGTTATCTTTGTGCCTGTCGATGCCGAGCAGATTGCCTCCCCGCTCCGCCCCGTGCTTCCCGATAATCGAGGGTAATGGCTGGAAGAAGCATTGAGTCTCGAAATCACCATCAGATGAGTCGGCTTTCATCTCTTCGACTAGCCTGTGGTGTAACTCGACGGCCCTGGTCAAAACCCTCTCGTCGTTTTTGAACGTGACTGAAAACCAGATATTCCTATTGACAAATGAGTATCAAGAATTGGTGCGATATGCTTGGTCAGGTTTGTCTTACCTGTACCCAGCAGCTTGCCCACCCAGAGAAATCGTTGACATATTCGTCACAACCGAACTCCCTGAGGTGTTTCCGGGTATTGAAAGAAACTCGCCAAAAGTCGGCGGGCTCGGCCGACCCCCGACATCGACCAGCCTCTTGATGATGATCGTCTCCTTCAGCTGCGGGCGATATGTCCAAAACACAGCCGCAGAGCTGTTCTGGTACGTCTCCACGTTGTCGACCCACCGCTTCAGGGCTGCGACGTGGGCGGATGGGTCAGGGCCTTCAGGGTGCGTCGTCGAGCCGTTCCAGATGGGCGATGCAGGGAATGCCATCAGGTCGAAGCGCGTGACGATGCCGAAGTTGTTACCGCCGCCCTTGAGCGCGGTAAAGAGGTCGCTGTTCTCCTGGGCGCTGGCGGTGACGACAGTGCTGTTTGCCAGCACTACCTCGAACGCTGCGATGTTGTCGGTGGCAAAGCCCTGGCGGAACAGGTACAAGGAACAACCGCCGCCCAGCAACAGACCACCGACACCAACGGTTCCGATGCGACCCCCTAGGACACCAACATTGTACTCGTCGAGAGTCCGGTAGACATCTAACCAGCGAGCACCTGGTCCGACCGATGCGATGCTGTTTTCAGAATCGTAAGTCGTTTTGTTGAGCAGACCTAAGTCTTTGGTTAGTGCCTACCAAAAAAAGAAACAAACAAAAGTTATATCTGGTGGGATTCTATCTTACCTAGATCAATCGTAACAGCCTTTTCGATGTTGTTGGCTCCGGCCGTAGAAGAATGCCCGCCACTACGGACTGCGAAGGGGCACTGTGTCTCTCGGAGCAAGACTTCGACCACCGCAGCTACTTCCTCTGTGTTTCGTGGCTGAACAAAGCATTCCGGCGTGAGTCGGGATGTCAGGGACCAATACGACTCAACGCGCTCAGAATAGAGGGTGCTTTTGGGCATGTAGACATTTTGGAAGCCAGCTTCGATCAGAGATTGGCACTAATTATTGTGTACCTTGTGTCAGCGACTTGAAGGACAAAACCATATGTTGTCTATATGGGTATATACTGACACAATTTTCGGGATGCAAAATGTTGGATAATGCCGTTCGCTCGGCCGAGCCACCAAGAGCGAGGCACAGCACAATTGCCGTCTTCATATTCAATGGCCAATTGAAGGCATACAACAACTATGTCAGTGGATTCCAGATATTCGGCCAAGGAAGGTCGATATGCTTGGCTGAGAATGACAATCTGATGTCTTGAGGCCATGGAAAGTCTGTCGGTATACTGTCTCTATATATACATTCATACATGTACACACATGCCGATTGTTATTATATTGTATGATTGCAAGCCGAGATACGATCCCGTTGTATACCTTTGGGTCTGGGCAATGTGCCTGCCATATTTCATTAGGTGATATGTACGTTATCTCCTGTCACTCCCCTCTTGTGTATGCTGCAACCATCGCGGGATCCAATCCAAATACGCTGGAAACCGGGGAAAATCCTCACGCACCTCAACAGGTGTAAGAAGATCGTCAGTGTACCTAGGTGATGAATGGGACAGCAGATGTGGGGATCGGAAAAGGCGGGGGTTCTGATATACTATCGTGCCGATATCCTACCGACGTTCGGGCAATACGCAGCTTTTTAGCACGAGATGCTCCACGTGGCCTGGCTTTTGTTTTTCTTGGCATGGCGGGCAAGATGTGAAAAGCGTCCGGTCTCTGGTTCTACGTGACGAGTCCGGAGTCATCGGTGACTGATACAGTGCAGATCTCCATCGTGCATGCCTCACGGTCCACCATTTACGTACTTACATAGTTGATCCTGAGGCGTTCTTTCACCAAAATCCACACCCGAAGTTCTACCGGACGGGAGGCGGCGGGCCGTAGTCCGGCTTAGGGTGGCTATGGCGGCAACCTATTGCTCTGCTGCTGTACATCCTGACTACGTTCCTGGATCAGCTAAGGCTGAGTTAGCTGGTGTCGGTAGCTCGCCGGGTGGTGGGCACGGCTGGCCCAGAATAGCTAAGAGCTGCCCAGAGTGAGGAAGAGAACGTGGGGAAATGTGGAGAGCTCTTTGCTACTCTAGGTAGGTCTCTCAACTGCGAGGGTCGTTCCCGTCACCCCTATTTCCAACACTTTTGCGGCCCGGACCGCGGCTCGACGCACAACATGTCATGGTGCCAACCATGCACGTTCACTCAGTCATAGATACTACCCGAGATAACCTCTGCATAATATAAGGTATACGTCATGCTACGGTACATGACTCCTTCAAACTCAATTAAACTCCCGCACAATCACACCACAGAATCACTGCATGTCTACGGGACACTCTATTGGCTCACACCTAGGGTAAGCAATGGCACTCGTTGCAGAGTGGATTGACATTATATTCTTATCCAGTCCATCCATGATTCTGTTGTATAATGCAACACCGTATTAGAAGTTCAGACCAGGGAGAATCGAACTCAAGAGCAGCCACGGGCACCTCTATACCAATTGCTAAATCCATGACGAAGGGTTTGAACATAACAGATGGCATTGACCACCGGCGATGGCCGGTGACAGCTGTAACAAAGCGAGAGCGATGTGATTCAACCACTTGGAGAAGCACTGTGCCGAACCTTCTTGTCGGGACTTTTTCTATCCGACACAACAGTCAATCCTCTTGTTGAGGCATTCACTGGTAGCCATACAAGGACAGCAAATGCTCTCATCTTCGCTGTGGAAACGTCGGCAGTCCACTGAAATCGTACGGATGTGCTGGGAGTCGAGCTTCGATATCGCAGCAAAAGAAGTGTTAGATTGTCTTTACTCTCGTTTCTTCTATTCATTCTGCAAACCTCGACGAATCAGTCGTTGGGTATACAGAGGATGATCTCTACACGCGATCTATATCGCCACACACGAAGGCTGACTAAGTCCCACTGTCCATTTTAAAGGTCCCATAACAATGACAACAATCGCCAGGCTCGTGAAAATGCTAGCAAATCCATACTGATAAGAGTGCCTCCTCCGAAGGGTGCTCAGCTCCAGGACCCAAGTGCTCACAGTCGTCAGACAGCCACAAAACCCGTCCTCTACAGCCTGCAGGACCTGGCACGAGACCATGTCGCCCCCGATGTTGGCCGCGATCCCGCGGTCCGGCAGCCGCTGCAGGTCCCACATGACGGCGAGGACCAGTGTGCCAAACATGTTGACGCTGAACGTGCCCAGGGGGAAGCCGACGACGCGGTTGTTCAGCCACATGCTCGCGGCGAACCTGAGCAGGGACCCCAGGGGCGCAAAGGCCAGGGACAGGAGCGTCTGCCCCCACCACATCCCCCGCGCCGACGGACGGCTCGCCAGCACGACGGCCATGGCTATCGCGCACGCCCAGAGCGTTGAACCGAGCACCACCGAGGTCCGGTCCATGACGCGCAGCACGCGCCGAGGGAGCCTCTTCTCGTAGCGCTTGAGGAAGATGGCGATATGAGCCCCGGCCTTGAGGCCGCCAATGCTCATGCTTATGGTGATGATGATTACGGCAGCCACGCTCATAAAGTCCTGGCCGGGGGAAGGCCTTGACGTAGTCCCAAGCATGCCCGCGAGCGCCTCGAAACTGTCGCGCATGAAGGCAGAGTAAGTCGTGAAGGAGCCGCAGAAGCCAGTCGCGAGGCCGATGTGCAGCGGTACCGGCAGGGAAGACTCAGCAGCAGTGCGACCCCCTTCCTTCTCTCGCCCGCCAGCCTCCGTGTCAGACGGAGAGGACCTCTCGCCCGCGTCCTCCTTGGCGATAGGCGGCGCCCTCGACAGGCTCCGCGCGGCCTTGGGGTGGCGGAAGAGCTCGGCGCCCTCGGAAAGGAAGCCGAGGACGAGCGACCCGCCAAAGTTGGGCCAGAGGCTGGTGAAGCGGGCGGGCTCGGCCGGGTACGCCGTCAGCAGGCTCAGGCCCACGCGCGCCAGCGCGCCCAGGATCGAGAAGAGGACGATGTGCGCCCAGATGAAGACGTTGGTCTGGAGCCGGCTGGCCTTGCCGGCCTTGCGTCGTTCGCGCCGCGCCCCCCTGTGCCTCGCCTGCCCCTGGCCCTGGCCGAGTTCCTCCTCGAGGTTGTGGTGTGTGAAGCGGTGCGCCTCGTTGGGGTTCTCGACGACGGCGGCACCTGAGGCTGTCTCTGCCAAGTTGCCCACGCCGGGCGGGTCTGAGTACTCCTGTCCATCTTCGGTGTCATCGCCTTGGACGGATGGCGAATCTCTGGGCGTGCTGTCGATGTAAAAGGACTGAAACGGCGAGCGGGAACTTCGTTTGTGGCTGGCGACTTCGTCCTCGAGGGACCTGTCGAAGGTGACATGCGCCTCGTCCTTGTTCTGCACAGGCCCGGGTGCCTCGACCTCGCTCAAGGCCTGTCCGATGTCTGTCATCGGGGACTGGATGTCGATGTGGACTTTGTTTCGCGACCACAATGCGTTGAAGATATTCGTACCCGATATTGGACACTTTCATGACGCGTGGCAAGCGTGACTTGTTTGCTGGGGGAGAAATATTAAATTGCCATTCGTCCAGACAAAGTCTCCATGTCCCTGAGCCATGCCTCGCGCTCTAGCCGCCTTTACCGTCGGTTCCGTCGGTTCCGTCACTTCCGACCAGAGACCCGGCTAAGAGCCCGCCGTGAATGGTGCTTTGCAGCGTCATAATTACGATGACACCATTGAATTCATATCGCGCTCAGCGGGTGAAAGAAATTCCCTCAATACGTGCGACTGACCATGATGTTGGAGTGGGTATGCGATGCACACTGTGAATTTAGAAGACGCCACCCCTATCCCAGGTGAAGAGTACTCCTTGCATGTGGTGGCTGAGGTCTACCAAGGCTCTCAATCATCTGTTAGGAGTTGAGACCGCAAGAATTCAGAAGAGGGGGGAGCGGCTGTGTTGATGAAATACCAGGGAGCAAAGTTCAGAAAAGACGTTAAGACATAAAAGAATATCCTGAGGCTTGCTCTGATTTGTGCTCAAATAGTGTCCTGTCCATACATGAACAACAAGTAGAAATGACTCTATGCACACTTGTATCCCGCGTGTCTCTTATCTGCTGGCCACTGCACTGCACGTCAAAAGAGGTAATGGGTAAATAAACTTCATTAGCCAGTCCAGGGGGTCCAGGGGCCACAGGCCAGCTGTATAACCAGCTAATATATAACCTAGTATACAATATGCCCCTATAGATAAACATAGGCTAAAGACGGCCCCTTATTTAAATATAAAAGCAAAACCCTTTTTCTATTAAATTATTTTTATAAGATATTATATTAATATCAATATAATATTTCTCTATTTTTTTACTAAAAAATACCAAGACTTTTAATTTATATAAGAATAAAAAGTTTAAGGTAAATCTTTAAAGAGTAAATAAGTAAATAATTTTAAAAATAATATTATAACTAGCTATCTATTGATATAATATAATATAAATAAAGAAAAGTGAATAAATTAGATAAATATAAATAGGGGATATACTGCTTTTTATCCATTCACTTTTATATTATATAAATACTACTATCTACTAGCTATTATATTATATATTAAAAGAGGTAATAAGTAAATAAACTTTATTAATTAATTTAGGGGGTTTAGGGGTTATAAGTTAGCTGTATAATTAATTAGTATATAACTTAACATATAATATACCCCTGCGGGTAAGCATAGGCTAAAAACAGCCCAAACTTATTAAATTTATTATATTAATTTATAATAAGGAAAGATAGTATTAAGGTTATGGAATATATAGCGTTATAATATTAAGATTATTTTAAGGTAATTCTTAAAGTAGCATTTAATTATAAAACCCTTTTAATAATTAAGAATTATATATTTCTTTTTAAGAATATTAATAGTGATAACGGTAAGGGCGGCTTCTTTATAAAAGTTATAATTAAGATATTTATAAGCAGGGAAGCTAAGGGTAATAATATAATGATATATAATATTAATTACCTTTTAATAAATAAATAACCTTAATAATATAATAAAGAGTAGGGCTTTAAGGGTATAAGGGCAGGAGTTAAAAAGGCGCTTTATATAGGTATAAGCGTAGATTAGATTATTTATATAGATAATAGGGATAACAATGCCCTTATTTACTTTATTAAATTTCAATATTGGGAATATTATAATTATATAATTTAATAGGAAAATGATATATTTTTATATAATATATTATTAATTAAAATTAAGGGTAATAATATAGGAATTAGGCTATATAAATTTATTTATATAAAGAAATGCTATAAATATTAATATAAAAATTATATTAAGGTTTAATTAAATAATTATATTTTTTAAGGCAATGGCGTAAAGAGATAATATAATTTTTAATAGCCTAACATTAATTAATTGGTATTTATTTATAGAAGTATTGGGGAAAAGGTTATTAACGCTTATAATTAGGAGCTTAAGGTGTTTATTTAAGAAGATATTGAGTAATATATTTATATTAATATACTAGGATCTAATGCTTAAAAGGTACTTTTAAATTATAATTAACTTAATACATTTTATATAATACTTATTATATATTAGCGTGGTGATATAGATAGATAAGGTTTATATTATTATAAGGAAGGAATTATTAATTTAATAAAGCTTATAAATTTTAAGGTAGGATTAAATATTAATATTATATAAATATTATATAAAAGGTTTAATATTAGCTTAAATTAGATATATATAGGATTTATTAATAGCGAAGTTATTTATATATATTAAGAATTTAGAATTAGGGATATTAACAAGAGGCTTTGCTAGTTAGGATATATATTAATAATTAATATTTAATTATAACAGGAGATTATATTAATAAGGGTATTATTATATATAGAAATATAAATAGCGTGGATCTTAATATTTATTATTATCACTATATAAAGAAGCGCTTTTAAGATAAGAAGGATAGTAGGTAATTATAAAGTTTTACTAATAAGGGCAGCTTAAGCGGTTTCATTATTAATATAAATAATAATCATATTATAAAGCTATAAGTAATATTATTATATTAAGGTAAGAAGAATATAAAGGGTTTTAGCGATATTAATATTATTATTAATAGAGAGATTATTAATATAAGATATTGTAAGAGCATTAAATTAAGGGAGTGGTAAATAATTTTATTAATTAGCATTAATTAGTGATAATAATGGATATTAAATGGTATTAAAGTTAATATTAAAAGCATTAATAAATATATAATAAATCTATTATACTATATTTTTAAGTAGCATAATGCTATTAAATTTTAATAAAAGGTTATACTATTACTTTAAATCCTTTTATATTTAGGGTAAGATCTTTTTATAATAGCGAGGGGTAAGTAAGAAAGCTGCGATAAGCTCTTAAAGTAAGTAGAAAAATATATATTTAAGTTATATAACCGCGGCATAAAAGTTAAGGAAATTATTAAATAATTAAATATTATAAAGTAAGATTGTTAATTATATAAAGGCCTCTACTATTTTTATATATACCTTTTTAATTTACTTTTAAGAAAATCGCGCTTTTATATATAGAATATTGATTTTGATATTAAGGATTTTAATTATTATTTCTTATTAATCTTTTAAATTATTAAGGATTATGCTTAAGAATCTAAGAATTAATATTTATTAAATTAATATTAACTTTTTAAAGTAAGTAAGAGTTAATAAAAGTAATATAATAATAAAGTTATTTAAATAATATTTAATAAGGATAGTTAATTCTTCTAGCTATATTATTATAAAGATTTATTAAAATTCTTTAATAAATAGATTAAAAAGTAAGGGGGCTATATATAAGTTAAATAGAAGGCAGTTTTTATAATAAAATTATCTATTCTATATAAAGCTAAATAGTTTTTATTAAGAAATTATAATAGGAATTAATTAGAAAGCATCCTTAAGGTTGCATTTAAAGATTTAAGCGCCTCGCCTTACTTTATATATTAGATTAAATATGCATTATAGGGCGATATATTTAAATAAGCTTTATTTTCTAGGAATGCCATTATTTATAAAGGAGTTATTTAAGTAGGAGAGGTGGTGGATTTAATGGAATCTATTATTTTTCTTTAAAATAAGTTTTTATAGGGAATAAATAAAAAGTAGGTATACCTTATATAGAGATATTTAGCTTAATATAAGGTTTTTATTAAAATTATTTTATAAAATAGATGGATTATCTTAAATTAATATAAGGTTTTTAAAGAAAATGAATGGATTAGGGTTATTATTATAGCTAATCTAGGTGCTAAAATAAATAATATTATAAATTATAATATTAAAGTTTCTAGGGTAGTATTATAAGCCCTCCTTTTATATTTAGGTGATAAAAGGGTTGGGGGAATTTAATAAGAATAGCTTATTAGGGTGAAAAGTAAGGAAAGATAGCTTATTATTTAATTATTTAGGTAGGGTAAAGTTAATTTAAAAAGAAAGTGTAAGGGTTAAGTAATAAGGTAATGATATTAAAATATTTAATTAAATTAATTTAAGCTTTTTATTAATTAATAGCTTAATAGCTTATTTTAGGCTTAATATTATAAATTAAGAAGGTTTATCCTTTTTAGGATATTTTATAGCTATATAATTATTAAAATAATATTTATAAATATATTTGAATTAGTAATTAAAATTAATATAAAAATTATAATAGTTTTATAAGTTATAAATAAGCCTACCGGATTACTTAATATTCTTATTATCTATAGTAAAGGCAGCCTTTTTAATAATTATCTTATTAAAATATTTAGCTTTTATTTTAAAATTAATTTAAGGGGATTTTTTATAAAGCTTAGTAAGGATGATTTAAAACCTATTAAGCATAAAGTTAATAATGGTAGAATATTAATACTTTATCTCTTATTAAATAAAGCGATTAAGCTAGAGATTTATAATGATTAAAATATCATTATATTTTTCTTTAAAGAATATATTTTAAATAATTTTATAATTATTAAAATATTTAATAAAGATATTAAATAACTTAAAATCCCTAGTTAAGATTGCTTATATAATAAATATAATATTGCTGCCTTTAAGGGAGATTTTATAAATTTTAAGGATATTATTATAGTGGTAAAGGTAAATAAGGGCTTTGGTATTTAAATAGCTTTTATAAATATAATAAATATATTTAAGGGAGATAATATTATAAAAAAGGTCTTTATATTCTTAAATCATTTAAGGGTATTTATAGAGATTATCTTTATTATTAGCAGTTAATTAAGGAAGGAAAGTAATAATATTTAGCGCTGTATAATGTTAATTAAATTTATATTAATAAAGGTTTAGCTCTTTTTCCTTAAGCTAAAGCCTTTTATATTTAATATTTTTATCCCTTTCCTTAAGGTTATTAAGAGGAGCTAGGGTAAATCTAATAATAATTAAGTCTTAATTTAGGCTAGGCTAAGAATAAGTATTAATAATTATTAATACTTTTCCCTTATTATATAATAATAAAGCTATTATTAATATTATTAAAGAATAAATAGGAGTGATATTTCTAGGAGGTTAAGGAGTAGGTTTTTAAATAAGAGCTTTAAAAGCTGAAATAAGAGTTTTTAATCTAGATATAAGCATTTTAAGGGGTTATTTTTTATAAATAGCTATTAAAATCTCCTTATTATTTTCTTTAGCGCTATTATTAAAGCTATCTTTAAAGTTTAAATTATTTAAAAAATTAATAAAAAGTATAAAAAGCTCCTTTATTATTTTAAATATTTATTTATAAATAATAAAAAGATAGAATAAAAAGAGAAAGGAAGTTTCTTTCCTTTAAATAGAAAGAATAAATAAAAGGGGTGAGTTTTTTTTATTTATCTTTTTTTTATTTATTTTTAAAGCTAATAAATAGGTAGATTTTATAATAATAAAGGAAGGGAGGAATTAGTGAATCTATATAACCCATATAATAAATAAGCCTTAAGCTTTATTAATATAATAAAAACCCTAACCTTATATAAATTAATTAAATTAAAAGAATATATTATGTATATAAGTATAATATGATTTTAAAAGTAGTGCTATGGCTAGCTATCTATTAGTATAGTATAATATAAATAAAGAAGAGTGAATAAGTTGGATAAGTGCAGGCAGGGGATATACTACTTTTTGTCTACCCGCTTCCATGTTACACAAATACTGCCATCAATGCCTGACAGTGGATGAAGACCTTCGGCTACCATGATCAACGCTCGCTCTCCCTTGTGGCTCATCTGATATCCTTAGAGCACTCTCTTGAAGCGCCGAACCATCTTCGTCCAGAATGTGCTCTTGTTCATCTCTAAGCATAATCCCGTCGCCATAGTCAGACAACATGATATTTAGCTTCCGGCTCTCTCTCTTCATATTTCCACGCCTTCCATCATCTGCATGTCGCAACTTCTCTCTCAGACCATCACCGATGCCATAAGCCATGGTCGCCAGGCAGCTGTCTCTCCAAGGCTTCAGCTGGAGCCTCTGCGTCTCGAACACTGTCACCATACAATAAAGACAGCCTGCCAGGGTCGCGGTAGCTGGAAAAGCCACCAATGCCCATCGTACTCGAACGTGGAGTACCCATAACCATGCTGTGCCAGTCACAGGGTTCCCGGCATATCCCAGGTTACGCATCCAGGTGGTGATGCTGTCAGCGACGCGGTCGAATGTCTCCATCAGGTTGGAGGGGTTTGTCAGAGACACGGCGATTGTAGATTGATTCCAGAATGACCTTTCCATGTATTTCTCCCCATTGACATCTTCTGCTATCGCGTACCAGGTCATTTGTTCCTGTGTCAGAGTCTGCTTCATCCAGGACAGGCTGCTTCTAAGCGTGCGGTCTGAAATGTTGAACCTGCTCGATCTCAGCCTGGATAGCCCGTACTTTCTGATCTCATCATCCGTAACAAACAGCTGCAGGTCACTGCGTGGAAGGTTGAAATGCAGTTGTTCGACTCCGTAAGAGAGACCGTAGTCGGTAATCTGGTTCCACTGCTGAACGCAAGACTCATTAACCCCATGCGGCGCCAAAGATCCCGTGGTGCGGTGAATAGATGACCCGGTCAGTTCCTCGGATAGTTGACCTTGATTTACCTGGGACTTGTAAAATCTGGTGCAGAATTGCAAGCTGCACTCGGTGGCAATAGGCTGGGATGATTCCCATGATATGCTGTTCTCGAGGAACGCCGGATCAGCGTTGATAATAGAAAAGCCAATGGCAAAAGTGTCGGAACCTGTGAAAGATATTGTTTCTGATCTGTTGGTGGTCCCTTTCGCACTCATGACTTTCGTCCCGTCCGAGACAGGGACACCACCCTTCCAAGTCTTGCTGATCGCAGAAACTGATCCGTCTTCAATAAACACTGCTCCTGTTCCAAAGTTGGATAGGTTGACAAGAGGTAAAGAGAACGTCGTCTGGTTGCCTTCCATATAGCCGATGGGAAGAGCCTCTGTAGTCCACTCTGAAGAAACTTTGAGGTGTTGAGATACATCCTGGCATGAGGCACAGATCGCCAGAGACGCAAAAGGCGCCCAAGTGCAATTGCCAGTCCTACAAGTATATCTAGGCGTTTGTGGAGTGAGAACGTTAACATTGGAAAAGCCAGCATAAACACTGGAGACCATACCCAGGTCCGGTTGAGAAAGTGAGCCCGTAGTCCCCGTGTAAATGCAACTTCCATTATTACTGGTAGATTTAAGTGCCGCGACGGATGTTCCTTCGGTCATAAGACCCACGTCGAGATCGAAAGACGTGGTTATCCAGGCTCCTTTAGGGTCAATAAGACTGTCGAATTGCCCGTACTGTGTAACTATTGCTTGGATGAATGGGTCGTAGCCTAGAAGCACAATGGCGGATAATGCGCCAAGGGAAGCCCAATGACTAGTTATCTCAGCAAACTTTCAGCATAACAATGCATGCAAGTATTTGAAAGAGGCTCGTGTGTATGCTGTTGCAACTCACCGAAATTTCAGCCAATACAGTAGCTTAAAGCTGCCTAGCGGGCCGCGACTTGCACTGTCGAATCTGTCGAAGAGATAAAGAGGATCCGGCCGCTTGTGAAACCAGTTCCATTTCTCTTGGGCTATGCAGGAACCGACAGCCGAAGCAAGGGATGCCCGAGAGATGGTCCCCAAAACCGAGACCACCGTGTTGAGGGATAGGTAGAACTTCCAGCTATCCAGCGTCGTGCCATCTTCCACTGACAGGAGAACGATAATGGCGACCAGAGAGCACACGCTGACGAAAATTAGACTGGTTTCGAACTTCCATTGCCACTTTTGCAATAGACTCCAAGAGGACCTCTTGTCATCGTTATACTTGGTTTCTTTTACATCTGGATTAGTTGACTGCTGTTTCCCCGCTGCTGCCTGTGGTGGATCCGCAGGTTCGAGAGCCGCGCCATCCGTTGAGGAACGAGATGTGGCGGATACACTTGGGCTCCGCAACGAAGTGTTGGATGGCTGTGTCGAACGCGTTCCTGACGACACTGCGGAGGTTCTCCTGAAAATATGATCAGGACTTGTAGCGTCATAGTCCAGAGTCTGCAGACTCGAGGCATCGGAGCCTTCATGTTCCTGGCGCCGGGAATTCTGATCAGGAGGACACGAAGAAAGATGGCGGTACGTGCTATTCATTGTTGCGAGAGTTTTGAGCAAGACGGCGCACAGTGCAGTGGAGGAAGACTGCGGGTGTATCCGAGAAGGAAATAAGAAATGTGGAGGCGATTTGCCTCATGTCAAGGGACTACAAGGCTGTGCTTTACGGCTGCCTCCTCAACCGACACAAGCTGAACTGGCCAGCTGCATATCAGCCTCATTGTGCAACAATGGGGTCCAATACCAGCCATTAAATACGGTTCAGCCCCCACTCTAATCTACCACTGGCCCCCACTGACGAGGGCAGCTTGAGCGATTTATTCAAATTCGAAATCCAGGTGACAAGCTCCTGTCAAGGCCCTGGGGGGGCGGGGTGGGGACTATGAATCCAAAGTGCTATATTTTAACTGCAAGTACCTAAGAGACACGATTCACCGTGTCCCATTAGTCTGAGAAGCGGTTGCTAGAAGTTCCCCCAAAAAGGCTTTGGGATTCGATATATCAGAACGGGGTCAATTACTTATTAACTGTCACCACCTTCAAACCCCTGTCACGTGCACAGTTTTCTGCCAATACTCAAGGCGAACAAAAGTCAAGATGAAAAAAGAAATAGAAGATAATCATTTTATTAAACAAGTTTGTACCATTCGATTACAAAAACGTCGAAAGAACCAGAAGCACTAGCATCACGGCCCTACCTCCCTCTCCGACAACAAGGCAACCTCCTCCTTCTCCTTCTCATTTTCCTTCTTTCCCATGGCAGCATCCACGCTGGGAATGGGAAAGTCCCATCCCACCTCCCCAACGAACAATTTCTCATCTGCAGGATCCGGCCCACCCTTGTCCTCCTTCAAGAAATCCAGCACTCGGCTCCTCCGCATAACATTGCCCAGCAACTTCCTCGCTACTTTCGCCTCAAAGTCGGGAACCAGCAACGGGACCACGCGCGTGAGAAGCCAGGCAACCGCGGCAGCAAAGACGCCCCGCTCACGCGGATGCGCACACTGCCGCGTCACCGCTCCGCTGATGCGGACCACATCGGCCACATCGTCGTCCACGCAGCGCGCTTCTGCGTAGCGCGCAAAGACGGCGTCGAGTTGGGCGGTCGAGGGTGATGGCGATGACGGGCCCGTCACCTCGGCACGAAGCAGGGATACCAGCGCGCACACGTCGTTCACCCCGGAATTGAAACCCCAGCCAAAGTTGGGTGTCATCCTGTGGACCGCATCGCCCGCGAGCACGACACGGCCGCCCTGTGCAGCAGGTAGACGCCAGTGTTCTTGCGGAAGCACGCCCTCCAGCTGGTCTGCCATGCCACAGGCCGTGCGCGTCGGCCATATATCGCTGAAGGGCAGGCCCGGTAGCAGGTGAATCTGAGAAAACCGCGTCGCCATCTCTTCCTGGTCTTCCGGTGTGTACCTCTGGCTCTCGACGCGCGCCTTGTCCAGCTGCTCATACAGGAAGAACCAGCTGCGGCCGTCACGATCCGTCATGAACATGATGCTTCTCTCCGGCCCATGACTCTCCGCATTCGAGCTCGGCTCGCAAGCCTTCGGCGCTGGGCATGTCCCCCACAGGCAGCGGTACTCGGCTTTGTACGGTCGCTCCGGCGGGATACACGTCTTGTCGTCGTCGCCTGCTTTTTCTTTTGACCCCAGAATCAACTCACGCAGCAGGCCTCTTGTCTTGCTATGCACCCCGTCCACCCCCAGCACCATACTCCCCCGCTCGACCCTCCCATCCTCACACCGCACCGTCACGCCCTCCTCGTCAACCTCGATCCCACACACCTTGCATCCCGTACACAATCTCTCCTCCCTCACATCCGCCGGCAACTTCTCATACAACACTTCCACCAGCTCCCTCCGGTGGAAGTTCCACGGCGCCGCGCCAAACAGCCTCTTGTGCGTCGTGCTGGGGGTTCCCCGTCGGTAAACGTTCCCCGCGTGGTCCGCCCAAGCGCGCGTGTCGACGGGGCAGCCCTTGGCCTCCATGGCGCCGAGCAGGCCCAGCTGATGCCACACGCGCTGGGTGGACGCGTAGGCGAGCAGGCTGGCTCCTTCCTCGGGGGTGAAGGTGTCTCTGGCCTCGAGAACCACGAAGTCGATGCCGGCGGCGAGGAGGGCGTGGGCGGCGGTCAAGCCGACTGGGCCGCCGCCGATGATGATGACGCGGAAGGGCTGGGCTTCCATGGTGGAGTTTTTTTTTTTTTGGGGGGGGGGGGGGGGGGTGGTTTGACCGAGGGGAAAAATTGGGAAAGCTGGAAGCATGAAGAAATACAGATTCCTTTGCACCCACAGATATATCTATACGAGTAGTGGAGTACTTATAAAGACCATTTCCTCGCGTGTGCCGAACTTAGACGCGGCTCCGCCGTGGATCTGCAGGGGCGGGCTAACGGTGGAGCACGAGTCTTATTAGTTCCCCTTTTCGGTTCATTTCTGCTCGCCTAGGAATAGACGAGAGGCAAAAAGCAGATCAGGACTGGGCGCGTCCTCGACATTAGGGCTAATACATGGTGCAGGTGGAGAGAACACCGGCAATCTTGGTCAAGAAATGCTGAATGGGTGACTTGATCATGGGGTAACAAAACGTGACGAGACTTGAGAATAACACAACGCTTGCTTCTTTCCGATTATTAACTATTTACAATATGGGACAACAGCTATCCTGTTATTCACCGCGCGAGCGGCTATAAACTATTTACAATACAGAACAGCAGCTATCATGTTATCTACCACGTGCTCAACAACTGAGAGAGAATGAGATCTCAGGAGCTCAGAAATATCTAACACTCCGGGAAGTCGGCAACCTCCCTCTTTACGACGAGTACTCGTCGATGATGGTGTCAGCCACCTTCTCCACGAGCTGGTGGATCCAGAGGATGGGGAAGAAGCCCGGCAGCCTGTTGCAAGCACTCAGGTCCGAGACACGCAGGCCGTCGACACCGCGCACGCGCAGGTCGCCGTCCAGCACGGCCATCGGGTCGTCGTCGGCACCAATGGGCGCCGAGCACGACGCGTGGTGGCCCCAGGACTCGTCCTTGACGAACTGGTCGAGCTCGTCGTCGGTGACGTCCGCGCCGGGCCAGACCTCGTCGAAGGCGCCGTGGAAGATCTCGTCGACGCCGCTGGCCAGGGACCCGCTGGTGCCGGACAGGATGCCGCCGATGGGGATGACGTCCTCCATGATGCGGCGGGCGTACTCGTAACCCTCGCGGATGGCCTGCAGGTCCAGGGCGGCCTCGGACTCGTTGTGGAACTTGCGGAAGTTGATGACGGGGGTGTCGCGCGGGTCGGCGGACCGCAGCTCGACGGTGCCGTAGTTGTTGCGCTGGTGCGCCTTGAGGATGATCCAGGCCCAGTGGTTCGAGTCGGCGGTGCAGCCCTGCGACCAGCCCGAGTAGTAGCCGGTGAAGTTTGCGGGGCCGCCGAGGACCATCAGGTCGGGCTCGCCGCGCGCCGAGGTGGTCGTGTTGCGGATGATGGAGATGGCGATGCCGTTGGAGGCATAGGCGCCGCGGGCGGTCGGGTTGTCACCCTCGATGTAGGTCTTCATGCAGGGGTCCAGCTCCGGGTCGGGGTGCCATGTGCACTTCTCGGTCAGGGCGAAGGAGGTCTCGGTCTTGGACACCATGGTCTGCTCGTAGCGGTCCTGGAGGTTGGTGCCGACGCCGGGCAGGTCGAGCACGACGTCGATGCCGAACTGCTCCAGCTCGGCCTTGGGGCCAACACCAGACAGCTTGAGGATCTGGGGCGTGTTGTAGGCACCGCCGGCAACGATGACCTCCTTGGCCGCCTTGACGTGACCAGTGCCCTCGGGCTGAGCAGAGCCGCTGCGGGGGTCAGCACGGTAGAGGGACTGGCCCGACATGTACTCGACACCGGTGGCACGAGGCTTGGCCCCGGTGGTGTCGAAGGTGACCTTCGTGGCGAGCGTGTCCAGCATGATGTCGAGGTGGTACTTGCGGCTGCCGTCGGCGTTGGTGGCCATGGCGGTGTCGACGATGAGGTCGTACACGCCACCACGGCGCGAGTCCTCGCGCATCACGAGCGGCACCTGGTAGACCTCGGGGATCATGGTCTGGCCGGGCGCGTTCAGGTCGCTGAGCAGCACGCTGGCAAGGTACGTGGCCGTGTCGAGGACCTCGGTGATGAGCGACTTGCCGAAGGCAGTGCACGCGGCGGCCAGGACAGACACGATCTTGAGATCCGTCGCCGCCGTCAGCAGCGAGGTCACCTGCATCGGGTACCAGCCACCCTTGCCGGCGTCGGCAGAGTGAGGCTCGTAGGCGACGTCGGTGATGCGCGTCAGGTACTGGCGCATGTTGTCCGACTTGTAGGTCTCGTCGCCCGTCAGCTCGGCCATGTCGTCCCAGTCCATCTCGTAGGGCTGCATGCTGAACAGGGCGTTGTGTCGCGAGCAGCCGCCCAGCGCGCCCGTGCGTGGGTAGTAGATGCCCAGCGGCTCAGCGCCCTCGGGGATCTGGTCCGACGTGGCCGGCGTGCCGAGGTTGCCCGTCGCGTTGTACGACGACCACATCTTGCCGTCGGTCGTGTTGTAGACCATCTTGCTGTCGCGCTTGTCCTCCTCGGTGTCATCGTACTTGTGGATGTAGTAGGCCCACTCCATGCTCCAGTCCTCGGTCGAGGCGATGTTCATGGCGGGCACCGACTGGATGAGGTCCTCGCCGTTGTCACCACCCGCCTCGATCAGGAGCACCTTGAAGCCGGCGATGGCGAGGTTCGAGCACATGTGCCCACCGCCGGGCCCCGAGCCGATGCAGACGAAGTCGTACTCCATCGTCGTGTTGCTCTGATACTCATGGCTGTACTGCCTCTTGTTGTGAACGAAGGGATTGTGTCGAGGCACCGTCAATGCAGTGGCCGCGTGCGCGAGGATGCCGCCACCGGCCAGTACCTGCGTCATACGCATGATGAAGGCTTTCTTTGAAAAAACAATGCTGAAATAAATCAAGGTTGCGGCTGAGAGAATGGACGGCTTGATAGCCTGGGGCGTTGAAGCTTGCAGGTGAAAAGAGTGACTGGCTTCTGCGTTGGGATGCGCACCTTCACAGAGATGCCTGCATGGGCGGTCGATTCATAATTAAGTATCTGAACGCCTTGGCGGCGAGAAGAACAAGGCAGCTTCCATAAGGCAAGCGGTTCTCCCGACCCCCCTACTCGCGATCTTAGAAGTTCCCGACTTGCTCAGCTCCTGAAGTCCCCGCCGATCACCATCTGGCAACTCAAGCCTAGCGCATCTGGCCCAACTAGGCCTTATTTTTCGACTTTGTACGGGGTTGTCGAAAAGAGCCCCGTCGTGTTGCCCGCAGATGTATGGGGACTGTCTATCATCGCCCCACCTTTGGCGGCATCGTCACCGCGGCAAATCATTTTGACACCTGTGGTCCACGGATAGTCCCTTTGTGGGCGAATTTGGCTTGGCAGGGCTTATTCTCATTCTCCAGTGATAGACACACCCGAGACGCGAGCTGCATTCCTTTTTCGATCAACGACGGGGCCAAGAGGATCCACTAATCCCCTATTCGAGAGGCCTCAATGTTTACATCCTGCATAGTCTTCAAAGTTTCTCGACACACTCTTCCGGCTGGCTCAATAATTTGCCTGTAATTTGAAGTTATCAAGATACTTACACTCCGCCGGGTATAATATTGTTAGCTCGACAGGAGACTCCACCTACCCTCGCTATCAGGTTGGATTGGATCGCCTGCCTGCTTGACCCTCTGAAATACCCTCTTTTCCTCAGATACTTATGGAGAAGAAGTAGCAGAACTTCTGCTTTCACCGAACTTAAGTGCAAGTTGATGTTCTCTACTTCTCTACCTGTACCCACTTCATGTCGAACTAACAAAATTATACCCGGCGGAGTGTATAAGTCTTGCTAAATCCCACACTACACAGCCTACATTGAAGAGACAACTCGCAATGTATTATAGCAACGCTACTTGACTAAATTAAGTCGCGGGACCTAACCTCTAGGACAACGCTTCCTGGTGGCCAAGGCGCAACGGCGCAACCGCTAGAATGAAAAAAATCTCCGAGGCTCGAGAAAAACCGTTGAATCGATTCTTCGACAGCTCTTATACTTTGGCGCTAGCTGTTAGCAGACTACTAGGCTGGCAAACGAGGGAAGCGGCCCTCAGTCAGGGGGGTTTTGGGTCGTTTGTGATAGGTCAAGTTGATGATAATCTAGATCGCGTGGAGACGGCCAGCGCGCAGCTGAGAAGTGGGTCGAGGCCGGGGATGCGGACTGTCACCATTTGTTGCCCCAGAGCGCCGGGATTGCCATGCGTTGAAGAGCGGAGCCGGCTGCAGGTATCACCCTCTAAGCTTTTTCCGCCGCGTAATCCGGACCCGCAGGCGCAAGCGAACTTCTTGTTCGCGGCAGTTCGGGAGCCCCTGATCACCGCTGGCAGTTGGTTTGCAGAGCCCCAGGCTCGCCAGCACACGGGCTCGCTTAGAGGCGTGCCCCCAGGCGATCCCGAGCTCGCATGCCTTCTCCAAAAGGGATCATCGGTGAATTACCGGAAGATTATCATTGAAGGGCCATAATAAATTCTTCGATACCTGTTTCTTGTGGGCCCTTCCTTGCGAGACCCCATAGTTGAGAGGACACGCGGGAATACGATAAGAAATCGACTACCTTGAGACAAGGACGTTTTCCACGGCACTTGTGTCACCACGGCTAAAGGATGGATTTGAGAGGACAGCCGGATATGCCCGTTGTGCTCCCCGGGCTGTTGAGATCGTCACTCCCGAGAGTCAGTTTCTCTGCTCTCTAACCGACCCCAGGAGAAGAGGCCGAAAAGAGGATAAGTGTCGAATGCATACAAGTACAGTATAGCTCCAAAATATAATCGTATGTTTGTGAAGCTGGAGTTGCACAGTTTGAAACTTACTATCCAAACGTCGTTCACTCCAGTCGGTCGTGTAGCCTCTTTGTTTTGGCTTTTTCTCTAGTTTTGCATTGCATTCCATTTCAGCATGGAGTCGGCAATCTCTCTATTCCAAGACCACATCGTGGCGAGGGCGGCGACAGAAATGCCCATGTGCGCGAAGAAGTGCCTGATAGAATACCTCCCAAAATCGGCATGCCATGTGGCCTCCAACATCACGTGCATCTGCACCAACGCGCCCCTCACAGCACAGATGGGAGCATGCGTGCTGGGCGGCTGCTCGACCAGGGATGCCCTGTTGACCAAGAGGTTCGACGCAAACACGTGCGGCGCGCCCGTCGCCGACGACTCGATGGGCCTCAAGGTGATCACGCCGCTGTTTGGCGTGCTCGCCGTCCTCTTCTGCCTGTGCCGGGTGTGGGCGCGGTCCCTCACCGGGCTGGCCGCCTCGTGGCAGATAGACGACTGGATGTGCCTCGTGACGACCTTCTTCTCCATCCCGCTGACGGTGGTGTCGTACCTCTTCGCGGCCCACGGTCTGGGGCGCGACCTGTGGATGGTGGACTTTGACGACATCACCTTTGTGCTCGAGATGTACTACTACTCGGAGATCCTGTACCTCGCCGTCATCTTCATGACCAAGATCTCCATCTGCTACTTCTACCTGCGCATCTTCCCCAAGAAGGAGTTCCGGGTCCGCGTCTTCACCGTCATCGGCATATCCGCCGCCAGCGCCGTCGCCTTCATCGTCATCACAATCTTCCAGTGCTGGCCCATCCCCGGCGCGTGGCTGCGCTGGGACGGCACCTACAGCGCCACGTGCCGCAGCGTGCAGACGCAGGCGCTGTGGGGCGCCATCGTGTCCATCATCCTGGACGTGGCCACCATCTTCCTGCCCATGACGGAGCTCTGGGCGCTCAACATGTCGCTGCGCAAGAAGCTCGGCGTCATGACCATGTTCGCGACGGGCGTCTTCGTCGTCGTCGTGCAGGTGCTGCGCATCGTCTACCTGCTCAAGTTCTCGGCCACCACAAACTTCACGCGCGACTACACCGCCACCAGCATCTGGTCCAACGTCGAGGTCTACGTCGGCATCATGTGCGCCTGCTTCCCGCAGTGCCGCACCCTCCTCACCCGCTTCGGCCCCAAGATCTTCAACTCCACAAAGGGCGCGTCCACAAAGGGCGGGCCCGCGTCCGGCATCCGCGTCACGACCAAGATACAGAACAAGTTCTCGCAGCGGCCCTCCCGTGACGACGAGACGGAGTTTGTCGAGCTGCGGTGCGCGGCCGGGCCGGATGGCTTCAACTCGTCGACCAACCTGCACCAAAAACCTGAAAAAGATGGGCTGGGGTACAAGGAGACGGTTTGAGAGCGTTGATTGAGTAGGGTGTGAGAGCGTTGATCAAGGAGTGTGAAATGTTTTGTTTTTCTTTCTGAGCGGCGTCATTAATTGTAGATATACTTATATAAAACTTCTCCCTGACCACTATCAGGGTCTTCTTCGTCTGTATCTACCGATTTCATGAATCTTATGGGTTATATATCTGTCTACCACACAAACTCATCCAGACCAGTTTTCTCTATGTGACCCACGCAACAAGAACGCACGCAACAAGACGCCCGCTCACACCACGTGCTGCATGCCATGTTGGGTGACTATCAGGGATAATCACCGCATTGGAGAGAGATAGTCCGGCATACTCCGTAAGGGGTACGCGCAATGAGAGGCATCGTCTCGCATTCGCTTAGCGGGACTTTCGTGGAGGCCGTGAAGACGATATGGCGTCTATAACAGGATAAGAGGAGGCACTCTTGGAAAGCAAGAATGGAGATGACGATTAGGTCTCGTTGTGTTACCCCCTACGAACATACTGCACCTGCGCTACTCCCGCGCTGCTTCGCCGTTGCGTATCCCTATTCACTCTGGTTGCATCCAACAACCGTTACAGCACCGCCCAAAGCAGCCAGGCTTACGTCATATCGAAGCGGTTAGAGTGTTGAGTACATTCTCAGCGAAGCAGTCGCAGTGGCCGCTGTTGTGGGGCCTGCAGGATTGGCAGATCTCAATACTTGGCGGATCTCTGGCGGATCTTTGGAGGATCTCTAGCGGATCTCTGGTTGTTCCACTGTGGATTCAAGTGGATCCTCTTCTCAGCCGCCATTTTCAGTTGGCACTAGCAACCCATGTCCTCGTCCCTGCTGCCAACATGCCGGCAGTCAAGAAACGTGGGGTCAGGGACTTTTATAGTAGTGTACCGTATAACGGAAATGTTCTTGCTTAATCCCGGGGTGGACTAAGCGTTCGCTTTCTCCAACACTGGAGGCTGCAGGCGGCGCACCTATGTAGCACTCTGCAATGAAAGTTGAGGATCGGCAAATTGGGATCTGTAAGGGGAATACGTATTATCATGACCCTTCGGGCGTCAGCGTGATTTGCAATCCCTCGCAGCGTAGTCGACCGGAGCCCGGAACGAGGGGCCCGAGGCTGATGATGATTCTAAATGCGCGAGTGCTGACAGGTTGACTTGCTCACAGGTGAATCTCATATTCCAAGAATATTCTTCTCTTTCTGTCTCTAGAGCTCTTGGCTTTTCGTTCCTTTTCGGCTCCAGTCACTCATTCCGAATGTTTTAGTCACTCATTTATCATAGTCACTCCCTAGTACTTCACCATCATTCCCCACTCGCTCATCCGCTCCAATGGCCCGAATCGCCACCTTGCTGACCGCTGCCCTGGCCGCGACAGCCACTGAGGCGTTTCCCACGCCCGAGAACATCGCCAAGTTGGCTCGGAGTACCGGGACTGATGGCCTAGGCTCGATCTCAGACCTCCACGCCACCTTGCTCCGTCTCCGCGACGAGCAGGCTGTGCTTACAAACAAACGCAGCTCCAGCCCGAGCCCGATCGACGTCTCGGGCCAACACGCCTTCGTCCCGCCCTCGGAGGGCGACCAGCGCGGGCCCTGCCCGGGCCTCAACGCGCTGGCCAACCACAACTACGTCAGCCACGACGGCGCCATCTCCGTCGTCGAGCAGATCAAGGCGGCCACCGAGGTGTTCAACTTCGGCGTCGACCTCGCCACCGTGCTCGGCCTGATCAGCGTGCTCTTCGTCGGCAACCCGCTGTCCACCGACCCCAGCTACTCCATCGGCGGGGCTACCCCCGAGGTCGAGAACCTGCTGGACAACCTGGGCGGCCTGCTCGGCACGCCCGAGGGACTCGAGCACAGCCACAACATCATCGAGTCGGACGCCTCGTCGACGCGGGATGACCTGTACCAGACGGGCGACGCCGGGACGATGAACCTAGACTTCTTTACCGAGCTGTACGAGTCCATCGTGGGGGATGGTCTCACACGCGACGAGTTGGCCGACCATGCCATCCGCCGCTTCAACCACTCGATCGCGAACAACCCTTACTTCTGGAACGGGCCCGTCACAAACATCATGATGCGCCCCGTCGGCTATGTCCTCGCCAATGACATCCTGTCAAACCACACAGACGACAACCCCGACGAGACAGTCTCCAAGAGCGTTCTCAGGTCCTTCTACGCCGTCACCGAGGACCCCAAAACGGGCTCCCTGTCCTACACCCCCGGCCACGAGCGCATCCCCGAGAACTGGTTCCCGCGCCAGACGCCCTACACCATCCCGGACTTCAACGCCGCCGAGGCGGCCCTCCTCACCAAGAAGCCCGAGCTCCTCAGCGTGGGCGGCAACACGGGCACGGTCAACTCCTTTGCCGGGATCGACGTCGGGGACCTGACGGGCGGGGTGTTCAACGCGGCCAACCTGCTCGAGGGGAACAACCTCGTCTGCTTCGCGCTCGAGGTCGTCAAGTTCGCCGGGCCCAACGCCCTCTCGTCGGCGCTCAAGACCCTCTCCGAGCCGATCGAGCTGCTGGGAAAGGTCGTCGCGCCGCTGGTGGACCTGTCGTGCCCCGTGTTTGAGGACCTGACGGTTGGGGGGACCAACTTTTGGGACCATGCTATGCAGACGTACCCCGGCGCGAATAAGAGCGGGTCGGCTTTGTGAGAGGGGTGTCGCGGGATGTTATATATAAGCAATACTTAGGAAATATATGGATTCAAAGTGAAAGGTTCTGTCTGCGCTTGACTCTCGTGTCGTGGTCGAAATGTGTCCATGAACTTGGCATGGTGGGTTTGGGGCCGGGCTTTTCCTGCTGCCCGGGTGGGAAACGTTCCACAGTCCTGGTACCATGAGAACTATTGTGCAATTTGATCAAACACATTGGAGCACATTGCTGTATATCCAAACAGGGTCCTGGCATCGAAAGATCTTAGTCATGTGGAGCAGGGAGTCTCCAATAATAGGAACTTTTTAGGGTGGAAGGTTTGGTTGCTATCTCAATACATTTCTCGCAGGCAGTCTTGACTTTCGAGAAAACGGCAAAGTTGATATTAGACAGCTTTACCTTTCAAAACCAATTTTACGCTTCCGAGACCTTCGGTCAACTGTTTCAGTCACCTCCGGCTTATCCCTCATCTTGGCCCGCACACTTCGGTGATCCTCCCTTTCAAAAACCGTTTTGTGGATGTTCTGTTGTAGTTGTTCAGAATATGTGAGCCTCCTTGTTGGTTGTGCTAGTGGCTAGTGATGTGTGGTGTTTTCTAGCCTCTGCCTCTCTGTGGATCGCCGCGGTTTGCGCCTTATCTGGTTTAGTATTAGTCTGGGCTAATTGCTCTTCCTTAATGTGATTATTTTGTAGGAAGTCATTCTCGTCATCGATAGTCTGAGCTATATAATTGAGTATAGCGTGGAAGGCTTCGTCTTTAGAGGTTGGTATCTCCGGTTATTTAGGAGGTAGACGAGGGAATTCTCTAGAGTGGTAGAGGCATGCAGCTTGGTGGCTTGCGAAGTGGATCATCGGACTAGGGCGACAGCAATGTAGTCTAAACTGAGCTAGCTACTTTTCAATCGAATTACTTGGAAGCATATATGGTACCCGACGTGGCACCTCGAGCCCGGGTAGGTCGGATAGACCGGCTCGACCGGCTTCCTAAAGCTTTCTGGAAGACGCATGTATTTGGCTTACAGGCTGAGCTATCCAGAAAGACATGAGAGGTGATATCAGTCTCTAAAGTAATCATACACTAACAAAGATCTCATCTCATGAGTGAGAGGATGAGACTGGTGCCTTTGAGTCTCTACAAACAACACTTCCAACTGACAGTACTCAACCCCCTGGGATGCCAATATGCCACATGCCGTCCTACGTCATTTTACATAGCTTTTTTGACATCCTAGTCGGAGCAGCCGTGAATATTTCCCAAGTCAGGGGGTACGCTCCCCTGGGTCTACGAGGGTTTGTGGGTTGCTCACGCCCTGGCAATCACGGAACCGCGATTAACTCTCACCTTCGTAACAGGTCCAGGATCACATATAGTAAAGGTTCAGCAATAAAGCTACAATTCTGGACGTTATCAGAGGGCTACTATAATCTCGAGGCTATTTGTTTGTGCCCTAGCTGCGTGTGCCGGCAGATCGGTCAACCCCGGATCTGGCGGAACTTGCGGCAGGATTCCGACAGGAGCGACACCGACACAAGCCAGAAGATCAGTAGGTGTGTGACATTGTGATTTGAAAAATTGTAGGTGTGATCATGAATCTGTCGCAGGCGTTGAGATTTAAATGAAAGAACAAAAGAAAAGCCTCTAAGCAGGACCACTGCTCGACCAACTTTGTGTATGGCCACACCAGTCTTCGAAGTTTTCATCTCATCATGAGACTGATTATACGATCCGCATCAGAGTTTGGAAACCGGGTCTTCACTTCATCGGATGTGGTGACAGGCCTCGTTTACTTGGACATTAACAAAAGTCTGTCCATCTCTGAGATAAAGTTCTCCATTAAAGGCAAGTTAATAAAAGCACGCAAGAAGGATGCAGACGAGCCTGACGCGCCCTCATATAGCACGACTGAAATCCACCGAGACTGCTGACGCTGGACTTGAGCCTTCAGCAGTCTTTTGTTTCTATACGGTTAGACACCCCCCGCCCCCTCCGGGATCCTCAATTATCAGAGATGCAAGGATCAAGTGGTGTTTTCCCCCGCTGACAATCTATCAGCTTTTTGAGTCATCTCAAGTCCTATTCCCTCTGCCGCCGCTTGAAAAGTCGGCGCGGTACACTTTGGGTAAAGGGAGGCACGAGTACGGCTTCGGCGTCGACTTTTCTCTGCTTTCGCTATACGCGCAAGCAGAACTGTTCCATAATCCATATTTCCGCGCATGCCAGCACTGGGACTGCACCCAGATCCACTACGCCATCTGCGTGACGGTCAAAGGATGCGGGCTGTTCCGGCGCCACATTCGCAAATCCATATACCTTGTGTCGGCAACCATCGACCCGCCTGGCATCCCACGCTTGCTACCATCTAAAGGACTCTCACGGCAATCTTTCCAGGTCCTAAATTTCGAAGCATCTGGGGTGCGGAGCGAGCAGTCCAAAGAAGACGAGAAAGTCCCACCGCCTTATACACCTGCTATCGTGCTCAGAGCGGGGATCAGCAGTGACGGCGGTCTGTTATATGCTGGCGACTCGTTGCCACTGAAACTCTGGGTGAGGGTACCACTCGCGGCGCAAGGGCAGCTGAAAGCCGTTTTGAAGAGTGTTCGCCTTTTTCTGGTCGATCCAACTGTCATCGGCAGCTCCGGGCGCCGAGTGGTGCGTCCGGCGGGCACTTTCATCCGCGAAGTTCAACTTAATATCGCCTTACAGTCAAGGTCGTCGGAGAATGAAATATTTGAGGTAGATCCAGCCTGTTGGAAAGGCTGCAGTATACCTCAATCGCTATCCATGACCAAGTCGACGCACGAGGTGGCTCAACCGTACTTGCTGCAGGTACTTTGCGAGTTCTCGTGCGATAGAAAGAATAGCAGCGTGGTAAGATACCCATAATGATCCGCTCCCGATAGACGGTTGAAACTCAAAGGGTCTTTAGTTCACGAGCGTTCTGGTCCCAGTGGACATTGCCACAGAAAATGCACCACCGAAGTACGAGGCCCCTGACATCTGGTGCATACATCGTATGCCTGAAGATTGTTAGCCTGAATGCGACATGGAAAGAAGGACTCAATCTGGGTCCTATTGTTTAAGGACAGTCGGAATGGAGCTAGTATTTGGTGAGGTGGAAACATGCACGTGCTGTTGTCCTGTCATTTTGTAGCCTGATCCGCTGTGATGCACGCGAATGAATACGGCAAATTGTCACGAAGCTCAGGCCAGATTGCAGACTAGGCAAAAGCTGGATGATGGAGTCTGCCCGGATAGATTGGGCTTTTAGTTGAGCTCTGATCGATGTTCCGGAGTCAAATACGTGTAAGATAATTGGATTGACCTGTGGCTATGGATTCGGATCCCGCTCTACAGGTATGGATAACTAGCGCGCTGTACAATGTATTCATTGGTAAGGCTAACAGCTTACAAGCCCATTCTTCCGGGTGCTAATTTGTAGGATTGCTGGTTCACTAGCAGGTATGTAGTTGATGATTACAGCTTAGCACCAGTAAAAGCTCCTTACCTAGATCAAGAAACTTTTGGGTACTACCCTTTTTGGGCGAGAAGCCAACCTATACCGCTCTCTGGTTGACCACCCTCCCCTAGTTTCCGAAAACGCGATTTTCCTGCTTCCACAGCCTGTCCACTGCGAGCTTAACGTTTGAGTCTTTTTCCATCTCCTGCCACAGCCGAGGCTCCCAAGCATCGAACCCTTCGCGGACACCTCCTCCCCTCCTCTTGTCTGCGCTGGCGCTCGATGACCAGCAGCGTGATGCCCAAGCCCTCAGTGCATGGTTCTGTAGCACTGCCCTAGACGCCATCTCCATCAGCAACAGTGCGCCTAGTGCCATGATGCCCGAACACCACCAAGCAGGATCCCTGCCAAATGTTCCCATAAGTCCTCCGCGGACAGAGTAGGGCCCCGCGCTTGGGCCAGAGACCGCTGCAACGACGAGAGCATAAGCCCAGACGCCGGCTACGCTTCCAAGGATAGCCCACAAGACGACCGTTGTCTTGTGGTGGAGCTCTATGATCCTGTCACTTGTCAGCGAAGAGTCTTTAGAAATTTACGGGGCAAAGTGCCTCACAGAAGCTTGAAGTTGATCCATATCACACACACGACAAACGTCAGGAGGCCCTGCGCGTAGAGCCCTGCATCGTCGATCAATTCCGAATCGGCATACCCAGACCAGCACCCAGCGTACACGATCATCCCCGCGATGAGGGCATTGCCGACCCAGCGCAGGTAGACCCCCGCGTTAAGCCCCTCCCCGTTCTGCCCGTACCGGAACAGCTCGGGCACGACCACGAGCGTGCGCGCCCCGAGGTCCTGCTCCCACGTCCCGACGATGAGTATCGTCGCGGCCGTGAAGAAGCTGACGAACGTGAGGCTGCCCGGCTCGTACAGGCTGGTCCCCGTCGCGCCCGTCTGGGACTGGAACAGCGCCTGCGGGAAGAAGATGCACGTCTCCTTCCAGAAGGTCGCGAGGATGAAGCGCGTCGTGCGGTGGTAGTTCCACCGGCCGTGCACGAGCACGAGGCGCGTCAGGTAGCGGAACTGGGAGATGCTGAAGTCGGCCACGCGGGCAGCCTGCTGGCCCTCGCGGCCCGAGATGCCCACGCCGACGTTGGCGGCTGAGATCATGGCTAGGTCGTTGGCGCCGTCGCCGATGGCGAGGGTGATTGGCCTCTTGGGACGGGGTTTGAGCCAGGAGAAGGAGAAGAAGCCTTTGTTTTCTGCTGGTGACGGCCCCTTGCGCACCATATTGACGAGGAGCGCCTTCTGTGCCGGCGAAGCCCGACAGAATATGACCGAGTCTACGGTGGTCAGGAGGTTAGCAAAGGGGCGGCGTAGTCGCTCCGCGGATGGGTTCTCTATGGCTGTGAGGGTCTCGCCGTCGACCACGATGGCGGTGTGTGATCGGGACGGGTCCGAGTATACCGTATCGACACGGTACTCGATGCTGTCGGCAGTGTTTGTGATCTGCAGCTCAAGGTCACCCTCGAGGACGTCGAGCACATGGATTGTCGTATCAGGCCCACACAGGCGAGTCGAGTGAGCGATGTTGATAGCGGTTTCGCGCTTGTCCCCCGTGAGCATCCATACTTTGATCCCAGCCTGCCGCATCTTCTCGATCGTCTCTGGGACGCCGTCTTGCAACTTGTCCTCTACAGCCGAGGCACCCACCAGGTCAAGTTCTTTTTCTAGAAGCTCCCCAGCCTCTTCAATGCGCTCCTGGCGGTCGTCCAGACTTGTTTCGGCCTCGCGGTAGAGCCGCTTCCAGTTGTCATACTCGTTTGCATCGAGGAACCTGTCCGCGTATACCAGAGTGCGCAGTCCCTCGGTGGCGTAGTGGTCAATATGATTGAAGCATTCTCGTATAACACGTGCTTCGTCGGTGATGTCCGTGGTCTCGAGGAAGCCGTAGAGTCTCTGCCGGTCAGGAGAGCTGTTCCGTGAACGATCGGGATGGATGGGTCTCGTGCGCAGTGGAATCCAGGACTCGCTGGCAGGCAATGAAGCACGGCTGTATGTTGAAGAAGCCGTCTCCTCGACCTCTTCAACAGACCCATTCGTCTGCTGTGGCTGTCGACTCGACCAGCCAGCGAATGATTTGAATCCGGTCTGGGGAGCAAATCCCATTTCGTTGCGTTTCCCCTTCATATCCGACGGGGTCATCTTCAATCTTGGCAGCATGATGTTGTCCGCACCCTTGCAGATTAGCCAAAGTCTCCCATCTGGACACCGAACAATGACGGACATTCTCTTGCGCTTGCTGCTGAATTCGACGATGTCCAAGATCTCATACACTGTAGTAGAACTACTGCCATCTTGATGCGGTATCTGCACGGAGACAGACTGTGAAGATCGATGGGTGACAACAAACCCCAAGTCCCTTGCGCCTCTGACTAGGGCGAGCTCGTCCGGGGACGAAGCTTGAAAGTCTATTTGGCCGTCCTCTGTCAGCTCTGGAAGGCAGGTGTGACATAGCGCCATGGCAAGAATGAACCGGATTGCCTTGGCTGCAAACGGAGTGTTCGGCTGTGATCGAATGTAATCAAGCATGTCCACAGTCGATAGGTCGGATGTAGAGGCCGGAGACCGGTCCATCTTAGTGTCTGCGTCCATGTTGTGCAACCAACTCGTGCCCGCAATGCTGATCATGCGGAGCTTCATGATGTTTTCTGTCAAAGTGCCAGTCTTGTCGCTGAAGATGTAGCTGATTTGACCGAGGTCGTCGAGATTGTTCGTGGTATTCACTCCGGCCGGGGTGTCTGTCTCAGCATGGTACATCTCCAAGTCTCCGCCAATGAGGCTCATTTGGCCCAGTTTGATGGCCTCCAAGCCCACGTAAAGGGACAGCGGTATGACATTGTTGAACATGATGATGAAGCCGACGAATATGTCAGCAAATGAGATGGTGGTGTCTGCCAAGTACCAAGCAAATCGCTCTTGTGCATCTTTCCAGACTACGTAGGCCACCGTGGCGGCCGACGAGCTGACAAGCACATACATCATGAGGAAGATGACGATATTATTTGTCACGCTCTCCAGTGCTGGTTTCTTCGGCCTTGTCTCTCGCTTGGAATTCATCCTGATTTTGCATTCCTCGCCGGTGTTGATGACTATCCCTATAGTCCGTGGGGTGTTTCGGATCGTGCTGCCTCGGTAGATAACTTGATCGAGAGTCAACGGAAGTGTTGTGCCGTCGGTTGTGAACTTGCTGTCGAAGCGATAAAGGTCTGCGTTGGGGTCTTCGATGTGTAGGGTGGCCTGGCAGGTTGCTATCGCATCGATGGAGCTGCAGTCGGGCAGTCCTGTCGGTCTCTGCTTTGGCTTCAAGTTGGTCTCTCCATCTAACGCCATCGTCTCAACGTAGGCGGCTCCATTCTCCCCATCGGCGTGAAGTATCATCACATCCGCCGGAATGTCTTCATCCCTTGAGAGCCGGATGATATCTCCAACCCTCAAATCTCTCCACCTGGTGTACGTCCATTGCAACCCAATCGAGTTGTCTTCCTCCCATGGTTGCTCAGCAAGGGCGCTAGAGCCTTTAGACACCGAACTGGCTTCGCGAAGGACGACCGCCTGCCTCTTGTTCTCGATGACGTCTTGGCGGTGCCTTTTGAAATCATAGTATCCCTCTTTGGCGATGACCAATCCCAAGAAGATAACCAATGGAATGAGTGTCGTGAACTTTCCGGTGGTGCTGAACCCAGGTATGGCCTGCAGAATTGAGATGACCAGCATGTACGCATTGGCTAACCGTGAAAATTGGTAGAGAAGCTGCCGGGGCAGGAAGTCGAAAACGTTGTATTTAGAAGTCTTGATCGCATTCGAGATATAAGGCTTGTGTCGGCGTTCGTCCTCCAAGGGCTGCGTGCGCCATGCTTCGATCGGGATCTTCCGGCCATTTCTAGTGGACGGCACGAGGCTTCTCCTCCACCAGAACATCGTGGATTATATTCAGGAAAAGGACTTTTAGAAGCCTTGACACAAAGAAAATAGTGTGACTGCAAGTGTTGCCCTGCTTTGAGCCAACTCGTCAAGCCGCTCTGAAGGTACTTGATCCGGGTAACAGAGCAGCTGGAGGGGCAGTTTGAAGGAGATTGGGAAGGAATTCATGAAAATTGGAGCGAATCGAGGAGATTCAGATTGATATCTATCTGATTCACGTACAAATACCAACAGATTTGGTCGAGCGTCTGGCATTATATACGAGCACAGTACAATGCAACCTCGCCAGAATGCGTGTAAGCCCATTTGTCCGCTGTCAGAAGGCTGCCAAGACGTGACCCCTGCCTGGACTTTGACCGGGGGCTGGGGCCGCTCTGGCCTCAATCTGATCCATGCGTTATCGAAAGAGAATCCGACAACGAGATACGATCTTGGCATCTGAGCTTATTTCGGCGCCGCTGATTCTGCCTGATCGGCAGACGCGCCGAGGGGCGCCCTGGTGGCGCCCTCGGCGAATCAACACGCATGCTGTCAATATGTTCAGCTGCCTACGTCTTGTGGGCAGGCGGAGTCCCCCTACCTGCGACGACTACATTACGCTGCGCCATGCATTGCATTGACTCGCTCCTACCCCGTCAACATCTGCTGCTACATGGCTTTAGGTTTTATCGTGTTTTACTTGTGACATTATTTATAGTTAATGCCAAGGATACAATGATGTGCTTCAGGTCCACGATAAGCTGTCAAATAACCCGGCAGCTGAGCTGACATATTGGTGCCAGGAGCCGGAAAACCTACCCACACTGAACTCCTTCCGAGATTCTAACAGATGCTTGCATTCTGTCTTAGTTGCAGACCACCCTCACCTGCTTTTGTCCTAAATCACGACTCAAAATCTTTGAGAATCATCGTATCCGACACCTGAACATTGGACAACCGTGCCGTTGTTTCGACCCTTTCCCACTGCAGTCACATTTCGTCGAGCTTCAGGCGGGAAGAGAGCCCAAGATGATCCGTCCTCGTTCAGAAAAGTCCACCCGGCTCGTGGAATCATCACGTAGGCCAAAGGACACAGCATTCAAGCAACAGCGTATGAAGGCGTGGGAGTGAGCCGTACCAGCTGTCTTCGGGATGATAACACACTGACAGTCAACAGACCCGTCTTGACGCCTAAAACATCCATCAAATCTCTATTATCTCTCGGACTGGCTTTGATAATTATTGGGATTGTGTGGCTGGCGATCTCCGAGCAAGTACGTACAAGGGAGCATAGGGGTTGATAAACGCGTTTCGACGTATTTCAGCCAAGGGGAGTCTTGCGCTGCCGGCTAACAATTGGATAGACTCGGGAAATTCGCCTCGACTATACACGATGCCACGAGATCGACTCCTACGACGAGCTCCAGGTGATGCCACCAGAGAACGTCTCCAAACGTTTCAAGGCATCCTCAGCCGGCCAGCCGGTGGACCAGTGGAAACGGTCGAACAAGACATTGACCTTTGACGGGGTGACCAAGAATTATACCCTGTGCACGATAGAATTCTTTCTCCCCGAGGACCTGCAGCCACCAGTGTCTTACTACTACCGCCTAGCGAACTTTCACCAGAATCACCGCCAGTATATACTCTCGAGGCACGACGATCAACTCAAAGGAAGCCCCAGCAGCTTGAGCTCTGTCAGGGGCTCAGATTGCGCACCGCTGGGCATACAGAAGGCCCATGGGGGCGTAGAATACTCGATCATATACCCTTGTGGCATGATTGCCAACTCCTACTTTAACGACACGCTCGCGCCTCCTCTGTTGCTCCCGACCACAGACGGCTCGAACCAGACGCGGTCTTACAACATGACCAACAAAGGAATCGCCACTCCTCTTGACAGGCTGCTGTATCGACCAAGTGGATACGAGGTTCCTTCTGAGATCAGCAATAATGATACCATCAAGATTGTCCCCCCGCCAGGTTGGGCTGAGCGGTTCCCCAATGGGTACCACTCGGGCAACATGTTCAACCCGGCAGAGGATGAGTCCTTCATGCTGTGGATGCGGACAGCCGCAGGGGCAAACTTCGCTAAGCTGGCCATGCGCAACGACGAGGAAGTCATGGAGAGGGGCATGTATCGCCTTGAGGCCGTGTCTCGTATGTTGCCCCCCCCCCCCCATTGGTTCCCAGTTTTCGAGTCGGACTGATGTCACTAACGGAAGCGCAAGATTTCCCCATTCATCTGAGCAAGGGTACGAAGTCCATTATCATCTCTACGACTTCCATCGTGGGTGCACGCAATGCGTTCCTGGGGAGAGGCTTTGTCATCTTGGGGGCGTTCTCCTTTTTTGCGGCTTTCCTCTCTGCCATCACGTTGAAGTACACACCGCGCAGGTTGTCGGATCATGACTACCTCCACAGGAACAATGTCCATGTTCCCATGTAACCTGGAAACATTTAAGCATTCGAGTATAGGGTGTATCTGTGTTTACAGGGCGTGTCTGGTGATGTACGGTGGAGCCTATTGAGAAGCCAAGTTTTAACAAGTGTCGGCTTGAGACAAAAACAGAGAATTAGTCCATTTTAGCTATCAACGTTTATGACTTGTGCGAGAACCAAATTGTGATTTCCATATTAATTGACATCTATGCAAATCATGAAGCAGTGTATCGATTGGCATAGCTTAGAAATTTAGTCGTACGTGATAGTAGGATGTTAACAGGGGTTTTGATGGCAATGGCCGCGTTGCTCATGTCTTTCGACAGAAGGAGTCTAGAGTACAGGATCAAACCTCTGGCGGAGTCTGTTGCCATAGAAAAACAAGAGTACAGGAACTGGAATACAAGCCAAACATATGAACGCCAAAAGGCTGTTGCCCCAACCAAGGCCCAACTTCTGATACAGGTCCAACCCTCCCAGAGGCATCAGGGCGCCGATAAGAGATCGGAAAAGCATGATTGCAGCAGATCCAGACGCGGCATATTTAGGATACGAGTCGACCTGGTAATTTTGGATGGACATCTGAGCATTTGTCAACTCTGTGCATCCCGTAGTGGCTTCTTCAACGCAACTCACCGTGGTTCCAGTCAATCCTGCTGAAAAGATGACCACCCCCAGCATTGGGACAATCCAGTGCACTTGATACTGCGTCGTCCACCCGTAGATTAAGAGACCAATGGGTAATGCATGTCCGGTGGGAATGATCACCCACGGGTTCAATTTGACCTCAGGCCTGTACTTATCGCCCGGTCCCATAGCTTTCTTGGCAGTGCGGACCAGGTAGTCGTGAATGTGCCCGAAGGCTTGCACGCCAATCAGCATACCCAGTCCGGCGGGCAGAAATGAAAGCCCGGTAGTACCTTCGCTAAAGCCGTATTGGTCTGAGTACACGAAGGAGAAAGTCGAGATGAGCAAGTAAAGAATGCCGTAGACGACCCCGATATGCATCGCGATGATCGTCACCAGGGGGGTCGCGAAGAGAAGCTTGAAAGGTCTCTTCAATGCCATCATGATGTGTTGGCTTCCTCGGGTCTCATATTTGCCGCTCAGAATGGAGCTGTCGTTCTTAGTGCGCAGACGGCGTGCTTTGCGGGCAAGCAGAACTGGCGCATAGGTTTCCCGCATGACCAAGAATGCCAAAACGCTGAACGTGCCTCCCTGCCTACAAGTAAGCTTCAAGAAGTTCATAAGGGAAGTTTGACGAGCCTACCATGATTGCGAGAAGCCAATAAACCCAGCGCCATCCTGCAGCCTCGATGAGATAGCCTCCCGCAATAGGGCCAATGCAAGGTCCGAGCAGTGGACCCACCGCCCAGAGAGATATTGCTCTCCCTCGCTTCTCGAGGGCAATCATGTCGACGATGCTTCCAACCCCAATCGTAGTTGGCACACAGCCCACGAGACCCATCAGAAATCGAAAGGCCATCAGCATGCCTATGTTGACGCTGCACGCCGCAGCTATGGTGAAGCAGGTGAAGGCGATGTTTCCGACGTGATAGACGCACACTCGCCCAAATACCTCGCTCATCGGCGCCACCACGAGGGGGCCAAATGCAAACCCTAGGAAATAGATGGAAACGATGAATGTAGCTATCAGGGACGAGTCGTTATTGAACTCGGACATGATTTTGGGAACTCCAGGCGCAAACATGGAAGAGCCCTGCGGTTTCGGTCAGTCGATGCTCGCCAGTATTTCTGCTCGATGTCTCTTTACCAAGGGACTTGATATTATTAGCTGCTGGAAGAGTGGATTCAAAAGGGAGTCGAATACGTACGATATAACAGTCAGAACCGATAGGAGGATTAAGTTGATTCTTTTTCGTGACTCGGGCCAGTTCATTGGATTCTCAGGGTCGTTTGGGCCGTCCCAGTCGACGACATCTGGGTTCTCATTATGCCTATCTCTTCCAGTCTCTGGGACTGACGAAATCGTTGCACTCACTATCTGCTGTAAAGGTAGGCTTCTATCCATGATGCTGAAGTCGTTGCCGTCTTTGCCTCACCAAGAGTCACTCAACCTGACCTGAATTTGATAACGTTCTTTCGAGGCTAGTCTTGCATTCTAAGAGAGATATTAACATTACAGATGCATTTTTAGATGCTGAACACTGGTTGACCTCAATCCGGTATCGGGATTCCCTCCTCCCAGAAGAATTTGCAACAGCCACAAACTTGCTTTCCCACAAGAGTCGGAGTCCACATAAAGTTGGCTACGAATTCCGCGTTCGTAGAACCAGGCACAGGCGCTCCTATCTCAAGCGATGAAAGACGCATGCATTATTTGCTCGATATTACCAAATTCCGGACGTTTCCTCAAACCCGTTTCGGCTATGAGATATAAGTTATGGCGTCGCCTAGTGGTTTGCGAGGTCGACAGCGACAACGATAACGACTGCGACTGCGACTACGATCGCGAACCAACCACTCATACCACCAAGCCACATTTGAACACAAATCGGATGCTACATATATAGTCCGGGAGAACGTCAGCCACGTCATTGTGTATCATGTGCGTGGAAATGCCGAGTACCGTGTTCGAGTGTGTCCGCCCGAGGTTTGAAGCACACGCCAGCAGAGCCCTTGGCTCGACTCGGCCGTGCCAGGGGAGTACCGCACCAACCATGATTGAGACTCATCGTAACTAGCTTGAGAATAATCTTGGATGGTGTTGTACTAAAAACATGCATAACCTTCAGCTGGAGTGACCAAGACATCAGTGATGCCAAGCCGGTCGATCTAGCTGTGGGGCAAGGATCAGGGGCCTGGGTCTCGTTGTCGGTTCTTGGTTTGATTGGGCCAACCAGGAGAGGTTCGCTGCTCCACTTTATCCCCCGGCTTTCCATCTCCTCTCCACAGAATTGACCTTGAGGCTGTGGTGTCGTACTCACGGCAAGGCAGAAATCTCGTTGTCGTTGTCGCGTGCGGAGACATCTATTCCGAAATTCCCACAATCTTGGAGGTTGTGGCTGTGGCGAAGGCACGTTCGAATCTGGTGATACAGTCAATACGGCCGCCCTGTCAAAATACCAGACAGATAATGGGACTTATACTTGCTGTAATCTTTATAAGGTGAGGTAGTCAATCAGTGGTTCTGGTAGAATCTAGTGTTCTATTTCAGTTTCAACCTATTTATCTATTGACGCTGTGTTCGTCTCATTGTTAGTCCCACGAACGAGCGCTTCCTGGATCAGGCAAAGCAAAAGTTTCCACTTGAATCCTTCCTCTGGCAATATGTGGCTGCTTTTGGCGTTGGGATTTCTCCTGGGGTCCGCCCTTTACAAGTTGAGCAGAAGCATCATCTTGACAACGAGCAACTATCGCATTGCGAAGAAGACGGGGCTGCCGGTTGTCGTCAGCCCAGTGAGCGCCCGAAATGTCTTCTGGCTCCTGACACAGAAGTACATCGCCCCCATTATCTATGAAGCACCATTTGGGCTGGGATCATGGGCACAATTTACGATGAGAGGCTGGCTTTGGGAGGGCCACGACAAGGCGTATCAGAATCTGGGCAAGGTCTGGGTACTGGCTTCGCCTAAGGGCCTAGACGTGAGTGAGACCCAAAGACTACCCAATACCTCTCCCATGTCAATGTTCTCTGTCACGCACAGATATGGTTGTCAAAAGAGCTCTCGGCTATTGGTACATCGAGCTAACTTAGAGTGTCCTCAGCTGTACTCGTCGGATATCGACATTACTAGGCAAGTTTACGCGAGGAGAAAGGATTTCGACAGAAGTCCTCAAGTCATCACCAGCATACCGAATCTACTCCAGGGCAGCGTTTCTACCGTCACTGGGGCAGATTGGCAGCGCCACCGCCGCATCACAGCAAACCCGTTCAACGAGCAGAACATGACTCTGGTATGGGACGAATCACTACGACAGGCTGCCGCACTGTGCGACTGGTGGGAGAAGAATACGGACGGATTCACGACATCTTGTGACGACACAATGACCGTGGCGTTGAATGTGTTGGCCACTGCCGGTCTTGGCCAATCGTGGAAATTCAAACCGTCGAAATCGCAGCACGGAAGGCGTCGAGATACATCGGCAATTCAGTCGGCCGACTATCGCGACACGATGGCTACGCTTCTTTCCAGCATGAACATCCTGTCACTGACTCCCGACTGGATGTATGATCTCAACCTGAAATACGTCCCCCTGCTACCGCTATCGAGAACGTGGAAAGATCATCTCATCGCAGCAAAGCGTTTGAGGATGCTCATGCGGCAGATGGTTGAAGAAAGAAGGACCGAGTTTCGCGAAGGGAAGATCAAAGACAATATCTTTCTAAACGCAATGATCGCGCAGTCCGAGGCTTCTGGCACCGAAAAGGGCACTGGACTGTCCGACGGGGAGCTTTTCGGAAACATGTTTGCGTACAGTCTCGCCGGGCACGAGACCACAGCCCATACGCTCAATTATACATTTCATCTCCTGGCCGCTTACCCTGAGTGGCAAGAATGGATCCATGAGGAGGTGGACCAGGTGTTTGCCAAAATTCCCACTCACACAGCACAGATCAGCTACACGGGATACTATCCCCAGCTGAAGCGTTGCATAGCGCTCATGGTAGGTACTCTCCCCAAATCACCAAAACGAATTGCCTTAATTTTTCATCTTACTGACTTAGACATAGCACGAGGTTCTCCGCCTCTTCCCACCAGTCCTGGATCACACGAAACAAACCCTTGGGCCCGAAGGCCAGAAGCTACGCGTTGATGGCCGGGAGGTATATCTCCCTCCAAACACAGCCATACACCTGAACGCCATGGGCTGCCATATGATGTCCGAGTACTGGGGCCCGGACCACCGCGAGTTCAAGCCTTCCCGGTGGATCAAAGACAGCATCACTCCCTCGGAAGAAGAGTTTTGCCAGCCGACAGACGACAGGGAGGCGTTCTTCCCGTGGTCATTGGGTGCCCGCATCTGCCCGGGCAAGAAGTTCTCTCAGGTCGAGTACGTCGCTATCATCTCTCACATGCTCAGGCGCTTGCGGGTCGAGGCGATTCCCTTGGAGGGCGAGACGCCCGAGGCTACTCGGGCCAGGGTTTGGGAGAATACGAGGGACAGTGAGTCGCAGGTGACGTTGAACATGAGGCATCCCGAGAAAGTCAGACTTAGGATGATTGGTCGTGCTTCTGCTGCATCAGTCTGATAGGCAGTGGTATAGGAGCGACTTGTATCTTATGTGGAAGGTGAAGGGGGGGGGGAGGGGTTGGGACATGGTAGTACAGATTCTCATTGCGTGTGGATGTCGCCTGCAGTTGGAGGGGATGTAGTACTTGGGTAGCTCTCACTGGACAGCTTGAATACAGTTATGACTTGCTTTGGTATTTGAAAATTGTTTTTGTATATGTAAGCAGTGCCCAGATTTAATGAAGATGCCCTCTCTCAAAATCTGTGTTCGATTTAATTGTAAATATTTGGAAGCAGGTCCTCCATACGGGAGCCCGTGGGCTGAAGAAAATAATGTGTCGATGGATGTATGTGCAGACCCTTCCCTGACTATCCTCCTCCCCCTTCCTCTGTAACACCACCGGTGGGATAGCGATCAACTTCGCTCAAATTATTAGGTAGGAGCCGAATTTCATCATTTGTCATAATCCTTCTACTGGCCGAAAACTGACCGGAAAGAGAGTGCCAAGGAAAGGACCACACTGTCTGTACATGTGACAGTACAGCGGTGAGAGAGTGCCCAAATTCCCTGGCCTAGAGACTGAGCCCTCTCTAGAGGTTAGCCCTGAAAAAGTCGGTGAACTTGTCGAACGGGATAAGCTCCACACGATCGTAGAGGTCGACGTGACCAGCACCGGGGACCCAGACCAGCTCCTTGGGCTCGGCAGCCTTCGCATAAGCATCCTCGCTGAACTCGCGCGAGTGTGCCTGGTCGCCCGAGACGAACAGCAGCGGGCGCGGCGAGATTGTATCAATGTCGTTGAAGGGGTAAAAGTTATGGAACTTGACGTTGCTCGAGACGGTCGGCTTCGTCGTCCGGCTCGCGTCCGCGCCCGGGGGCGTGAACTCGCCGCGTCTGGTGCGGTAAAAGTCAAAGAACTCGACGCCGACCGCAGGCGTGTCCTCAGTGAGCTCGGTCGGGGTGCCGCCGTCCACCTCGACCTCGCCACCCTCCGCCTCGGCCCAGCGGGCAGCAGACGCGCGGGCGACGATCTCCTTGCGCTGCTCGACGCTCTGCGACTTCTGCAGCCCGTCGCGGTTGACGGCGCCCATGTCGTACATGCTCGAGGTGGCGATGGCCTTGATGCGCGAGTCGACCTTGGCGGCGCTGATGACGAAGCTGCCGCTGCCGCAGATGCCCAGGGCGCCGATGCACTCGCGGTCTACGAGGTCGACTTGGGTGCCGAGGTAGTCGAGGGCCGCGCTGTAGGCCTCTGCGTACTCGTCTGGCGCCACGCCGTTGCGCGGCTCGCCCTCGCTGCTGCCCCAGTGCGGGAGGTCCAGCGAAACGGTCACGAAGCCCTGCTCGGCCAGCTTGGTTGCGTAGAGGTTTGCGCTCTGCTCCTTTGTTGCGCCCATGGGGTGGCCAACCACGATGGCTGAAGAGTTGATGCTACGGCTGAGGTTGGTCTGGGTAAAGAGGTTGCCCGCGATGGTCAGGTTGTTTTGGGTCTGGAAGCTGATGGACTGGACCGTCACAATGTCGCTCTGGTACCAGTTGTCTGCACCGAACGATAAGTTTTGTGCCGTGGCGGACATTGCATGAGCAATTGCCATGATGCCCAGCAGGGCGAACTTGCGTCCAACTGTCTTCATTTTGATTTCTGTTCCTGGACGGTGACGAACACGATGTCTTCAAGTGAGCAATTAAGACCTAGTGATCGATGGTACTATTCAACTATTAAACGGCATCTTTCCAGTCTTTTTTGTAGTCAACGAAGCCGATTAATCAGAAATTGCGTATCATGCCATCGTGATGCAAGCGATGTTGGTGCGTTACTTTGTCACTTGCACTGCCATAAACCTTCAGCTGAAGCCATCACCAGAAAATGGAGATATCCTATCCCCCTCCTTATCGCCGACAGAAAGATGCATATGAGCAGTTGACAGCGCTTGAGATCCGTGATGAGCAATGGAGATATGCAGGCGCTACCTCCTACCAAGGTCACAATGGTATGCTATGTGGAGTCTGTACTCCCCAAGCTACATCCCAAGCCACATTGTGGTGGAGTCGTCGTCATGCCAAGATAAAAGTCATTATTAATCCACCAAGAGGTTGGTTGATGCACCGTAACATTGCGTGCTATGGATTCGGGCCGTCTACTTGCCATGGATGCCACCTTACTTCCTGAAATGAGGATGTCAGTTGAATTTCTGAAATACAGCTGAAAGAAGATGAACAGCACATTTTTCACATCAAACTTGCCGATTCATCGGTTCTAGGGTATCGAAACTTATTCGGAATCCATTCCAGACTCGTATCAACCAAGAAAGTCTGGCATTTGTTTCTTTGTCTCCTGCATTGTGTGAATAGAAATGCGCAGTGAGCGTGAGAATTAGGGAGAGGGTGCTTGGAGCCTCTATTTTGTGTGGGATTTGAGAAGAAGGTACTATATGTGGATGTATTGTACATTCATGTGCATAATCCGGTTTAACCTAGAGCCCAAGACCTTTGGAAGCCAACAAAGAAAAATTGATGGAGGCAGCAAGCCACTCTTCGCTTTGTGTGAGACCCATGGCGGCGAGCGCCGTCGTGACAGCACCGCAGAGTAGCAGAACGGACGCCCCATGACTCCATTCCGCTCTCAACGTCGAAGCTGGCGAGTTCTGTTGTGAGAACAGTGGTAGCGGCAACATCGGTCACATCCTTATCCGGAGATATATCATTCAAGGCGTCTAGAAATTTCTCCCGGCGCCGATTTCCGTCTTGGTCAGCTCCCAGATGGAGCTGTCGCAACCTGGCTGCTCAGAAGTTCTCGCATAGGAAAAATGACATGGGCAGCGTAGTGCAGAGCCTTTGGAGGATTGTAGTCGTTGCCATCCATTGCGGAGGGATACGCGTAACCACTAATGCGGATGCCGTCATCCCAATCAGGGGTTCGTGGAACCACTTGTGGAGACCACATACGGACAAGTGGCGCGCTTGGCAGGCTGGGCATCTGGCTCCAGGCCAGAAGCTTGAATCGCATGCCGTGGACCCAGACGCGGGGTGCGTTCGGACATTAGGCGAAGGCTTGCTAACTCCTAATGTACTGACGTTGCCGTCAGCACTCGCAGTGAGAATTCAGGTTATCTATCACTTCTTTCACGACGTGAATGCGGGCGAAAGACAAAATTCGCATGGTGATCATATGCTGAAAACCGCTGGTTGGTTGTCCGGCTGTTCGACGCCAGAACCAATGCCAGTGGTTACCCCAAGCAGGGATGGGTTGGTGAAATTTCATTTCAGAAATATTTCACGGGCCCGAGTGAATTTCATTTCAGCCAGCCGGGAAATTTCACTGATAAGCTTACCTTGCGCTGATAAGACAGGATAGGCTAGGATGCATACATAATATTCACTGGCTTACCATTATTTTAGGTCAGCGTTTCGTTTTCACCTGAAATTTTCAATTTCATTTCACTGATCCGGGTGGAAGTGAAATTTCACCATGGCTGCGGGGCCCCAAGAGACCCGGCGAAGTGCCACTAAGCCCTTTTCGGCATAGCTGGTACCCGCAACTTTGGCCGTAGTAAAAGGGCGCGTAAGCTGCCGTCTGGCTCAGCATGAATAGGACATCGAGCACTACCCTTCAAAATCCACCATGGTCAGTCATCTGCCGCCACATGTGCATCCCCGAGTAGTAGACGAAATTCAATGATACTGAAGTAGATAGTGGCATCATATTATACATGTACCCCTGATCAGGTCCAAGCCATTGTCACTCGACTGACGTAACTTGAGCTTGGTTGGAAAGATCGGCTCACATCACCATCAACAGCATAACTTTACTCGTCCCGATTTTTGTTGTTCACTCGGAGATCTGGATGCAAGTGGAGACCTTTCTGCAAAAATTGAGATCTGTATTTGATATCCTTAGAGAGCTTTTCGTCATCGTGCAAAAAGTCCCAATGACAACATGTTACGAGTGGCTGAGTGACCGCGTCGGCCAGCCTCAAGCTCGGATAATTATATTCTCGATTTTGTATTAGATCCAAGTCGCCCATAAAAAGTGGATCAAAATCTATTCATATCACTTGCGTAGTAGTGCACGATAACGCGATAGCCCGAAGACCGTGTTCCAGTTCATCTCCGTGGCACCGGGTATGATTGCTCAGCTCCAGCCCATTTTCCTCGATCGGTGTGATCTGTACGAGGCACGGGAGAAGAGGAGCAAGATGGGTCTGACACATTGTAGGCATTATTACATGTTTAATTCCCCTAAAGAGTGTACTGGTACGCAGGGTGGCATTGCCATCGCTCGCCCAATGCCCTTGTTCGTGATCCTTCGCGCGTCCCTTCCGCCACCAGGTCCGCATCTCCTCCCTTGCGAAGCTGGATATTGCGCCATCTCAGATAGAAGTGAAGAGTTGTGGCAAGCAGGATGCACATGGCTGAGAAGGCAACATTGATAATGTTGGCCTGCCAATACCGCGGGCCGTGGGATTTCGGGTAAAAGTAGCTGGCGTAGATCGAAGCGAGGTTAGAGCCAGCGTTTATTACGGCGTATGATACGGCTCGTTTGGTTGATGGTCGAGGGAGAGTTGTCGAGACCCAGGACAGAATGCAGCCAAATGACCCATAGACGCTCATCATCATGAAAGTTGCCGTGTACCGGGCAGCGACGTTGAGCGTAGTCGCGGAAATGATGAAACCGATACTACAAAAGACCTGCGGCCAAACAATGTGTAGCCATCGTTCTCTGTGCTTGTCGCTATGCCACGAGTTGGTGACGCCGAGGATGGCCGCAAAGACGTACGGTGGAGATGATAGGAGGAGGGTTTCTCGCTGGTTGTACCCAAGCGTTGCAACAATGGTGGGGAAGAAGTTGGTGAAGGATGCAGCCGTGTTGAGACCGAGTTGCATAAGCCATAACATGTACAGTGCAGGATCCGTAAAGGTCATCTTGAGGCCCCGCCACGCTGATGCTTCGCTGCGGTTGTCTTCCTCGACGGCGTCTTCGGTGATTCTCAGAATAGCAAGCTTCCTTTCTTCATCAGAGAGCCACGTGGTGGTCGCGGGATAGTCGGGTAGAACGAAGTATGTGACAAAGGCCACCGGGATAGGTATGGCACCTTCAATGATAACTGTAAAAGAATCGTTACCATTAGGCTGTCGAAGAAGCATGGTCATTTAAGTCAAACTTACAGAGCCATCTCCAGTCTGGTAAGCCCAGCTTGCCATCCATGCCGCCCATGATAGCACTACCAAGTAATCCTCCAAATGCACCAGCCATTTGGCCCGCGGCATATAGTACTGAGATACGCACGGCCAGTTCTTTCTTGGTGTACCATGAACTGAAAAGGTACAGTGCTCCAGCTGGGCATCCGTTAGTACCTGAAAATGCCGGATATCTGAAGATGAAATACTCACGGAAGAATGGGGCCTCGACGAATCCTAGAAGAAACCGAAGGATGACCACGCCAGTGAAATTCTGCACAGCGCCGGTTGAGGCGCTGACTACAGCCCAACAGCACATGACAACTGGAAGGAAGACGCTTGGTCGCATCTTGTTCAAGATCATGTTGGTCGGGACTTGAGTGAGGATATAGCCAACGAAGAACACACTGATCACCGTGTTGTACTGCGTGCCGACTAAGCCAAGGTCCTTTTCAAAATTGCCCAACCTTGCTGTTGCGATCTGGATGTAATATGATAATTGTGAGTAGTTGACCCATCATGGACATCAAAGGACGTGTCACACACATTGTTGCGGTCCAAGTAATTGAGAACATGTATTTGAAATTGTCAGTATCTCAGACACTTCATACTGTTAATTTGGTGAGACTTATAGAGAATCATCATCAGGGGCATCCTGACTCAATGTTAGTAGTTGAACTTGCACTTTCGCATCCAGAACATTTATGACTGACATTCGACTATCGATTCTGCGTACCAGTCGGCGCTCCTTCAACGGTCGGTCCTCAATATCAGCGTGGCCGGCTGGACTCGGCTTAATTGGGTCGTCAAGCATCTCGACATGGATGCCCTTTGCCGAAACATCGTTTCCCCCAGATGGAGGCATTCTCGGAAGAAGACCAGAACGTTAGCCAAGGAGACAGAAAATCAGAACCGTGTCAGTTCGAGACGTTGCTTTCCGCGTGAAAGTACGGACTGGACCTAAATATACCAAGCACGTATAGGTGTACTTCCGGCATGCTTCCCCACAGGACGTTGCCCTTCGCAGCCCTGTCCCCACCCCCGCAGCAACAAATGCGGAGAGAGTCGTGACAGTTGTGGGTCCGGGGTAATCCGACCATGGGGGAATATCGTCTCTGGAGTATGGTTCACCAGCAGCGACACGCGAGCCGATCGGCTCGCGCCATCCCAGTTTCTCAACGTCTCAAATGAATAATAATAATATCGTCATGTGGTGCAGGTTATCGGCAGGAGAAGAGCGGAAAAGAGGGGGGGGGGGGGCAGGCGGCGAGGACCCAGTTGAGACCGGAGTCTCTTACCGAGTCTGCTTTTCAAGTCATCGTGCGCAAGCGCTGTAAAGGCCATGGGAAGCATCTGGCATGTTATGATATAGTCAGGCATAGACTGCATATGTTACAGAAAGAGTCCCGAAAAGAAATCAGTGTTATATTTGCATTTGTGGGTTTGCGAACCTGATGAACTGAGCCAGACAGGGCGCAACGCGAAGAGCTTAACAGTGCCCGGATTGTTCTTCTCTTCCAATGACTACTGGGTACAATGTGGAATGTGTTACTGTCGCATTTGATGAGTTGGCTGGTCAAGCCCAGCTGCAGTGAACCAATGGCAGTTGTTTTACCCCCGACCCCAGTTTCCTGAGTTGTCAAGAAGTCCGGCTTGGTCTCACGAGGCAGCATCCAGCCGTCGCGGCCACTGTATGGGACGACCAGCCACAGGAGTGGGCTTCTGTATCCGATCGGGAGCGAGAAAGCCTGGAAAGGTCGTCCGTCTGACATGCACAAGCGTCCTGCTCATCGGATTCCTTCTGTATAGGCCAGCGCCGGGAGTGCCCCGCTTCTTCGAGTGACACCTCGTCAGGTAAGCCCCGGTCGTCTACCCCAAGATGAGGAGAATGTGGTTCCCGATGATCCCAAGCCCGTAAGTAGATGAGCCGAACAACGTACAGCGCCTTCGTAGGTCCGGTGTCGCTGGTCCCGAGAATAGTTATTTGAGTGTTGTGCTGCCCGGCTCAGTGGCGTCTTATTATATGACCCAGAAGACGTCCATTGTTACAGCTTGCGAGAGCTGATCAAATTGGGAACACGCATCAACCCGCCCTTCCCAACGTCATAATGCCGAGCAGCGTACGACCAACCGTTCTCCATCTCGGAGACCCCATTCACTACAACCCAGAGTTATACAAGCAGTTGGAGCAGATCGCAACAATCATCAGGCCGGAAACAGAAGAAAGGGAGAGAGGGGCATTTCTTCAGGCTTTGAAAGGAAGACGATGGGGGGATTTCTCAGCCATTTGTCGCCCGTTCTGGAATTCTGGGGGCGAAATGGGACGTTGGGATAGCGAGTTGATTTCCCATCTACCAGCCTCCATGAAACTCTTTGCATCAGCCGGTGCTGGATATGACTGGGTGGATGTTGACATTTTAGCAAAGTCTGGTAGGAAACAACCTCCAAGTTATACTATCAGTCTAACTGCTAACATGAAACTGCAGGCATCATCTACTGCAATGGGGCAACAGCATCGTCCGAAGCAGTGGCTGACATGGCTATATACCATATTATCTCAGTCTTCCGAAACATGCAATGGACTAACACAGCGGGCCGGAGCGGCGACCCGCAGATGTTCATGGATGCGCACAGAAACAACAGCGAAACCGCACACAACCCAAAAGGACACACGCTTGGTATCATTGGGCTCGGTCACATTGGCTATCGTATAGCTCAGAAGGCGTTTGCGGCTTTTGATATGGAAATTGCATACGTCGACCCTATTCCCAAGCCAGCCAAATTGGAGGCTGCTGTGGGCGCGAGGCGCTACCCTAACCTGGACGCGCTGCTGGCCGTGGCGGACTGTGTGGTGATATCTGCCCCAGGGAGTGCACAGGGTGGCAAAGCTCTCATAGACGCAGCGCGCCTGGCAAGGATGAAAAAGGGATCACGTTTGGTGAATGTCGGCCGTGGCAACTTGGTGGACGGGGACGCCTTGGCAGATGCCCTGGAATCAGGTCACCTTGTGGCAGCGGGCTTGGATGTGCACGAGAACGAACCCTACGTCAACCCACGCCTACTAGCGTTACGAGACGTCTCTCTGACTTGTCATACGGCGGGGGGCGCTGTCGAGACCCGGGCCGGCTTCGAAGAACTTGCCATAAGGAATTGCATTCACGCAATCCTCGGGAAAGAACCGTTGACGCCGGTTAATAAGCACTTGCTTGTTCGAGCAAGAATCTGATGATGGGTTTAAGCAGGAAATCGAAGTTCGATCCATGGAGACTCTTGTTGGCGTGCGATTCATCAAGTTGTCTCATATTGCGCTACGTATTCACGTCTTTCTGGCAGGATCAAATAATGATGTACCCATCATTATCCACTTCCTGGCCCGTTCGACACAATTTTAGGAGCCTCATCAGGCCGTCGGATCGACGTTCCATCCATTGTTGATCGTCGAAACATTTATCCAAGACCTCACAAATTCTTCAAAGTCTTGTCCAACCACGCAAACATGACCCTGCCAAACTCCTGCGGAGCACCAGTCTGGCAGTGAAACCCGGCCGTTCCATTGAACATGTGGAGCTCAGCCCTTTCGCCCAAAGCATCCTTGACGAGCTGCGACTGGCCTGCCATCAGATCTTCGTACTCTCCATCAGCAATCCAAACTGGCATCTTGATACGGTCCGTGATGCCGCCCTTCAGCGTGTAGTTCTTGAACGATTGGAAGAAATCATAAGGTGACTTCATTTTGAAAGCCCACAAACCCTGCTCCAGGCCCCATTTGATGACCGTTGATGTTTCCGGGTCACTTAGCAACACATCCATCGCCTCGTCAAAAGCCGTCTTATCACCAGACTCGAGCACCTTGAGGAGGTCGGATGGCAGATACGCACTGTATGCTTGATACGCGTCCCAAACCCCACCATTAAGTAAGAGTGCAGATAGTCGAGGTTCAAAAGCGGCGGCTCGAGCGCCAAGATAACCTCCAAAGGAGTGACCATACAGAACCAGCCGCTTGGTATCGATGTGTGCGGCTTTTTCTGAAAGAAGATAGTCGACGACGGGTGTGACGGTTCGTTCCCAGTCTGGGATGAAGCCAACACCCTGCTCTCTGCGTGGGGTCGGCTGGCCGGGCCCTTCGAACGAGAAGACGTTGTATCCACGAGCCAACGCCGGGGCAACAATGGTAGAATACAAGTCCTCTTGTGAAGCGTCGTAACCTTGTGTAAGGATTATAGTTGGGAGGTGATCAGTGTGATTGGCTTTGGCCTGTCGCGAATACCAGATTCCTGAGACATTGAAACCGTCGCTAGGAATCTCCACACGCTCGGCCGGGACCGGCGAGGTAGCTATAGCCGTATCGAAAGCTGCTCGCTGCTCGTCCCAGTACTCTTTGATGCGTGGATCGTCCCATTCGGCCCGGTTGTAAACGTCTGCTCGACGGAAGTAGTTGGATGCAGAGAACCAAGTGGCCCTGACGTTGACCGGGTCAGAAGCGTACTCAGGGTCCAACGCCTTGGCCTTGGTCTCAGTTGCAAGATCAAACCAAGCCTTCGTATAGCTGTCACGGTCGCCGGGCTTGATTTTCTTTGCAACTTCAAGAACGGGATTGACGTCTGCACCGTCGTTGGCCATCTGTCCCAGACCAGTGAGAATGTCAAAGTTGAAGTTTTCGTCGTCGTTGAGGGTGAGGATAGGCATCCCATCATCTTTGGCACTTGCGAACCATACGCCAGAAAGTGCAAGTGTAGCAAATGTCTTGACACAGATTGATGATTTCATGGTAAAAAAAAGTAATTGGCGCTTTATGCGGAAGAGTAGATGATTGCTGCAATGAAGTCTTGGTTCCAGTGACCTCGGGAGAGATAAGTCTTCCTTTATATACACAGACATTGACTCCTAGTCGTTACTACAAAGTTTCCGAGAGACAGGATTATAGCGATTGCTGTGGAAATCGTCTACCTAGTCGATGTCATGCCAAGCAAGTATTTCGCAAACATAAAGCTGACAAAGTGAGTTGATAAGTAGAACAAAGAAGCGTGACCGACTGGCTGTCGCTGTGGCAAAGTCTAGCCCAATACGGATATAATCATCGGACACAGCCGCAACGTCGTCAGCGGCTCCTACGGCTCCTACGGCTCGCATCTACGATCGAGAGCGGGTACCTTGGTCAACCTGTCAGCTTACCTCGTGTCGATCTAAGTGGGTATATATCAGAAACAAGGTCAGTCAACAACTCAATCACCCTGCTGCATCCGTCGCAAAACTTGCCTCCATTTGGTTTCTCTCTAATACAAGAAGAGGCGACAGAAAATCATGGTCAATCGAGGCGCTTCCCGAGGATGCGTCACGTGCAGACGGCGACGTGTCAAGTGTGACGAAACAAAGCCATTCTGCAGGGCATGTCTCCGCCTTGGACTCGAATGCGCGGGCTATGCAAGACCTCGACTGAGATTCAAAGACGAAAATGCTCGATATCTTGGAAAGCCCCACGCTCAAGCAACCCGCGCCAGCAACCGCAATCAGCAGTTAACAAAGGCGATGCATGACACCAACACAATTCTGCCGAACCCCTCACATTCGCCACAAGACATGGCTGTTCCATTCTTCCTCACCTATGTCACCGATGTGGGCCGCAGTGTGGAATCGACACGCGGCTTCATGGAGTTTGTCCGCCCTGTCCTCGCCTCTGAATCACCCAGCTCGGCTCTCTTCGCCGCAGTCAACGCCGTGGCAGTCAAAGTGTGGACAATGATAAGACACAACCACGTTTCCGACACACTGCCTACTCGTTTACATGGTCAAGCTCTCGTGCGGCTACGCCAGGCGATCAATGATCCCGAAGAACGGGCACGCGACGCAACAGTGCTGGCGGCTCTGGTGCTCCAGATGTATGATACCCTATCAGCTGTATCTGGTCAAGCCAAAGCCCATGGAATGCACCGCGATGGTGCATTGGCTTTACTTTCACAACGAGATGATAGCTCGCATGGCTCAAAGTACCATGCATATCTCGTTGGCAACCTCTTGCATTCTAGGGTATCCCGATCTGTCAGAACCAGCACGGCCCTATCTTCGGCTGAGTTGAAATGGTTTGAGACTCAGGTCATACCTGTTCTGCCCATAACCCCAAGCTCACTACTTGATGTTATTGGTGTCTCTATCTCCAGTCTTCAACACATTTTCCGGGGCTCGTCATCAACGCTATGTTCACACCCTTCAAGGCTGCAAGAGTTAAGCCTGCGAGTCCAAAGGTTAGACATTGTCAGGGATCTTCGTCACGGAAGGAGAATCGGTATGGAAAAGGACTTCCGGCACTTATCTACTTTAAATATTACATAGCTTTTTTAATACTTAAGAATATTATGAAAGCTATGCAATTTATAAAAAAAGGAAGAAAAAAGAATAAAAAGAAAGGAAAAAAAAAGGGGTAAGTTTAACTATTTATATTTTTTAAATATATTACTTTTATATTATATATATATAATTTATATAATATATATCCCTAGTTATTTTATTTATATTTAATAATTTTTATAATTTAAATTTTTAAATTTTTTTAAAAAAATAAATTAATTAAAATATTAATATAATACCTTTTTAATAATATTATAATTTATAATATAATATTATAATATTTAAATAAAATAAATTTAATACTTTTATTATAAAACTTAAAATTTAATTTATTATTAGCTTTAATATTTAACCTTTTTTAATTTAACTTTTAAAATAAAATATATCTTTTTTTATTATAAATAATATTATACCTTAATACTTAAATATTAAAGAAATAATTAATAAAATAATTATTTATAGCTTTAATTTAAAATATTAAAAATAAAAATTAAATTAATAATTAAAAAAAAAAGAAATTAAATAACGCCTTTATATTAAATATATTAAATTAATATTATTTTTAAATAATAAAAATAAATTAATAAAATATTATATATTAAAAAGCTTTATTAAAAATTAACCTTTTATATCTTTTATAAATAAAGATATTATTTATATTATATATAAGCTGCTTAATTAATTTATTAATTTATTTTTTTTAATATATTAAAGATTTTTTTTTATAAAATTAAATATCTTTTTATATAATTTTTAATATTACTTTTATTTTTATTATTTAAAAGTTAATTAAAAAAAATTAAATATATTATATATTATTTAAAAAATATTTTTAAATAAAATTAAATTAATTATATTATTTAATTAAAATTAAAAAGCTATAATTTTTATTTTTTATTTTTTAAAATATTTAAAAAATTCTTTTATAATTAATTAATTAACTTAATTATATATATAATAATAATAATTATAAAATATATAAGCTTTATATAAAATAAATATAAAATTATTATAAATTTTATTTAATAATATTAAAAAAATAAAATAAAGGTTAATTATATTATTAATAATATTAAGTAAATTATTAATATAATAAATTACTTTTATTATAATATATATATTATTATTAATTTATAAATATAACTTTTAAATAATTAAAATAACTTTATTAAGCTTATTTATTATATAAAAACTATTATTATTATAGCCCTATTTATTATAATTAATATAATTATTATTTAGCTATAAAGTAATTATAATACTTTTAATATTAATTAAGCTTTTTATAATTATTATAAATAATTAAATTATATAATTTAATAATATAAATTATAATTATTAAAGTTAATAAATATTATTATATTTAAAGTTATATATAATAATAAAATAATACTTATAATAATTCTAAGCAGCTTATTAAAAACCTTTATAATTACTTATTATAATTATTAATAAAAAGGGTATTATTTTAATATATATCTTAAGCTATAAAAAAATAGCTATTATATATATAATATAAAAAACTATTATAATAATAATTATTTAAATTAAATATATTAAATTTATTATTAAAAAGGATATATTATAATTAATTACCTATAAATATTAAATATTAATAAAAAACTTCTTTATATTTAATAAATTAATATAATAATAGCTTATAAATAATAATAACTTTATATTAATATAATTATTTAAATTAATAATTATATAAAATACCTTTATACTTTAATAAATTTAAAAGTTAAAGAAAATTTAATTAATTATAATATAATTAATATATATAAATAATATTATTATTTTAATAATAAACCCTAATTAATTATATTAAATTAAAAACTACTTTTTATTTATAATAACTATTTTATCTTTATTAAAATATATAAGTTTATAAATATAATTTATATATAATATTATTATTTTATAATAATAAATTTATTTAATTATAATATTATCCTTAGGTTTTTATAATTAAAAATTATTAACCTTATAATATAATAAAATTACTATTAATAATAATTCTTAATTTATTAAAAATAATTTAATATAAAATTAATATTTAAATAGCTTTTATATAATAAAATATTAATTATTATAATTACTTATTTTTTATTAATTATTTTAAATTAAAAATTAATAAAAATATTAAAGGCTATAAAAAAAGATATAATATTTATATAATATCTATTTAATAAATATATTAAATTTAAAAACCTTTATTTTAATAATAATATTAAAACCTTTATTAAATATTCCTTAATTAATTATAAAATTAAGTTAAAGGAAAAAGTTTAATTACCTTAAAGGCTATTATATCTTTTTATAAATATTAAATTAGAAATATTTTAAAGCTATTTAAATAATATAATAATATAAAAATAAATTTAGCTCTTTATTAGCTTTATTAATATATTTATAATTTTTATATTTAAAAAAAAAAAAAAATTATACCTTTATATTAATTATTAAATATTAAATTAACTTATATATAAAAACTATATTTTATTATTATTTATTATAAAAATCCTTAACTACCTTATTAAAACATAAATATATATTAAGCTAAATATAAAAAAAATATATTATTAACTTAAAATTTATATAAAAAATAAATAAAAAATAACTTTTTATATAAAATATAAATACTTTAAATATCTTATAATATTATTTAAGCTAATTAATATATTAATTATATTTTAAGCTTATATTAATTATATCTTAATAAGCTTAATTAATATTTATTATATTATTTATTTAAATAATATTTTAATTTATAATAATAATTATAAGGTGTATATATAATATATATATAATATATTTAAATAATTATATTAATAAGACTTTTATTTTAATATAGCTAAATATAAATTTAAGGTAACTTAAATTAAATTCCTAGGTTTTATAATTATATTAAAAGGAATTTTAATAAAATATAGCTATATTATAATTATTTTAAATTAGCTATTTTTATATAATATTTATAATATTTATATCTTTTTAGGATATATAAGATTTTATTAATGATTTATTAAAGAGTTTTTAAAGATTATAATACTTTTAATTAATTATTTAAAAGGAGGAGCCTTAAGGCCTTTAATACTCCTAATTAATATATAAGTTATATTTAAATATATTAAATTATTTTTTATTATAGCCCCTTTATTAAAGTATTTTAATTTTATATTATATATATATCTTAAAATTAATATATTAATAAAGGTTATTAATATAATTATATTATAATTATTTAAAGGGCGTTAATACCTTATTATTTTTTATTTTTAAAAATTAATATTACTAAAAATATATTATAAAGTAGGTAATTAAAAGCTACTTATAATTATTAATATTATTATAATTTAAAAATATTACCTTTATTATACTTAAAATTTAATAATTATAATTATAAATTATTTTAATTTTAAATATTAATATATAAAAAGAAACTTATTAATATAATAATTATATTAACTTAATATATTAATAATTATAAATATAATTATTAATTATTGCTTAAGAATTAAAAACTTAATAAATAAGCTTTTAAGGTAATTAAATTATATATATAATAAAAGCATTATATAAAAGCTATATAAGCTTTATAAGTTTATATAATTAATATATAAAGGTATATATAAATATAATTATAAAATTAATTATCTTAAAAGAGATTTAAAAAATTATAATAAAATAATATAAGAATAAAAAAGCTATATTATAAATATAATTACTTAAAATTAAAGTATATATTTAAGCACCCTTTTATATATAATAAAAATATAAAATATAATAATAATAAAAAAGCTGCTTAAATAATTTATAAGAATATATATTATAAAGCTATAATAAAAGGATGCTTTTATATAAATAAGTATATAATATAAAAGGTATAAATATAACTTAAAAGCTAAAAAAGTATAATATTTATAAAATAATTTACTTTTATTTAAAAAAAAATATATATATTTAATAACTTATTTATAAAAATAAAATTATTATAAATATATTATAATTATAAATAAGTAAGCTACCTTAGTATTAATAAATTAATTAAGCTATTTATATATAATTATTTTTAAAAGTCTTTTTTAAAAAATATAAAGATATTTATTAATATATATATAATATATTAATAAATTAAAGTATTTAAATATAAATTATTTAGCTTTTTTATAACTTTATTATTATTAATATAATTATAATAAAAAATTTTAATAAACTTTATTATTAAATTATTATCTTTAATTAATCTTTAAAATAATAAATTATATAATATAATTTTAATAATTATAAATAAATTAATAAAATATATTATTTATATAATTATAATAATATAACTTATAAATAATAACCTTATAAACCTATTAATATATTATATTTTTCTTATATATAATATACTTAATAGTATTATTTTAAATTAAGAAAATTTATTTATTAATTATTTTTAAGTAGCGCTTTATATAAATTTAGTTATAATATATTATTTAAATATTACGTTTTACTTATAAATAAATAAGTAGATAAAAAGATAAAATTAAAATTTAAAATATTATTTTTATATATATAGAAATATTATATAATTTAATTAAATATAGCTATTTTTTAATATATAATTTATATATAATAATATAATATATTTAATAATAAAAATTATATTATTATTTAATTTATTTAAATTTTATTTTAAATTATTTATAATTATAGTTAAGTTAATTTAAAATAGTATACTTATAGTAAATAAAAAGGGTTAAGGCTTAAAAGATAAATATATTAAGATTATATAATATTTAAGTTATATTAATAATAAATATATAAAATAATATAATTAATATTATATTAATAAAAAGTTTAAAAAAAAAGTTTAATAATAATATTAATTAAATATTTATAAGTAATATATAAAAGCTATAAATTTATTAATAAATATTTAGAATTTTTTTAAATAATTAAAGTAATTAGTTATTATAGCTTTATTTATTAATTAAAGCTATTAAAATAATATAAAATATATAATATAATATTTATAATAGTGCTTAAATTATTTAAGCTATATATAAATAAAGTATAAAAGCTATATAAAAATATTAAATTATATAAAAATAATATTTATAAAATTAAAAGAATATTTAATTATAAAAGCTTATATAAATAATAGTAATACTTAATTTAATAAAAAAGATATAATAATAAAAATAATTTATAAAAGTTATATAAAAATATTTATAATAATTTATTAATTTAAAAATATAAAGATATAATTATAATAAGTAAAAGGTATAAAGAATTAATATAAAGATAGAAATTATAAAGAAATAAGAGAATAATATAGATATAATAAGAATATATAAAGTATATAGTAATCTTAAATTTTAAAAATTAAAAAGAAAATTATATAGGTCCCTTATTTATAAATATATAGGTATAAATAAAGTATAGTGTAAGTAATATATAATTATTATTTATTTATTATTATTATTATTATCTTTTTCCTTAATTTTCTTTTTAGTAGCCTTTTTTTTATAATATTTATATATTATAAATATATAATATAAGGCCTTAAGGGAGTTATTAATACCTTTAAAGATAATAATAATATATTAGCTAAATATAAATAGTTTATTATTATTATTAGTAATAATAATAAGTAATATAAATATAATAATAATAATAGCTTTATTTTTACCCTTAAATAAGATTTAAATAATAAAAATAATAATTTTTTTTTTTTAATTTTGAAAGTAATTTTAAAAGTTATAATAATATTATAAGAGATTTAAAATAATATTAATAATATTTATATATAATATATATATAATATATATAATTTAAAAGATAATCTTATAAGCTTATATTTATTTTTATTAACTTTATAATAATATTAATAATAATAATTAATTTTTATATTATTATTAATTATTTTTAAGTATTATTTATAAAATATAAATATATTAAATATATATTATTTTAATTAAAGTAAATAAATTTTAGCTTATTTTTAAAGGTATATATATAATATATATATTATTTTTATATAAGGTAGGTGCCTCTTTTAATAATTAGGCCTTTATCTTTCTTCTTAAAGTATTATTAATATCTTTATTAATAATATTTATAAGCTTTATTTATATAATAATAATATTATATAAATATAAAGAGCTAAAAAATATATAAAAAAATTAAATTTAAGGCTATTAAGCTAGCTATTTAAAAAGTTATATTTATTATTATTAAGCTAAAATTTATTAATTAATAAGCGCCTTTTATATATTATATAGGTATTATATAAATAGATAGAATTAATATTTATAAGGAATAAACTTAGGTTATTAAGGGTAAAAATAAAATTAAATATTTAAAAATCTTTTATTAGCTAATATTAATAAGGATGCCTTATAGCTATTATATAGCTATAGCGCTATTATATAAAAAGATACTTACTTTTATTATTATTATTATTATTATTTTTATTATTATTATTATTATTATTATTTTATAATTTATTAATAAATGCTTTATATTAATGTTATATATATATAGTATTAAAAATAAGGAAATAACTTATAATATAAGTTTAAATATAAATATAAATTTAAATATAAATATAGGTATAAATATTAAGTAATATTAATATTAAATGCTTATATTTATTATATTAATAAGGGTATATTTATAAATTAAGTTATTATATATAAAATTAAGAAAAAAAAATAAAAAAAAGTATAAAAAAAATATAATATAAATAAAGTATAAAGGCATTATAAATATATTATTATTATACTATTTATATAATAAGATTAAATAATATCTATTTATATAATTATAATTAAATAATATTATAATAAAAGGAAAAATTTATTTATTATAATATATTATTATAATATTTACTTTTTATATTTATTATACTTATATAATTTATTATATATACTTTATTTTTTATATTTAAAATAAATTACCTTATTATTTCTTATTATTATTATTTATTATTATTATTAAACTCTTAATTTTTATTAATATATTTTTTATACTTTTTATATTTATTATATATACTTTTATTTTTAGGATAAAAGCTTAAAAAAGGGAGTGATTTATTAGGGATTTTTATTATAAAAAGAAAATTAATATAAAAAAGGACTTTTAATATTTATTTATTTTAAATATTATATAGCTTTTTTAATATTTAGGAGTATTATAAAAGCTATATAATTTATAAAAGGGGGAAGGAAGGAGAATAGAAAGGAAGGAGAAAGAAGGGGGTAAGTTTAGCTATTTATATTTTTTAAATATATTATTTCTATGCTGCGTATATATAGCTTATATGATATATATCCCTAGTTACTCTACTTATATTTAATAACCCTTATAGATATTCAGCTCCAGAATTGGCTAGAAAGTGTACCGCCGCTTTGGTACCCGAGAAGATTGCAGAGCAGAAGAGACGTCGATCCATCTATCGAAACATACCATGGTGCTTGCGACATTTACCCAAGCATCCAGATCGCAAATATCTGGAACACATGGCGCATTCATCGCCTTATCCTCGATCAGGCCAAGTCCCGACTCACAAAACTCCTCAATGTTTCTTGGAATGGATTTTCTAGCACACATAACGATATGAATACCGGACATTCGACGAGCGAGATCCAGGAACTCGTCGATCATATATGCCACAGCATTCCTTTTTACCTCGGCAATTGTACTCGCCCTGGAATCTTGCTCAACATGGAAAACCCCAACAACAAATTCCCAAGCTATCATGACCTGTCAACAAACGATGAAGCGTTCCTCAACTACAAAATGAGTAATCAATATTTGTCGAGATTCGATCACTCTTGCCATGTCAACCTGCACGGTCCGTTGCATATCATCAGTATCCTATCCCAGCTTATTGGAATATTTGCTCGAGAGCGCAATTCGAACGAAACTTATTCTTTGCGAGAGGTTCAGGAAAATTGGGTCGCGGGGCAGCTTGTCCGCTCTCTTTACTTGATGAATATGACGGCAGGCTGTTCTCCGAAGAAGACCAAGCCCTTGGACGATGAATACTGCTGTCAAGAAGGAATTGACAGAGTATCGTGGGCTAAAACTCTAGCTGAAAAGTTCAAAGAAGAGTTATGGACGATTACTGTGTTGTAATAAAAAGTAGCTACGGTACTCGCAGCGGAATTCATAATGAAGGCTTAGAAATCCAGGGTGTGGCACTTGACATGTGTTATAATATGCGCAATGCTTGACCACATCCGGTTACATGGGTGAGCCATTCCAAGGCGGACAGTTTATTATCTTCCCTCAGAAATGTCGCAGCCTTGGCTGCAATGCGATCGAAACAGAGAGACCTAAATTGGGTGTCAGTTCTCCTAGTCAATCTCACAAACCAGGTTGGCTGACCCATTTGCATGATAATCGAGGATGTATAGATTGAGATGGGTTGACCACTGAGAAGACATATTGTGGCTACCAGTGATTCTATGAAACAGTGCTGATCTAACAGCTGATTAGATCGCTTTGCTATTCGAAGCTATTCAAGCTACAGAACTGAAATCGGAAGTCTTGAAGGGGATACAAACGCAATTCTCAGGGGTTTATCATCGAGTCAATCCGTCCCGGATACTTGGTCCCTAAGATGCGCTAGTAGATTCCATGAACTTGTGCATGAAATTACTTCTGTAGAGGCCTGATTGGGACTGGTATATAGTCTTTCTGCGTGCTGCTTGCAACCGACCGAAACCTGTATCTATAACAAAGGATGTAGAGTTCATTCACTTCCTGATGCGTTCCGAAATTCGGGAGACGTTTCGAATGGTTCCCAAGCAGGGCATGAGAGGTTCAGAAAGCGCCCACCAGCTGTGGTCGGGCAAAGGGGCGCTGCAGGGCGAAGCTAGACCAGTACGTATGTTGGCCGCCAGTTCGCCGATGAGGCGCTGCTGTCTTAGCCACGAGATGCAGGACGCAAGACGGCGTGATCATTTTCCGGAGATCAGGGCTGGCAAGGATGGCCCGGTGTGTAGCACGTAAAATTTCTTGGGGGCCAACTGCTTTTTGGGCCCTTCAGCTGACCTGCATGACGGTACGGGTCGAAACAAGATATGGAATGCTGTTCGAATATGTTCAAAAGTGTAAGCCACTATCTCACAGCTCACGTCTGAGACCTTCTTGAAGTAAGACACACGTCCTGGCTGATACACTTCGAAAAGAATACTTCGCCACAGCCTCATAATATGGCGCCTAATTTTCCAGGGTTAATCGGGCTTCATAAAGTATTGTGACACCGCATATTGATGACGAGGATAGCATAGACGTCCAGGTCTAGTTGATGACACTGTAGAAATATCGGTTAAAGGCCAATTATTCAACGCAACGCCAACACTGGCACCAACTATGTTTGGGGTCTTCTGGGGGCCTTTCGTATTAGACGGGAGAACCTGAGACAATGTCGCAGACATTCCGTGCATTTGTACCACGCTGTGCTGACGAGAAACCCAGCCTCATGCAAAGCGGACACTGGCTCAGGCCATAATTGGGACCGGTTGCCCATGAGTACTTCAGACTCTAGATATACCTATCTGAGTAGATACGTATCGAGTCAATCCATCATAACGCTCAATAACATAACTCGAACAACCGTTCTGCTGATAAATTTGCCAATTGCCGCTCAACGCGTCCCTCAGTTACTCCTTCCGTCAGAAAACCAGCCAACTCATTGTGGTATTTGGCTAGGTCCCAGTCAAGTCTTCTCTGGGATTGTTGGTCACCTACCCCCAGCGATTTAAGGCTGCCAGCAGTACTCCACATCCAAAGAGATCGTGAAAATTCATCAATCTTCTCATCGGGCCGACATCCTTGAATAGCTGAGAATCGGTTGCCGTGAGACATTCCACTCTTCCATAGAGTACAACGTATTCACATATCACATAACAACCACGAAGATTCTACTCTGGAAGCTCCGCATCAAATTTCCGACACAGCAACGCCCGCGATCCAGAACCATGTTTGCGCCAACTACAATCACAACACCTACCATCACCAACATATTCAACCTCTGGAAATTAGTAATTTTCAATTGTATCCTTGCTATTGAGACGCTTGGATCGATGTACGGCATTCTTCATCATTATAATGGCCAGCGTCTACCAGACTGGAATGTCCCTATAACCCTAAACACGTTGATCGCATTTATCACTGTTGTATTTCGAATATCGCTAGTCTTTGTACTTGCGGAGATCATTGGGCAAGCAAAATGGCAATATTTCGTTGGCAACGGACGGGAAAACCCACCCATGCGCCGATTAATCGAAACAAGCCGCTTTAACGATGCGAGCCAGGGACTATTCGGTGCTCTGAAGCTTATCCCGACGATCATTGGGTACCCGGATGTTCTATTGGCTGTCACGGTCATGGCGGTTTCGTTGGGCATTGGTTCATTTGTACAGCAGGCCATTCAGACACAAGCTTGCCAATATTCAACGGATAGCGTCGATGCGTCTCTCCCAATCTCTCGCAACATCACTTCTGACACAGCAAGCGCTGGAAAACGGAATTCCGCGACTAGGGACGCCGCTGTATCTTCTGCCCTTGCCCCGGATAACAACGAAATAGTCTCACCCATATCGGTGGGATGTTCTACTGGGAATTGTACTTTCCAGAATTCAATTGGTGGATTGTACAATACGCTGGGGGTGTGCAGCTCGTGTACCGATATTTCGTCACTTATTACATCGACCAACTGGACTGAGACCGACTTTGACCTAAATGTGACAGAATTTATGGGAACCTACACCCTACCAAATGGACTCTCCATTCAAGCCGATTTTGAGGACACTTCGGGAGGATATCGAGACACAGGCTTGTCAGTGTCATCCCTGCGGCTGCTGACCCCCATAAATGCGGAATGGGATGGTGTTTCGAACTGGACTGGTGATCTGGACTGGGCTGGTAATCTCGTGAGCCCTGAAATGAGAGCATTGTCCCAATGGGCCTTCTCCAATGCCACCATTTTGACGTCGAACTGGCTTCCGACAAGCTTCGGGTATACCGATTACCTCGCGGTTACGTGTACACTGTACCCTTGTCTTCGTACATATACCGCCTCGGTAACGATGGGGAAACTTGAGAAAGTCCTTGTCAAGACGGCTCCTGTGGCACCAAGTGTGAACGTGGCCGACAGCAATGACATAGTCGAAGCTATTCTGGAAGCACCATGTTGGTTTGGGTGGGACGAGTTGATGCCTCTGAACTATGATACCCGACTTCAAGCTGTTCAGTCTCCCTGCCTCGTGAATAACACAGTCTGGACCGAGGACAATGCATCCTCCACTATCGATAAGCAACATCTCCTCCTTCTCCAAACAGATCCTGATCCGAACGGAACGCGACATTTCAAAATCGAAAACATCACAGCTCCAACAGAATGCATCTATAGTATAGATCTACAGACATGGCAAGATCTTATGGGCTCTATGGCCATGAATGCATTCAATGGAAGCTGTCTCGTTTGGCCGTCTCCTGACATCGCGAATGATGGAGACCTCTTTTGCGGCAACTCATACTGGCTTTCAACGTTCTACGACGATAACGGCACAACGACCTCCGATATTATGAATCGATTCAAAGCCTTCGCAGATCGACTTTCAAACAAAATACGAACAGGTACTCTTGGCGATCCAGAATATATATTCGGCCAAACACTCCAGACAACTATATGTGTAGATATTGATTATAAGTGGCTCGACTTTCCGACGGTACTTGTTCTTTTTACTAGTGGCTTGCTTATGTGGACTATATTCCGGAGTTGGCGGCGTCGAGGTTGGGAGCTTGTTTGGAAGACCTCGATCTTACCGTTCCTGTTTTACAGCGAGCGGTTCGTTGTCCAGAATGGCGAGGATATGTCGGCTGATTCAACTACTAGTGACCCACCACGAAGAGATGCGGCCACGGAGGCGCTTATGGATCTGGATCAGATGGAAATTGAGGCCAAGCAACAGGTGGTGCGGTTTGATTTCCTCAATTGAATGGGAATGTCCAATTACAGTTTTCTATTCCCACGTCTCAGCTTTGGAGAAAGCATGGATGAAATGGTGAACATGTGACAATGTTAAAATCAAGACCGTTGGGTTAACTCTTGGACTTAAGAAACCACGGGTGGTTAAAATCTTCGTCAAACACAAGGTATCTCTATGTAATATGACCGTCACCCCAGTATTCCGCAAAGAACATCGAGACTGAATCTTTGTCTTTCCAGTGGTCGTGATGATGCTCCGGACCTCAAGCCCGAGGAATTGAGCGCCAGCGTGTGACCACGAGCGCCCCTGTAGACTAGAACTGGGCGTCATGTCAGGCTATCTTTAACCCACCACGGTCAGAAGGCGTCCTCAAACAGTGGGAAGAAGATATAGACCTCTGTTTGTGGAGAATTCGGCGTGGGTACGGCAAGAATGCAGCAACGATGGATGTTATACTAGAACATGACCGTTCTACGTCCATTACGCAAGCTCGCTATAAACAGAAAACTCCACACCGCTCAGCGTCTACTAGTATTTCTTTGCACTACCCACCCCGGTCTATCGTGTACTACGTCTCCTCTCCTTTTCCTCTCTCAGTCAGCCTTCAGCCCACCCCCATTCACTATCTCACCGGACAAAAGTCGAGTCCCAGCATCATGATATTTCGGTAGCACGCCGGCCACGACCGTCCCCCTTCCGCTGATCTGCCCCACCAGCCACGGACCCATCCCATCCCAAATAGACGTCTCGACGCCCACTTCTCGTAAACCGCTACCCCCGAACACCTCGGCGAGCGCTCTTCCGACATCCATAAAAAAGTCATAGACAAACTTCCACTCCTCATCGATATCCCCACCGTACGCGCCCGCGATCGTATCCTCAAAAAAGCTCCACGCCGCGCTGCTGGCATTAACCTCCAGACGTAGCTTGCTGAGGTCAAAGCTTCCGGCTACAAAGCGCAGCAGCGCGCGGAACACCTTGCTCGGACTGTTGGTTCTTGATGACGCGGGGGCTGGGTACAGCCGCGTGTACTCTTCCAGGTCCTCGTCGTCAAAGACGACACCCAGTCCGGGCCAGAGGGACCCGTGCCAGTACAGGAGGTTTGACTCGGTCAGGATAATACGTAGGGTGCGGACTGCGGTCAACTCCACGGCAGGTGTGGTGCGCAGAGACTCGAGGGCGTTGGCTAGGTCTGAGTCGCGGATGGTGAGGCTGGTGGGAGGAAATGTCGCTTGGGCTTGCGGTTGCGGTTGCGGCTGCGGTTGCGTGGCCATGATGGATGTTCCTACTCTTCTCTGGCTTTCACGTTTGCTGGCACTCATAGAGCTTTGGGGTGTGTCTTTGGTTGGAGAAAGGGCCTCGAAGAAATAATTAATTTCGGGGCTGCTGCTGGATGTTGCTGTTCTCCGTCGGTGATGGAAGAGAGAAGAATCCCACCGACTAAGAACAGCAGTTGCTCACAGAGGGGAAATTCAAAATGGGTCCGATTCAGGCCCCACAGGGCGCAGCTAACTGTTGCCTGAACAGAAGCCAACACATCTCGACGTCTTAGAAAGCGAAAATTGTGTTCCGATCGGTTGGTGACAGCCATGAAGAACTCAGCCACAAATGAATCTCCAATGTAACACCTCCCCCTGGGTTTGTCACCTTGTCTAAACCTTGACATTAATACATCGTGAAGCATGCCCTGCAGACACAATATGAAGCAGCCTCCCAGTAAATTCTTCGGAAATAGATCCGTAAGGACATCGCATACCCAACTCAAGGTCAATCACAGCACTCTTTTGTTTTGCTGACCTGACATACGTCCTGTTCCCTGTCGTGATAATATGGCGACTTCGTATGCCGCTGCACAGTCGCATTGGACTTGTCTCACTGATGAGCCTGTCGCTGTTCTTGCTAGCTGTGGGCATCGTCAAGATGACGGTTGTTCATTGGACCCAGTGGTCAGATTCAGCTATCACCAACCCAAAATACAGTGCTGCGATCGCAAAGCTGTGGACAAACATAGAACAGAGCTCTGTCATCATCATTTAGTCTCCGGGAACCCACAGCGAGAATTATAGCTGCCCAAAATGGGTCTACCTGGCAGACCTTCGGCAACAAATGCGGGTGGTATTGACTCTATTGATGCCTGTCAGGGCAAGCAAGCTCTGCTTCCTTATGAATCTCTCGACCTCGAGTCAGGCCGAACTCAGTATCCCCAGACACGTTGTTCCAATCCAACCACCTCACTTTCACCGATCCAGGTCACTCAGTACGAGGTGGACCTTCGCATGCCTCCATCACCAGTCCATCGTCACCTAGAGTCGAGTCGGTATCTCGAGAGACACTTCCGAAGTTGCCGGGGATCTGTTTGCCTACTGGGCTTACGCAGCCACTTTATTATATGTTAGTATGTATCCTTTACTGAGGTCCTATCATGCATGAGACAAGGACGCGGTGGATGGGAGCCGTACAAACTGTAATAACCATGCTCCTTGGGTTCATCCATAAGAACACATTCGCACCAATCCTTGCACCTGTAAACACAACTCGTTAGCTCTCATCTTTTGAAACAGGACGAAATAGCTGGGGACTTGCCACTTCTTGTTTTCATATTCAAGGTCCGGGTACAGTGTCACGGGTTGCTTGCCCGTCCACTTCTTCTTTCCTACAGCATGCACAGTCAGGGACTTTGATCGACATGAAATGACTTCCTGGAGCTCCTTACCATCAGGCCGACACACATACCAGGTCTTGCAGTAAGCACTCGTCAAGAAGGTACCCGACGTGCCAGGCGCAAATGGTGTCTTCTGCCGGTCCAGGGCGCACTGGAGGTCGTATTGCAACAGGACGTTCGGGTAGCCTTGACGAGGTGCGAGCTCCATGCCTGCAGTACGGTCGGCGTCTTTTCCGTTGTATTCCGTGGCCACGTCAATCGTTTGGTGTGGGAAGGCAGCTGCGGAGGTGACGAGGAAGCCCAGGAGGGCAAAGAGAATGAATTGAAGGAAATTCATCTTGCTTTCATGAAGTTTGAGGTGTCTCTGACTGGGCCAGTACGAAGGGAGGCAGATGGTTGACCAAAGTGCTCGCCCTGGGGTTTGGATGCTTGGTAAGGCCTGACCTCACTTGGGTGGTGGGGCTTGTTGATGGTTTCGCTAGTTTGCTGGTGCAGGTGAAGGAGAGAGGCGTTTGGTGGAAGGGAAGCGGAGCCGTTGCTTCCTGTTTCGGGGTGTCAGTTGTACAGATAGTGAAGGTGCTTGACCTGCCTGCTTTCATCTTCTGCACAACAAACTTAATCTTCATTTTTCTACAGCCCTCTTGTGCTCCTGCTGCCCAATTTCAGTAGCTATTAGGTAGCTACAAATTGATTGTCACACTGGCAGTCTATTTGGAAAGCGTGTAGTGAGTCTGTGGGAAGGGTGAACTGCGACGGGGCTCAGAAGAGCAGCCATACTCGGAGGTCTGAGAGGACACAGTGATTAAGGGCATACAAATTTCCAAATTTTAGCGAACGTAGATGGACTCTCAGCCATCCTTTTCTCTGGAAGAGAGTCCACCACGAATCACCACGTCATAGAATGCCACGGTCTCTATGTGAGTGTGCGGAGAGAGATCGAACCAGTCTAAGGACGTACCTAGGTATCAATACACAAGTCGCGGTCTGAATCAAATCGAATCCTGGGTCTCCATGTCCTTTTTCTCCCGAAAGAGCTGCTAACGTTGTTTAACTACATATTATTCCTTTTGTCAGTACAAACGCCAATCCAGCCATATAAAATAGGTGCCCATTTGCACCAGACTATCACGGAGAGAGGCTCATAGACATAGCAGCTGGCCTCAAATACGTCAATTATCTCTCCCAGCAAACAGGAGGACATTCGGAGGGCACCCAGAGGGCCCTGGGACGTGAAGGCACCCAGGGGGCATGTAGTGGGGGGTTAGTCAGCCGCTTATGTCAGCGGGCTGGACTCACACCCAGGCACTCTCTCACAGACCCAGCATCGAAAGCTTTCAGCTTGTTTGATTTCTTCTTTCAAGTGCTGGACTGGGGCATCATTTCATGCGTTCAGTTTGAAAATAGGAATTAAGCAGATTTAGACTGCTACATGATATCCCACCATAGCCCTTATTCTCTAGGCCACCAGACGCCTGTTTGGATACTTCTCGACCTTCATGATCACCTGTTTTTCCATGTTCCTCCTACGCCGGCCAAAAGTCTCGCCTCACATATGCAGTTAACTGTATGCTTAGGAAGACTCAAAAGCAACCTTCGCAATGGAGAGGCCCAGACCCGGGACCACACCCTGTTCAACTCCACATAGAAACCAAAGTGGCAAAAAAAAGGGACCAGGACAGGAGAAGAGTTTGTGAAGATCTGGTGAGGATGAGCAAACGATATCTCACTAGAACCGGTGGGCCACCCTCCTCGGCACCGTCAGAACGTCCTCCCTGGCATAGGCGAAACTTGGCCTCGGCGTGATCCCGTCATCGACACCCGGATGCGTCGGCGCGCGGCTAATGCTATCACCCGTCCCTGCCAGGTTGCTCTCCTCCACGACGACCGTGGTGGTGGTCTTGGTCGTGATGCCATTCAGCTTTCTGTTTTCTGACTTGCCCAGAGACTCCCAGCCGACACCCCTCCGCCGGTCGTTCCCAGACTCCCGCCCAAATATCCGGACGAGTGGCTCGATGCAATCCCCAGCGCGCCCGCCGCGGTTCCTACGGCCACTCCCGTTCAGCCCAGCCTCGACCCACACCATGTTGCCGTACTCGACCGAGGGCGTGCGCAGGAACGCGAAGCTCGACAGCCCGGCGTCCTTGATGTCTCCCGGCGCGAGGAAGATCATGGTGCAGCTCCACAGCACAACGTCCAGCCAGCCGTTGCTCGCGATCATGGCGCCCGCCCACAGGAAGTAGCCCTGCTTAACGGAGACGCCCGACGCGAGGATCATGGGCCCGATGGCCATGGGCGCGCAGCACACGAAGTACACGAGCGGGTATATGAGGAACGCCGGGTGGTGGCCCGACCGGCGCGGGTTGCGCAGCTGGAGTCGCACGCGTGCTATTCGTCGCAGGAGGCCCGGCCGCGGGCGGCGCCGCGCGTCTGGCTGCGGCACGCGGATCTTGATGGCGGAGCCTAGGAGGCCGAGGACTATGATGCCCATCATGGTGAGGACCCAGCCGAAGTGTGTCCAGATGCGGTAGCCTGCGTATTCCTGGCTGATCCAGCACTGTATGTCACGGAGAAGACATCGTTAGCACATGCGCACGAGCAAAGAATGATTGTACCACGGAGAGGTGCGTGACAAGGGACAGATAGAGAGGTTGCTTACCCATGTGTCAACCCTGGCGAAATATCCGCCATGGTCCCTCCCATTGTTAGAAGCCCATACCCCAGCCGCCACGATGATGAAGCTAAACGACCAGACAGATGCCACGATCAGGCGCAGCGCCTTGGATGGCATGGTGTAACGGTGGACGACAAGGAGGTATGTGTTGATGGAGACGGCGGCGGCGAAGATGGCGCTCGCCACATCCCCTTGCGACCGCAGCCAACCCTGCGCCCAGCAGGACTCGGACCGGACATGGATGGCATTGTGGTCGACCCAGACGAGGTTGGGGATGAACGAGGCGGACTGGATGATGTCGGCGATGAGAAGCATGTAGATGAGCACCAGGAGCGGGTTGTAGCCCTGGTAGCGGCTGCGAATGTTGGGCACCGTGCCGACCGCGACCTCGTCGGCGCCGTCTGCGCGTGAGAGGTGGTCCCGCGGGCACCGGTCGCTGCCGGGCGACAGAGGGGACTTTGCCGCGCCGGTGAGGGTGTTGGACGAGGCCTGCCGGCAGAGCTGGTGCTCCTCGTGCTGGGGCCTTGGCGTGAGCGGCGCGGAGCGGCTGGAGAACAGTCGGGATCCGGTGTACCGAGGCCGATGTGGGGTATGCAGGCGGCCCTGGATGACGCGGTATGTTATGAAGGAGAAGAGACTCGTGCACAGGATGAGGGAGACCACGGCGAGCGCGCCTATGACGGCGAGGCCGGCTCTTAGGTTGTCATCCAGCGGCGATAGGTCCTCGGTGCCTGGTGGCTGCGTTGGCCCGTAGTCGTCCCAGACGTGAGACATCGTGTGTTATGCCCACCCAACGGGCTATTGGATTACAAGTGCGGTACGGTAAGGACTCCTTATTTCCTTGGGGTTGTCGTATTCGCTCGGTTGGTGTGCGGCGCACATGTCTGCCATGCGGACTGGCGAGAGCATATGGGGTGGCAGCTGAAGCACCATCAGCTCTGCCCATGAACCAGGGGGGTGGTGATCTACAAATATGGAACATGCAAAGAGGCAGATATGGCACGTGGGCGGAGAAAAAAAGAAAGATATCAGGCTTCTGTTCCACACACAGGTCCGGGCCGCCCGGCTCACGACTCCGCACACCGATGATGGGGCTGACACTTCGGTCGGTTTGTGTGCGCCCTGAATCAGGGCGTGACTCGGAGGGCGCAACGCTATTCTGGCAGCAAAGCTTTGCGAGGTCCTCTATTAAGTTTTCTCCACGTGCGCAGCGAAAAAAACCGAGGGACAGGAGCACCGCACCCAGGCGGCGTCGACGGTCGGGCCTCCGATGCCCAGAAATCACTGAGTCCGTCCGTTAAGAAATGTGACCCAATGCTATAGTTTAGAAGTCTGGCTTATCCAGGCCCTCCATATCCAGAGAGGTGGGTTGTGCTTGGCATGCGCACGATGTCATGTGTCCCAGCCAAGCTTTGATAATCGCTCAAGGTGGAGGAGCATTTGCAGGCGTTAGATTGCTGTTACAGGGCTGATGACGATCAGAGGGCACAGTGACTGTGCTGAAATGCGGTCTGCTATTGGCCGCGCACGGGTGCAAAGGAAGGAAGTTAACCAAAAGGTTGGAGACCGCCGTTGAATTTGACTTTCTGCTGAGCTTGGACAGTGGGCCTCATGCTCACGGTGCCCTCTGCTGACTGAACAGAACTGCCGTGGAGGAGTTCATGGCTGACCAGTCCCGTCCCATCTTCGCCGAAATTTAAAAACGTGGAGACAGGACTTGATCGCCGCAAGCATTTTCCAATCTGCTTCAAGATAAGTCCTGAAGCCACGGCTGGAGAGAAGAAAACCACCATCACTGCTTGAGTTCCCCAGACCGGGAGCTTGGGTAGTAGCTGATGCTCTAGAGCTTGCGTGGAAAGCTAATTAGACAACAACCTTGGACCGTATGATGGCCTCGCCCGGCGGCAGCGCACGTGCCATCGGTTCAACCATGAATAAATCGAGTGCTACCCACGATGACGTTGCTCAGCTGGTGAGCTGCAGAAGCCTTACTATAACGCTTGGGCGCTGGAAAGGATAACCCCGCCCACTATGGAAGATGTGGTTTGACCGAAAGGAGATCAGGAGAGGCCGCTCAACGGCGTCAAGCCTTGGGCCTGGGATGTGGGGTACGCAATGCAGACCCGAAAGCGGACATTGTAATATATTCGCTACGTGCCCCATGCCTGCGAAAACCTGTCGTTGGAGTAGGTGCAGCACGCACCTCTTGGTTATATGCAAGGCGCACGAGTCACGCCAAGGCTATACAACCCGCCGTTGAAAGAGTGGCGAAATTTAGTATGGTCTGCTAACATGGCTGGTTTAAAAAAGGCAACCGCGGGAAATTAGTTTCGCCAATAGGGTTTCTAGAAGAGCCATGAACTGGCTACAGAGTATATTGGTTGTCAATATGCTGGAGATATCTGGGTATTCTGTGTGAATTATGGTGTTGTTACGGTAATTTTCCGCGTAAGGAAGACCTCACAACGGGCTTGAGAGATTATGGAATGTATGCAAACTGTACTACAGCCCAAACCATCGCATATATTAATTAGCATCAATTGATAGCAGCAAATGGCAAGACGTTGAAGTATCAGCTCTACCGGGGGAGCTACGGACCCACAGCGCACCAGTGGTTGAAGACATGGCAAGCGCCTCAGACTTTTAAATTGAACGTGCTGCATTTCAACGACCCCAAGCGAGGATACAGCAGGACGCAGGTTGACTCGTCCGTACATAGTCCCTGCTCCCGCCAGTCGTCGGTCAGATTAAGGCGCACACACTGACATTTGTCGTGTGCATGTCCCCCTGCGGTCCTGCATGTCAGTGGCAGCACAACTCCATGTGGACCGGAGTTCAGTACTAGTCCCAGCACCCACGCGGCTGTCCAAGACTGGTCTTTTCATTCTGGGGGTTTCCGGGCTTCGATCCTGCCGCCCAGCCTGATTGTTGTGCAGGCAGTCTGTCATGAAAACGTCTTATTTGGTCGTCAGGACCTACGCAATCTGCCACAATGCTTCAAGTTGGCGGCGACGGCACGGACACAGTGAAACCACCATACTCGTGACTCTTAACTAACTAAGCCGACAACATCAACAATAACAAGAGGAAGGCGGGCCAAGACCGTGAAGGCTCTCGACCTGCACGTCCCAATCTTGGATATCCGACCAGAAGGAAAGTTGCAGAGAGAGATCGAGGATCTCATCGATATCTATCGAGCTCAACATGATGCTACATGTCGCCAAGAATTAGGACGATGTCTTCCACTGAAGGCAACGCAACTAGCCCAACGTAATATGGACTTGTGTTTGAAGCAGGCAGACATGAAACTGACTAGCAATTTCAGCTGGAGCATTGACAAGCTTTTGCAGAAAGTCAAGCATGCGATAGATGGTGTTCTAGTATTCGATGAACCTCACCATCCAAGTTGTGGGAGGAGACTTCCCTGCCTACAAGACACCGAGTGCATATTTTGGCGCCCGTTTCGGGCAGTTTGATGACGCCCAACATCAGACGCTGATTGGTGAGATGGCTTGTGTCTACCCGAACAACCCGAACAACACGACCCCTTGCTCTGAGAACTACACCGAACATCCACTTTGGATCGGCTCTGTCTCGGAGGTCATGTTTCTGCTCGGTGCCGAGCGCGATTCCGACAGGATCATCGGAGCAACCTATGCGCCTTTCCTGGCAAATATGAACGGCAAACAGTGGACGCCGACATTGCTCATTTTTGATGCTGAGACGCAGAAGACAACACTCTCAAGTTGCCACCATACGTGGGGACTTCTCAGCTTCAACCTCGCAACGTCAACACTGCCATCTACAGCTGACAGTAGCCTGTCCCCCTATACTACAGTACTGGTCGCGATGATGCTACAAGCTCCTTTCTTTTCAAAGTTGTTGTCTACAACAACACAGCCAACGTGCCTGTCTCTACCTCCCTTGAAGGCATCGCGAAAGGAATCAAGTCAGTACTCACAGTTGCTCACCGCAGACGATCCATTCGCCAGTAATGCATTGGGTGGGGCAGAGGTAGTGAAGACGTCTGCTCAAACCTTGATTGCCGATGGTGGGGGAGCGTTCAACTGTTTTCTGCTCAACCTACGTGTTGCTGTCTCGAAAGTTTGATCAGGTTAGCCAAGCCTGTAGCACAGCTAATATTAAAATGCCTTTTAACATCGCCTCTTACAACTCCAGGTGATATAATTAATGTTTCTAAATATCTGAAGTGTCTCCTAGCCCCACAAAAATGGCATTGCCAGCTGCTGTGGAATCATCATGAGGCACTCGTCTTCGAACCACTTCCAAAATTCGTACATGAGTGAAATATCAAATGGGAAGACGATTTATCACCTAGGTACTTGAACTATAATCATAACCAGTTTGAAGTGCATTATATTCACGGATTACCGGCTCAACACACCGCCCTTCTCGTAACTCGGATGGTCGCCTGCATGTTGGGGACCCTGTGCAACCCAAACCACGTATTCTTTGGCCTTTGGTATGCCAACTCAAAATCATAGTGCATAATGATGCATGCCAACATCAGCCTCAACTCACAGCTCGCGAAGACCCTGCCAGGACAGGCGTGCCGTCCGGCCCCGAACGCGAAGTATTCATTGCTCGTCGTGGTAAACGCGAGTCTGGCCTTCCCCGTGCAATTCTCTCCCCCCTGAGAAAACCTGAATGGTCGAAATTTATCGGGAAAATCATAAATCGCAGGGTCTCGCATAACAGGATAAGTGTGAGTGGCCACTTTGATGCCCTCGGGTAGGTGTGTTCCCCACGGCGTGGTGACACCACCTTTGGCGACCACACTGCGTCCTACCCCTATGGTGACGAAGCTGTTGAGCCGCTGCGACTCTCGCAGCACAGAATCGACCTTCGGCATGTCACCGAGCGCATGCTTGCTCCAGTTTCCACCGTGACGGGCGAGTGCATCCTCGATCTCGGATCGAAGCTCGGAGATGAAGCCTTGCCCTTCCGCGCCTGCAAATGCAAGGTCGAGCAGCGCGTGCGTCATTGCGAAGGAAGAGGTGTGTATTGAGGCGAGATTGAGAATGAGGATGCGGCCGGCAAGGGTGTCGATCTGTCCCAGATACGAATTACCCGAATATTCGGTCTTGGCTTGATGTATACACCATTGTAGAAAGTCGTTGTTTGGTTGTGACACGGTCTTTGTACCCATGGAGGCTGTTCGCAGGTCGTACTTCGTCAATCGATCCCGGATCTCATCACGGATCACATTATAAAAACGGATCCGAAAGATGTAGGAGGGAATATTCAGCAATGGAGCGAAGAGATGCTTCAGTGGTCCACACATAAATCTAAGCACCACGGCGGCCATGGGTAAGCTCATGGCATACTTGGCACCATTTTCCAGCAGCACATCATTCCTACACAGCGGCAGTCCGACCAAGACCCTGTTCGTGGCTCTCCCTATTGCCCTTTGCATCGAGGTATAAACGCAGACTTCCCGCGTCTCGCCGGCTCTGTCACCCCACAACTCGTTCATTGCTGTCTCGATTTCGTCCACCAGTTGAGGGATCAAATTCATCGCCTCACGTGCCAGTTTGCGCGGGATGAGCTCCATGTGAACGGGCCACCGCAACAGTCCGCCATCACTAAAAGTATGGTTTGTCTGCAGTGTGTCGGAGGTGTACTCTGTTATGCTGAATACTGAGTCCGGTTGGTCGAGTAACCACTGTAGCTCTGCGGGCGGGAGCAGGACATGATCTGGAGCCCCGGCCATTGGTATAAAGCAGGCCTCGTCCTTATGCTGAGCGTATGCATCGGATACAGCCTTTTTAAAGTCCAATGTGTTGCGCCACCGCGCTCGGAAAAGAGGAAACCAGTCACCCGGCTTCATCCCCACAATAGGAATGTTGCCGGGGGCTCTGGCCGGACGTACGAAGACGAAGGCCACACAGGCAACGAGAATGGTCACCATGCCAATCATGGTTGAATACATGGCGATGAAGTGTTGTGTTACTTGGTATTGGGGGTGATATCCTTATGCTGCCTAGGCAACACCCTCGTGGCCCAACTGGTTATAAATGCTTGGATTAACTCTCGGCTTCCTGTTAATCGCATATTTGCTAGGCGCTGTTGGTCTTGAGCTGGTGACCCCGTTGAGATGATGCCTGGATGTGCCTGTATCAGTCCGGTGGTCTAGGTCCCTGAGCCTAACATGGCCGCAGCGGCCAACTGACCTCTAGTACATCATCTGTGGAGCATTTCATGCACATTTGCGGCTGGGTCGTATTGGTGTTGTGGTTGGGCAGGGGACAGGTGAACAACCTCGGCGTGTGACCAACCTCGGTTGCTTTTCACCAGAACATGTGTTGGTCGCGTTGAGGCTATCACTGCGACCGTTTGATGCCCATGGTAACCCAACCCCACTGCGAAGATACCTAGGTACGGATGAAAGAGGGCAAGGAACAGACAGGCAGGCTCTCAGGGACACTACCGTGGGACACTGACCTCAATCCGTGGACTGTGCCACGCTCGCGCATGAGCTCGTCTTGATACAGCAGGGAAAATGTCACCAGATTTGACACACCGGTATCTGCATCCGGCCGTGCAGTGTTAGTGCGTTGCCTCGAGCCTCGTTGCGATCACTTCCGCCCCCACCCCCCTATCACTGACTCGGGTGACCGCGGCTGGGGAAGTCGGGCCGCCGCTTTTAAGGACTGCGCCGCACTAAGTTCACCGTCATGGATTATCAGGCACAGCAAGCCACACTGTACGGAAACACTGCCTACCTAGTCTAGTGTAGAACTCCCCTGATACCGTGGGTGGCATGGTGTGATTTCATACTACACTGTAGGCTTGGCCCCCAGATCCCTCCTTGAATCAGGCGCGTACTGTAGATCGTACAGATTTGTGTTGGTTACATAGCGCCTCCGTAATTGGGAGCCTCGCCCTTGGGCCTGGACTGCCAGCATCGCATTATGAGGCACAGTTTCCACCTGGGTAGTTTGCGGTGTTCCTGGCAGACAACATGTTCTTTGCCCCACGCCGTCACACTCGATCCTACGGAATTCGGACAAATGACCCCTTTTGCATATCTTTCATCTTGAATGGGTCGGAATCCTAGTCAACATCGCCTGATCCTTTCATGCAACAAGCAATGCTTGCTTGGCCGGAACGAGGCTGGTTTGAGCACCAACATCACTGCGCACCAACACCATTGCCTCTGGTCCGGTTAGTGCGAGTGGCTTGGCCAGAATACGAGAAGAGCTTGAGGCGCCGCAGAACGTGAGATACAGGCACCAATGTTCATTGACGGTGTCTCCACTCTTTTACTAGTTGGCGATCCAGGCTATCATTGGGAATGGGATGCAACCTCGTGGGAGTTGATTCACTGGCGAAAGAAAACACAGATATTGCATGCATGTTTGCTCGAGGACCGTGAGCCAAGAGACGTAGTTATTTGTAAGTAGCAGATGCGACAGTTACTTCTAATCAGATCAGGAATGCCCGCAAGCAAGCACAAAATCAACTCCAGGCTAAGCAAACCGCCAATCAATAGCGACTGGTAGTTCAATCATGATATTTGATATTTTTCTGGAGCGTAAATAGACAAAAATATTCCAAAACAAATGAGGACCCCCTCCTCCATTTCCCATTAGTTTGTTGAATGGCACAAGTTCCATGGTAAAGTCAACGTCGCAGACCATCAGGCCCCGTGAGCCGAACGCCCTGTGTCATTTCCAATTTTCGAGCAATGTTTGACCATCATCCAATTTGGCGTAATGGACACTCCCTTTCCACACTATCTTACCCTTCACGGGATCTTTCGCCTCGCTGTTGTAAGCCCCAAGCTCAGAGCCGTTGAGAAACAAACCCTTTGGATATTCACTGAGTGGCGCCGGGCCGTAATCAAGAGCAGCACTCAAGACGTCGTTGGCTGACTTTTGCAGAGTACGGAACGAACCGTTGGGCCACAACCATGTCGCCACAATCCCCAGGACGGGCATGATGATCTGAAACATCAGAACTCGTACAACCCATGAAGGGTTCTTACGAACAATACCCGTCGGCATTGCACCGGGATCGAGAGCCAGAACAGAGATCTTGTGGAGCCGAGGATCTCCGTTGAGGCGTCGCTGAAGTTCGTGTCTATTACCAAAAACCATCGCGTTAGCTAGCAGAGAGAACAGTCATGCCTCGTTGACGGAACCCACATCATCGTGACGCCACACAGCTTAGATGCACCGTAGCGACGGTAACCTGCCGCCCATCCTGATGAGTCGTCCTTATTCGCACTCCAAGTGCCTTCGGCGATAGGTTCAAGGTCGTCAGAAATGAATGTCTTGTATTTTTCCTCCTTAAATGCTCCATTCAGTGTGTTGTGACGATCATCAGGGCTGGCGTGTTACGACAATTAGCGCTTAAATTTAACATTCTGCGGTGACCTGCGACTTACTTGTGTGACCAGCTGCTGATCCAGATCACGCGTCCTCTCTCCCGGTCCATGCTCCCAAGAAGCATCAGTGTGAGGAGCCAGTGCGCAAGGTAGTTGGTTGCAAAAGTTGTATCCAGGCCTTCATCGGTCCAAGTCTGAGTTTCAAACTCTTCAACTCCAGCATTGAGCACGAGAGCGCGAATTGGCGGGATTTGGCCAGCCTCAATGCGCGACTTGATGTCGTTTGCAACCTCGCGCACGGCGCTAAGCCGTGACAGGTCGAGAGAAACCTTTTCAAAAGAGTGCGCTGCTGGTGAAGTGCGATCACCAGCCCCAAGAAGAGCAGTATCTAGCGCTTTTGCAGAGGCAGTATTGCGAACCGTATAGATGCCGTGGTAATCTTTCAGTGCCGGAGAGGACACAATTCGCGAAACCAAAGCACTTCCCAGACCACCATTCGTGCCAGTTATGAGAATTGAACCCAGTTTGTCGGCCATCGTTCACGCGGGCTTGTAGAGGAGAGAAGTGCAGGAAGCTTGCAAGATCCAGAATGAGATTGGATGTTGGAGCGGTTCGCCCACCCTACATCAGAGCATGGAACGGAGCCACATTGATCCGGACCCCTGTAATCACATCGCCGCCTACTACCCAACTAGTCTACATACGTAGGTACCTAAGGTACTTAAGTGGGTAGATACCTAGATACTTTTGGCACACAGAGCACGGCGGAGCCAATTTGCAATATCTGAACAATGTCTGAAAACTCAGCCCAAAACAATCATCCGAAAAGAACAAGGGGAACCTGTCAATTCCTTGCTGGCCGTACTAGTGTCATTTGTTTGACAAATCGGTACCTAACCTCAGCAATAACACAAGCAGAATGCATATCTGGTCTTGGAAATTTGAGTCACAGGTTTTTCTGAGTTGAATGAGTCTACCAACAAAAAAGGGTTGTTCGGATGTGCTTTGCTAGTTTCCTTCCCGTACTGGGTGCGCTGTTCTCACTGTGGAATTTTGAAACCACCCGGGACTTGCGTCCTAAATACTCCCTCAGGATCCACTGCATGTGCGATGGCCCTCAGACGCCGCACATTCTCCTCGCCATAAGTCGCGATGGGGTCCTGGTAAGAGCCTGCGTAGTTGAGATAGAGAAAAGGATCCAATAGATCCAGCTTCCGAGCGTCATTCTCTATACCTGCAATCATCTCTCTGCCGGCCCGCTCCACTCTCGAATCGTCCGCCTCATTGGTGTAGCTGACAGTGAGAAGCACGATAATCAAAGAGTCCGTTCTGTTTTGAAAACCAAGGGGATTCAACGATGCATGACGCGCATAAAATGCAGGGGGCAGCGGCTCAAGAGTCAAAGCGTAGACAATATTCTCGACGTCTTCGATGGCACCAAGGCTAGCATTGAAGTGTTCGTACGTGATCTTGACTGCCTGTTCTGTCGAGACCAAGGTTGCAGTCGTCCAGAATTGACTTTTGAAAGAAAAACGGTCAGCGTGCTGCGATTCTGGTAGAGCGGGGTGAGACTGACCGTTCTCCATATACTTGCTGACCCGCCAGTGCAGTGGAAAATCCGCTAGTGTTGCTGATTCCCAAAGAGCTGAAGATGGGGGATGACCCGGTCAGCGGCTGGAAGATCGCTGGGTCAGCTACCGCAGGGCTCTTGGTATACTGGACCTGGTTGGAGATAATAGATCCAGCTGCCGCCGAGTATCCCCAAGTAAGAGTAAGATGGGCATATTCGTCGTAGGCTTCTGCGGAATTGATGCTGTCAAACTGGGCGGCTTCTTCCTCCCAGAATGAAGCGGTATGGTAAAGGTAACCACCCCAGAATGGCTCCTGTTCGAAGGTTTGCAAGTCAACTGGTGTGACGACTCCAAAGTTGTTGCCGCCACCACGAAGCGCCCAGAGGAGATCTGGGTTCTGTTCTGCATTGGCCGAGACAATGGATCCGTTGGCAAGAACCAATTCATAATTGATGATCGTATCCGAGGTCCATCCGTAGCGAGTGCTCAGGTAAGATATGCCTCCCCCGACACTCAAGCCACCAACTCCTACGCCGGCGGTGCGTCCACCGGCCACGCTCAGGTTCAGGCCATCCAACACCGAGTAGACGGCATCCCAAGAGTTTCCAGGGCCTACTGAGACAATGGATTGATCTGGGCTCAGTTTGATGGTGTCCAAGTTTGTGAGGTCAAGTGTGACTCCTCCTTGAATGTTGGCCGCTCCCGCGATGGAAGCATGGCCACCAGACCGGATTGCAAATTGACAGGCTGCTTTTGTGTCCGGGCTTGCATCATGACGGGATGAGATCGAAGTCAACGTCTTGATGGCAAGAGAAACATCATCCGTGGTAGTGGGAAAGACAATGCAAAGAGGGCTAACAGAAGCCTCTTGATGGGAGAAATAAGATCCCAGAGATGAGGCGTAAGGAGTGCTTGACGGAAAAGCTGTCTTGTTCCCAAACGCCGAGGCCAATGCGAGGCACTAGTAGATCTGTCAGCTGGGGAGGGTGACATCAACAGGCGATTGCAGGTCTTGGTTTGAGGGTGCGGTGGTTCATTTGGTGTTCACCACTTGGTTGCACTTACGCATGCGCCAGTATTGTTCAACATGATTACTAACCGAATGTGATTCGCTTTTCTTGAGGAAACAAAAGTTCAGATAAGTGGCAACCGAGGAATGATCGAGACACTGGGAACGAAGAATGGTGGTATCATGGGTATTTGAAGATGCTTTCCATCCGTCGTGTGAACAGACTGTCGACACACTTCTCAAAACTGTCGAAGCTCAGGCCCTAGAATTGTATTACATGCGATTCCTTTCTCTTGGGGAGACACCGGACAAGTGGGCATGACATGCAGGTCTGCGGCTCGACGCCGAAGCTAGAGGCTAGGCACAGTCAATTGGGCTAGGCACATTGAGCCATGAGGATTTTTGGCATGCATCCTCGATGAGGGAATTGCAACGCTGCCCCCCGGCACCAACAGATCGCAGTATTGGTGGGGCAGCGTTGCTATCAACGCACATCGCTTGAGCCATCGGAGCGGCATGGGCTGACATTGCACAGCGATGTTGCATCAGGCTGGTCGCCTTCGATTTCAGCTGGCATCCCGACCGATCCGTGGTCCACGACCCACAACCATTTCGAATGTACTCCAGTGTCCAGGTACACAGCAAGCTCCCCTCCTCCAGATGAAGGCGTTGGGTGGCGACTTCATTCCGGGAATCCGGAAATGAATGACTGGATCATATGCCTTTCAAATGACGGTCCGGAACTTTTAATGTTGGAAACCCAAACTCTTCCCTAAGACAGCATGCATGACGTTTTGAACGCAGAAGTGGTTTGTGCACGTGTTGCAGGAATCCCACGTAATACGCATTCGTTTCTCAGTTGAATCCATCATTACCGATCAAAACCAATTTCAAGAAGCTTGTCGAGTTCTTTGAGAGTCAGAAATGGAAGCCGAGCTTGATGGGGGGGGGGGGGGGGCGAATTCCAGAACCGCGCCAGTAGCAGAAACAGCCACCCATACTAGCAGGTTTACAAGTTGAAAAGAACGACGATTTTTTAGTTTCGAATGCGACTTAAATCACACATTCCTTGATTCACTAGTAATACAATGTTTGGACTCTCCCAAAAACTTGTAGCCTACCCTAAACTTGAATCCACTATCAAACACGTAATTGATCACACACATTGGCCTGAAGAACGTCTGGAGACATAGACTTTGAGGTTGAACTCATTTCGTTGGGCCATCAAACCAATCTATCCGATGAGTAATGGGAATCCTGCGTCTGCGTGAACTCAACACTGCGATAGATTCCGCTGTGTCCCGCATTCGCCTTATCTGTCAGAGTCTGAGTTGAGGTAATCTGGGGTTCCATGTACCCAGGTTCTGAAAGTTCGTAGTATGGACCCTCTTTGCTTGGCGACGAAGAATCCGTGTTTCTGAATTTTTGCGGAAGTGGTTGATTGGAGTCAAAGCCGGAAATTCCCTTGCTACTGTCGCGCAGGAGCTTAGATTTCAATGACTTCATGAAACTGAGCTCTGGGACATATTGACGGAGGAAGCTGGCAAATGCAGGCATTGAACCGACAATGATTGCCACATTGTTCTCGATGAGACTGGAAAATCCGTCAACTTCTGTTTTGGCAGTGAAATATTGAATGGCTGAGCATCTCGGGAACCGTATACTTACATCGGTATAGCGACCTTGCCTCCCTGCCAGGTGCTGTCACTCAGGCCAAGAAGCTTGATGCGAAAGACCATGCAAACTACACTTGCCACAAGACCCCTGTTGAGCTTATATTAGCAAGGCCTGACTCAACAACAAACGCATCTATACAGGGCATGGAGCTGCGTCTCACATCAGGGCTGTGCCGAACAATGCCACCAGCTGAAGCCGTTTCGACAACGGCATTTTCAGCTTCAAAAGCGGTGAAATAGGCAAGATAAACACATAGAGGTCGACCAGAACAGACAGACATCCTATAGCGATACCACCAGGGATACCTTTGCCGGGCATATCGCTGGTCAGGAGCTCTTCCCAAGTCTGCCCGATGTGTGGAGCGTCGAAATAAGAGAGAACCATCGTTGCGGGGAAATATGCCAAAAACGCCACAACAATACCAACATTGGCACCGACTCGGACGGTCCTGTTGATACCAAAAATCTGAAGGTAAAAGAGAAAAATTGACACCTTGGGAAAGAAAAGTGCAGGCCCCACAATCATGACTTCTGCGTATACCAACTTCGTGCCACAGAACACGTCAGCTCAAGCAATGTTTTCCATCTCAGAGTGTGTACTTTACCTTCATTGACCGTGTGGTGAACCAGCAAGCAGGAATATCCCAGATGTGGCGGTACCAGGGAGATACTAAATGCTGTCAATAAAATCCTGGGCCCAGAACCAAGAGGACCACATACAAGTGACTATTATGCTCATCGTTCCGATGTCGAAGACAAGGCCAATAACCATGAAATCTGTGACCGTCAGTTCAGGCACTGGTATTCCGATAAAGTCCATGGCATAAATTCAACGTACAGTCAGCCAAAGTCAAGGACTTTCTGTTCATGAACAGCCTTCCTGAGGTGATGATTACAGCGAGACTGGTGAAAATGACCGCCACTGCAATTACGGCCCATTGAAGGGATGGCGGGTCGACAAAGTTGACATTTGTACCAGCCGGTGGGGTTCCAGCAGGAAACGAACACAGATCTATCTCATAAGACGCCATGTTTGGAACTCAGTGACCTTAAGCGCGAAGAAAAGTGTTGGCAATAGATTTGTGAGAGAGCAGAAGTATGTCTGTGGGAGAAGCAGTAATGTAGAAAGTAATCACGCAAGAGGTGATATACACCTGAAATTTCTCTGCAGAGGTTCGACGCATGAGATAGGATGAAGAATCACTCTGTGGCTGGCTTCGAGCGTTTTTCATGTTACGGTCATCTGGTTATCTCAGGAAGAAGCAGCTCCCTAAGCGCCAATGATACCCATTGCAGTTACTATTTCTGGATCTTGAGCACAACACAAGAAGGAATCGGATGTGATGAGTTCCTGCATCTGGCTGGCCACAGGTGGGGATATTGGGGGCCATTTCTGACTGTTCCTGTTTCTCGCCGCATCAACCGTGGGCCGGCTTCGCCAAGCCGAATTGCGCGAGGTGACTGCACAATGGTCCCCCCGCTTCGACATGTACAAGACGAACGAGCTTGGTGATCAGAGGGAAGGCGAGAAGCCTGGACCCTGTCCTGTGCCGCATTATTCTGCAGTCTTCTTGTGGGTCATCGGGTATCACACTGTTTGCAAGCCCTTTCGTATCAAAAAGTGTTGGTGGGTTGTGGACCATTCCATGGAGGTGCAGGGAATCAGTCGATTGGAAAATGCAACTGTTGGAACTAGTATCAATAGTATGGTCGCATCGGACTAATTGACTATTGACGTGGGACTTCTTGGGTCATGCGCCCAGGCGACCAGAGACGAGATGCCAACTAAAACAGATTCGATGACATTCTGATTCGGATTCGAGCCGCTTGGTGGACCAGTTGGCCTATCTTGACGTCGCATGATCCTACAGGATTCTCTGCATCACAAAGATGCAACAATTCAAGGCCAATAAACTGTATTCGGCTCAAAGACCGACGTCTTGTAGACGAGGTGTGATCACAGATGGATTCTACGCGTCCCGACACTTTGGATGAGGACCGAATTGGCTGATCATCCTTGATTTCTTACCAGCTCGGTCCGACATTGATGAATGTTACATGTACTTCACACATGCAGTATCTACCTGGCTTGGTACCAGCGATCGGGTCCACAATTGTCTCGGAACGGGTGAGAAAGTGGAAGGGGGTTTTCACTTTGCAGCCAAGGACCCCACTATCAATGAAGAGACAAGAGGCAGACAAAACCTCCTTCCGAAAAAGGTTGAAGAGCCAATCCCGGCACCAACACATTTCACGTCTTTGGGTCCCATTCACCCCAATAAGAAAAATGATACCTAGGCACCACGCCACCTGGTAAATGGGCCTGGCGAACTTTCTGTAGTATGTACCCGGGTCAACTGGTATGCTCGTGACCGGGCCCCCTCTGGTCTACTCCGTGCCCTGGTAATTTTGAAGGTACGTTAGTCCGGCCGCGCAGCAACGTTTGGCCAAGGTTGACAATCGCACTGGCAGCCATCCCTTTCCGGTTTGTTGTGTACGTGGTGTGCTTCATTGGAGCTAAATGGTCAAAATGTCGTGACGATCTTCCAAAGCTTGGATCGGCCTCGGATGTGTCTCGGCGGTCACTTTGATCGGTTGGTGCCGCATCTGGCGCGATGGTATCGGGCCGGGTTCCTGAGTTAGGCTCGGCATTCATTCAAGATCCGGGTATGCTGCTCCTCTGTTCCTGAAAGCCCTGTTCGACGTAGGATCGTATCTGCAGCTTAGTGAATTCTGGACCAGGGTACAGCCTGGCCACAACATTGGGGCCATCAAGAGTCTAGACGTCGAAATGGCAGAATACGTGCGGCACAGCACCAACGCGTGGGCCAAAAGGCAGCCTAAGTGCGGCACAGCACCCTGAGCACCAACACGGCCGAGAACAGCTGTTGCAGCCAAGATATGGGCCATGTACGGCACAGCTCGTTGGCTGCTCGCTGCGACCTCAGTCAGGTCTGTTGGCTTTAACGGCACCACCTCCAGTGCGCACTGCGCAGCTATTGTCCACAAGATGATACCTCGGATTTAGAATTAGACGGGCGGCGCGGATTCCATCTTGATGCGACGAAAATTAGTGTTCGGACGGTACTTTTAAGCATGCAGAGTTTCCTCCACGTTGCATGTCGGCGCTTCGGTGCGAACGGGTATTGGCACGAGTGCTGGACCAACACATTTGTAGTACAGGATCAGTCCACTTTGGTCGTGACGGCCGAAGGTTGCACACACATTTTTGTCCACTGACGAAGTCAACATCGCCGGGGAGGGTGAATGGTACGTGGAAGGAGTCTCCGCAGTCTGTACCTCGGAGACATGTATCGAGACAGACGTCGGACTTCCTCCCTTGCGCACGTCCGCAAAGATCGATGTCAACTTTTACAGAGGCAACGAATGGCATGTAGAATATCTCTTAGAGGCTCAAGAACATGAGGTGGCAATACGTGACCTAATTTTGACATGAAAACTTTATTGATTCTGCCATGATTTGCGTCCGGAACTCCAGTCATATATCATCAGTTCAGGTGATTTTGGATCATCCAGTTGAGGACCTTTCAATGGATCATCCGATACACCCATAGTATTAAGTCGCACCCAGTAAAAACAGTAATTCGATAAATTCCCTTCACTTCGTCTGAATCGAGAGCCAATCTTCCTTGATGAAAGTAGCAGCTCGTTCTGCGATCATCATTACCGGAAGCATCGTATGGCTCGTTGGAACGCGCGGAAAGACGCTTGCGTCGACGACCCTGAGATTCTTGAACCCGTGGACCCGAAGCTTCTGATCCACAACTCCCGATTTTTCATCGTTCGACATCGGGCATGTGCACACGGGATGGAGACTAGTATGGCTCACCCTCCTCACATAGTCGTCAATCTCATCATCTGTGACATCTTTCCAAGTTTTCCCGCCCTGTGCAATTCTGTTTGTGGGCTTGGCCGCACTTGCACTCGGAGTGGTCCCCGGGGCAGGCTTTGGCGAGCTCATCTCATCACCAGTCTGCTCCCATTGCTCCAGCAATTCGGGCCTGTTCCCAGGAGCAAACGCGAACGGCGCTGGGTAGGGATACCCTGAGTTTTGAAATTCAGCTGCCAGACGCATGGTGAAGCGAACAGCAAGCCTCGCAGCCGCCAGATCCCGTTCATCGGCGAACATTGGGTAGGCGATGCGAGGGTTGTCGAGGGCATTAGCGGTTTTCTAAGTAGACTGTCAGTCCGCTGAGGTAACGATCATCGCGAGGGCCTGAAACTCACCAATGTGATGGAACCTGTCGCATGGGGCTGGATTATAGTAGGATGCAGGTTGAACAATGCATGTCCTGGAACGTGGCGCTCCAGGCCATTGATTGGCATCACCATGATTTCAATGTCAGGCCTATTAGCCGGCTGAGAAGAATCAAGGTTGTCTGTACCATCTGCTTCTCGAGTCTTGATCGACATTGTTTCCGTGTCGATAGCCCCGGTGCGAACGTAGGCAGCAGTTGGCATGGCGGTCGTGGCGAATAGGCCTTTGCCAGCAAAAACCCAAAGCAAAATATGCCACAGGCCCCAGATAGACTCCAAAATGTGGAAAGTCTCCTTTTTGGGTAGCTCCAACATGATAGGGAAGCTGTAGTGATCGGAGAACATTGTTCCAACAGCCGGCAGTTCTTTGACAAGGGGTATACCGAGGCTGTCCCCTGAGTGCAACGGCTGGGACTTTGGCCCTATCCCGCTAAGAAGCAGAACCTGGGGGGAACAGATGGAACCAGCGCAGAGGATAACCTCTCTCCTAGCATTGACGAACAAGTTTTTGTTATTCGCCTGGCCTTGAGATGGCTGGATGTGGACGCCCTTGACGAGCCCTGCCGTCCCATCAACATCTAGGCGTGAAACAATGACGCCGGTGCCTATGATTCGATTAGTACTTTTCAAGCTGGCCCATTTCCAAATGAATCCCGACTAACAGATTGTGAGGCGATCGGACCTCTCCTTGGCAATTTTCTTGCTCAAAAATGCCTGGAGTGCTGAAATTCTCCTGCCGCGCTTGTCGATGGCGGCCTCGAAAGGGAAGACACCCATTGCGGGAGCGTCCGGGCCGTTGCAGTCTCCTCCTAGTGGAAGACCAAGCTTTTGGAATGACTTATCGATGCTATATTGACCCTTGTCAGCAGGGAAAAGGTTACAAACCACGATTCTCACGGAGGTCGGCTTACTAGGGTCCCCACTCGAACGGCAATTTGATAGCTCGTCCTTCCACAGGTCCTTTCAGGGAGGACGGTTGTCAGTTCATACATGCGAAGGCTCATCATCAGGTGTGCTTGGTCTTACCTTCATGACCTCGTGCTTTGGATTGTGGGTACTCGATCGCGTTCTCGACCTTGCGAAAGTAAGGCTCAACTTGTTCCCAGCCCCAGTCAGACAAGCCCAGCTCTCTCGACCACACAACGTAGTCTGCGGGACAACCTCGAGTCATCAGCATAGCATTGATACGGGTTGCGCCGCCGAGACCTTCTGATGTCCAGATCCTGGTTCTGCGCCCATTCGCTTCGGGTATAGGCTCCGACCAACGAGTACTCTGCACTTGCAGAGGGTCGCCAAGAAACATGTTTTGGCTCAGTAGCGGGATGCGGGACACGAGGTTGTCTTTGACCTGGCCTTTTTCGAGCACAAGCACGCTGACATCAGGGTCTTCTGACAATCGCGATGCAAGAACACACCCAGCTGTGCCTCCTGAAAGCATTGACATGAATATGTTAGCCTCCACCATAGATGCGAATTGAACAGCATGCGTACCTCCTACGATTACATAATCGTAAGTTTTCCCAGCAACCTGGGAAGGCGTGCTCGTAGGGTACGAAGTTGACCACATCGTGATGCTGTAGCTCGTGATGTGTTGGTCCTCCGTCAATCAAAATTGGCCGCGGCAGATCTAGTTGCGAAAGCAAGCCCCAGGCACAACTGTTGGAATGCAGTTGGCATACAGAAATACTTGCCGCAAAACAAAGAATTTTTAGAGATGCAAATGGGGCCAAGATGGTGGCTACAGCCCTGGATCGGTTGGGGTGTTGGAAGGCTGCTGCAGTGGTAATTATGAGAGGGTGGGGACCATGCGGACGATGAGACATGGACACTGAGATTTGTGCGAGATCATGCCACTGCCCAGAGGCTAACGAACTGTTGGTAGTTGATTGCAACCACTTGCAGGGTAGTCTCGGAAATACGCAGCCAACATGTGATTCGCCAGCGCCAAACGCATATCTGCGTACCGAAACCATTGAAAGGTCACGCACGGTGTTGCATCGCATACAACGAAGTGTGGGCCGAGCGCACCTGGGCAAGCCTGGTCTACTAAAAAAAGAAAGAAAAACCGACCTGTGCCCCACTCCACAAGATCAGAATTGGAGCCGTTCAACGTCGCAGCGACCGCAGTGCTTGGGTGGAAAGATACTGTACAATGAAGCATGTCGTCGCATGTATCATATACTTTCTCTGAAAGTCCTGTGATGATGAATACTGGGGAAATGCTGATGGCATGTTTCCTGTCCTGACTTGACAGAAACGTTTCTATTCCAACCTGATCACACAGTCCGCTACCACTGTCCCTATCCCAGAAGACGTGACCAAATCCGCCAGCACCTTGAGATTCGCCTCTGCGGTGCCTCTTACCATTTTAAGATTGATTCTACAGTTGGTGGCGGAGCATGCGACCGAGGCTGGCCATTTCAAGATTTCACCAGGCTCCAGCTTTGGAAGATGGAATTGGTTGGCAACAACCGTTAGCCAATGGTCTTGGATGAATCCCGGTCTGTAAGAGTGCCCTCGGTTTCTCGTGTGGCATTTCTTTCATAAATAATCACTGTTCACAGCTCTCCGTGCCTCGGTCAGATGTATCAATTAATGCTGTGACAAACGCCTGCCTCATCTTTTCTTTCGCCCCGTATCCAACAGGCAAAATGGACCCTGTGGCGGCACTTATCTTCTCTGGATTGTTAGCTTCAGTCTACGTACTTCTCTGCGCTCTGCAAATATGGACTCACTGGAAAGACGAGCCTCCGATGGTTGCAGCCGGTGTCCCATATATCGGATCAATTTTGCAGATGATGACACATAAGACAGGATTCTACCTGCACATGCGGTGAGTTCGGGCCCAATACCCCATGTGGATTTTCACTTCATACCCAACCCTGAATGCTGTTACACTTTGAAACCTCGACGTTCACTGACAAGACCTTGACAGAGCGAAACATGATTTTCCCATATATACTTTGCGGATGCCCTGGGCACGAATTTACGTGGTAAACGATGCCGCTCTCATCTCGGCTGTCCAAAGGCAATTCCGCGCTCTCAACTTCCCAGTGATCATGGGAAAAGCGATTGCGAAAATAGCAGGGACGAGCGCGGCTACCAATGAGATCATGAACAATAACCTGGTGACAGATGACGGCTTCCTTGTCGGGTTCAACAAGGCCATACACTCCACCATATCCGCCGGCTCTGACCTTGACAGGCTGAATCGAGAGGCCATCGGTTCTTTTTCAATGTCAATGGACGTATTGACTGCAGGTGGCGCGCTCTACGTTCCTCTGTTCTCCTGGGTTCGGTCAGAGGTGCTGCTCGGCACCACAGACGCAGTCTATGGACCATCCAATCCGTTCCGGGTCCCGGACATCGAAAAAGCTTGGTAGTGAGTCTCTCATTCATTTCAGTCAGCTGAGGTCTCCAAATTGACATCTGTAGTACTTTTGAGCCTGGGGTTACTACCCTGGCTCTGAAGTTCATTCCATCCTTCTTGAATGGCAAAACCCTTCAAGCCAGAGAGCGTATCGTGCAGGCCTTCATCGAGTACTTCCGCTCCGGAAACCACAGATCTGGATCTGGATTAGTGCAAGCGCGCTATGATTACATCGTGAGAAAACACAAAATCCACGATCTTGTGGATGTTGCCAGATTGGAAGTTGCTGGCGCCTTTGGTACCATCTCCAACAGCGCTCCAACCGCCTTCTGGTTGTTGTATCACTTGTTCTCAAATCCCTGTGTCCTCGAAGAATGCAGGAATGAGCTCTCTACTCTCATAGAAGAACGGAACGATGCATTCTATGTGGATATGAACGGGGTCCCTCGGCAATGCTCCACCATTGTGTCATCATTCAACGAGGTCCTGCGCTACCATGGGGTCCAAGTCTCTTTGCGCAAGGTTGTCGAAGACCACGCACTAGATGAACGATTCTTGTTGAAAAAGGGCAGTGCACTAATGATGCCCGCGACTGTCCAGCATTTCGACCGTCAAATATGGGGTCCAAACTCGGAGACTTTTGACCACAAGCGCTTCATCAGATCAACCGATAACGATAGTTCCAAGAAAGGTGCCCAGCGCGCAGCATTCCGTGGATTTGGTGGAGGGCATCATCTCTGTCCTGGGCGGCACTTCGCAACCACGGAAATTGTTTCTTTCGCTGCTATGGTTATTCTACGCTTTGATATCATTCCCGTCACGGGAACATGGGCTGCGATGAAGACAGATAGGTTGAGCTCCAAAGGCTCAGCAGTTACAATGCCGGATACTGATCTGGATGTCAAGATTATCCCGCGGAGTACGAAAGCTTGGATTTTGTCCAGATCCTAGAAGTGGAAAAGCGGCACCGGATGTGCCTCATATTTTCCCCACTGTCAGTACTACATTTGGTTTTGAAACGTTGAGTTCACGTCATTTGGGTCTTGTTCGATAGCATGAAATTTCAATCAAGTTCGGAGATTCCAGGGAAGTCGTGCAAGCTGCCTGTATTCAGGCTCGGTCTACTGTCCCCAAATTGATGTATAATGTGTAGCAACGACGACAAAGCACAGTCATAATCGTCTATGCTGTGTTACGAGGTTAACTTGTAGATCTAGTTGTGTGGGCTGATTGCAAGGACGGGCAGCGGGTAAGGTTCTCGTGCCAGATCACTTGAATCGACAAAGCGATAGTGATTTAGGTGAAGACGAATGGACGGGGAGAAGTTCACCGTTGTGACTTCGATGGTCTGACTGCTACGTCACCTGTGTGTCCCCCATGAAACACATTACCATAACACAGTATAGCCTGACACGGAAAGACTAGGAGATCTGGCGTGTATTCGCATGGAAGGACCGATTTGTACGGCTGGACTACTTCTACAAGAAGGGCGGTAACTTCATCGACACAGCCAGCGTGTATCAAAACGGTGACTCTGAGCAGTGGCTCGGCGATTGGATGGCTAGTCGCGGTAACCGTGACGAAATGGTGCTGGCGACAAAGTACACCGGCGGATATCAGAGCCATCGCGACGTAATCCACTCCAACTATGTCGGCACCGGCTCCAAGTCCATGAAGCTGTCACTCGAGGCGTCCCTGAAGAAGCTGCAGACGACCTATATCGACTTGTTCTATGTACACTGGTGGGACTACACGACACAGATCCCCGAGCTCATGCAGAGTCTTAATGACCTTGTTGCCTCCGGAAAGGTCATCTACCTCGGTATCTCCGACGCCCCTGCCTGGATCGTCACCCTGGCGAACGAGTACGCACGCAACCACGGACTACGGCAATTCACTGTCTATCAAGGGCTTTGGAACGCCGGTGTCCGCGACCTAGAGCGCGATATCATCCCCATGTGCCAACACCAGGGTATGGGTATACTTCCGTACGGCGTCCTCGGCCAGGGTCGCTTCCAGACGGAGCAAGGCTACAAGGGGCGCGAGAAGGATCATGAAGGCCGCAGCCTTGTGCCACTGACCGAACACGACAGGAGGGTTTCCAAGGTGCTCGGGGAGGTCGCCGACGCAAAGGGCGTGGAGTTCCTCCACGTTGCCCTAGCCTACATCCTGCAAAGAGTTCCATACGTCTTCCCGATCGTAGGACAGCGCACCGTCAAGCATCTGGAGAGCAGTATCAATGCCCTCTCTGTCTCTCTTACCGAGGAGGAGATCAAGAAAGTCGAGAGAGCATACAACTTTGAGTACGGATTTCCACATACATTGTTAACCCTGACAATACTCAACAAGGGCTCAGAGCCCCCCAGGCGCGCTTGGGGTCCGGAGGATGTTGCGATGACAAGGCTGCAGTGCCCTGACCAAGAGTTTGACTGGGTCAAGGGGCCGAGCCCGCTTGTGCCGCCCAGGGACGATTGAGATGGCAATTTCGAGCAGTAAATAGCATCCTATTTGTGATTGAAAATGCTACCACTGTCTTCAATATGTGTGATGATTACATGTAGCAGACAACCTCATGGATGGAAGACATTTGCCACTGGGGGATTCAATTCTCGACAGGGCCGTTGAAATGCACACAGATACGCGGTTAGGGTTATCAACCAACTCGAATACCTAATGCAAAATGATCCCAGGACTTTCTTGTTGGAGTTCCCAGATAGATCGATGATCAGAATGCTTTGAATAGGAACTATGCACGTAAAAGCATTTCATTCTCAGAGCTGACAAAGTCGACCTTGGCGGACTGGCGGACCAGGAGTAAATAATTCGAGTAGTGAAGCCTAACGGCCGGAACATCGTGGGGAAGATGAAGCATTACAGGATGGTATTCGGGATTTCTTTCGCAACAGGAATTCAGGGACGAGGTCATTGTCCCGGGACTCGGTGTTCCAGAGAATTGAGCCAACACACACACGAGGAGGCATACCCTAATTTTCATCATAGAAGCAACTGGGGAAAGTTGCAGAAAGTTGACAAAAAGGCCGAGCGGATCGCAAGCCGCCTCATTATACGCTTCATAAGCTGGCTTCCAAGCCAATGGTATCAAAGCCCTCTTACTGAATGTCAAGAATCGAAGGAAGCTGGGCATATCAATATTCGACTTGTCCTCAGCCTCAGACAGTGCCCGCTTTAACTATCTTATCGTCATACGCAACGTCAAGACTTCGACTAAGGCACCAATCGACTTCCGTAGTGTCTCCACTCTCTAGCCCAGCGTTCTTGTGCTTAGCCTTGCGTACCTATAGCCGGAAACAATAGTCCGTGTGTCCAAGGCCATATCCCTGTATATACCCCTGCATTTGTTCCACTTCATACCAAGCTCACGCTTGCACGACCCAGCGTACGCAAAGCCTTCCGGCATTGCGAGCCGCTCTTACCCTGCATTAGCGGGGCGTAGGTACAATAGCCTGGCCCACCGCACCTGAAGTATGGAGAAGTCTAAGTTGTCGCGAGTGACCTCAGGAGGATATTGTTGACGGAAAAGATGGGAAATCCGGCTAGACGGGTTGAGGCAGCTGCACTTCTCACGAACTTTGACTAGCTTCATGTCGAATTGCAGGTGGAAGCCCCTGGGAAACCGTGTGGCTTTCTCCATTAGCAAGGCAATGGGGTAGGGGGCTGGCGGCTGAGACTCTGGCTATTGCTGTAGCATACGCTCAACTAGCCTCCCTGCAAGGGCGCTTAATTGATTCTACAATGACGAGCTGACTGTCGAGGCTCATTCTCAGCAACGGGACCGATTCTGACTAGACCTGAAGTTGCTGGATTTGATTCCGGGAGTTCGCGTCCGTGTGTTCATTATGTCACTGTGCAAACCAAAGCCATGATGATATACGTAGAGTTCTGTGATTATGCATCTGTGTTTTCTTTCCCTTTGCTCGTTTCTTCTTTTCCCACATACCTCCCTTTCATTACTTTAGGATAGTCCTTCAAGTCAAGAAGTGTACCTGTGCAGGAACTATGTCTCAGCCGTTGTAAGGCTTCCGTCATTGAGTTAACAGCTAGCGCTGTTGCCTCCACGGGTCTCAAGCTATTAGCGGGCCGGCACGATCTGAGACTCAGGCTAAGTCTCTTCCCAACTTCATGATTCATAAGGGCGTAATCTTCTTTGACACCAAGCCTCGTTTGTCTCCCGCTTGTACCCTTCGGAGGAAGTTTGACCTTTATCACAACGCGCTGTGAGACGCGACTTGGACTTTGCGCTGCTGCAGCCAAGAGAAACATCCAGCTTAACCATGTAATTGGCGAGATCAGAAGTAACCTCCCACATCTCATTGCGCGATGAACAAGTATAATCACGATGTCATATGCTCTTGATAATTTGTTGCTCTCGACCGCTGTCCCAGTCTCCGATGACATCGTCAAACAGGACTCCAGTGGCTAAGACTGTATATATAAACCCGCAGTCCTCCTCTGTCAAGCATTGAATTTCTTGCAACTCATCATCTTCTCCACCTCCAATTTCAACCAGAACAACATCTTTCATCTTATCCTTCCGCATTCCCAACAACCAAACCGTCAACATGTCTGACTACAAGCCCACTGGTACACAATACTGTCATCTCCATTATGAACATGCACTGACAATACCGCAGAGCACGACGGCCTCAAGCAGGATGGCACCCCTGACAAGCGTGTTGGCACTGGTCGTAAGTCAGCCTCATCTCCATGCTCCAGCATGGCCCGATTGCTAACTGTCCTCAGAATTCGCCCAGGGCAAGGTTGACCCCCATGAGGCCGGTGCCCAGGGTGGAAAGGCTACTGGCACCACCGGAGATGAAAGCACCGGCTCCAGCGGCGGTGATTACAAGCCCACCGAGAATGATGGTCTCCGCAAGGATGGACAGCCCGACGGACGTGTCAAGGGCAACTAATTACTTATATTTTGCCAGACTAAATATGACCAGTCTCAATTAGTGAGCAGTTTGAGCAATCTCTGGTCCATATTCAAAACAGAGTTCCATGTTTTGCGACCCCAAGCCGATATTTTGCCTCACTACATATTATGACTCACAACTTGCGCGTTACTTGCAAGCTCATTACTATGAGCACAGTTGAATAATTACTTTAAATCCAACGCCAAATATCCTGTAATACGGATGTGGCTAGTAGAACTCATATAGTGCATTTACTAGTCATCCTATGCGAAACACAACTTGGGTATGACGAACAGTGAAAATAAATTCGTGTGAAATTTGACTGTTGGGCAAAATCATATCATGTGACTGCTGTGTATGTTGAAGACGAAGATGGAGGGGGTTCACTCATCTCCAATGAGATCATCACACTTGACCAGGGGCATATGCATGCGCCCGAGTTGGTTTAGCCCAGGGACTCGAGCCAACAACCACGTCGAACGACAGCTGCTGACATCTGCAACGCGTACAATCGACTCGTGGACGTTTTCAAGTCCCGTTGTGACGATCCCAATGCGACAGGCTTCAGATGTTGCTGTCATGTCTTCCAGGACATTGCGCCAATGGGTCCTGAGAGCCACCAAACACGGCTCGCGTCCCTGTGTCTTGGCAACTCCGGGGCAGCCAAACTCGAGATTCAGCTTGCTATCGGCCTCAAATCTCTCGTTGACCAGCCGCTATGGAGCGCCTCACCATCAGACGCGTAAGTCAAATATCTCGCTGTTGATCGTCACGTCTAATCAGATCGATCGACTGATCTCCGCAAAGGTCTCTTCCATCATACACCCACTCGCAGGCTGTTCGAGTCCCCAGATGCCATCGCCGCAGCATGTCTGGGTATTGCAGGTGGCATAATACTGACTAGATTCCTCACGAGGTTCCTCAATGTATCCTATCCCGAGAAGCGTGCCCCTGTTAGCCAAGCTCCCCCCCCAGGTCCCATACCCCCAGTCTCTTGGGCTCTTACCGCCGATCAAGAGACGTGCGACGACGTTCAGACAATCCTGTCGGCAGCCTTCGAAATGGCGAGCAAGTCCCCGATACATGGCCGAGATCAAGCTTTCAGAGAGGCCAGCTTCCATGTCCCGTATGAGATCGCCAGGCTCAACCCGGATGCCCCGCGCTTCAGGGTCGAGGACATGGGCCCGATGCCACCTCTTCAAAAGCTGTGGAAGGACATGAAAAACATCGGTTTCCACGTAACTGCCCCCTTCGACGTGGAGAAAGAGGCCCGTGTGTTCCTGTATTTCCCCAACGACGCACCTCGGGCGACCGCCGCCTTCTTGGCCATCAACACCGAATTCCACCCTGTAGGAGAGCGAAACGCACAAGGAAAAGTCACAACGCCTGAGGACCAAGACGGCATCACCACAATCGCAGCAATTATCTGGATCTGTCAAACCATAAATTGGCGGCGTCATCACCCCGATGTCCTTGACCGGATCGAACCCGGACTTTTGCCAGTTATCATGAGTTTCCGCGATACGGCCTGCGGTTCACTCTGGGACACTCATGTGGAGCTTTTCACCAGCCCAGAGGCGCAAAAAGTCATGATGAACTTCACTAAGATCACCTCGTAAAGCCGCCGGAAAAATGCATTCGGGAGCTTAAATTTGGGGCACCTGGGCAGTTGGGGCACATCAGCTTTGCATGATGAACGGAGGAGAGTTCCCCATTCACATCGTTGCACTGAATCTGCATTGCAAGGGTATTATAGAAACCATTTCAGTGCTTCTCAATCTACGCTTCGGCTGCCCTCATCGTGAACCACTCCTTGTGTTATGCCATAGGAATGGCGAAAACCAAACCGCACACATAATATCTCCAGCACCCAGGCGAGGAAGTTGCGACGGATGTTGAGGGACAGCTGTGAACAAGGGAGCCCTATCACCAATGAAGATGGAGTCCCCGGTCAGAGCTAGGGGTCAGGAACGACGTAACTTATTTCACCGAGGTGCGCGAAGACTCTTGACGATGGGGTAACTTTTGATTATAGGGTACTCCAGAAAACGTGCAGGGCTCTTAGGTATGATTGGAATAGAATGTGTAGCAACCTCTTACCTAGGGAGTGTTAGCTGGATGCTGTTCAAGCTGCAGAATTCGCTTCACAGGACCAAACACCAGTGGGGGATGGTCGTCACGGGCGCCAGATGCACCTTCCTCTCATATATGGTCTGATGAACAGATGTGACCCACAGTTTGCACCTTCCATGAACCACTATAGTGTGTGCGCCCTAATGTCAACAAATCCCCACAGCGAAGTCCTCTTCTATTCTTTTCCTCTGCATATTCTCATCCGCGTCTGACGCCGCCGCCACATGATTCTTTTCTTTATCGACGAAAATAATCGAATGATCGACAACTTATCTTGGCTCTTTTCCATCCCTCCATCCTTGGCAGCATGTCTTTGTCAGACCAGCTGGTTGTTTTCACGTTGGTCCTCGCGGTGTTCGCCTGCTTGGGCTTGTGGGTTGGGGGCGTGGCGGTGCCCCTGTGGAGTAAGTGATACATGTTTCTTTATGAATTCACCCAATAGCATATACCAGACCTCTGGTACTAACTAGTCTACCTGTCTGCAGTCGAGCATCGGCGGGGTCGTCGGGGCCGGGGTCGTCGGGGTCGCTGGGGTTGGGTTCGCCGTGCTCGCCGGGTCTGGGCGGGCTGGGCTCGGGCTGGCCGAGCTCGCCGGGGCTGTCCTCGTGCCCGCGAAGGGCAGGACATTGAGCTTCGGGAACTTGGTAAGTTCACACAATAACTTCTTTGTGCTTATTACGTATTGACATGTAGTATAGAACCTGGTCGTCGTCGCGCGGCGTCTGACTGAGCAGACCTGAGGTACGGGATCTCGGCTCAAAACCCTTCAGGCTCCTGGAGAACTTCATCAAACACCTGGATTCTGCGTGAAAAGCCTTGGGGGGGGGGGGGGTGGTTGATCGGGCTCGGATGTGGAGGAAGACACGATGACGAAACGACGATGACTACAAGAGGATGATGACGACGACACGACGACGAGGAGGACTGGGGCGACCCAGGACTCTCCGGGAAAAGAAAAAGAAAAACGAAGAAAAGAAAACCGCCATGTCTCAAGCCCTTGACATCGCGGATCGGCTCAACCCCAACTTGGACACATCACCATCAAACATCCAGCGGCATTCTCACACGCGGCAGCTTGTTGCTTCGAGAGTCCTGTCTCTCCTCGTCCTGAGTCAAATCTTCCATTCTTCGGCACTCATTCGCGGCCAATTCTCAGTCATCCGCACTGATTTGCAAAAACCAAATTGAATAGTCACTGTTTAAAGCCATACATCGAGAAAATATTGACATCATGTTCACATTGTCTCTCGACTCATCAGGACGACTACCATCGTTCCCACTTAGAAGAGAAATTAAGGAGAAAAAATTAGTTTGGTAGTACCGCAAGTGACCTTTGTCGTGTGTGTTTTGTCTGCTCAACACGTTTTGTCTCAGATTGAAGACACCTTCAATTACCGCAATTCCCAGCAACACCGTGGCTGTCCACTTGAAGGTTACTGGGAGGTCTTTTAATTCCCTGGAGTGATCGAAATTCATGATAACGAGCCACAGTGAGATATACGTCTTGCCGAATTTGGAAGTCGCCTTTACGTCCTGGGCAATTGATATATGCGGACCTCCAGACTTGGTCTGATTTATGACTCAAAACATATATACATAACTCTCTGCTAGGTTATTCCCCTGATGGATTCAAGTGGGAGGTCGCGGTGCCCTGATAAAGTCATCCACTTCCTTGGAATCAGCTTTCTTCCCCTTGTCCACCGCAGGTGCTGGATCTCCTAATGAGGCCACTTCAAGATCCACGGGACCTCCAAGAGGAAGCGATGCCTCGTGGTCCGGAAGTCCAATGTTCCACATCCAGTCCTCTGCGCCATCTATATCATCGACATGGTTCAGCGAGGCATAATCCGCCACTGAAAGCCCATAATCAATATCATTCGAGAAGCCGGGGGGGTCATAATCTGTGTACTCTAACCCCGCCAAGCCCGAGCCTCCGGGCAGCCCGGTGAGCCATTGGTGTTGATTGAGGATGAGATCGATAAAGTGGTGGTTCAGTTGGCGCGGCGGCATCTGGTCCTCCTGGTCTACCTTTGTCTCTTCCAGCTCAACTCCGGCAAAGGCGAGTGCCCCGGAAGATTCCACACGGGGCTCTTCGCCTTGTTGTGGCGCATCCACAGTAGCTGAGATCGCTATTGCAAAGGCTTCTCCCTCCAAGTTCTCCCGCGCGGATGAATCACTACTCTCGCCTACCCTGGTCCGAGACTCGGAATTAGAGGCGTTTGCATCCTCATTCCCGGCTAGACTAGGTGATATCCCAGGCCCTTGAGAAGGACTCTCTATGGCGGGCGTTTGCTCATTTTGACGACGGTCTGTGGCTGCCCATCTCCAATATAACTGTTCCAGGCCATCCACAAGGTCCGGACGAAAGATGGCTTCTAAATCGGGCGTCCAGATTGGGTTTTCGCGGACCCTTTGTAAGAGCGTTTCTTGTGCGGCGGGTGAGTTGACATAGTCCCTGAAGTCCAGCAAATCATCGGAGAATGTAGTATCGTTGTATGCCGAGCGTGGCGCAGGGTGCCCAGGAAATAGAAATCCGAAAATACGGAACCATTGTTGCTCCTCACTGAAACCCCGTGGTCCTCGCTGATGTAACCAATCTCTTTGTTCTGAGGTGGTACCGTCGGGTGCAGCCCCATTTTCAACTGCTTCACAATTCCTTTCCCTATTGTGGTCGTCACGCAGCTGAACATTCTCGAATGATTCCCGACATATCGGACAGTAAATGGGAATGGCGTGATTCCGGTAGAGATGTGCCTTCACGTAGCTGATCTTCTTAAAGCCAAAGCCACAACATGCTCTGTGACGTCGTGAATCTTTCTTGAAGTACGGGCAGGCGAGTTTTTCATGAAGTGGCGTCAGTTTCCGAGACCTCCTCTCCATGGGATGGAGTTTGTTAGGTCTTCCGTCAGAGTCTTCGTTATCCGGATTGTCGACTCGCTTCCGCTTCGACTTGGATGATTGTTGACCACTTGAGCGCACCGCAGACGAGGACGATGGCGAAGGGCTTTCCTGTCCGCCAGCATCAGCGCAGCAAGTCTTTCCAACCCACTCTTGAAAGAGTGTATCCAGAGGGTCTTTCAATATATCCACAAGGGTTTCACTGTCGATGTTGTAGGTCTTCAGTTCCGGTATTTCCTCCCAGTACTCCCAGGCCTCGGAGGCTGGAGACGGGTCTTCTGACAACGACTGCTCATTATCGTTTTGCTTCTGTTCAATTGATAGGCCCAGATCTCCCTTAGTGTCTGATACTCCGGTCGCTGTATCAAGCTTCGCATGGGCATTTAGCTCTTTGAGAGACAGGTCTTGTAGCAGCTCGAGCTGCTCAGGCACAACCACTGTGGTTACAGAATAAGAGGACCTATCATCATTCCCGAGAACGAGATTGGGATCGAAGGACGGCTCAGGCGAATAGTCCGCATGGTCTGTGGTTGTGGTAGGATCGGCGGTCTCCTTCGTTTGAGGTATCTCTGACGGTGAAGCTTTCACTGGACGAGGGCAACCTTTTTTCGAACTCACGCCGCCTTCACGCTTTCTGGTGATGCATGCTACACACCTTTCATGCCCGCAAGCAGAGCAACTGACAGTGGAGGCTACGGGGATGCCACATGGACCACAGCTGCACATACACTGTAACGCGGGATAACCAGCATCAGCGCCGGCTCTCACACCCAAGATTCTACACCTAAAAGGTGCAAAGAGATTTCGTCTAACAAGATTCAATGGGAAGATAGGTAGCCTAAGCACTCATACCAGTTTTACCACTTACACAATACCAGGACCATCGTATCGAAACAGGCCTTTTTCCTTTCCCCTTAGAGCCTGTGGCGGGAGACGGCATCCGGACGGGAAGTGATGAAGAGTCTCAGCACTCCCATCAAACAACGCAAGGGCTTGGCCTAATAGGATTGGGAATGGAGAACGACGAATTTCTTGGGACAAAGATCTTCTCAACAGTCTGAACGATCAACTATATTAATTGCAGGTATGGGCCGAGGGCAGTGCTACTGCACCGCCCGCTACGAGAACGCAGCCTTAATTGTGGGCGCAATTGTGCTCTCAGCTCTCCGTGCGCAAAGGCGTGACCGGGATCCTGCGATCATGCATTAGGGCTTCTTGGGATTACAAGGGTTAAGTGGTCCGTTGCTCGGGTAGTAACAGTAGACTTGTGTAACCGCGGTCAGGCCACGGCGATATCTCATGGGAGCCTAATTACCTCCGCCACTTGCATTCCCGCCCACGACCCCGGTGTCTCTGTGCGTCAATGTGCGGACTGTAAAAGGAGCCACCTAAATACGGAGTAATCCTTATACTGATGAAGATACGCTGTGAGCTCCTAGCTGTGTCTAAACATTCTCCAACGTAGGTTGCGCCTTCATGTTGTTCGGCGTGCTTGCATTCACCACGCAAAGTCATGCTCTCAATGTCTAACCGAGTCTCTCATTTTTAAGACGCTTGACTTCGGCTAGACCGGTCTCTGGATACCCCTCCAGGGGTAGACCTTAATGACAGAAATTCTTTATTAGCGCTATTGAGGAAGGGTAGGGTGAACACTGGGTGAATTGGAATACTGTACGGAGACCCCAAGCTTGAATGAATGAGCATACCAAAATAGTATATGGAACTAAGTAAAAAGTAGGACGCAGTTCGCATGCCTAGGAGATTATCTTCATTGTGCTCGATGAGGTTGACGATATGCTCAGCAACCCGCACAGACGTGGGCCGGACGGTGCTGTGGAGAACGAAGGCCATAAAGCTGGAGGGTAGGAATCCAGCCTCGTCGAAATCGACAATGTAAAGCAGAGTCTGGTCGCCCACAGTCGAGAAAATGAAATTCCCACCTGAAAGGTCAGAGTAGTAGAAGTGAAGATCCCTTTCCAAGTTTATGGTCGGCGCCCAGTCTGGATGATGATATGTTGCGAGCTTTATGACCTGCCACCCGCACTTGTGTCAGCTTTTTCTTTTTCTTTTCTTCATTCTGCAGTGAAAATGGGGCTTGCGAGTATTTGAGTAGATACCTAACTCACGTTATTCAAATGAGCCTCTAGCATCTCCACATCCCGGTAGGGAACCGCTGCTTGAAAGTTTTTAAACAACGGGTGCCGAATGATGCCACCGCCGACCGGACCGGGCTTAGACCCAGCTGGTGCCTTGACAGAGAGCATACGAATCCCCTCAGCGATGTACTGGTAGAGCGTCGAGTGGTCCACTTGGCCTCCCTCCCCTCGAGAATCCTCGGTGATCAAATCGTTCAGCGTTCTTCCGGGGACGAATTCCATGACTAAGAAGTAGAAATCGCGGTGCTCGAAGGTCCTGAAGATCTCTGGCACACAAACAAGGAGTTTTAATCTTTCGGAAGCAGGCTGTTGAAGCTGACCGAGGGTCTTGAAGGCGAATTCGTGGTTCCGCCTCTCGGGCTCTAGCAGCCACTTACTCCAGCTTCTTGTGTACTTGACAAAGAAGCTAGGGTTGCTGTTCCCCGGTGGATATGTAAATCCTCTCGCGGTCCCCCAGGGTGGCTCCTTTTGTGTCTGTGATGCATTCCAGATGTCGTTTATCTCGCAGGCTAGGGCGGCTCGGCGCTGGCTCGACCGTCTGTCATCTACGATTGATTGCGGTGTCGGGACCATAGCGGCATTAAGTAAGAGCGGCTTGAATTGTGAAAGAAGGGGGGGGGGAGAGTCGTGCACGTTTCAACTGACCAAGGGAGGTCGTCAAGGTGGGAGGGGAGCTCGTTATATGTATGTAAAGTTGAAAAAATTGGGAGGGAGCGGCACAGCTGGTCAATTTTTGACCAAGCGGAGCTACGCCTCCCCGCCACTGCCCATATGAGGGGCTGAGGGGTTGGTCTAAGAGCTGCAGGTCTCCACGTTCAGTGACATGCCACGCCTTATGGGCGCATACGGAAGTTATAAATATCAAGGTTAACAGTGGAGGAGATGGAATGATGTTGGGTCCTCTCAAGTATATAAATAGTCTTTCTTTACGTTTCATAGGTGCGAGTTGTGCAGCCAGTGGCCGCCAACATCGGCGTCCGCATCGAGATGTCCGTCTTCTCGGCTGCTGTTGGCTCTCCGTTACTAAAGCCATTTGTGATGATCACTGTTTTAGACTGTCTGAGGGACGAAGCCGCAAGCCTTACGACACTCGGATCTTTTCCGAGCTCGCTGTGGCCACGAGACCGTGGCCGGCCTCGCGACGCCGGCCTTGTGGCTGCTGGGCCGTGCTTTGGCATGGGAGAACATTCATCATGGCTGCGCTTATTGATTCTCGCAGGCCCAAGACCAGCCGCCCCTCTCGGGAGACGGCCGATAATGAACCAGTGCTGTGCCTGGTCATTATGTACACTCTCACGATCACCATGGACTGAAACTGTATATATTAATGATGACTCTGCTCTAGAACTTCCATTGACCACAAGTCTGTCTTCGCATTCAACTTGACTCTTTGGCACTTTATCCCATCCCAAGTCAACTCATCCTTTGAAAGAGCCGGCTCTTATCATTTACTCTCGGACTTTACGTAGCACCATCATCTTCCAGCGCTGCAATCAAAGACGATGTCGTGGCAACACGAGGAAATCTTTGACGTGCTGGGGTCTGCAGCGCCTAACCCGAGCTCCACGACACCAGATGGTCTCCTTTCTGTCCTTCACTCCACTATAACGCAATTCCGAGTTGAATTCCTCCTCGTGGGTGATCATGAAGATGGAATCGTCAAACCACATGTGGTCTTCCACCTTACCCTCCGACCTTGCCATCAGCGCCAGAGATACGAGGCCTGCCGGTTGTCCATGGATTACACAGGCCATGGCTCCACCCGAAACGGCGGAGTATTGAATCTCGACGCTGTCACCTTCACTGGTTCGCATTTGAGGGCTACAGGTTCCTTCGGCTTTGTGCTTACGCCGGCGGGTAAAGCAGCAAAGGTCGAGTACTGGATTGGGATCCTCATGGGCCGCCACGGCCGACAGCGTTACCCGGGGCCCATTGCAGGCGACATGACGGATTTCGACTTCAACCCGCTTCGCGTGAATGCGCGGGTCCAGACCCAAATGGACGGATGCCGTGACTGGATCGCGCAGGCTGTCACGAGATTCTACCTTGTAGGCTTGGTGACCCTGTGCGGACAGGAACTTGAGGTCACACCAGCTTTGTACGACGGTGAACCTGTCACCTACCTGAACTTCAATGCAACCATTCCAAACCGTTCTGACTCTATTCAGCCGGCTCCTTTCTGGTTCCCGGATATCATCGACAAGAAATTTGTCATGACGCCACCCGCCCAGCACCCCAGGGGTGTTACCATACAGTCCGTTCCGATGTGGCGCGGCAAGTTTTACGACTCAAATGTGGTTCGGTCAGAGACCGTGAACGTCTACAATGGGAATATGAGCGAGCACTTCACCTTTCGTTATAATTATCATGAGCTACCAAGACCTGGGTCAGCTAGTGGTCGCCCTGGAGGATCACCACCATCCCAACCTCCCCCCGGGTCCTCTGGTGGTTCTGGGGCGCCTTCCTCCTCGTCCTCGGGCGGTAGTGGGGCTAAAAAGCCGACAAGCGTGCCCAACCCTGGCCAGCCTGTCGGCCCGCCGCGACCCAGTGCCGGCGCCGGCGCCGGCGCTCGCACCGGCGGCAGCCCGGGCAATAGGAACCAGGATAGCGGGACGCCAAGCGGTGGGAAACCGCAGGCCGGGCAGGCCCCCACTGTGGCCAAGAAACATGCTTGGGTACCAGTCAAGATCAAGGGGCAAGACAAAGGCTTGCGTGACGAGAACGCACGGCCAGACAAGCACGGGTGGGTTCCCGTATATTCAAACAAGCTACACACTGGACACTTCAACCCAAAGACACAGGAGTATAAGCTTAAGTCGCCTTGAGCCATTGGCCGTCGAGTCCTTTGCTTGAATGGATAGATGTGTGGTACGGGTGGGATGGGAAGGATGTGGTGTTGGAAATGGAGAAGAACTGGGCGGGGATTCCTGGGAGGTTTATGAAGTATAGAGTAAGCTGCAATATAAACTTGCAAGATTATCCGGCGATAACCCCATCAGGCATTGGGTGCCCTGATTGCAGGAAGGTGATTAGTAGCACACATGCAGGTGGACGCAAGGCAAGGCTCAAATGCAGTACTGTAGCGCAGTCTATTAGCTCTGGGCTTGAGACCATACACATTGCACTGACGAAGCCTTCTTAATCTTCATCATCATATTGTCACACATTGAGCACCTGCAATCGCTGCATCGATATTTCATCGTCTGGATCCACTTGACCCAGAGAAACACACCGCAATGCTTGAGTATCCTCGGGCTCCATGTCAACATAGTGTGCTACCCCCGGGAGCGTTCAAACATGGCCTTCGACGTGAATCTATGCTTTCCCATCTTAAAAAAGTGTGTCAAATGGCTGAAATATGCACAAACCCAGAATGAGTGAGTTAGACATGCCTCCCCCCCAGTCTCTACGACAGTGTACCGGGTAGTTGAAAGCGGCCCAGCTCCATTGACCTGTCCTGCCCTTCTAGCCCACCGGTGATTATCAATCATACCGGAAAACATCCCCCATGGCCAAAGATACAAGCCGCAGGGGTCCCCATGCCGCAGCTCAAATCTCTCAAACCGTCATCCTAGTCCTCACGTTTGGGGTGCAATTTATTGTACTCTACCGGCTCATACCGGTGGGCATTTGGGCTTCCCTCACCCCACGTCGCCTCCATCCACTTGCGTCTCGCTTCAAAGCTGTCATAACGTTCGTCGATCCACTCGGTGTCGCCGGGCACGCAGAGGCCGAGGATTGGCCACGAGCCGCGGCACCTGGTCATCGGGTTCGGCGGCAGCTCCCCGAGGGGAGGAAGCCGACCTTTGATGTTAATTGTGGCGTTGGGCAGGTCCAGCACGACGGAATTGCCAAAGTCGACCCACACCGCACGCCACTCCTGGACGGCTTGTTCTCGTTGTTCTCGCCGTTCTTGCCCATTTCGGGCCCCTTCTTCGTCGTTTTTGGGGTGAGAGGAGGAGGAATGATGGTCATCTTTTTCGGCGCAAACAACAACAACGTTCCGCGAGTGCCGGTCCCCATGGGATACATAGATATGCCATAGGGCACTTTCGGCCTCAGCTACCTGTGCCACCAAGTCCATGCGGACCTCCGCCGGGATTTTACGGTATTCGCCCGACACGATCAGGTTCAGTATGCTGTCGCCCGGGATGTACTCCATCAGGAGCAGGCGCACGTTGCGGGTCACCTTGATGGTGCGGCGCGCGAGCTCGTCCGACGACTCTCGTTGTCGTTTTTGTCCACTTCTTCCAGACTGGCGGCCGGCGGTGGTGGTGGTGGCGGTGCTGATATGACCGGCAGCACTGTTGCTCACCAGCTCCAGCTCGTAGGGAATGTCGAAGGACCAGCAGCCCTCGAAGCGCGGCGTGTACCTGCCGTCGAACTTGCCCTGTTTGATCATCTCCTCGATCTTGACGTAGGCGGCAGCCTCACGGGACCAGTCGGACTCGGTGAGACCCACGGGCGACTGGCCCTCGTCCGGTTCCACGTCGTTGGAACTGTAGAGCGGGTCGAAGATCTTAGCGACCAGCGGACCCTGTATGCCGTCCACGCGGCACTGCACGACCTGGGAGTAGGCGCCGTCGCGCACCCTGATCTGGCGGACGATCTCGAGACGCCGCGGCGTCTTGTCCTCATGGGGCGTCGTCTTCCTGGGGCGGTGCCTGAGATATCTCTCGGTAATGGTCCAGGGTGGGATTTTGCATGGGTCGGTGTCCTCGCGTGGGAACAAGACCCAGGGCGTCAAGTTGTCGCTTGGTTCCAAAATCTCCGCCGGGCGCAGGATTTCGGCTGGGAGCACCGGGTCGCTGAGGCTGGATACCTCGGGATTCTTGTATACATAGCCGTCGAAGGGTGTGAGTGGCTCGTGTCGTTTGATTTTGAAGCAGGCGCCGGCGACATAGGGCAGCGCGGGCCTCTTATCGTCGTCAAAGACGTACTTGTCCTTCTCATCGCAGGCGGGCATTTTGGTGATGCTGCATTCCCAGAGTGGGATGGATAGTGTGTTGTAGATGGGTGAAAAGAGGGAGTGTTGGGTGATGGTGGACATGGTCTTTATACGAGTCTAGTCAAGTCAACCAACAGAACAGTAGCCCCACAACGGCCAGGCATCAGTGCCAATATCGGCATGAGATGCTGGCAGCAGCTCAAACTGCAGGCCCTCGGTATTCTTAATGGCTCATCCCTTCTCCACTATTGGCCAAGAATAAGTCGGCGCCTAGCTTCTTCTCGCACATCGGAGGCCAGAAAGGATTCATTCTATTTAGTCTCATACTACCCGCAGAACTAAAAATTGACCCAAACAAGTCCGCGCCAATGCCCATCCGCTTGGCCATGACAGTAGGCTAGGCATTGTCACCAATATTTGCGTTCACCATTGGCAGCCACGGAATTACGCCGATCTCCCGGCCAAGGTGGCGCCTGGCAAGATAATACAGCGAAAGTTTGACACGGCGGCACTTGAAGTGGGCACTGCAGCTGCTGAAGTAGCCATATCCAACTTGACTGGACTGAATACAAATCCTTTGATTCCAATTTCTCACAGAGATATTTTGAAAGAGTGGGTAGCAACAAGACAGACTCCTCAGGTCATGGATACACCCGATAGGCAGACTTGTATATTACTGCTGGCTCATCCACGGCTCATGGAGACCCGCTGTAGTCTCAAGATCCTCACTCATCACCCGCAATGTTTCTTGAGCTATCATTTTTGTTGGCGAAAGTTCTTGCGTTTCAATCGACCCTCCTCTCCGGACTAAAACTCTGGCCTCGCTCATAGCTGCCGATCCGAGTGTCCAGCTCATCCTCTCCGAGAGCTTTCCAAGATGTATATAGGCTGAAGCTTGGAGGCTTCTCATGATATTTACGATCTACATGTTAATACTAGGCGGCTTGGAACTGCCAATACATCAACTAAACTATATGAATGGTTAGAGCACCAAGCTAAACATGACTACCTAGGTAGTTAACTTGAACGCTAAGTGATTGCATACTCTCACGCCCGGTGGTTGCTCCTGAGATAAATGCAAGCAACCCACTGGATTAAATAAAGCTTGGAGTGCTGTTCCCAAAGAACACGCGAGGGGGGGGGGCCCCACGTGATCAGATGCCGCCCGCCAGATGCAAGTGATCAGACAAAGGAGCAACGCGAGCAGTTTGAAAGGGGTTTCTCAGGCTCCCACGGCTCGGGAGACGAATGCGGAAGTTGAGTTTCGATGTGTACCTATCGATATCAGTACTTGAATGCTCAAGCCTCTCATACCGGCACAGATCAGCGCTGTTGCATATTTTTCACACACTTCACGAGCAAATTGAATCTTTGAAATTTCAAACGCGCAACAGGCTCAGTAATTTTGATTCACTCGTACTCTAGATTGCCTGTTGGAACCCCAAAGTGGAGTAAACCTCCAATATGTCCAGCGCGCGTTCGGACATCCGCCAGGCGGTGACCGTTGGGTCAATGTTGGCAGGTAAGCCGACACACTCCCCTCGCTCCTCGGCTCCCGCCATGGGAATGCATGCCCATTGAGACGGTGATGTGTACTGATTTCAGTTGGTATCTCAGGCGCCACGATGACCCTTTCAATTATCACAGTCCTGGATGCCTGGGAACACGAAGACACGAAAGAACTCCTCGGGGCCTGGGAGAGATTGTACTACGGCGGGCTCCTCATAACGAGGGCCCTGCGGTTTATGGCAGCACTTCTGTACGTATTCGGGGCGTGGAAGGCGACTCATAATCAGAGGCATCTCATGGCTGCGGCTCTGCTCACGGCGATCGGGGACCCGATCACGTGGACCTACATGGACCACTGGACCTGGGAATTGCGTTTATGGAGAGATAAAAGCATGAGTTATAGCCCTGAGCGCTCATACAATGAGCATGAACCTGCTCGGGACGCGGTACTTCGGTGGAGCGTGGCGTTGTTTCTGCGGGCACTTGAGTCTCTGCTGGGGGTCTGGTGGGGGTGGAAATACATGCCGGACGAGTAGAGAAGAATGGGCACAATTCACGGGCAGGTAGCGTCAGGGCGTGATGTGGTCATAAGGAGGTCAGCTTTGCGCAAAAAGAAAAGAAGAAAATACACTCAAAACCAAGAAAAAAAAAGAAGTAAAGAACAAAACCTTCGCTGCGGCAATGCAACGAATTTGATTGGGGATCATTTCGAAATCATGCCGTGGATGAACGGTTACGATGATAGAGAGTAAGAACTGGAAAGTAAATCAGAACGTGCCTGTAAGGCTCATTACTAATGATTGCGGTCACCATGACCCATTCCTATGTCGGTGATTTGGGCGTTTTGGTGGGAACGGAAAAAGGCTCGGCCAGAAAAGTGATGCTGGGATCCTGTGAAAAGAAGCCGGCTGTCTCGAGCCGTGACGATATACTTTAGAACAAAGGCCGTGCTGATTGAAGAATAAACCGGTGATCAGTCTCTTCAGAATGGTTTGTGGCGAGCTTTCTGGTGGAGCAAACCCGGTATGACGTAAATCTAGCTCGACGTTACACGAACATCTGAGGTCTGAAGTCGTCGGCAACCGAGTCACAGACAAGTGTCCCGAAAGGATCACGGTGATCCAATAATTTCTCCTCGTCCAAACTAGCCGATATTTCAGTGCTACATGGCGAGATCTACGAGCTTTTGATGCACAGCGGAGCCATCCTCAGCCTGGGCCGCTCTCTAACAACACACCGTCGATTCGCCACCATGTCTTCAACCCAACAGACACAGCAGCGAGACATCACCATCATAGGCGGCGGCATCATCGGCTGCTGCACGGCGTATTTCCTCACCCGCCACCCATCATACTCGCCCGCAACCCACCGCATCACCCTCCTCGAAGCCGCACCCACCAGCCGCGGCGGCCGCACCGAGGACAGCATCACCGACCCGGGCACCCTCGCCGACCCGGCGCGCGTGCAGAAGCTCAACCCCGCGCACGACGGCATCGCGGGCGGGTCGAGCGGCAAGGCTGGCGGGCTGCTGGCCAAGTGGGCCTTCCCGTCGAACATCGTGCCGCTGAGCCTCAGGCTGCACGATGAGCTGGCGCAGGAGCACGACGGCGCCGCGCGGTGGGGGTATCGGAGGTGCTACGCCAGTCAGGTCGAGTGCAGGGCGCGGATGCCGGCTGGGGTTGGAGGGAAGGATTCTGTTGGGGCGGGTCAGGACGCTGCGAGCACCGAAGGGGTGACGAGGGGTTTGCACAAGGACCACAGGAAGACGATCAGCAAGCTCAAGAAGCTTGGTGCGCCGGAGGATCTGGACTGGCTTGACACGGAGCATTCGCTAGTCGCCTACGACGGGATGGGCACGCCCGATGACACGGCTCAGGTCCACCCCGAGCTCTTCACACGGAGCATGGCACAGCTCGCCGAGGAGAAGGGCGTCAAAATCATCACCGGGGCCAGGGTCACGGCCATCGCCAAGGGCAGCAACGGCCACGTGGAGAGCGTGACCTACACCAAGGACGGACAAGACGAACAGCTCGCAACAACAGACTGCATCGTCGCCGCCGGCCCCTGGACACCGCGGCTGCTCCCCAGCGTGCCCGTCACGTCGTTCCGCGCCCACTCGGTAGTGATCAAGACGCCCCAGCCCGTCTCGCCCTACGCGCTCTTTACCTCCATCTCCCTGCCCGCCGGGTTCCCCTCGCCGACGCAGGGGAAGCCCCTCAAGCGGGCCCAGACCATCGAGCCGGAGATCTACCCCCGGCCGGACGGCACCGTCTACGCAGCCGGCGCGGCCGGCATGGACCTCGATGTGCCGCTGCCCCTGACGACCGCCGAGGTCCAGGTCGACCGCGCCAGCTGCGACGAGATCGCGGTGCAGGTCGGCGCCGTCAGCGACGAGCTTGGGAGGGACGGGGATGTCGTGTCGCGTCAGGCGTGTTACCTCCCGCAGGGCGGGCCGTTCATCGGGCCTGTGCCGGGGCACAAGGGGGTCATCGTGGCGGCTGGCCATACGTGCTGGGGCATCCAGAACGCTCCGGGCACGGGAAAGCTTGTGAGCGAGCTTGTGTTTGATGGAAAGGCTGTTAGTGCACGGTTGGGGAGCTGTGATCCTTCGCGAGCTCTTTGAGCATGTGGCACCGCCATTTTTTAAGTCTAGGAGTACTTGTGTATTTCATGTTGCATACATTCTACGCCGTTCACAGTTTCTCAAGTTAGGCTGTTGGAGCAGTCAATGGTCTCACTGCTCCTGCTGTGAGGTTGATAAAGGACTTCAAGTTCTGTCAAGCCTCCACAGAAGTTCAACAAAGAGATCGGTCAGCTTCTCTTTATCATGCTTCCAACAGCTACCTTGAAACAAAGGCTGGATTAAGGTTAGTCGAATTGATAAAAATGCGGTATGACTGGCACTGTCACTGTCACTCAAGTGGCCCATTCACTGCTACGTTGGTGACTGTCCAGCCCGAGGACAATTTATAGCCCAATTTGCGGCCATCGTGGCCCGCTTCTTCTTCTCTCTTCACTGGTAACCAACTCACTTCCTTACCCTCATCCCTACAAGACTGGCACATACAGACATAGTGACGTTCCAGAACATCCAAGAGCACATCACGATGACGACCACCGACGGGAAGAGCAACGATACCAAGTGGAAGAGCAAGGTAATAAGGGTGGCGGGCACCGGCTTCAGCTACGACCAATACGACAGACACCACAGGTCCAGGTTCACCTACATGGACACGGACTTCCACACGATCGCCCAGATGACCGCCTGGACGATTGCGCAGTCGGTCGGGGAGGAGCGCGTCGCGGACGAGATAATGACAGGCCCTGGCGCAGGTTACACGGACTGGAAGTGGGACGACAGTAAGCAGCTTCCAGATACAATGTTAACCCCTTTGAGAAAGACAATGTCCTGCCTATAGCCTGTCTCTTATAGGTATTATCAGGTTGCAGGTCTTGAAACAAGCCTTGGCCATACTGTGGCCTGATCCTCCCCAAACCTGAATGAGACTTCTTCCTCGGTGCTTTGATAGCTGATTCCTTTTCCTGCAGTGGGGCTAAGCATGGTGGCCGACGACACTTCCACGGCCGTGTCCGCCGCCGTGCTGGCGACCACGGCCAAGTTCATGACGACGAGGCCCCTGTTCGATGCCCTCGTGGGCACCGGCGACAAGGTGTTCGTAGACATCAGCAGGTCGGGCGACTCTTTCTGGTCCATTGGGTACATACACAGCGACATGTGGAAGAACATCGGCAAGTGGGGACAGAACCAGTTTGGCAAGATCCTCATGGTGGTTAGGTTCGTCGCTTTGGGAGAACGCGACTTGGTCTATGGGGATGAGGCTATTACCGACGACAAGATCAATGAGTTGGCTGCCCAGGCCATGAAGGTGTACAAGATGACCGCCGACAGCGACTGGGATGGGTTTGTTGAGGAGTTGGAGGAGGAGGAGAAGGAAATACAGAGAAATCAGCAGGAGTCTTAAGATCTTAGGATGCCGCGACGACTCAGCTACAATTATGCAATGTAGCACGGCTACAAGGCCAGGAACATGGCGACGGACACGATTATGCATGGTTGAGCAGGTGGAGATCTTCGGGCACTACTTGAGTTGCAGAAGGCACAGCTACTGTATCCCCATCGTTTCCACATTGAATATGGATTGAATATAGAAACAATATGCATGTTGATCTATTATGACACAAATCCTCGCCTGAAGTTCACTACTCCAGCCAAAATAAACTGCATTAGTAAATCCGAATAGCTGCATGTCTTCTTACACTGCATATGTGCCGGGGACAGTCTGGATCAACATCATGAAATGAGATGATGTCTATGTAATATCACCAAATTGTCTATTCCATGACCCCAACATGCATGTGACGATACACCAGTGACGCTTCATCTCACACCAAGCTCGTGCACAGTAAGCGCCTTCGCAAGATGCGCCACGAACTTCCTAGACAACACACGCAAGAGGCCAGCAAAAGTTTGACAAAAGGAAATCTCACCAGGCACGTACTTCCGGACCTCTTACATTCGCCATGCTTATCCGGAAGATTGCAGGCGCCCCGGCGTGCATATCGGTACGCCAACACCCATCTCCTTCGGCCCTAGTGCAGCCCCCAATGCCCTTACTACTCACTGCAAACCCTTGTCGCAGGTGTGCTTTTTCAGCGCCGCCATTCTGACCACCCCAGCTGCGCCAAGCCTGCATGTCTGATACTGTGTAACGGAACACGTGGAAATGCAGCAAACCCGAGGGGTGGTGCTGCCCCCTTCTAAGCCGCTGGAGGCATTGGGAGGGAAAAAAGACCAATGATCCTCTCGAGGATGAGAATGCAACTTTAAGTCCTCGGGCTGTTTCTGTTACCTAACGTGAGCCAAACTAGCTCGACGCCGTGCTTGGTGTTTTGTTGTTCCTCTGTCTATAAGTCGAGCCATGTCGTCAGGGTCTGTTCCCGAGGTCCAGCCTTGCCAGAGTTGCGGCATCACGGAGGAGAAGCGGTTTACTTGCGTCCAGGTAGGTTCCCCAGTGTATGGGTGGCGGGTCCGGTTGAGAATTGGATACTGATTCGTCGCAGTGCAACAACCTCGCTTTCTGTGAGACATGCTGGCCGAAATGGATCCTACATGCACCGGGGGCTGTCGGATGGTGAGTCCAAATACAAATTCTCGAAATCCAAGTTCGCGCTTCCTGGTGCCCGTTGGTTCTGATGACAGCAGGAATGGCAAACCACATGAGAAGGCAGACCCAGCTGTGGTCCACACGCTCCGCCAGATCCTCGAGCCGACGAGGACCGAGGCAGAGCATGCCTTTGAGCTGCTGGAGGACGAGGACACCACTTGGTACGGCTTCGGCCGCGACTCGTCGGGCCAGTCCATGTTCTACGACTATGGCCGGTTCGCTGCCATCATGAGTGAGCTCGTGGCTCATGGGTCATCGGACATCTATCCGCAACTTGTGTCTGTGATTGGGGAGACAGGTGAGTGAGCTTGCAACACCCTAATGAATGGTCGATGTACCTGACATTCCCACAGGTGCGGGCAAGAGCACACTTATCAAGATGCTCATCGACCGCCAGGCCTCGGGCTCCGGCGACGGGTCGAGGTACTACTCCCCGGTGACGTCGTCCAACCAAGACCGCACCGCGACCACCGGCGACGTGCACATCTACGCAGACCCATCGAGCGCCTTCAGTACCAATCCGCTCCTCTTCGTGGACTGCGAGGGCCTCAATGGCGGCGAGGCCATGCCAAAACAATTGAGGCACCACCACACCCAGGACCCACGGCAAGCCGCTGGCCGCCCGTCGCCCTCGGCTGCTCCTCCGCCATATGAGCAAGCGGCGATGGGCGAGGTTAGTGACAGGAGGAGATACGTCCGATCCCGCCACAGCTCAAAGAGGACCATCGCATGGGCCAAGACGCCCCAGACGCGCAAGAGGGAGTTTGCAGTCTCCCAGCTCTACCCGCGCGTGCTATACACCTTCTCAGACGTGGTCGTCTTTGTGCTGCGCAACCCACGCGCCTTCGAGTCGACAGTCCTCGAAAAGCTGATCCACTGGGGCGCGCGGAGCATCGACGCGTCGCTGAACCAGCCCGCGCTCCCGCACGCGGTGCTCGTGCTCAACGCGACCGAGGGCGGCGTGGACGAGGGCGAGTGGGACGTCGGCACAGCGACGGAGACGCTGCTGTCAGACATCCACGGCGCCGTGCACCGCGAGCCGGCGCTGCAGGAGTACGTGCGTGCGTGGGCGCGCCGGGGGCGCAAGATCTCCAACACCTCTGAGCTGCTGGCGTGCTACTACGCCTCCGTGAGCGTGGTGCGCGTCCCGCACAAGGGCGGCTCGTACATGCTCATGGACCAGCAGGCGGGAAAGCTGATGGAGCTTGTGCGCGGCCGGTGCGCCGCGTCGCACGCCGCCAAGCGGCAGCTGCGCATGCTCGCCACGGCGGAGAAGCTGCAGGTGTACCTGCAGGCCGCATACGACCACTTCACCAAGAGCCTCGACGCGCCGTTCGACTTTGTGCGCGAGGCGCTGCGCAAGTTCCCCATCGCCCGGAACTTCCAGGGTAACGTCTTGAGCCTAGCGCTCGCGATCAGGGATAACTCGACGCAGGAGGCCCTCAAGGAGGATGCGAAGCGGATATTCCTGGCCATGGCGCCGATGATAGCTTCGTGCATTATGCTCGACGCCGTCCGCCAGAACCTGCTCGGGACGGCCACGAGGCTGCTGGACGACAAGTATGCCAAGCCGTGTGCCGCGGCCCTGCAGATCTTTGCCGACATGTATTGGCCTTGTAGCTTCTCGAACCCAGCTTTTGGGGACGCTGGCAGATGCTGCAACGTAAGGTGAGTCTATGATCTGCCCTGAGACCTCTGAGATGCGTCTAGTACAAGAATGAACGAGCGAGCGACACTCATCTTAATATGATCACAGATCAGGGCATAACCCAAAAGGCCACCAAAACGCCCAAGGAAAAGTAATAGCAAACGGCAGCTACCAGTCCACCCTCGACCCAGAGACCTTCCAGCCCGAATGGACATCCCTGATCCGCCGCAGCCTCGAGGCCACCGAGGCCGCCATGTCGAAGCTGGGCCAGGCCCTCCCGGCCAAGACGGAGCTGGAGACGGCGGCGCTGCTGCACCGCGAGCGACTCAACGACTTCTACCGCGCGCTGGGGGCCGCCGGCGCTACCGGCGCCACCGCATTCGTCAGCCACTCGGCCTGCCTGTCTTGCCTGCGCGAGCTGCCCGAGTGCGCGCTGCCCTGCGGCCACGTCCTGTGCCTTCCGTGCATGGAGCTGTACGGCACACGCACATCGCGGACGTGCATCGAGATTAGTCGGTGTCCGCTGCATGTCGGGGACGTCATCGCTGAGCCGCCTTGGGTGGTGGCTGTCAAGCCGGCGCGGGCGGGGGTGAGGGTCCTGTGCCTCGACGGTGGTGGTGTCAGGGGGATCACGCTGCTGTACGTGCTTAGGGAGATTGAGAGGGTGCTTGGGCCGGGGCTGCCGGTTCAGTTGTTCTTTGACCTGATGGTTGGGACGAAGTAAGTCTTCTCTGATTGCTTGTGTCCAAGAACAAGATTTTTCGAGGAGAGGTGAGAACTTATTGTCTGACTCTCTTGTGTCTTCTAGCACCGGCGGGATCATTGCGATCGGCCTGGGAGTGAAACGATGGACCGTCGAGGCAACCATGGAAAAATTCCGTGACATCTGCAGGGAGGCTTTCACGCCGCGTGAGATGCAGAAGGTGCCTCTCATCAGCACGCTGTCGAAGATGTACCACGGCAGTGTATTCAAGACTCAGCCTCTGGAGAGGGTTCTGAAGCGATATTTCTCGGAGACGCCCTTCTTTGGTGGTTCGCGGTCTCGGCACAACCTTAACACATCGGTCAAGGTGGCCGTGACGGCTTCTACTGCATTTGAGTCGATTGTCTTTGCCAACTACAACCGACCGGACCCCGCGGGAAAGGCCGCCCCATACCAATTCATTCGGTCAGACGCGCCGTCCAAGGAGTTGAAAATCTGGGAAGTGTAAGTTGAGTCCCAATAGATCGCAAGGCAGGGGCCACATAGTTCAGAACTAACTTGTGCATCCACAGGGCCCGCGCAATATCAGCAGCGTCACCCTTCTTCAAGCCATTTGTGGCACCGGAGACAAAGAGGGAGTACGTCGACGGGTCCAAGTCGCACGGCTGCCCAGCGAAAGTGGCCCATAGCGAGACACGTTCCATCTGGCCTGACATGGTAGATCTACCACCAGACATAATGCTTTCGATTGGGACTGGCAGAATCGAGGGAGAGCAGCCAAGATTAAGTGCATCCGATAATCTGGAAAGACCTTCGTCTCGATCATCAAGGTCCATCGCGAGTACAGAAGTGTCGTCTGTCACAGGGCCCCGCCGGTCGAACCTGAGCAAGAGCGCCACCATGCCTATCGCTAGCGGACAGATCCTCCGATCAGGTCGGGGCGGCGTGGGCAACTACAAGCGTGTTGACAGTGCACCGATGAGTGCATCTGACAGCGCCAGCCTCGTGCAGACTGGAATATTTGTGCGAGACCCCAAGACCCCGCTCCTGCTCTCCTTTGCACCGAGACAACCCACACAGGGAAAGGCGCAGGGGCAAGGGCAAGACCCAGCACCAAGCAAAGGTGACGGATCGTATGACCACAGGAAGTGCGACCAGGCGTGGGATGAGTTCGTGACCGGGCGGAAAGAGGGCCATGATAGTTGGTACAGCCGTATCAGTCCCGAACTGCTGGCCTCGCAGATACCCAGGTTCGAGGACGCGCAGAGGATGGAAGAGCTAGAGCGGGATGTCGAAAGAGCACTTCAGCAGGAGGAGATGCTGGGCAGCATAACGCTGGTCGCGCATCGATTGGTGGCAAGCACTTTTTTCTTCGAGACGGAGACTTGTTCAGTGAGGCAGAGCGAGTCGGGATATGCTTGTACTGGTCAGTATTCACCCGGCCTGGGCTCGACATATGAGCCGGAGCAAGGTATGTGCTGCCCATCGCTGACTGCACAATAGGATCTATATTCTGCCGATTCCGCCAGTCCTCTTCGGAGCTCATGGCACTTGGGTCATTCCTGCGATCATGCTGCACGGGCGACTTCAGGCCTTACTTCTTCGTCGAAGACGACATCGACAGCGGCACGAGGCAAAGGCGGCAGATCATCCTGTCGGAGGCCTTCATCCTCGACATGGAGACGGCGGGGTGTTTTGAAATAGAACCATTGACCATCACCACGGCGGCCGACAAGCAGGACACACCGACGAGGATCTCGCTGTCGCTGCAGATGGCGCCGTACTCATCCGGGGCAACGACTACGGCCACGGCACTGCCCATCTCAGGCTTCCCAAGGAGGCTCGTCAGCGAGGAAGGTGGGAACAAAGCGGCCAAGGCGGAGATTACAGTACCAAGCACCAGTGTAGGCCCGTCTTCTGTTCTGTTGGGTGAACAACGAGGCGGAGGTGAAGCGTCGACCGACGCGGTGTCAGCAATGTCGACATCCCCAAGCCCTCTGTCTGCAGACAGTGTCAGCCCGGTGACGACGTACACCATCGCCTCACGGAGCTCCACGGGCAGCACGTCTTTTGGCGGTGTTGGGTTCGAGAAGCCGCGGAGACACGAGGAGGGTCTGATCGCAGAGCTACCTGACCACGGCAGCCAGGCAGCTGAGTTGCCCTCGAATTGAGGGCAATTCTTGTGCGGAGTGTTGGAACAGCTGGTGCTGGTAAGCGTTCATCTCTGTCTTTCCAGTTAGTCGGGTGAATGGATGGCTGGGCTTGTCTGTGTATGAAATCAGAAGTAATTCTTGGTGTTTGCAAAAAGCGGGAAGTTGATAGATCGCTGTATCCTGTATCCGACCCTTTATCCGACCCTGTGCCTGCGCCTATCTCGAGATGACCATGCACTCTATATCCTCAACTCTAATGCTCGTGTCTGAACAAAGTCTTTTTCCCTGACAGTGACCAAAGTTCCCCCTAGAAGTACTTCTGCTCCTTCATAAACTCCATCCCCTGCGCAAAGTGCAACAGCTTCGCAGCAACGACGTGCCTCTCCCTGCCCGCGTATTCGACAAGCCGCTTGTACAGGTCCGCGAGCGGGACCACGACGCGCGTGATGTGCTCGCCGTCCTCGAGCCGCTGCTCGGGCATCTCCTCCCCCTCGGGCAGCTGTACCTCGACCATGACGAGCTGCATGTTGGCGTTGGTCATGCCCGGGTCCGCCGCCTGCGGGGGGCTCACGCTCAGCACCTTTGAGACCTCGTACCCCGTCTCCTCGCGGAACTCGCGCACCGCCGCCGTCTCGGCGTCCTCGCCGCCGTCGATCAGCCCCGCGGGCCACTCGACCGTGTATGCGTCCAGCGGCGGGCGGTACTGGATCACCAGCAGCGTGGAGGCGGGCGTCGTTGCTTTCTTGGAGGGCGGCGGCAGTAGGATGTTGCCCATGGCCACGGCGTCGACGCCGGCCTTCTCGGAGCGCGTCTTGCGCGTCGCTACCTCCCACGTGCGCGGCTTGCCCGTCTGGTCGGTGTAGGAGATCTTCTTGAGGGTGATCCACTTGGCTTCTGTGAGGGGCAGGTCGTCGACCGAGGTTATGACGGGCTCTTGGGTCTTGGTAGTCATCGTGAAGGGGCGCGAGGAGGGCGGCGGTTGGGCGGAGACGGTGTTGTTGAGGTGGTGGAGGCGTCTGGTTGCGGTAGACGCGAGGGAGGAGGGACGAAGACGGAGGGGCATCAATGGGATGCAAGCAGCTTGCTTAATGGCCTGCCGGTGTGTGGCTTGCAAAACCTGCCGTTGGTTCAATTGAGATTTGTGGTGGGTTTTGGGCAGGTTCAACTGATCGGAAGGGAAAGTCAGGTTGGAGTGGTGATGCCTGATGATGCGATGCACCCGTTTGAAAATGATTTGGTGACGGGGTCAAGACGGCGAAAACGGTTATCGTGATTGTAACGGTGACGTTGACGGTGACAACAATTGCTGGAGCTACCCCGCCAACCCCGCCATCGTGAAGCCCAGGCCCTTCCTTATCTCCATCGGCTCGAGCTTCAAACAGCTCTGCCACAGCCTGAATTTGCCATGTATGTGCCGTGATAAAGCTTCCAGCATGTCGGTAAGTTCAAGCTGATACGCAATCATAGACTGTTGGATTGCATGACAACTTCACAGATTTATCATGTAGATAGCACCAATTGAACCGTAGGCATCATACCGGCACCTGGGAACAGTCTCCGACCCTGCATCGCCAGTCATGAGCTCCATTCCCATCGCTTCAGCTCTCACACAGCACAGGGAGACAATTGGATTTAACAACTTTTTTTGCATTTGTCATGTCATGTCGCATCAACTCATCCACACTTTTCTGCCGCCCTTTCCTAGTACCCTAACTATTTATACAGGAAAACAAAACTTGCGTCTCATGCAACATGCACGCGTTTACCGGCAGGTGTAGCCACCGTCGATAACGAGGTCGGCACCGGTGGTGTACGTGCTGGCATCCGAAACAAGGTAGACGTAGGCGCCCTTGAGCTCCTTGGCAAGGCCGTCGCGGCCCATGGGGATCATGTCGTGCCACAGCTTCTGGACCTTCTTGTCGACAAAGTCGCTCAGGCCGGTGTCGATGTAACCAGGGGAGATGGCGTTGACGCGGGCAAAGTCGCGCCACTCGTTGGCCAGCGACTTGGCCATGTGGATGCAGCCGGCCTTGGCCACGTTGTACGAGGTCTGCTCCTGGGGGAAGTTGGCGATGTGGCCCGACATGGAGGCGGTGATGACCAGCGAGCCGTGGCCCTGCTTCTTGAAGACGGCGCCGATGGCCTTGGCGCAGTAGGCCGTGCCGTTGAGGTCGGTGTTGATGACGCGGTCCCACTCCTCCTTGGACCCGTCGATGATGCCGCTGTTGGCCGTGGCACCGGCGCTGTAGGAGGATGAAGTGTTAGCTGGTGCTCTGGAACGGTCTTAGAAAATCAGAGAGCAAACGGGCGCAACATACTTGGCGATAAAGGCATCAATCTTGCCAAAGTCCTTCAGGACCTGCTGCACCAGGTCCTCGCACTGCTGGTACTCGCCCACGTTGCACTTGTAGGCCTTGACCTTGGTGCCGTACTCCTTGGTGAGCTCCTCGACGTTCTTCTCGGCGCCCTCCTTTCGCGAGGCGTATGTGATGGCCACGTCGGCGCCCATCTCGGCACATCCTCGTGCGGCTTCGATGCCCATGCCCTTGGGGCCCGAGGCGCCAGTGACGACGACGACCTTCCCCTTGAGGGAGAAGAGGTCCTTCAGGCTGGAGGCGGCGGCGGCTTGCTGAGGCATTTTGGCGGGTGTGGTGGTGTGGAAGAAAGATGTGGGTGTTCTCGGTTGTGGTGGTACTTGTCTTGAGGTATGGGCAAGTGGTATGGGTATCTTGGATATGGGATTGTTGAGGTGTTGTGAGAAGAGTAAGAGCCTGCGAGACATGGGAAACAGAAAGGATGGGTGTCCAGCTCTAATATACATGAGAGCAGACTCCAATTGCTGGCAATTTTCCAAGCTGCCGAGCAGGAGAGGACCTTGATGGGAATCGCCCAATTCTCGCTCACCTCGCCCTACCCCGTCCTGTTGCCAGCCAGCTAGCTAGCCACTTTGCCTGTCCCGGTCGGTTCCTGGGAGCCATCCATCCATCCTCCCTTTGGTACTCCGGGGGCTAGTGACATCATTGATGTATGGACCTGACTGAAGCCCACCGGGCGGTCCACAACAGCTTCAAGCGCCGGTCCTCTGCTCCACTAGGAATGGAGATTTGACTTCATAACGGAGCTAAAATGGCCCCAGCTCTGACGTATCCGCGTCTACTGCCGAGCTCTGCTCTTGTGGTGGCACAATGGCTACCAAGACAGAAAATTACTGTTCACTGACCAATATTTGGGAAGGGAAAATGGAAAAAAATGTCTTCATCAGGACAACATTAAATCGGTGAGGGAGCGTGTAGTGCGCGTGTGTGGTAAGTAGCGGATATCCCGCACTTCCGCCACAGCCTGCACTGCAACCGTCAGCGTCCAATCCGAACTGTAGCAGGGCAAACTGGCCCGCGTTACACCCGAAAATGACGGTTAGTCGCTCCGACAAGTTGCGTGAAATGTGAGAAATGGAATGAAAGCAGTATTCCGAGCCAGGAGTTCACATGGCTTTTTCGAGTAATTTTTCTTTTGTTATATATCGCAAGTCACAACTACCTAGGTACTTTGAAATTGGCCCAAAATAGATATAAAGACTAACCAGACAGGTCAGATACTTCCCGTGCTGTAACCACCAAGGAGCTAGATGGAGGAGGGTCTCCAAGTCCTCATACCTTCCATTCTGAAAATCAAGGAGAGCAGACTCCTCTTTGCACCACCATCATCTCGAGAAATGCATATTTCCAAGCACAAGGCAGCATAGTAGCACAGCAGCCGGCCGGCGAGGCAAGCAAGCTTGTACACCACATGCTGCATGTGATCGCATCTGGGATGGACAAGCAGGAGGAGGAGCTGGGCAGAGGTGGGGGTGGGGTGTTCTCGTGGGGCTGGCGGGGCTGGGGGAGCTTCCCCCTGGCAGTGTCTGGCTGTGCCTGAGCCCAGTGGACGGCCGGGACCAAGAGCCTCTGCCGATCTGGGACAGCAACACCGATTCCCATTTCCGGCGAGCATTATCGCAGGTGAGGGTCCTCGTGGTCATTGGCCCCCGCAGCAGGCTACGACAGAGGCACCATAGTCAATCTAGGCCATGGGTATTCCACAGCATTGCTGTAGTGACAAGCCCCACAACGCCGGCTCATGACAGCTTTCCATACGATTGAGGGGCAGGGCACCATTTCCGGCTGCCCAAGACCTGCGCTGAGTGAGCACCCTCAGAACCCCCAAGCCTGCTGCCACAGCCCAGCCCAGCCCAGCTGTCAGCCCAGAGCCATTTATCAAGCTCCGAGCTATTCCGGTCTTCCCGGACCTGCCACGCCGTTTGTCGGCTCGGTGGCTCGGCAGTGCACGGCCCAAGGACATGAGATCCAACGGAAACGTCACTCTTGGTCACGCTAGCTCTTCCCAATGCCAAAATCTTTGGTCTAACTGCATCCGTATACTAAACGGATACATACGTACAGAGGCGACATAGCTAAAATCTCTTCAACTGCTACTATTACCTCAACATCAAGGCCAGCTCCCAAACTGCTCTCAACATCTCCTGTCCCACCATGATTCACGTCAACACGGAGTCAACCATTGATGTGGGGCAGAGCCGTGAAAGTGACAGTGACGTCAGACGGGATACCATTATGATATCACTCTGATATCCCGTCGCGGTGGATAGAACGGAATTCAATCGAAACTTCATGAATTCACTAGTGATGTTAACTTTTTGTTCTCGCACCAAATATGTTTTCTTGTGGTCTGGATCCTGATTGACCATGCACAAATGGACGATTCCAATCAAGTGTGACCAAATATGATCATGGCCATTGTGACTGTCTCTTTGATTAAATGGAGTCAGGAGTCAGCCTACTGCTCTGACTGCTAGAATGTGATCTAACAGTCCACGGCTACAGAGAGTGCGAGCCAGGCGGCAACGGCACGCATGGCAGGACAACTTCGTAGGTAAAAAAGAAAAAGGTTTGGACTGAGCTTACAACTTGACCACAAGCAATGATGGAGAGGCATTGATAGATCGTGTGCCACTCTCGTCATGAAAACTAAAAAATATGTAATCTCAACAGATACAGTGCTCTCAGGGATGGCTTGTCACTCAATCAATGACGAGCGGTACATAAGTGCGGCCAGTTATTTCTAGACTGCTGAGTCACAGGACCATCGGTACCGAAACCACTTCTACCACTTGGGTACGAGAACGCTGTCCATCTTCGGCAACACGTAAGTGCTTCTAATGGGTAAAAGGAAAGGTATAGATATCTTGTATCGGCACACACTCTACCCAAGAAGCGGGCGCAGAAAAGCAGGAATTCTCGCCTTCGGGTCTGGTGGTGGTAGATCGGTGTCAAAGGCTTCGTGCGTTTCCTCGCACCTTATTACATGCAGGCCCCTGAGGGTCGAGGCCACGGCTCCAGCCTCGTCCTTCAGGTCAACGTCAACGCAGGCAATTTGATCTCCAAGTGTCGCGCTCCGCCTGGTGGCGTGTACTGTCCAGCTCCCACACGTCTTCTCCTCGCCACTCCACACTTTGAATTCTTCGACCTCGATCACCTTGAGTCCAACCGTACTGCCCGGCTTGGAATCGCCGCCACCGCCGCCAGTGTTCTTGTCCGATGTAGCGGACGCCAAGGCATGCTGGAGACACCCATATATAGTTAATGGGTGCAGCTGGTACGGGTCGGAATCCTCGCGCGTAATTCTGTCCAGGGCCGTCGTGCGACTGGACTTCTTCGCAGAGGCATCCAGATCGGGACCACTGTTTTCTGTAGTCGACCCATTGCGAGCCGGGTGGGTGCTGACAACAGCTGTCCCCTCGCAGTGAGTCGTCCAACGGCCATTTCGTACAGACTCGATCCCTACCAGATATGTCTGCTCCTGGGCACCCCGGCTGGGTAGTGACTGGATGCAAGTTTGAAGCTCGAGGATCTCGTCCGTCTTGATGGACGGAAGGTTGTTTTGGAAGACGAATCCGCGCAGCGAGAAATCGTGCGGGCGACGGGACTCGAATGCCTGTGTGAGTGCCTCAATCGCAAGAGACAAGCACAATGCCGCTGATAGGGTTGCAGTGGGCTATTCGGCTGGTCAGCTTCTTCACATTCATTCTACTTGACATGGGACATTTGCCCACCCTAGATCCGTATAGCCAGCTCACGTTGTCCTGCACAAACGGGTTCTTCCAGATCATCGAACGGGGAGAAAGGCCGTGGACTCGTCTGCCCAGCAACTCGTGGTACGGAACTCCGCATAGCCGCTCTTCGCGCATAGCATGTGACTCAATCATCAAAGACCTGCTATGGTCCCATTGGTATGGCGGTAGGTCAACGAGCAGCATGGGCTTCCAATCAACATCGTGGATAGCATTGGCCGCTTCAAGATCCACAGCGTAGCCGAGGGTGTACAAGGCACCGGCGGCTGCAAGAGTCTCTGAGAAATTGACTGCCTTGCTACGATGCTCCAAGAGAGTGCCGATCATCTTGGGCAGCGTGTTCACTTCCTCGGGTAAACACTCTGATCGGCCAATTTCGACAACGGCGTTGAGTTTGATGTTTTCCAAGGCCTTGGGGCCAAAGTCTTGGTGTCCATTAATTGTCCTGCCGGTGGCGGTTTGGGACAAACCAACACGTAGGGCCTCATCAGAAACCAACGAGGCCACTGCGGTGCACGGTCGGCGCCATGCGAGATCTTCCTCGTTCAACTCCTTGATCTTGGCGTGGGGGTCATGGCCGCTTTCTGTGCAGGAGAGCAACAGAAGTACTTCCGGGGCCGAGAGATGTCCGGAGGAATATGCTGCCAGAAGCTCGGCTCCGGAATGAGCGAGTGATGCTGTTGGGTATACATTCCACTCTGCAAGGATATCAACGAGTGCGATCTGCACGGCAGCACCCGCCAGATATGGCATCAAGTCCCTGCCAACACTAGTGGGGTCCATCTCAGGATTTCGAATGGCCTCTTCGAAGCCTGTACTGTTACCGAAACGTGCGAATACTTGATCAAGCCTCCTTATTGTCCGCAGGAATGTCGGAGAATGCTTCAGCCAGTCGGAAACATCAGACCTCAACATGCTCCTTGGATCAGCAAACATGAAGGCCACGGCCGGTTGCCTGCCGTCTTCAAGAGCCGTGCCAAATGTCATTGCGGATGGGGCCCATTCTTCTGTCTTGGAACACTCGGACAGGACTGCAAACGATCGTTCTTTGAATTTGGTGCGTCGCACATTGAGTGTGTATGCCAAGTCGGCCATGTAATACTTGTCGGCGAGGCCTTGGTGCTTCACAATGTTCTTGCACAATGCATTCCGAGTATGGGCTGAATGGGTTATGAGAAGAGGCCGCCCGACCGAGTGGTCATAGCCGGCGTGGTCTCGAGTCTTGCCTTGTTGGTAGCCGGGATGCAGAGAATCCAGCGCTTCGACGAGAATGTGACCATTTGTGCCGGACCAGCCCCATGACGAAATTCCCACACGCCGAGTAGCATAGCTCTCGGGCCATGGTATTGTCTCGGTTTGCACCTTGATGTTGAGCCCATCTGCGTCGACTTTGGAATGGTAATTTTTGAAATTTGGCAGGCCCGGGATCACTCCCGCCTCGGTCATCATAGCAGCCTTGATCAATGAAAACACGCCGCTTCCTGCTTCTTGATGACCAAAATTCCCCTTCAGTGACCCGATCAAAACAGGGTTTTCTTTGCTTCTGGTTCCCCTCATCGCCGAACCAATACCAACTTGCTCTGAGACGTCGGCGAAGGCCAGCCCGATCCCTTGGGGTTCAACATAGGCGGTCTCATTGGGATCCAGGCCTGCCTTCTTGTAGATCTCGCTCACCATTCTCTCTATGCTGACCCTGTTGGGGGTGAACATGGGCAGGCCCGGCTGTGAGCCGTTCGAGTTGACGTGCGCACATCTGATGACCCCACGAATGGGGTCTCGGTCCCGAATGGCGTCGGAGAGCCTCTTGACGTATATTGCTCCAACACCTTCAGACCGGAGGTAGCCTCTGGCGTTGGAATCAAAAGGAAGAGGGGTGGAGTCTGGTGAGAGCACCCCATACTTGGAGATGCTGATTGACTGCTCGGGGCTCTGGAGCAGATTGACGCCGCCGATTATGGCGGCGTCACAGTCGCCGGCACGCAGGGCAAGGCAGGCGGTGTCTGTGGCGAAAAAGACGCTCGTGCAGCCGGTGTTGATTGTAAAGACCGGGCCCTTGAGATCGTACCAGAAGGATATCCTTGAGCTAACCAAGCCCGGGTCAATGCTCATGGTGGCATGGGCATGGCGATCGTATTCGTGTCGGCAGGACTTTACGACTGCATCCAGGTTGAAGTTCCCAACGTAGACGCCAGTCCTACTGCCGGCGATTGCGTCCTTGGTGATTCCAGCAGACTCCAGACACTCGTATACCAGCTCCAGCATTCTGCGGTGTTGAGGGTCGGTCTGCAATGCTTCATCTTCTTCCATTCCAAAGAACTCGGGGTCGAAATGCTCAGGTGGCGTGTCTATGAATCCGCCACCCGGGGACGTAATGCTTGACGGACGCGTGAAGGCCCCCGGGTGGAGATATGCATCAATGTTGAAGCGGCTCTCCGGGACGCGTGCGGCCGTCTTGAGCTCTTTGTTGACCATGACATCCCACATAGAAGACGGAGAGTTAACACCCTCTCCCAGGCGGCATGCTTCTCTAATGTCAGCAAGGAGCGTGTTCCCGGGGAGTGGCGGGGGAAGGTCATACCCATTCCCACGATGGCAACAGGCTCCAAATCGCCATCGTAATAGCCGCTGTCCCGCCTGGATGGCGACATTTTCATGTATACTGATTATGAGGTCTCAAAGGCAATACGATGCTGGGAGTTTAGACGAGAAGTGAGTAAGACACGAAAGCTGGGCCGAAAGATTTGGACCTGATTACCTAGGGAGGCTGAAGATCCCTCGGTTAGCCAGCTGAGTGCCGACTCTCAGGGGTATAGATAAAGTTCACAAGAAGCCTGGAAATGTTCTCGCCGCCCAGTCCACTAACTGCCGACTTTCAAGGGGTCGGAAAAGTTCACGAGAAGCTCGAGTCTCAGCCGCGGCTGGGGCATGGTTGTTGTGCAGGGCTTGGCCCGTTCGTGCATCGGAAAAGTGAAGCCGTGTGTATCATGGTCTTCAGCTACTGCAACGTGATTAAAGCTGCCTAGTGCGTAGTGACTATGCTGAACTTAAAAAGTGTATCCCCTGCGTTTCCTAATCATGGGGCCAATTCAGGGATGTATGCAGCCGAGTCATATCGTGGCGAGCTGAAGCAGGGTAGCAGCTGGATGACGCACGGAACTGGACCCTGCGAGGTATTACATTGTCCGAAGCATTGTGCCCTCGTAAGGAGACATCATAAATGTAATCAGAGCCGGACGGTCCTATAAATTTCAGGATAGTAATGGAACTAAGTCACCCGGTGGCGGGTAATATCCTTGCTATTTCTGTGTCGGTTGCCCTGCTTCCTGCTGGGTGCTGGCGTGTTTGCGAAACACCGATCGCCGTACTTTGTTTCTATGAATGGATCGCGATTGAGTTCCTTAGTTGACACGGCTGGTCGATCTAGGTTTGTATTGACTCGCAACCGTTATCTTGTCATGAGCACATAGGGGGCTGTAGGATTGGGCAGAGTGGATTAATGAATATACTAGACTGACGACTGAGCTAGGAAGCCAAGAATAAGTTAACAGTTGTTTAATAGCAATATATAGTTCACTAGCATATCTATAACGCTTATGACTGCCTAATAGGGATATAAATGCATATTGAAAATATTTAAAATGCATATTATACTATTTAAAGACTTAGGATTATTTAATAACATTATTTTCTTTAAAAGTATCTACTTATTTTTAAAATTTATTTTTAATAATTATATAAAAGAGTTTCAGTTTATAATGATAGAATTTAATAAGTTATTTAGTAGCTATATTAAACTTTGTTAGTAAAAGTTATATTGGTAGTAACCTAAATATATATGTGAATGGTGGGGTGTTAACTTCCGTTTTGAACTATTTGTTACGATTTCATATATGCTTGTGACGTATCTGGTCGATGCGGAACCAGCCTACAATGTACCAGTAGTAGGGCTACATACCCAGGTATCTATGCTTGGTATCATCGTACCTGGGTCAGTATCGGCTTGTTATGCGTTGCCACAACACTGAGTACTGCACAATGACTCTTGGTACCACAACCAAATCTGTGCCACTTCAAACTCCTCACGCCATCTATCAGAGCAAGATCAGTAGAACTACACACATCCTCATTGCTACTTCCATTATTGAACATCCTTTCGAAATGGATGAACTCGACGTCCATATGGCCCCGCTGCTCAGGGGATGCCTCCCATTCCAACCCAAGGCCCATATCGCGATCATAGGCGCAGGACCTCGAGGAACCAGCGTCCTAGAACGTCTCTGCTCATCCGCATTTGAGTTTTTCTCGCCAGGGACGCACCTGACTATCCATGTCATAGACCCGTCATCTCCGGGCCCCGGAAGTGTTTGGCGCACTGCTCAGTCACCGCACCTCTGGATGAACACTGTGGCTTCCCAAGCCACCATGTTCACTGACGAGACTGTTGTCTGCCGTGGACCAATACGGCCGGGGCCAAGCTTTTATGAATGGTCATTGAAGTACGGGCTTCCCTTAGGCCCAGATGATTACCCGACCCGTGCGCAGTTCGGCGAATATCTGCAGTGGGTTTTCAACAAGACGGTGGAAGACGCCCCATCCAATGTGGAGGTACGGATACACAGGGCCAAAGCTATCCGTGTCGACTCGCATGATTACCACCGGCAAAGTGTTGTTCTGTCCAACGGGCAAGTCATTCGTGAACTTGGGGCGGTCGTTTTAGCCCAGGGACATCTGCCCCTTGTGCCTGATCCGGAACAACGGCTCATTACGGCCTACGCTGACAGGCACGGCTTGCGGTACTTCCCTCCAGCCAATCCAGCGGACGTCAACTTCTCTTGCATTACTCCTGGGGAACCAGTTGCGCTTCGCGGCTTGGGCCTCTGCTTCTTCGATTACATTACCCTGCTAACCACGGGCCGTGGTGGGCGTTTCGTGCCTACATCCGGCGGACTTCGTTATATCTCTTCGGGAAAGGAGCCTCGACTATATGCAGGATCCCGACGCGGCATCCCATACCATGCACGTGGAGACAATGAGAAAGGAGCATATGGCCGCCATGAGCCTGTCGTTCTCACGGAAGAAGTCATTCGAGGTTTTCGCCGTCGCGCGAGATCAGGACACCCACCAGATTTTCTGAAAGAAGTCTGGCCCCTCGTCAATAAGGAAATCGGAACAGTCTACTACGCGGCGATATTGAGGCAGCGATGTTTGGATTCTCCCGACTTTCAACATGAATTTCTCAGCGCTTTCAGTAATACCCCTCAGGAAGCCGAGCTCCTTGACAAGTATGGAATTCCCGAATCAGAGCGTCTATCTTGGAGCCGCATTGCAAGACCTTTTGACGGACTGAGAATCGCCGAGCCCAGTGCTTGGCGGAGCTGGTTGCTTGATTATCTGCGGCAAGACGTAAAAGAGGCTGCGTCCGGCAATGTCAACGGACCTTTGAAAGCAGCTCTGGACGTTATGCGTGACATACGCAAAGAGATACGGATGATAGTCGATCACAAGGGGCTGCTGGGGAGCTCTCGACATGAGCACCTAGACGGCTGGTACACTCCTTTCAACGCGTTTCTATCTATTGGCCCACCTCGGCGGCGCATTGAGGAGATGATCGCCCTGATAGAGGCTGGCGTGTTGGAACTTCTGGGACCGCGCTTGGAAATCAAACCCGACGGAGAAGCATGGCTCGCACGCTCAGCTGAGATACCGCTCTCGGCGGTACGAGTGACCACGCTCATAGAAGCGCGTTTGCCAGAAATAAGCCTTCGACGAACTGACGACAAGCTACTTGCGAATCTACTAAAGACGGGCCAGTCTCGCCCGCACACTGTAGATGGTTACGAAACTGGGGGGCTGGATGTGACTGAGAGCCCATTTCGAGTAGTCGATAGCAAAGGCCGCGCACATCGAAGCTTGTACGCTATTGGTGTCCCGACAGAGGGAGCACACTGGGTGACCACAGCCGTGGCGAGGCCCGGGGTCAAATCGGTTACGCTGGCAGAGATCGATGAAGTTGCACGAACCGTGCTGCACGATGCATCCAGGCGACAAAGTTTTGAGCTAGCTCAGGAAAACACGAAGAAGGAGTCCGGACTCTGTCAGAGAGCCTTGAGGCTAGTCAATGGAGTCCACCTATCCGATCAGGTGGCATCACGAGAGAAACGGTTCTGTTAGACAGCCCCCCAGCATAGTCAAAACAAGTACACTTTGATTCAGTTGCTCACAATCATTCGCATTGTATACCGCCTCTCTATCATCTTGCCTACAGCCCGCAAACTAGCCCTTCCTGTTCTGACGAAAGTGGACAAAAGCTTATCAACAGCTGACGTCGTCCATGGCTTGACCGCCGAAGATGTCCCCAGTCCTACATCATAGGTAGCGCGCGCCCCCAAAGTCGCAAAATACTTGCCGAGGTTGCGCCCGGACCTATTCGAGTCAGAGAAGTTTAAGCTTTGAGTTCGAGACTAGCTGGGGTGGGCGAGTAATTCTTGAAGCCGGGGTTGAGGTTGTCTTCGGAAGCAAACAAGGGCATGAGGATGCATTGGACATCAACATGTGCCCGGGGTCATGAATGGAAACACGCTAGCCGCGGCAATCCATCACCCATAGTTAATCCACAAGTACCTATGCCGCAATTGAAAACTAGATTCAGGTAAAGATAGTCAGTCCTCCAGCCACTCATTTCGAAGACGCAGGTAGATCAGCAGCAATAGATGTTTCACACTGCCAGTGGCCATCACTCATTGACTATCGACTGAACTCCCAACCGGGCAAGCCCTCGACCTCTTTAACTCGCCATTAGATACTGGAGTTTGGGATCTGAAAATTCACAATGTGCTTCCCACAGGATCAAGTCCATCGCCAATCGTTGGAGGACCCAGAGTCGTTTTGGGCCAAGCAAGCAGAGCATGTCTACTGGCACCGAAAACCAACCTCAGTCCTCCAGAAGTCAACTAAGACCTTGAAGAGTGGGGTGGAGCATCCGTACTGGACCTGGTTCGACGGAGGCAAGATCTCAACATGCTATAATTGTGTTGATCGGCACGTCCTTGCAGGAAATGGTGACTGCCCCGCCATTTTCTATGATAGTCCCGTCACGAAGACAAAACAGATCATCACTTACGGCCAATTGCTTCATGAAGTGGAGACCTTTGCGGCCGTTTTAAGAGACGAGGGTGTGAAAAAGGGCGATGTGGTGCTGGTATACAGTGAGTTGCCACCCTCTTCAAATCAGAACGACCGGCTCATTTCTCAAAGTGCCCATGGTACCTGCGGCTTTGATAGGTATCCTAGCGACCATTCGACTCGGGGGTATTCATACAGTAGTATTTGGTGGCTTTGCAGCAAACGCTTTAGCCCAACGAATTGCGGCTGCAAAGCCTGTCATCATCCTCACTGCTTCTTGTGGCATCAAAGGGACGAAACCCCCTATAGGTTACAGACCTTTCATTAAAGAAGCCATTGAGATATCGGGCCACAGACCTAAGCGGGTTTTGGTATGGCAAAGGGAACAATTGAGCTGGCCGCTCGATGAGACTGGTGGCGATCGGGACTGGTTCGAGTTGGCTCGCAAAGCTCGAGCGACTGGCATCAAGGCCGATTGTGTGCCTGTGGACTCAAATGACGCAGTCTACATCATATATACCAGCGGCACTACGGGATCGCCAAAGGGAGTCGTCCGAGATGCCGGAGGACATGCTGTTGGTCTGCAATTCTCGATACGTTATACCTTTGGTATCCACGGGCCGGGGGACGTAATGTTCGCAGCTAGGTTGGTTCAGTTGAAATGTAGATATTAAAGCCTCCACTAACTCGTGACAAGTGACATTGGGTGGATTGTCGGGCATTCGTACATCATCTACGGACCGCTTCTCACTGGAGCGGCAACAGTTCTATACGAGGGTATGTGACTCTCTCTAATATTCTCTCAGGACATACTAACAGACATCTCTGAATAGGAAAACCAGTTGGAACACCAGACAGCTCGAGTGTGTGGCGTATCATCCAGGTGAGCCGACTCCTGTGACCTGATGGCCTAACAATTTGTCCTCTTCGGAATAGTATGGAGAATTAACTGTCACTAGGATTACAAAGTCAATAGCATCTTTCTTGCACCAAGTAAGCATTGTATCATGGAATCCCGTGCCCCCAACTGACGCTTTGAAGCTGCTTTGAGAGCCATCAAAGGAGACGATCCGGAGAATCGACACTTGAGAAGAATTGGTAGCGCAGGCGGCCTGAAGTCTCTGAGATCACTCTTTCTAGGGGGTGAAAGATCAGAGGTGTCCCTCGTTACGGAGTACCAGCAGTTTCTACGACAATATGGATCCCCGGGAGCTGTGATCAACGACAACTGGTGGTCAAGTGAAACAGGGTCCCCTATCTCCGCGATCAGTCTCTCACCAGAAGCAGCAAATAGCAGCAAAAACTCTGTTCGGGACCATCTGCCGCTGGTAAATGTCAAACCTGGAAATGCCGGGAAATTGATGCCAGGATTTGACATCAGAGTGGTAGACGACCAAGGGCAGCAACTTGGAAAGGGTGTGGTAGGCAATATCGTCTTGTCGATTCCCCTACCACCAGCTGGCTTCCGAAATCTTTGGGGTGATGAAGAGAGGTTCTATAAGGGATACCTCAAACGATTCGGCAAATGGATGGATACAGGAGATACCGGCATCATCCACGAAGATGGTTATGTCAGCGTACTGAGCAGAAGCGATGACGTGATCAACACTGCGGGCCATCGCTTGTCAACCAGTATGTATGCCCCGTTGTCATATTGATTAATCTCCGCTCACAAACCCTTACAGGCATTATTGAACAAGCGATTACGAGTCACCCACTTGTTGCAGAGGCAAGCGTTGTGGGAATACCAGATGCCCTCAAGGGTCAGCTCCCGTTTGCCTTTGTCACCCTGTCAACCCCAGATCACCCTCCCTCTGCCATACCAGATCAAAGGATCATCAATAGCATTCAAAAGCGAGTCCGCGAACAAGTAGGTGGCATTGCGACGCTTGGTGGTATAATTCAAGGGAAGGGAATCATACCTAAAACTCGATCGGGGAAGATACTGAGAAGGGTCCTCAAAGAGTTGATAGAGAACGCAGTCCACGAGGAGTTTGAGAAAGACATTGTGTGGCCTGCGATGATTGAGGATGTCTCCACGGTTGAAGCTGCCAGAAGCCAAATCGCGGAATATTTCAAGACGAAGGGATCCAGGCACAAAGCGATCGAGAATCGACCCAGGTTATAACCTACTGGGAAGATATCTACATCGCCACTATTTTGGGATAGACCAGTCAGCTTCTAACTTGGTATTTACAGCTGCTCCGTAGATTTGCAGAGTAGTCTCCAATTATTTCTCCGGGGGAATACCACTTTTAACCCTGGTTCCGCAAAGGAAAGTGAGCTTGCTGAAACGAAGATCATAAACCTAAAGAGACATTCGTGTATTCAGTCTTGATAACTGCAGAGAGTACCCAAACCGCTAGCGTGCCAGGTGGCAATAGTTTGCAAGGCGGAATGTCTGCATGTGGGAAGAAGGCATATGTTTGGTCTCAGCTTGCCAGATGGAGACAAGCAGTAATGATGAGGTTTCGCAAGTGGCATTCAAGATGACTCATATGCCACACTTATACAAAAACGATCCAAACTCAATCATATAATTGCATATGCAACTAACAAGTCTCGTTCACTATAAATGTGAGAACACCCTCTTCTGCTCCATACTTGACAGGAGTCCATCGTTCAAACAGAAATGACCAGGTTTACATTTGATGGATATTATGTCAAGTGGTTTGGAGAGCATCTATCTAGTGGAGTGGGATATCATTTTTAAAAGACATGTCGTTCTCTTTTATGCTGGGTGATGATATTTTCGGACTAGAAGAATTTGTGATCAGTTCAACTTGCCTTTTCATTCCAACAACGATGTCTAAGCCAAGCCAACAAAAAGTATCAAGAGATCTCCGGTCGAATCGCACAGTTTCGATGCTTTCTGTCTAGAAAACTCCCGTTATTGAACAGACAGATGTGTGAATCAGTGCCGTAAGTTCTGTCTGTGCACATGGCAGCCATTCGGACACATTCGTTAAATGCTTCTATTTCATCAGTAATTTGGTACGGCAGAGACACCATCTGAGTTTGGATTGCAAAAATCTAACTGTGCCATTCTTTATCCTATAATATTTACATACCTGACGAGACGGTGATGTGACGCTAAAAGAGGCCGGTAAGAGCTAGGGAGTCTTAGACCAACACTCACTCACCTTAGCGTTGAATGAGCCCCATGAAATTGCGGATTATTCAAAACCTCATTCACATACAAAAGGGAGGTGGTCGGCATTTATACCAGCCAAGCCGCGTCATGATTGCACGTTGAAATTCCCTGAGGCTCGACATTCTGCAATGTACCCACCATATTCACCAGCAGCCTCCATGCCTACTGCTGGAATTGAAGAAGTGAATCCCGAAGACTTAGCTAGTCCTTGGACCGAATAGACTATACTCATGTTTATCTACTCGCAGAATTTCACTTCGGCCATTTCACATCAAGTTGCCTATCACCCACACGGAGCGCCAGAATAGTGATACGAATGACTGTTCACTCTACACTGGACATCTATTTCACTCTTGACGGGTCCAATCTAGTTTATATAAGAAGAAATGCCTCCCATCATAGATTGAAACTCTTGAAGTCTATGCAACAAATCCGATCACGAGCAAAGAGTTGATGAACAGCACCAACACATCAGCCACACAGCCCTCACCCATCTGACAATACCCATATATAAATCATCATGACCCATCGACAGTCCGAGGTGGACGAACTTGCGGCCACCAGAACCAAGCTGGAGCAAGCTTTGAAGCAGCTTGCTGAAAAAGACCTTCGGATTGCAGCCTTGACGGAAGAACTGGCGGGGCTGCGTCGAGGTAACTCACCAGCAACTGTGACTGGTGGGCTCTATACCACGTCCGGTGATTTCTACATCAACGAAAACACCAATGAGTAAGTCATAAACTTGACCCGGAAGCTTTTTAACGATTTCAGAATTTATCTGGGCTGACCATATGCGTGACAGAAATGAGTTCAGCACAGAAACGCTTGCACCTTCGACGCCTCCATATTCCCCATCACCGAAGTCTCCAATGACAACCTGTGATAATGGCATGGCCCAAGAAGATCACACGACTGAGACCTTGCCCTTCATCGAGGACCAAGAAGCGACCCAAGCCGCATTCAACAACCGCTATGCACCAGTACATCAAGAGAAGGTCTGCGGTGATGGTGGACGGACCGACACATACTGTGGTCCATCTGCCGCAGGCTCGGTTGGTAGTTCTCCCATGGCTGGAGCTTGGAACGATGATTGTGCTGGCAATTGGGACAACGCTGCCTCCACCTGGGGAAATGAATGGTCCGACAGCCAAGGACCAGCTGGCGCGCCATTCCAACCCGGCGAGCCTCCTAAAGAGAATTGGAGAAACTCGAATCTGCGGCCTGAGAGCAAGTCATGGCTGCATAGCCTGTCTTTCGGGAAGCCGGCTCACATCCTGTCGGACGAGGAGTACAAGGACCTCTTGGACCTACACGTGCTCCCGCTGAGGACCCGGCTCGAGGATGACGACTGGCTCGACTCAGACCTGGGAAATATTCGCGTCGACGACGAGCGTTTGTTCCGTCTGCTCACCAGGGGCCGAGAACTCGCACAGAAATGCCTCTGGTCGTTCATGGACAAGAACCGGCCGGACATCCGCCAGCGCGAATTCCCGGGAGGCTGGCAACAAGTGAAGCTCGAGGTTTCCACACTACTCGACACACTGAGACCATTCGCTCTGAGCTTGCGGCAGAATAACTCGGAACTAGCACGCAATGCTTTGTTCGCGGTGGTCCCTCTTCGGCATCTCACCTGCCACTGGAACCCCAGCGACCTGGGCTGGTTCCGTCCGGCACCTCGAGTGGTGGACGGGCACCTCAAGAACGTGCAAAAGCTGGCTATCCACCTTTACGACGAGGAATCCGCGGCAGAGGCACGGCAGCTCAGAGACGAGGCACGTCATGCCGTCGAGGATACTGTGAGAGAGATGGAGGAGCTCGAGCCGTTCTTTGGTGAGTACGAGTGGAAGTACCATCACCAGCAAATGTTCGAGCAGATTGAGTACGCGAAGGACACGAAGACGCCAGATCTATTCAGATACCCGGCGGTAGTCTTCAGAGCTGCGGAAGCTTGGTCGCGACGTCGCTCCTCTTCCGAACAGGCGTTCGAGGAGGACCTGGGGCTCCGTGAGGACATCAATGCGGCGAGGAACCAGCAGCCCCACCAGGGGGAGGAGACCAACGCGAACTCAGGGAAGAAGGAGGATACCATCGCGAAGCAGCGACCCGTCGTTCCAGTTTCCAGCCGACGCAACACCACGTCTTCATCAGAGAGATCTAGCCCGTCGGTTACCGCAGAGGAGCTGCGTGTGGTCCGTAGAAATAGGAGTATGCTTTAATGTTCAAGGGGCTATATACAGCGGACGCTATTCATCGACGTGGATATCAGGGTTGTGAAAACCCAAGAATGGGATAACATTTAGAGATCCCACTGTGACCGCGTTGGGAGAAAAGTAAATAAGAATTTTCTTATGTCGTATAATATCACGACGGCAATCAGACCACATTTATGAGTCTGAGGACTTCTTCGGTGTATTTAATGAAATCGACGCGATGTGAATCACACGGAAGAAGGTTGGGAGGGATGCCTGGCTGTCATTGACATTGACAATATGCTCGGTCCTCTGCGCGCGACCACAACACAATACGAGCACAGAGACAATCGCGAAACGGTTCGAAATTATGACACCAGCACCGTGCTTAAATAGCTGATGAACTCCACCAAGTCTGTTTTAACCCAAAGGAGAAAGGATTATAAGTTTCCCAATGGGCAGAAAGAAGGACTTCGTGGAGGTCTAGGTCCTAGGGTCCAGGTAAAAGCACTGGATGCGCGGAAGTAAGAAGGTACAGAGACAGATCAACTGAATGCCAGCCATTGTTCAATGGTTGTGAGGCTTTGGGGATGCCATGTGGTATGACGTCCAGGGGCAGAGCAAGCAGGCCAGGCCACTGGTGACTAAGCTTGCCTCTTTATCGATAAGCCGACAGCTTATCGCTATCGCCCTGGAGTGACCGTTAGACGACCCTTCTCCAACTTCTATGTCAACCGGCAGGTAAGAAAATGTAGGTTGGCCCTCTTCGATTGATTGCGTCTCTGTCCAGCAAGATGTCCTTCCTTTCGATCGCCCAACAGATATGAGGTGGCCTATAGTGAGTGCTTCAGGGCAGCGCCCGGCATCATTTTCAACCGACTCTATCTGACAATTCCAATCAATCGCAGGCAAACCGGGCATTGCTAACGTTGCGCAGCCCGCAGTTTTGCCCACTCGGATCTTTGCCTCGCCTCCCCCTTCGACGCGACTACGACCACTCGAAACGATTCAATGCGATCGGCTCCTTCTCGACCTCGTCGAACCATGGACGTAATTGGGCAGTCACCAAAAGGAACCGCAAGAAGGCCCATGAAAGTGCACGGATTGGGTCAACTTTACCCACACGCGATGAATATGATGGCAATGCCCGGCGCAGTGGAGGCTCGCATCTCCAGAAGGACCATGGAAAAACTGCGAACGACTTGAAAGAGAGTGAACTGGAGTTCAGCCTGAAGAATCTGCGGCGGACGGTGCAGCTGCCAACGCAGGATGACCTGTCCTCGATGCCTTCAGGCTCCTTCCGAACGCCCTGGAAAGCCGTCGCCTCAGCCGTCCAAGTTCTTGGCGGGACTCACACGGTGCAACCAGCCCAGCCGCTGCGTTCAGGCTCTGGCAAGAAATTTTTCCGAACTGGTATCACTATCGACCTGCCGGGCAACGAGAGCGTGGCTGCTGCTGGAGATGGCTTCGACCCAGAACAAGCCAAGCGTGCTGCGGGTTTGCATGCGCTGGCTAAGATGCGGGATATAGGCCTGCTAGCTTTCGCCAGCTCGCAGCCTAAAGAACAGTTTGAGGACGAGAAGGAGGGAATATTGGATATTTACAACTACGCCGCGCGTTATCGATGCATCCCCTGTGTCTCGATCCGGGATCATGGTGGTCTCTTCAGCATTACCGTCGACATGCCTGAACACGGCATCAACGTGGCATTCAATTTCATGGGCTCTGTAGCTCATGCTGAGGCGGCTGCGGCTGTTGAGTTCAAGAACCAGGCTGAGCTGTACCATCTCAGGAGAGGGGCAGATACTGTCGTCGTGAAGGACCCACATGCCCTCAGCACCAGAAATGCCCCCGACTTTTTCATGTACTGCCATGATCATGGTGAACACTTGGGCTCATACAAGGTAGCGTTAAAACACCGTGGGGATATGTGGGTGGGCAGGCCGGTTTTTGAACGCCTTGACCTGCAATTCGAGATCAAAACGAGAAGTAAGCTCCATACGGTGAGAATTGCGAATCTCGTCGCCGCACTATCGATCCTCGAGAAGAAGCCACATCTTTTCGACAACTTCACCAAGGCTTTACGCGCAGGGAACGGCAAGTATCTCCGAAAGCTCAGGCCAACGGAGGTGGTCCTGAACCCCGAAGTACTGCAGGAATTGGATGCAATACAGGCTTTGGAATGGCCACACGAGCCATTGCCACGCCTCCATCCAGCTCAGTTCAGCAATGAACCCGCCCGATACACCCGGTCTAAGCTCGCTCTCACACAAGAACAGACTGCGATGAAGTCATTGCGACTGAGGGAGAAGATGGACGAGTACAAGACGCGTGGTGATCTGGAACATCTACGTCAGACAAGGTCCGAACTGCCAATGGCCCAATATGCTTCTCGCGTCAGGCAGATTGTGAACGACAATATCTACTGCGTGGTCATTGGGGCAACTGGAAGCGGCAAAACCACCCAAGTTCCCCAGATTCTTCTTGACCAGGCCATTGAGAGCGGCACCGGTGCTTCTTGTAACGTCATTTGCACACAGCCTCGGCGCATTGCGGCGACGTCGGTGGCTCGGAGGGTGGCGGGCGAGCGGGCCGAACAGCTTCAGGAGACCGTCGGCTACCATGTACGGTTTGATGCGAAGCTTCCGAAGCCTGGCGGAAGCATAGTCTACTGCACAGCCGGCATCCTCCTCCAGCAGCTTCAGCATGCCCCAGACGACGTGTTTGACCATGTTTCCCACCTAGTCATTGACGAAGTCCACGAGAGAGACCTCATCAATGACTTCCTCTTGACCACGCTGAAGCACACAATGGCAGCCCGTGCCGCGCGTGGCAAGAAGCTGCCGCGCGTTGTCCTAATGAGTGCGACAATAGACGCAGAGCAGTTCGCAGCATACTTCCGAAAGAGCCTGCCATCTGCGGTCTCAACTGGCTGTCCCACATTGAAAGTGCCGGGTCGGACCTTTCCAGTCCAAGAATATTACCTGGATGATGTTCTTAGGGCGATGAAAGATACGCATCACCAGCAGAGCCTCAGGCTGTTGCGTACGGATAAAAATACGGTCGAGTACCTCAAGGTAGAGAATATCAACATGGGCAATTCTCTCGCAAACGCAGATACCTCCCCTGGCTCCGTGATCGACTGGAGGAGCCGAGCCGCCACTGCGGGACTTGAAGATGCCTTTCACGCACACGACAAGGACGACGGGCTGGTACCATTGGGCCTCGCAGCCACGGCAGTTGCCCATATTACCAAGACTTCTGAGAGTGGCGCCATCCTTGTGTTCCTCCCTGGCTGGGAGGAAATCAAGGATGTGGACGAGCTGCTGCGCGCCCAATCCCCCCTCGGTGTCGATTTCAACGACCCGCAACGTTTCCAGATCATCATGCTGCACTCCTCCATACAGGACAGTCAGAAGACGGTGTTTGACCCGGTCCCAGAAGGCTGCAGGAAAATTATCCTCAGCACGAACATTGCCGAGACATCTGTGACGATTCCGGATGTGCAGTTTGTCGTCGACACCGGCAAGTGCCGCGAGAAGCGCTACGACCAGACGAGACGCATCACCCAACTCCAATGCACCTGGATCAGCAAGTCCAATGCAAAGCAGCGAGCGGGACGAGCCGGCCGTGTCCAAGATGGGGTTTACTATGCGCTATTCACCAAGTCTAGGCGTGAGTCCATGAGGACTAGTGGCCTGCCGGAACTACTGCGTTCCGACTTGCAGGAGACTTGTTTGGACGTCAAGACGCAGGCCATCAAAATGCCGGTGGCCGAGTTCCTCGCAGGAGCCATCGAGCCACCTCCGCCCTCCGCTGTTGAAATTGCCATGCAAAACCTCGTATCCCTCGGTGCTCTGACTCAAAAAGAGGACCTGACACCGTTGGGCCGTGTTTTGGCGTCTCTGCCCGTTCACCCGACGTTGGGCAAGATGATCATACTCGGAGTCATCTTCAAATGTTTGGACCCCATGATCACTCTCGGGGCCGCGGCACAGCAGCGCCCACTTATCACGAGTCCTTTTGATCATAGGTCTGCGGTCGACAAAATGAAAAAGAACTTGGCGGGTTCATCCGAGAGTGACCACATAATGCTTCTCGAAGCCTTTGGCGCGGCTCGCCAAGCCTCAGCTCGCGGCGGCCGGGAGGCGTACGATATGTTTCGCAATAACTTTATGAGCCGCGGAGCGTTCAAGAATATCGACATGACGGCGCGTGAGATCGTCGACATCCTAACCAAGGCCGGGCTCATCGAAAGCCAGAACATGGAGACAACGCTTCAGTACGGCGGCCGGCATATGAATGCCAACTCGGGCTCCGAGGCACTCGTAAAAGCTCTGCTAGTGGCTGGACTGTACCCCAACCTCGCTGTGCAGACTAGACCGGAAAAGTTCCGTACCTCTTCCGAGATGGATGTTAGAATGCATCCATCATCAGTCAATGACGAACTAGTGTCAGCTGCCAATTTGTTCACTTATAACAGCCTGTCTCTCTCCAGCGACGGTTCCACCATGTTCCTTCGAGACTCTTCATCGGTCACGCCCCTGATGGCACTCTTGTTCGGCGGCCAGCTCGTCCCGCGCGGACCACTTATTGAGATGGATCAGTGGCTGCCAATGTATATCAAGGCGGACGTGCCGGGAGCCGGACCACAGACCTCGCATGACGATCAACTCGTCTCGAACCGGATCTTGTTCCTGCGCAGGCTCCTGAACAGGATGCTAGCGACGGCTTTCAGAGACCTGGCCTCCCATGAGCCCCTTTCCGACAGCCGCATGCGCTCAGAGCTCGTGTTCAGGCTGGCCAGGGTCCTGAACCGCGAGGCTGGCGACCTGGGGAATCTGCGCCCTGGTGACGAGACACAGGAGGCCGCCCTGGAGGAGAAGCTACGCCCTGGCGACCAGATACGGGCGTCAAGGGCTGAGACCTGGCCTGGTGCTGCTACTAACGGACCGTCTGGCCGTTCGGGACTTCGATACCATCAGCGTCACGGTTAGGCTCGTCGGAACTCTGAGGATGACAGGCGGAGTGACAGTCACATTGAGAAAGTAAGCGAGCAGGGGACCTCGGTCAGATCCATGTCCAAGCAGACACGACTTGTTCAAATACTCCTATATCCCCATGCACACTGTATCATTGGGGGCGGGGAAAGAAATCCCAACGTTACGCGATGTGTGTTTTCAAGAGCATAGCGTCTAGACATTGTTATAGTATTGTATTTATAGATCCATCTCGAGGGTTGTCCTTCATATTCAAAATAGAGCAGCTAGAGCACCTTAGGAACTAATCTGACCCTACTCACCACATCATCAATCCTCTTTCGACGCCATGGGCTCTGTAACTATGCTCCATGACACTTCTCGGTAAATGATGCTACCATGTCATCAATCTTCAAATTCTTCTACCTACTTAGGCACGCAAATCACATGAGACCTCCCACCTATATTAGGTGTGACTCTTCACAGCAACAAGGTGCCTTGAGCCGGCACAGGCATTCACCAACAGCGCCATTCATAGTGAATGACCTGGGCACAACGCCCTGCTACCACACAGTCAATTCGATAGTCCCTCTGGGCCTAATATGACTCCATGTACAATTCAATTAGTCCCATCATGACACAAGGGATTCTGTGGTGTTAATCAACCTGCTTTCAAGGTCTATTATCAGTTTGAGATTCACATCAGCGACGTGGGGATGCGTCAAAGGAATTTAGACTGTGGAATGTGGTCATGGTATGTGCCCACATCCTTTTCTTCTCTCATTCCACGCCCATTATCTCCACCAGACGCCGAAGGATCACCGCCAATTGTCTGACACCATTTCTCATGTCACACATTGCAGCACGAAGAGTAGTTCTATGTGTCACAGCTCCTAGTCAGTCGATGATAGGCGAGGGTGAGCACAGCGCAATGTAATCAGGACTCCCTCATGACCTCAGCTACATGTGCCGCATTGATTCATTGGAAATTTCACTTGATCGATTGTTCACAGTATGCCAAATCCTTGCAACATAGATTTCACTTTTGGTGTCCGCTCTGTTATTTCCTGTCCCCTATCTCCCGTGATCACCTTCCTGTCCGGTCATCACGACACTTATAGAGGCCAGCCAGAGCCCTTTTCAAAAAGATTGAAGAGTGAAGTGTAAATAATCATGTAAAATACTTGTTCGTTGCATGATGAAGTCACTTTGCGAATTCTCATTTATATACCAGCACCTCCTCGCGCTCAGCTGAGCATCTCCGCGGTTCTTCCTTCAGGATATCAACCACAAGTTGTTCGTCTGACACACCAAACCTTGTGTCTCCTGAGGCCCTCATATTCTTGTTGTATAGACGGGGCTTGCCCACCTTATCTACTCACAATACTCGAAGCCACCTATTCGTCTCGGCCAAATCACCATGACACAAAAGATTATCCAGACAACAGAACACCAGCTGAGAGTGGCACGGGCCCGTATCAAGCAGCTGGAGGCTGAAAATGATGAGCTGAGGCTAGCACTCAGCCTGCTCACACCACAAGAAAAGAAGCATCCAACGGTGAACAAGCATGCACCGCTTCTCAGGAGCCGAGCTCATGCCAGCGAAGACACAGGGTAAGCAGGAAACTCCAACCAGAGGCAGTCTACGTCTCTTTCATATGTGCTAATGTATGTATGTTGTGACAGTGGTCTTTCTCTGAAACAAGAGTCACCGTCCTTTGCTCGCTCAACGAGAGCATCCCGCCTCCGGGAATCACCGAAACACCTGTCCACAACAACCACTGTTTCGTCTTCCTCCACCCCCAGCAGCGCGACCGATGGACCAAAGCTTGTCGCCATTGATGGAAAGTCATATATATACCGCAACGGCGAGCTAACATTGATGAACTTGGGCTACCTCGTGTCTACCAAGTCTGCGATCAACAAATTTGGCTATTTCGAGCGACGCAGAGAGGAACTTTGCGGTGTCTGCCATCCCACATTTGTAGAGCCACAGCCTTGGGACTTCTCTTCCTATGTGGCGCCGAAAGTCGTCAGCGAAGAATGCTCTCAACCAGCGAAGCCGGCGCAGCTCATCTCCCAGGCTGAATTCAACGACAGAATCGAGAGGAAGGGCATTGCACTACGAACACGGTTGCGTCTCGATGGCTGGGTGTGGGAGCCTGCCAACAACGTCGTCATAGACCATGATGAGCTATTCGACATTCTGGGGAGGGCCGAGAGGCTGGCAAAGCGGTGTCTTTGGAGGTGGCTACGGGCCAACCGTCCGAATACATGTGAATTTTATGGGCTCCATTACTTGTCGGACATGGACTTTGGTCGCGATAGACTGAACTTGCTGGCATTTGGCGACACGGAATTCTACGACTACCGGTGGACAAAGTCGCATGCGGTCATGCGAGCTCTCGAAGAGTTGATCATACTGAGAAACAAAGTCCATCACTTCAGGGGCCGCGGATACAGGATGGAATTCATCGATGAGCATCTGTACGATGTTCAGAGGCTTGGTGTGCTTCTCTACGACGAAGAAACAGCCACAAGTGCCAGGGGCCTTAGGAACAGGCTCCGCAAAGAGGCTGAGGAGGTGGCTCGAGAGCTAGAGACGATCTGGCTTCTGACGGCCTTGCCTTTTGTGGGGGACTACCCTTGGCAGCATCACCACGTTGAACTGTTTCAGAGGGTCCATTCGAGGCTTGGTGGAATGGATGACGACCGTGTTCGCTGTCAGTACTCGCCAGCGGTCATTGCAGCCACGCAGGAATATTACGAGAGACCAGCCTATATCAGCTGGGACTGCGAGCCAGACGTCGAACAGAGCCTGGCTAACGTGGAGCGACTTCAGAATGGCGGATACGGAGGGATGATTCCGCCTGTCTCAGAGAGTCAACAGGGCCGTGCCACTCAGCAGAGCCTTCCGACCCGGTGGAGGATTGCGTCCATGAATGGTCCTCGAACTCCGGTTTCCCGTGGAGAGCGAACGAATGTACGGGGCTTGACACGCCTGGTAAGCTTTTGCTTTGGTAGTTCAGCTGAGGATAGATCACGCTTGTAGTTAGATTCAGCCTGTCTGTCCTTGGGCACGCATGAGGCAGTGCACTGCACGTAGATGCTCTCAGATTGTCCAAATACAATGATTATTCCCTTTTGAGCACTTTACTTCCACAGATACAGAACGGCATTCGTGCCAACCTATTGGAATGATACTGCCTTCATGAACTTGGTCTTTTGCAATCATTAGCAGTGAGGCTGCTGATCAGTGATGATTCTACAAATGCCTGTAGCTTCCACTTTTGAGACTTCACATCTCGTACTTCATTTTCCAGGCTTTACTTGTCAAGCTTCACTTCAAGTTTGAGTGTAGGCCATTTGCATGCTTTAATTTCTTTTACTCAAATGGACTGGCAATGATCATCAGGATACGACACAGAACAGCGTAACTTGCAGGCAGTCATATTAAATTTCGCTGTTCAAGGGTTTTCAATGATGTGCAACTCGGCACCTGACTATGATTCTGCACAAAAGACTTTCAGTGTCAGAGTGTGGCCAACCCGGTCGTGCTACGCTGGTTAAACTCGACAACCATTGAAAGCATTGTTTTCTGCTTGACATGTGGGTGAAACTCGATGTGAAGTACTACCTGGTGATTTCATGCGACTTCGCTCTCCACCCCTCTCTCCCAATTCACTTCACACCACTTCACCAATTCACTTCCTGGGGTGGCTGAAATCCAAGTGAATGTATGAAAACAAGCCATTGGCTCAATAATTCTTCTGAAGTCCTGTCTCTATCAAAGCGACTTTTCCATTCCTCGAAGACATCTGGTCTCCCTTCCTCCTTTGACACCCCGGATCTCATTCAGTCCATCAGCTCATGCAATACTAGAAAGCGCTACGACAATCACTTGAAAACACTTGCCAGTCCCAAAGGATCTGAGTCCCTCACAAAGACAATGAAATTCATTCATCCAATCGCATACCGGCTGTCCTTAGCCGAGGACAGAATCAAGACTCTGGAGAAAGAGAACCATGAGCTTCGGTTGGAACTGGCTCAGATGACAAGACGAAATCCAAGGCAAACAATGGCAAGGCTGTCTTCATCCCCCAGCCGCGACTGCTCAACCACACCTGAGCATACACTTCCTTCCTACGCTCGGTCGACCACGACATCCCGTCTCCGAAGCTTGGCGTCGTCGGCCTCCAGTTCCAGAAGCATCTCGCCGGGCACTGATTGGTCACCAAGCCCGCCCACACAGCCCAAATACCTCAGCATCAACGGGAAGAGCTGTGTCTACAAAGACGGAGAGCTATATGTGATGAGATTTAATTATCTCAAATCCACCGTCGCCTCACGACATAGAGACAAAATCTCCCACTTGAGGATTCGTCGTGGCCCTACCCCTCCCGACGCCCTGAATACGTCCGAGTCATCCACACGGAGTTATTCCACAGACCGATGGTGTGGCACAGACTGCTCTGAAGAGACCGAGGAGGTCGAAGAGCCCCAGCCAGCGAACTCACTCCGAATTATGTCACAAACGGAGTGGGATGACCTCGTCACTCAGAAGGCCATCGCAATACGAACACGGCTGGCAGACAAAACCTGGACAAGAGGCTCTTCATACACAGTCTACATCGATCACGACATCCTCTTCGACATCCTCTCCAGCACAGAAACCCTGGCAAAGCGCTGTCTGTGGGGATGGATGCGCGCCCATCGACCAGACCAATGCCGTCGCTGGATCGGCTACCGGTCAGATATCGATTTTGGCCGAGAGAGACTCACGACGTTGCTGGACCGTCTGCCAAGCAACATCTTCAACTTTCGACACACTCGACACTGGCAAGTCACCAGCAAGCTGAATAGCCTCATCGACCTGCGGAACTTCTTGCACCACTTTCACGGCAGACGCAACAACGTCTGCCACATGGACGACTATGTAGAGATTGTCCAGAAGCTCGCGGTGCTTCTCTACGACGAGGAAGCCGCTAGTCGTGCCAGGGCGCTGAGGGACATGCTCCGCGGAGAAGCCGAGCGAACCCTCAGCGAGATTGAGACCTTCATGCTGTTGACGTCTTTGCCTGAGGCAGGAGACACCTGGAAGCCTCATCACGCGGATCTAATCCAGGACGCTGCCTTCGAACTCGACAGAGGCGTTCTGACGTATTCATACCCTCCGATAGTTTACGAAGCGGCACGCGAATGGGCTTCTCATCGTCGAAGCCCGAGTTTCGGCGTCGCTCAGCATGAGCCGGAACCGATTGCGCAGTCAGAGAGCAGCCTGTATGTATACACCTTTCTTTTCACTGTTGAGCTTTTGAAACTTCCATCACACATAATTGAAGGTTTCTGTGGTTTATCACTAACACACATCAATAGTCGGGAGCAGGGCTTGGTGAGCGGTGCGAAGAGTGCGCAGGATCCCTTTTTTGGTAACGACTTGGCTCGACCGATGCATACGAGGCAACGAAGCAGCACTTCTGCGGATGCGGGCTGCACAAAGTCTGTTGCTGGAGGACGAGGGGGGCTGGGAACTCGAGGGCGCGCTGTTAGCATGTCTTTATAAGATCTAGGGCATTAGCATATGCAAACAGTCGATACGAAATGCGAGGGATCAGTGGAGACATTTGACAATTCAATGCCCGTGCGAGTTGCATCAAATTTCGTGACGGCAGAGATTTGTTTGCGGCGCTCACCGAGCCAACCGGCCGTCATTCAATCGCTGTAAACATTACTTTTGTTTTCAGAATGCGAATGAAAGCTCACCGAAGCAAATTTCCACACACAGACCGAGGACTTCTGAGTTTTGGGCCGCTGTACGCCTTGTCTTAAAGCTGGAGAAAGATACATTGTCAAGCTCGTGCTTACATCTTCCACTCCATGTGCATGATAAAATTCTTGATTCGTTCGATATATCTCGCCAAGATGCGAACATGACAAGAATCCTGAATGTAGTTGTGATGAGTCCACAGTGGGGAGATTCTTTGGGGATGTCCGGACCTCCCCAGAGACCAGACTGCTAACACCCTTGGCGACGAAGCCAAGCTGTGTCAACCATGGGCACGTACCTGCGGCTCCCCACAAGAACCGGCTATCCACACACAGCATCTCATAAGTTCCCGGTTCCTGACTAGTGTTCTCCCTTAGGCCTCATCTAAGGTGGAACTACGACCAAACTGTCAATCTAGTCATCTCACCATGGGACAACAGATCAAACTGTGCACAGAAGTACGCGTGGGCTAAAATTGGATCTCTGTAGCGTTAAAGACAAGCGATGAAGCCCGGACGGGGCATGTGTCAACTGAGTATTGAGGAGTGTCAACAGGCTGTCATGTTGATATCGGCCAGAAGTGGTGTGCAAATGCATCAAGATCACAATTGTGATGAGAACAGCTGCTACTAACGGCAACCCCAGGCCCGCTAATTGACGGAAGCCAGGAAAAACTTTGAGGAGTTACGTACTCTTGTGGCAGTTTGCGCCTGGTCACCTGTGGCAAGTTGCAAGCGGAGGCAAGTGGCAGGCACAGGGCGAAGTGACACGACTACGTATCGCTTTTTTTCAGCGAATCAGTCGATTGACTGTGTCACTGGGAAGGCAGTGCTAGGAGTTCCTCCCTGGTTGCCAGATGATCTTTCTGAATAGCTTGATAAATTGGTGAGCAGCCTCGAGCCGCAGAGCCACAGAGTCACAGCCTAAGATGATTGTCGCCACTGGCATCAAGGCTTCGAGATGATCCAGGTCGTAGGGGGAAGATATAACTTTACTTTGCAAATGAACTTGCCTCAGCTCCAGAAATAGAATTTCGATATCCGCGCTATCTTTCACCAAAGAAGCATAACGCACCAGCAAACAAACCTGATATCCAGACGAAAACCTCAGTCTTCGCAAAGAGTGAAAACCCGCTGCTTGCATCATGCAACTCCTGAAACTACTAACTCCGATCATTTTTGCGGCTCGAGTGTCCGCCAAGCCCGCCCAGTTGAACATACCCGAGACAAGACACTCGGCCCGGTCGCCTGCTCTGCCGCCGCCCTCTCCCGTGGATGGGCTGAGGCCGTTCCAATTTCCCACGGATTACAACGGGACCGCAAACGACTTCCATGGAATCCCAGAACGATGGTTATACTGTAGCAAGACGTCCGAGGTGGTCAGCCCAGGCTATATCGACGAGCTCGTGAACGGGAGTTTCCTCAAGAGCACCGTCGACAACGGGACGATCGCTAACAACACTGGGTTAGTGTGGCCGTACCTACTGGATCAGCCGAGCACTCAGATTTACATTTGTAACTACAATCGGCTTTTCAGTTTTTCCATCAGCGCCGGTCTCTTCAATATCATCAATAAGTGGCTGGACGGTATTTGTGGTGAGGCGATCGGAGGCTTTGTGTACCTCGATACACCCTGGGACGTCGCGATTGGCCGAAACTCGACTGACCCGCAGGGCAATCCAAAACCTGAGTGTGGAGGGCAATGGTCCCCGGATTCTATTTGGGCATAGACAAAATAACCATACTCTCCATAAAAGTCCACGAGCTTCTCTCGTAAAAGTACAAAATGACGAAATTGAATGAATTCTTGCAAACCTTGGTGCCTCTCCGCAATGTGAAGATCAGACCTACGAATGTTCTTTGACCAGCATGCACAGTCCACTCGCTCGTGATGTGGGCTGAACTGAAGGGGAAAACGTAATCTCAAATCTCAACATTCGGCCAATATGCGTCCGCGTCTTAGAGTTAGGTTTTAAACAGCTTGGCAGGATGAACGTCGTCGCAAAGATGGACCAGCCCGTAACATTCCACGGCGGGGGAGGCAGTCGCACGTCGTCCGCCAGGGTTAATAAACGTTAATTTCGATACCGAAACGGCTGGGATGGCGCTCATGGCATATCACTGGCTACCGACAACTTCGCTCGTCGCAGGTGGTTCATGGCCTCATTGTACAGCGATTGGGTGGCAACGTCGAGTAAATGTGGGGGCCTGAAAGAGACAAAGTACCGCTGTTCACCTTGTCAGCAGGCCACCGTTCTAAAGACGTTAACTAGGCCCAATTAGAGTGTGAATGGGAGGGTGTGTGTCCGTGCATGAGGGCGAAGACACTACCCGCACGTCATGTGCCGGCCCAAGCATTCCAAGAACAGTCAAAGGGCGGGCTTGGTGGTACAAGCTATTGCCAACCTGCTTGGTTCTTGGCGCGTCCCGTCCGAAGGGCGTGCCAGTATCAGTTACGGCCAGCCCTACAAATCCTCTAACCGCGAAGAGACGGTGATGATTATGCTGTCGGGTGATCGTCCGGAGCTTTTCCAAGGGTTCTCGAACGCTCGGATTCAGATTATGGGACGGGCTGGGGTCCTTCATGTTGCACCGCGCCTGGCCTGATGTTTACATCCGATCTTGAAACATTCGGCCGAAGCTCAGAGGAGGCGTTCGGGGCCCCTCGCGGCGCTTTAGCCTACATGTTTGGGTTTCAAGGCTAAACCGTTCGACGGATTGGACGATGCTATCCGGCAATAGTCACGACCTGGTGGCTCCAGATTGTTCCTCGGAATGGGGCGCGCGACTCAGGACGGGGGCGGACAGGACACTCGTCAGACGAGTCTTAATCACATCGCCTTCTTCCCCAGACCCGTCAGGAAAGTTGAATCGGGCATATTCTTTCCTTTCTCTTCGTACCCGTTTTCGCTCAAAGTGGATTCGCACACCAAAGGCCCGGAGCCTTGAGATTTCTAATTCGACCCTCATTTATGTAATCTCTCAATTATATCAATTGTAATCTTACTCTTTGACTTTTTACCTTCGTTGCCATGAAGGCCTCTCTCATTTTGGCATCGGCCGCGCTGCAGGGCATCGCAGTGACGGCCCTGCCAGTCACCCTCGCCGGGGAGTTGTTGAACCCCAGGGACCTGGACGCGCGCTCGCCTGCGACGAACCCGTTCGCCGCCGCGGCGAAGGCGCTAGGTGGAGGCGGGAATGGCGAGAGTGTGCCGCAAGCAGCAAGCGCGTTTGCTGGTGATGTCGCCATCGTGTCGTCGTCCCTCAACGGAAGTAAGTAGATGTTCTCCTTTCTGGTGGCTGCAAATATCGGGCATATACTGATCACGCCATGCTTGTTAGTGGGTACCACGACCGACCCGGACCAAATCCGCACCATGGCGCGCAAGGCCTTCGTCGCCGAGGAGGACGAGGACCAACACCGCGCGGTGCTTGACGACGCCGCCGGCAGGGACGCGAGGCAGGCGAACCAGAAGATCGTCGACAACACCCCCATCGTTCTGGACGGCCTGCAGTCGATGATGAGGAACCCATCCATGGCGAACGTCATGAGGCAACTGTCAAAGGTTGAGTCGGCAAGGTACGTTGCCCCCGCATGCTGATAATCACACACACACAACACACAAGACGCACACCATGCTGACGAGTGGACCGCAGGAACGCCAACATCCTGCCCAGCATCACGCAGCTGTCCAACAGCGCGTTGGAGAACACCGGATCGAACCAGCAGCAAAAGACGTTCGACCCGACCACGGGAACCCAGAGCCTGAAGCAGCTCATGGCGGGTGGCACTGGGGCCGCCACCGGAGCCGCGACGAATGCCAACGCGGGCACCGCGACGAACAAGGGCGGTGCTACTGGCACAGGTAACACTGCTGCCAAGGGTAGTGCCGCCTCCACAACTGGAAAAGGGAAGGGTACCGCCGCCGGCGCCGGAACAGCGACACAGAAAGGCGGCGCTGATGCCACGACGGGAAACACCGCGGCCAAGGGAAGTGCCCCCGCCGCTACCACTGGGAAAGGAAAAGGTACCGCAGCCGGCGCTGGAACCGCGACCCAGAAGGGCGGTGCCACGGGCACAGGCAACACTGCGGCTAAAGGAAGTGCCCCAGCCGCGACCACTGGCAAAGGAAAAGGCACTGCGGCCGGAGGAAACGCAGCGTCAAAGGGCGGTGCCGCAGCCAAGGGCGCAGGCAACGCGTCGACGGCGGCAGACGCCTCGAGCGCCAAGGGAGGCGCCGGCACTGCCGCTGCTTCTGCGACGACAGGAAATGCCAGCACGAAGGGGGCCGGCGCTGGTGGCAAAGGTGCAGGCAACGCTGCTGCTGCGGCTGATGACAACGCGGCCACGACCACGAAGGGGGCTGCTGGCAAGGGCAAGACGAATGGTGCGGGAGGCAACGCTGCTGCTGCTGATGACGAGGAGGACGAGGATAATTAGATACGAACCCTAATTGCAGCTGATCCAGGGGCTCCCTTTTCTTTGATCAAGGGGGCTGGATTGTATGATCAAGCATAGACAGGGACGATTGCGGGTCGAGTCCTTGTGTCAGGCTGACGACTATCGACAATGTGTGTGTGTGTGTGTGCTTAGGATATTCACTCGCTAATTGTTGTTTTCGCGCATCCAGGTCTCCTTGCATTGAATGGTGACATTGTTCTGAGACGTGCCGTTTTCGATTTGACAGTCATGCTGTATTCTTTCGTTACCGCAAGTGATATGTCGATGGTGTCATGTTGAGCAGGAATATTTGCTGCTGTGCACATTGTTCAACAGAATTGGGAGGCCTAAACTCAAGGCAGATACCTCGCAACAGAGAAAGAGAAAATCACCAGCAATGTGCGGACTACCAGCAATTACCCAGAGGGCTGCGGACGATTATATGTGTCTCTCCTCCCAATCAATAATCACAGGAAGCCCGGAGTTTCACGAGGCTTTTCGGACAAATGTTACACTCTCGGTAACTTTATTCCCCCAAAGAGCCTCATGATATCACTCGGGAGTCGCATCCATCATGTTGACGGACATCCACGCGCGATCCGAGTCAAACATGAGGAATAAGCTTAATTCATTTTGCCTCTGTTTGATCACCAGAACATTCTCAAACAACTTCCCAAAGGGAGGTTTTTTCAGCTTCAGGGTTGTCTCGACCAGTTAGGCAGTTGTTAATGCAAAATGTGACCAATCACCGCGGCCTCACACTCCACGTACAAATAGGGCAAATTCCAGGAGAACGTCGCCCCCTGCCCCTGACCTCGGCATTGTCCTGGGGTTCGCCGTGGGGTCGACCTCGTGCACCCAATAGGGATGCAACCGCTAGCCGAGTCCGGCAGGTGGCCGGGTCTTGGGGCCTGCCTCTGCACTTATTCAGGTACAAGTCCGCCGCAGGTTCGCCCGGCGTGGCGGAGGGAGCCTGCTTGATTGGCTTCACCTACCTAGACGCACATTTAACGATGTCGCCGCCCAGAGCTCGTCGGTGCTAAGGGGACAGTAGGCCCGGGGGAACCAATCTTATTTATTGGGGCCAAGGGCGGAGATTCACATGCGGCCCGTTTGGACTTGCGGTGCAGCAGGTTGAGGGGGTTTTTGTTGTGGATAAATAACCGTTTCGCCCGCGTGATGGTACCGCCCTGTCTCGCTGTCGAGTCAGTCAGCAAGGAGAGATCGACGCTGCGCGGCCCTTACATTCGCTTGCCCTTTAACGCTCGTTCGTGGACTCAAGCCGTTCGCGTCCATCCGCAGTGATTGATACTGCTCGCCCGCATCAATATGGGTGTCCGTTCGTTTTTCTCAAGGGCCGCTGTGGCGGCACTTGCGGTGACAGGGAGCCAGGGAATCCGCATCATCCAGTCCAATGACGACGGGTGGGCGGAGCTGTACCTGCGGTCCTTCCACGACTCGCTCCTGAGTGGAGGTCACGACGCCGTGGTCTCGGCCCCGGCAGACAACCAGAGCGGTAGAGGTGAGTCATTGTCCCGGGCGGTGAACAACAGTCCGGGCAGAGAGAGATCTGCTGTCTCTATCTGAATGGTGGCTAATAAACCCGCCCAATAGGCTCCCTGGACTCAGACCCGAGCCCTCGCACGGCAGCGTGCCAGTACGACAGCTGCCCGGCAAACACCAACGCGAGGACGGGCACCAACTCGTCCGACACGCGCCTGAACTGGGTCAACTCGTACCCCGCGACGTCGATCCGCTACGGCATCAACAGCATCGGCCCGGGCCTCTGGGGCGGCGCCGCGCCCGAGCTGGCCGTCACGGGGCCCAACGTCGGCTCCAACGTCTACCTGCAGGTGCAGTTCTCGGGCACCGTCGGCGCCGCGTGCTACGCGGTCGGCGAGGCGGGGCTTCCCGCCATCGCCTTCTCGGGCCTCACGGACGGCACCCTCGCGTGGGACACGGTCCCCGTCCCCGCGAGGAGCCTCATCTACGCCGACCTGGCCGCCAACCTGACCAACGCCATCATCGACGCCGGCGCGCCCTACCTGCCGCCGGGAATCTTCCTCAACGTCAACTTCCCCGAGGTCACGGGCGAGTGCACCACGCCAGATGCGTTCAAGTTCGTCATGAGCCGCATCAACCCGCGCACCATCTTCTCGGCGCCCGATGTCGACACGTGCGGGAGCACGGCGCTGCCCACGGACAAGAGCGTCGTGGATGCCGCGGGGTGCCATGTCTCGGTCAGTGTCGGGGAGTGCAGGGACAAGTCGACGGCGGACGCGGCGAACCAGAAGGTCGTGCTGGATAAGCTCGGCAGCCTTCTGACCTGCTTGCCCTGAGGCATTTCGGCATGTTTGCTCATTCGTGTACTGGATGGCCGGCTGGAGAGCGGCTGCAAAAAGGTCGCGGCTGGTCTCATGCGACGTCGGTGTATATATAACACGAATCCACGATATAACGTATAATATAGAAGCCGCTTCGACGATCAACGTGTTGCATATGTTATGCGTGCGCTATTTTCCAGTTTGATTCTCGTCACAACTTTTCTCGGGCCTCGCTTGGCGGCATGGCAACCCATTTCCAACTTGTCACATATGACCGCACCGTGATGTTAGGGATCCCTCTTTATCTTGGGTAGACGTGCAGCCACTGTTGATAACCACCGAGGAAGACGAAGATCGACTTTTGCTGCCCACAAGCTTCTGATTATGCCGGCAATAAAGTTCTGACATTGCCACCGGGTGACAGAAGCCAATCGCACATTAGCTAGGTTTATCGACCTTCATTCATCCACATCCCGCAAACTCTATTCGGGTTCTTGGCCCGTCCCGGAGAGTACTACTGTTACACGCGTAGGTGTCCATTATAAATATGGATCCGCCTATAACCCGTTAATTCAGGTTGCATTCTTTACGACAGGTCCTGAGGGAATTCTATTTTGCCGAGGGAACGGTGCCGTTCAGCTGTCAATTTGGCTCTTGTGCAACAGCGATGGCGACAGATTATACAGATGCACATTCCCGCGTGTCATTTGCTTGCTCGGATCAAGAAGACATGCCACGGCCTAATCGGGCCTACCTGTTGTTGCCCCAGATCTCGGGAAAAATTAGCGCAGCAGGCACAACATAGATGCTCAAACCGCTAAGCCAGAATGTGTGGTCCAGCTAGGACATAAAAGTATGATCGACGCGTGCTCGAGTGCCCCAGCCCGAGGGAACAATGTACGCCACAAAGTGCAGCCAGCCGCCCGTCTGACACATGGTGGGATCTTGGCGTGGGCGACGGCACCCACTCACGGGGCACAGGAATAACACCCGCTCAATCAATTCCACCATGTCGGCGGTATGCTTTAATGCCGGCAAATATCAATGCTGACAGTACCGTGTCAAGAAAGTGCCAAGCTCGCTGGCCCTGTACCCCGCAGATTTCAGTTCTTGGCCCTGATCCACAGACTTGGTCCCCGGTCCAGGGATTTTCACAAGAGATTTAATGCCCATGGGCGGGACTGGGCCCCCCGTTGTGCTGGCGGGCTATCACTGCTATAACAAGACCTTCCCTCCTGCCCTTGCCCTGCTCCAGTTTCGTGGCGGCGTTGCCGGTGGTTACATCGTCATTCACTTGCTCGCATGCTCCAGAGTCGCGGTAGAAAACTCTCACCGGTTGACTTCCCATTCACGAACCACCCATAGTTAACAACCACGACATTTGGGCTGTGTTTGTGCCTTTCAAGATGGAGAAAGCAATCGCAAGTATGACACACCCCAATATTGTTAGAACACGACGAGAACTCTGCTAACCTGACTCGCAGTCGAGAACGACGTGCCCCAGAGCCCGTCCGACTCCAAGTCCGAGCTGGGCAATGGCATGCAATGGACCGAAGAGGAGGAGACGATCCTGAGGCACAAGATGGACTGGCGCACCGTGCCGTGGGTGACGGTGCTGTACCTCCTCTGCTTCCTCGACCGCATCAACATCGGCAACGCCAGGATCCAGGGCATGCAGCAGGACCTCGGGCTGCAGGGCCTGCGCTTCAACTGGGCCCTGTCCATCTTCTACATCGTCTACCTCCTCGTCGAGGTCCCCAGCAACATCATCCTCAAGCGCGTGGGGCCGAGGTTCTACCTGCCCTGCCTGGTCGTCGGCTTCGGCCTCGTCTCGCTCTGCTCCGCCTTTGTCAAGTCCTACCCGGGCCTGCTCGTCGCGCGCGCCATCCTCGGCGCCTTCGAGGGCGGCGCCATGCCCGGCTTCGCCTTCTACCTCAGCTCCTTCTACAAGCGCAAGGAGCTCCTCTTCCGCATCGGCATCTACGTCTCGGCCGCGAGCATGGCGGGCGCCTTCGGCGGGCTCCTCGCCACGGGCCTGTCGCGCATCCCGGACTGGGGCGTCGCCGGCATGCGCATCCACACGTGGCGCAACATCTTCTTCTTCGAGGGCATCATCACCATGATCATCGGCCTCATCGCGCCGATATGGCTGCCCGCCTCCCCGGCGACGTGCAAGTTCCTCACACCGCGCGAGCAGATGATCGCCGCCGAGCGCCTGGTCCGCGAGCATCGCTCCCAGCCCGACGAGCGCGTCACCCTCGCGCACGTCAAGCGCGCCGTCATGTGCATCCACAACTACACCTGCGGCCTGGGCTTCTTCCTCATCAACATCACCGTCCAGGGCCTGTCCGTGTTCTTGCCCACCATCCTGCGCGACCTCGACTGGACCGACACAAAGGCCCAGCTGTACAGCGTCCCGCCGTACGTCTGTGCTTGTGTCGTGGCTGTTGCTATCGCGTACGCGAGCGACAAGACCCGTCACAGGGGGGCTTTCCTGGGTGCCTTCTCGTTGCTGGCCATCATTGGGTTTGCCATTCTGCGCTGGGAGACGAACCCCAATATTCGGTACATGGGCGTCTACTTTGTCACCGTGGGAGCATTCCCTGGTGGGCCGGGCTTCCTGGCCTGGGCGATCAACAACGCGGCGGGGCCGGCTGTGCGTGCTGTGACTAGTGGTTACGTCGTGACTGTTGGTACTATTGGAGGAATCGTTGCCACGTAAGTCTCGCCACTTGAGAACACTTGTCCCCTCCCTTTCACGTTGCTATCTGTCTTCTAGTTGCTAACGACACTTCAGATGGACATACGTCCCCTCGGACGGCCCGGCCTACCGCACCGGCCACACGATCAACCTCGCCGGACAGATAGTGGTCCTGTTCCTGTCCCTGTTTGGCATCGCATACTGCGCCTACGAGAACAAGCTCCGGGCAGCTGGGAAGCGTGACCACCGGCTGGAGGGCCGCACCGAGGAGGAGATCAACCAGCTGGGTTACAGACATCCAGAGTTCAGGTACATCAAGTAGGGCACATAGCACTTTACATGGGCTCGCGTTGTATTGCACATATGAAATTAGATTTAGATTCGCAATGTCATGGTCTTGGTGATGTCTCAACTATTTCTATCATACAAATGCCGACTCATTGCGCAAACTCCCTCACTCGTCCTTTCCATCATGGACATCATTGGACAGACATGAAGCCCCAGTATACCTGCCTTTCTCCAATATCTCAGTCAAGACGGCGAGCCTGGTAAATGGACCTCTCTCGTAAAACCACGGTTGCTGAGTGTCTCCCTGCGGCGTAGGCTCCCATGTGTCTTCCCTCGAGTCGTCAGCGTTGGACTCTCCGCCGGTGGACTGCTCACCAGTGGAATTAGAGCTCTCCGTCTCGGCTTCCTCCTCGTGCGCCTTGTAAGGCATCTCGTCCGGTTGTTCTGGCCACAACTCACCCTGGTCAACGTCGCACAGCGGCCAAGTGTGTCCACGCAGTCGACAACGCTCTGCATCTGAGCCGCCGCACCAGCACCGAGCCTCAGCTGCATCGATCAACTCGTAATCTTCTTTGATCAAGTGCCTGTCTTTCTTGACTATGACCCAATCGGCGTCCTGCATGCGATGCGAGGCACTGTCTTCTCGGGTATTTGTTCCGGTGCTATTGGTCGTCATTCTTAATAATAGGTATTTTGGAATATGGAAGGAATGATGAATTAACGAAAGACTTTGTGCTGTTAACTTCGAGATTTAAATAATTATGCTCGTTCTCTATGGTAGGAGCTGGTTGTCAAGTCCTGCGGCTTGCAGCATTCATTGCCAGTCACGAATATCAGTCATTAATCGTGGTCAAACACAGGACGACTGAGAACCCTGCCACTCGCCTCTCTCCAACGGAAGCACCCAGTTAATAAGAGAATAATATCGCACACATCCGTTGTGTGTAACCACGACTTGAACATAGGGCATGGACGCATTGTACAATGTTCAGTGAAAGTTCAGCTAGTGACAAAGTACCCAGCGTAATGAGAAATGTCACATTGAAACCCAAGGATGAGAAGCTATGTGAAGCAACTACCAACACCACGGGTTGGCTTATACCAACAGAGCGTACATCAGACTGCTCGGCTGGGCCGCTGTCAAGAAAGCGACTCCGGATGCAAGAAACACTACATGTCTCTCATTCACAAGTAGTTGATGACAGACCGGGTCAGGGCTGTGATTGACTGAGATCTGTGAGGTGTTGTGAAGCATCCACCGCTTACACTCCAACCTAGACTGCATTCATAGAGACCTTGCTACTTCCCTCTGAAATCATCACCTCGAGCTCTCCATCAGACTTTGGGAAGAACATATTTCCCAAGGGATTCCTGCAGATCGAAAGATTCGAAAACCTTGTCACTCCTGTTCTTGTAATCGAGACGCTGTTCTCAGGAATAACCAGCAGACTCAGGAATCAGACAACAGCCATCGTTGACGTTCTTGTTGATTCAAAAAGAAAGGGTCACAACCCGTCTCATCTAAACGGCCAAATTATGTCCCAAATCGACGATAAAGGCGACTCAGGAGGTTATGAAGGACGAGAAAGCCGATCCTTGTCCCCAAACTCCATGGTACGTGCGCTACAAGACCTCGAGGCCCAGCTCCTTGCGCAGCAAGAGGTTCTCGTCTCCCGTCACATTGAAATGAGGTGCAACTCAGTCCGTGCAAGCGAATTCAGCAACCGAATGCGCGCCCTCCGCGAGCAGCTGGTGGACCTGCTCTCGGACTCGGCAGAAGCAGTAAAACACGCGCGCCGCGGGACGTCGGCTCGACTGCCAGGGCCTGTACCTGGCGTTGACTCGGACTCGGCCGACCAACCTCGGTTGCAGATTGAGCAGCAGCGGAGGCATCTGAGGGACGAGATCGACGAGCTACCGCGGGCCAGAGATAGGTTTTGGCATCAGGCTATTGAGCTTGATGAGGAAATTCTAACGATCAGACGAACCGTGGCAGATGTCCAGTCCAAGAGCAGGTGTCTGAAAAGGGACATAGAGAAAGTAGAGGAACAGCAATGTGGCGACAATTAAATACTAGAAGCAGGAGGAGGACGAGGCGGCAGCAGCGTTGGATCTCTCGGCGGCGGACAGCCTTGGCCATGCTACGAATATGGGTTTTTTGACCCTGATCTTGGAGACGGCTGGGTTGGGGGATGACACGAGGATTATGTCGGCTACTACGACAGTAACTCCCAGCGAGACGCAATGCGCTCATTTACTGAATTCAAGCAGAGGGTCAGGCCGCTGGACGAGGTCCTGGTCGCCGGGCTTTGGAGATCATACAAATCGATCGCACTAGGAATGACCGTCTTGAGCGTTCACCTGTCTCGACCGCCTCGCTATGACCCAGTGTTTTCTTGAGTCATTGGGCGCCTCGATGCATGGAATCTCTTGCACTGTCCACGCTCACGATGAATGGAAGTCCCGCTACCGGGGACGAGTGTGTGGGTGTCGCTATAATCAGCATTCGAAAGCTGAGCTGTCCGCTTCGATGCTGAGATATTGTAGATTGTATCTTCCTTATTTGCCTCTCATAGATCACGCGTTCAAAAATACAATACTGCCATACTGCATTCTGTTGAATTTATGTTGACCGTCATTCATGGCTGGATCAATTTTCAATATTTTCTGGTTTATTCTCAACATGATTCGCGGGCTGGACCCTCGCAATATGGTTCACAGACGGTCAGGGATGCAATAAAAACATACGATCAAGGCCAGCCCATCCACCGCTGAATGCTCTACTGAGAATACCGAATTGCAGATCCCACGAGTGGATACTTGGTTGTTCTAAGCTGAGATGCCGAGCGAATTAGCAGTGCAATACTTGGCGACTATATTCCGGGGGCTAATTGGTAAATTGATAGCAGCTCCATATCTTGAGGTAATAGTTCTTTTTAGCCATATATTAACAAAGCACTAGAGAGCACAGCAAATGTCCTTGAACATCATGCGTCGCGCTAGTACCGACTATTCTCCAACGGAGATCTCACCAAGCACGTCGCATTCACGACTACTCGACCCACGCCTTTCCATCGAATTACAATATTCAAATTTCTGCTGCACGTCTCCGATAATTTCGCAGGGCCGTTCCATTGGAGGCGTCACACAGACGGGGCTGATGGGTTGTCTAAGCTTGGCGTAATCCTATGGCAGCTGAGAACATCAGAACCGACCGGAAAAGGAGAGGATGCTCAGCAGGGCTTTGTGTTGTACAAGATGACTACTAAGAAGCCAGACACCCTATCATTTCTTCAGCATAGTAGGATCGAGACATTACTGGTGAATATAACTTGACCCCAAGGCTCGCGCAGAAAACAATAATAGCCTTGTGACAGCCGCACAGACAAAGCTAGCAACCATAGACCATCACTATAAGCAGCTTAAGATTCATAGTCGGGCAATTGATTACAATTTTGCGGCGAAGGCTGAAGTAGTCTCAACGCAATTCCTATATAAAATATCATAATCTAATGAAGAGTCCCAGCCGAAAATTGGATCTCTTCATATCCACATCGACACACATTTTCCCAAGGAATCTCCGAAGAAACCACAAGATCACACAAGCCCTGAAACCAACAACCGCACTCGACGTATCTTTCACATACTTTATACGATATCTTTGAAGGCTCCTCAAAATGCTTTTCAAATCGACCATCGCTCTTCTCCTGGCCAGCCTGCCCAGCCTGGTCGCCGCTGCCCCCGCGGGAAAGGGAAACCAGTCCTCGGGAAAGGGAATCCAGTCCTCAGGAATTCTAAAGGTGACGCTCTACGCCCACGTCCTGGGCAACAGCGAAGAGGTGTACCCCGCCGTAGACGGGGACGCCGCCCCCGTCCCAGCCAGCTTCGGCTATCCCGTCAGCAACGTGCAGATCCAGTGCATCGGGCAATGCCCTCCACAGTACCACTGCACGGTGTACGGCAGGCGGGGGAAGGCCTTTGGCACCGTGTCCGGACAAGGCGGCAAGGTCAACCCAGCCCAGCCGGTCATCAAGGTCAGCTGCTCGTCCAAACCGAAGCACTAGTGGCCTCGACACCACCGAAAGCTCCCGCGGCCGGGTCCTAAGCCGGCGATGCCGTCTTCTTCGCCAGTCAGACTGGCGGGCAAATTGTGTTGGTTACCATCTTCGGCTGCACAGACAACCTTGCCGAGCGGACGGGACACTACACGGAGGCTACGATACAGGATGCGACTCATTTGCTCTGTGAGCCTTGGATGTGCGAGGATTTGGATCTGGAGGGCAGGTCACTGGTGCCTTTTGTCTCGAGGGACAGATTTATTAACAGTTTTGTGCCGGTGGTGGTGGCCTCCTTTGTTTGCTACTAAGATGGGGTCCGAAATCATTTCCGGACTGGGAACGGGCTTGGAAGTTGTTATTGACATCTCGAGGACTCACAAAGTTACTGTTAGTTGTGTACGAACTAGTTGAGTCTCTTTTTCAAGAAAAAGAGAAAAAGAAAAAGAAAAAGTTAGGCTATTAGTCAAAGTTAGTCTATTGGCAGATTTAGTCTATTGGTCTGTTTCCGTTAGTCCATCTCTGGTTGGGCTGCTACTGCATACATCCCTAGGTAGCAAGTTAAATCTCAATTCAGTTTACACCACAAGCTACTCGTTCGGAGTTCGCAGTGATCTTCCGATACTGATCATAAAGTCCACGCGGAACAGGTAGGGACAACTAGGCTCTCAGCTATCTTCAAGCTATGTACCTAGGTATTTCTCCTTTACGACTTTCAACTCGGCTGTAATCTCTCCTTTGACCGCTTCAGGGGCCCAACAGGTGCGGATAGCGTTCTCTGCGAGCCTGATCATGTCTTCGTCGGTGAAGTTGCAGAACCTCCTCACGACGAGCAGATTCTCCAGTATCCAGGTATCCTCCATAAATGCCGGGTCATCGCTGGCAATTGTGATTGGAATGCCGGCATCGAAGAGCTTGCGAATGCGTTGAAAAACCTCATCCATCGGCTGGTGGCGAATGTAAGACCAGGGGCATATCGTCATGCACATTTCCCTCGATTTTATCCATTCCATGAGCTCGGCGCTCTCAACGACGTTCAGGCCGTGGTCGATACGGTCGGCACCGGTTTTTCCAATGGAGCAAGCTACCTGGCGAACATTCTCAACTGGATACGCTTTGCCAACGTCACAGTGCGCCGTCAGTCGGAAGCCGTCCTTTCTTGCTCGGTCGAAGATCTCTTCAAAGAGCATCGGAGGCCGTTGGTCTTCGTTCGAGTCGAGGCCAACGCCGACTATCATGTCGCGGTACTCGAGTGCGGCAAGGTAGTGGTCCATGGCTGACTGCACTGGCTCATCTCGAAGGAAACACATGATCCAGGCACTTCGGACCTGCGGTGAAAATTTTAGTGAATGTTTTTAAATGCGCTGGTGAACTCATTTTTGACAGACTTTCAGGTCCTTCTCTGCCTTTTCCTGCGCAGAACGAAAACCATCCATCATCGTTTGCCACGTCACCCCGGTGCGAGTGTGACCCTGAGGATCGAAGAACAACTCGCAATACCGCACATTCATGCCCGCAACACGCTCGAAATAATGCATAGCGAGGTCATGGTAGTCTTGCGTGGTCTTCAGCACCTCGAAGCCGCCATAGTAAGCCTCGAAGAAGGACAGCGTCTCCTCCGCATTGTTCATGCGATCCCCACTGAGAGTCTTGAAGCTATCATGGGAGTCCTGATATTCTTCGAGCGTAGAGAACGCGGCTCCGGTGCGCGGGTGCTTGAGCGTCATGCCGTTTCGTTGAGCGAACTTCCATTTTAGTGCTGGAGTCAGCGTGCCCTCGATGTGGACGTGAAGCTCGACCTTTGGTAGCGCCTCTACTAGCGGATCCCTAGTCTCTGCAATAGAGGTTCGAAGCTCTCGGCGGGCCGCAAGCGGAAGGGCGCCTTCGACGTCGGCCATGTTGCAGTGGACTTGGGGCAATCGACAGGTTGCTGGTGTTTGAGATAGTAATGAGTGTGAAGAGTGGTAAGTATATGATCTCTTAAGGTGCTCCAGTGGACTTCATTGCAGGCCCAACCATGTCGGACTTGTTGGGTGTTTTGTACAACATCACGATTGTGACTCAGACCGTGTCTCGGCGTATAAAAAGCCGAGAAGGAAGCTGCGTAGTCAGACCGAACATACGCTAGAGGGCTTAGCATATCGATCGCCTCTGTAGATGTTCTAACACTCAATGCTCGCCTGGATAAGACAAGTCGTGACCTTGGATGTAGTTATTGAATACTACAACGGCGTACACTGACCAAAATCTTGACTCGAAACGTCGTTGTTTGTATTTTACCTGAAGCCACTATTGCAAGAGCGCCGCATGGTGATGGCCCGTCGTTTTACCATCTCACATTCTTTGACAGTCTTTTGTCGAAACTGCCTGGTAGTCAACCAGGGGCTAGGTTGATCTCGGATGTCCGCTCGGATCCACGGCGCCGAGGCGTCTATAAGAGATGATCTGGAGGTGACGGAAAGTATTGACGGGGCTCGGATTGCACTTGCAAATGGAGTTGGTATGTTTAGCGGAGAAGATGCGGCACTGAGACTGCAACCAATCCCGGTCCAAACCCGTTGCCCCGACGTCATGTGGGCGGATCTGCGGCATACACCCGATAGCGACCACCGGCTTTGTTCGGTACAGCCTGATTGACCCCATTGGCCCTCAAATGGTAGATACTCTACAACACCTGAACCAGGTGTAACTGACATCGAGGAAAACCATTCACATGAGAGCATGTCACTTCCCTTCCAGACTGTGTCCACACGTCTACAAAATAGCATAAGGCCAGCAGTGTTTACCCGTCTCCGCATCGCCACTCCCATTCCAGCCCGCCACTTCTCCCTCACAGCCAAGATGGCCTCAGATCCCATCGCAGAGCAGCTCAAGCAGTTCCCGACCTGCGACATCTCAGGCGCCCTGATCAAGCTGAAGTACCGAAACGGCGGCTTCCTCTCGGGACTCACCCTCTGGTCGCCAGAACGCCAGGCGGGCGACACGAGGATCGCCGGCCCAGCATATACAGTCAAGTACGCGCCGCTGTCGGACCCGGCGCCGAAGCACCCGACCCACTACATCGACTCGGTGCCAGCGGGGGCCGTGGTGTTTGTGTCTGCGCCGGCCAAGACACCCAACGCCGTGTACGGCGGGCTGATGAGCGCGCGGGCCAAGGCGCTCGGGGCGGTGGGCAGCGTCATCGACGGGCGGTTCCGCGACCTGCACGAGCAGCGGGAGCAGGGCTGGCCTGTGTTCGGGCGGGACGTGGGCACGGCGCCGCCGCAGGAGCTGCTCAAGGTCGTCGGGGTGAATGTGCCGGTCAAGCTGGCGACGGATGAGCAGGACATGGAGATCCGGCCGGGGGACTATATTATTGGGGACCTGAATGGGGTTGTGGTGTGCCCGAAGGAACTGGCTGAGCAGGTCATTCCGATCGTGCAGAAGATGGTTGACGCGGATGACAAGGTGATGGCGGAGCTGCAGAAAGGGATGGGCTTTGAGGAGGCTAGCAAGAAGTTCAGATGAGTCTCGCCTGGTCAGGAGAGAACTGGGAACACTTTATAAGCGATCGAACTACGTTCAGCCGTGAAGGTTTTATTCCCTCTTCTGTTACACTCGAGGGAGCGCCTCCTGTGTTGGCTGGCCATGATCATAATGCAATGTTGCTTAAGGAAGATGAACAGACATGGCGTTCAACGGCTCATAGAATTATCCAGTATGGTTCGTATATTGACAATCTGCTTTTACCACGGGACAAAAACGCCTGAAAGATCCATTACAATTTTCCCTTAACCGATGCGAACGCTCCACCTCGGCCCTGACCCTTGTGGAATCTGGCTGCCCCTTGGACACTCTCTTTTGCCACCACTTCGACGCCAGCGTCATGCTCAAACCTCAATGCGTCTTTTAGACTCGATGCCTCAAATGTGCTGTAGTACGCCGACTGCCTATCAAGGTTCATGCATTCCTGAGGAAAGGTCAACAAGCTCCTCGCCAAGGCCATCGCCTCCTCCAACGCCTTGCCCTTCTCGACAACGCGATTCACGAGCCCCATTCCCAACGCCTCCTTAGCATCAACCGGCCGTCCCGTCAGGATCATGTCCAGCGCCCGGCCGAGCCCAACAATCTTGGGCAGCCGGACAGTCCCGCCATCAATGAGCGGCACCCCGAACCGCCGGCAAAACACACCCAGCACCGCAGTCGTGTCGCACACGCGCACGTCGGCCAGCAGCGACAGCTCGAGCCCGCCAGCCACGGCGTGGCCGGATACCGCGGCTATCACCGGCTTGGAGGTGAGCATGCGCGAGGGGCCCATGGGGCCGAGGACGTCGTCCAGCGGGTCCTTGGGGTTTGTCGTCGTCACGCGCTTGACGCGGGAGAAGGCATTGGGGCCGATGTTGGAGGCTGAGGATGAGGACGATCCGGCGACTTCGTGCAGGTCGTAGCCCGCGCAGAAGGCCTCGCCCCCGGCCCCGGTGAAGACGCATACCTTCTGCGTCTTGTCGTTTTCGAACTTCTGGAATGCCTCCGCGAGGAGGCGGGCTGTGGCTGCGTTGACTGCGTTGCGGTTTTTGGGCCGGTTGATGGTTATCACGGTGATGCCTTCGGCTGACGGCTCGTAAAGAGCGGTGGGTGGCGGGGTGGAAGCCATGGTTGTGGCCTGGTGTTCAGTATTCCGATTGTTTATCAATTGTCCTAATCAGACCGCGCTGTCAATGAAAATGATGAGCCGACTTTGTCCGTTAGTTGTAGTTCTTGTGTTGTGGTCTGTCAGACCAAGGGCGTTCTCGGCCTGAACCCCTCAGCTGAGGAGAACATGTGATTGCGGTCAAATGGAATACGATGCACCAAATCATAACCTTAACGGTCCAATCAAAAAAAGTCAGCAAACACTTCGACTGCTTTTCTTACAGCCTGTATGTATAGTAGCCGATCTCGGTCTTGTAATTACCAACGATGCGTTGAGAATTGACTCCATGGGCCTGCCTAGGCGAAGTAAGGTAGCGGATGTTATTATTCAAGTGCTGCAACGGGAAGTCTACAACAACCCGATGTAGACGTTTCAATGTTGTTCTTTCAGGTCTCCATTGTTATTATTGATCGTAGCTAGACCATTCTACAGTCCGGGCCACATGGTTGAGTGGCGGACTCCCAATCGATGGGCCACACAAACTGGGCAAAGAGACCTCATCCGATGTCCTCCCACAGTGTCCGGACAGCACCAGCCCATGCTCAGCAGCCGCGTCAGACCTAGTGATTCAAATCAACTGATAAACCTGTCCGCGCACCATTGACTTGGAACGGCACGTGCGTCTTTGTTCTTGTACGATAGGCGCCAGCACAATGACCGATCTGTATAATTAGCACACGAGAGATCTGCATTTCAACAGGTTTTAGGTACTTCGGCCGACTCATCTGGCCTATCAAATGAAGGGCGGGCTGCATCAAAATCATTTTCTAGGGCACGACAGCAAAGAATTTTCATGAGGCAGGCGGGCTCTCCTCTCTGGGCTTCTTGATATCCCCGGAGACAACCACCTCGTGGTCACTAATGTCATTAGTTCTTCATTGCGGTTGTTACCCCGTTGAGCGGACCGGTACACCCCGGCCCCTAAAAATATGATTGAATTGCACTTACGAAACGGCAGAGCTAGGACATGGCCTATGTGTCCGTATGCCTTTCGGCTTGTTATACCCACGCCAACACCGATCCATTGTCCAAGGTTCAGAAGACACGAACGTCTGCCGCTCAGCCGTCTATTATGGCTTCCTCGAAGCTCCGGGTGGGGTGTATATCCTCCGTCTCCTTGATGATCGCGGCATGCCGTACTCGTGGACATTAATACATTCGGGCCGAGCTGCTGGACTCAGCCACGGCCGCCTTCAACACCCTCAAGTCTTTGGCAAATTATGTCATTTCAATCTAACGTGCCTATCGATTCACTCTATACTCATAGTCAAAGACTTGCTCCCAGTCTTGATCCTCCTAGCTGGATATAAAGCGAGCTCACGGAGTTGGGGCTCGATCTCCAGCATCTTACCATCGACAGGATTATATTCGGCTGTCACACGAACATATTTTCCAAAATATACTTTAATAAAATTCATCAACTGGTCATTACTATGCATCCTACTACACTGTTTCTCAGCCTCGCAGCCCTTGCCAGCGTCGCGGTCTCTACCAAGGACAAGGACAATGGCCCACGCTGTGCGGAGGATGAGTATTACAACAAGATGATGGAAAGCAAGAACCGCAAGGTCGCCGTCACAGACTGTGCCAAGTGGCTGGGTGAAACGATCACCAACCCCAATGAAATCCCGAAGTACCTCAAGGACTGTGGCGCAGATAAGGACGAGGACCGTGTCAGCCGAGTCTCATCTGCCTGCTCCTGCATCGAAACCTCCTCGTTTTCCCCGATCTTTTCAACGAGCACCCATGTCAGTGGCACAACGTCAACAACGGCTGTCATCACCACATCTTCGCAGACTCACAGCCACCTGCCTTCGAGTTTGACGGGCTCGATGAGCCAGACACAGTCTACGCCATCTTCTAGTCGACACTCGTCTACCACTTCTACACGATCCTCCAGCAGCCATCCGCCGTCGGGCTCTTCGGTTTCAGCACGAGTGACATCCTCCACAACCTCAAGCCACGAGGTGCTTCCAACAGCTTCGTCCTCGCCACCTCACACCTCGACTCGGACCTCGGAGTCAGTTCACCCCTCGTCCTCAAAGATTACAACGGGGACATTCACTGTGAGTACTCAGACGGTGCTGTCCACCACACAGTCTACTGTGACAGCCCCTGGATCGACCATTAGTAGTTCTGTGTCTTCGCAGGCGTCCACCACTTCTTTCACAACCTCAACTATCTGTATGTCCTCACAACTCATGGAATAGGCCAGATCCCGAGCTAACCTGACACCAGATACCGAGTCAATATATACTATAACGTCTTGCTCTCCAGGTAAATCAGACTGCCCAGCTGCTAGCACGGTATTGGTCACGTCAACCATCGCCATATCCACTACTATATGTCCAGTGACCGAGACACCTCGTCCAACCCCATCTTCTAAGCAGACCACTACTCGGTGGACAACTACCACGATCTGTAAGCGCAAGAACCTGCTACCCTGTGACATTCATCCCACTAACGTGACACAGACTCGACGACTACGTCTACGCTAACAAGGTGCCCACTCGGAGCCTCCAACTGCCCTGTGAGCAACCTGCCCATCTCCACTGTCATCCCCGTCAGCACGACCGTCTTACGCGTCATAGACGGTGTGCCTACTCCCGAGCATGGGAATCAAAGCGGCAGCGAGACCAAGGAAGAGGGAACTCCCACCCAGTCCGGCGTCTCAGACGGGAATCGCGGAAACCCAGACGTGCCCACCTCCACCTTCACGGTGGTCACAGTCCCGACAACCATCCACACTATCATGAACGGCGTCTCCGCCGAGATCCTGACAGTGGTACCAGTCACCAGCGCCCTGGGAGTCGGCAAAAATGCAGACTCGGCCCCAAAACCCTCATCAACCGCCGATGCCGATCCCCACGCCGGAAACGCTCAACAGGCGGCTGCTGGGGCTGGCAAGTCAAGCGTAGGAAACAAGCCTTTGTCGTCCACGTACGAACCGTCACACCCACACGCCGCACCTACGGACGCGTCGTTTGACGCCACCGCTTGGCAGACTACTGAGCCCAGTAGGTCGGGCCTGACCTGGAAGCCGATGTTGTCTGCTAACAATACTCCCGTCATAGCCTCGACCTCGTCTCGCCCTCCGGTCGTCACTGCTGGCGCACCTGGCCTCGGGGGCGGTGATGGGATGCGGGTCGCCTTCTTCGTTTTTGCCCTGGCAGCGCTGCTGTAAGGTCGATTTTCCTTTGTCGGGCTACGTCCCGAGGATACATTTTGTACATTTCTTTTCGTATTCACTTTCTTCTCACGTTTTTCTTGTCATGATAATATACGCAGCGCATTGTCATATTCTTTCAAAATGGATTGTCGATCAGATCATAGGTCTCACACTGGCATGTGCTGGGTTGTCGAAGACGACAAAGATCTAAACACTCAACTACATTTGCGTCACATATTTCATTCACTTACTTTTGTATCATGACTACTAGCAACGTGTGACTTGCCATTTATTTTCTTTTCACTAGTAGAATATTGCGGTGAGAGACACTCGTAGAATTGTCTGAAGCATTCACATGAGGCACACAGGTCCTGGGCGTGATGGCAGAAGATCCAGTAGCCTGCCTCGTCAGGCGTTGAATGTTTGTGGGTGGCCAGATCCGGACAACTGCATTGAACTGTCACAATACAACTAAAAAGAGCCAGATATGTTTCAGAATTAAACGTGACCTGGTGCACATGATCCGTTTTATTCCGATTCAGGGCAGTGGTGGGCTTGGTAACAGTGGAAAGCACACAACATAAAATGCAACCTTGCACTCCAATGAATCCGATTCCCATCCTCAGTCGCCTTTGTCAGAGCTCCCCTTTATTGTTTCTCGAGAAATTCAATGCCATTAATGCTATTAATGCTGAAAGAAACTCCTTAACCCCTGACCAATCGTTTTGACATCCTCTACCTCATCCTCTCGGGCGCCCTCTCCTCCGAGGCCTCGGCTTCAGCGGGCTTGGCCTTGCCCCGGCCGGGAGCGGACTCGAACTTTGTCCTCCACTTGTCCTCCTGCTTGAACATGACGATGCACTGGAGCGCCGACGGCGTGCCGTAGTCGGGATCCGCGCCGCCCTCGAGGAGAACCTGGTCAGGATGTTAGCGCCGAAACACAGGCCGGAGTTCCCCCATGAGAGAATCATCGCATCAAAATGGCCCTGAGTGAAATGAGATCGGATCTTGATCATATTTTGAATGTCTTACCTCTACAACATCATCCAGCCTCTTGAAAACAGCGCCGGCTATTGGGCTCTGGCGCTTGTCGTTCAGTCTATTCGGGTCGGCTCCGTTCTGAACGAGGAACTTGACCAGGTCCGCGTGGCCGTAGTACGCCGCCAGCATAAGCTAATTACCCCATGCCCTGTCAGCCATTTTGGTACAGTGGTACAGATGCACCCAACCAAAAGGCGCTGCTGACCGCCGTCTTCGGGTGCGGGGCTGGCTGCCTGACTCGGGAGTCGGTCGTTCAAGGGGGGCCCGGCAGCTCGCTCGCTCGCTCACTCACCAGTGTGTCGCCCTTCTCGTTTGTGAGGTTCGCCGGCAGACCCGATGCGAGGGCCTCCTCGAGCACCTCCTTGTTTCCCTCGCGGGCCGCATTGTACATCTGGGCCGCCAGCCGGATCGCCTCGAGAGATGGCGAGAAGGCCGTCGCGGATGTTATGTCTGTGCTCATCTTGGGCGGCGGTTGTTTTGCGTTTGCAGGCCTTGGGAACTCGAGTGGGATGGGCGGTATTGGCAATGCAGACAGGTTGTATGGACGTCAGATATGGAGGGACTTTAGGCTAATGGCAGTGGTTAAGCTGAGCTGTGACCCACTCAAGCAGGCAAGTGAAGTGCAGTCAATTGAGCCCGTCAGCCCAAACCCTTCAGTGCAGCTCCCACTTATTAATAAGCTGTCTCGGTGATTGGCGAACCCCCGGGCGAAGATTCCAGAAACGCACGCTGCGCCGCTGGTGCCCGGTGTCCCGACCAGCTGGCGTCAGCTGGTCATGCATAACTCCCCGATCATGTCAACATCCGATTGAGGCTACTAGTATTGACAGAAGACAGGCCGTGTGTTGGAGCCGCCCAATATTAATTTATAAATTCCATTCCCTGGCCTTTGTTAATCTTGCAGCAGTTATCGACCAGGGAACAAAACGAAATCCGTTCCTGAGGATTCGGGCCCCTGCGGCTTCACAGCTTTGTCTTTGAACGGCGCATCGTGGTCGGTCACCGGTCCTTCACTGATACCGCTATAATTTCCATAGCTCGCGTCTGTTGTATCCCGGAAAGACTCGTCGTATATTTCGGGGTCCTGTGTTAGTGGAGGTGGGCTTTCGGGAGAATATAAAGGAAAGTCGATAAAAGCAGGGCCGGGAGTCTCGTTGATACCGCTGTCCGCCTTGCTGCCGCCCTCGTTACTCTCATTCGCCTTGGTCCTCACGTACCGCCACCCGTGAGCCTTCTCCATGTGCTGCTTGCAATTCGACTCCCTCTTGGACTTGTAGGGACATGGGGGGAACAAGCACTTGTACCTTGGTGGGTCGGTCGAGTGCTTTTCGCTCAAGTGACGATCCATCTCCTTCTCTGTGGGCCAGCCATATTCGTGGTACTTGCAAGATTCGATGGGGCACTTCCAGGGACGGGAGTGAATCTTCTCGTGCTTGGTCAAGTCGCAAGGTCGCTTGAATTCTTTTGTGCAGCCCGGCTCGCGACATTTCTTGGGCGCCAATTCCTCAGGGCCGGCGTTCTTCTTCCTCCGTGCCATAGAGTGCATGATCTCCTTTTCATCCGCCCGCTCCTCACTAGCGGTCCTCTTAATCCGGATGTCGGGTTCTATGTTCTCGATCGTGCGGACTACCTCTCCGGTTGCAATAGAAACAGCTGTGCCGTCCTCGTAGATTCTAACGAGCTCCGCTGGACGGCGGCTCACGCCCGGACCGCCGTGCAATTCTACCGTGTCAGAGGTCCGGACCTCAAACCTTCGCTTAGCAGAGCCGCTTCTGACTTGATCACTCCGTATTTCTTCGTTCAAACCTTGACGAACGGGTTCGTTGGCCGAATGAATGTCGTCCCACGTATAACCTTGCTCCTCAGATATGCTCGGTTCTGGTGTTGGGTTGTTCTTGGCAATGGCCGTGGCGTTCGACGAGCTGGCTTCGTCTGTGATCTGTTGCCACTGGGAATTTCCCATTATCTTCGTGTGGAAATAGTTCCTTACCTGTCCCAACGGTAAAATGAGCCCCCTGTAATCACTATCAAAGGAATCAGGATATAACTAACCATGGTCTCAGTTTTGGTCTTCATGTGTCTTGAAATGGACAGACAGTCTGGTCCAAACCTTTTCAACAGGTCTAGGAATTCAGCATGGTCCGCGACACTCCAGTAGCTGGATTCAACGCCCAGTGGTTCATCTTCATCCCGTGTTGAAATTTCGTCCTCTTCTTCTGTATCGCGTGCGCTCGTGTTGCTATTCTCCTCCTCGTCGTCTGCCGAGTCATACTCGTGGGAAGGTAGTACAAACAGCGCCAGCTGTTCCAGATGGTTTCCAATGTGAGACCGGTATTGATGATTTGATTTGATCTCCATATCATTACACAGAGGACAGATCCCATGAGAATGGTGGGGATCAGGTCTACTACTCTGCGATATAATGAAGTCGATGTTTTTATCCGAGGAGACCGTGCCGTGGAAGTCTTTGAGATGCTGGCGGAGACCCGAGGGCGAAGATGAGTTGGCAGCACAGCCGTGCGGACAGTCCCACTGCCTCCAATGTTCCTGCGACATATGGCGTGACCAGTCTTTCCTGCGCTGAAAGTCCTGATTCGCCGCAACGCAGGCCGCGGAAAGACAGACGTACGGCCGCAAGTCCTGGAAGACATGTTTCCTGCTCCCAACACATAGTCAGTGTCAAGGTCTTGCTAGAACTTTTAGTAAGCCAAACAGTGGGAGTCTGAGACTTACTTCCATTCATATCGGTTGTCTACCGTAATAAAAACGTAGCAAAATGGACATAGAAACGGGCCCTCGACATATTCCTTCGGGACAGGCGGAACTCGAAGCTCGCTTTGATCGACTGTTGATGGTGCGTATGACGTTGCTGATAGCTCGGAGCGATCATCGTCGAGGGCTTCGAGGTCCAGCTTCCGGCTCGTATCCCCTGTGTCCTTGAGATGGAGAGGTACAGAAGATGCTAGGGTAGTCGCCTGTCCTTTGCTTACGCCGTCATCGTCACCATACAGCCCTTCCTTGAGTCGACAGTGATGGTCCTCTCTGTACTTGAAATATTTCCGACGCTGTGTGAGTGCCCTACCAAGTCTTTCGGCAAGTTTGGTATCGATGTGCGGAAATTTGGCCAACACGTGTTGGATATCCCATGATTCGTAGTACCCAAGCTGGCCGGCTGCCCTGGATTTGAATCTGTCATGTGGTGCGGGATTGCTGATTGTGACTGATAGCCTCAGAAGGCAGTCGATGACTCCACCGATTTGTACGAAGACTTTGTTCAGCTCTTTGTTGTGGTTTCTTAAAGCCTCCTCGGACTCACTGTCCTCATCGTCATCGAAATATGCTGTAAGCTCGTCGGTCTCGGAGTCTTCGTCATGCTCTTTTCCCACTTCTTGAACGAGTCCATTTCGCGCCAATGGTAAGGCTGTCGCCTCGAACTATTAGCTTTCGGTCAATTTGTACGTGAATCTCGACTTACTTACCCTCTTTGAGGACTAGTTTACTAAGATCCTCCAGTAATGAGATAAGAAGTGTGCGAATGGATGATGCATCGCGAAGCCGATACTGCAATGAGCGTGACCCGGACACACGATGAGCACCCAAGCTACCTGCCCATAGCTTGAATCTCTCGAAGTACGACTCCACGACTCCCGTTCCAGATGACGCGCCACCATCACTCAGAACTGTGAGGAGCTCGTGCAGGCCGCTCATGCCGTCGGCGACGAGCGACGGAATTTGGTCTTTCGGGACATTCATGGTCGGGATACTGTCCCGTACATGCAATTCTATCAAAGAAGCAGTTTGATTCTTGACTTCATTGTGTTGATTCGGCTAACGGTGGTGCCTCGAAATGGGAAACATGCCCCAGAAAGGTTCGACCTGTGCCTTCATACCCAGGTTTAGATAGACGTGGAGGGATCAGGAGGATTTGATAGCTCTTGCGATAGAAACCCCTGCATCCAGCAAGGGCGCTGTGAAATGATTGGTGCCCGCCCAAAATCCTTTTCGCTGCCCAGGTGTCAGCATGCGGCTGAGTGGGCCGGGAGAGCCTGTGTCTACCAACAGCGCACAACACTGCGCATAAGAGGTTTTGCAAGATCGAATACTCCTGAACCCCTCTGTCGTCAATTTCCTTGCATATGCTCCATCCGAATCTCAGAAGGCGATTGCTTGAGGCCGAGAAATGGAGGCCGCCGGTCTGGTACTCGGGGTCATCCCATTGGCTATCAAGGCGTTGGACACGTACCTCGACATTCTTTCCACGATAAGAAACGTCAGAAGAGATCTGGAATACATGATCCGAGACCTGAAGACCGAGCATCAGATTCTCCAAAACACATGTGAGACCTTGCTGAAAGGCATTGCTCCGGATAGTGTGCTGGACAGTATGATCGAAGACCCTTTTGGGCCAGCTTGGAGTCAATATGATGATGAGGTCCGCTTGCGGCTCTGGCGGTCAGCAGATGTGTTCCAAGAGAGAGTTGCCGAAATGAGGCAGGCAGCAATAGATCTTCAGCAAAAATTAGCTGTCGATCCAGATGGAAAGGTGAGACCCGACATGCTCTGCGCCACATATACACCCAGTCTCCGGAACCTGTTGATTGATTCGTGACTTGATACAGATGCGTTTTGTTGACCGCCATTCTATAATGAAAGGGCTGAGGCATAGTGCCTATTTCACCCTCAAGAAGAAAGACTACAACGAGATCATGTCTCGAATTAAGGGGGGCAACGCCGTACTTAACACATTGGCCAACCAGAACAGCAGCCTCGAGCCAACTCGACGCTCTCGGGCTCAAGCCAAATTAGCTCGCCTGGTCCGAAACCTATCGCAACGCATGTATGGGGCTCTTCAAAATGTCATAACATGCAGCTGTCCCAGCTCTCATAATCTTGGGCTTGAGATGCTACCTAGGAGGGGCATCATGCTCCCGGGGGACGAGGAGGAAGAGGTCGCTCAGTCTCTAGATTTCAGCGTCGTCATCGGGAGCCAAGTACAGAAGAAGTCGCAACGATGGGACAAAGTCCGCGTCAAGCTGGCCACAAAGGAGATTGTGCTGCCTAGCACATCACCAACTACGACTTCGCCGGATTTGCCACGTTCTAGGTCTCCTCGGGTTCGCTGGTCCATGCGAACGCCACAGACGACGGTCGTGGCCTCAAATAAAACAGACCAGCATGCCTCACAATTATCCGTATCCTTCCAAGCCAACTCTATCTTACAACCATCGGCAATCACAAACCTCTGCCACTTGCTCCACAAAGGCAATGGCAACACGACCGTTCCAGATTACTGCGGTTACATCTCTAACACGGCGAGTAAATTCAATCTGTTCCACCAGGATTGCCAGCCAGAGACTTTGAGCGCCATAACTCTTCGCACAATATTAGACGGACATGGCTCTGGTATGAAGCAGTTCAAGTATGCACAGAGACTGGAACTTGCCATTTGCTTGTCCTATAGTGTTCTGCACCTGTACAGCACACCGTGGCTCTCAAGGACTTTCACAACAGATGACATTGTGTTCATCATGGAGCAACAAAGTGCCGAGCCTCATGGAAGCCACATGGGGCGTCCATTTCTGGCCAAAGTTCTGCCAAAGCTGCCAGGGAGCTCCTGCAAATCAGTCGAACATGCGACAGTCAGGCCTATGGACCTTACAATCCTCTCGCTAGGGCTGGTCCTTATCCAGATCATAATCGGGCGGCACGTCGAGGGCCTGGCCATTGACTCAGAAAACAAGGGAATGGACTCCATAATCAGCAAGCAGGAGGCAGCGTCCCAAATGACGAGGCCAATCCTGGAGAATGGCGGCATGAATTATGCGGATGCGGTCCAATGGTGCCTAGGCAGCGTGCTATCCGTTGCGTGTCTAGACGATGAGACGGTGGGCCAGGAGTTCTATGAGGCGGTCATTGCCAGACTTGAGGCCGACATGAGACGACAAGCATCAATGGAGTCAACTGCATGATCGACTGGGCATGAGTATCTGGCAGTGATGAGGCTCTTCAGGATATCAGTATATCAGGGAGTGCAGATCTGCACATTACTGAACTGTTCCAAATGTCGGTTGGCCAGCAGCTACTACTCGCAGGCCCCGGCAATTTGATGCTTCTGTTGAGAAGGTAACACAGTGAAAATATGAACTGGTTGGTGTACCAGGAACGAGACACCACTAAAGCAACATTGGAACACAAGGAAGAAACTCGGAAAAACTTCATGTAATCGTATATATCATTAATTTATATACTGCCAACCATGAACGCCGGCGGGCAAGTGGCATAGCGTATTCTTTGTTCCCAGGACTGCTGAGGGTTGAACCGAGCGAGGAAACAAACGGGCGCCGTCCCGTCATTAGTAGATCAGCTGGTCATCATAAGCCCTCACGCCCTCGAGGTACTCGAGGACCTGGTCGTAGTCCTTGCAGACGTGCGTGGCGTCCCAGCCGTCGCTGCCAGAGTTGTCGTCGGGGAAGGTGGTGGCGTGGCCCTCGAGGGCGGTGTCGGCGGCGCAGGTGATTGCCTGGCGCATGTAGGCGATGCAGTGGATCATGTGCCAGTGGTGGTCGTCCGGGATGGGGTGGCCCGACGACAGGCCCGAGTAGGTCTGGGCCATGGCGAACAGGCAGTGGATCTGGTGGGTGACCGAGGTGGTGAAGACGGTCATGCCCTCGTACCAGTCGATGGGCTTGGGGAGGTCGTGGTACTTGTGCGTGTCGTTGACCCATTGGAAGCCCATGCCCTCTGCGTGCTGGTGTTAGTGCCTGTTTTTATGTTGCATTCGATTGGATGACGTTGATGGGGGAGGAAGCGAACACGGGGCTCCGGAGGCGATGAAGCAGAAGGAAGACAGGAGGACGTACTCGGCATCAGGTTGTTCCACTTGTCCAGAGTCTCATTGGTAAAGAACTCGGACGTGTTCATGGGCGCGTAGGACGTGTCGTACTCGAACCTGGCGAGCTTCTGCGGGAACCGTGGGCCGACGCCGGTCATGTCGCCAAGAAGCTGCCACTGGTCCTGCATGGGCTCCTTCATCTCGTTGCGCACCAGCAGGGCGACGATGATGAGCAGCAGCGTGGTGTCCAGCATCCACCGTGACGACCTCAGGATGCTGTACAGCTGTGACCTTTTCGACTTCCTCTCGCGCTCGTGCTGGTGTGTGTGCCATGACTTCTCGTCGCCGATCAGTGACTCGACCTCCGTGCTGGACCTGGAGTCGTCGTGATCATGCTCATGCCCCCCTCCGAGCTGCACGTTCTCGTACTTGTGTGATGCCATGGTGATTGCTAGGGTGTGAATGAGCGTCTTCAGGCAAGTCCAGTTGCCTGTTCACCGTCCAGCGAGTGCTTTTCAAGAGGGAGGGAAAGAAGTAGAAAGGGCGGAGGCGAGTACCGTCGAGGTTATCGTGTCAGTCAATTGTCGTGAGGAAAGGAAAGGGATGAAAGAGGGAAGTCGCTGTTTATTGGCGCCATTTCGAAAACAAACGAGAGCGAGACGCAGGCACAGAATGGGGCACAGCGGCAAATCATTAGCAGGGCAGAAACGCAAGTCCAGGAAGGGGTGCCTTCTGAGACGAGGTTTGGATGAGGCTCAAACAGCATCTGTCACACCAAGGGGGGCTCCTCACTGCCCTGGGGCGTCCCAAAGCGGCATAGGCCCCAGAGACTCAGGCGAGCCGGCCGTCTCGAGGCCTTGTCTTGGGAGTGATGCTACGTGTCGGCCCCAGCAGCACATCAGGCCAAGAGGATCGTGACAGGTCGATCATATCGTGTGGCCATGAGCTTGTGTTGTCAGATCCCGGTGGAACTCGCACAGCAACTGGATTGCATCTTGATTGACGAGGAGCGAATGCTAGGAAAAGATGGAGGTGGAGGCGCTCCAGGGTAGGGTGGATCCGTACAGGGTTCAGGTTCCAGCCCAGCGCTTGCAATGTGGGGCTGCCCCTTGATCGGTACGTACCGGGACCAGCTGGCCGCCCGGGACCCGACGCCCGACACAGGTCCCCACCAGCTGGCAGTCACGACCGTCCCTCCAATGCCCCTTTCATGTACCATCTTTCTGCGTACCTAGGCATCGCTTTCTCAGGAATTATTTCCAAGGCCACCTGGATATGATTTCACCGTCCCAGTAACCATGCCACGTAGTGGAACCAGTCTGTGCGACCCGCCTTTCGGCGCTCTCAGAAGCCACAAGCCCCGGGTACCAACACGGTTGGCTCCAGCTTGAATAAAGTAACAGCGAACGGCACACGAATCAGCTCGACTCTCGCCATCAAGAACCGCGAGCTGCTTTAACACGAAGTTGGGTGAGGATCGAAAATATGACTACTTGTTCGATGTGGTCTGCCCCAAGTTGGTTGCTAAGGCACAGTCGAGAGTCGAGCCTGATATACCAAACAAGGTTCCTCGATCCTCTGGAAATATTCATATATCTGCATGGTCCAATAAAGCAAATCTAATTGCATTATTTTTTCCTCTATGATTCTAACCTGACAGTGCATCCTCCGCTCTCAATCATCAAACCCAGGCAAAGCATGGCCCCTTCTTAGGCGCCCCCCCCCCAACAGAACAGTATCACGAATCAAGGATCAAGTCACCCCTGTGAAGACGGCACTCAATTTGGGGTCCTCAGTCATCCTGTGGTGGCTATCTCGAGCCCGCTCTCCCCTAGGAAACTTCCTTCCAACCTCCCAGCTCCAGAAATTGCTCCCGTATGCTATCTCATGTCCACCGTCCTCAAGAATCCACGCATTGCCCAGGAACATCGTGCCCACAACACAGAGCCACATGAATGGTATGAGACAGGAAAGCGTACATTATACCGTCCCTCACATTCTCCTTGTCGGGCCCACTCTTGTTGTTTCAAACGGTCGACATCAGCGTCAACGCGACGGTGCCTCCCACAGGTTCTATACCACTTGGAGAAGCACGACAGCTTCCAAGCCAGACGAGCTTGGGTGCGATTTTGACACTTCTTCTTGGCGTCTTTGAATGACGAACTGATATGGCGTGACATATTATAAGTGATTATGATTTCGGATGCCCCATTCCCCGGTCACAGCATCTACCACAGGGGAGTACAACTGGTTCCTGTCGTCGATACGCTTGGCTCGAATTCTGTCTGCAAGTGTTGCCTATGAAACCCTTTTCTCTGTGAGCGCATCCACATGCCCCGCCGCCTCGCAATTGATGGCTCTTCTTACTTTTCGGACGTCTCTGGAGAAGTGGCGGATGTTGGTCCCTGTCGAATTCCAACCTCTGGAACAACTAAACTCCACACGTCTGGGAGGTCCAGAAACAAAGCACATTGCGTTGTCAACACATCACTACTACTACTACTACTACTACTACTACTACTACTACCATCTTGTGATAGCAAAAGAGCGCCTGAGCCTCCGACTCGGCAGTGATCAGGGGGTCCTTCCAGAAGATTGCCCCAGCAGACTCGTCCAGGCCGCCAAAGCGGACATCGAACTCACCCGCTTCATTGATGTCGAGCCATATACACCAATTTTGTAGGGAGCGGCAAGGTGGGGTTTTCCTTGGGATGTTGCTCCTGCTTGTACTTTACAGTATTCTTGCAATCACGTCGTTATCCTCTCTCTTCATCCTCTTCGACTTCATCGTCTAGAACCCACACCACACCGACAGCAGGTCCAGCCTGAACCCCCCTGGACATTGCGTCTGGCCACTTCAGCCAGGTCGAACACGTCTCCGCCGGATCTTTACCCGGGATGCACCTGAGTGAATTCGCCCACATCACGAGACGGTACGTCCAAGAGCTACCGGCGCCATCAGCCGCCGGGCCGAGGACGGAGCAGCCAACAACAACGCTCACGGTTACACACCGGGATGCTTCCTTAGAGGTCGGCACGGCCAGAGATACGGTTAGTGCAGCTTCGGATGCCCACGACCTAGCGGTTACGTTCTGTGCCTTATGGCTGACGTTTCAACAGGCTAGCCATACCTTCGAAATGGCCTCTAATGATGCGGACATGGACGATCTGGGAAATGGCACCGTCTTTAATGCTTCAATTTGTTTCGATGACTTTTCGGGGACTACTGACTTTTTATCGGACATGGATGTAAGGGCACTGCTCCGCTCACCTTCCAAAACTTGACCCAGGATGTATTCCATTAGTGCGCCATGTGAAATGTATGACAGGTGTGAAATAGAGGAAGCTCAGATCATATTACTTTGAACACCATGGACCTTTAGTCTTGGCACAGAAAGCGGGGGACCTACAGAGGCATGTACATATGACATGGCCCATTCACAGCACTGCCACCTTAATTCTTTAAATTTTCACCGCGCTAGTGACATTATCCCCCAGATCACCCAGGTTTGTGGACAGAACTAGTACATACTTTGGTCAATGAAGTCTCAAAAGTGACTGGGAACTTGTCCTTCTGCCTTGCGCATTGCTTCTCTTGAGATATTTAAGACCACCTTGCTTTCCCTTCCACAACTGTTCCTCTCCTCTCCTCTCCTTTCTTTACACTCAACCGCCCACTCATCCCTTGCCACAACAATCATGATGGCTTCGGGCAGTGATGATGAGGACAATGAGCCTCAGACACCCGCCGATTATATTGGCTGTCCCGATTGCGATCCTCCGACTCTCAAAGATTATGTTGTCTGTCCTGATTGCGATTTCCCAACCTTTTTTTGTTCCGATTGTGGCAAAGAGATCAAATTTCGTACGAAGTCCATGGAGATAATCGTTCTCCTACTTTGGAAGGTCTTCAGACTTCGACAGAAAGCCGCCTTGGCTGAAGCCATGTCTTCGACGCTGCTGGGCACGACAACATCCACCCAAATCCAGCCGCAGTCGAACCCGCTCGATCAAGCTCGAGAGCCTCCTGTCGACACACAGGTCGGCCGTCCACAGAGCCAGCCTCAACTTCCCTTGCCCTTGGAGGCGTCCAACTCAACCCACCATCCTCCAGCCTCGCCACAGTCGGAAGCAACCTCTGCCCATGATGAGTCAGCCGTGACCCAGTACCGCGTCGCCCAGCCGAACTGGCAACCGGAAAACGTCTTCGCAGGTCAGGATGGATCCCATAGCCAAGTTGGTGCCGCAGAGCCAAGCAATGACCCTAACACTCAGACAGGCGACGAGTCTACCTCCCACCCACCCGAGCAGGATGACCTGCCATCCGCGGTGTCTGGCAGTGAGGATCATGGCCATGGCAGGGACTGGTCCGCCTCTTCTTCCCAATTTGGCACGGACGGCAGTGAGCCTGGAAGCCGGGAGCTCAGCCGAAAGGACCTGAAGGCCATCGAAAAAGTCAAGTTTCGTCAACATTTGACATGGTGGTCGCTCGAGGATGGTTACTAGGAGGCAGCAAGTGGTGGACGGGATCGAGTGCCAACCGGCTCCCGGTCATTTCTACAGTAGAAATTCTACTGCTTGGATCGGGGATCTTCCATGATTCGAGATGATTGGGGTCAGCATGAGGAATTGCCAGTGCCTCTTATGGGAGCGGCTGGAGATCAAGGCTCCGTCGCAAGCCTTTTGACGAGGCCATCGACTGTTTTGGCAGGAGGGGAGGCGTGTCTAGTGGTAATCCGCACGTGCGGAGGTGCACATGATGGCCACCTGTAACTTTGAGCTATGCAGGACCGCCCATACCAATACACTCCACTCTGTTTTTTGGGAATGCCAGGGTGTCCAGAGATGCTAATCAGCGCATATGAGAATGTTGTGATTGCTGATTGCCTGTTGGGCTCACATCTTTGTGTAGTGATTCTGCAAGTACAATAATTTTGATTCGTATAGTAGGTAAAGTTTTCCAGGCCTGCGACCCTGAGGGATCTTATCGACAAGAATCAACCACCTCGCAAGCAAGCTCGGGTCACTCTTCGCTACACAGTACGCGTAATCAGGCGGCTGTGACAACCTGCACTTGCATGCCAAGCAATAAGCAATTGGCGGAGAGAGTTGGGAAGGATGTCGACCCCAACTTCATGCTCCGCCACGGCTGCTAAAAGCACCGAACGGAAAGATCAGGGTAGAAATTCTCCGGCGCCCGAATTTTAAATATAGAGCTCCGAGGCCCCATGCTGTCAGCCTAACAAGAGACTGTTGTCATACTTCGTTAGACAGAGCAAGTTGATCCCGCTTCGCGAACGCTATGTCTCCGACACTTTTGCCCTCAAATAACATAACCTCAGTAAGCAAGGTGCAATCAAACCCTTCAGCGTCTATTCCCACCCAACAGAACCCCGCCCCTTCGAATCTGTCAGCAAGTCAGACCGCATTGATAGGGCGACTCTGGTCAGAGCGAACTACTGCTGTTGGAAGGACAGTCGCTGCATTGACCTTTTTCTGTGCTATCGTTGGGTTATGGGCAGCTTTCTCCGGGACAGCCGAGGCCAAAGGAGCCAATACTTTGGCGGGCAAAGCGAACTTGCTCTCACAATGGACTGCCAATTTGACTTTCTACGAGTTCTGTGAATCTGTGAGTCCCAGACTTCGTGCGGCACTTGTAAAGAAGTTGAGCCCTCAAGACACGAGCTGATACTAAGAAGGAGGGTTGGGATAGTCCAGGCTGTAACGAGACCAGGAAATACCCCCCTGGGCCGCCGCCCACTGTGCTTCATGATGAGCTATAACGGAGGTAAGAAATTGGCAATTGAAATCAACAGCTCGGATGGTTCTGGTGCGTAGGCGCCGCCGAGGTCAAATCCGGGAAAAGAGACTCCCAGGAAACACCACTGGCAGTGGACCCCCTTGAACTTCTATTCATTCGGCTGCTCCGTTCAAGCCTGCTTCTCATCACATCTCCGACTTCAAAACAGCTCGGGAAACCCTGCTAGGATTACCTTGGACAATGAAAACGCATGTTGCTAAAGGCTGAACCAATAACAGGGTGCCGGTCTTTCATGCGCTGATAGAATGTGATGGATCCCTGAGTACCTAGGTACGTATCCTCCATTCGTGTCTAGCTATACATAAAATACAATTTGCTGGCCTTGTTTCGTCAGTTCCAACGATCTTGACTGCTGGTTTGGAGATTGAATCTAGAAGGGACTGATTATTTACCTCGGATGGATTGCGGCTCGAGACAACGAGCCAGAAAAGAAAATGAGTCCCACACAGTCACTGATGTGTCTGCTTCAAACTGAAGCCCGCCACCATGTATTTGTCACTGTGTGCCTGCGAGTGACTTCGATTCGGCAACGTGGCTCGTTCAGTCACACACGGCAACACTTCATTGACACGATGACACATAGCCAACTAAAGTATTTAAACCAAACTTCCGTCTTCCAAGAGCCTTTTGTCTCAATCCCCATCGACAATTACTTTTACATCAAGTACTAGCATACGAAACCTTACACCCTCGAGAATTTTCAAACCAGAGAACTCAAAGTCACCACCAACATCATGGATCAAGTAAGGAGCGGTAATGGTAGAAGCGGTTACACGTGTGACAAGTGCGGGTATGACCGTAGGAACTGCTGTTGTAAATAGACGGGGACAGGGACATGGGCTATGAATGGAAGGGTACAGTTGGATAGTATGTAGACACTCGGTTGTAGAAAATACATAAGGAATTTTGGAACTTCACTGTATCCCCCATGACTTCAATGAACGGGTGCAAATCTTTCTTTTAGTCCGGTATCTCGCAATTGTGATGGTCTGGGACCCCACCGGAGTGGTTCGATTACAAGAATGTCTCATCCTTGTTCCTATCTACTTAGCATGCACTATCCGTAATTGTGTCATCGGTGGTAGAATGAGATAGCAGAGTGTGGGTCTGGCTTATGAAGAGAGCGCAATGTACCAGAATAGTGACCTCAGGCTTCCACTTATATCAGACGGGTATGAAATTAGTTGCAAAACTTCATTGCATATCAATGGATACGGAGGTGACAAACGTAAGGTCCCTCAGAATAATCTAGAACACCATTACGTTTCAACAATCTAGTCGCCACCTCCATCACTGCACCCGTGTCTGTAGGCAACACAAACTCCGATCAAGCGGCCCTCTTGAATCGATCTCCAGAATGCCAATCCTCGATGGCGTCCCAGTAAAGCGTCCGCTTCCCCACGGGCCTGGTCTTGTCAACGAGGACCTCCGCCTCGGCGTCGAAGCAGTCATGTGAGACCCCAGCCTCGCTGTCGCAGAAGGGCCAGAGCGTCTTGTCCGTCATGCGGCAGAATACGCGCTCGTGGTGATTTGCATAGCTGGGCCCGACCGAGTGAGGGTCCTCGCAGAGCTCCTTGGTGCCGCTGCCGCCGCGCGAGTTCTGGTCGTTGACTAGGGTCCGGGCGTGCCGCTCCTGAAGTGATGGGGTGGCATAGTCGCGACCAGGACTGTCAGCAGCTCGAGGATTTATGGGCTTCCAGTTGTCGCGGCATCCTTCCACCTCGTGGCCTTTCCAAAGGTGTAAGAATCTGCATCGAAGCCCGCTTCCCGGTTCAACAAGTTTGTCCTTCTCATCATAATACCAGTCGGTTAGGCAGTCATCGGGAATGTTTTGTTTAAACTGATCCTCCCACATAAGCTCAGGCTTTTTATCAGATAGATTCGCCTGAGGATGCTATAATATGATAAACACGAGTCAATTAGTAATGATGATGTTGGATATTAGGTCTTGCGGGACTCACCAGGATAGGAAGAACTGGATTCCCGCCTCGCACATTCCTATGCATAGGGTTCATAATCCAGTTTATCTTCCCCGGATTCGTCACAAAGTCGTCCACGGTAAGGTTGTTGAAGTTGGGTCCATAGTTTCGAGGCACGAATGCAGGGGTGTGCCATTTCACTCCCATCGGCACCTTGCAGTCAGCCACTCCATTCTCCCGCATTCCCTCGTTGAGGCGGTCCCCAGCAGGGATTCCGGTTTCCGGAACGACATGATGCGCCCATAAATATTCAGGATAGTATAACGTGTCGACAGGTTTTATCTTCCTGCCGAGCGCCCCCACAGCTGCGCCAATGTATTCTTCTTCCAAGTCTTTCTTGTGCGTCAAGTCGCCGCGGTGGTCTAGCCAGAAACATTCTCGCTGCCTTGAATCACTGTCGTATACGTAACTGTAATACCACGACATATTGGATGCGCGGCCCCAGGTGCCATCACTATTCAAATATCTGTCAGCTCACTACTGGCAAAGAGAAACCTTCAGCTGTGACTTTACGCACAATACCCAGCTAAAGTCATCAGGCCATTTGATATAGACTCCAGCCACGCAGATAGCGTCAAAATGCCGCTTGATCATGGTTACGTATGCCGCCTGGTTATTACGTAGATCTTCATGGCCCGGTGCCGGCCAGATTCCCAATGCCTGCAGGCCGCCGTTGGGAATTATGGGCTGGCCTTCACGACTCCACCACTTGTTGAATCCTATAGATTCGACTCCAGCAAAGCGACCGCTGGCGATCCGAATGGTCTGGTCGTTGTATCCTATCAGCTGTCCATGAGTGTTCCACAGGCAGATCTGAGGAAATTCACCCCCAGCTCCCTGGCGATATTGAGGACGTTAGCCAAATCTCAACTCATGTTTAGGAGTTACGGGGAGTGTAATTTGAGTCTCCGACTTGTTTGCCACTTGGACCTCGTTCCGACTATTAAGAAGAATAAAAAGGAAGAAGAATCGGTTTACCTTTAGGCCGGTGCCGTCAAGACCAACCTGGACTCCCACCGTCCATGGTGGATCCCCTTTCTTTTCTGGGGCATTTACTGCCTGGCCAGAATGCTTCTTCTCAAAATCCTTGAATTTTTTCTTGACCCTAGTAGGGTAGTCTTCATCAGAATGCGGGATAAAAGCTTTCACCAGTCTTGTAACGTATGTTTCGGTGAACGAGATGATGCCTAGGACTCCGCCTATAGAACCAAGCCATCCCATAAAATTGGGAACTGCCGGAAATGCCATGGCAAGAAGGTCCGATTCAGGCACTGGCAACGGATCTGGAGACAGAGATGAGTCAGGCTCTGGCAACAGATCTGGAGACAAAGATGGGTCAGGCTCTGGCAACAGATCTGGAGACAAAGATGGTTCAGGCTCTGGCAACGGATCTGGAGACAGAGATGGGTCAGGCCTTGGGGCTGCCTGAACCACAGCAAAGGGTGCCAAATGGCACCACACTCTGAACAAGGTCCAGGGGTTGATCGAATTCATTTGAATGTATTGTGTCGTATGCCACACTTGAATGGTAGGATGTGTAAGGAAGATAATTTCGAACCAGGAAGGGTCGAATGCTGAAGATGCAGATGTACGAAGGAAACAACTTGCAGGACATCAAGGGGGTGTCCAGCCCTTTTAGGGTACACATCAGACTGAACCAATGTAGTCCTAACTAGTAGTATCTACCATCTTGGAAACCCATACGAGTACGAGCATATAGCGCTGGTGCGATGAAGGCACACTCGATGCTGCGGCTTGTTGGTATCTTTTTACACCGGCTGCCTGTGATCATTTGGACTTGGAAGCGGACTGAATGTCCGTGGAATTAGAGGTGTCCAGTGAACCCCAAAAGTGATACCTTCTCTTTAGTATTCTACCGGTCGAGGATCAGCACCGATCGCCATCTAACAATTCATCCGCCGAGTATGACGGTGGGTTTTGGATACACACGGGTTCCTGCTACCCGTAGCGGGATAATTATGGCCCCGAGATGTATTCAACTGCACGCTCCACGTGCACCCGCTTGAGAATATTAGTGCCGGGACCTAGGTGATTACTAGCTACACGTGACATTTTTTCAGTAATAGAATGCTCGGACACCATATTATCTAAGACTGTTTATTCAACACGATACAATAGCTTGCTATATGTGTGTTCGATACGAAGGGCTCCACCTTTTCGCTATGTGGGGTGATGAGCAACGGGCCTCCCCTCATACTCTCAGTATCGAGAAGCCTTGCATCATCGTTGTGTGTACATAGTACGAAGAAATACGATAAGCGGACGTGGATACAAATCATTTCATTGAAATGTTGTTAATTTGAAACTTCGATACAACCAGTCCAATTGTGTACGTCCAGAGTATAAGTCGGTACGGCGGGTGTCATGTCAGTAGGGCTAACCACTACTTCCGCATCATTAAGAATATTCTAATTCATACCATCGGAAGGGACTATATGGAGGCAATCGTCAGTTCACCTGCGGATCTTTAGCGTGCAGGAATCGGCGGTTGATGCGTAGATATGGTGCCATGGTAGTGACGAGGGCAATGAATATTTGTGTTGCCGCCATTCGCAGGAGGCAATATCGTATTTCACACGAGAATGTGAACGGCGCTAGACTTCCGACGAGTGCCAGCGCCAGGTAAATACGAAGCTGATGCCGAGGGACGCTCAGACATCACTAATGTTCACTAGCAGTGAGCGGCCCTGGTTCTAAGCGTGGAAAATGTTAGGTGCTCTACACCCTTTAAGGGTTCACAGTTAGCGGACAAAACGAAGGTCCAGTATCGCCAGAGACCTACGGGAAATAGTTCGTCGAGATGTTCAGCATGGGAGAATGGTACCTGACAGACGTCTCGATCCTCCCATGTGCATGATGGGAATTGGCATTAGATCTATTTCCAGTCCAAAGTAATGCACATCTAAATGCAAGTGAGAAAATGGGAACGTGGCGCTATGGCATATGTTGCGTAAGAATCGCTGTGGATGCATCGACTGTATACACGAATGGTTCAGGCACAGTTCACTTCTCCTCTTGACGGGACCGTGGAACTCGTCTGCGGAGAATACCAAAATCTACTGGCGGAAAGCCTCAAGTTACAGGCTTAACAAAATGTTCATTTTAGTTATCATGAGACATGAAGGCTTCCCTCAACTATTTACAAAGAACTGAGCGTCACTTCGCATACACTCCGAGAGCTACTTTTTTTCAAGCCAACTCGATCCACATGTTGAAATTGTCGCCCGTCTTCGGGACGGTGACAGTATCCTTGCCGACAGGGGGCAAGACCTTCTCCGCGAGGGTCTTGCCGCCGTACGAGATGCGGAACCTCAGGTTGCCCGCGTTCAGGGGCGCCGAGGTCCAGAGGGTGAATTCGTATTTGCCATTGCCGAGGTTGGTGGCCTGGAACTGCGCGGCCTGGCCGCCGCCCGTGACGCTCGTCTCGGGCCAGGCCAGCGTCTGGTCGATCGGGTTCATCCCGACCTGTCTCCCGGAGAGGTCATCGCGGGCGGCGAGGTTGAGGCCGAGGTCGTCGCCGCGGCGGGCCACGGATGTTTCCTCCTGTGCGGGAGCGACGGCTGGGAGTGCGGCCGCGAGGGAGAAGAGGGTGGCGATGGCGAAGAAACGCATGGTGGGTGATTGTTTGGTGGTTTCTATTTGTTTGATAAACGACAGTACGGGTTGGTGTGAGTGAATGAGACAGGATGTAGTTGCTCCTTAAAGAGAATAACGAGCGAGAGAACTCAGTGAAATCGGCGGGACAGGGTTGATGGCGATGCTGCTTTATATCTGGGTCTTAATCATTGCTCGGCGTTCGATCTCCAACAGTCCGGATCTAGAAACCGGGGCCGTATCCTGAATTGAGTTCGGATCTGCCATCGTTACTTCGTGCCGTTCCTTGCATAGGGACTGACAGACTGTAAAATGACGTTTGACTCGCCTGGATATTTGATTTGCCGGGGGTTGCATGCAGAAAGGCAGCTGTGAACGTTAAACGTTTTGTGGTCCGATTGGTGGCTGTGTATTTGTGGATACAACATGGCATCAGCCGAGCAAACAGCCCTATGTGTCCAGAAATAGGAGGCTGCCAAGCGTTGCTCTGCCCAGGTTCCCCTCATCACCCGTCCCTATGGACAGTCTGATGTTAAGTGTTTCCCCCCTGATTCGACGCCTAGTCCAGAGTTTAATCCGAATACGCGGATATTGGAGGGCCTGCGCCTGTCCCTCAAGGCATACCACAACTCTGGCCACAGGTCATGTTGTCGCGTGCTCGCAGTGTGAAGGAGGCTCCTTGCACTGAAATATCTCCTGGAATTGCAAAAAACTTTTTTGCACTTGACCCCAAGTGCTCATCCGCAACTGCAGCCTCGGTCTGTGTTTTTGCCGGCAAAATTAACCTGGTGAAAAATTGCGAATGTGTGACCAGCCATAACCCACAACAATTGTCTTCTCAAGAAAGGTCACCGAGAAGGTCCGGTTTGCCATCTGTCGACCGAGAATCACGTATTGCATGTTGCTCCCCGGCCTGCGGTGGACGCCGCTCGCTGCTGCTTGATCGCCAAACCTTGGAAGCCCCACTGACAGCCCTGCTTTCTGACCTTATTTCCACCTCAAAGGCTCGTCCAACGACATCCAGAACTGGCTGACAGATAATACCTGTCCGCTGATGAATCAAGGCGTCTCCACGACCAGTCCCGCATGTGGAATGTGACAATTCACCGCTGGTCGAATGATATAAATTGTGCATCCAAACATTGAACCACCGCGCCCATCTCGACCGTAACCCCGGCCCACCACCTTCCGCTTACGGACCATCCCGCGCGCCTGCACAGGGATCCGTTGGGCCGAATCGGCCGATTCATTGAGCATTCAACGGAAGGAGATGGCTTGGGTAGGGTTTGTCGATGGGGACGGCCGCCAAGGACCAACTCACCCCCGACGTACCAAAAATTCGTTTGATGCCGACGGTCCTAGAGCCAACGCCAGATGTTGAACGTCCGGAGGTCGCACCAAAGTCGTGCTGGCAGGCTGGGCACGTTGGATGCAATGCACGCGCGAGGGGATTTAGCCGGCAGAAAGCTTTGTTGAACGACTTTTGTCCGAGGGTTTTACTCACGGACAAGTCGGCTTGCGCGGGTCTGGCGACAGAGGAATACGGTCGAGAGTAATAGCTCGACGGAAAAAATTAGGCTGGGATGTTGATCATCTACCGACCTCTACATGCCCTCGGCCATGAATCAATACGGCGAAGAAGGTAAGGAGACGAGTAATGATGGATGATGGTATATACTACGAAATGCAACAGATCGTGGAAGTCAACAGGGAGGGTAGCTGTTGTCTTCGTCTGCTCGGGATCCCGACATTTCCGCCAAGATCCTGGACTCTCCCCTTGGGGGTTAGACCAGCGTACCGGGAAGTCCGATTTTGAATAACTCAAGCCGCGAGAGGGGGACAAAAAGGAGATAAATTTGAAAAGCATGGGACTTCCCATTCGTGCGGCTGTCTCCGGACACACTGCTGATTTAAGGTCTGTGGCAGGAATAGGCTGCAGTATGTGCCTCCTCTCAAGAGACAGATGCTGAATAGTCATGCTTGGAAAAATGTTCGCCGGCCTGGAGGTTAAAGTAGAAGAGGGAGTCTCAAAGCACTCATCGTGGACCACGATGGTAGTGATTAACTCTTCCTTATGGGGCTTTTGCATTCCGGCCGGAACCATAGACACAGAGTTTTGTTAGAACGCAGGCTGAAGCTAAAGCAGGACTTGGCATATTCCCAACTTCAATACTACCAATTTACCGTCACAGAGCAGGCCTCGTCAGCTCTACAGGCTCGCAATCCTCAGACGGCATCTCACAGCCTCAGCCTCCTTATTTGGTGTCCCAGGAGCACAGACAACAGTGAAGTGATGGTGATCCCTCTCAGGATCGATATCCAGGCCCTCGATGGCATCATAGCGCTGCAGAAGCCTCACTATTGTGTATCCCGCCTCCGTCAACGCAAACTGCTGCCCAATGCAGATACGAGGCCCCCCATTGAACGGCGCATATGCCCACCCAGGCTTAGCCGTCTCCCACCGCTCCGGCACGAACTCGTCAGCATCTTTACCCCAGAGATCCTTCCTCCGGTGCATCACATGTGTTGAGAAGTTCACCTCCGTGCCCGCTGGCACGAAGACTGGATGAGTCCCATCTGGACCTCCCCCGGTGGGCAGGGTCGTGTCGCTCACCGCCATGCGGCTGTTGAAGGCGACGATGCTGTGCAGCCGTAGCGTCTCGTTCAGGACGTGCTGCAGGTACCGACATCCCTTCAGTTTCTGAAACGTAATATCACGCGTCGCAACATCTGGATCGGCGTCGTACGAGCCAAAATGCTCAATAATGATGCCCCTGAGCTTGTCGAAGACTGGCCGGTTGCGGACAAGACAGTAGAATACCCAGCTCATCAAGCTGGCAGTGGTGTCTCTCCCAGCTGCCAGCATGCCGAGGACCTGCTCGCGGACCTCCTCAACATCGGTGCAACGCTCGCGAAGTGTGTTCAAGAAGTCGTATTTCGACCTTTTTGAGTCCACATTTACATCTGCCTCGCGGATAGCATCGTCAATGAATACATTGAGAATTCTCATGCACTCTCTCAAATCCTTGTTTCCATACAGCCAGTAAAGGCTTCGCAGCCGCATGCGGATGCTAAGAACGGCTTGTATGCGTTCGAAAGCCCGGTGAAACTCGTGTTTGGAGGGTTCACCGCTGAGCCGAGACTGCAGCGAGTGTGTGCTGTGCCCGAGAAACAGTTCCGTGGCACTGTCAATGGTCAGACACGGGAAAAGCCCTGCCAGACCAACCGGCCTTGTCCAGCCCCGGGAGTCAATGCCCGGCTGTTCAATACACGCCAAAAGGGTCTGCACATGACTTTCCAGCATTTCCAAGTTGGAAATATTTTCCCTCGCGAAGATAGGCCTCACCGTCTCGCGCGCCGACTGCCACGCCGCCCCGTCCACGGCGAAGATGCTGCGGCCCAGGATCATCTTCAGGTTCGTCTTCCTCGCGCGGCCCATCGCGAAGTCGCCGAACTGGCTCGCCAGCACGGCTTGGATGTTCCGCGGCTCGGCGGTGATGAGGTTCGAGGTCCCCAGGATGCGGATGCGGAACGTGTAGCGACCCATGGCGTGGAAACGGTCGGTCACGAAGTCTGGTGTCCGCTGGTCGCGGTCGGCTGCGAGGCCGGCCCGGACCATGTCGAGGCCGAGAGGCCATCTCGTCGGCTCGAGGGGCACGTTGCCGCAGCCTAGGGTGCGAGCTTTACGAGCATGCTGGATGGGAATGATGATGAGCGTATTGAGGAGACGTATGACGACGAGGGTAAGCCCCAACGCCACCAGCAGTACTGGCAAACTCATGGCGGGCGTGGTTTGGTCAGAGTCTTGCGGTGAGACTATCACAACATTGAGAGATTCCTACATTGGTAATTTCATTCTAAGATGACTTAGAAGCTTCGCACTCCACGTTGTCAGGTTTCCATTGGATTAAGGTATTATTGACAACGTGCTTGGCCGGACCGATGGGATTGGCTCATGAAAGATCACTCTGTTATCTTTGTGCTTTCAATCTGGAGCAGATATGTGGATTCGGAAAGGTTTCTTCTGGGTCTGTCTCGCCAGACCTGAACTGGCTCGTCGGTTCTGAACAGCGGTGGGTAGCGCATGCAGGCCTCGAGGGAAAACATGGAGAGGGTCTCAAAGGTATGCACGTGGTCTCTAGAGCCAGCCATATCTTTGTAAAAGGACCAATAGCGGGTTTCAATATTCATAGTTACCGAGCAGAATTGGGATCAATATTCCAAAGGGACAGACCCGCCACACAAGCTTCTGTCGGCCGGGGGAGGGGGCTTGGTAGGTCTTGGACTGTACAGTTGACACAGTCACACTGGCACTGTCCTGAGCTGATGCAGCCCGTCCCAGTTAGCGATGGGTAAATTTCAGATCCACCGGGGTTACTGAAAGAAAATGAAAATTTCATAGGGTCCAACTGAATGATAATGAAATGAAAGGCTAACCTAAAATAGTAATTACACTATCATAAAATAATAAGCGAGAATTATTATATAAGCAGATTAGCTTATCTAGGCTTATTGATATAAGATAAGCCTTATTAGTGAAAAATCTCTAGCTGGCTGAAATGTAATTTCACCCGGGCCGGTGAAATATTTTGAAATGAAAATTTCAGCACCTATCGCTAGTCCCAGTGCGCTGGATCCGGGGGATCGTAGTGAACACAAGGGCCCCCCTGTAATAAATGCAGCGATGGTTGCAGGAACGTGACGGGATGAACCCTAAATCCTCTGTCTAGGACTGTGGTGCCACCCGGAAACGACGACTTAGGGTGATCACATAAGCTTGAAGTTCATGCCGAAATTCTCTTTGGCCAGTCAGTATATGCTTCTGGTGCTTTCCCACACGTAGGACTCTTTGATATTTGAATCCACCGCGAGTTTGTGTCTCCTACATTTCCTAACGACCTCGACGACGGTCCCACGCGTATGTTCGGCCCAACCTCGATGGTATCTGACTCAGCGCATCCTGACTGGCCCCGTCATCCATCCGAGTCAGACGCATAGCCGTCCTACACGATTTTAGTATCGGTTGATAGGGAATTATGGCTCCCGCACCCCCGTGCTGTGGATAGACAGACGTGGTTTCGCAAACTGAATCTGGCCACTGCAATTCTTCAGCCCGGCCACGTGGGTATGAGAACCTGAATATTTCGTGTGTCGGTTTGATGTATGGATTGCCCAGGGACTTTGGAAGTTCCTGACGCGATTCATGTGTCCGAGGCACTGATGGATCGACGATAGCAATGGGCGGGTTCCTGGGGAGCTGCGTGTACTTTCTCTTGGCGCCATTTCCAGCGCTCGGCAGTTTACAATCAGTGAACGCTTTGAGGCGTTAGAGACACGACTTGCACTTCGGTCTGTAGCCGGCAGGGGTCATCAGCGTCATGGTGTTAGAATCACATTGGAATCATACAATTCGGAAAGTCATAGTGTGAGAAAGAGAAGTTTTAGGAATGCCGAAGAAACATCAGATAACATAATTCATGGAGCTCCCGTTTCATCTATGGTTGGACCAATGGCTGATACCACCGAAACACGTTATCTGGGTCATAAAGCTTCTTCAGATCCCTCAACCTCTCTAGCCGCCACGGCTCATACCCATACAAAGCTTCCGGAGGATCCGGCATGGTCGACGTCGTGTTGCCGTAGTTGACATACTGTTGCAGTCGTCCATACCCGGAGACATGAATGAATTTTTTCTTCCATTCGTCGAGATGCACTTCAAAAGCAACGCGGTCAGTCATGTTGAATGGCGTCGCTGTCATCATTCTGAGGTCTTCAAGTTAGCAATTTGTTTGAAGGGTTCAGACTTGTGGAATACTGACAGGAAATGGTTGGTACCCCAGCGCCATGGGAAAGCTGTTGAATCATCCGGAAATTCGCGGGTCTTGTAGTGGGGGAGACACTCGAACATGGCACCGAACAGCCCCTTGCCAGCCCACTTCTCGTTCATCGTCTTTAGACTCTCAAAGAACGCCTTTGTGGTGGGCAAGTCAAATTTCTCGATACTTACCGCACCCATAATCTTGTTCGGGGCTTTCGACCACACCTCGGGCTTGCTAAGGAGCTTATTCATGCCGCCATATGTCGTCCACGGTAGCTCTGCCCAAGTTGTGATCGTCTTCCCGCTGTGCTCCACAGGGTCGAGTTCCTCAAACTTCTTAACCCAAGCATCCGCGTCTGCTTCAGCACCGGACCATACCAGGTTAACGAGGATGAGATTCTGTGGCGACTATCAGCTAGAGGCCGTGAGCTTCCAAAATGATAGGAACACACCTTTTGTCCTGATTTACTCTGCCTATTCCACACAATGAAAATTGCGAGCTCAGGCGGCATAATCTCATGGACGTTATTCAGAACGGTGAATACTTCGTCGCACTGATCCAACGTGTACTGCAGGTCCCATGTGCAGTGCTTGCCACCATGGGCTTGGGGAAAGACCTGGAATGTTGCCTCAGTGGCAATTCCAAAGTTGTGCCCTGCACCCCGAATAGCCCAGAAGAGGTCTGAATGGCTGTGTCCTGAGGCTATGACGATAGTCCCATCCGCAAGGACCAGCTTGCATGAGATCATGTTGTCATGGAGGAATCCGTATCTTCCCTGCAACCTCCCAAGACCGGCACCGAAGGCGACACCTATGACACCAGTTGTTGGGCAAGAACCGACATCTTTGTTTCAAATCAATAACTGCATTTACCAAGATGGGTGGGGTGCCATTATTGGACTTACTGACTTCCATCTTCTTACCCTCGAGAAAGCGCACGAAGTCGTCAGTGATAACTCCGCCACCCACGGTGACATGTCGCTTGTCCTGGTCGAAAGTTAGGTCATTTAGCGACCTCATGTCAATCAAAATCCCGTTCTTTAGGTGTCTCATTGTCGTTGTCACGCAATGATGTCCAGCTCGTGGCGAAAAGGGTACCCCCCGCTCCCGCGCATATCTGACCGTCGCGGCAACATCATCACCGGTACTCGGCCGAACTGCAATAAGATAGGTCTTGGCTATTGTTAGTCTGTGATGCTTCCATTTTGGAAAGTCCTTCACTTACAGGTCGTTCATATTCTGTGAATCTCAAGTTTGAGTTTGCGAATTCGTCTGATGTATGCAAGAACACCTCGGCAGTAGATGAGAGCCGCGGCTTTAGTTCCGTCTGCAGCACGAGGGCAAGGTCTTCAGTATTTGCCATTTTTCTGACACAATGGAAGATCCAGAGAGATAATGCAATGAAGGATGAATCTATGACCTGATTTGGGACTGGTAACGATGATGGTCAACTGCAAAATGATCTTGTCTCCCCGGATCTTCAGGGTCTATCTCTAGAGGATCTTCATGCAAATGAATCCTGAGACAGTGCGAATCAAAGTGGATAGACAGAGACCCTTGTTCCGACCAGGACTAGGCTTATATAGTGCGTGCATACACGCTGTACCTGACAGGAGTATTAGGGTCAAACGACTCCACACAGACCAGTAGCTAGTATGATTGAAACTTACATTCATAGGGTATTCTACCCGGACAGGTCCACGAAGTTGAGCATTACGGTGTCTCGATTTCTGCCAGAGCGTTTAGGTTTTCTTTCGGATTTAGTATCGATCAACGTTTTCAATTGCCATCATGGTGTTGCTGTGTTGAATCCAGTTGCCGCCAATGCAATATAGCGCGCCAGCGGGTGTGGATGACTGCACGAGTAAGGACATGTCTATGGCACTCTCACGAACTTCATGACCCCTGTCCTTCCGGCATCTCCAGAGATACGGGTCCATAAGAGCTTGTCTTTCACCCGCTTTGATAACGCGTCCGTATGAATCGTAGGGATCCCGTTTCGGACGGGGTTTCTCGAAACAGGGTCTCTTGATGACCCCAACCCACGTGGCTGTCATCGTGCGTGAACTATTGGTATCCAATGGCTGAGAGTATATCTCGTTCTACTCACAACGGAGGTCATTTTCTGATTGTGGCAAGCGAGGCCGCCGAAAGTCACTCCACCGCTCAAGATCCGCCATCCAGGCATCGTCTTGAGGCCGCGTCTTCTCCCGCTGCACAGGCTATGCCTCGCCAGTTTTGGACCCACGGGTAGTATTCACATGAGCGATATCAGAATGGGTAATTGAAATAGACTGGGAGTCGGGGTCTTCGGGGAGCATGAGGCTCCACATGCCTCAATTGTGAATGAGAAACCGTTTGGTGTTGACCCCGAATGATGGGGACTAGTCGGTCACCCTCGTGGGTGTTGGATCGGACTAGAAATGGGCTCAAGGTTCGCAGCCATATATAAAGAGCAAACCTGCCGTCAACGCTGCGTAGGTCACCTTTGGTAGGGGAATAATGCAATTGGGAGACGGCTGACCGTGTCCTTTTCCCGAGAAAAATTCCCGTCTTTCTGCATCCTCCTTAATGAACAAACGGCTTCCCACTCTTATACCCGCCCTTCGTACAATTGCCACAGTCTCTATAACTTCTTGATTTTGAAACTAAGTCTCATACTCACTCTGACGCGCAGTATCTGACTGCACCTAATAACTCACAATGGCCACCCCATCCACGGCCACGTTACAGCCCATTGCCATCATAGGCATTGGCATCCGAGCACCTGGCGATGGCTCGGACCCGGAGCGATTTTGGAACATGCTCTTGGAAGGCCGGTCCGCCAGAGCTGAGATTCCTAAAGATCGGTACAACATCGATGGTTTCTATCATCCTGACTCCGAGCGTCTAGGTAGTATCCAACCACGGTAAACCATCATCTCCCAGACTGAAGAATACCATGGAGTTTGACTAACTCTGAATTTAGCCATGCGCATTTCCTGAAGCAAGATTTCAAAGCGTTCGATGCGCCGTTTTTCAGCGTGACGCCCAAAGAAGCAAAGGCAATGGACCCTACACATCGAATGCTTCTCGAAGCCACTTACGAGGGTTTCGAGAATGCGGGTCTCGGCCTCGACAATGTGGCGGGGACGCTGACGTCCTGCTACATCGGCACATTCACAGGAGACTTCCCAAACCTCCAGGCTCGTGACAACGAGGGTCCCTCTATCTACCACGCCACAGGCCTTTCCTCATCGCTGGCGTCAAATAGGTTATCATGGTTCTACGATCTCAAGGGCCCAAGCATGACAATCGATACCGCTTGTTCCTCAAGTCTGACGGCTTTCCACCTGGGTTGCCAAAGTATCAGGACTGGTGAGGCAGAGATGAGTGTTGTTGCAGGGTAAGATCAGAAGCTCTTTCAACTTTCATGGGAGTATAGCATTCACTGACTGACCCATGTGCCCAGGGCCAATCTGATGTTCGGTCCGGACATGTCCATTCTCCTTGGCGCCGCCAAGATCCTCTCGCCAGATGGCAAGTCCAAGATGTGGGACGCAGAAGCCAACGGCTTTTCCAGAGGTGAAGGATTCGGCGTCACAATCCTAAAATCTCTGGACGCCGCCATCCGGGACGGCGACACCATCCGCGCCGTCGTCCTCGCCTCAGCGGCGAATGAGGACGGCAGGACGCCCGGTATTTCGCTCCCGAGCAGCGAGGCACAGCAGTCACTCATCAGGACAGCTTATCGCCAGGCTGGGGTCAACCCGTCTGACACCGGCTACGTTGAGGCTCACGGCACTGGAACTCAGGCCGGAGACCCTCTCGAAGCTAGTGCCATACTTGCTACCATCGGGCATAAGCGGACCAAGGATCTCTATGTTGGCTCAGTCAAGACCAACATTGGTCACCTTGAGGGAGCCGCTGGTGTGGCTGGTGTCATCAAGGCTGCTCTGACTGTTGAGAGAGGGGTCATTCCTCCCAACCTGTGGTTTGAGAAGTTGAACCCGCAGATCACCTTGCCAGCAAACGTCCAGATCCCAACTGAGCCTACGCCTTGGGCTTTTGAGGGACCTCGTCGTGCCTCCATCAACTCATTTGGCTTCGGAGGAGCTAACGCCCAGTAAGCACGATCCCAATCTTCCCCATCGACGCCCCCATACGCTGTCCTGTTCTGGGGCTTCTCCATCTTCCCGAACCCTCGGACTCCTGTTGCTTGAGCTTCCCTTATCTCCTGAAAGTTCACACTGCCTTCAAAGACCCGGAAATCTATTCTGATGCTAATCGATACCAGCGTCGTCCTTGAGGACGCATCATCTTACCTTTCACGCAACGGACTCAGCGGGAAGCATTCCACCGTCAGCCCGCCCAAGCCACTCACAAATGGCCACTCAAACGGCGTCACAAATGGAGACGGAGTCCATGGTGAGCCCAAGCCTAAAGTTTTTGTTGTATCTTCCAACGACAAAGAGGGCGTGTCCAGAAATGTGGAACGCCTGACCTCGTACCTCAGCTCTGCAAAGTCGAGTTCAAAGCCCGATTTCCTCGGAAATCTCGCCTACACGCTCGCCACAAAACGTTCGGTGCTCCCATGGAAGTCCTTCGCAATAGCCTCTTCGCTTGAGCAACTGACTAACACTCTCACCCCTTCCGCTCTCTCCACGCCTGTGCGGTCGTCCTCTACCTCCGACCCACGCCTAGCTTTCGTCTTCACCGGCCAGGGCGCCCAGTGGTACGCCATGGGCAAAGGCTTATCCATCTATCCAGCTTTCCAAGCAAGCATGGATGCCTCCGAGAGGATGCTGCACTCAGACCTTGGCTGCCCGTGGAGCCTGGCAGAGGAACTGGGTAAAGGGTCAGAAGAGGAGAGCAATCTCCGCAGGACCGACTACAGTCAGCCGGCTTGCACGGCGATACAGATCGCACTGGTTGATCTTCTCCGCTCATGGGGCGTCAAGCCTGTGGCTGTAGTGGGTCACTCGAGTGGCGAAATCGCTGCGGCCTATTGTGCTGGCCTCGTCAGCCACGCGGCTGGTATCAAGGTCGCCTGGCTGCGTGGCCAGGTCTCGGCAACTGTGGCTCAGAATGGGACGAAAGGAGGTATGCTGGCCGTGAGCTCTAGCGGAGAGTCCCTTGAAAAAACACTCCATGGGCTGCAGTCAGGCAAGGCCATCGTTGGGTGCTTGAACAGTCCGAACGCCTGTACTGTCTCCGGCGATGCGGCAGCAGTGGACGAGTTGCAGGAAAAACTGCAGGTTGCGAACATTTCTTGCACGAGACTTCCTATGGATGTTGCATACCACTCGTTCCACATGGAGTCTGTTCGGAAGCAGTACGAGGCTGCTCTGTCAGGTATCCCGCACGTTGCCTTGGAGGAGACCATCCCGATGTTCTCGTCCGTCACAGGCACCATTGTCACGCCCGAGGATATGTCCCCCTCATACTGGATTGAGAATCTGGTCAAGCCTGTCAACTTCACTGGTGCAACAACTGCGTTGCTGAAATACACCAAGGAGAAGCGGACCACCCACAACCGCCGCGCGTTTGCAGACATCTTCGTCGAGGTCGGCCCACACTCTGCGTTACGCAGCTACATGCTGGACATATTCAAGAACAGCGAGACCAAGTTCACCGACTTGTCTTATGAGTCCATGCTCCGCCGGAAATTCGATGGCGCCCAGACTGCCCTCCAGACCGTGGGGAATCTGTGGGTCAAGGGTTTCAACGTGGATCTGAACAAGGTCAACGGGGTGGATGTCGACTCCCCATCGACCAGGATGCTCGTCGACCTCCCTCCGTACTCTTGGAACCATGCACTCACATTCTGGGACGAGTCGCACCTCAGCAAAGCCTACCGCCTCCGCGAGAAGCCCCGGCTGGACCTCTTGGGATACCCCGTAGCCGGTGTCCCGGACCCGACTTGGCGCAACTTCCTACGGTGCAACGAGAACCCCTGGATCCGAGAGCACAAGGTGCAGGGAAACATTCTCTATCCCGGAGCTGGTATGCTCGTCATGGCTATAGAGGGCGCCAAGCAGCTCGCAGAATCCACCAACAAGAACGAAGTCATTTACGGCTACGAGTTGCGAGACGTCAGCATTGTCACCGCTCTCCGTGTCCCTGACACTGAGAAAGGCGTCGAGGTCATGGTGCAATTCCACCCTCGCAGGACGGGTACCAAGGCCCCTCCATCGACCTCACTAAATGAGTTCACCGTGTCCTCATGGTCCGAGGACACCAAAGAGTGGGTTGTACATGCCAGAGGTATGGTGTCGGTGACATATGCCTCGTCGTTATCGACTGCAATGCAGAGAGAAATCGAGCTGGAGAATGCTGCTCGCAAGGTTGAGTTCGTCAAGAGCAAAGAGATCTGCCAACAGCCAGCTCGCAGCTTCTTGTACGACACTGTTGAGACCGTAGGCATGCAGTACGGGCCCACATTCCGCAACATGACAGAGCTGTACGCAGGTCCCAATGCCTCCTACGGTGTCATCAGCGTGCCAGAAACCAAGTCCATCATGCCTATGGGGTTCGAATACCCGTGCGTGATCCACCCAGCCACGCTGGATTCGGTGCTGCATCTACTCTTCCCGTCTATTTCGGGCGCGGAGCAGAGCATATCGGAGGCGGTCGTGCCTATCTCCTTCGACCGCGTGTTTGTGTCCGCTGATATACCAAACACTCCTGGCACGAGCCTCCACGGCATATCCACAGCCAAGAAGATGAGCTACACGACCTGGACTTCAACAATAACGATATCCGACGAGAACTATGCCAAGCCTCTGGTCATCATGGAGGGACTTGGTCTCGCTTCCATCGGCGGCGACAACAATACCAACGTCACCGACACAAGAGCCTCTTGTTTTGAGCAGGTATGGCACGAGGATGTGGATCTGCTAGAGCCATCGCACATCAAGGAGCTGGTGTACAAGCGGACCATCCCAAACGCTGACGACGAGTCAGTGCTCGACCTGCTCGAATATGTTTGCCTCGTCCACATTGTTCGGTGTCTTGACTGGCTGCAGACCCCCGAGGGCAAGGTGCACATGCCTGAAGATGGCTTCTGGAAGCTATATGTCGAGTGGATGGAGGTTGTCAAGGCCGTGTTCTCGCCCCTGGACGCGGACCCGGCTGCTGTGGAAGCTAAGCTCAAGTCCGCCAGAGAGCGTATCGCTCTGTCTGAGAGTGGCGACATTACCGTACAGATGGTGGATCGGATTGGAGAGAACTTGGCCAACATTTTCATGCACAAGGTTGAGCCCTTGCAGGTCATGACCGAGGGCGACTTGCTATATACGTTCTACCGGGGTGCGTTCGGCACGTCGTTCAACAGCAACGTCGCCGAGTATGTTGGCCTCGTTGCCGACAAGAACCCTGGCCTCTCGATCCTCGAGATCGGAGCCGGAACGGGTGGAACGACATACCATGTTCTTGAACGACTCCGTAACGAGGATGGCTCGTCTAAAGCGAAGAAGTATTTCTTCACCGATATCTCGCCCGGCTTCCTCGGCAAGGCACAAGACCGCTTTATTGCGGATGCGTCCATTATGGAGTTCGGCACGTGCAACATTGAGAACGATCCTATCGAGCAAGGCTTCCAGCCCGAGACATTCGATCTGATTGTCTGCGCGAACGTCCTGCATGCTACCAAGAGCATCCAAGAGACCTTGCAGCACTGCCGTTCGCTTCTCAAGCCTGGCGGAAAGCTCGTCCTGTCCGAAGTCACCATCAAGCGGATTTTCTCTGGCTTCATTATGGGCCCCCTCCCTGGTTGGTGGCTAGGTGAAGCTGATGGCCGCAAAGGTGGGCCACTTATGGATGTCGGGGAGTGGGAGGCCGCCCTGAAGAAGGCTGACTTCTCGGGCGTTGACATGGATGTCCGGGGCGACCGGGAGACATCAAATGAGCCCGTGTCCCTCATCGTGTCCACCAAGCCAGCTACCTCAAGGCCCAAGCCGGCGAACAGTTATGTGATTGTCAGCGGTGGGTCGGCGCAGTCCAGATCGCTAGCCACTGCCCTTCAGACCACTTTCGAGGTAGCTGGTTTCAGTGCTTCGGTAACGGAGTGGGGATGCTTCACAGAGGCAGACATCACCGGCAAATACTGCATCTCGTTTGCTGAGTGGGACACAAGTCTGATCGCCAACCTGACCGATGCCAACTGGGCCAAGCTGCGCCAGATTCTCGACAAGTCAGCCGGCACGCTCTGGCTGACAGGTGGTGCAGCCATGGAGTGTACAAACCCAATGCAATCTCTCATGGTTGGCCTGTCGCGAGCAATTCGGAACGAGGACGCAGGAACCCTACTTGCGACCCTCGACATTGATGCTCCTGAAACTAACAAGGACATTGATGCGGTAGCCGATGCCATCCTTCGCGTGGCGGTAGACCACAGTCGAGGCGACAGGGAAGACGGCGAGTTTGCCTCGCGTGGTAAAACGATCTTCGTTCCTCGTGTCGAGAGGGTTCCCAAGATCGATTCCTCGCTCCGCAGATACGAGGCTAAAGGGGAGCCTGAGTTGGTCTCGTTCACTGGCTGTGGCCGCCCTCTCAAGTTGACTATTAAGACCCCCGGTCTCTTGGATACTTTCCGTTGGTACGTATTCCGAGCTCTCATACGTTTTACCTTTTCCTGCTTCTCATCGGACTGTTTTATTGTCGACATGGTATTTCCTCCTTGCTCTGGTCTTCCCCGGATGAGACTCTCGTGGGATAATCTTAATGCATGAGATAGCTCCATGACCCGAAGTGGAGTTTGCCTCCAATTTTGTGGCGGTGTAATTACCCTTGTGATACCATACTAACTCATGACTTCTCACAGGGAGGAAGATGAGACGTACTACACAGAGCTGCAGGACGACTGGATCGAGGTCCAAGTCAAGGCCGTCGGTCTCAACTTCAAGGACGTACTCGTCGCACTGGGTAACTTGAACGAGAACAAACTCGGTGTCGACGCCTCGGGTATCGTCACGCGCGTAGGCAAAGACGTGACAAACTTCAAGCCAGGCGACCGTGTCATGACCGCCTCGTGCGATACCTTCGCCACATACCTGCGCTTCCCGAGCCAAGGCGCTATCGCCATGCCTGAGTCAATGAGCTTCGAGGATGCAGCCTCCATGCCGTTGATCTTCTTGACCGCGTATTACGCTCTTGTCACAGCTGGCGGCCTCGTAAAGGGCGAGACGATTCTTATCCATGCCGCGGCGGGAGGTGTTGGACAAGCAGCGATCATATTGGCTAAGCATATGGGCTGCGAGATCTTTGCCACTGTTGGGTCTGACGAAAAGAAACAGTTGATCATGAGCCAGTACGGGATCTCCGAGGACAAAATCTTCAGCTCCCGAGACACCAGCTTCGCCAAGGGTATCATGCGCGCCACCGGTGGTCGTGGAGTCGACGCCGTGCTAAACTCGCTCGCGGGAGAGGCTCTGCGCTTGTCCTGGCATTGTCTAGCCAAGTTCGGCCGATTCCTTGAGATTGGAAAGGCGGACTTATTTGCCAACACCGGCCTGGACATGAAGCCATTTTTGGACAACAAGAGCTACATCGGAGTCAACTTGCTTGACTTCGAAAACAACCCCACCCCTCGCGCTGTTGCTCTTTGGACCGAAGTGGCCCGTCTGATCCAGAACAGCTCCCTGAAGCCCGTCTCGCCTGTGCAGCTCTTCACCATGGCGGATGTGGAGAAGGCATTCCGATACATGCAGACTGGCAAGCACATGGGCAAGGTTGTTGTCCGAGTCGATGACGCCGACATGGTCCCAGCCGTACCTCGCACCCCTCAGGTGGGCGTCCATGGCGATGCAACCTACGTGGTGGCAGGTCTGGGAGGTATCTGCCGTGAGATTGGCCGTTGGCTCGCCGACAAGGGTGCTAAATCCATTGTCTTCCTGTCACGAACGGCAAAGACTGGCAGCGAGAACGCAGAATTCGCCGAGGAGCTTCGTAAAACGTACGGGGCCAACATTGTTGCATTTGACTGCGATGTTGGTGATGCAAAGGCTCTTGCTGGTGTTCTTGAGCAATGCAGAGACCTGCCACCGATCAAGGGTTGTGTCACAGGCGCCATGGTGCTGGACGTAAGTCGACCTAGAACATGGCAATTTCATATTTGCGAGCCATGCCTTTCACTAACATGACCGCTTGGTAGGATGTCCTCTTTGACAAAATGACTGCCGCTCATATCCGCAAGACTGTCGGTCCCAAGGTCCACGGAACATGGAACCTGCACGACCAGCTGCCAAAAGACCTCGACTTCTTCGTCATGCTCTCCTCCCTCGCAGGCGTGATGGGCCACCGAGGCCAAGGCAACTACGGCGCAGGAAACATCTTCCAGGACTACTTCGCCAGCTACCGCCGGTCGCTCGGCCTGCGCGCCATGACCATCGACATTGGCTATCTGCTCTCAGTCGGCTTCGTCGCCGAGCACGACGAGTACGTAGACCACGTCAAGGCCATGGGCCTCAAGGTGATGCACAATAGCGACCTGCACGGGCTGCTGTCTATCGCCATGGAGGACCCCCGGACCCATCCCGCCCAGGTTATGTGCGGGCTGCCGTTTAATGAGTACTCTGAGGCCTGGTACTGGATGAACGACGGGCGGTTTGCGGCTTTGCGGAACCGCGCAGAGGGCGCGGGTGCAGCATCCGGATCGTCAACATCGTTGCGCGACGAGCTTGTGCGATGTGGGGATGCTGCCACTGCAGTAGATCTTATCACGGCTGCGATGGTTGAGCGGCTAGCCAAACTGATGATGATGCCTGAGAGTGACGTTGATCCTGGAAAGGCGCTTAGCATGTACGGCGTGGACTCTTTGGTGGCGGTCGAGGTGCGCAACTGGATCGCGCGTGAGACGGGCGTTGACGTGAGCGTGTTTGATATTATGGCACATATTCCTATGCAGCAGTTGGCTGCGGATCTGGCCGGCAAGTGCAAACTTCTGCCACAGGAGGGACCCTGAAATTGTGGGTGGTTGGGATGTTATCTGAATGGAGAATACTAAATATACCAGAAAGAAATATGGTATCAAGATCTGTTCTTTTCTAGTTCACCTCCTGAATCACAATCATCACGAATTCGCAGTAGTAGCGTTTTCCCGATACGGCAGATGTATTTTGGAAAGATGAAATGGAACGCAGCGGCGCAATATTCCTTCATCGACTAATTTATTTGTGGAGAAATATAAGTGCCCAACTTGCCTATGGCAATTAGGGGTGATCATCCTTTTATGCATAGTATAGCGGTTACTATTCTCAACATTATTGGAGCTTGAAGGTTCACATTTTGACTGCAATTCAATCGACATATTATTTCCTACTATTGGGGCCACAAATTCCAGCCAAGCCATCATGTTTTAGTTGATTGCATTGTACCCTTCGGAATGGACTTCTCGACAGATAGCGCGTAAACGCAAATGCTCACGTACAGATGCAGTCGACTCGAAGCCCAATAGCAGATCTGCATAAGATTCTGGAAGAAAATATGCTGTGTAACCTGGTGATGCCACAGCAGCAGGCGGAAAAATCAGTTTCGGTGATCCGACTGGGTGAGAGTCCCCGCGTGATGCTAGGATATGACCACCTACATCCTTCCTTGGATGGGTCAGCTCCTCACTTTCTACTACAAGCCTCGTGCATATACAAGGGGAGACCTTGCCAGCTTGGCATCACCAGAGTTCGCATAAGAGCAATGTGGAAGAGTCGCTCCGCACCAGGATGGATTTCAACAAGATCAATCAGAAGCTGAGGCAGAAGTTACGCCACCGCCGGTCCACGGCCAACCACAATCAAGATGACCGAGCTGATAGCCAGCCTGAACACAGCCACCAGCTAGGCAACGAAGGCAGCGCACCAAAGAGTGCTCATACCAGCACAAGTGCTGGGGGAAACCTGCATCAGTCGTCTGTTTCCACATTAGATGCCACTGGCAGCCAGCCGGCCCCGTCGAGTCTGCCGGGTCAGTCTACTCGGGAGTCGCAGCCTGATCACAAAATCAGTGAGACGCCAATTCATGAGCTCTGGAATCTGGCCTACGAGAATTTGCGAGAGAGCGACGAAGAACTGATAAAAGAATACGAAACCAAACTTGACAGGAACTTCACCGCCGCGCTTGGCTCAACACTCGGCTCGACACTCAACTTCAGGGTTGACAGACGAGATCAGATGAATGCCATTCTACAGCTGAAGATGGAGGAGGTAAACAGAGATACGTGGAAGCTGAAGTTCGGCAGCTCAGTGGTCCAAATCAAGGATCTGGTATAGCCTATATTGGGGGTGGTATAAGGGTTATTGAATATAAGTAAAGTGACTAAGGATATATATTGTATAAGCTACGTATATATAATATAAAAGTAATATATTTAAAGAATATAAATAGCTAAACTTACCTTTCCTTTTTTTTTCTTTTTTTTTTCCTCTCTTTTCTTTTTTATAAATTACATAGCTTTTATAATGCTTTTAAATATTAAAAAAGTTGCATAATATTTAAAGTAAATAAATATTAAAAATCTTTTTTTATATTGATTTTCCTTTTATAATAAAAATCCTTAATAAACCGCTCTTTTTTTTAAGCTCTTATCTTAAGAATAAAAATATATATAATAAATATAAAAAGTATAAAAAGTATATTAATAAAAATTAAGGGTTTAATAATAATAATAAATAATAATAGCAAGGGATAATAAGGTAATTTATTTTAAGTATAAAAAATAGGGTATATATAGTAAGCTATATAAGTATAATGAATATAAAGGGTAGGCATTATAATAATATATTATAATAAATAAATTTTTTCCTTTATTATAATATTATTTAATTATAATTATATAAATAAGTATTATTTAATCTTATTATATAAATAATATAATAGTAATATATTTATAGCGCCCTTATATTTTATTTATATCATACCCTTTTTATACTTTCTTTTATTTTCTTTTTTTAATTTTATATATAATAATTTAATTTATAAATATATCCTTATTAATATAATAAATATAGGTGTTTAGTATTAATATTGCTTAATATTTATACTTATACTTATATTTAAATTTATATTTATATTTAAATTTATATTATAAATTATTCCTTTATCCTTAATACTATATATATATAATATAAATATAAGATATTTATTAATAAATTATAAAATAATAATAATAATAATAATAATAAAAATAATAATAATAATAATAATAAAAGTAAATATTTCTTTATATAATAATACTATAGCTATATAATAGCTATAAGGCGCTCTTATTAGCATTAATTAATAAAAAGTTTTTAAATATCTAATTTCACCTTTACTCTTAATAATTTAGGTTTATTTCTTATAAATATTAATTTTATTTATTTATATAATGCCTATATAATATATAAAGGGTGCTTATTAATTAATGGATTTTAGCTTAATAATAATAAATATAGCCCTTTAAATAGCTAACTTAATAGCTTTAAGCCTAATCCTTTTATATATTTCTTAGCTCTTTATACTTATATAACATTATTATTATATAAGTAAAGCTTATAAATATTATTAATAAAGATATTAATAATGCCTTAAAAAGAAGAGTAAGGGCTTAATTATTAAGGGAAGCATTTATTTTATATAAGAGTGATATATATATTATATATATATTTTTAAGGATAAATTAAAGCTTATTTATTTTAATTAAAATAATATATATTTAATATATTTATATTTTATAGGTAATATTTAAAGATGGCTAATAATAATATAAGAATTAATTACTATTATTAATATTATTATAAGGTTAATAAAGGTAAATATAAGCTTATAAAATTATCCCTTAAATTATATACATTATATATATATTATATATAAGCATTATTAATACTATTTTAAATCCTTTATAATATTATTATAACCCTTAAGGTTACTTTTAAAATTAAAAAGAAGGAAATTATTACTTTTATTATTTAAGCTTTACTTAAAGATAAAGGTAAGGTTATTATTACTATTATATTTACATTATTTATTACTATTATTAATAATAATAGCAAGCTATTTATACTTAATTAATATATTATTATTACCTTTAAGGGCATTAATGATTTCCTTAAGGCCCTATATTATATATTTATAATATATAAATATTATAAAAAAAAGATTATTAAAAAGGAGGCTAAGAAGGAGGATAATAATAATAATAATAAATAAATAATAATTATATATTACTTACATTATACCTTATTTATACTTATATACTTATAAATAGGGGACTTATATAACCTTCTTTTTTAATTTTTAAAATTTAAAATTATTATACGTTTTTTATGCCCTTATTATATTTATATTATTCCCTTATTTTTTTATAATTTCTATCTTTATATTAATTCCTTATATTTTTTATTTATTATAATTATATTTTTATATTTTTAAATTAATAAGTTATTATAGATATTTTTATATAGCTTTTATAAATTATTTTCATTATTATATTTCTTTTATTAAATTAAGTATTATTATTATTTATATAAGCCTTTATAATTAAGTATCTTTTTAACCTTATAAATATTATCCTTATATAATTTAATATCTTTATATGGCTTTTATGCTTTATTTATATATAGCTTAAATAGTTTAAATATTATTATGGATATTATATTATATATTTTATATTATTTTAATAGCTTTAATTAATAAATAAGGTTATAATAGCTAATTATTTTAATTATTTAAAAGGATCTTAAGTATTTATTAATAAATTTATAGCTTTTATATATTGCTTATAAGTATTTAATTAATATTATTATTAAATTTCTTTTTTTAAACCTTTTATTAATATAATATTAATTATATTATTTTATATATTTATTATTAATGCGGCTTAAGCATTATGTAATTTTAATATATTTATTTTTTAAGCTTTAACCCCTTTTATTTATTATAAATATATTATTTTAAATTAGCTTAATTATAGTTATAGGTAATTTAGAATGGAATTTAAATAGGCTAAATAATAATATAGTTTTTATTATTAAATATATTATATTATTATATATAAATTATATACTGGGAAGTAATTATATTTAATTAAATTATATAATATTTTTATATATATAAAGGTAATATTCTAGGTTTTAATTTTATTTTTTTATTTATTTATTTATTTATAGGTGGAATATAATACTTAAGTAATATATTATAACTAAGTTTATATAAAGTATTATTTAAAAATAATTAATAAATAAATTTTCTTAATTTAAAATAATATTATTAAGTATATTATATATAAGAAAGATATAATATATTAATAAATTTATAAGGCTGCTGCTTATAAGCTATATTATTATAACTATATAAATAATATATTTTATTAACTTATTTATAATTATTAAAATTATATTATATAGTTTATTATTTTAAGGGTTAATATAGCGATCATTCTAGGGTGTAATTAAATGATAGGTATGATGTGTAGATTGCTGCTATTTTAGGGGTCCCTGGCAGGGTTTATTAAAGGGCATTATGTGCCTTATTTAATTAATATATAACTCATAAGGCCTATGCGCCTTGCTAATAATGCCTGCAATACATTATCCTTATGGCGGCTATTATAAATACTAGGTATTAAAAAAGATATGATATCCTTATTATTAATGCTCTTAGATATATTAGGAATATTATATAAGTAAAGGTATTAAAATTATTTTATTAATTTACTTTTATAGCCTCCCTTGCTTTCTTAAGGTATCCTTTTTCATTATAATATTAAGATATATAGCTTTATATATATTAATTAATTCTTAATAATTAGCTAGTTTACAAAGTGATTTTTATTTATTATATTAAGCTAACTAACTTTTTTAGCGTATAAAATATCTTGGCGTATCTTCTTTGCCTTAGTGTTTAATTTTTTTATTTAATATACATTTAACTTTATATTCTTTTTTTAAAGCTAAGCTATTAATAGGCTTATTATTCTTAGCGTAATGATATATTAAATTAAGTTTTAATAACTTATAGCTAAATAAGTTATCTTTAATATAATATTAGCTAAAATATTATATATTTATTATAAGGTGAATTTATATATTTTTATTCTAATTGCTAATTTTAAAATTAAGTTTATAAATTAAAAATAATATTTTATATATAATAGTAAATAGATTCTTTTATAATAGTTATATTTTATTATTTTATTAAAAGAGAGGCTTATAAGCTCTGCTTATATAAAGCTATATTTTATTATTAATTTTAAATTATTTTTAATAATAAGCAGCATTATATAGCCTTTTAAATTTTAATGCTATAATATTTATAATTAATTAAATATTTTTTTATAAATGCTTTTATATAAATTTAATATTTAATAGCTTTTAAATAATATTAATAAATTACTTAAAAGGGGATAAGATCTTAAATTTAAATAAAAATTTATAAAGATTAACATTAATTAAATACTAATAAGCTTTATTTAAATTTTATTATAAAATGGGTAAAATATTAATTTATAATTTATTAAGATATTTTATTATATAATAATAAATAGCTATTTTTATATTTTAATTCTTTTATTTAAAAGCGCCATTAAATTATAAGTGGTATATTATAGTTATAAGTAATTAAATACTAAAGCTCTTTTATAAACCTATTTAGAATTAAAAAGTGAATTTAATATTTTAATTAAAGATAATAATATATAAATAAGCTTAATTACTTAAAAATAATTACCTTCTTAATATTATGCCCTATTGCTTTAATATATACTTTATATACTTTAAAATTAATAATATTTATTTAAAGGTTTTATATATAATGGGTATTAGAATATTAAAGAAATTAAAATCCCTTAGCTGCTAAGGTGTGCTTATTAAGGGCATAATAGGTAGTTTTATAATAAAGTTAATAAAAATAATATATATTAATTTAATTAAAGCTTAGATTAACTAAAGGCTCTTAATTAACTTTTAATTATCTTTATTTTATACTTTATATTAATAATAATAATATATATATTATATAATATAGTGCCTTTTCCTTAGGAAGTATATATTATTAAGTACCTTAGCTATATAATCTTTTTTAAAATAATACTTATTATTATATATATTATATAGAAATTTCTGAATTAATACTTATGAAATTATTAATTACTTCTTATTATTATTATTTATATTATATAATAGCTATTTATATAAATAAAATGAATAGCTAAGCTTAAAAGTAGAAATAATATTCCCATTATAATGCTATATAATAAATTTACGATCCGCAATATTTAATATATATAATGCTTTAATGATTTTATTATAAATAAATGAGGCTTTATATATATTTGCGAAGCATATACATATTTATAAAAATATAATAGCTTTTAAAAGGAATAAAATTAAATTATTTTTTTTATTATTTTAATAATTATAAATTTATAAGTTATTTAAAATAATATTTAATATATTAAGACCTTTTTATTATTTAATTGCTTTATTACTCTCCGCCGCTAATCGCGATAAGGTATTAAGGATAAAATTTAATTAACTTATTATATAATAAATATTAAATTAATATTTTATTAAATAAATTAAAGCATTAATAAGATATTAATTAACGTAATTTATTAAAAAAATATTTAAATAAATATTATTAAGAATGCTCTTTATAGCGTTATAATTTATTAAAATAACTAAAGGCTTATAATAATTAAAGAGAATTATAATATATAATTATTTTATAGCTTATATTAAGTAGGCAACTTTTTATTTAAAAGGCTCGTAATTAGCTTTTATTTTAATAAAGTAATAATTAAAAAAGATTATAAGTAGAATTGCTTAAGTTAAAATATATTTACTTAATTTTTATATAAAATCCTTCTTAAATTAAAAGGTTATTATATTAAAGCCATGCTATAAATAATTATCTACTTATAAAAATAACTTTTTATAAGGATTTATATAGAAAATTTATATTTTTTAATAAATAAAGGTTTAAAGAATTTTAAAGCTTTTAATTTTATTAAATATTAACTTATAATATATATAATAAGTATATATTTAATGCTTACTTTTATTATTAATAATAACTTATCTTATCTAGCGACCTTTAATTAATAAAGCTATTTTATAATATTATAATAGCTTAAATATTTAAATATAATATGAGATTATTATATAAAGGAAATTAATAATGCTTAAGTATATCTTAAGGTCCTTAAGTGATATTAAAAATTTAAATTTTTAAAAGGCCTTAATTCTCTTTTTAATTATTATTTATTTTAAAGCATTAATATAAAAATTAAATAATTCTATTAAAGGGTAGCTAATATATAATTTAATAAAAAAAAGTGAAACTTTATATTAATTAAAAAGCGCTAGCATTTATTTTAAATAAATTATATATTCTTTATATATATTAAAGAAAATTATAATATTATTAATAAAAGTATAATAAAAGTTATGATATTTATAAAGTAAGTGATTTATGAAACGTTATATGTAAGTAGGTGAGTTTTAAAATTTTATTAAGGCTATATAAAAGCATTTTAAATTATGATAATTTATAATTATAAAGTAATTTTAATAAGCTAAATAAACTAGGAATTAAAAGAAGAAAATAATAATATTAATAATTATAATATATTGCTTATTATAAATAAATTTAATAATATCCTTTTAAAATAATAGTGGATAGTTATCTGAGATTATTTATTTATTAAGAGATTAAAGGTTAATAATAATTTATCCCTTTTTAATATTATAAATATTATATTAAATTATAAAAATAAATATAATAAAAAAATAAATATTATTAATAAAATTTAGTTATTTATTTTCTTAAAGATTATTATAAATTTAATTAATAAACTTCTTATTTTACTAAGCTATTAAATAGTAAGGGCGATTAAATTTAGCTTATTATTAATTATTAAATAAAGATACCTTTATTATTTACTCCTTAAATATATTAATTAAAGCTTTATATTTCTATATATTTAGAAATTTTTTAATAACCTTTTATAATTAATAAGTCTTTTTTGAATTAATAGTATAAATATAAATGCTATTTTTAATAATAATATTTATAATATTATTAGGCGCTTTAAGGCCTATAAAATTATAAAGCGGCATTAAATAACTATAATCTACCTTTTTAATATCTTTTATAAGAGGGCTTAGATTTAAATTTTTTATAATGCTTTTGCTTTTAATTATGTAATAAATAGCATTAAAGAATAATATTAATAATAATGCTTTATTAAAAAAAGTATTTAAAGGTTTTATATTAATATCTTTATTCTTAATTATATAAATTAAATTAATTAAAATATTGAATTTATAATTTATTATTAATTAATTCTTTAAAAGTATTAAATTTAAAATTAGGTTAAGCTATATTCTTTTAATAGTAAGGTTTATAATAGGTATAGTAATAAGAGTAATTATATTAATAGTTACTATTATTCTTAAAATCTTAATTACTTTAATAAATAAAGCCGTAAAATAGGCTAAATCTTTATATTTATAAATAGTATTTAATTATATATAATAATTAACTTTAATTATTATATTAATATTATTATATAGGATTATTAAATAAGGATTCTTTAAATTTATTAATATATTTATTATTAATAAATAAATAAAAGTAAATATAAAGGAACGTTTTATTAATAGGTTGGTATATTATATTATAGCTTAAGCAAATTATTTTAGTATTAATATATAGGCTCCCTTTAAAGTAATCTTATATATAATTAAGTTAAGCGCCTATTTTTTAATAATAAAAGAAATAATAAAGTTATATTATTTAAGGTATATAATAATATTATTAAAATATTAAATATTAGCTTATTAAGGATAAAGCTAATTATTACTAAGTAATATACTTATAAATAGATTATTAATAATTTAAGTAATTATAATTTAATAAAGAAAATTAGGGCTGCCATTAACTTAATTACTATATATTAAGAATAATCATTATATAAGCTTAACTAGCTTAATAAAACTTTTATTAATATTTTTAATAATATAAATATTATATTTAATGATAATTATATTATTAAAATATTATAAGAATTTATAATTTATTAAATTATAACTTATATTAATATTAATATATATTTAAAGGTTAAGATTATTTAGCTTAGCTTAAATATTAATTTATAAATAAATATAACCTTTAATAAGGGTATTTTTAATTAATTAAGGCTAAACCTTCTTAATAATGCTATTTTTAATATATTAAATAAGAGTAATATAAATATAAAAAGCTCCTGTTAATTAGCTAAGGTATAAATAATTATAGCTAGCTTTAATATATATATTTTATTTAATATATTTAATTAAGTATTTAAATATTTAGTTTTAAGAGTAAAAAATATAATTATAAAAGTTATAAATTTTATTATTTTTTTCTATAATAATGCTAATAAATAAGTAATGATTAAAACTTAGGGATTTTAAGGAAAGAAATGTTAATAAGATATTCTAAGGGCTATTTACTTAATATATATATTTTAGTAAAAGAAAGGGTAATGAAATATATAGCTTCTCGTAATTAATTTATTTATTATTGCTAATTATATTATATACTCTCTTTTTGCTATTAAGATTTAATAGTTAATTTTATTCCCTTTTAACGCCTTTATAATTATCTTTAAGCTTATTATTTTTATATTTCTTAATATCTTAATTATTATAATTATAATAATTAAAGCGGCGTTAATTATTATTATATGAATGTAATTAATTATTATAGTGAAAGGATAATTAAAAGAAGTTATATTAAGAGGAAGTTTAATTATAATTATAATGATTATTTTAGCTATGGTGATTATTTTAATTATAGTGATTATTATAATTATTATATTAAGATTATGTAGGCTTATCTTAAATATTTTATAAATTATAATGATGTATTAGTAATTAATTAGCTTAACATTTAGTTTATGCTCTTTTATAATATTTTAGATAGTGATAATTAGCTATGTTAATTAAAATACTTTTTACCTCTTTAATATCCTTTATATATTTTTTTAATAATTTATATTTATAAGGGGGCTTAAGGTAAATTTAGATTTATTTATTTATTTTATTTTAAATATTATTAATTGCTTTCTTTTAGTTAAGGTTTTCTTAGTTAAGGATGCTTATAGTTTTAATATAATGTAGGTTTTTTTGAATAAATTTTTAAAAGATAAATTTATTTTTAGCGATATTTTATAATATTAAGAAGTTTTTATGAAATTTATAAATAGCTTAAATAGGCTTTATTAAGAAATGCTAAATAAGCTTATTTATAACCTTATTATATTTCTTTTTATAAAGCTTATAATAAGCTAAATTAATTATCTCGCTATTTTATTAATAAATTACTGTGCCTTAAAGCAAGGTAGAAAATATTTATAAAATTGTTTTTTTAATTTTTTTTAAGTTATTTAAATTTATAAAAGAATTTAAGTAATTAATAAAGCTTTATATATTTATAAAGATTAGATCTTTATTAATTATAATTATGTTAATATTATTAAGGTCGTTATATTTTAAGTTGAAAACTTTAATTTCCTCTTTTTTAAATTTAATTTAGGAGAAAAAAGTAAATTTAGTTTTTGTTAAAAAGGGAATATTATAATATTAATTATAAGGATTTAGGTTTAAATTTAAGTTTAGATTTGAATTATTATTAAGTGGTGGATTATGTTAGCTATAATTATTATTGTTGGAGGAATTAAAGATATTTAAATTTAAGCTATTAAGATTGCTGCTTAAAGCTTTTATTTTTTATCCTTTATTATTATTACCTCCTTCTTATTTATTATTCCTTTTATTATTTTTACTACCTCCTTTATTAATAAAAGGCTTTTTATAGCTATATAAGGGTTATATTTTTAAAGGTTAATAATTCTTAAGAGCGTTATTTATTTTAAAGTATAGGTTAGAAGTATTATTAATTTTATTAATATTTAAATTTAAGCTATTAATTAATGCCTTAAATATTTTATTTATATTATTTATTTTTTTATTAGCTTTTTATATTATTATTAAAGCTTAATTATTTATTTATTAAGCTTTAGTAATTTTAAATATAAATTAATTAACTATTTTTTTAATATAATAAATAAATTTTTTAAATATATTATTATTTATATAAGCTTGCGGTTTTTTAAGTATAGGTAAGCGTTTATCCTTTATAATTATGCTTTTATATTTAAAGGGTTTATTAATTTTGCTTTTAGCTATATTAATTAATAGGTTATCTTTTTAAAAAGGGTTATTATTAATAAAGGCCCTTAGGGGCTTTATATTATTAGCTATATAGTGTATTAAGTGATTTAATTAAGTGGTAAGATTTTAGGTAAATTATTATAAGTTTTTTTTTTAAGGTAAAGGTAATTTTAATAATTATAATGCTATAAGTTAAAATAATTATTAAAGATTATAAAAAAGAAGTATAAATAAAAGAAGGAGATTATAAGGTAATATAAGGGAAATAGCTTTAACTTTTTAAGTAAGTATAAAGTAATTAAGGCAACTTATAATATTTATAATAATTAAATTATTTAGGATTAGAATAATATTATAAGGGTAATTGCTATAGCTGTTTATTTATAAAGGAGATTATTATTTAGCTGAAGTTTTATTTTATTTATATAAATATATATAAAGTAAAATAATATATTATTATTAATTTTAAAAAATTCTAGGTGGGTATATTTCGTTATTAAGCTAAATTAAAAAAATATCTTAAGTGGGTATATTTTTTGCTTTAGAGAAATTGAAGTTTAGGGTTAGTATTTATAAGCGTAAAGTGAAATTAATATTATAATAAAGATTTGCTTAAATTAATTTTATTTTTAGGGCTTTAAGGATATTAATTAAATTTAATTTTATCCTTATAATTTAATTATTTATATATTATATTCTTTATATTAAAAAGGCGTTAAATAATTAAGAGAAATTCTCTTTATAATATAAAGTTATAGTTATTATTTGTAGTGATTATTTTAGGATATAATTAAATAGTAGGTATAATGCGTGGATTGCTATTATTCTAGGGGTCTTTGGCAGGGTTTATTAAAGGGCATTATATGCCTTATTTAATTAGCATATAACCCGTGGGGCCCGTGCGCCTTGCTAGCAATGCCTGCAATGTATTGCCCCTATAATGGCTGCTATAGTTAATTAAAGGTAATAATTTAATAATAAAGTTTATTAAGATTTCTTATTATAGTTATATTAATAATGGTAAAGTTATAAAGAAGCTAAATAGTTTATATTTAAGCGCTTTAATTTATTAATATATTATATATATATTAATAAATATCTTTATATTTTTTAAAAAGAATTCTTAAAAATAACTATATATAAATAGCTTAATTAATTTATTAATATTAAAATAGCTTATTTATTTATAATTATAATATACTTATAATAATTCTATTCTTATAAGTAGGTTATTAGGTATATATACCCTTTTTTTAAATAAAAATAAATTATCTTATAAATATTATATTTTCTTAGCTTTTAAGCTATATTTATGCCTTTTATGCTATATATTTATTTATATAAAAGTATCCTTTTATTATAATTCTATAATATATACCCTTATAAATTATTTAAGCAGCTTTTTTATTATTATTATACTTTATACTTTTATTATATATAAAAAGGTGCTTAAATATATATTTTAATTTTAAATAATTATACTTATAATATAGCTTTTTTATTTTTATGCTATTTTATTATAATTTTCTAAGTTCCTTTTAAGATAATTAATTTTATAATTATATTTATATATGCCTTTATATATTAATTATATGAATTTATAGGGCCTATATAGCTTTTATATAGCGCTTTTATTATATATATAATTTAATTACCTTAAAAACTTATTTACTAGGTTTTTAACCCCTAGGTGATAATTAATAATTATATTTATAGCTATTAATATATTAAGTTAGCGTAGCTATTATATTAATAAGTTTTTTTTTATATATTAATATTTAAGGTTAAGATAGTTTATAATTATAATTATTAAATCTTAGGTATAATAAAGATAATACCTTTAGATTATAATGATATTAATAATTATAAATAACTCTTAATTACTTACTTTATAATATATTTTTAGTAATATTAATTTCTAAAAATAGAAGGTAATAAGGTGTTAATGTCCTTTAAATAATTATAATATAATTATATTAATAGCCTTTATTAATACATTAATTTTAAGGTATATATATAATATAAGATTAAAATACTTTAATAAAGGGGTTATAATAAAAAATAATTTAATATATTTAAATATAACTTATATATTAATTAGGAATATTAAAGGCCTTAAGGCCTTTTTTTTTAAATAATTAATTAAAGGTATTATAATTTTTAAAAACCCTTTAATAAATTATTAATAAAATCTTATATATTTTAAAAAGATATAAATATTATAAATGCTATATAAAAATAGCTAATTTAAAATAGCTATAATATAGCTATACTTTATTAAGATTCCTTTTAATATAATTATAAAACTTAAGAATTTAATTTAAGTTACCCTAAATTTATATTTAGCTATATTAAGGTAAAGGTCTTATTAATATAATTATTTAAATATACTATATATATACTATATATATACCTTATAGTTACTGTTATAAATTAAAATATCATTTAAATAAATAATATAGTAAATATTAATTAAATTTATTAAAATATAATTAATATAAGCTTAGAATATAGTTAATGCGTTAATTAGCTTAAATAGTATTATGAGATATTTAAAATGCTTATATTTTATATAAAAGGCTATTTTTTATTTATTTTTTATATAAATTTTAAGTTAATAATATATTTTTTTTATATTTAGCTTAGTATATATTTATATTTTAATAAAGTGGTTAAGGATTTTTATAATAAATAATAATAAAATATAGTTTTTATATATAAGTTGATTTAATGCTTAATAATTAATATAAAAGTATAGCTTACCTTTTTTCTTAAGTATAAAAATTATAAGTATATTAATAAAACTAATAAAGGGTTAAATTTATTCTTATATTATTATATTATTTAAATAGCTTTAAAATATTTTTAATTTAATATTTAAAAGGAGGTATAATAGCCCTTAAGGTAATTAAGTTTTTTTCTTTAGCTTAATTTTATAGTTAATTAAGGAATATTTAATAAGGGTTTTAATATTATTATTAAAATAAAAGTTTTTAAATTTAATATATTTATTAAGTAAATATTATATAAGCATTATATTTTTTTTTATAGCCCTTAATATTTTTATTAATTCTTAATTTAAAGTAATTAATAAAGGATAAGTAATTATAATAGCTAATATTTTATTATATAGAAGTTATTTAAGTATTAATTTTATATTAAGTTATTTTTAATAGATTAAGAATTATTATTAATAATAACTTTATTATATTATAAGGTTAATAGCTTTTAATTAAGGGAATTTAAGGATAATATTATAATTAAATAAATTTATTATTATAAAGTAATAATATTATATATAAATTATATTTATAAAGTTATATATTTTAATAAAGATAAAATAGCTGCTATAAATAAAGAATAGTTTCTAATTTAATATAATTAATTAAGATTTATTATTAAAGTAATAATATTATTTATATATATTAATTATATTATAATTAATTAAGTTTTCTTTAGCTTTTAAATTTATTAAAATATAAAAGTATTTTATATAATTATTAATTTAGGTAATTATATTAATATAAAGTTATTATTATTTATAAATTATTATTATATTAATTTATTAAATATAAAGGGGTTTTTTATTAATATTTAATGCTTATAGGTAATTAATTATAATATACTTTTTTTAACGGTAAATTTAGTATACTTAATTTAAATAATTATTACTATAATAGTTTTTTATATTATATATATAATAGCTATTTTTTTATAATTTAAAATATATATTAAAATAATATTTTTTTTATTAATAATTATAATAAGTAATTATAAAGGTTTTTAATAAGTTGCTTAGGATTATTATAAATATTGCTTTATTATTATATATAGCTTTAAATATAGTGGTATTTATTAGCCTTAATAATTATAATTTATATTATTAAATTATATAACTTAATTATTTATAATAATTATAAAAAGCTTAATTAATATTAAAGGTATTATAATTATTTTATAATTAAATAATAATTATATTAATTATAATAAATAAGGCTATAATAATAGCAGCCTTTATATAATAAATAAGCTTAATAAAGCTACTTTAGCTATTTAAAAGCTATATTTATAAATTAATAGCAATATATATATTATAATAAAAGTAATTTATTATATTAATAATTTATTTAGCATTATTAATAATATAATTAGCCTTTATTTTATTCTCTTAATATTATTAAATAAAATTTATAATAATTTTATATTTATTTTATATAAGATTTATATACTTTATAATTATTATTATTATATATATAATTAGATTAGCTAATTAATTATAAAGGAATTTTTTAAATATTTTAAAGGATAAAGAGTAAAGGTTTTAATCTTTTAATTTTAATTAAATAATATAATTAATTTTATTTTATTTAAGAGCGTTTTTTAAATAATATATAATATATTTAATTTTTTTTTAATTAGCTTTTAAATAATAAAGATAAAAATAATATTAAAAGTTATATAAAAAGGTATTTAATTTTATAAAGAAAGATTTTTAATATATTAAGGAGGGTAAATTAATAAGTTAATTAAATAGCTTATATATAATATAGGTAATATCTTTACTTATAAGAGGTATAAGGGGTTGATCTTTAATAAAGCTTTTTAATATATAATATTTTATTAATTTATTTTTATTATTTAAAAATAATATTAATTTAATATATTTAATATAAAAGCATTATTTAATTTTTTTTTTTTTTAATTATTAATTTAATTTTTATTTTTAATATTTTAAATTAAGGTTATAAATAATTATTTTATTAATTATTTTTTTAATATTTAAATATTAAGGTATAATATTATTTATAATAAAAAGGGGTATTTTTTATTTTAAGGGTTAAGTTAAGGGAAGTTGGGTATTAAGGTTAATAATAAATTAAATCTTAAGTTTTATAATAAAGGTGCTAAGTTTGCCTTATTTAAATATTATAATATTATATTATGAATTATAATATTATTAAAAAGGTATTATATTAATATCTTAATTAATTTGCTTTCTTAAAAAGATTTAAAAGTTTAAATTATAAGGGTTATTAAATATAAATAGAGTGATTAGGGATATATATTATATAAATTATATATATATAGTATAAAAGTAATATATTTAAAAAGTATAAATAGTTGAATTTACCTTTCCTTTTTTTTTTCTTTTTTTTTTCCTTTTTTCCCCTTTTTATAGATTGCATAGTTTTCGCGATGCTTTTAAGCATTGGAAAAGTTGCGTAATATTTGAGGTGGATAAGTACCGGAAGTTCTTTTCTGTGCTAATTTTCCTTTCGTGATGAAGATCCCTGATAGGTGGTCAACTGGGCTAATGAGTACGTTACTGCCGCTGTGAAGATGAATCCGTCTGCTTTGATAGCGTGGGGAGGCGTCAGTCTCCTGCTTCCGGTGGGTAAAATTAAATTCATTCTTGACGTATACTACTAGTGACTAATCTTCATGAACTCTCAAAGCTCTTTTTGAATCCCTCGAAGCAAGCCGCGTCATTGGCAAAGGGAATCGAGTACATCTCTTCTCTCATTGTCCAGGGACGTATGTGGGAGATCCTCTATATTCGGCGGTGCGACTCAACCATGCGTCAAACGGGTCAGTCAACAGATTCATTACTTGAACGTATTGCATTTAAGGAGGCCTTAGAGAAGCTTTACGGGGAGATCCTCAGGTTCCAGATTGGAAGCTACTGCTATTATGACAGCAACGCCGCTCTCCGCATTGGCCAAGACATTATAAAGTGGAATGAGTGGGATCTCCTGCTTGAGAATATTCGAATCCAAGAGGCAAGATTTGCCTCAATCAATACTACGTGGATGGACATCACATACGCCGAAGAGCGCTCAGTAGCAGAGAGGAGGCATCGAGCGTCTATTGGCCGCTGGCAAACGATAGGCAGCCATGTTTCAAGCCTCCTAGAAGTAGTCAGGGATGCCCAGGAGGAAACGAAGCGCGAGGGTTTGCTTGACTGGTTGTGTACGCTCGATCCTTCTGAGGCGTATAATGCGGCCCGCGACAAGCACATGGGGGGTACCAGCGACTGGTTGATCAGGGACAGCAAGAAATTTAAAGCATGGGAAAATTCTGCTGGTTCTTTGCTATGGCTAAATGGAAAACGTATGTCTGGGTTTCATTTCTAACGATATTGAATTCTTCAGCTAACTGCTTGCAGCTGGTTGTGGGAAATCAATCCTGAGCTCGTCCGTCATCAGGCATCTCCGGGATCGATGTGCATCGGATCCACGGACTGCGCTTGCATACTTCTTCATCAGCTTCAGCGACCCAAATAAACAAAAGGTGGACGGAATGCTTGCCTCGGTGCTCAAGCAGATCCACGCCAGAAGGCCTAACACACCGGAACCCGTTCAGAGCCTTGTTGAATACAGAGCAAGAGGCGAGCGTCCAGACACCGAGACGCTCGAAGCTGCAGTACTAGCTACCACTCACGGATTCTCGGAGACGTTCATTGTCATTGACGCTCTGGACGAATGTCCGACTACAATGAGTGAGCGGGGCAAGCTCTTGACTAGCCTGTGTCGCCTCATTGCCGCGATGCCTGACAATCTCCACATCTTGTGCACAAGTCGAGCAGAGCCAGACATCCTTGCAGTGATGAGCACTATCCTCTCTCTACCATCGAGAGACGAGATTGACCTCACGATTTACCGAGACGACCTGAACCGCGACATTGATCTGTATATAGATAAGACGTTCGCATCAGCTACCTACAACTCTTGGCCCAATGACCTTAAGGAAGAAGCGAAGAAATCTCTGGTTAAGAATGCGGACGGAATGCAAGTTACGATACCAACTCCTGAAAGACATATATTACAATTCAAGCTAATAGCCACCGCAGGTTCCAATACATCTTTTTCCAGTTTGAGGCCCTCCAGAGTCTGTCCTCCGAATTCCTCATTCGCAAGGAACTCCAACGCCTCCCAGCAGGGCTCGATGCAACATATGAAAGGTTGCTCTTGGGCCTGAACCGGAAGTTTCGAACCCAGATCATAAACGTACTCAAATGGCTCACGTCGTCGACCAGGCCTCTGAAACTCGAAGAGCTGGCGGAGATCTTCGTCCTCCGCCCCGAAAGTGACGTGGCCTTTGACGAGACGTACCGGCTGTTCAAGCCTTCAGACTTCATCAAGTACATGTCCAGCCTCATTGTTGTCAAAACAGTTCAGGACGAGTCCTCTTCGCACAAGACTACATATATCCATCTCGCCCACTTCACCGTGAAAGAATACCTTATGTCCGACCGCATTGCCGCCGGTCCGGCAAAGTGCTTCTTTTTCACCGAAATTGACGCCAATCTCCATGTCGCCCACTCGTCCCTTGGCTACTGCGTCCATTGCATCTCTCGTCCCAGAAGTGACTTCGCCCACCTCAAGCTGGAGAGCTATGCTTTCGTCAACTGGATGTGGCATCTTGACATAGTGCCGCACCAGCAATGGACGGTGAATGTCCGCAGGCTTGCTGTACGAGCACTCGCAATGCACAGTAAGAACCTGCGCGAAACTATTGAGCGGGACAGGGCCATACCCAGTCATTCAAGGGACTGGCGTACCGAAGCCCTACGGCGGCCGCAATTTTACACCGCCCTTAAAGGCTTTACAAATCTCACCGACATGTTACTTGGTGGCGGATTAGGCACAAATCCGTACTTGACTCAGGAAGATATGGATATAGCACTTCATTATGCGGCGCTCGGAGGGGGCACTGCCATCACTCATTTTCTCATTGACAAAGGCGCTGATTGCAATTCCGACAACGGAAAGATTGGCGGCGCACTGCAGGCCGCGGCATCTATGGGGCACTATGAAATCGTGGAGCTCCTCCTCAATGAGGGTGCCAACATTAATGCGCAAGATGGCGAATGGGGGTCTGCTCTACAGGCCGCTTTGCTCGGGGATCACTTCGACGTCGTGCAGTTGCTCATAAACCGCGGATCCGACATCGATGCATCATCAAATGACGCTGGGTGCGCCATGACGTTGGCTACGCCCACAGGACGGAGGGGATATGACGAAAACATCGAATGTCTTCGGCTGCTCCTCGACAGCGGCGCCAATATAAATAGGCAGTGTCCAATTCGTGGGGCTGCACTGCACCATGCGGCATCAAACATAGGTAAACCCAGAAACAGACAGTGTATTCGTCTGCTTCTGGAGAGAGGGGCCGATGTTAATCTACCGGGTGGGAAATACGGCTACCCGCTCCACGCAATATGTTATGGCTTCAAAAACCCATCAGACGTCAAGCTGTTTCTTGGAAATGGCGCCGATGCCAATTCTCGGGGCGGTACGTACGACACAGCGCTCCAGGCTCTATTTTCCAATGTCGTCGCCGAGCCCCGCCACATCAGGGACATCGCGAAGCTCCTGCTCGACCAGGGTGTAGATATTAAAACGTGCGGAGGCTTATACGGGAGTGTACTGCAAGCGGCCTGCGCGAATTCACATAGCATAGAGAATGCACAATTCCTGCTAGACAATGGGGCCGAAGTCAATGCCGAGGGCGGGAAATACGGCACTGCCTTACAGGCAGCTTGCAGCCGCGAGAACTTACAGCTTGCGCAGCTCTTGGTCGACAGAGGAGCGAACGTCAATTCCCTCGGAGGCGAGATGGGAAGCGCCTTGCAGGCGGCTGCGTCCACTGTGTTCGGTGGCCCTGACCTGGTGGACCTGCTGCTGAGCAAAGGTGCTGACGTCAACGCATTGGGCGGCAGGTTCGGTACTGCGTTGCAGGCCGCTTGCTCGCGCAAGAACATCGACATCGTACGCATCTTGATTCACCACGGCGCCGACGTCAATCTCGAAGGCGGAGAGTACGGGACCGCCCTCCAAGCAGCCTGCGTACGCAACAGTATGGACATCGTGCGCATTCTGGTTGATCACGGCGCCAAAGTCAACGCGGAGGGTGGGAGATATGGAACAGCACTTCAGGCGGCCTGCTATTCAGATTGTGGAGATCCATCAATTCCACAGCTGTTCATTGAGCAAGGTGCAGACATACACCAGCGGGGCGGCATGTTCGGCACCGCCTGGCATGCCGCCGCAGCTCAGGAATACACCGACTCTGCGTTGCAATTGCTCTTGGATCATGGCATCGACGTTGACGACACACGGGGGTTGCGGTATGCCACCGCCCTCCATGCGGTTATTGAGTCCAATCCGCGGGATTGGGACCCATCCTCGCGGATTGAGAGGATCGACTTTCTACTTAATCACGGTGCGAACGCGAACCTCGGAGGTGGGGATTATGGCTTCCCTCTGCAGTCGGCGTGCTCCATCAAGCAAGAGTACGGCGTGAGCATGACAAAACACATCCTTGAAAAGTGTCCTAAAATCAACGTCAACGCAGAAGGGGGTCATTTTGGCTCAGCTCTGCAGGCAGCGGCGGACTCGGCACAGATAGAATCGGTGCGCATGCTGCTGAATAGGGGGGCCAACGTCAACGCCAAGGGGGGAATACACCGCAACGCACTGAACGCTGCTGTTTTCCATGGCCACTGGGATATTGTTGAGGTGTTGCTCGAGAGGGGAGCAGTCCCGGATAGCCAGCCCGATGAGGTGTGGCTTGAATATGTCCGGGGCCGGCTTGGTCGAGGAGCTGTGGAGCGATATTGGAAGTTCTGGGAGAAGACTGGAAGCCAGTGGAACGGCACGCAGGTACACAGGGAACACCAGGATTAGTAACAGATGTGGCTTTCAATCTATATTTATGATAACAGACATTGGCACTCGTAAAACCGGATGATACACCTGTACATTACTCGCGCTACAACCACAACCGATTTAAACGTATCACCAGACCTATTTGTACACCCACACACCTAATACCCACACCTCATATCCATACACCCAACACTCATACACCCAACACTCATACAGCCATACACCCATACACCCATACGCCCATACACCCATACGCCCATACACCCATACACTCATACACCCATACCATACACCTATACACCTATACACCTATACACCTATACACCTATACACCTATACACCTATACACCTATACACCTATACACCTATACACCTATACACCTATACACCTATACACCTATACACCTATACACCTATACACCTATACACCTATACACCTATACACCTATACACCCACATACCTAGCCCTCATATAGTCAACACTCATAAACCCAACACGCACACCTAATACTTATTATAATGGTTCTGGAACACTGTATAAGAAGACGATTGGTTGCTTGGTCACTGCCTTAGCTATGTTGTTGTCAAAATGTGCCAAATCTTTGCTCATCAAGAGTCAGGCACGGTATTGGAGTAGCAAATGGGAATTTATTCGTTCCCTCGAGGGGAGGCGGGGTGTAGGAGAGAGGATCTATCTGGGGGCCGAAGGCCCGGTATGAGTGCTAAATTCTGCTTACGTAACCCCGCTGCAACACACTGGTTCCCATGGCCCCTCAAGCACAAAAAACACCCTGATCCGGCCTATCACCAGCCTCAGGGCAAGGAGAAAAGACGTTTGCAGTAGGTCCGTGACCTTGAGCATGAATGACGAAGGAGGTGGTATCCATTGTCGAAGACCCAATTGGCGCCACCCAACTATAAGTGTATCCAGTCCGAGTGATGGGCACCGGGCCGACCAGGTTCCAAGCCCAGGGTATGTCTTTCGGGTCGCTGATCGTGCCGTTGTATCGGTACAGGTTGCCGTTCTGCACCATGCCGACAGCGCAGTAGCAGCTGGAGGGGTTGTAGTAGATTGGCCATGCGGGGGCGTTCTGGTAGTCACAAGTGCCGCTCGTGTTCGAGTAGGTTACATAAACGCGCAGGGACGAGTACGCGACTAGGACGTCGGCGGTGTATGTCGTGAACCCGTCCTGTGGATCGGCTTGTGCATTGATGATGGGCTTGCCGTCGGGGAGGGACAGGGTGCTTACGCTCACTGAGTTTGAGCTTCCCGACTCGACATTTCCGCCGCCGATGGCCTTGACGGAAAAGGATAAATCCGACAATCCAGGGGGGACATCGCCGACCGTCACATCTGTCATGTAGTAGGGAACGCTCAGGACCTGCACCCCATTCAAGTACACGTTGTACCCGACCGCATTGGCTGACGAGTTCCAGCTCAGAGTGACAAAGCTGTACCCGTATGAAGTCACTGTCAAGGACTCCGGGGCGTCTGCAGCGGGACCATCAGCTGCGGCTGGTGCGTCGGTTACCGGAGCACTGCCTCCCTGCACAGAGCTCATGAAAGATTGCATGTAGGCGTCGTCCGGAAGAGAATCATACGGGTTGTCTGGTGTGTCGTCCGTCACTTCAACCAATCCCGCACCTCGCTGGCCGGCTAGGGCGACTACATTGCTAACAGCACTCGCTGGTACACTGTCGATAATGTGCCAGATCTTTCGAGGGTCTGCCGGCGCCCAGTCAAGTGGAGTATAGGCCGATGTGTATGTGTCGTAACTATCCGTAAACGTCAAGAGCGTGTCCATCGTATTCTCAAAGCACTGTGAGGTATTTGAGCCCGTGTGGAGCACAGTGAAAGCCCCGGGATATCGGCGTTTGGTGTAGGCGTTGATGTAGGCGTACAGATCCGAGTACGTGTTGTCAGGTCCGCATTCAATCGCCCCCTCATCGAAGAAGATACCACCAAGTCCGCTTCCATAGAGTCGATACCACTTATCGACATCGCTCTCAATTTGTGAGACCCAGTCCGCTAGCTCATTTGAGCCGAGCCGCGTTGTTAGTAGCTGCTCGCTTGCGCCAAGGTATCCAGTGTCAACATAGCCAATGATCCGCTTTCCACTGGAGTTGGCCGCGTTGATGAGTTGTTTCCAGTTCAAGTCAACTTGTGAGTCAGGGCCACCGTTCTGAATGTCAGCGATCAGGACGCTGACCTTGTTGCTATCGTAGCCTATGAGCCTCTTCCAGGCATCCGGATCGGCGGACGGGTCGATGTTCGATGCCAAGGCAATTTGTTGGCCAGCTACTCCACCAGGGGTTGGCAATGGAGTGGCAGTCTGCGTCGGGACGGAAGTGGAGGACGTCGGTCCAGCCATTGACGGATCCCATGTTCTATCGCCTGTCTCCGTGCTGAGCCCAGTAACTTCAGGAACGGTGGTCGTCAGCATACTCGTGTAAAATCCGATGTCGTGGTCGGACAAGGGGACGCCGCTTGCCACTGAAGACACATCGGTAGTTGTTATGAGAACATCAAGCTCTTTGAAAAGATAGTTGACCTCGTGGTTGTAGACTGGAGACGCATCCGCGAACATGAATGGCACATTATAGGCCTTGTCCGGTGACTGGATGCCGGTGTTAATGAGACGTGTACCCGTGCCGAATGGAACTCCTAAGATAATGCCGTCCAGAGAGTTGTGATACACATATTGGGGCGCCTGGTTGTTGACAAGACCTTGCCAGGATGCAAATATGGCAGCTGCCCCAGCTGCGTGAGGGGAAGCCTGTGAAGTGCCACTCATGTACCTTAAATCCTTGTCGTTGACTATATCCAGACTCAGGATTGTTTCTCCAGGTGCGAGGTATGCGACGGCGCTGCCAACATTCGAGTAGTCCACAAAGTCGTAGTTCCAGTCGACTGCGGCTATACAGACAGTCTCAGGGTAAGAGCAGGGATAGGAAGGGTATTTGTCCAAATCCCGTCTGTAGTTCCCGGAAGCTGTAAACACTGTGATTCCAGCTTCCTTTGCCCGGATCAGCTGAGACTGTATGGCCTGGTTGTGATACAACCAGTAGAGGGAGATGTTGATGATAGAACCACGAAATCTCCAAGCATCTTGCTTGGTGCCCTGGCCGCGTGCCTTGTTTGCACGGTGTTCTTCTATCACATCCCAGAGAGCCTAATGAACGAGTCAGAATCGAAGGCGTCTTGGAAAACGATCTGGTTAGATATGATGACATACATCGTATATAGCACCCAGCTCACCACCTCGTCCCATAACTTTGACGCTGATGAGATTACAAAATGGCGCAACCCCATACGTTTCAGCACCAATGATTCCGGCAACATGTGTTCCATGACCATCGAGATCATCGTTGATCTCATTCGTATATCTTGACTTGTCCGTAGATGCTCCACCACCGAAGTGAGTAGCACGGCCCTGAAAGAGAGTGTGTGAAGTGCGGATCCTAACAACATCAGTATACGAGCATCTCTAAGAAAACACATTATATGAAAGCATATTGCAATTGTAAGCCCAGGTAATAGAAGGGGAAAAAAGAAAGGGAAAAAAAGAAAGGGAAAAAAAGAAAGGGAAAAAAAGAAAGGGAAAAAAAGAAAGGGAAAAAAAGAAAGGGAAAAAAAGAAAGGGAAAAAAAGAAAGGGAAAAAAAAGACAGATGAAAGGGAGGGTGACAGGGGGGAAAGAGCTTCTTACCCGGTGTCAAACACATAGACATTTACTCCTTCCCCTGCACCCCACGAGTAGTGGTATATGCCATTGTCATGCACAGGGATTGGGAGCTTCCCAGCAGCGCTCAACATCTGTAGGCCGTAAGGTGCTTGCCCGTCTTCAACCTCATTCGTATATCGCTTCAAGTTCTGCGTGTCGGTGATTGGCTGCACCAGCTTCACCGGAATATTGGTTTCGACAAGCAGGACACCAGGATCCAGGCGAACATGTGAGTTCAGTATCACGTCGTCGAGTTTGGCTCGGTATCCGTGGGTGAATGACCTGAATCGGGTGGTATTGGATGATAAGTTCATGCCAATCGACTCGAAATGCTCCTCCAGTGTATAGCCCGGCTGAAACATGACGAGGTATTCTTTGAGGAATCTGGAGTCATAGTCTGTACCATACAGTGGAGCTAGACCATCCACACGCGCGCGCTGATGTCGCTGAAGAAACTCCTCAGAAGTCTCAGACAGCGCTAGCTGAAGAAATAGACTGGCAACAGCCAGAAGAAGGGTAAGGAGCTTCATGGTCTCGATTCGGAGAGAACGAGTCTGGGGAGATGAGAATGAAGTAGGGAAAAAGGCAGGATCGAAGTGTGCATGCGCTGTAGGCCCTACGTGTGGTGGGATGGGCAAGGACGGGGTCGCTGTTCTGCGTTGTGTTATTGAAGAAAAGGGAAGGAAGACGAGAGATGGCAAGAAATGCGCGCAATAAATATCTTGAAATTGTTGGGGTGGTTAGTGACTGAGAGGTTCAGGAAATGATTACATTCACTGTAGTGTGTGGTACGGCACCATGAATCTCGCCATGTTCTTGACAGTGACTCAGCCTGCTTCCAAACGTTCACTTGTGTACAAACAACCAACGGGTTGAGCCTACAAACGTAGTTTCGTAAGATAACACCCACAGGCCACATTGCGATGAGGAGTAGTGGGACACTTCATCTGTAGGTTAACCCCATACGGGATATTCTCATCCTTCGTCCGGGTTATCTTACTATGGGACATTTCCCTCCTTCCTGTGGGATACCCTCCTGTGGGACATTCTCCTCCTTCTTGTGGGTTATCCTCCTATGACAAACTCCTTTCCTCCCAGTGGGAAACCCTCCAGTGGGACATAGACCGATTCTTGTGGGTTATCCTCCCATGGAACATTCCCCCCCTTCTCGTGGGATACCTTCCTATAGGATACCTTCCTATGGGAATTCCTTCTATGTGACATTTTGCTCCTTCCAGTTGGATGCCCTCCTATTGGATACTCTCCTATAGGATACCCTCTCATGGGGTACCCTCCTATGGGCTACTCTCCCACTGGAGGAAATTCTGTTCGAGGTCTGTTACCCTACTGCTCCCTAGGAGAGACCCCATGAAATATTAACTCATAGGAAGATAGCCTATAGGGAGAATTCTCATAGGATGATCTGGGATAAATATCCTATGAGTATTCAGCATGATGATTGCTCCTCTAGCACATCGCCGATAATTATTGAACAAATTTGTCATAAATCATCCCAGCGTGGTTTTCGATGATGCCGCTGCGCCATAAAGACGTTAGGTCTGACTTCTGGCACCCAGGACCGCATTGGAAATTACGATGTGTTCTCACCGATTGTATCAGTTTCCTAAATCAATCAACCCTCAACATGGGCAAATGTCGTCTCCATAAAGTGGAGTCACAGTAATTGCCGTGAAAGGAGGACACCACTGGATAATTTTTTAAGAATCCCTTACGTTCTAATCGGACAGACTTCATCAAACTGTCCCTTGAGTCATAGATCAATATCGATATGACAATTAGATTGTGATGGATGCCGCGGACAAGGCCGGACTAACCACGCTGTCTTGGTTGCCAAACATCCATGATGACCGCCAAAGCTTTTCAGGAGTAGTTCAAGCACTGCCCAAGACCCTCTTCCTCCTCCCTTGGAGCCGTGACCCTCACTCCAGGCCTCTTTGTCACCTTTTGCCAGCTTTCTTTTTGTGAAACGTCGAAGCCCCCTTTTTGCGCCCACGAGACAGCGTCTCTGCGGCCAAATGATCGCTCCAGGCCTCCTCTTCGTCTCGTCAAAAGACCATGATTAACTGCGCCCAGCTCGAGAGCGTCTGACTTCCTCCAAAGGGATCGCCTGTTCCAGGGGTCCGACTCTCATCTTGCAATTGCACTGCACCAACTTCACGCCGACATCTTTCAGGACGACTGCCAACGTCGCGTTGTCCAAGCTCGCACGGTAGAACATCCCCAGGCCGGGAATCACAGAACTGACCTGACCAATGGACGAGCTAAGATCGGTGCCGATGGCCTCCACGTGTTGCTCCAGCGGATATCCGTCCTTGAGAATCACTAAGTACTCCCCCGGTATCACGTCTTCTGAATCGCACCCCACCAGGCGCGGCGCTTGGAATGGGTCTTCATACACAGCTCGGGTCATTTGAGTAAGTCCAGGGATGGGGGGAACCGTGCGAGTCGGCCTTCCAAGCTGGTCTGTGATGGCGAGGATGAATGAGACGCCAAAGGCGGCGAGGAGAGTTTGTCGGAACATCAAGGCGGTGTTGCGAATCTTTGGTCGAAAGGACGAGCAGTGGTTTGTGACGGTGTTTCGAACGATGAACTTGGTGATTTCGGAGGAGGCCCACAGTTCCAGATTTATTCCCAATCTGGGGAGATTAATGGGACCGATCAAATAACGATGTTTGCATGAGGTTGGAATGGCCAAAGTCGTACGGCCGAAGGGCCCAGAAGGCAAACATTTTTAGTACCTCCAATTATCTGTACTCCCTATTAGTGCCACATCCAACTACAACTGACCGTTTACTGAACTAAGAGAGGTGACTCAGTAACCGTTGCAGCTGCAGCAGGCCGGCTGTGTGACTAGCGGTCAAGGCACACAGCCTACTTGTGGCTACAAGGCCAGCTAAAGGCCGGCAGAAGCACCATTCCCTTCCCTCGCTTTTCCCTCACCCTAATGAGGCTTCCATTTCTAGCTCATTATAGAGGGCAAATCGCTCTAATAAAGATTTCTAAGGGCAGGATGCTGGAGTAGGCTACGAGGGAAGGTTGGCAGGTTATGGGTAGCATTACGTGTCAGAAGTAGAGACCTAGTAGAGAGGGATAGGCTAAGTAGATTATGTATAATCTTCAAATGATGATAGTTAGCGAATCTGAAGAGATTCTTAGGGAGCTGGCGTTCAGGCAGGACACCAAGATAGGACTGAGAAAGTCGTCAAAGTTGTAGCTTTGTAAATTGGACCTGTCGGAAGATAAACAAGCATGTGAACTGCAGTTGTGAGCCAACCAACCCATTTGACCCCTCGTCAACATAGAGTTATATTGTCTCATTGTCTACATGCAACTCGACAATGAATTGAGCTGATTCAAGTAATCTTGTCCCCTGCGTCGAAGCCTCAGGCTCTCGGCCTGATAGGACCCGGCAAGTCAACATAATCAAATGTACCGAGGATGTTCGTCAACCAAACATCCTTCCCCCCGTGAGGCACAGATGGCTCTCCACCCCAAAGCGAGCCAGAAAGGAAAGTGTGAGGGAACCCAGGGTCAAAAGGACCAGCCTGATCTATCTGATGTATTTCATCATCAGAGAGATTGACCCTCAGACCCTCGACCGCATCTTTCAAATGCTTCAGAGTGCGTGTTCCAACAAGCGGAAAGACATACGGAGCCTTCTGCATCACATAGGCAAGGGCGACGTTATGAAGGGTGGCCTCCTTGGCCTCCGCCACCGCTTCAAGTTTTGCGGATACCGCCTTGTATGCATCGCTCGGCACGCTTTTTCTTCCCGGATTGTTTGACTCGCGCTCTTTCAGTGCCTTTGCCGTTTGAAACTTCCCTCCACCTACGGCGCCATAGGGTATGATGGCCATACCTTCGTCCCTGCACATCGGGATGATGTCACGCTCAAAGTCACGGACGGCCGCATTCCAAAGTCCTTGATAGGCGACGAACTGGCGCAGGCCGTGACAACGGGCGTACTCATTCGCTTTGGCGACAACCCAGGCGGGGCTATCACATTTTAGGTGTTAGCCATCACTCCTCGTTGCATTTTTTAGTCCTTGATGCTGAGCTCACCAATCCGAGATTCCAAGATAATTCACCTTGCCCGCGCTGACGAGATCATTCAGACCATTCATGAGCTCCGGAATCGATGTGTTGTAATCCCACCAGTGGACGTAGAAGAGGTCGATGTAGCTAGTCCTCAGATTCTTCAAGGAGTTCTCAAGAGTCAGACGAAGGCTCTTGGTGCCGTTGCCACCAAAGTTTGATTGGATCTTGACGTCTTTCTCGTGCTTGCGGTATGCGCTCGAGTATTTGGTTGCAATAACGAACTCGTCGCGGTTGCCTCTGGCCTCAAACCACTCTCCTAGCCACTTCTCCGACTGCTGGTCTTGGTATCCGCAGGCGGTGTCCAAGAAGTTTCCGCCGAGTGCCCAAAAGTTGTCGAGTATCTCGAAAGCCGTATCCTTGGTGCATTCACCCAAGCGATGCTTGTCGGCTTCCCCGAAACCCATGGTGCCGAGGCAGATTGGCGAGACACGAACGTTGGCATTAGGCGCCAGTTGACGATGTCTGTAGAGAGGGGAGTCCGGGGCCTCTGGAAAGGGATGTGGTGGCGCCATGCTTGAAGAAGGAATGTCTTATATGTCACAGATGAAAGGTGGTCGTTCGGGTGCAGCAGCAGAAGGGGCAAATTGAGTCCATCACAACAGCGGACAATCCTTCTCTTATAATAAACGGTCCTTTCTTATCACCTATTGAATCACCGCTTGCGATGACATACCGTAAGCAGAGTGCATACTTAGACGTCTACAGAAGTCCTTTTTCGGCATGGACTGATCAGTGGAACCTACATGTTTTCAGAAGGTATTCATCGTGCACCAACCTTGTCTTGAAACACGGTTGGCCTGCAAACTTTGGATCCACCATGCCAAGCCGGGAATGATAGCCACCTCGCAAGGTGATTAGCTCGAGTAGGAGCCCTGCCAATGACGTATGGTAAGCAGTCTGCATACGCCAAAGCTTGCCTAGATCGGACAAGTGGAGTAAACTTGAGCCTCCCGAGGCGGGAGAGCCGGCGAAAGAGCTTTGCGAATACTCATCTTGCCTCTGTGTTTCCCACCCGTCAATACTTTTGCTACCGAATCATTGCGTATCTGCTGTTGACCAGAGGCTGTGGGCAGTACATGATGACAATTGTGCATTGTCAGACTGCGAAAGAGGATGACGTCCTGTTTCACTGTGCACTGTACGGTACCACATGACAAGGCAAAAACATTCCCAGCGTACAGTACGAACGATCTTTCACCATGGAACCAGTACCAACTCCAAGTAAAGCTTCCCCATCCGGCATTGAATTGGTCCAGATGTGCAAGCGTACCGAGGTACGTGGAGCAGGAGACATCTGGACCGGCATCTCAAATGCTGCCGAGAGAAGAAAATTGCAGAATCGCCTAAGTCAGAGACGCTATAGTGAGTACCTCCCGTTACCCATGTCCGTATTATTTTATCTCTTATCTTCATTTTGCTTTGCACGCAAGCCAACTTTGTATTGGCTGTCTTCTAAGAACTAAAATTTGCCTGCAGGACGAGCACGAGCAGATCCAACTCGGGGGTACAAACCCCGGCAAAAGCCAATGACCATTGGGACAACGGATTCGAATGCTAGTGCCACTCCACAGAACGAATTGGAGCACAAGTTTAGAGGCCTTCTACATATCGTCAGCCTTCATGCTTCTCAGTGCCAGGGCGAGGAAAACACTATTGACCTGGCCACTTCAGAAAGCTTTGCTACGCAGATTCGCCATATCCAGATCAGAGACACGGACATAGGGACTCTATTGACACATTTTGAACTTTTCATGGGGCGGAACTTTCTGCTTGGCTCACCAAGGGTGGACCTGCTTCTCACGCTCATTCAATTCAATGTTTTCAGAGCTCTTCTGAGCAACACGAAAAGTCTCGGGTGGGATTTTCAATGGCTGGAATGTGGAGAGCCCGAGTCTCCTTGGACATTCCCAAAGAAGAGCTCGCCCAACCCAGAGTGCCCAGATAGCCTGCGTCCCACCTGCGTTCAACAGGCGATTCCACACCACCCCTGGATAGACCTTTGGCCGATCCCCAAGATGAGGGACAATCTTCTACTGGCTGCCGGCCTCTTCGACGAAGATAAGTTGTGCAACGTGCTGCTCGAGTTTGAAGACATCCCAAATGAGAAGTCTGGTCTGGTGGTATGGGGCGAGCCATGGGATCCTGCTTCATGGGAAGCGAGTGAGTCATTTATCAAGGAATGGACATGGGCAATCAAAGGATGTACAGAACTTTTGAACTCGACAAATTTCTGGCGATCTCGGCGGGGTGAAAGACTTGTAACGTGGTAGATTTGGTCCATCTCAGTTCTGTCAATGCAACGCGATTCAAAAGATGTTCGCCAAGAGACAACAATGCTACATGACGTATGGTAAGCATATGGCATGATTGTATCACATGAAAATAGATATCTCTCCCTTGGGATAGAGGATACGTGGTCCTAGCACTTGGAATTTGTATCAGGCGCCATCAGCGTTCTTGATCTCAAACTGATCGCTCCTCATGTTGTAGTCTTGGACTAATACTCAAATTGTTAGTTCTCATTATTCTGCACTAGTCAATAATTATCCGATACTTACAAGCCTTTGACAGCGCATCGAGAGGATCCATGCCTGATTCTTGCTTGATAATAGTAACGCGATATTTGCTGATGTTCACAAACCAGGCAGGATGGTTTTCATATCCCGACTCCTTGCCGGCTTCAAGGTCTTGGAGAAAGTTTGGTGGTACTGATAAAGTCAAATTGTGGTTAGGAATGAATTCTCGGACTATAACCAGAGGCATCTCAAAAGAAATGCATATACGATAAATCATTGATCAAAATGTCCGACAGGGTTTGGCCCTAGTTTGGATTGCAACATGATCAAAGCGTTACTGTGTCTGCGTTTTCGATGTTTGGGGAGAATCACTGCTCGATCCTCCTACATGAGGTCGTGTGATGTACTGGAATTCAAACAAACGATGGACTTACATTCGAAAGTGACACACGCTGAGTGATCACGGCGCACGAGTGCCATTCGGAACACGCCGGCTACCTGGTCTAGGATGATCTTGAGCTGGACGTTCTGTAGAACGAGATTGCGAATTATAAGCTCGCCAGGCAAGTCCCTAAACCAGAGCTTATACGTAAGCTCAAAGAGGCAAGTATCTCGACAGGATAAGAGAACTCACAGTTGGCCGATGAGCTTATCCTCCCATCTCACTTGCCGCAGGTACTGCATCCGAAGCCTCTGCTTGGCGTCTTTTAGATCGGCAAGAAATTCCTGTGCGTCTGGATACACAGATCAGTATCTCCGGCCACCCTGTCGCAATTGAGAGGGCAATTTGACACACCTTCTGAGTCTGAGAACTCCAACGTGACCTTGGAGCATTCGACTGGCTCAGAAGGTGAAGAGCCCTGAGAGCCTGCTTTGATGATCTCCTGAAAGCATATTGCGTCGTCAACTTTCACATATCTCGGTCTTCCTGTTACCGACACGTCCGTGTCTTGGTTTACTGGTCAAAGTCTGATTAATACGATATCTTCAGTTGACTTCGGTGGATTTGATCGTTTACCTCTGACCGTAAAGCACTTTTGTGCTTGCGAGTCGTCTGGGAGACAGGTCAGAACTATGTTGACATGTGCTTGTGGAAAGAGCTGGGCAGGCACCGGCTCTACCAGGCGGTCAGGATGCCAAGTAGTTCCGTATTGTAGAACCTGTATTGAACTGAAGCGGCCAACGGTGAAGGCTCCGTTGGTAGTGCGGAACACCACGTTCAGCAGCTTGGCAGTGTATTTGATCGAATTACTTTTTGACACTCAGCATCCTCTTGAAATCATCTCGATAGATGAGGAGAAGAGACTCACGTTTTCATCCGTAACACTGAGATTGTATCTTGATGTACCTGCACAAAGGATGTCTGAAGTCCATTGCTCAAGTGATTTGCCGCTGAATGCAAAGCCGCCTGATCGACCCAAGACTCAATTTTCGATAACTCTATAACACACATGTTAATATTTCAACGCATTTGGGACTTTATTTTGATACCTACCTCTGGGCTCGATCTCCCTAAGAATAAGCGAGATTGGTGTATTCAAAGCAAGCGACCGGGCATAGACTTGCCAACGCATGCCGCCGTGTTTACCAATCACCTGAACAAAGACACTGAACGGCAGGACTAGCGTAAATCAGATTTGAAACACAGCAAATTTCACGATTGCTGCCTAACTTACGGGAGTATTGCAGGTCGTGAAACCCAGTCGTCGACGAGCAGCCGCACTTGAAGATGTTCCGTGGTGGTTTGTCAGTCTGGGACTTGGGATCATCTGCCCAGAGGTCTTCGAGTCTAGCGTGAGGACATAATATGACCTCAGCCTCGCCATGATTTCCTCGCTCCTCATACAGTACAAAATTGCCCGCATCGAAAGGTGGGTAGCTGGGGGGATGAGGACTACCATGTGGCTGTGGCGGACGTTTCAGGTTTTCTTCGTACCACTTATGGATCTCATCAAGTTTGACCCGCATAGCTTGGACATGATTTCGTGTGTCGGACACATCTTCGTGCGTTATAGTCTGCTTCAATCTGAAGGCATATGTCAACCGCAGACCCATCGAGATCAGAATACCACATTTCTCTGTGTTCTTACCCATTCATAGCAGTCACTGCCAAGTTGAGGGCTTGAACATGTGCTGTCAGTGTCTGCTTCAGTTCAGTGATTCCCTTTCCCTCCGTCGTCCACGTCAGCTTCTTGAAGTTCTTGAGAATATCCTTCCTCCACACTCTCGCACCCTTAGCTGCTGAGTTGGAAGCCTGAGAGGGGTCTAGGACAGAGTACTTGTCAACGAAAAGTTCCAGTGACTTCAAGACAGTTTGACAATTCCTCAAGATCCCCTCAAGTCTGGCAGCTGTCTCCTCTGGAATATCCTGCCTCGTTCGGCCTTCGCATGCCTTGCCGACCAGATCGAGTGCGTGGCCAATAGAGAACAGAAGGCTCTGAACCTCCGCGAACTCGGCAGGAGCCGACTTGGCGCCGGAGGAGAAGGCTTTCCCCACATCGTAGGCAATGGTGGCGAGCAGAATGGCGTCACCTATTGATAGGGGTGATGCCAACGACATGTTGACTTTATCCCGGCGAGCACCCTTGAGCACAAGCCAGGTTCAGAAAATAGAACGAAACTGTTGATCAAAGCGGATGAGAATCAAATGAATGTTTTTGTCAATTAAGACTTTTGGCATCTGGTTTACTATAATTTCAAGCCTGAAAACAATGTCGAAATCATAGTTGCAAGATAAATCCAGCCGAAGAAAATGCCTTATGGGGGCGGAGCACTGCAGCCAGCTGCATGCGCTGGTGCCCAAACCAAGGTCGGCCCACCAGCATCTTGGCTGGCCCACCCCTTTGCTTCAGTTCCCACACCCAGCTACCTGGTCCCTACTAGTACTATTTGGAATGGAGAATGTATATTTTTCTCGTCCTTCTTAAAGAAAAAAAGGAACAAGAACCACAAACAATGGTTGGAAATTGAGGAACTTGCAAATTTAGTTGGCAGTGTGTACCGGCCCACTCGACCCGGTCTCGCAGGTAATCAGATATGCCAGCCAGGTCAGCCCGCCAATCATATGGGTAGGTAAGCTTAGAGGTGGGTTTTGAAAGATGTTGGATGTGTTGTCAACTCAGTGGCGGGGTATTTGCATCTCGAAATCAGAACGTGTGAGGCGAGGTACGACCCTCGTTGGAGTCCTCCTGGACATCATCGAGCCCTATCTCTCTTTGTCACCAGAGACTCGTCTCAGCATCCTCTCCATATCCCACATCGCCGTCTCATTTTCATCTGGGCGGAAGGGCGCACTTCAACCCCGCGTGCCACTCCTCATCATGGGGATGACAATGCCCCGTCTCCCATCAGGGCTCTACTTCAGCCTACTGGCCGACTCTGAAGCCAACACGAGACATCATGTCCCAGAGTATCCAACCTTTCCTGTGACTCACGAGCGTCCCAAAGCCAAGTGGTTGCATAGCACCGCTGGTCGTACCGGAAGAGGCCAGAGCCAGCACCTCTCGCAATCGCAATCGCCGCAGCCCGAGCTATGTCTGCCACTGCTCAGCGTGTCCATCACCATGCAGATCGATTGCAACATCGCGAAGACGAAAGTCGTGCAGACTTTCACGAACCATGCTGATATCTCGATTCCTGAGGCATTTTACTCCTTTCCGCTGTACGATGGCGCGACCGTCACCGCTTTTCGGTGCGAAGTGGGCGACGACAAAGTGTTAGAAGGAAAAGTGAAGCCAAAGGAGGAAGCCAAGCGCGAGTTTCAGCGAGCTGTTCAGAAGCAGGAAGCCGCGGTTCTTGGCGAAGAGATGGCGCCCGACGTCTTCCAGACGACCATTGGAAATATCAAGCCTAGAACAATCATCAGGGTTGAAATCACTTACGTCGAGGAGCTCCTCACTGACCTCAGTGGCGACGGGATTGTTGTGACGATTCCGACCTCAGTGGGGCCAAGATACGGCACGCCTCCAGCCGGCTACACGACAAACTCAGCCGTCAAGGAGACCAACCTCTCCCTCGTTGTCAGTCTATCATCTTCAGGCTCAATGAAAAATGTCTTCTGTCGCAGTGGTCACCAAATCTCGGTCGAACATGGGAACATGAGTCACGTGCCCGAGGCCACCAGCTTTGAAGCCCTCGCTGAGCTTCAAAGTCAGGCAGACTCCGGAATCAATCCCAACCACACCACAGTTCGCTTGTCGATCGACAACACTGCCATGGACAGAGACATTGTTCTGCTCGTTCACTCTCCCGATGAGGTCCTCCTGAAGTCTCGGGCTCTTTTGGCTCCCTCGAGCGGCTCGGATCATGCGGCAATGATGGTGACAGTGCGTCCTAGCGAGCTATTTTCGGACCTACGGGAGTCCATGGATGAATTCGAAGGAGAGATTCTTTTTCTGGCGGATCGGTCAGGCTCAATGGTCGGTTTAAAGATCGAAAAGCTCAGGGATGCGCTTCTTTTGTTCCTGAAAAGCCTTCCCGTCAAGTGCAAGTTCAACCTCTACTCTTTCGGCGGTTATGTATCCAGCCTCTGGTCTCACTCCATGCCATATAATGAGTTTACAATGCTAGAAGCTCTGGATCACGTTTCAGAATTTCAGGCAAACTTTGGGGGCACCGAAGTGCTCGAGGCTTTAAGAAAGGCTGTCGATGATAGCCGATTGGCAGATGTCCCATCGACCCAGATTATCCTCCTTACTGATGGCGAGATCTGGGAATCAGAGCAAACGATCGAGTTCGTTCGCTCAACGACGTCAGAGTCAGACAGTCGTGTACGGTTCTTCAGTCTTGGTATTGGGAATCAAGTCAGTCATCAGCTAATCAAAGGCATTGGCTTCTTTGGCGGTGGGTTTGGGGAGGTTATCGCCGTGGATGCGGACGGGGAATGGAATGAAGCCGTGATCCGCATGCTCAAAGGCGCTATGATGCCAACCAGCTGGTCCTATTCAATTACGTTTGGCGATCAATGGGAAGAGAAGCATCTGGGCGTGGTTGACTTCCTACCCCAGGGCTCGAAAGGAAACGCTTCGAACGCCTTGAATCGAATTGCTGGAGCAGCCAGTGGCTCGTTTGTTCAGGCTCCAAGACCAATCCCGTGGTTACACCACTTTGGCCAGCAATCGGTATATTTCCTGCTCGATGCCACCAGCAACAAGCACCCGGATCATGTTCTGATCACTGCGCGCTGCCAATATGGCGCTACCAAAACAGTCACTCTGGCAGTGACGAAATCCACGTTCAACAACAATACTATTCAACATCTTGCCGCCAAGGCCGTCGTGCGAGACCTGGAAAAGCAAGGAGTGTCTGAGGCATCCTCGTCGAATCAAATCCGCAAGAATGCCGAAAGTCTTTGTCAGATGTATTCAATCTCCAGCAAATGGACCTCTTTCGTCGCCGTCAGCCATCTGCAACAGTCCACAGACTATGAGGACATCGAAGTCAGCCTGTACAAGGCACCTCTGACTGAGTTAGACCTCTTGACAAGCCCGGCCATCCAAGTGCATACACTCGGACTTCCAGGCGCGGGCGCAGATATGATGCATATAGTCGGACCTCCCGGCAGAATAATAAAGGTGATGTCAAACAAGCTATTGGGACACAATGTGGGCAATGGGGGTAACGTTGCAGCCTCGAGGCGTTCAGGAACAGAAGAGCGAACTAATGGTTTTCGGGTTGGCGAGGGCTTGCAGTCGCCTGATGAGATTGATATTAAATACAGCGAACTTGAAGAGGACACCGGCCGCCCGGGAAGCATTCCGAACGACGAACAGAAGGAGAAAACTCGGGAACCCAGCATTGATGATTCGATCTGCACAAGGGAGGTCCATGATGTTACTCTCATGAGTCTGAAAGCGCCATCTGTAGGGCAATATGCAATCAGTTGGCAAGAAATTGTCCGAGGCCAGCGTGCAGATGGTCTGTTCCACCTCGACAAGAGCCTCAGGCACTCCATGGCCCAACATTTTTGCCATGGCATGCGGCAGACGCTCATGCGATGCATGTTGGAGTGTATGAAAAGGCCAGTTGCTGATGGTGGCGAAGACATCGAGACGTTGGGACTCCTGGTCGACACGGCGATGGTGTTGGTTTATATTCGTTCTCACCTGCACTCGCACCGGGCGATGTGGGACCTCCTGGTGCAGAAAGCGGAAGGAAAGCTTGACTCGCTGTTGATCCCGGGAGAGTGGGCGAGGCCAGACGGGCTGTCGGCGATGGCGGACTCGGCTGTTGCGCACGCGCACTATGGTAGCTGCTCAAAAGGAGGTGACAAAGGCTCAAGAAAGAAAGACAGCCCCGGTACTGGCCGTTGCGGCGTCTGCGATTCTCGGGGTGAAGAGTCGATGTTATCAGCTGAGCCAAACGAAGGATTGGAAAAATGTCTAGCCTCAGGATGCGACGTCTATGTGGGCGAATGGGGTGCATTCTGGGCACACGTGGTCCAAAAAGGCCACATCTACTCGTCATGTGAGGCCGCCAGAAATAGATGGAGTCTAGCTGAGGCTCAGACAAGTGAGCCCAAAGTAGGGAAGGTGGGCAGAGTCTTGAAAGTCATCAGGTTGATGAGATTCAAGATGATCCATAAGTCCAAGCAGGTCAAGAAGGTCAAGACCAATCATCCACTCCCAAGGGGATAACAGAGGTTGCAGTTGTCGGCCGATGATGACGGTAGACCCGTTGTGATGATGGACCTTTTAGAGTTTAAGTTTCCGCCATCGCGAAGGGGATTGAATGATATGAAGATACAAGGTATTCTAATCAAGCTTTAACGAGACTGAGGTCATGAACAGATTGTTTTCCGTGGCTGTTATGCTATAATTGCCGGCTGTGATAAAGATTTCTCTAGAGATAGAGATTTTGAACATAGCGGTTCAACCGTATTGCAAGACAACTAAATAATGGAATACCACCTAAGCACGTACTTAATGCTAATGGCGCCTATTTGACTTACTCGCTAATAACAGGCAAGTGAAAGATTGTAACAGGCCATGTGCGAAGTCCATTATCCAAGTTATTCAACAACAAGAGAAACATAGCATTTCAGCGGGGACTTAGATGGAGCGACGCCGACGTCAATCCAGTTGAAGTCCTCATCCTTCGTTTCGTCTAACCGCATATTGAAACGGCGGTATATCTAGACTGGCCAGTGCAAGATACATTTCACACCAGGCCAGATTAATTCCGAGGTAACTCCGAGACCCCTCGGACAAAGGCACGAAGAATATCTCGTGTCTTTCCAGTGCCTCCTCGTCCTGGGTAAGCCAACGCTCAGGGATGAATTGCTCTGATTCCTCAAATGCATACGGGTGCTGCATCGGGAACAACACACCCATGCTCACAATAATCTAGGTCCAAGAGGTGTGGTTAGTCAAGGCAGAACGAATAATGGGAGAAATCAGAACACGATCAAGAAAGACTCACGTTCCCAGTATGAAATCCTCGCCTATTTTGGCTCCTTTTGCTGGGACAAGCCTTGAGTTCTCAGAGGTCGTTATTGGAGCTATTCGAAAAGACTCCTTGATTACCGCGGTCTTGATCGACTGCTCCCATGAGCAACTGATAGCTATGGAAAATGGTTGTTTGCGCGTGAGTGTTCCATGCCCAGTCACACATCCCTTGAGGTAAGTACCAACTTCTTACAAAGCTAATTTTGACTTAGTTTGGTCATGGCTCTCGCGTATGTCTCGGCCGCCGTATCGCTATGCTGGAGATAACCAAGGTTATAGTAGCTGTCTTTCGTGGTTTTCGCCTTGAGCTTGCTTCGCCGAACGAAGAGTGGCAGATCAGTACGTATAATGTACCGAAGCCAAAGTCTATTAATGCTTGGATATACCGTCGGGAGCATGATGAAGTTCAAAGAGGCTGAACACCTAGCGATCAAAGAGGTAGTCTTGACCATGAATATTGTTGGGTTTGTTGCTTTTCCCTGTGAAATATCTCACGTAGGTTCAATGGATTTGATCGCTCCTATGTAATTTGATGTAGATATTGCAAAGTGTGGAAAGCAGGGCGCCCAAGGACTTTTGAATTGTTTATAATTTCCTAGGTTAGTTTGCAGAGCAGTTGTAAGGTGATAGAATGTGAAAATTAAGGTTGCTGTGAATTATTGGGAATCAGCACAAGACTTTGACAGCGGTGTTACATTAGGCAGCCTCCATGAAAAGCTGCACAGTACTCTGTTCATCAGCCTATGAGCTTCGGTAAACACTGAGACGTCCTGAATCCGGCAATGTGTAACACACAAGCTGAAATATCTGGCCCATAAATAGGTTCGTTGTTACACATTCGGCCCCCAATCGGGATAGGGATGTCCTCGAGGGCTCACAACTGAGCCCCGTGTGAGCCGGATGTGACCATGCATGCGTACCGCCTCAGGAAGCTGCGTCGAGAGAACTCCGGTTTTCATGTTTTTGATTTCGCCGCTACTTCATCTGGGGCTATAAATGACGAGCTTGGTCCAGATGGTCCTCGTAGATTGTCAGCGTGCGCGGCGCATGCCAACTGTCTCAAAACTCGTCACTGGAGGAATTCCTATTCCTCTGTACCTGGATCACCAATACTCAAAAAGCGAGCTTGGTTATTTCAACTTGCCCTGTTATCGAAACCCGTTTAGCTATCGTTGAACTCCTCACCATGGACAGTGTTGGTTTCGTTCCTGAACCCAGCTGCGGCCGAGGTACGGTCAGCATCATTTGGAGCTGTTTCACAACCATATTCTTTGTCGTCTGGACCACAGTCCATGCAGACTACCGCCGGGGAATTTCGAGGGTGATGTGGGGCATTTCTGTCTTCTTCATGCCAGAGGCCTTGCCAGCCGGAGCATTACAGCAGCTTCTCATGGCGAGGCGCCTCCAGAAACGGCTCCACAGTGTTCGGGGCTGGGATTCTTGGGCTCTTGAGCAGTCATTCCTAATCGTCAAGAACGGGGTCAAGGACAAAGCAACTGGAACCCTTCTCACAGCCGATAAACTAGTTGAGCTTGCAGAGGCGGGTCAACAAAAATATCGCGTTGGCATCCACGTCCACATGCTCCCGCAAAGGGACGAGATTGGCAGGAGAAGCAAAAAGAGCTGGTTCGAGAAGATCATCGCCGGTGGGCAGGCCCTGTGGTTCAGCGCAAACATCGTATCTCGATTGCTAGGAAGGTACCAAGTGACGCTGCTGGAGGACGTGACGATGGCGTACGCGTGCTGCGGGCTCATCGCCATGGCGGCCTGGTTCCGCTGCCCACAGGATATCGAGGACGAGTTCGAGGTTGACCTGAAGGGGTTCGAGGGGATGACAGGCGATAGTGAAGGGGGTGCCTGCAACCTGCAAGTGCTGGTCAACAGGTGCATATCTGGGCTGATGATTCTGAGCCTCGTCATCGTCACGGGGGTCCATCTAGCTGCATGGCAGTACCCATTTCCCTCTGCGGCTGAGGCGTGGGTTTGGAGGTCCTGCGCGTTGGTTACACTTCCCCTTGGATCCCTCATCGTATATCTCAACAAGACGAACACCCTTTCGGTCACGTTTCCCGTGTTTGCTCTTGCGCGGCTTGCCTTATGGACGGTGGCGTGCACTGCCTTCCGTCGGATGCCACTCTCAGCATTCGACACGCCGAACTGGTCCGACTATTGGGGTCATTTCGGGAAGTGAAGACGGAAAAAAGAGACCAGTGAGGCCTACACGAATGTAATTGGTAGCTACCTCGTGCCAGCTCTGGGGGCACCCAGTCGAGCGCGAGGGACGGTGGCTGATGAGTACGATATTGACCACTGTGCAGACCAGCGCTGCGTTGTCTCTCCATGCAATCTGAGGCCCATCTAGCTGCAGTCTATAACGTTTCACTGTCACAGCGACACCGGGGCATTGGGAGAAGCCGGTAAAATAATTTGCCGGTTAATGATCGGGGAGTGAGTTGTCAAAAATGAAGTCTCACATTTGGCATTGAGATACGGTATTTAAGGTTTGTATACAAACAAGAAGAGAGCCTTCTCTACCGAATGTTTATATACAGTGTTCATGCTGTATCTTGTGTCGTCTTATTTTGTTGTTGAAAGCGTGCAACCTGCAGGAACCGCGTAGTCCCAAGCGTAGTCTACAAGCGGCTGGATACGGCTCTCACAATGTCAGGATAGTAGCAAAGATGGGTTGTATTAGGGTTTTTATTTTATCTAAGTTTATACCAAAAGACCAAGAAACCTTAGACTACCTAAGAATACCCCGAAGGGGCTTATATATAATACCTTCCTAATAACCTACTGCCCTTAAAAAATAGCTACGCCCTTATAATTAAGCGTAATCTATTTATCTATTAATTCTATAATTAATGGAAAATTAAAATTAATATATAATTTAATAATTCCTCCCTTATTATTTTATTATTTAAAGTATTTATTAATATTAATAAATAAGTTATAAATTGCCTTATTTTTATTTTATATAAAGGTATAAACTTCCTAAGCTTTATAAATTATATTATTATTATTTAAATAAAAGGTATAAATTTTAATTATAATATATATATTCTTTATTTTAATATTATTAATAATCTTTTAATATAAAATTTTAAATATAATGAACTTCTTATTTTAATAGATTTTAAGCTTAATATAATTATTATTTTTAATATAAAATATATTTTTAATTATTATTATTATAATTACCTTTAAGCTATAAATCTTAATTTTAATATCCTTATTAAATATTACTTTAAGCTTAATAGCTAACTTTTTATTTATTAAATTAAAATTATTCTTAAATTTAATAATTTTATTATTTTAAATAATAATTATATTTTTATAATTAGTAATTTTATTATTTTATTATATAATTTATTAATTTTATTTATAATATTTCTTTATAAGAATATTAATTTATTTAGCTTAATTATTATTTTATTTCTTAAGCTTATTCTTTTAATCTTTAAAACCTTAAAAATATTAAGATTATTTCTTATTCTTATCCTTAGCTTTATAATATTTCTTTTTTTAATTTATTACATTAAATTTATTTTTAATAATAAATATAGGTATTTTATTTTTTAAAAAGGCATTATTAAATAATTAGTTTTTATTAAAGGTATAAAGGGTTTATTTTAATATATTACTAAAGATATTCTTTGTATTTATATATATAGTCTTAATAAGAGTTATTATTATATTAATTAAAGTTATTAAAGTTATTATTAGGTTTATAATAGGAATTAAATACTTAGTCTTAATTAGGGTTAATAATGGAATTATTATAAGGTTATAATTAAAATTAATTTTAGCTTTAGCTTTTAAAAGGGAATTATTTTTATTTTTATTATATTTTTACTTTTATAATTAAGTATTATTCTTTAATTTAGGCATTTCTTATTTTTTAAAAGAAATTATTTTAAAAATTAGTAGAAATAAGATAGTATTAAATAATTTTCTTTAGTATATCTTATAATTAGCTATATTATTATTATTTAAGCTATTAAATAATTTAATAAAAAATTAAATAAAAGATTTATAAAAGTTATAAAAGTTAATAAATAATATATTAAATATATTATTATTATTATATAAATAGGTATTAATAAAGATAATAAATTTTTATAAAGTTTTATAAATAATATTAAAAAGTTTATTAATAATTTAATTATATTAGTTTAAGTTATAATTATAATACTTTTTAAGTAAATTTAGGAATACTTTATTAAGGTTAAATATAAATTAAATAATAATAAAATAGATAAAAATAAGGCTAATAATTTATAAATTAAGTTTCGCTTTAATAATAACTATATTTACAAGTTTATAGACTTTTTATATTATATATATATTATTAATCTAATTATCTTATAAAGGAAGTATATTAATAAATTTATAATAATAATTAGTTTTTATAAAGGCTTATTAAATATAATTTTTAATAATTTATTATTAATTTATAAGATTAGTTTTTAATAATTTCTTATTAATTATTTTAGTTATTTATAATTATGATAATAAGTAAAATATAAAAGAAGGATTAAGGAAGAAGAGAGGATATTTGGAATTTTAAGAAGAAATTTAAGGGTTTAAATAATTATAAATATAATACTTAAAATGAATATTTTCATCTTATATTTATTTAATATTTTATTAATTAATTCTATTCATTAGCTTTATTTATCTAAATATTATTATATTAATAATTAAGCTTTTTAATTAATATTTAGCAATATCTAAAATTATTAATTATTAATTAACCTTTATTATTAAGTTATAATAAAGTCTTTTATTTTTAAAACTTTAAATTAAAATTAATATATTTAATAAAATATCTAATAATATTATTAATTATTATTTATATATTTAAGATTTATTTATTATAATCTTTAATTTAAATTAATCTTATAAAGGGTAAGCTTCTTTTATAAAGGTTTATTAAGTATAATTTAAGATAGTTAATAAAGATAATATTATATTATAATTTTTAATTTATAAAGAATTTAAGATAATATATTATTTTATTAATTCTTTTAATAATAATAAAAGGATTAATATATTATAGATTATATTTATAACTAACCTTAAAAGGTATTTCATATTCTTTATATAATTAAAGTAGGATTTATTAATTAATATTGAAAAATTAAGAATAATATTAATAATTATAATAAGTTTTTATTATTATAATTATTAATATAAAGGTATTATAGATTTAAATATAGCTTTAAGGAAGATTTAATAATTATTAAGGGACTTAATTAATAATAATATTAAATATATTATTTAAGGTAAATTCTTTAATAATCTTATTAAGAAAGCTTTTAATAGCTTATAATTTGCTATTATAATATTTAAATTATATATATAATAATATTTTATTTTATTATTAAGGATTATTAAGTTTATAAATAAAATATCTTAAGGTTAATTTAATAATTTAGATTATGTATTTAGATTAACTATTTATTTATAAATGGTATATTATAATATAAAATAATTTTTTTTTTTATTTTTTTTTAAATATTTAATTAAACCTTAAATATAAATTTAAGGTTTTTATTTAATAATATAATTTTTAAATAGCCTTAATTATTTTATAATAGTTATTTAAGAAGTATAAAAGCTTAATTAGCTGCTATTTATATAAATTTATTTAATATAAGGAATAAATCTTTTAAAAATTTATAAATTATAAATAAAATATAATTAAATTTTAATGAAATTATTAATAAAAGGTTAAGTATAAAATTTATTATAATTTAATAATATAAATATAATAAGCTAAGTATTAATTATAAATTATTATATACCTTATATTATTATATTTTAAAAACTTTATAATTTAAGTAATATTAAGTGAATTAATATAATTTAATATATAAATAGCTAATATAATAAGGTTATAGAAATTTATTAAGTTAAATATAATTATAATAACTTCCTTTATATATAAGTTTAAAGATATTAAGTATATATAATTATAGAATATATAATTATAGATTATTATTATTAATAAATATCTTTTAAATTAAGCTAAAATAAATTTTAATTAATAAGATAATTTTATTTTTATATAAAATATTATTATAATAAATTATATTAAGTATTTTAATTTAATAAGGGTTTATTTTATAATTATCTTAAAGTTATTTTTAGAATTCAGGAGTTATATTAATATAAATATTATTATTTTATAAATTAAATTAAAGGAATGCTTTAAGTATATTTAATTATATCTTAGTTATATATATTTAATATTTATCTTAATTATTTAAGAAAAGGTTAAGTTTATTAAGTTTTATTAATAATAATATTTTTAATAATAATATATAAGAAAATATATTTAAAATAATATTTTCTTATCTTAGTTTATATAATAAATTAATCTTAAATATATTAATATATTTAAGAGTATAAATTAATCTTTTATTATTAATAAATATAATTATTAAGTTAATAATATTTAATTATTTAAAAAGGATGAGAATTATTAAATAATTTATATAAATTATAAGGTAATATTTTATAATATTAATCTAATATTAATATTTCTTTAATACCTAAATATAACTAAGGAATTCTATCTCTATAGCCTAATATTAACATTTTATATTAAATAATATATAGCTAAAATATACGATTATTTTAATTAATATTTATAATAAATATATAAATATATAATTATCTTTTAAGAGTTTTATTATAATAGAATTTATAATATAATAGATTTATATTTTAATTTTAAATTTAAATATATTAAAATTAATAAATAAATATCTTTTAGGGTTAAAATATATAATAAAGGTAAATCTTATAAAGTCTATTTTTATTATATTAAAGGCTATTTTTTTAACTTTACTTAATAAAATAAATATAATTCACTTTATTTAATTTTATTAAATTATCTTTCCTTTTAGCTTAATAATAATATTAAAGTAATATAAATTTATTTTTTATTACTTTAAAGGCTTAATTTTTATTATAAAGTATAAAATGTTATATTTTATATAACCTATAAGGTTAATAAAATGCTTTAAATCCTTAAGTAATTAAGGAAATTATAAAGCCTTAATAGCCTTTAAGCATTTTTTAATTATTAAAAATTTAAAGAAGTTAATATAATAATTAAATATAATAATTATAAGCACTATAAAGTAAGATTTCTTTAAACCTATTAAAATATTTTTCTCTTATAATCAAGTAAATATATAATAAATATTATTTATATAATTATTAAAAGAGCTATTAATAAAAATAATTATATTATTTATATATACCTTATTAGATATATCTTTAAAGAGGTAATTTATTTATCATTATATATAAGCTAAGTTATTATAATATTTTATAATAATATAATTAAAAATAAATTATTCTTAAATCATTATAATAATAAATATTTATTATAATTTAAGATAAATTTACTATTAATAAAAGAAAATAATTATATTAAGAATTATAATATATTTAATATTTATAATATTAAAGAGGATCTAGTCTTAATTCTTTATAAAATATATATTCAGGATTAATATATAATTTAGCCTTTATATATTAATAATTATATAACTTTTTTAAATTTTATTAAATATTATTTATTAAATAATAAATATAAAGAATAAAAAAGGTATAAATTAAGTTATCTACTTAAGTTTCTTTATAAATTAAAGTTTAATAAAGGTTTTATTAATAACCTTAATATCCTTTAAGGTTATAAGGTAAATTTTATATTTTTTTAAAATTATATCTTATTAATTTTATTTAAGTTAAACTTTAAGTTATTTATTTTATAATATTTTAATTTAATTTTTATTTTTAAAGATATTAATATTTTTATTAAAAAAATAAAATAGTTTATATTAATTAATAATATTTATTTTTAAGAATATATTAGCATTAATAATAATATATATATTAAAGTTATCTATTAATATTATCTTTAATTATAAAGGGTTTAAGAATTTATAAAAAGCTATAAATATAATTTTATTATCCTTTTTAATAAAATAGATTTAATATTATAGGTTAAGGGAATATAAGTAGTTAATAAATATTTTATTTAAGATAATTATAAGTTTATTTATTTTATTTTTAATAATAATATAAATTAAATAGATATTTATAAGAAAAGTATAAGCATTAAATTAAATTAATATAGAATTAAATATTAAGTTTTAAATATTATTTATATATAAGTAATATTTAATAAATAAATAAATAGTTAATTTAAATAATATAATAATATATTATATAATAAATATCTTAGCCTTAATTAAATAATTATAATTTTTTATTTTTATAAGAATTTAAATATAATAAGAATTAATATTAATATATCCTTTGGAATTAATAATATTAAAGCCTTTTAGCTTTATAGCGTTTATATTAATTAATATATTAATCTTAAAATTATTAATAATAAAGATTTTATAAATAAAAGAGGTAATTATTAAGATTTTATAATTAATATATTTTTTTAAAAATTATAAAGATATAAATATATAATTATATAATTTATAGATTTTTATTTTAAGTTTATATAATTATAATAAGGATATTTATTTATAAATTTAAAATTATAAATAATTTTATTATAATTATTATTTATTTATTATTATTTAATTATAATTAATATTATTATAAATATTAAATAATATATTAAATAATAATTAAATAAAAAGATATAAATAAATTTAAGAATAAAAATTAAAACTTATATTAAATTTAAAATTAACCTTTATTAATAATTTAATTACCTTTATACCTTTTATAATATTTAAAGAAATATTAAGGCTATTTAGTTTTTTATTAATTTATTTAAGGTATCTTTTAATATATCTTCTAAGCTTAAGTTTTATTATAATATAATTATCTTAATTATAAAAGCTATTAATTTACCTTTTCCTTATAATTAAAGTTTTTTAAAATAAATAAAGTAAATATAATTTATTAATAAATTATTATTATAAAAATATTTTATATAATAATAATAAATTAATAATAATATAATAAATATTTTAAAGAAAGTAATATTTAAATAATCGTTATAATTATTAATTAGGAAGGCTTCCTTAAAGGGGTATTTAAATATCTTTATAGTTATATTTATAAAGAATTCCTTATTTAATACTTCTTTAACTAAAGATAACTAATATATAGATATATTAAATTATTTTATAAAGTTTATAAAATTATTATAATATATTTAATAAAGTTAATTTTATTAATATAAATTAATAATAAATAATATTTATAAGGTAGGTAAGTAATAATTCTTTAAGATAAATAATTAATAATAATTTTTTTATTATAATAATTATTATATAAGTTGCTACTATTTATTTTATTATTAATATTATATAATATATTAATTTAATAGTAATTAGGGTTAATTATATTTAATATTTTAAATTTAGCCTTATTTAATTAAATAAATTAATAATTAAAATTAATTTTAATTTTAATTTTAATTAGCTAAGTATAATTAATTATATTAAGAAAAGGCTTAAGGTAATTATATTAAAAAATATTATTAAGGTAGTTATTATTAAGGTTATAAAGGTTAATATTATAAAATATAAAAAATATTTAACTTACTTTTATAAATAAAAATAAATTAATAAAAATAAATAATATTTTAAATAATTAAATATTATTATTAAATTAATTTAATAATTATATTCTTATAGTTTTAAATATTATTTAAAAAGGTTTTAAAAGTTATTATTAAATTAAGTTTTTAAAATTTAAATTTAATTTCTATATTTAATAATTTAAAGGTAATAATAAGCTATATTAAAAGTTTTATATTATAAAACTTAATATTAATAATAATAATTTAAAAAAATAAAATAATATTTTATTTCTTTATAATTTAAAATAAAAATAAATATTTTATTTTAAGGCTTATTATAATATTTAAAAAGGATTTAATAAAATATAACTTTAATTTTTTATAAATTATTATAATAATTATTATCTTAAATAATTAATAATTATTATTAATTAAAATATAAAAATATTATTTAAATATATCTTTTAAGAAATATTAAGATTAAATTTAATAAATATTAATTATAAAATAAATTCATTTAAGATATTTTAAGCGCTTAATAAAATAGAAGATATTAAAATATTTTATAATCTTTTTATTAAATTAAATATTTAAACTAATATATTTTTAAAAGTAAAAATAATTAATATTTATAAATTAAAGGAAAGGATATTTATTAATATTAATAGCTTAAATATAGATTTAAAAAATTAATATATTTATAAATATTATAATAATTAATTAAATAAAATTTTAATTTTATTAATTTTAAAGATATATTATTATTTAAATAATAAGGTTAATAATATCCTTAATTAAAAATAATACTATATTATTAATAATAAATTTAAAAGCTATTAATTAAGTTTAGCGATTTTTTTATAAATATAAAAGAAAGTTAAAATTTTAATTATATAATAATATTAAAAAAGTATTCTTAAGAAAAATTCTTAAGGATAATAATAAATTAATAATTTATTAATAATTAAATATTTAAATAAATTATATTTTAATTAATATAAATAATAAATTATTAAAAAATAATATTTAATTAATTAAAGAAGAAGCTTATAAATTAAATATTAAAGGAGATTTAAATAATAAGAATATTTATTAATAAATAAAGAATATAAAAAGGCTTTTTTACTTTATTAATTAATTTAAAAATTAATAAATTTTACCTTAAAGAATTAAATTATTTTTATTAAAAATAGGCTTTAAAAAATAAATATATTTAAGCTTTTTAACTTAAATTTTTATAATATATAGAGATTTAAATAAGAAATAAAATTATAAAAGTTATTAAGTATATAATTATTTATTTTTAATTAAAGAGTTTTATAGAGTTATATAACTTAATAATTTAAATAAATAAATATTAAGATAGCTAAATTAAAAATAAAATAAATAATAGGAAATTAATAATAAATTTATAAAATAATATTTTTATTCTTATTAAATAAGGTTATATTTATAATAATTATTAGTTAATATTTAATTCTTATAATTTAAGTTAAGTTATTAAGATAGTAATAAAAATAAATTATATTAAGGTTCTTATTTTATCTAAGTTTATATTAAAAGATTGAGAAACCTCAGATTACTTAAGAATACCCTAAAGGGGCCCGTGCGTAGTGCCTTCCTGACACACAAGCTCACGAGCTCGGAAGGCGCTTGCCCGATGAGGGTGGAAGGAGCGGGAGATGGGAGATAAGGAAGAGTGGACCCTGCAGCCGAGAGCAGCAGGTGGGACCCGATGACGGAGACGGACAAGGGCAGCCCCAGGATGCGCCTTCCCCTAAGTGCAGGAGATGGCTATACCTGCACTTAGGGGACAACACCAGAAAAATCATCACGGCCCCCTTCTTGGTCTGACTTTGATCTTACTCAATTTGTTACGAAATGGCGCGCCATGGAGGGGACAGATAGGCGGTCGGCCGGTCAGCTGGCCTTTTTGCTTCCTTGCACGCACTCGGTCCTGCGCCCCTTTCGCTCGCGCCCGTTCCATTCCGCTGCCGATGCTCATTCCTGTTGTTGAGCTGGCAGCGTCCGGCTGGCCTCAAGGTGGTCTATTTAAAGGATGGCCGACACCCTCTTCCTGCTCGTCCTGGATGAGCCATTTCCAGACCGGCTGGGACACGACATTGATTGACCCTTTCTGAGCGGCAGAGTGCAGTGCAGTCCAGTGCGACGCAATTGAGATCTGATATCCTTCTTCTGTCGATAATCCGCGCAATCCAGATCATCACACCCTCACCGGCAGTATTCGCCGTCGTTGCACAGCATCGAGTAACTGAGACAAGCTTCTGATCTTCACAAGCAAGCCTCCAGCTTCAATTCCAGCTACAGCTCCAAGCTCGAGCTCGTTTGTCGTTGACCTCTACCCTCCGTGCCTGCCGCCAAGCGCTTGCGCTCACTCCCAAGCTCCCGAGGTCGCGCCCTAGCAGCGTTCCAACGTCACTCTCTCGAGCTACTGCTGCCCGTCCTCCCTTCCCTGGCCCGCAAAGCCGAACGGCGCCGACAGTCAGTCAGGTATCAGCCAGACAGCAATCCTTCCTTCCTGCTGTCAACACCACCACTTTTGAGGAATTACGACACCTCCATAAAGGACCTGACCACCACTCCCTCCATTCCCTCAAAGCATCCATCATGGTCCCTCCAACCCTCGAAGACCGCACTGCCACCGCGGCTGGCGACAGCAACGGCAGCGCCAACAAGAAGCGCAAGGCTAGCGTCTCCTACGGCCACTACAACCACTACAAGGGTCTCAACACTAGCATGATCAAGTCCAAGTTCCTGTCCAACCCTGAAGACTTGGGTGTGGTAGCTGTTGGCTTCTCTGGTGGACAGGTACATACAAAGACCCCAAATCACTACTTAAACTAGCGAGGTAGCTGTTTCCAGGAGGATTTACACGAAAGCTAACACCACTTCCCGCACAGTGCAAGCCAGGTGTTGACGCTGCCCCCTCCGCCCTGATCGAGTCCGGCCTGCTAACCCAGCTGCGCGATGAGCTGGGCTACAAGCTGCATGGCGACGACACCGTCCACCTGTACACCGACTTGGTGCCCGAGGCTGGCAACGACCCTCCTTACCGCGGCATGAAAAACCCCAAGGCCGTCTCCGCCGTCACCCGCCGCATTGCAGACCAAGTCTACAGCCACGCCAGCCAGGGCCGCCTCGTGCTGACCCTGGGCGGCGACCACTCCATCGCCGTTGGTACCGTCGGCGGCACCGCAAAAGCCATTCGCGAGAGACTCAACCGCGAGGTCGCCGTCATTTGGGTCGACGCCCACGCAGATATCAACACCCCAGAGACGTCTGGCTCTGGTAATATCCACGGCATGCCCGTCGCCTTCCTGACGGGGCTGGCAAACGAGGACAAGGAGGAGTACTTTGGCTGGCTGGAAGAGTCAAACCGCCTGTCACTGCGGAAGCTAGTGTACATCGGCCTGCGGGACGTCGACGCCGGCGAGAAGAGGATACTGAGGGAGAACGGCATCAAGGCGTTTAGCATGTTTGACATTGACAGGTTAGTCCCTCTTTTGATCCCCGTATGAACAACAGCTAACACCTACCCAACAGACATGGCATCGGCCGCGTTATGGAGATGGCCCTCGCCCACATTGGCAATGACACCCCCATCCACCTTAGCTTTGACGTCGATGCCCTCGACCCCCAATGGGCTCCCAGCACAGGCACTCCCGTCCGCGGTGGCCTGACACTACGCGAGGGTGACTACATCGCTGAGTGCGTCCACGAGACGGGCAACCTGATCGCCATGGACCTGGTCGAGGTCAACCCCAGCCTGGTGAAGGGCGAGCATGACCCTGGCGCCAGCGAGACGGTGCGCGCAGGATGCAGCTTGGTCAGGTGTGCGCTGGGTGAGAGCCTGCTGTAGGGGGGTGCATGTATGTGTCGGCTAGATGAGGTTGAGCAGAAAAGCGATTGTACTTATAATTGCAGCACCCATGTCAAGAATGGTCTCTAGATGTTTTCACAGAACGCAATGCAAATTGTGTTACTTTTGAAGTGCTCATCCACATATAAGCAGCCGAGTGATACTTATGCGTGGTTTACAGGAAGAAAACTGCTTGCAGTATGCAAGAAAACGTTTTGTGCATGAAGGCCAAACACTGACACGCTGCATTCATTCTGTTAGGCGAACTTCTATAGTCGGAAAGTAAGCAATCCATCATGTATACAAGACACGCATTCCATCATGATCCCCCGGACGCCGTGCCGGAATAAAACTCAAACTTCTTGAATCCCAAGAAGCACCCCAGGAGACGCCGGGTTGGACATGGGCGACGACCCAATCGACCCAAGGGAATCAGACCTCAGCCGTGGTGACCGCGGGCTCTTGGGCACCAACCACTGCGCCTTGGGCATGTCATCCCCTCCCCCCATCAACGCAAACACAACACTCTGCTCGCTCGCGGACCGCACCATCGGCGGCCGCGTGGGCGTCCTAGGCGTAGGCGGCGCCTTGTCCCCCCCGGCGCTCTTAACGCTCCTCGCGCTCCGCTGCGACCGCAGCCTCGACCTGGCCCGCGCCCTCGCCGCGAGCACGGCCTGCTCGCGCGCCGTCTTGCACGCGCGGCGCAGGACCCTCTCGAGGCGGAACGAGGCGCCGTAGACGGGCCTCAGCAGCACGGCGGCGCTGGGGCGCCGGCGGGCCTTCTCCAGCACCGCGGCGGGGACGTCGGCGGCCGTGGTGTCCGGGATGCCGAGGAGGCGGGTCCAGCGGCGCCAGATGCGGCAGCTGTCTGCGGTGAGGAGGCGCAGCAGGCGGGCCTGCGGGGGGAAGTAGCGCAGGGCCCTGGGGCGGAGGAGGTGGAAGAGGAGGTTGTCTACCGTGTAGCGGAGGAGGGGGTAGGAGGACGTCACCAGCGCGCGCTGGGCCTCTGCGTTGGAGCGGTGGAGGCGGGTGGATTCCTCTTCTGCCTCTGAGGGGGGCTCCGAGGGGGTGCGCATGTGGGCGGAGGTTGTGTTGCTGTTGGCGCTGCTGCCGCGGCTTAGGGAGTCGAAGTCGGTCATGTTTAGGTAGACTAGGCATGTGTGTAGGAGTGCGTAGTAGCTTGTGTCGATGAGCTGTTCTGTTGTTGGTGGTGGTTGTTTCGTCTTGCTGCTGGGGGACTGCGTGGGTAATGGCAACGGGGTGAGAATCTGGAAGCCTCTCCCTTCGAGAAAGAAGCGCCGCACCGACTCGTGGGCGGGCACCACGCGCTGAAGACCCAGTGGCTCGGATGAGACTTTGCTGTTGCTGCTGTTGGTCGTGGTCCTCGACTCCCCATCCAACTTTACCAGCCCTTGCGATATCCGCCGCGCCCACCGCCAGAATTGCGACGGGTTGTCAGCCGGCACGTACTCTGCTCCTCCTGCTGGTCTTCGCCGTAGATCCCGCAGGCTCATCGGCGGCTCGATATCGAGTGCTTTCGCACCCAAGTCACCTCCCTGATCTACCACATTGCCACCGTTCTGCGGCCAGACAAGCGTCGTCAGCCGTATCGCGACCAGCAACTCGTTCAATCGGAGCGCTTCGGGAGCCAGCATCACCCACTGCATGAGTACCAGCGCAGCCCTGGCTTCGCCCACGCTCAGCCGTCGTAGCTTCCACGCATAAAGATCGTCCAGCCTCGCCTGCCCGGGATCGTGCGCCCTCGCCGCCGCCATGACCGACGATGACGATCCGCTGCGGCTCCTCGAGGCGGCCTGCAGCGTGGGGCCTGTCCCTCCCGGTGCCACCACTGCGGGCGGGCTGACCTCGGGCGCGATGTCGTCCAGCATGCTGCACACGACCTCGCCCGACACGCCGTCCTCGCTGGCGTCGTTGACGATGGCGACGGCGTGCTCGAGCCAGAACATGACGCCGCGCGACCGCTCCGCCAGCTTGGCCGCCAGGACGTCCCTGTCCTCGATGTCCGGGAGGAGCGCCGCCTCGATGTAGCTCGCCACGTCCTCGGCGTTGGACGTGGCCACGTCCACCGTCAGCATGGTGCTCTCCCCCGCATCGGCTTCTTCCTCCTCCTGCTCGTCGCGCACATCCTCCATCGCCGCGGCCATGCCGCGCGGGCCGCGCAGCCATTCTGCGTACGAGTCCCCGTGCTTGATCGCCATGCCGGCGCCGTCGAGCTCCCGCGACGCGACGCAGATGCTCAGTGTGCTCCGGCGCGCGAGCTGGGCCAGGCACCAGAGGAGGTCGCGCGCGGTGGCGGGTGCTGTCGTGGGCGCGATGTCGACGAGGACGAAGATGCGCCTCGTCCCTGGTGTCTCGACGACCACGGCTGGTTCGGTATTATCGGGGTCAGTACTGTTTTTGCCCTTTTCGCCCTGCTCGGCTTTGAGTTTGGCTCCCGTCGCACGGCTTCCCTCCTCGCTGGCCTGTGCTCTTGTCTGTGGCAGTTGGAGTCGCAGGTAGTCCTCTAGAAAGAACGAGACGAGGCGCGCGTCGTCCAAATGCTGGTGACTGCTCTGTCCGCTGCGCAGGCGGTCGTCGTCTGCGATAGCATCGTCCTCGTCGTCGCCGTAGCGTTCGCGGACAGTCCGGCGTTTACCCTCCTTGTTCCCGCCGACGTCAGCAGCCACTCGCCCCTTAAGCCGCGACCCCTGAGCAGCGCCTCTATTAGTAGCAGCAGCAGCACCACCACCACCACCGCCGCCGGGGCCACCACTGCTCGGCCGCCGAGAATAGACTTTGGGGTGTTGCGGCTGTTGCTCCCGGGCCCCGGCGTCACTTTGCGTCCTGTCAGGCCCGTCGCATGAATCTGCCTCCCTGGCCCGCAGGGATGATGCCTTGGCCAGCCCGCCCACAAGGTTCCGCAGCCGCGGGTCGTGCGCCCACAGCTGCTGGAGAATGGTCCGCAGGGGGGTTGCTGTTTCATGTGTCGGGCCACCCGCGGGCGTGGTCCTGCTATTGCTATTACTGCTTTTGCCCGTCTGGTCGGGTGGGGTGGTGGTGATGGTGGTGGACTGTTTGTCCTGGTTGGTCTTTTTGTGGTCGGAATTATGGTTCTGTGCACCATCCGATTTTTGGATTATGGACTCGAGCAGTGATTCACCTTCTACAATGATGGTCATAATGGCGCTGCTGTGGGTTGCAGGCGACCACTCGGTCGAGATGTGGGAGATCAGGGACGAGAGAAGTTCTGACTTGCCGCATGCAGCTGGACCGCGGAGCCAGAGGACTTTCTGGCGGTCTTGAGGGTTCTTGCGATGGTACCATGACCTGAAGGCTGGATGCTTGAGCAGCCAAGGTGGTGCTTTACGCGTGGGCATCTCCGGAAACACTATGGTTGGCGTCGACGATTGGGGAGGTTGACTTGTTGTGCTTCCAGGTGCTGCTAGAAAGTGCAGGCTGGCTTCCTCTTCCGGGGTCAAGCGATGCTTCTGCAAGAGATGAGTGGTGAGCCGCATTCCAAGTCAAAATTGTGTCGCTGCGAAGTCAAGTGTTTCTTACCCTTAGCAGCTGGTGGTGCGCCAACCTGAGGATGAACGAGGCGATCGAGCGATAACCATCATTCCCAGCCGATGCAAATCTGCACATGTTGAGGTGGTCCGCCTCGATATACTCCGACTGCTCTTTCTCGCCCTCCAGCGACCCCGAGTCTCGACGGAGTGCCAGAGCTACCCAAGGCCACAATGTGTCGTCCGCCGGTGGAATAATGATCGTCTCTCGGTACGTCTTTACCGGGAAGCCATACTCATGCCGTATTTCCTCAAGAGCGTCACGGCCCTCGTTAGCTAGGGGTGTATCCCCGCCGAGGAGGTCTTGAAGAACATGGTCGTGCATATCCACACCTATCGCCGAGGCCGCCATACTTCTCATGGCTTCCATCATCGTCCCGCTGGCCGAATCCCTCAGTGGACATCCGATGAAAACTATGCCTGCGATGGATGCGAGCAGTGGCCTGTTCTGGGTGTCTTCGTATGAGTGGGCGAGACGGAGCATCTGTTACACATGTCAGCCAAACTGAGCAAGGTAGAGTGTACCCAAGGGATTAGTTCATTAACCTCTTTGATGATTATCCCACCCGTACTGTGGGCCACGAAGACCACCTCTCGGCTTTGACCGTGCTCCCCATAAGAGGCAAGCAGGTCATTCACGTCGTTCAAGAGCTCCCTGCCCCGACTGAAGATGTCGAACTGTCCCGGGACGAGCATCCCGTCGGCCGTGCGCGTGCGAAATCCCCAGGTGAGTATCCTGGTGTCGCAGCACAAGTCTGGAAGCAGGTCAGTGGGCCAAAAGGTCGCCAGGTCACAGGCCTCATCGGCCTCCTCGTCGTCTCCCGCCCATCTCTCAAACGCGGGCTTCGGTCGCCCCGGTGGGCTCTGCAGCGGCGCTGGTGCTGCTGCTGCGCGACGATTGCGGCGGGACCCCCGTCGTGGGACCCTACTCGGACTCGCGACTGCGATATTATCGCCTGATCCCCCCGTGCCGTCCGAGAAGTCGACCGAGCGCGGGCGGAGCGGCGACCCAAACACGCGCAGCCGCGGCGGCGCCTCCCCACCCCGCGGCTTCTTGAGCGTATTGCCCTTCTTGAGGTTCGGAGAGGCGAGGTATTTCAATGACAGGGCTCGCGCAGGCTCATTCTCTGATGATGAGGCGAGGTTTGTTGACGACGGCTTCTTGGCCGGGGCTTCGTTGGCCGGCGTGTGGAGCCATGTCTTGACCGGGTGGCCTCCCAGGCCGTGAACGAGAATGATGCTGATTGCTGTCAGATAAGGCTACAAACGAACTCAGAAGAGAGGGCCATACTCGAGATTGACTTCGGTGCGATTGTCTGGCTCATAGACCACGCTCAGTCCGATGGACTTGATATTCTCTCTCGGGATCTTCATCGCGCACGCCGCGAAGTGTTGAGAAGCCAACAGCACGAAGGTTAGGCGTGTGCGGCTTCGTTCCAGGGGTGATCGTTGATAAAGCAAGTTATGAAGAACACATGATCAGCTCATGATGCGTCCTCTCACTCCGCAAAAGGCCCGCGGGAACAGCCGGCGCGAACGACAAAAAAAGCACTTGGCAGGCTGCAACGGCGGACGTGCCTTTCATTTCGTGTTGTTGTAGTGGCGGCGGTGGTGGAGGGTGGGTGGTTGCTAAGCGCCCAGGCCACCACCACGCAAACAAGCTCTCGGCCGAGATGTATATGTTATTATAGTTGCCTGGGTAAATTTACCAGGGCAGCTGGACTACGGTCCAGCCCAAGAACCGGGGGAACGTGTACAGTCGCACTGCAGGAAACTCTCCGGATAGGCTCACATCCGGATCCTTGTCCGCATGCCCGGCAGGTCTACTCTACATTATTCTCGTCGCCCGGGTGCAGCGGCTACCAATCCTCTTATAACACTTGCAATGTACGTTCCCGAGGGATACGAAAAGACCACGACGCCCGGGGGAGGAAAAACGCGCTTGTGAGGCACAAAGTTTTCGTGTTGTGGAAGACCTGCTACCGGGTGCGACGCGGCATTCGGGGAGGATCATGCCGTACACGAAAATTGTAAAATAGGATCGACGGCGCATCACATATAAGGCTGGGAAGAAGCTGAAACCTGGATCGGAAACGCAACGGCAGAGCTTGGGGAGAGGAAGCTCCAGCGAGTGCTACGGCAGCAGCAGCGCGTGTGCATTGCATGGGATTGCCCACCACTCGGGGAATTTGTCAGCTGCTGTGATAAGACCGACCCCAGGGCAAGGGAGGAAGGGAGAAGGAAACGCTCCCGCGCGTTCTTATAATTGTTGGGCTGGTGGATATCATGAAGAGAGTAATAATGATAATACTGCTATAGTTCCCCTCGCCGGAGATTGAGTGTAACCTCTCGTCCACTACCCGAAGGGATCTGCCGTGCGCACGTCGCACCCGGGTTCACTTATCAGGCAGGGGCCCCAATAATAACAATACTCAGTCCTCATCCCAGCACAACCGCATCGAGGTCGGCAGAGGCGTGATGCTGCTCCAGTCCTCGGTCAGGTAGGCCCACGACCCGTCCGCCTGCGCGACCTTCTTGAGCTCGCCCTGCGGGCCCGGGGCGCGCCGGATGTTCTTCTTGCTGAACACGGCGCGGAACATCTCTGTCAGCGCCGCGGTGTGCACGTCGCGGGACAAATGAGGGTTGGAGCCTAATCCATAGTCGCCGTGCTCCTCCGAGGGCCTTGTAGGTGTCACCTTAAGGGAGTCCTCGGAGTCGAGTCTGTCCTCCGAGGTAGAGGCGCTTCCCGACATGCGGATGCCCTCCAGGACGTAGCCTAGGAGCTCCCTGGTGTTCGCATCCGAGCTTGCTTGGCTGGCAAGGGCTCGAATTGCAGGAAGATGGTCACTGCCTGCGGGAGACAGGTAGAAGTCCACAGCTCGGGCAAACTATTATCAAGTCAGCTCACGATCGGGTGGATAATTCAGATCGCAGTTACTTACCAACGAGCCCTGAATCGCGACCATGTGTGAGGCAGTGGGTAAGATGTGACCCAGGGCAATATCAGACGCGCTCGTGCCGCCCTTGCCCCAGCCTTTGATCAAGTTTGTGCCTTGAGTATGCACTGGGTCTGCTCGACCTGACCCACCGAAGAGGCTCTTGAATCCGCGAGAGCCCGTGCCGGTGCTAGCCTCAATGGCCTTGCCCAGCTGCTCACTTATGGTCTTCGCCGCCTGACGGAGAGGGAAAGTCTTCACGGCGTCTTCGTTCAGGAAGAGGGTGATGTAGATCAGTGCTAGGACGGAGTACAGCTCCTCTTCGGTGTAGATACCCTTTGGACTCGAGGTGGTCTTGAGAGGCAGGTTGAGGAGTTGTGAAGCGAAGTGAACCTAATGCAAGATGTAAACAAGAGCTCCGCGTCAGAAAGGATAAGAGGCTACTCACGTTTGCGACATTGCCTACGTCTCGCACGATGTCAACCATGCGGCTTCCGCCAAGCACGTAGCTCTTCTCCTTGAGCAGCCGCTCAGTGGTCTGCTTGTAGAATACCTTGGCCGCCTCCGGCAGCGCGTCGCCTGACGAGTTCTGCGCACCCTTTCTCTCCCCGTTAGTCGAGCTTGCGCCAGCCTTGGACGTGACAGGGAAAGCATCCCTATCCAGCAGCGAGCTGATGCCCTCACGCCAGGCTTCGTTCACCTGGCTAGAGCTATCGGTCGAGTCGACCTCGACACGAACTGGGCTGTACGCCGGGCGGTCCCAGGTGAACAGCTCCGCGCGCTTAAGCGACGTCAGGATGCGGTGGTTCTCGGCCGGGATGACCATGGGATAATGCGCATAGACAGAGTTCTGCTTGAAGTGGTTGGGGAAAGCCCGGATGAAGAGCTTGTAGAAGACGCAGCCGTGGTTGACGTTGAGGTCGTACTGCACCTCGTTGAAGCCCCAGCTGGTCAGCGCGCGGGGGCTGTAGTCGGTCGTGTAGTGCCTGTCGCCCCGGACGAGGCAGACGGCGTCGCTCAGCACCACGCGCGAGATGGTGTACGTCGGGGCGATGCCCACGCCGGGCACCATGGGCTGCTTGGCCTCCTCGGCGACCAGGCCCGGGTACAGCTCGACAAAGTCCGGGTGCTCGTAAAGGTGGCGCAGGGAGCCGGCCACCTCCGGGTCCGAGTTGAGGTCCTCGAAGGTCTCGTAGGGCTTGAGGCCGAAGTGCCGGCGGAACTCGTTGAGCCCGGCGACGTGCCACTTGCGCGCCTGCAGGATGCCCAGGATCTCCACCGGGCGCATGGAGATGGGCACGTTGCGCGCGCCGAACGCGCCTGCGCAGTCCTCGATGGCCGACGTGATGCACTCCACGAGGTCGTCGTCTTTGAACCTGCCGGTCGTTGGGTCACGCTCGAACTTGCCGAATGTCCTCTTGGCTGGGTCTTCGGGGATTCTACGGTCGAACTCTTTGAAGCCCTTCATCATTTCCACGTGGCCGACTTCATTGGCGGGTTTCCCGAACAGGTCCGCATAGAACTCCTGGATCCACTTGTCGTCCTTCTCGGAGATACAGCTGTGCCATCTGTAGCACAGGTTGAACTCGGCAGAGACGACGTTGCCCGTGCCGGCCTCGGCACCTTTGGACGTCCCAGCGTCGCGGCCCATTTCTTGCCGCGGGTCCAGCGTCCAGGTGGTATCGCAGCGGTTGAGGTTGACAATGTTCCTCACGTAGTCCACCAGCGTGATGTTGATGTACAGACCGGAGGTGACGAGGCGAGCCGTCTGGAACAGGTCGTTGTCGTACTGTTTCCATGCCGTCTGGAGCTTCCTGTAAGCTTCATCCTTCTCCTCGTCATTGCTGGCTGGCTGGGGTTCAAGGGTATCCGGTCGTGGACTAGTAGGTGGCGTGAACCGTCCGCCCTCATTGATGAGTGCGAGGTGCTTCGCGACGTGGTTGTGGAACCGGTTGAACATGATGAGCAGGACCGAGACACCGGCTGGCATCCCGTTCAGCCGCTTGTCGGCATAAGCGTCGGGCTTGAGCATGCCGTCGCGGAACGTACGGATGGTGTCTTGCATCTTCTGGTTGCTTCCATACAGCGGCGACAAGTCCAGGTACGACGACGTCTTGGACTTGGTCATATCGGGGTAGTCCGTCCAGAAGAGATCATGGATGATGATGGTGGCCCAATACCACAGAATGCTCGACACATTGTTGGGATGCTTCTTGTACCCGCTTTCTGAACGTCTCATCACAGAGTCGTAAACGAGTCCCGGGTCAGGCAAAGCACCAGGAGGCATGATTGTAGGACGGACCGAGCGGGCGTATGTTGTACCCGCTGCGCCCATTGATGGATACAGAGGGTTGTTGTTGGAGCCATCCGCGGCGCGATACATGGTCTTGTCTCCGATGTAGTTGAGCACAGGGTGGTCCAAACTGTACCATAGCTCCCCGATGAATTGGTTCGTCAACAAGACCCGAGTCCTTGACCTGGTAGGAAGCCCAGCAACGATCGTGATGATGCGCTCCATGAGCATGGTCTTGTCATCAAGTGGATCTGTCCCATGGATCTTGCTCTTGACGAGGTCCACGATCGTCTTGACATCTGTTACAAGAGTCAGTTCAATGTTCGCATACACAATGGGTTACAAAATGTGCGTACCTTTCTTGCCAAGATGCTTCAAGTCGACCTTGAAGCCGGTCTGCTTCCTTCTGGTATTCCCCGTCCCATCCCCAAGCTGCGTGGGAAGGGGGCGTTGAGAAGCATGAATAGACTGAGCAAACCGCTTGAAGGCGGCCGTGACGCCATCGCGGTCAGCTCCAAGCGGCTTGTGGTGCTCAGCGGTTGCCAGTGGCGCCGGAGGCCCAGGTGGAGCCTCGAACTTGTTTGTGGGCTTCGAGTTCGCTCTTGACTCCAGGACACCGTAGTCGCCGTTCACGCCGTTCACTCCGTTTGTTGCTCCTGATGGACCCATGTTGAGTTTGTGTTCTCTGGATACAAGATGTCCCTTGGATTCCTGCTCAGGTGAGGCAGTGGAGTGATCTCTTCCACGATCCGGGAATCTCAAAACATAAGACAAGAAACTGCGTCTAACACAGTCGGAGGGTTTTTTTTCGGGGAGAAGTGAGCAGGTTCAAATTGCTTCTTTGGCAGTACAACTCCTCACCAATTGATACACTTGCTTGGCGCCACTGATGTTGATTCGGACTAATGAAACTGTGCCTGGGGGATGCAATCCGACAGCTAGGAACGCGAACTCCACGACCTCAAAGGCGTCGTTAAATGTGCGCCCCACGCATGATATCAAGTGTTTACCGCCCCGTGTGAAGCCCTTGTCCCTCCTCAATCGAGATGGCTGCAGCTTGAGCTGAATGGCCAGGGATGGTATCGTGGGCGCCGATCAGTGACTCAAGCCAGCCCAGCTAATGCTTTCTTTGTGGTTGTCTTATCACGGTTGCCCCTCGGAGCGGTGGCACACCCGCATGCCGTGCCATTCGTGCCTGGCTACGTGGCGCGCAGGTCGGACGTCGATTATTAAGAGCCACAGACAGAGCCTGCTGCCCCCGGTGCTCATCTCAGCCATGATCGTCAGCTTCAGGTGTGATCGAGCCAGCCACGCTTGACGCTTGTGGGAGACCCTGCCGTGTGACTTGCGGTCAGGATGGCGGCTCGCAGGTACCCAAGATCTGAAAATGATAAAAGGGCTGAATAATGCCAAGGACTGATTTTCGATGCTAATGGGATTGCCGACGCGAGGCTATCTCTCGGCTGCGGCCCTCCGAGGAATGAGGTGCAAGTGTTGCACCCAGAAGAAGCAAGCCCCGGCGCGTATCACGTAGGACGGCGTCGGACCAGCGCGGGGGGATCTGTCTTTGTCTAGGTGACGGAAGACGTCGCTGTTCTCTGGGCCGTCCCGGCTCCCTAGATCCCGCCAGGAGCCGTCTGATCGAAGACAAAAGTCACGGAAACTAATTTGCCAATGGCCCCTTGATGGCAAACACGGCCCTGGGCGGGCCAATGGGTGAGATTCCGGTCGCATCCCTGTACACCATGTCATCATCGCAGGAACTGATGGGGTCCTGCATCGGCTCAATGGCACAAGCAAATGTTGAAGATTGGGCCGAGACATGCAGATGGTTCAATTCGGTCGCGCAAAGCCCGTTCGAGATATGGCTACTTCCATGTAGGGTGTTCAGCCGCTATCTGCCCTTTGGCCGCAGATCTGGCAAGATGGAGGGAAATGGCTTTGAGGCGGCTGGCTTTCAGTGCGTCACCAATTGGTGCTAGATTGATGGACAAGAGCGTTTTGCGAGCCAATGACCAGCAAAATTGGAAGTCATTGTCGATGGGCGTCAGACTACGGTCCCACCGGTGAGACGGGGCGGGCGTTGATCTGTAGATGAGGAGAAAGTTATTTGTAAACCGATGCTCGCCTTACTGGCATGCAGTGTCTACCCCACTCATGGCTGAGCTGAGCCGGCCAAGTATGCAAGACGCGATATTGAGTAAAACCCTCTGCATAATTGGGCAAAGGTAGCCACACAGGACACGCCGAAAAATGGCTGCAGGACAAGAGGCTTTTCTTCGTAATACGGAGATCGCCCACACCGGCGGAGGCGGTCAGGCTGTGAGCCCAGATCTTAAACCAGGCACGAATGAAGCTCTCCGCACCCGCTTCCTCTCCACTCCTGCGCCCAGCAGAGCACCCACCCCTAGCCCCAGACCGACGATGCACCGAAACGTGAGCGCAGCACCGGGGCAACGACACAAGCCCCGGAAACTCGTCTTGTGTTTTGATGGGACAGGCAACAAGTTCCATGGCAATGATAGCGACTCGAACATCCTGAAGATATTCAGGATGCTGGATCGAGAAGCCAATGACCAGTATCATTATTACCAGCGTGAGTACCACGAAAGCATCCCGAAGGCTGGGTTGGCACGAGAGAAAAGCTGACTTCGTGTCTTTGATCGTGCAGCTGGGATTGGGACCTATGTGGTATCCAAGTCCCTCTCGCACACCTCGATGCGGTCGCGGCTCCGTTCCTGGTACACCAAGGCCAAGGACAGCGCGGTGGGCTCGTCGTTCGACCAGCACGTCGTGGGCGGGTACCGCTTCCTGATGCGCTTCCACTCGCCCGGCGACGAGATCTACATCTTCGGCTTCAGCCGCGGCGCGTACATCGCGCGGTTCCTGGCCGAGATGCTCGACTACGTGGGCCTCCTGTCGCACGGCAACGAGGAGATGGTCGCGTTCGCGTGGAAGGCCTTCTCGCAGTGGCAGTGCCGCCGCACCGCCGGCGAGGGGGACGTCGAGGGGTTGAAGAAGAAGGCGGAGATGTATGAGTTTATGAAGGGCTTCCGCGAGACTTTCAGCAGGCCGGTGAGAAGGATCCGATTCTTGGGATTGTTCGACACGGTCAACTCCGTTCCGAGATTCGAGACGGCATGGATGGAGCGGAGCAAGTTCCCGTACACGGCGCGTAGCTCGGCCAAGGTCATCCGTCATGCTGTCAGCATCGATGAGCGGAGGGCAAAGTTCCGTCAGGACCTGATGTACCAGAGCCGGGGGAGCAAGAACAAGAAGCCACAACAACGCGGAATCCATCACAACGGCAAGAACCAGATGATGCACGGCATCCGTGAGAAGTACCGCCATCGTCCCAAGCCAGGCTCGATTGACAGAGATGCCGTTGCGGTCGAGAGAGAAGACCGCGGACGTCGGCAATCGCTCTTTGTGCCGGGGCAGGAGGAGCTTGGGCAGCCCGCGCCGTATCGGAGACGCTCGCGCTCAAAGTCTCGAGCCACCCACGGCACAGCCGATGACGGTGCATCCACCCTGTCGCAGACCGGCCCCGGCGATGACGGCGAGGAGCCCGAGTCGGAGGACGAAGCGGAGCAGGATATCGATGAAGTCTGGTTCGCGGGAGGCCACGGCGATGTTGGCGGCGGATGGGACGTCGAGCCCGGCACCAAAAGCACCAGCCATGTGCCGCTCGTATGGCTGGTGCGCGAAGCCATGAAGGCTGGCCTGCAGTTTGACACGGACAAGGTTGTGGCCATGGGATGTGCTGACGTCTTGGACTGTGAACCTGCATCCAAAGATCAGCACACTGCCGTACCGGCCATCCGTGTCGACTCTTTAACTCCTCCAGACTCGCCGAACGCAAATGAAGATTCCGGGTTGAAAACCGACAGCAACGGCAACGGCCATACTGCTATCACCCAGGAGCCTCAAAAGGATTCCTTCCGTGAGCTGATGCACCAAGCCCACGTGGCTCGCACCCACGACTCCCTCAGCCATGACTGTGGGATGAGCTACACGTCGGTGCTAGCGTGGAAGATGATGGAGTACATACCCTTCCGCCGAATGGATCTCCAGCCGGATGGCACCTGGAAGCCGATCCGATGGCCCTTGCCAGCTGGAGAAGTCCGTGACATTCCTGACGATGTGAAGGTGCACGGAAGTGTGATTCGGAGGATGAAGGCGGACAGTAAATACCGCCCCGGGAATCTTATCGTCGGAGGCGGTGGCAGAGGGTGCAGAGTCGCACCAGAGGAGTACGGAATTGGGCAGTGGGAGTGTATTGCCAGCCCTGGATGCCCAGTTGAGGAGGTCTGGAAGAAAGTGCCGCGCGAGGACTCGGATGCATCGTGAAGGGGAGTATACTGTATACTTATTCGTCTGTTGTTTTGTAAGACTGCTTTCAAATCCAACGTTACCGACCACAACGCGTCGATGACACCACATTACCTAGTTAGTGACACATGGTAAGAAACGGGCCCTTGATTTCCCCTCGGCTTTCCACAATGCCCATCTGTCTTCTACCTCGGCGTATAACCACTCGACCGCTGCCCTGCGGTGGCCCTGACGTGACACAATCCAAGGGCTCGCCGTACAGTCGCAAGGACGGTGTGCGGCTGTAGCGGACTTCGTGGTCATCTCTATAGGTGCCCAAATCTGACTACTGCCGTCAGAATATCCGATGTCCCCCGTTTCTTAGGATGAAGTCCTCGTGATCGGAACGGGGACGGCGGGACGATTGCGTCCGATGTTGCAAGGCGTGCCCATTCGCCACCACCACTGCTGTGCCATCCACACAGTCCAAGTGGACATGCCCATCTGTGAGGCATGGCCTGCACATCGGTAGGTACATAGTTCTGCTCCCTTTTCTCTGTGTACAGCCTTGTTTGCTAACATTGCTGCCGATTCATCTTCATCTCGGCTTTCGTGGAGGGCCGGGCGGTGGCGGCGGGTTCGTCGGCGAGCCACGGAATTGGTTCATCAACTCCTCAACGAAGTACTTTGGGAACGACTTGTTCTCGTTCGGCCCGGGCAGTTCTGTAGCCTCGCCCGGATGCAGGGGCTCGTTCGGGTCGCGGCCATGTCTCTGGTCTTGTACTTTACGATGGATGCGGCGGACGGTGTTGTGGAAGCCCGGGCTGCGCAGGATCTGTGGCATGCGTGTCAGTCAGTCTGCGATCTGGAGTTCGAAGTATTCGATTCGATTCGTACCCGCTCGACGATGTAGTCCTGCATTTTGTTCAGAGTTAGCTGCGGCTTCCACGGGAGACTCGAGGCGGGAAGGATGGGAGTCCAGCGGAGGTGGCAAGGAAGCCACTTACCTCAAGGATGAGGGCTGTCCTGATGATGTAGTTCACCCAGAATACCATGGTGGGCAGAGGAAGTTGATCACATCCATGTGTGAGGTTTCAGTCTATGATAACATGGCTTCTGTTGGGGAGGGCGTGGGTAAATGGAGGGACCCTCCTGTTGTCGCTCGCTGCCCTCGGAGGCGGCGAGTTTGGAGATGATGTCGGTGATTATGTAATCCGCCAACGACCACCCTCCGTCTCGCGTCGTCAACTCCAGCTGCTTGCCTGCACACCCATGCCCAAAGCTGGACTTGTCAGCCCCAAAATTCGAAGGCTCTTTGCCATCATATTCACTCGCTCGTACCGCTTCGTAACGCCTCAAAATCTGAAGGTTTCAAGGGAAAGCGGCTGGGGTGAACGACTCCTTGTAACAAAACGCAAGTTGGTTCTCTACTCCTTATGGCCCCCAACGGAGTTGTCTGGTGATTGCGCCTTACACCATGAATGTCAAGAACATCTGCACACTGATTTCAGGCGAAGATAACGCTCCGTGCCTTCGCCGTCCACGAATACCCTGGTAATGTTCATACACCCCATTCGCCGTCTCCAGTGTCTGGCACATACGGATTGAGGAGCTCTTGGGCATAGCCTGTATCAGATCTACTTTCGAACAGCGCCCACACGGTTGATGATCCGATCTACAAAGACCTGGTAATTTGAGATATGGTGGTCGCCTAGTGCATAAACGACTTCTCGAACCTGTTTGTGTGATATGATCGATTCCTATGAAGCTGGCTAGGTAGTGGAGAGTTTGGCCAACGCAGACCTCCTCTCTTGATCAACGGAATCATGCTTGCCATGCATGCTCTGCAGCCGACATCAGTACGGCTTGAGCTCAATGACCGAGAGTAAAACCTTGCTCCCCCCTTCCAAAACAAAAAGAGAAATTGAACCTCAAAGTCGGCTCCTCATGATCTTCTCCGCCTCAGCAAGCCATGATCCGCCATGATCCACCCCAGAATTTTGTTGTACTGTCGGCTGGTTGAGCACCCGACTGTACTGCATCTCCGTCACCTCCATCTGTCTTAGCTTGTCTCCTGGCGGTAGACTGCAACCTCGGCCTTCTCGAGCACCAAAACCTTCCTCAGGTTCTCCTTCGGGCACTTGGCTAGGGCTCCAGCAATCACATAGGCGATTGTTCCAGGTTGCTTGCCATCGATCACCTGCACAGCCGCCATCTCTTCAGCGAGTTCGCCCCACTCCGAGATGGGTCGGTCCACTGCGTTCTGCATGTTATCAACCCAGAAGTTGTCTTTCAGCTGTCGGATCATGAGGTGAAGCTCCGCGGCGCTGTCACAAATCGCCTTCAGTTTCTGTCTTCCGGCTTTCTCTGCTGTTGCGTCCACCAGCTTCAGAGGAGAAAAAAACTTCCAAATTTGTCGCTGCAAGTTTGAAGACAAGGGACTGATGTCTCCTCTGAATATTTCTGTCGCCTTGAAGCTCGCGTTCCGCCAGTCCATGGCAAGCTTGAGGTTCTCTGCCCACGTGTAAGCGGATGTAGAGGCACATTGATTCAGCCTTCGCGAGTTTCATTTTGCTTACCATTTGGCGACAGCTTGAACAATTCTCTCTCCACCATCTGGATGTGCGCCTCGAACTGCTGGAGGTCATCTCTAAGAAAGTAGTTGGGTGCCTGGAATATCCCGCCGTAGAGGAATGAGGCAACCACATAGCGAAGTCGATCGTAGCTGACTGGGATGCGAGACTGATAGAAGTCTCGGTGGCCCGTGGGCAAAAGTCCGATATCAACGTCGCCTCTCAGTTTCAGAGTCCACGTTCGCCTCACAAGTGCGAGGATGCTAGAGCGCAGGCTTGTGAACTTCTGCGCCACATCACCATCCGAGACCTGCTTCTCAGAGACGGGAATCAGCATCTGGCGAAACTTGTCGTTCATTTCGTTGATGGTCTTGATCTGGACGTGGAGCTGCGCAGTCTCTTTCCGAGCTTTCTCTCTCTCAGCATGGAGCTCGAGGCTCACAGAGTTGGCAGTCGAACTAAGGTGCGCAATGTCTCGTTGACGATTGTACTCAGCCTGGTGAAGTCTTTCCTTTGTGGCGCCGAGCTCAGCCCTCAGGTTTGCGATCTGAGTGTGATCAGCATTCCGTTCTCTCACGAGCTTGTCAATGGCTGCTCTGTCGACCCTGACCATGTCTTGAAGGATTTTCGTGTCGTTTGACGCGACTGTCTTGAGGGTCTGGTTCTTCTCTTTCGCTCTCTCGCACTCGACAGCCAGCCTTTTGTTGTTCACCAAAGCATTCCTAAACTCCGTCTCCAGATTCTGATGAGCCCGTTTCAGCCCTTCAATGTCGAACTCCAGCTTTCCTGTCATTTCAAGATGCTCCTCGATGGGGATGACCTGGCTTTTCTTTGGGCTTCCACCGAGAAGGGAGAATCTTCTGAGGACGCTTGAGTACTGATTTGAATTTCTTCAAGTTAGCAATGCGCATTTCTTGTTGTGCAATGTTTTGGTCATGTACTTACGATGCTTTCGTTGCCCGCCTGCGTTTCTTCAGGTGATGAGGGGCTGCTCGAATGCGCTGGCGTGGATTCCATAGCTTCATGCTGTCTGGTGTCCAAGAGGTCGACGGGGTCTTCGTCCTCCATCGCGTTCGAGATGATACGAGCTCGACAAATGCGCTGATCCTGCTCGTTTGGGTCGGTACTGTTTGCTGACGACATCGTCTCGCGCATTGCTTTGTTTGTCATGGTGACAGTGGCGCAGTGCGAATGTGGTCTGAGATGGTCAAAGGGGCGTATTGGTGTCGTGAAAAGAAGAAGTTTCTTGCTGCTTATTGCCTGTATTATCTTTGGGGTAGGATGGCAACTGCGGGTATGGACAAAAGGCCAATCTGAGAAGGTGCAGCCAAAGTCAGTTTGGCTCGAAGCTACCAGATACTGGACTGAAGCTCGAAAATCATGAAACCCTGCAAGTGAAGCTCCAGGCGCCAGCTCCAGTTCCAGCTTCACTTTTTCCCTTAACAAACGGCCGAGGGTCCCACTTTTTGTCCAAGGTTGCAAACGGTCCTTCGTGGTACAAAACTCCAGTTGATTGTTTTGCCCTGCTGAATTGTCAACTCTCTTTTTCTCACCACTGTTGACCGCACCTGGTTCTCTCACCTTACCCTTACAGCCACTTTCGTGCGTCCTTGCGACCCCGAACCATACTCAGGTAACGCTTGTGGTCTTGCATCAGAAGAAAATCGACCTCGTCTACTCCCGAAGGTCAAACGCGCCTCAGATGTCAGCACCCATCACTGACCCGGCGGACGACCGCCTGGTCATCTCCCTCGACTTTGGAACTACGTTTTCTGGAGTTGCTTATGCCTTCAACCGCAAAGGCAAGAATGCGGATATTGTCACTATCCAAGACTGGCCTGGTAAGCTTGATTGTCATATCCCCACCTGACGTTTATCCTGTGGTAGATTATCCTGTGGGAGATTATCCTACAGGAGACTGCCCTACGGACAATGGTCCCATCGCAGGCTATCCCAATGCCAGTTGCCCCAAGGGCGAGTGCCCCACTGGATGTCACTCCATTTGAGCATTCCTCCTATCTAGCTTACCAACACTTACTCGTCAGGCCTCCAAGGCTACCGCCAGCCCAAGGTTCCCACACTGATCCTTTACGACGAGAACGACCCTTCCAAGTTCAAGTGGGGTGGTCAGGTCAGCTGGCGTGATCCTGCTGTCCACGGAGTCAAGCTCCTGCTGGACCCAGACCAGAAGAAGCCCGAGTATCTACCCTCCAACCTTGAGAATGATCGAAATGCTCTTCCCAAGGATCCCGTCGATGTGGCTGCCGACTTCATCGGTGCAATCTACAAGCACGCTCTTTCCGTTGTGGAGTCCGCCGGCATTCGAGAGTATTTCGAGATGTGTGAGAAAGAGTTTGTTCTGAGCGTTCCTGCCGTCTGGTCCGACAAGGCCAAAGACCTCACCCTGAAGGTATTCTTCCCCATTCATTTTGTAGAGCATTAAGTTGTGCAGAATAGCTGACTCGCATCAACCACAGGCTGCGAAGAAGGCCGGCATTCATCCCGTCACCCTGATCAAGGAGCCCGAGGCAGCTGCCCTGTACACCCTCACCTCCCACGACCACTCCATCAAGGCAGGTGATTCTTTTGTGCTGTGCGATGCTGGCGGAGGCACCGTCGATCTCATCACCTATGAGGTCAAGAACATTCAGCCCCTGGAGCTAGCTGAGCTGGTCCCTGGTACCGGTGGAATGGTCGGTTCTCTTGGTTTGAACAAACTCTTTGAGATGACCGTCAGAAGGCTGGTGGGCGAGGACCAGTTTGAGTCCCTCAAGGGCAGCATCGGCTGGTCTAAAGCCCTGAACGAGTTCGACAAGACCATCAAGACGGGATTCGATGGCGACGTCACGGACCTCCATTTCATCAATTTCCCCATGGCCAAGCTCAAGGATGATCCTGCAGAGCGCCTTTTGGATAGTTGTTGGGAGATGACCGGGTAGGCTCGAGTCTGAAGTCCTTCTTCGTGATTATATGGATACTAACGCCGAACATTCAGTGACGTCCTACAGGATATTTTTGATCCCATCATCAAGGACGTTTTGGAATTGGTGCGCGCCCAGGTCACGGAAGCCATCTCCAAGCGCGGCAGCCGGAGAGTCAAGGTATTTCATAACCCAATGTTACAAACAATCATACGGATATTAACGACTTGTCACCTTGGATTTCCAGGGAATCTTCCTAGTCGGCGGATTTGGCTCAAGCCGCTACCTAAAGCATCGCCTTCAAGACGTGTACGAGCAGCTGGGGATTCAAATCATTCAACCCCATGACTCGTGGGGCGCAATTGTCAAGTAAGTCATTACTCATTGACACGAAGGTATCTCGGTCGCTAAAACAAGCGAAGTGGTGCTGCTCTCAGCCGTGTCTCCAACCAGACTACCGTCGTCTCCACCCAAGCCGTCCGGCACTACGGCGTTACCGCATGGTGCCAGTACGATCATCTCGTGGACCGTGGCAGACCCACTGTGTGGCATCCCGAGGATGGCTTCAACAGGGTTAAAAAGGTACGCGACAGCTTTGCAAGCACTCCTGGCAGTCCCCAGCTTAGGTTCTGCAAGCAACTGACAAATGACATTTGATTCCTAGGTCACTTGGTACATTTACAGGGGAGAGGATTTGAAGCGGGACCAGACCATCAAGTTCCCGTTCTATCAAACATTCCGAGACGGTGATACAATGTCTGACATGGTCATCACCAGCGTGCTTCATTACTCTGATGCCGTGGCGGCGCCATCGTACCCAGACTCCCAGGTCAAGGAGTGGTGCAGGGTGCGATCGGACCTGAGAGATGTTCGCCCGGTGAGGTGTATTGGCGCCGATGGCAATACGTACTACCGTTTGTACTATAATTTGGTCGTGTGTACCGCAGCCGCCAACCTGAAATTCTCTCTTGAGGTCGATGGAGAGGAGATGGGCAGCGTTGAAGCAACTTACACCTGAGAGAGGAGGCATGCCTGCATTTACTGGGCTGGACGGACGGATGAACCACCGACAAGCATTGCTGTGCTGGTGTGATGGATCGGATGGGAAGCAAGTACTTGATCTGTCAAGGCAGCCTGTCTCATGCCCACAATTGACAGGAGTCTCATTCGAGGAGCTATGTCAAGGACTGCAGGAACACGTTAGGTTATCCCATAGGTGTTCTTCACCAGCATCAGACAGCTCAACCAGATTGTCTGTTCTATACTTGCCTGATGTTACGCATTCATAAGTCTCGGTGTGTGTGTTGCGATGGTTAGTTTCCACACCCGCACCCAACACGTTCACAACCCACCACCTACACACCCAACACATATACACCCAACACATACAAACCCATACACCTGACACCTAAACGCTTACACCCCCAACGCCTACACACCCAACGCCTACACCCCCAACACTTACACACCTAGCTTTTACAAGGCTAATTTAATACACCTGAGGCTAATTAAATATGCTAATGAGGTTTGTAAATTGGGCGCGGGTGTCAGGTATGCAAATTCTCCCCTGGGTTACTGCTCGCGATGTACCAGTGTACCCTCCGTTTTTGCAGGAGCGAACCTCTGATTTCTTTCTCGTACTCTATATACTGAGGAGATATCCATGTACCAAGTGCAGCATAGCACCAGGATCGCGAAGCTCCTAGACACAATTATATGCACCACACGATTTCATTTCCAAGTCCCTGTAATACCTAGGTACGATGGTGTGTAGCATCCCAAGAGTCATAGGACCCAAGAGTTGAAGGTGGTCTGTCGTCTTCAAATTGAACATTGACCTCCTCGGTCACAAGGACCACACCATCAGTGAGATTCTGCACGCTTTCACTTTGGCCGTCATCTTCCTTCCTTGCCCGCTTTGAACTGTGCCGCCGTCCGTCCGTGGCATAGCACGCAGCCTGGTTGGGCACTGCTGTGTGCAGCTTGAGGCTTGCGCCTTGTGAATTATTGTGGGAGCGTGTCTGACTCGGTTCTTGATCCAGCCCCGATGCCTCGAATCCCATGCTTCTTGCACCGGTGACGGCTGTCAACTTGTACGGCGCGTCGATCTCCGCTGAAAAGTTCCCGGATAGGCTGTCGAACACATTCTTCATGGTTGGAATACAGGCTGTGATGACAGCAAGGTTGTAAGATATCTGGAGCCACACAGTTGAAGAGACGGCCATCCAAGTGAAGTCGCTGTCTTCGTACAGGAACTCGGTTTTCATGAGGCTGGGAATGGTGGTAATAGGGCATCTGAGAATCGACGAACAATACATATTAGCTTCCGTTGAATTACCACTCCCGCATCCCCGGTGCAGTTGTCCGACGGCTGTAGAGCGCTGTCTGCTTACAGTGCTCGAGAAGTGAACAAGAATATGACTGTGGCCTTCTTCTTGACATCTGACTTGATGTTCCAGACCATACCCACAGAAAGAGCACACAATTGTGTATCGGTAATGATATTGCCTATTCCGTTGAACAAATAGACGGAAGTAGCAGCCGGGCATGCCGAGGGGCTCTCGGCCCGCCAAGGTGAAGGGAGGGTACACCGAAATGCAGTGGCTATGATGCCAGAAAACGAAATGGCCAAGATGGTGCCGAGAACAAGACGAGTAGCTATGCGAAGTCTCCCGTAATTGTTGATTTGCCTGATGAGCAAACACGTGGAAATCTTAGTGCATGCCAAAACAGCAGGTCCAAGAACGGATGCCGAATACAGCAGCTGAACCAATTTTAGCAATAACCTAAACGAGGCCGGGACTGTTGTCACGCACCTTGCTGACGGAGTCCGCCTCACTGACATCCACGAGATGCTTGCCGAGGCCTCGATCTACCGCGAGGACAACACAGGCTGTCTGGAGGAGCATGAAAGTCGCACCGCAGAACAGAATATAGTCAAAATGATGGAGAGAGCTCCCTTTTCTCAGACGGACTATGTGTTTTGCGACTAGGGCCGTCACCATCAGCAGACAGAACACCACTGTGGTAACCATCACGAGCGCCCTATGGTCATTCTCGTTGTGAGAAAGGAATGGGGCAGACGTCGTCATGTTCTCAACCACGCCGGGCTGGGAACAGCGGGCGTCAGGCTCAGGGGGATGGGAGGAGAGGATAGCTGTTGTGTAGAGCTATGTGGTAATCACATCCGGAACCGTGGATGCATGTCGTTGAAGTTCAGGCCCCCGTGGAAGCCGTGAGGTGACGTTGCTGATTTGCCAAATTTGCAATATTTCAGCAAAGTAGGCACTGTTCAAACGATTGCAAGCTGTGGCGGCAGCAAAGCCTGAAATGGAGGAGGCATGTTGGTAATTTTACGATGCAACCCAAGGAGTCATGCTGGGCGCGGCCAGGGAGGTCAATATGGATTAGCAAGAGAAATTGGGGTGTCCCTGTTGGAATTTGAAAGGAAGGGTGGCTGGCCGGGCATTTTACACGGCGGGCGCGGCGATGCAAGGGTCACCTGCGCCTCGAACGTGCCGCAAAACCGACGTGCCCGCGGCCATGACAGAGCCACCTTTCCATTTGTCAATTTGATCAACACATATCCAGTCTAATTTTCAAGCATTGGCTACTTGGGCTGTTGATGGTCTCATCCCACAGGACGAAGCTTCCAATGATGGAAAATTTATCGCCGTGTACCAGCCCACAAGTGCCCCTGTCTCAATCTAGAATGCCATTGGGATTCGAATTATGTGATCTGTTACTTTTTGCCTGACATGGGCCCGCTTGTTCATGCTTTTCTACCTTTTCTACAAGGCTTTCGGGGACTCCTAAAGACACCACGACTTGAACTTTCTGCGTAACTTGGAATTCAGAAACATTGTCGAAGAAAACAGGCGACTGGCATCTCATATGCCGTCAATGAGATACGAATTCATGGATCAGTGCTTTGAATGCAAAACACCAAGATCTGGGTTGAGGTTGACCGGCAGTGGGGCATGTTGACTCACCGGTCCGACTTGCGAGGGAGTGGAGATACACTAGGATGGCGTTCCGTCGCTCCCCGGGGAAGACACTCCCTGCTGTTGGTAGAGCGCATACCCAGTTTTAGGGACGCCTGGACATACAAACCCACAGATTTCAAACCCTGAGACTGTTTACCTAAGTCCAGTCTGTCTACATATGTAGGACACGGATGACAATTGCATGGTAGTTGTCTACGCCATCACTGCGGAATCTTAATTCGACCTGAGACGTTCAAACTCAAGTTAAGTCACTTGCTACCCATCTCACTGCATCAATTCCGGAATGTAGGAGGATGGTGGATTAAGTGATCTTTGACTACAAATCAACTTAGTCTTTGCTTGTACAGATCTATGTAACAGCTCACAAATGTCTAGCAGTCACCAGGTTGAAGTGCTGTGTTCAATGTTGGACATGAAGACTGAGATTTTATTAAATCCAGTGAGACATCATATGAGGCCTCAAACCATGCTTAAGGGTACGGGTGCATACATTTTACCTGTAGCTACAGATTTTGTAGAAGGTCTATTCAATTTCAGGCTGAGAAACTATGGTCCGGATAGCTATACCGGTTACTGCTCCCACGCGATGCCTTCAGTGATGCTCTGAAAGCAGGAAGGCGAAGTCATTTCATAAGGTAATTTACTCATCAGATCGGAGGCCCAGAGCTTCGAATAACCGGAGTACTTCTACACGTAATTCTTTCCAGTTTTATCTGAGTTGTGATGAAAACAGGCCGGACGTGTATTTCCGACCCTCTCAAATCTCAACAGCGACTCACAAATGAAATACAAAGGTAACAGAGTGGACCTCGGATCCGTAAACAATGACACATTCCGAGTTGGTTGCAGTCGCCTAGGTAGTGAACCGTGACCTGATAGGGCTGTTAAGGAGCCTGTTGGCTCGAGGGGTGCATGGGCAGAGGTCCAACATCCAATGCAAATGGGCACTTTCAGGTATCGATCCACTTTTCGGCATACCACGTTTTGAGACCGGTCAACTCGTGAGGTCCTGCATCGCGATTGCCAGACTGTCCAGACGCGTACTGTGCCTCTTGGACAAGGTTTTCATCCCTCATAGAGTCCACTGATCTGATGACTTACCAGCTTACATATGGATAGGCAGCACACATCAAGGCGTTGGTAAGACATAGGTCGATTTGATACGACTTACTTCTCAATACCCACGGCCCCACGTTGCATGCAACCACCTGCAGGAAAGATGGAGATACCGCTGCGGAGAACAGACAACCCTTCGATGGCACCGTAGATCAGGCGAACTCGGGGGCCATACCCGAGGCACGCCACCCGACCCACTGGGACATTCGCAACCGGCCCAGGCCCGTCCTGCCAGCCATGCAAGAAATTCTACCATGTTTACATGGGTCTGCTGCATGTGCTTGAGGCGGGACTCCCACATCCTCTGTGGCACCTCATGAACCATTCTCTGTTTCCTGAAGTTGTCTACCTGCATTCGTTTCGCATCACTCGCGTTGCTTGTCGTTGTCGTCCCAGTGCCCAGCCTTCGGAATTAATCTCATTTCGCGATCGCCAGAATGGAAGAGAAAGACAAACACGACATTTCCTCAGTAAACGTCTCTGAACAAAATGACGCTGTCGCTCGGGACGATGCGAAGCGAGGGGCAGTCACGCTGGAGGAGCAGACTCGGACCAGACGGCTGTTCAGCACACCACAACTCTTCGCGTTCTCTCTGGTATACCTAGGGACATGGTACTCCATTGCTACGTAAGATTGCCGCCCTTGTGCTGTTCCAGAGCGGTCCGACTGATGGCCTTTGGACAGAAACATGTACTTTGCCCTCAACAACGGCGGCCCGGCAGCATGGTTCTGGAGCTACATCATCGTATTATCCGGAGTCCTCTGCCAAGCGGCGACATTCGGCGAGATGGCGTCCATTCAGCCCATCGCAGGCGCCCAGTACTACTGGACGTGGAACTTCTCCCCTCCCGGCTGCAAGCGTTTCCTCACTTGGATGCAGGGGTGGATGACATGGACCGGTAGGTGTAGATTCACAAGGACCGCACTGCATCTTGCATAGACTGACTGATGCTCTTCTTGTGCCCCAGGCTATGTGGCGCTGCTTGCCAGCTGCTTGAATGGCAACACGTTGGTTCTGGAGGGCATGATCCAGCTTACCCATCCTGCCTACGAGCCGGGAGGCTGGCACACGACGCTGATCATATTCGCCACCATGGCGTTCTGCTCCGGGGTTAACCTGTTCGCGTTCCGGCTTGTCCCCTGGTTCGAGCTGCTGGCCGGCATCCTGAACGTTTGCCTACTGTTCATCTTCCTGGTTGTCCTCTGGGTGATGTCGCCCCGCAACAGCACAGATGTCTTCTTCGAGAGCAATGTTTCGTCCGGTTGGGATAATTATTTTGTGGCGGCCAACCTGGGTGCGCTCTCGAATATCTTCCTATTTTGCTGTCAGTTGAGCCTCTCTCCCCGGCGACCTTGGTTGAGTAGATCGAAAGCAATAGCTAATCATTCCGACGGTTGCAGCCTTCGAGAGTGTGATACATATGGGCGAAGAGACCCGTAATGCCAAGCGTGCCGTGCCGACAGCTATGTTTTGGGCCATCTTTACGAATGGCCTACTGGGTCTCATCATGATTATCACATTCGCGGTATGCCCACCTCTCGATCTGCCTATCTTGACCACATGTGCTCATACGCCCGGCAACAGATTTGCATGCCCTCCGTCGATGTTCTTCTCAACTCATCCAGCCCACTCGTCACCATTCTTCTCAACACCACAGGATCTGCCAAGGCGACCACCGCCATGACATCAGGCCTGGTGGTTTTGGGCATTTCAGGCAACATGGGTGTCGTCTCCTCCGTGTCCCGACTCACCTGGGCGTGGGCCCGAGACGGCGGTAAGTTGATCTCCCTTGTTGATCTTCTATTCTTACCAGCTGATACAAAGTCAGGACTGCCACAATACTTCGGCATCGTTGACGGCAAGAGCCGCGTTCCCGCCCGCGCCATTATCATGACCTCGATCATTGTGCTCCTGCTTTCGCTCCTCAACATCGGCAGCAGTTCGTACATCGCCCTCAACGCCATCGTGTCACTCTCCTCGCTGGCGATATATATGAGCTACGCCATCGTGCTCGCCTGTGTCCTCTATGCCCGCCTGACGAATGGACTCGAACTCGGCCAGTGGAATCTGGGCAGGGCTGGTACGGCGGTGAACATGTTTGGGCTTGTTTATACCGTGTACGCGATGATCTGGCTGCCTTTCCCCACTGATCTTCCTGCAACGGCATCGAACATGAACTATTGTGGGCCCGTGTTTGGGGTGGTCCTCGTTGCGGCGATCACGCTTTGGTTCATCAGAGCACAGCGAGGGTGGGATGGGCCCAACCGTGCCGTGGTCGATTTTGTACTCAAGAATGAGTCGTGATATCCGTCGAGGGCAGACATGGGTGTCTACCTAGGTACTTGGGAAGCTCAACATGTGGCACGTGCAGAATTTGGATTCCGATAAATGATTGAATGAATTATCAGTCGTGTGCTGGATTTCCAAAAGACCAATCTGCGAGTGCCAGTATCCTATCCGAATAATTAGAATCAAACCATTGTTCAAGGTCTCTCCGACCACGCAACCTTGGAACTCAGCCATGCAGCTTGTGCTCACCAATGAGAGGGGAGTCATCCAATATGCTATTTCCATCTCTGCTGCAAACGACCAAAATACCCTGCACTCGTTTCCAGAAGGCAGTGCTGGGTGGACCGAGGTATGCAGCAGCTCGAGCTTACATGCCTGCCACGACCCACAGATATTGAGCTTTCGGCGTGAGCTGCCAAGCAGAAATGCCAGACTGACAGACGGCAGGCCGACGAATGAGCTGATCGGACGAACCGGCTCGGCACGCCGTGGTGATCTTTGGACGATCGTTTCGGCCGTTATGTGGGCCAAGCCCATCGTCCCGGTAAATCAGCCTGTCGGCCAGCTGTAAAAGGGAAAAGTGTAAGCTTGCTCTCGTCACTTCGGCTCGTCGCCTTGGGAGCGAAATTCTACGGTACACTTTGTAATCACGCGGAAAGCAACCTTGGTCGGCCCGCCAGAGCTCACCCGGCTTGTAGCTCGATCGTAATAGGTGGTGACTCCATTTGCCTTTTGTGGCTTGCCGACCCCTCATGGCGCCGAAACCTTCCAAGACAGAGTGAGGACTTGATCATATGAACTGCTCCAAGACCTCGTCTACTCGCCGTCTGTGTATATAAATTGATGGCAGTCCATCATGATCAAGGAGTTAGTAGGCATTCATTGGGCTCATCGAACTCTTCCTTGAACACTCCTTACAAACTCAACAGAACGTGCCTGGCCCTCGCAAGATGACAGCAGTCGCTGCTAATGGGCATGCGTCCGCGGCGGCGGCCAGAGCCGCAACGATCAGCGATGTGAAAGAAGGCATGGACCAGCTCAACGCTGCAGTACAGGGCTTTTCTGCCAGCGACGACGGCGTTGGGGACGCGGTGGACAAGGCTCAGCGCCAGCGGATCATCGAGGCCGCGCAGAAGGTCCTGAACGCCGTCAAGAGGCCTGACGATGTCTGGGTTGACTGTAAGCAACTTCGAAACCCTATTCAAACTTCCCCAAGCCTACTACACACTCGCAAGGCGTCTTTGTGGGTACCTAGGTACATGTGATACCGGGCTCACACCTTCGAAGCAAACATGGACATCGCTCGCATCGCTGCTTCCCAGCTCTTCTACAAGTGGGGAGGTTTTGAGGCGATTCCGGTCGACGGCAGTATCTCGTATCAGGACTTGGCGGTTGCTACAAAGTCGGAGGAGGCACTTCTGCGTGAGTACAGGACGATGCATTGAGTCTCGTTGCGATGATGCTAAATGCATGCTCAATGTAGGACGCGTCGGCGGAGTGCTCGTGTCTCAGGGCTTTTTGAAACAGACAGGGCAAGATCACATCCTGCACACACAAAAGTCGCTCGGGTACAGGAGCGAAAACGCAGGCAGCCACGTTTTCAACATGAGGTGAGGTATCTCCCGCTGCATGGGGCCGGGGGGTGTGCAACACAAAGTGCGCATCTGCTAACTAACCGGGGGTCGCAGCTGGACAAACGCCTTCGTCCCGTACGCCAAGATGCCCGAGTACTTCGAGCAGTACGGGCGCAAGGAGCCGCAGACGACCAACCACGTCCCGATGAGCTTCGCGTACGGCAGGCCCGGCCTGTCCTTCTACGAGCTGCTGGCCGAGGACGAGGCGTGGGTGGGCAGCTTCCTCAAGGGCATGGCGCACGTCGAGTCGCGGATGCCCGTGACGGCTGGGATCTACGACTTCTCGTGGCTGGCGGCCGAGGCGAGGGCGCACCCCGACTCGGACAGGGCTGTGCTTGTCGACGTCGGCGGGGGGAAAGGCGGGGCCATCAGGGCTATCCACAGGGAATTTCCGGCGCTGCCCATCCACCGGTTCGTCCTCGAGGACAGGCCCGAGACGCTCGAGGCTGGGCTGGCGCTGGGGGGCGAGGAGCCTGATGAGCTCGCGGGTGTCCGGAGGGTGGCGCTGGACTTCCACAAGGATCAGCCCGTCAAAGGTGCGTGTTTGTGTGGGGACGCTGCTTACGCCTCTTGGGCTGCTGCTGGAAATTCGACTAATTTGGTTGGGACCCAGGGGCTTACACGTACTGGATGCGCCGCTGCTTCCACAACTACTCGGACGACGTGTCCAGGAATATGCTGCGTATCATTGTGGATGCCATGGCTGACGACAGCAGGCTGCTCATCCAGGAGGACGTGCTCGACAACCCCCCTCATCAGTGGGCAGCTTATCTTGACTTCATGATGCTGGGCCTTGGCGGGAAACAGCGCACCCTGAAGAATTGGGAGCAACTTCTCGGGTCTGTCGGACTGCGGATTGCGAGTGTGACGAGAGGTGAAGGGCCGTGGAAGTCGTTGTCGGTTATCGAAGCCGTCAAGAACTGAGAAGCGCGGTCGGATCTGTCTCATTTTTTTTCTTTCTTTCGTAAACCGGGTGCCTAGGTACCTAGGTAGTTTGGGGCCGCTTTTTTTGTGAGGTCATCGCATCCAGTCACTGGCTTTAACACATGCATCAAGCCGCGTCGGTGCAGTGCAGGCTACCGCTGAATTTCAAGGCATCACAGTTTCACAACCATTTCTGAAGGTGCAGTTCCGGGTCTTGACCAAGCTTAATCTCACCACAGTGAGGTGTTAGTTGGCAAGCTGGCTTGCGCTGGGGGCCGGTGCGTTTGAGAGCCAGTGCGGCCAATTTCCTGGGCCAGCAATGTCCGCCCGTGGGGAGCTCGCCGTCGAATCAACCTGCCAAGCTCAGCCCCTGACTCGGCGGCTTCATTTTCGCCAAGACCAGAAGATAGCAGGCAGAGGCCAGGCAGGGGAGGGGATGCCGGTACTACCGTGATGACCTCTGATCTGCTTACTGACAGATCTTTTACTCCACCGAGATTAGGGCGTGTTTGAGAAGCATGCGCGCGGCGTCAAAAAAAAAAAGGATGCAGCGAGCCTAAAAAGCCGCTGGCCCCTGAGCGTGTAAACAAGAATAAGGCCGTGCATATGTCGTGTAACAGGGGGGCCTGACAGGACTAAAAGGGAAGATCCGCGTCAAACGAAACATTGCTTGGCTTCCGCCAGCATGCAGGAGGGGGGCTCGTCGGGCGGCTTTTCAGCTGGTTTAAGGTTCCAATCAAGCTTGCCACCACTAATTTCCTTTTCGGCCCCATGTCGTAGCCCTTGTGGGCCCCGGATGGGGCCCGGACGGGGTCAAATCGCCCAAGGCGACGTAAACAAGGGCGGCAAAAGCCTGGACACTGGCGCCTTGTTCCACCATGTGCCTGGCGTACCTGCATGCCTAGTCTGGCGTATTTAAGAAATCCTCCGCCCACGCCTCCAGCCCGCCAGGTGCGAGAGAAGGTCACGGCTAAGTCCTCATTCATTCCTTTTTACCTTCTTTTGAGAAACGCTTGCGTTTGGCCTGTGGCCACGGTTCTTCGCGCAGTACATACAGTCACTCATTCAGCAGACCGCATACACAAAGAAACAAATAAAAGACCACCCAAAAACTCCCATCACAGGACACTCAAGCAAACATGGTCTCACGTTCATTCATCGCGGCGCTTGCCCTTCTGGGCGGTGTCGAGGCACACACTCGCATGGTCGAGATTTTCCGCAACGGAGAGGGACAGGGCGAGGCAGCAGGCATCCGCATGGACCTGAACGGCGACACCACGACGGCACCCATCACCGACGTCACTTCCACCGACATGGCCTGCGGAAGGAACGGAGAGACGTCTGTCGGCCGGACAGTCAAGCTCACGGCTGGCGACGGCATCGTCATGAACCACCGCTCCTGGGCCGACGGCGCCCAGCCCGGCGTCATCGACGCCAACCACAAGGGATCCACCGCCGTCTACCTGAAGAAGGTCGCCGATGCTGGCGCCACGGACCCCTGGGCCACCTCGGCGTCCGGGGAGGGCTGGTTCAAGATCTCATGGAACGGCCTCGACACGGCGACCAGCAAGTGGGGAGTCGACGTGATGATCGAGAACGGCGGGTACACGGGGGCCATCCTCCCCTCCGACCTGAGCGAGGGCTACTACCTGGTCCGCGATGAGGTCCTCGGCCTGCAGAACCGCGACGGCGGCAACATCGTGCCCCAGTTCTTCGTCGGCTGCGCCCAGGCCTACATCTCGGGCGGCACCGGCGGCGAGACGCCCAAGACCGTCTCCATCCCGGGCCACGTCGAGGCCTCCAGCGCGTCCCTCACCTACGACATCTACCAGACGCCCTGGGGCGAGTTCCCCGAGTTCGGCCCGGAGGTCTACTCGAGCATCGTGTCGACCTCGGCCCTCAAGCTGAGCCAGCTGAGCGCCGACACGTCCAACGTGGTCGGCACCTGCCCCTCCGACACGGTCCTGACCGTCGGCAACAAGTGCTTCACCGAGCTCGCCTCGTGGTCCGACGACACGGCCGGCGCGCTGCCCAAGTGCTGGGCCGCCAGCGCCGCCTGCTGGGAGAAGAACACGGACTGCTGGGACGGCGTCGAGCCCGTCATCAACGGCAACGACAAGAGCAGGGGCTGCTCCCTGTGGGAGGCAAAGTGCAACGCCCTCGACGCCTGGTGCGAGGCCGGCAACACCAGCGGCCCGCCCGACGCCGGCAAGGTCATCTCGGAGCCTCTGGACCTCAGTGGCCTGTAAGGCTGGGTGGAGCTTCGGTCGGTCTGACACACATCAAAAAAGCATTTCTACTTCTTTACTCCTTTTTTCTTAGGGGAGGACCTATTTATAACGCCGTATGACTTAGCCTTGACAGCTTAGCTGGAAATCATCCTTCTTTTTGGGGACTTTTGCTCTTCAAAAATTGGGCTTGCCCCACAATGGGGATATCGATTGATCACACTTGCATTTCGTATCCGAACATCGTGATACGCCGTCTGTAAAGTTGACTCGCACATCGTAGACATCATTGCGTCACGAGACGGTGACTGCAGCACTGTAGATTTCACAAGCGGCCCAGAGGTGATGACTTGAGGTCAGAGTGTCGATGGGCACAGGTGTGGTAGGACCGTAGTGGGCTTAGCAAGTGCATTTTTGACAACCAAAGTCACCGCTGTGAGTTGGCATGCATGAGTGCCTAATACTCAGCCCACCTGCAGGCAGACTCGCAGCCACAGTCTTCCTCGCGACTCTGTCTCATATCACTCACTTCACATACTATTTATTCATGGAATTTTCTCACATTCTTGTGACTCTAGAAGTCCATGCATTGTGGCACACATTCAGAGTTTGATTACTGTTGTTTCGAACGATGGACGCCACTCCGGAATTAAACCCAGAACCGCCAACCTGGTCCGAAGCCCAGAAACATCAGGTAAGCTCTCTCCGCATTGATTCTCCGCGGGCGATGACAAGAGCAATATTCTCTCTTTTCCCTGTCGGCATCATTTGGCTGATCTCAATATGCTCAGCGCTCAATCGACGTTGCTGAAGGTGCTCATCCGACTGTTGAGTATGCCAAGCCATCACAACTTGGGTCAGCCGTCGTTAGAGCCCAGGCTGGCGGGGTCGACGTGAGCAAAGATAATAAGGAGGCTTTGTCTGGTGACGCGTCTGGCAAAAGTCCACAGAGATCTCGAATGCAAACCAACCCAAAGAACTCAAGAGATCGAGCAGGTCTCAAACATCGACTCAAAGCAGCTCGTGTACGGAATGTGGAAGGGAGGCTCTTCATCCCGGTCGATAGAATCTACAGGTTGATCACCCGAGAGAGTGTCACCAAGGAGCTCTTCTGGAAAACCCTCCTCACCCGCGGGTATCCCTTTCGCTCCATACAGCAGATCGCCCATGACGTGTGCCCTACCGATGACGATAGGATGGTGCACGACCATGAAGACAGAAAGACGAAGCGAGACAAATCGAAGCGCAAGATCTTCGGCATTCTAGTATCAATGGACATGTCGGCTACCATCGAAGCCTTTCTTGGTGATGGCCTCTCTGACGTGGACTTGCCGCTTATTTTTACAAGAGACGGAGCTGCTACTGAGGTCACTTCCTCGGTAGGGTCAAAAGCGGAATTAGTCAGTCGTCTTCTGGCTAGAAAGTCTTTTCCTTTCAGGGAAAGATTCATCAAATGTCAGCAGGAATTCGCTGCGCCTTTCTTCGCACGCAGATTAAGCGGGATTCTTCATAGAAATCAGCAATTCAACCGACATAGGACAACTGTACTTCAGTGGATGTCGAGGAATCTGTCTGCAAAAACAGCCTTCGGCATGCAGCGTAGTAGCTTTGTTGAGATGTGGGAGGCAGTCATGGACAACGCGCATTACGGCTTCGGCCCAAAAAAACAGGTAGGTGGGCATACAACATTGAAACCTGATTAAATTTCTCCCTCGATTTAACTTGAGACAACAGCACTCTAAGGCAATACTCTCCACCATGGAGGAAAGACGACGTGGCTTTCTCGTCAACAAAAGACTGAGACTGCCCGACTCGGCTTTGACAGAAGCAATTACAAAGCAGTTACTGGGTTTGTCCCCTGATGGACGAGATCATGGCCGCGGAAATCCATATGCATGGCATGAAGATCTCAAATCGAGTAATATCCTCATGTTCAAACCGCCTAGCGATGGCAGTGTCGCACGCCACGTTCACAACCAGGGTGCCTGGAAGATTGGCGACTTTGGCTTGTCGGTGGTAAGCAGCAAGTCACTGGACGCAACGAGAATCGGAGCACAGGCACTCACATACAGACCGGAAGAAGATCGCCTTGATGCACCCTCCAAGACGCCCTATATTCTTTGGAGGGCCGTTGCCGAGGTGTTGACGCGGCTACTTTCTGGTAGAGACGGCGTGAAAGAAAGGTTTCCGTCCGCTCGTGCTTTTATCATCGATCCCCACGACGCGCAAAGCGAATCACTTCTCGACGATAGGCTTTTCACCCTCGAGAAAGGTATACGAACAGTGAACCCATCGATCTCAGATGTAGGTCTCCGAGTATCAATCCTGCAGTATGAGGTAATTGACGAAAAAAGACACTGATTGAATGTTAGTGGACAAAAGTAATAAATGAGAACCAAAGCAGTCCATGGATGCGGGATCTCCTTGTACTAACACTCTTGCGGGAAGCACGTATGAATACCGCACAATTCGTGCAGACCTTGGAGGAAATGCAGGATTGGGGAAAGTCGCGCCCCGGGCCTGGTCCACCCGGCGATGAAAGAATGATTTTCTTGTCAGGTTTGACCGACCATAACGAGTACGAGTCTGGTTCAGCAGTCGGAAGGGCACAGCAGCGGAAGCAGATCACTGGCCATGGAGAAAGCATACAAGCTCCTGACAACACAGCTGAAGCGGCGGCCATCACGGTACAGCTGGATGGGATGAAGCTCGTTCCCTGCTACAATGCAGAACACCAAACATCAATATTGGACAAGTTGCGAGTTGCAGTTGAAGATTACCTTGACGTGGAAGTTGACTGGTGGCCAATCCATCCGCTGGCACGCCGAAAAAAAGCGCACCATACAGAGTTGCGATGGGAAGTAAGTACAAGACAGAGCTATATTACTCGAGATACCCGTATGGCTAACACCATGTTTTAGTACGGTGGCGAGGAGATATCGATCATTCTCAACCAGCCCGGAGCTGAGCGGCTCAGTATCAACCAAAGCCAGGCCCAAGGGAAGACTCACAGTATTGGTATCCTGCCCACAACCCAAGCAAGATCATTTGCATCGGGCGACGATCATGCTCCGGAAAAGAATACGGCTAGGAATCCTTTCTGGAAGACGTGGATACAGTATATCAGCAAGCTATTAAACAACAGCAAGTCGAATACGCCAGGACCTGCATCCCCTTCTGGAAACACGCAAATGGAAACATACCTTTGCGTCGAAAAGTGCTGGACAACGATCAAAGACACAAGGATGAGAACTGTGACAGCTCTCGAGAACATGCAAAGCGACTTCGAATTCTTCTGCAGAGCGCGAGACCTCCTGAGTCAGGCCGAGGGCAATTGGCTGCAGCGGAAGCTTTCATGGAGGTCATATACCAGCGTCACATTGTCCAGGTTCTACTTCCTCTGGGACGACAGCGACGAGGTCGAGGTCGACGGCAAGCCGCCGCCCAGACACAAGAAATTTTTCCAAGGATACCGGTACACGCCGATCCAGGACGTGAGCATCGACGACCAAATGCGAGTGTGTGCGAAGATGCTGCTCAGGGGCATCGCGAACCCAGAGCTCGGGCGGGACGGCAGGAAGCTCCTCGACTGCATGCCGAAGTTGCTCGCACCGCCGGGGCTGAACAAGAAGCAGTTTTCTGGGGGCTGGGGCTTCCACGCCAGACAGGGGCTCTGCATGAGGAAGACGATGGGGTGGATCGGAGCCGTGCTTGCGTTCGGAATCGCCTTTGTCCCGTACTGGCTTTGTGCTATTGACGAGCTTGATGTGCAGACTGCACTGGCTCCGGCCTCCTTTTTGGTGACCGTTTTGGGGGTAGGTCTAGCTATGCTGGCAATCGCGCAGACTCGGTGAAGAGAGCAATGGCAGCTAGGCAGTGGATACTTGCGCGAATAAGACTATTAGCTTGGCCGGGCGGCCACTTCCACTGTTGAAGATGGACAAGCTGCCAAGGATCTGACCACGTTGTGGACGGTGCAGAAATAAATGCATCTCCGCTCGCGAGCTATATCGTTGCAATTACCAAGCCAAATGCGCTGCGCTGTGACTCATCGTTTCCTATCAAAATCAATGTCGCCGGATTTCAGAACGCCATGTGAGTGCTGTGACCCTACTCCTGATCCTTGTTCCTGATCTCGTACTCCAAGAACTGAAATGCATAATTGTCGTTGCCACCATAAGGCGTGGCATCCTGGACCACGGTCTCCATCAACTTGAACCCCATGCGCTTGTAGATCCGCCAACCCCCGACCATTCCCAGGACGAATATATCCATATTCATCTCTCGGGCCTTCTCGATTCCATGCTTGAGAAGAGCCGTCCCCACGCCTTTTCCTTGGTTCTCAGGGTGCACTGCGAAGAAGTCGAGCACTGTCAACCGGAGAATCATTAGCGTGATATAAGTTTTAAGAAGATTTGATGACAGGCAGAGAACAAAGAGAGCAAATGAAATGCTATCTTACTGAGATACTCCTTTCTCGCCAAGTACTCAATCTTCCTCCTCGTGATGGGCGCGTCAAGGTCATCACTCTCGTCATCCGGGTTCCAGACCGCCGCATCTGCCACCTCCTCGATCCGCGCCCTCTCCTCCGGGGTGACGTCCGGTGTCTGGCCCTCCGGCCATGTCGGGCCGCCGTCCTCTGTGAGGGTGTATCCGGGCGGTAGCTTCCAGCGGGCGTAGCCGAGGAACTTGCCCGTCTCCGGGTCGACGGCCTTGAAGTGGCGGAGGAGCGCCCTGTCCTTGAGCAGGTTCCGGGGCGAGCGGGCGGTGCACGCCTCGATGACTCGGGGCAGGGTCGAGTGTTTCCAGACGATGCGCCAGTTCTGGTCCTCCCAGAAGGACGACATGTTGTTGCGGGCTACGTCTGCAGCATCCTGGACCGTGCAGCCTTGGATGACGTAGTCAGGCATGGCGATGCTGGGTTGAGAGGGTGATCTGCAATGGGATATTGGAGCAGCTCAAAACTTTCCAGGGTGGAATTTGTGGTCGTTGGGTTTTATCGTCCTTGGTCGGTTTGTGGATGGCCTAGACGCCATGAATTAAAATTTCAGGCAATTACGAATTGATGTTATATACTTCACACGCCAGGAGTGAAGTCAAAAGGATCAATTTTCACGGAGCGGTCAGAAAAGAAAAAACTGCAGCCTGATGGCGCCTCGAAGACGTTGATCCTGCTGTGCCATGTCTTATCCGCGAAACAAAACTTGTGCAGGGGTTGTGATTGGGCTACTCCCCCACGGGGTGCAATTTTGTGACCCCATGACCCTGGACTCTTTAGCAGGAGTTGCGCCGTAAGCCGACTGCTGTGGACAGGTGTTAATTTCCGGTCTCACGTCTGACAAAGCTAGGCATTTGATAAATATTCAGGCATCCAGTTTGTGCATCTCTTGCACACGGGGTTCTGTATAGATCTCTTGCTAAAATTGTGCCGGTGAGGGTAAGCCGGATCAATTATGTCGGGACATTTTGTCCCTCTTAACCGAAGCCAGTCCATTTCCACAATTTGTTGAGCATTAATCGTACATACTTGCTGCTGCCTTGGCGATGACTGAATTTGGTATGAACAGGTCGTATTTGCTGATTTTATTACTCTGAATGCTCAGTTTTGGTGCTCGGACTGTCATGAATGCAACAAAATTTCTTTGCTTTCCCTCTCCACAACGGGCCTATGCAACCCGAGACCCGACAAACTCGAGGTAAAATTCGCGCCCAAATCAAGCGATCTGTTCACCCTAGCACCACCGTTGGCTTGCTGGCCCGCGGCCATGACGGTTGTCGTTGTCGGCTTCTCCTCCTGGAGCGGATCGATATGCGACAACATGTATCTCTGGTCAAGGTGTGGCTTCTGGTTGGAGGGTACAACCTCCAGCGCGTACACGTCGCTGTCCTCCCAGTTGTTGTTGATAGTAGTGAAGTCGCGCGTCTCGCGCGTGACGTCGACTTCTCGGGTCACCAGGATCCTGCCTAGGTTCTCCGTTATGACGGGCCAAAACACTGGCAGTGATGCACATATCGTCGCCAGGTTCACCTCGAGAACTGACAACACGGCCGGTACGCATGCGTACCAAGATGGGTCCAGGGTGGGGAAGGTGGCCGCCCGGTTATTCACCACGGAAACGAGCCGGCAGATGGAACAAACGTTGACGCTGTCATTTTGTCAGAACCGCTGCGTCGGGGTAAGGCACACATTATGGGGCTAGTTACTCACATTGCTCCGAGCACGAAGAGGCCGCAAAGCGCCCACCGTGTTTTGGTTTGAATCCCCTTCTCCATGTAAAGAGGAATGGGAATCGTGAAGATGATCAGATCGAGCGCGACGTTGGTTGCGGCGTGAGTCAGGTAGGTAGCCACAAAAGTGTCCACCTCGTGCGACCCAAACCCATATCGTGTGACCTGGGAGTCCGGAATGTTCCAGTCCCAGTACGCCTTGATGGGCAGGCATGGCACCCATGACATGAAGGTGAAAGCAAATCCCCACGAGCAGACAACGATTATCGTGATGACTGTGACTACCCGTACTCTCGTCCCCTTGCCGAAGAGCCGTAGATACTGGAACAAAAGGGCGAGTTTGATGAAGGTGCTGCACATGGGATATGTGCCATTCGCGATGTAAAAGGTTCGAATGAACTCTCGCATGCCATCGAGGCCGAGCAAGAGGAAGTGTTGACCCAAGCCACGCTCGCACGCTAGATATAAACCCACGGCCTGGCCTATATTGCACAGCACGGCCAGCACGACGAAAACATCATCCCAACCAGGTATGCGAGTGACGAAGAGACGGATCCAGAGTCGCCAGATAGCACAGAGTGTCGAGAGGGCCAGAAATGAAAATATCATGCCATAGACGGCTGGCTTTCGATTCAGTGTGGGCTCCGGCTCGCTCAAATTATCAGCCTCGCCAAGAAGATCAAATACCGACGACATCACTGTGGTGGTGAAAAGACACCATGGAGACCGAAATATCAGAGACTGGGCCTGCTCGGGAGGTGCCGAGGAGGTCTCTGGTAATATGAGAAATTCTCCGCGAAAAGAAGGAAGGGCCCAAAGTGGCAGGAGGATTGGCGCCCCTGCAAACTGCTGGGGGATGGGGGAGATTAATTTAACAATCCTTGGGACAAGAGTCGGGAATAGGAAACGAGGTCGAGAGCCGGAGATTTAAAAGCAAGGAAAGCGTGCATTGCATGCGGGCAAAGAGGAGGATCTGCAGGTTTTAAGAGCTGCCACTCTCCGTTGAGAACCGAAAGCCACCTGCGCATGCGCGCTGGTACCAGTCACGCACAGTCAGTCGATGGCACTCGTCCACACGCACGCCAACGCCACCAGGAGCACATGCCACTCAACCACAGACCGGTCTAAGCAAGGAAAGAGGATTAGCCGGCACTCGCGCAACGAAATGCCCAGTCTGGGAATGGAATAGCGGCCGTTCTCTCGCCCCTCCCCTCGCTCGTGAACTCTCAGCTGCCGCTCGGGGCAAGGGTTCCTTTCCCCCCTCTGCCTTAGCCGTTTCGCTCGTGCATGTCGAGCACCCCGGCTGACAAGCAGCGAGGTAGCAGTGCAGCCCTCGACTGAAACAGGACCTGTGGGCGCCGGTCCAGCAGTCTGGGCTATGTCACTATGTGGGTAGCGCGGGGGGACGTGGGTCGCCCCAGCAAATGGATCGTCGCGGCCTAGGCCCCAAACAAACCTAAAGGCGACGTCGTCCGGGCCGGGGGCCTGCAACTGCAAAAGCTGGCTTATACTTCAGCTGCGACTCTGCACGTCTGGACCGTTGCAGGCACCTCTGACAATGGAAGCATATGTGCTTCTCCTATCGAAGCTTCCATTTTACCCGGGTTGATTAAGCTTCAGACTAGGGGCCCTATGCAGTTGCGACTTTGTCAACGTTGCATCCACCGACGCTTTCAGAGCTGCCCGGCGTCTTGATGGCGGCCATATTGTCTGCATACGGGGCCTGATTGCTACCAAGCGAACAGACTAACAAATACATCCAGTCCACCAAAAAGGGAGGGGGCCAAGGCACACGGCAAAATGCCACAAACACGATAAGTCGTCATGACCAGCAATCGAAGGAACTGCCCCGTCGAGTTTAGGTGGCACGCTATCGGCCTGCCACCCCAACTCGTGCACACCAAGCGCATGCTTGCCTGTCAAAGCGCGCGCACCCGGCTGTCAATTCTGCCTATGGTTCGGCCTCGCGGACGAAGCGGTTTGGGCGACGGCGCGGAGATCGGACGGCAGTGCCTGTGCACAAACCATTCGATGAACGTACGGGAGACTCCGAGGAAACCTGCATCTGCCACTGAGGCTTGACGTCTGGGCGAACCGGTCGGTCGCGGGCGATCTCGATCTGGTCTGGCCATAACAATGAACTCCAGCGACGCCATCGATTGCTAGCGAACTAGTCCAGCACCCAGAGGGCCTTTTGTTACGTGAGCTGCGATTCATGCATGTCTGCCTTTCTCGCGATGCACTGTCATGGTCGCAGTTGCATCTACAAACATTGTAGTCTGCAAGGTAGAAACTAGGCCGCCGGAACAGCATCAGCAGGCCTAGAAGAAGCTGCATTCCGTGTGTATTCGACCTACTGCCGACTTTGGGCGTTCCCTGATTTGCATTTTGTAACCCGGATTGCTGGGAAACTTCTGTAACGGTCATTAGGGGTTTCTAAGGCTGCAGCTTGGTTGCATCCATCACATGCCTAGTACACAGTAGGCGGTGCCATACGGGTTACCGGTCGCACCGAAGCCACACTTTTCTTGGCAGTCGGTCTGATCTGCACGGCACTCGCCGTGGGTACGACCTTTTCTTGTCCGCAGCTTTGTAATTGACGGTCGCCGATACTGCTAGCTAAACTGAGCACACCGATGATGAAGCGGGGAGTGGTCATACATGCTGCATGACAACCTGGATTCTTGACGTTTGGAGAGGACCGAAGTCACGTCGAAAGGTGATGCATTCATCCCCGTGACTAAAATGCCAACATAGAGAGCTACATTTCTATTTTATTACGATGGGTTGCTATGTTGCTTCCGCGTATTTCGGGTGTGATGTTGCATTTTCCTCCAGCATAGTAATTCTGACTGCTGGTCAGTCCATCTCGCCAAAGCAGCGACTCACTATTTTGCTTGAGAAGGAGTAACAAAAAGGGTCATGAGAATAGCCATGGTTCGGATCAAAGGTTCCGCAGATAACATGTTCCTTATCTTGCTTGGACTGCCTGTGCTCCTGGCTAGACCTGACGGCATTTCCAAGCTAGTGAACGTGCAGCGGCCCGGGTGGTCTCCATGGCTTTGCGTCTAAGGAGAGCAGCTAACATAGCAACACGCCACGATACGATTTGCATCCTTCTTTGAGAAGCTCTCGTGGCTCACACCCTCTTCCACGATTAGGCCATGGAGTGCGCGAGCTGGCGCGAGAGTCACCACTGGCAGTAGTCTGCTCGAGCTCGTGCCAGGCCAGCATCTTCCACGCGCGTTAACGCCAGATGCCTTACGATCCATCCCTAGGGGTACAGATGAAGATGACCAATTATGTTGTATCACGGCTATGAATCCGGAGCCCAATAAAAACACGGACAAATGTTGACTGGCCCGAGCGTTGTAAATAAGTTAGTCCTGAATCACGACATTTCTGTTTCAGCTCGCACACTTCCAACCCGCGCCCGCGCAATGGATTTTTGTTGTGTTTACATACGATAGATCGCAAAGTCCTTCCAATCCTCCCGTAAATCTGGGGTAAAGGATCATGTTTTAATCTTAATTATCGGACAATTTCGGGAGACGCCGCAATTAGTAAGGCGAAGACCCGGGAGGATGCATCATGAGTCAAATCGCACAATGCACCGGCCTCACTAGCAGTGAGTCACTCGAAGGCACATAAGTATTCATAGCCTCGAAACTCGACAGTCCGGGGACGAGTCTCAATAGGCATTTCAATCCCTAATTGGTCTTTTTTCTTTTCTCTTCTCCCTACATTTTCAGGATCAAAATGGGCTCAGCGGTCGAAAGCGCGACTTTCAGCAGACACCAGCTGTCGAAATACTTCGACCATATCCAGCTGCCTCAGAAGTATCGTCAGGATGATGTGCCTCGCGACCTATCGCTTCTGACAGCACTGCATATCCACCAAATTGCTGCGGTCCCATATGAGAATTTGTCTCTGCATTACTCCCAACACAAAACTGTCGACCTAAACCCTCAGACCCTGTTCACAAAGTTTGTTGAAAATGGGCGCAACCGCGGTGGGTATTGCATGGAAGGGTCCCTCTTCTTCATGCACGTCCTTCGAAGCCTTGGTTACGAAGCATACCCAACCGGAGTGAGGATCCGGCTGCGGGAGGACGGCATACCAAAGGGGGATTACGTTGGCATGACGCACATGGCCCTGATTGTCGAGCTGGACGGGGAGGAGTGCGACAAGTACGTTTGCGACGTCGCATTCGGCGGCGATGGGCCGACTGCGCCGATGCCGTTGAAGGTTGGCCCGATTACCAAGAACCTCGGGTCACAGGAGGTCCGCTTCGCACGTGAGCGTGTCCCTGGCTCAAAGAGGCAGGAGTTCTGGGTCTACCAGTACCGGAATTCAGCTGCCAAGCCCTGGAACTCGTTTTATGTGTTCAACGACACGGAGTTCCTCGAGGTTGATTTCAACGTGGTCAACTACTTCACCAGTCAGGCGGGCACCTTCCAGAATTTCACCATCATGATTGTCAAGTTCTTGCTGGGTCAAGACGAAAAGACCGGAGAGGGTAAGATCGTTGGCAAGGTTATGCTTGTCAATGGCGTTGTGAAGAGGAACACGGGTGGCAAGACGGAGGTCGTCCAAGTGTGCTCTACTGAAGCTGAACGGATTAGCGCGCTCAAAACTTGGTTTGGGATCAGCTTAACGGATGAAGAAGTTTCCGGAATCAAGGGCTCTGTGACGGAGCTAAAAGACGTGGAAGTCATAGTTGCTTGAAGTTCGCCCTAATGCAAGGGGAAGAAGGACGGCATATAGAACTGGAATATAGATGGGCAGAATACAATTGGGGTATATATATAGACCGCGTGGAATACTAAGTCTGACCACCCAAAAGGCCTTGCCGTCTGCCTGCAGTCATACGCGCACCGCCACTATGCAGGTTCCCAAGTGGTGAAACACCCCCAAGAGCGAGATGCAGCCACAGGCAAAGCTCCACCAATCCGGGCCCATCTGACAGCAAACTACCGAAATCCGCGGAAAGGTTCCCCGACTACTTTCCCTCTGCCGTCAAACTTGACACCTTCTTCTCTCAACAGACTTCTCTTCTCGGAAGCATGCTGTCCACCCTCACCCCACTCACCGCCAAACCCGCCTATCGTGCCGTCACTCGCCAGGACTCGATGACATGGCACAACCGGGGCGAAAGGGTTGTTTCGCATCGCGCTGCCGACTGCCCTTGCGGATGACTTGTGTGACGTCGAGCTGATGTGATCCGCCAGTCCCTGGTAGGTTGTGTAGCGGCCAGGCGGGACTTGCGTAAGGAGAGCCAGGATATGTTTCCGGAAGGGAGTGAGGTCGGACGAAGAGTTGATAAGCTCGATAACCTCGGACGAAGCAGCATCAGCCGTCTTGATCTCGTCCTTTTTGTCTCTTGCCTTCACTGACTCTGCTCCGGCATCTGGCTGGAAGTAAGAGGAGACTTTGCGACTTGTTGTTTTCTTATTGGGGCGCTGCACGTCCTCAACATCGAGAGCACTCTTCCGCTTCTTCTGTGAAGCTGCGGTCTCTGTCTTTGTCTTGCTCTTCTTGCCCCGTAATGAAAGACTTCTCTCATCTAGCGCTACAAGATCCTCTTCGCCTTTTGACAACTTCTCACCCAGCGCAATAGCCGAGTCCAATTGCTCCCGGCTCATATTCTTGTATGCTGGGCTTTTCAAAACCTGGTTCCACGGTCTATCCTTGCCTACGGCGTTGTCAAGGATGATGCGCGCGAAGCAGTGGTCCAGCTGAACCGGCCACTTCGGCTGTGCGGCATCTTTGGCTTTAGCGAGGGCCGGCAACTGGGTGCGGTAGAGATGGTTCCATTGCCCGCGCAGATCCTCTAGTGATGACATGGCTCGCCGGCTAGACCAGAGTCGACAATAATATGAGAACATCAATGAGCAAGGGTCGAGTACAATGTAAATGAGTTTCCAATTCTAAGAGTGAGAGCGAGATGCACAGAGTGATTGGTGAACCGAAGTCCAGCCAAGGTGTGTGAGATCAAATGAACCAGATTACGGTTTCAGTAGCGCATGCCAGTTGCAATCCAGATAGAGTGATGCTGTCATTAAGTCTTAGCGGTGGCTTTGACATTCCAGGGTACCCCTTGTAGTGCAACAAGATCTTTCGGAGACTTTTGAAGCACAGATATCCATGCGAAATATTGGACAGGATTGAGAGGCGTCAATTCAATCTCATTGGTAGACTTAATGAACCATGTCGGCAATTGCAGCTGTCAATAATCCTTACATTGCACTGCCATACAGAGCACCTCGCGTTGTTCCGAGCCAACGATTTGTACTTCTTACAGGTCCCGCGACAAGAGGTCCATGACATCTTCGAGCAGAGCGCATCGGGCACCAAGGCCAAAACCTTTGGTTCTCTCACTGCCCATGCTGGGTGTTCTGCAAGATGTTGAGTGACTATGGAACACGAACGTTAGATGCCCTATTTAGTTGGGAGCTTAATGATTTCATGGATCGATGTAGGCAAGAGGTGGATACTGATCGAATTGTGCCCAGTCTCCATGCGGTGCCTTTGCTCGGCATTGTATTTATTTATTTTTTAAAAAAAATGCTGGGTGTTTAAGCATTTATCACCGTATGAAGGGACTGGATGCATACTGCTTAAGAAGCATATGTGTACAGATTAAAAATGAGACCACTTTGCTCGAGTAATCATCAGCTCTATCTATGTGCGCCAAAAGACAGAAAGTTACGATCATCAAAAGCCCCCAATTGATGATGTAGATCGTGTCTTAACACGATTACATGAAGACAGTCAAGGTGCATTTAATTGCTTTTTGTTGCAGCACTTTGTGTTACTCTTCGTATATGCATGTCAGATCGGGGGCCAACTTACAACCCAGCTCGGCTTGCTGTCTCTGGTGCTGGACGTCTCACCAGGCACGGTGAATTTATTAGGCCGAGTCCTGTATTTTCACATTTCATGGGCCTCAGTCTCTCACCAGGTTTTCCATCTCAAAAAAGAATTCACCGTTCATAACACTCTTGACTATTGTATACCAACCAATACTTCAAGCCTACCAGGTGACGATGCCGAGCGACGCCACGCCGTTGGGAGGGCAGAGCTCGATAGAAACCTTAACAAGGTCAGCCGAAGACCCAGGCCATCGAGTCAAGGGCAATGACGAAGAATACTCGGGCTCCCCACACGATGCTCGACCCCCTTCAATATTAGTGTCCTGGTGGCTGGAGGGTCTCGCCATCATCATATCTCTGCTACTTCTTGCCGCTATCGTGGGGGTATTATATCGCTTTGACGGCAAGGAGCAGCCAGACTGGCCATATTGGATCAACCTAAATACAGTAGTGGCGACCATGTCCACCATACTAAGAGCCCAGCTGCTTCTCGTCGCAGCTGAGGGTCAGTTTCCTACGCTATCCTCACCCTCACTAGGTCTCTGAAGGACCAAGCTAATTTACCCGCCTGAATAGCAATCAGCCAACACAAGTGGTCTTGGTTCCATCGTTCACGACGTTTGATAGACATTGTTCGCTTCGATGAGGCTTCGCGAGGATTGATGGGTTCATTGAATCTGTTGCTTCGTCCACGGAAATCGTGAGTGCTTAGCTGCGGTCCAAAGCATTTTGATAGGGTGATCCGCTGAACTAATTCTGCAAAGATATGTTGCATTGTGCAGCGCTCTTGTCTTTGTACTCTCTGCTGTCATAGGGCCATTCACACAGCAGACAATACGGACCTTTGCCTGTGAACTACCTTCCCATAATGATTCGGCGTCCATTCCAGTCGCCGAATACCTGAGCTACCGCACAGATATCGGCACTTCCGACGACGGCTCCCCGCATGTCGCCCACCAGGTCAGCCCGGAGATGAACATTGCCGTAATTGAAGGAATTGTGGGATCTTCCAACGAAGTTAACCGTATACCGGTCATCTGTCCTACTGGAAATTGCGATTTCTACAGTCCCGACGGAGGTCAAATATCCTATTCGTCCCTGGCTATTTGCAGCTCTTGTGAGGACATTAGTGACCATATCATGGCGCCGCATACGGTTGACGAAGACATCAGCAGCTGGCGTTACTGGTCTTACAACTTTTCCCGCACTGACCCATCTTACCTTGCCATCGGAGCAGGTAGTTATCTCAATTCAATATTCCAAGTTGCAAGTTCTCCTTACCCATTTTTGAACATCCAGGCAGCAAATAAAGAACGGTTCAACGAAGACCATGACTACTCGGCGTCAACGAACATTACATTCATGTCGTTTACTTGGGCGAACTGCTCGTTGCCAGCTAGCTACTCAGACCGGAGGGACTGGTCAATAAGGTCGACTGTTCGTCCTATTCGCGTTTCCCAGGCTTGCAGAATAAAGTTGGCTTGATGGCTGCCAATTGTTCTATGCATGTTTGTGTCAGGAATTATGCGTCGAACATCCGCAATGGACAATTGGAAGAAAAGACTATCTCGGTCAACAAAGACATAGTCCCTGTCGCCGAATCGGCTATATCCGACGATGTTTCCTATAGAATTCTTAGGGACCCTTGTTTTCTGGACGGCCAAAAGTACATTTCCACGAACTTATCCCAAGCGGCGCATTTTCCTGGTAGAAATTTCACAAAGCTCCTAGTCAACAACGAGTCAGTGGAAGTGCCACTGGAGTGTACCTTCGGCATCGACGAGCACTTCAATCGGGGCATCTTCCAGAATCTGCACGATATTTTCCACACATCGTGCACACTTGATGGTGACTGGGGCGCAGACGGTACCTGGATCGTTTGTCATGATGCATGGTTTTATAAGCCGCTATTCAACAAAGGAAACGCGAGCCTGGAGAGTGTATCTGCCGCGTTCGAGAAGCTAAGTCTGGCTATCACATCTCGCATGAGGGTGACCGGCATGAACGCATATAATACGGAGCCTGGCAGGGCGGTGGGGACCGTCACGCGGTCTGCAGTCTGTGTACACGTCTCCTGGCTATGGTTGACTCTGCATATATTTCTTGTGTTATGGACTGGACTCATATTTGGTTTCGTCTTGTATGACAGCCAGAGGCTGAGGGAGGCACAGCCTATTTGGAAACACAGCGGCTTGGTGCCGTTCTTTCACACGCTGCGCTACGAGCAACGAGACGGGAATACAATGCGCAAACCGGCCCCCATTGAAGTGAGTGCTATGGATGCTACAGCCTCCAAAATGGTCATACAGCTCCGGCAACTTCATGAAGGGTACACGTTCGTCGTCGAGGAGGAGTCTGTGGAATCTGTCCTCCAATGTCCACCACCCGGGTCAACAAGGATGCAACAGAGCATAAACACAGAGTCTCCACACGTGCTAGGCGAGCCTGACTTCGGACCACATTTCAGCACATCAGTTGACGAGGGCTTAGAGGAGGCTCGCTGAGAGAGGATCTTTGCATGCGTCGGTATCCGAGGAAGCACCTGGGCATATGTAAGGCTTCCTGCAGATAACGTAACATTCACCATATGAGAAATTGTGTTAACTCCCAGAGTTGGTTTATTTGTGTGTACCCTAAAATCTATCCGCCCAATCTCATTGTGTGGAGATCTGCCACCTGTGATGCCTGACAACATCTCAATCGGACGCCGTCCAGCGCTGCTCTGTCCGGCAGAGATTCAAATGATAACCCCCCAACTCCGTCACCATGCCCCTGGCACTGGAGAACCGACTGTCGGAAGCCGAAACTCATTTACCTTCTGCCCATCTTGCCCTCCTTCTTGTCGTGGCGCTTGCCGCAGAGGACATAGCCGCCGGCCTTCTTGCCACTGCCACCACAGGTGTGGCACAGCTCGTTGCCGCGTCCATCGCATTTGCCGGTGGTGCAGCACTTGGCCCACACGCCTCTGACGAAGGTGCAGCGGGGGCACTTCTGGCCGGAGAGCTTGGGGCAGGGGAGCGTCTCGCGGTAGGATCCGGCGAAGTCGGAGGAGTCACGGCCGCACGAGCACATAACCATTTTGGCGGTTTAGGGTGGGTGAATTTGGATGAGTTGTGAAGTGTTGTGAGAGTGACTGTCGTCTATAGTACGCCGGCGTACCTGAAAATTCTAAGAAGAGTTGAAAGTGGAAAGAAAAGTAGTTGTGATGAAGATGTTGATGTTGATGTTGATGATGAATTAAACAGCATTGAGTCTGGGAACTCGAGCTCATTTTATAGATTGAAGACGGCCGAGTTTTGGAACATGATGCCTCCTCTGCTGGCCAAACTGACCTGCCGCGACGCCATCACGATCGATTCCGAAGAGCTGGGGAGGAGTTTGGGAACGGTGTGATGCTTCCTTCACCATGGCGTTCAGTTTCAGGGCAGGCCTTCCAAGTAAGCTGACAGCCTGCAGAAGTCCAGGAATGGTTTGAGCAGATGCGTGATAGCCTCATGCTTTGCCATTGTAGAAGGTCCTGATGCTATTCGTATGGACAGGCGGCCGACGGAGCGTGAATGATTAACAGCGGATGGGGCCCGAATCCCGGCCGGACGTCAGAATCTGACAGGGAGGCAGAGCCCATCCTCCGGCTCCGAGCGGCAGAAGCCGCCAACGCCTCTGGGCTGCGAGGATACACTTTAGCTCAATACTTAGCGTCTTACACAGGTAGTATGTGGCTGATTACGTGTACTAAACCCTCCGGCCGGCCTGATAAGCCGGTCGCCTGCGCGCGCTGGGCAAGAAACGGGGTCTGGGGTAACGGCCGCCTGAAAGGCAGTGTTTGCGTTTCAACGACCTGGAGGGTACCACAAATAAACAGCAAAAAGTTCAGAACGTGCCATCTGTCGTCACTCCATTGCATCACGTTGAATTCTACCGTCGTAAGGATTTCAGAATTGGCCGCCTGAAGAACACATGCTTACCAGGCAACAGGGCCCGAAACATCTGGGACACATCAGCAACCCTGATGTCGACCGATTTCCTCCAGACGACCAGTAACGAAGGCGAGTCCCGAGTTCAGGCACGCTAATTCTAACACCTTGCTCCATGCTCTGCGGAGGATCGACGGAGTCTGGGGCGATGTTGGTCTAGGGACTCCAACGGGTAGGTCTTTGGAGAGACTACCCCCCTCGATGCTACTTCGCAGAGGGGCTCAGATGCTTTAGTCTGCTGACTTGCTTCTCCAAGACAAGCGGCTCTGTTGCACTACCAGCTATTATTAGGGGTGGCCTGCAGGTCTAGGCGGAATACTTCGACGCCCTGGCCACTAATGCTGCAGCTAGCAAAAGTTCCTGGCCTACGAGACAGGAGTTCGCATCAGTTCGCATCAGACCATGATGATGATGTCTTCTATTTGAGGATCTCACATATGCCCTCAGGCTCTTCGGATCCTGTATTAAAAAGTGGCAGGTCGCCTAGGCTTGTCTCATGGCCTCCCGATCCTGAACTTTTTTTATCACGGTCCCTTTTGACAGCAATCCCATTTCGTCTGGGTGTTGGAGTGCCATGGATGTTGACATCTATTTTCTGTCACCGTGGCCATGAGCTTGGCTCGCTGATTATTGTGGGCTGCCCTAGCATGCGGAATACACCTGCCCGAGGCCAGAAAGATCGACGGGAAACCGTGATCTGCGATCAACTCGAGACACTGGAGCCACCCATTGAAGACAGCCAAATGTTTTGGGGGACAGAGGGAGGCTTATTCACATCCTCTAACATCCTTACAACCTTCCGAAGGCCCGAAAGGCTTTTCGATGATCAACCAGTGCTGTCGAATCAAAATAGATGCGAAGAATAGTGACGCGACGAACGACCGTCAGCCATACAGATGGAATATAAAAAGGAGACTGGCTGGAAGTTCGACCGGTGCCTCCGAAGCTAGAGAGTCTCCTCGGCATGTCATCAATAATACACGCTACGCGTCGAAGCTTGCCGAAGAAATTGCAACTAGTAATCACGGAACGTCAACCGAAGGAGCTGTCGTTGAGCTCTGTCCCCCACGGGCCAAGAACATAAGGGACGCCGCCACAGCTCTCAAGTCCTCGGCGGCAAAGATCGTGGATATTGCTATTTTTGTGTTCTCAAAACAAGAAATCTATCCAATCTTCTGAATGCGAAATTCGGGCCTCGTGTACATGGTCTAAAGCTAACCGTAGCTACATTTTCTGGTAGGCATTTGGATACGCATGCCATTAAGCTCACCTGTCTTAGGCACTGAATTGGCAGTTTGTAACAACCAGTCAACCATCACCGGGTCCGAACGGTCTCTTCCATCATTTGAACGGATGATAGAGCAACAAGGCACGGCGTTGACTAGGGAATAGTGAACACGGCGAATCCTACCCGGCTACGAGGTCAATGCAGTCTGATATCAACCTGCTCATCTTCATGTCCCTCGACGGCCTCTCCTTTCATCATACCGTACACAAAGCATTCGCTCACCCACGTGAAGTCCCTGCAGCTTGCCTCGTCTCCAACCTCCCCGGTGCTGCCGCTCGTCCACGTGTCGAGGATCACGGGGAACCTGCAACCACCGACGATCCACAGCTGCTGTCCTGACCGGGCATTTAGCGGTCCCAACCCAAATCTCCCACCTTCTGTTATAAATAATGCTTGATCTCGCAACATATCCACGGTCCAGTCATCCGGATATTGGCCGCCGTCCTCTGGCTCTCCCGGCACCAGTCTACCCGTAATGAGCCCGAGGAAGGCCTGCATCCAGTTTCCAGGCAGCTCGACAGCACGGCCCGTGGCAGCACCCGATCGCTGAAAGCGCGTTATGAGATCGCCCCATCGATCTGCTCCGCCCAGCAGGATCTCGTGAAACCCCTCGGCCTGGCCTTCGCCCCATATTTGCCGCTGCTCGACAACAGCAATCTTGTCCACATACAATCCCGCCAATAACAGTGTCTGCTCGTCTGCAAACCGAAGCCCGTCTCCCACCCCGAAGGTACCTCTATCGGCGCAGTAATCGCGGTTCGTCCACCTCGTCTGATGCTCCCAGAAAGCCGAGCGCCCCTGGCCGGGGATGCTGCCAGACCAGTCCACGACCCAGGAGGGCAATTCCGCCAAGTTTGAGGGCTCGCCCCTGCGGCCTATCAAGGGGTTCAGGTCGTGGCACAGCTCGATGAGGTCCGCCGTCACGCGCCTGAACAGCGTCCTCACGTCGACCGTGTAGTCGCACGACGGCACGCTGGGCAGAGCCACATCACGGCGCATCCCCAGGAGCGCGTAGATCTTGTCGCGGGGGTCGGTGGCCTGGCGGAACCGCCAGCGCCAGAAGAGGTAGAGCGGGTGCTCGTTGACTGTTATGCGCATGCTCCGGACCCGCGCTGTTAGGTGGCCGAAGGCCCCCGAGGCGTAGAACTCGTGTGCGTACCTTTGTAGGTCGGCCGGCGGCTTGATGTGGGTGTCGTCCATCACGGCCTCGGAGGCGCGGTCCAGCAGGTCCCAGGGCAGCTTGCAGGGCCCCCAGTATATGAAGCGCCGAGGGGGCAGGATGACCTCCTGTACTGTCCAAATGCGCATCCACCATGGCCTGGTGAGGAGCGTAGCGAAGGCTTCGGCCGCCCGCCGCCGTTGGGAGACGTCATGGAGGAACGCGGGAGTATCGGCCATGTCCCCCGCGATCCAGGCGACTGTCTCTATGGCGAGATTCGCATCCACCAACGTGGTCTGGCCCAAGGGATCTAGCCAGATGTTGCACCGCCTGCACTGACTGTAAATGCGACACATCATGTCCACTTGCTGCGTCTTCTCAACTGAGTCGCTCTGGTTAATACAGATGGCATCAATCCAGAGCGTCCTTTCGCAGTCGACCAGGCGAAGCTGCTCCAGCGCCCCAAAGAGGCCCCGTGTGACTGCCGCCGCCTTACCCTCGACCCATATCGGCGCTGTACCGACCTCGTCCTTCCAAACATAGGAGAGGGTCTCGTATGAGAGACCTTCGTCGTCCAAGCTGACCACTCGATAATTACAGTGGATCGGGGACTCTAGAGCACCGGGTGCCAGCACTATGAGGCGGATCTGAGCTGAATCAGCATCCAGCTTGGGGTAGTGGACGGTGGAGTGGTCGTCGAACAAATCAGACTCCATCATATAATCGTACCACTCGGCAAAAGAAGTCCTCGAGCAGAAATGAGGTTACACGTCTGTTGGCTTGTCGTAACATTTGAGGTGACACACGCTGTTTATGTACAAATAGACGCTCAACGGAAACAAGGGGCCCGCATCAGCTGAATCAAGCCCATGCCCGGAGATTAGTCAGACCTGACGTGCATAGGAGGATTGAACTAGCACACCCGTAGAGAGGCAAGTTATGACGGCTGCCTGGAGAGCTGTAAAAACGATACATGATATCGCCATTACTAACCTTTGCATATTCGTACTAGTAGTTCTCGCCGTTAAATAAGATAAGGGTGATGTAAACGATTATGCTAGCTAGGAGAATAGTAATTATCACAACAGCTAGTGTGTGCTAGTTACCTGATAAAGAAAGAAAAAGGGAAGTAAAAGAACACAGGGGGAAAGGGGGGGGGGACCAAAAGCCAGGGCACCAAAAGAAAGAAGACAGGAATACACACACAGAGAGAGAGACAGAGAGGAAGAGAGAGACATGGTATATATCGTAGTCAATAATGACAGTGATGCGTATTCTCTCTGCGGAGAATGTTAATTGGAAACGCCGGGGCCGGCACAATGCCCTCGTGCCCATCGAAATGAATATCAGGTGCCAACGGGTCCTCTCAGCGGAATGGCCGGTCGTTTAAGGCATCGGCGCTAGAACCCGATCTCCCCGCAGTCGTCGGTAAGCTCCACTTGTAAACACCTATTTCTCATATTTTCTTCTCGTTCTTGAACTTCTTATTCGGCTTTTGTATGGACTTCGAGACCTCGCCCTTTTTCTGTGATCCTTGGTTCGCGCCCTGTTTGAACTTGTCGACCTCCTCGTCGTTTCATGATCTTTTGGGATTTCCGGGTTACTTGAGCTCGAACTTGACAGCGAAGCTGCTGGAATGGCAGACCCCGGAGAGCTGGGCTGAAACAATTCGTCCTTCTGCAGCCTCTCCTTGAAGAAAAAGACCAGAGTCTCCTTCCTGTTCCTCTCAAAGTTAATTTCTGAGTCCCAATTCTTGATAAAACGCAGCCAGGCGTCTACTTCTTCCAGACCTTGCTCCGGGGATTTCGCAGGGCCATCAGGTTGACTGCTGCGCTCCCACCACTGTTCTGCCCTCTCTACCCATCCCCTCAAAAGCTTCTTTTCGATTTCTCCGGGAGCTTGCTCTTCGAAACAGTGACCTCCGCTACTCTTGTTCCAGGAAAAGCGTCTATGTCCTGTGGCGCCGACGTGATCGCCCTTTTCCTGTTTCGGCTTGCGGTCGTATCCCTCTAGTGGGCCAAGATGGTACACAAAGGTCCCTTCTGCTTCGCTGTCTTGTTGGCGTTCGCCCCTGTTCTTGTGTAGCATGTGTACTGAGAAGTGGATATTCAAGCGACACACATGCTGGTCGTGTTCTCTCTGGTCGTCTCCGTCCTCGTCGTGTTCACTCTGGTCGTGTTCATCTTGGTCCTCTCCATGTGGGCTGTCTTGTATGGCATGTGCCGTTTCGCTTCCACTGGGCCCAATTGTCAAGACTCGGTCATGTCCTCCCTGGCCATACCATAAAGTCAAGGGTCTCTTCAAAAGATGGTAGTATGCTTTCCAAGGAAGTGTGAAAGATTCGGTTATTTCGCCTAGTAATTTTTCGCATTAGTCAATATTACCAGTGGTGTTCCCATGAGCTAGAAACTTTATGTGGGAAATGAGGATGTCGACAAACCTTTTGTCGATGAGAAAGTCTCAAACAAACTTAGTTCATCTCTGGTCGAGTTTTCTCTGTTCATGTCCCTGGGGTAACCCACGGCCGATGGAGTTGCAAATTGTAGGAGCAGGTTCTCGTCGAACTGGGCTTCACTTCCACTTTCGTCAATGGTTGCTTGACGGACCTGGCCAATCATCCAAAGTAGCGGGAGTTGTGAAAGTCCTGAGTCTGCATTGCCGCCACCAATGTCTCCATGACAACCCAAAAAGGCACATTGTTTCACGACTTGTCCAGGCAACTTTCTCTTCCATAGCATCGGCTCGAACTCGCTCCGCTTTTCATTCAGGGCCACGGCCAAAAAGGCGTTTTTAACCTCGCTTGGGACCTGGTCCCGCACAGAAGCGATGCCCTTGTTTTTGCTTCGGAACCACTGAAAGGGATCGACCAGAGCGCTCACTGGATCGAATTCCGCGAGCACATTAATCTTGACCGGGTGCAGCAGGGCCCCGTCAACACTGCTGTTGTCATCCACTGGTGGCGCAAGCTTCTCTTGCAGCTGCTTAAGCTCCTCCTCCTTCCCGTTCACCCAAAGTTGAAATAGCAAGCCGAGAAAAGGCAAAGCCACACGTCGGAGTAGTCCGACTTTGCCGATGAATTCGGCCAAGCACCGGACGGTGAAGGCGCCGCGTGAATAGCCGACCAGGATGATCTCGTCCTCGTGACAACCGAAATTGTAGTTCGAGGACAAGAAATAATACGCGTTAAGAATGATCGAAGTCACACCTGTTTCGCTGGTTAGACCCCAATCATCAAATGATGACGGATCGCAAAAGCAAGAACTCGACCGGACATACCTGCACCGGTTAAGCCGGACCACATTGTCTCTGGCACCAGGGAAGAATACGTGCCGACTCCACCAGAGTACCATACCACCTGCATGACATGGTCCCTTATCTTCCTTCCATCCTTAAGCGTCCGTTCATAGCCGTCGGGCTCGAGGCGGTCTACACAACGGGCAAAGCGTGCCACGTTGGTCGAGTAACGCATGCTGCTCGCCGCGTTTTGCCAAGTGCCGTCACAGCATACAAAGAGACGCTTTTTGGTCTTGGTAAAGCCGTTCTGTTCCTCACTATCGACATTAGGTTTCGTCGTCTCAGTCTGAGCCGTAGGCTCTACCGAATCCTTGTCTTGGACATTTTCGTTTCCGCTCATGGTTGTGATTATTTTGAGTAGCCACGTGCCCAAGAGTCTAGTTATGTATGTACTTAGTACATTGAAACTTCCATATGTACAGGTGGGACTATGTTATGTAGAGCAGCATTACCTACCTACATGGGGTTTTGGAGGTCAACGGATGAAAGAAGAGGCCCACATGCAACAGAAAGGATTTGACCTGAGAAGGGCAAAAAGTCTCGAGATCTGAACATATCTGTTGATAACCAGCCCCACTGTAAGACACTTTAGAAGACTGCAAGCCCCGCTGAATATATGCAGTGCTTATGCAGCTCTGCCTGAAGACCAGCCACTTCACGCAGCCAAGAGGCCACTCAGAACTCACAATTGACAAAGTTCGGCGTAATACATGCGGGGTTTATTCAGCTCTTCCCGAATACCAGTAGCTTCACGCAGGCCAGAAGCCATTCAGAACTCACGCCCACTAATATTCGGGAATACGGAGATTCGCACTGGTTGGGGCGGAGGAAACACCGGGCACGGACCCCCTCACGGAGCAATTCTAGCCCTAGCGCGTAATTAATGCCCTACCACTAAATTAATATAAGGCAATATTAAATTAACTTTAATAATAATATTATTATTATCCTTATTAAAAAAGGTTATAAATTAATTAATTATATTATTTAATTAAATAATTTAATATAATTATATAATATATTATTTTATATTTAATATATATAAATTATAATCTCCTCTTAAATACCCTTCTTATTATTATTATTATTAATAATATCCTTAATAATTATAATTATTTAAAATAATTAATTAATGCTTTTTATAGCCCTTATATATTATTTTTTAACTATTAATTTTATATTTAAAAATATAAATGCTATTAAAATTATATTAAAAGATATTATAATATTTAAAAGCTTTTTTTACTTTAAAGGTTATTAAATTAATTATTTTATAAGCTTTATTATTAATTATTAATCTTAATAAATAATACTTTATTAAATATTATTATTAAGAATATTTTTTTAATTTAATAATTTAAAAGGTAAATTATTTTATTTAAATATTAAATTAATATATTATATAAAAGCTATTATTATTCTTATCTTATTTATGGCGGTCACTCTAGGGTGCAATTAAATGGTAGGTACGGTGCGTGGATTGCTGCTATTCTAGGGGTCCCTGGCAGGGTTTATTAAAGGGCACTGCGTGCCTTATCTAATCAGCACGTGACCCATGGGGCCCGTGCGCCCTGCTGGCAATGCCTGCAATGCATTGCCCCTATGGCGGCTGCCACATTATTACTTATTTTATTATTTAAATTTATAATATTTAAAGTTATCTTTTTATTTATTATAACCTTTTTATATTTTTTAAAAAAGCCCTTTTTATTAATAATAAATATAAAAATATTATAAGATTTACTTTTTATAATAATAACCTTTTATAATAAAAATATAATAAAAAAAGGATTTTTAAGGAAGAAATTATAATTAAGGTAATAATTTTTATAAATATTTTTTTTTTAAAAAAAAAGATCTTTTTCCTTCTTATTAGCTATATAATTAATATAAATAATGCTATATTAAATATAAATAAAATAATAATAATTAAAAGCTATATAATATCTTTAAAAAGCTTATTTTTTAAATATTTAAAAAGCTTACTTATATATTATTTTAAGAAATTTTAAAATATTTTTTATAATTTATAAAAAAAATATTTTTAATTATTTTTAATTATTAAATCTTATAAAGGTTAATATCTTTTAATATATTTCTTCTTAATATAAATTATTAATTTTTTCTTTAATAGCTTTATAAATAACCTTTTGAGACGGTCCTCACGTCGAAATGGCAACGAGGGCACAAGATGGCAGTGAAGAATGGTTAATTTACAACTAGGGTTGCCTAAGGAAAAGAAAGGAAAAGCAAGAATCGCCCAAAGGTCAGATTGCAATTGCTTTTAAGGCTAGTTGGGCTGATAAGATAAGCCAACCAGACGGGCCCTGCAGAGGGCCCTGCGCACGATCAGCCCCACGGCCCTGATACCTTTATTAAATAAAAAAGATTCTTTATATTATAACTTAATTAAAGCTTAATTTAATAATATATATATTTTATAAAAAAAATTATATATAAATTAAAGTTAAATATTTTATAAATAAAATAAATAGCTTATTTAATAATAATCTCTTTCTTTTTATTAATATAATATATCTTAAAATAATTAAGCATTATTATTTAATTTAAAAAAGTTTCTTAAAGCTATTATTAAATTATTTTATAAATTTTATAATTTATAAAATATTTTATAATTTTTAAAAAATTAAAAAAAGCTATTTAAATATAAAAGATATAATTAAGAATCCTTAAGGATATTATTATTATATTTCTTATTAATATATTAAGGAAGGTAAGGTTTTTATTATTCTTTTTAAAATCTTTAACCTTATTACCTTTTATAATATTTCTTATTACCTTTAATATCCTTAATATTATTATTATTAACTTCCTTTATTTTTTTTTAATATTTAATATAATATTTATATTAATATAAAAAATATAAAGCTAATAATATATTTAAGGAAATTTATACTTTAAAATATTTATTAAAATAATATTATAATTAATAATAAAAAAAAAAGAAAAGTTAATATTATATTATTAAAAAAGCTTATAAATTTATTAAAAAAATTATTAAAAGCTAGCTTTTTTTTTATTATTAATAATAATTTAAAATAATAATAAAATCTTTTTTATATAAATAATTATTATATTTTAAAAATAAGATATCTTTTTATTATTTATTAAAATATATATAATTAAATAATAAATTATAAAAAAGTATTATTTTTAAATTTAAGTTATTTATTATTTATTATATTAAAAAATATTTATAATATTATTATTATTAATAGCTTATTTATATTAATAATCCTCTTTTTTAAAAAATTTTAAAGCTACTTAAATAAATATATAAATATCCTATTCTTTTTTAATAAATAATAAATTAATCTTTAATTATATTTTTTTTAATTAAATTTAAAGATATTTTTAATAAAGAGTTATTTTAAATTATTTAAGTTTTATAAAAAATAAATCTTAAGATATATAAATAAGGAAATTATAATATATTATTATTAGCTTTATTTAATTATATTAAGCTTTAGAAATTTCTTAAGGATTATAATAAATATATTTTTCTTTTTAAATTATTAAACTTTATTTATTAAATATTACTTTAATTATATAAATAAATATTTATAAACTATTTATATTCTTTAAGTTCCTTTATTAAGCTAGAATAATAATAATTATCTTAATAAGATAAGAGATAATATAGGTTATAGGCAATTATAGTTAAATTCGGGATGCAGCCTTAGATAATAACTATTCAATCTTTTGCAAACTAATATTATATTAAAAGCTATTAATTCGCATTAAAACTCTTAATATCAAACCGTGCCCTTTCGTGCTGGCGCTGTTAACAAGCTCCAATTTAGCTGTCAGCCTATCAAGCTGAACACCAGGCCGGTCCGTCGCGGACGAAGCCATCTCAACCTAGTTTGACACCGTCAAGCACTATATTCAAATGCCTTCGCCATGTGACTCAGGCCTTTGAATATAAATTGCCTGAAATAGATAATATAAAGCTGCCATCTCCCAAATTAAAGATCTATCTCTGCTTTAAATATATAATAATCATAGCCTTACTCCTCTACATTATAAGACCATTTAAAGACAATCATTTGGCCTGCAAAACCCTTCAAGAATAGTTATTCTACTTATTGAATTAATATAAAGACTAAGACCACTTCAAGCTATAAGACAACTCAACCTAATGCATATAATTATTACCTAGTAAGATAAATACGCTTCATTATATAAATAGAATGGGCTGATAGAGTTAAAGCCATAAGAATAAATATTAAATATAATAAGTAAATCTTTCCTAAAACAAGGGCAATTTTATACAATAACCCAAACTTAATGCTATCCAAAATAATTAATGCATTTATAATTACGCTTAGAAACTATAAGATCTATTTAGAAGAGATTAAATTCTAAATAAGTATTAAATCAAGGATAAAGATACTTAATAAGAAGAAAATAAAGAAGCTAAAAAGATTCTTTAAAAAGCATAAGATAACTAAAGAGGATTAATGAAATATTAAATTTTATTCATAAATAGTTAATAGAATAATTACAATTTAATAAACATAGTTTAAAAAATATAATCATAAGTCTTTAGTTACCCTTATACTTAGGAGGGGAAATAAATATTTATTATTTATAATTTATTTTAATTATTAAGGTATTATTTATTATTATAATAAAGAATTATTAAAAATTATAATTATATTTTAATATTATATAATTTAATTTTAATCTTTTAATAATAATAAAAAATTTAATAAATTTTATAATTATATTTAAATTAACCTTAAGATCTTTATAAATATTATATTTATTATAAAAAAACTTTTAAAAAAAAAATTAAAAAATATTAATTAATAATAATTTATTATAATAATATTAATATTTTAATTATAATAATTAATTTATTATTATATTTTAAAAATAAAATAATTTAGGATTTATATTATTATTATTATAATAAAAAAATAATATTTAAATAATTAAATATTATTTTTAATATTATAGTAATTAATATTAATAAATAATTAATTAATTTAATATAGTATTAATATAAGATAATTATATTATGTTTAATAATAATAAAGGCTATATAAAGTGTTAATGATTATAATAGTAGAGGGTATTTTAATAATATTAAGGGTTAGGTTATATAATTAGGGGTGGCCTATATGGGTAGTCCGTGCCTGGTGTTTCCTCCGCCTCAACTAGTGCGAATCTCCGTATTCATATTCGGTGTACAAGCCTGCTTGGGGTAACACGATGCCTGCCGGTCGACCGTTTCGGCAAGTTTCATCATCCTCGATCACACGTTCGGACTTAGCGGCGATAGAGCACTGATACCACTAGAGCAACTTAAGAGGTTACAGGTGACGGGGGGTAGGAATATTCTGCTGGGGGTACGGGGATTTCTACCCCCCGTCACCTGATACCTCGGCATGATCGGTATCAGGCAACGCATCGAGCAATTGATCTAGCTTTTCATGTATACTTGCAACAAGCGGGAGCGACTCTACTGGGTCGATTATATCTAACAGCGCGTATATATGTGGGTCCCTGACTTGGGCGCCCTGACGGCCCTCTTCACCGTCTGCACGCACCCTATGGCCTACTCGCTGAGCCACCAAACTCTATATTTCATCAAATACCATTAGTTCCTTCGCATATGATGACCCAAGACTTTGTGTCTTACAAATGCCAGTATTAAGCGCCTTGATCCAGTCATGTGAATATTCTTCGGAGCTGGACAACCACTCCTTGACCAGAGTGAAGATCATCTCATCTTCAATATCCCAATAGATCCCAAAGCGCACTGGGTTGCCAGCTTTGTAAATTTGGGGGTCGGCGACTGTCTCGCAAAATCCAAGCCCAATGATAGGACCACCCCCTTGCGGGATGAAATCGGCCTCACGCGTACCGTAGGGGACGTCTCTAACCAGGATCGGGTTTTTGAAGAGGGTTGGACTTGTAGGAAATATGATCCAATCGCCTTCTCTAACCCAGAGAGGTAGGTAGACTTCCCAGTTGGTCTTCGTCAACGCCGCATAAATCGAAAAACTTGGGCCTTTGAAAAGATTGTCAACAAGGATGCGATAGCCGAATCCTTCGGTGCGAATTGGCGTTGGTGATGGTGTCAGTTGCAGTCCCGCAATTGTGAGAGGATCTTCTGGCGTAACACGGCGCGCTTCAAGGGCGTCGGATACGGCGTCGGATTTTATGCTTAGTCCTAGGTTGCGTCTTGCGACCTGGGAAACTACCCGCAAGGAAAGACCTCGTCTGTGCTCCTGGAGCCGTGAAATGGCCCACATGAAGTCCACATAAACTTCCAAATCGGTTTTCGTGTAGTCGGGAATGACTGGAGCAACAGGATCCCAGTCTAATACTGATATGACGCCATATATTTTATCCCTTTTGTCTGCGCACTGTAAGCTGTTCGCAGTCTCCAATAGCGGCGATATTCTTCGATCAAGTGGTTTTTCAGACAGGACATGCTGAGTCACCATGAGCCCTTTCTTTACCACCTCAGCGTCCTCTTCATTCCTTATCAGGCAGTCCGAGTCTTGCTTGGGCTCGGAGTGTGATCCCTGATTCAAAAGGCCAAGCTTGAGCTTTCGTGCTGCCACATGCAGATCGGGTGACGTTTGAGACCTCGGAATCGGTTTGCGATCGCAAAATTCATACGCTATTGTCACTAGCATGCGCACGCTGCCTTTTGTTGTATCATCCGGTCCACACAAGAAAGTTGTTTCTCTGGCATGCCGTTGCTCCTGTAGGACCCACAGGCGCTTGAAATATGGACGTTGCACGAAGTGAACAGCGGCCCACACCAATCTTCGGACGTCATGGTCTTTTTGGGTCAGATCGAAGATATCCCTGCGCCTGATTTCTGAGTTTATCCAAGCAAAATGAACACCCCCAAGGTTCCGGAACAGGAACCAGCTGTCATCGGCATGGTCCCCTACACATGCCAGCATATGGGCAGCATTTTTATAGATGTTGTCCATTATTGAAACCTGCGTGCCCTTTTCTTTGTCGTCGTCCTGGTCGATACAGACAGCATTGATCCAATAGTAGGAGCCTTTATGGTACGAATAAGCCTGTTTCAAGACAAACTCGCAATTCGTCCTGACACTGAAAGCCTGGCCATTAACGAGGATGGTCGTGTTCGACTTTGGTTCTCCCCATGTATAGGATATTGCGTGGTAAGGTGGTACATTGTCGATCGGCCATGTTGTCATTTCACACCTGATTTTGATGGTTGTGGAGTAGTTGTTGTCAACCACTTGTAGGAGCCTAATGTACGTGGCCGTGTCGGGGAGAGGGTCATATTTGAATTCAGTTCCACCAGGAGGGATGAGTGTGACCATTGTAGATTGTTGAGTGATTGAAAGTTGGAATGGGTCGGGCTCTTAGGTCAGACACTGAGAGCTCTGCAAGATGTTGACGACGGACCGGGGGGGGGGGCGCTTATTGTGCATCAAAGATACCGTATAATGGCCGTAGAAAAGGCAACAGGCGGATACCAAGCAACATGAAAGTAATGTAACCCGAGGAGCAATGAAGCTTTGGTGTTGGACGTAGGGACAATACCTTGGAGTTCTCTGGGAATCAATGGCGTCAGCTTGAGCGGGGACTGGGAAAGAAGACAAATTGGCTATCGCCGGCATTTCAACCTCTGGTCATGGCCGAATCAGCCTGTGGCTGAGCTGAAGGCCGCTCATTGGCCATTCTCCATGTCGGGTGGATGGCACAACATAAGCGGGCCACATGGGCAAGGGTAGATTAGGTGACATTTTTCAACAAGGACAGAACTTGAGCAGTGCAATGGATGCTGACACCGACGAATCTAAATAACCAACCCAGTTGCCGCCATTTGGTCTTACCATGGGATCTCCTATATCTGGCAACGCCATGGTCGATACATCATGCGCTGACGGCTCAAGTATTGCCCAGAAAAGGTGGGGAAATTATCGTAATTCACTCACCTCGCTCTTCCCGATCGCGGACGAGACAACTGACCACGCAGACTACGAAATCGGTTATCACAGCAGGCTTTTAGGAAGCGGCAGAGCGCCTACATAAAAGACCTGGAAAGACGCTTGGAAATCAGCGGCAATGGCGACAACGAGCAGATCGCGCGACTTGAGAAAGACAACCGCGTTTTGCGCGAACAGCTTACCACAGCTTGCAGCAAGCTGGAGCGGATCCAGATCAATCTGAGGTCTCTATCTGAATCAATGTTGAGCCACGTTTCTCATGGCTCAGCATATGAGGTGCCAAAATCTCAAGGATCCTTACCCAATGGTGCTTCTGACAAGGAAGATGAAGACGCCACTACCGGCAGCAGCACGGTGATGCCCACGCGAAGCCAACCTGAGGCTGCTAGCGAAATTATACCGAACGCCACATATCAATGCGACGACGAGGTCCCGAGGCTACAGTCGAACATCGACGGGGAACAACTCCTCCCTTCTATTTTCCTTGATGATTTGCCAACTGCCGAGGATCTTGGAACAGAGCAAGATTCTTCTCTCGACCCAAGTATCCAAGGACGCCAAATACAAGGGGACCTGGATGTGTCATGTTACCTTCCGGGTAGCCTCTCGGATATCAGAAGTTTACCGGGCATTTGGACGCACGAGTACCAGATGGGACCTGCAAGCTTTCAGGCTCAGAGTCCCAGCGCGGGCAAGATAATTCAAGGCCTTGCCAATTCAAACTCCTCGTTTTCAGACCATATGCAGATGATCCGGGGCTGCCTCAAGAAGCAATGGCGTAAAGCAACCCAGCTTCGAACGGATATAGAGACACCGTAAGTCAAGCTCCCATCTTGTGGCGTTATGGACTAACATGGCTCAGGGACGGCCTTCGCCTTTCTGCCACGGTGATGCTGTCGCACTTCCATAGTCTTAACCGACCCGCGGCTCTTGACTGGTACACGGCCACTCAATACCAGGAGAACATCACCGATCTTCTCCTGTGGCAAATCAATCGATCCCGTGTGATCTACTCAAGAATGCACGCGAACTACAGACCCTCGGCACTCCAGCTCCTCGAGGACTACCCTTCTGTTATCGACTGGTGTCCGTTTCCAACCATCAGAGACAAGCTCATCATGCTACACTCTGCAAATCCGTATTTAGATCAGATCATCTGCGACATTGCTACCGCTTACGTGGCAGAGGTTGATGCGGACAAGTTTGTACTTGGCCAGGCTGGCCGTGCCTATATCCGCGTTTGGGATTTGGTGTGTGCCTTTGAAGCAGACGACATGGAGGATGACCCGGCCCAGAATGATGGCCTCGACCCTGACCAACTACTTGCCCCCGAACTTTCTGACGGCCACTTGCCATGTTTGCTCCCTGCCCCCGACGTCGAAAGTTTGTTCCAGCCTACGTACGCACGTCACGCCTTCAAATCGCTGGGACTGGATGATGGAGTTCCGCGCTTCAAGCTAGACCCGAGTCTATTTATACAGTATCCAGAACTCTACGATTCCGGTGCAGACATCATAGCCACCGGCGCAGCCATTGTACCAAAGGTTCAGACGAAAATACCATGCCCGACTTTACCAAGGCATGAGACCATGGCCATCTATCGGAATGTTGCAGACTGGTGTGTCAACGCTATATGCAGAGCGTCGCCTATAGAGGCATAGAAGAAGTGAGGGCAAACATCCTAACTTGGCTTGAAAGGCATAGCTGGATAAGTAGGCTAACACTTTTTTCTCTGATTTCTCAAACTAGGGTGTCTCCTTATTCTCTTTTGCCTCCACAAGGCTCGAGGATCCATGGCTTACAATTTCGCAAGCGGCCCATTGCTTGAGACGATTCCAAGTGAGGAGGGGGTAATGTCAGAGATACTGTTGCAGCCGCATAGTTGCATGCACTGCTTAAACTCATTGTACAGAATATCGAGAGTCTTGGTGACTCCTGCTTCTCCATCATACTGGAAGAATGGGCCCTTGTTAGCTACTGTTACTCCTCGTTCGTTCAGACAAATGCCACTCACCGCCAGTCCCCAGAGCACTGGTCGACCAATCCACACGCACTTGGCACCGAGGGCTAGAGCCTTGAAAATGTCTGTTCCACTTCGAATTCCGCCATCGATGTGGACGTCAATCCTGCCATTGGCAGCCTTGACGCATTCCTGAATGACATCGATGGTGGCCGGCGTCTGGTCGAGCTGCCTGCCTCCATGATTACTCACAACGACGCCGTCGCAGCCGTACTGGACCGCGAGCTGCACATCTTCTGCCGTCAAGACGCCCTTGATCCAAATCTGCAGCTTGGTCACACCTCGCAGCCAAGGAATCTCCCGCGCCCACGAGTGCGAGTCAGAGGCGAAAGCAGTAAACCCCTCGTGGTGATGAGTCTGGGCATGTATGGCCTCCGACGTCATCCCGAGCATGGGCAAATCCAAACCCTCCGGGATCAAAAAGTTGTTCCTGCTTTCGTTGTACCGCACACCGAGCACTGGGCTGTCGGCCGTCAGTAGTAAAGCGGCACAACCAGCTTCCTCGGCGCGTCGGATAACTCGCAGCTGGGCCGAGCGATCCTGCATCGTATATAGCTGCATGACGTGCTGCAGAGGGCCGACTCCGAGCCCAGCTGCTCGCACCTCCTCGACGGAGTAGTTGGAGTAGCTCGAGACGCCCATGTGGACGCCTCGCTTGGCGCAGGCCCGGCTCGTCGCAAGCTCGCCGTCGGGATGAGCCATTGCCTGGATCCCGGCGGGCGATACGCAAAGGGGGAATGTGATCTTTTGGCCGAATACCGTCGTTGAAGTGTCTGCTTTGGACACGTCGACAAGGACGCGGGGCCGCAGTCGATATTTCGCGTAGGCCGTTGTGTTCTCCGTCACCGTGACTTGGTCTGCAGAGCCAGCTTCATAAAACTCTGCCAGTGACAGAAAGCGTGAGCATACTATTTGGGCTCATCGGGGCATGCTCAACCTCACCTCTAGCTTTAACAGGAAGCTTCTCCGCCGCTGCCGCTTTGATGTCGTCCAGGTTAAGGATCAACCTCTGGTTGGTTTTGGAGATCATTCTCAATGTATGGCTTTGAGGTTTCGGGAATGCGTGAGGTACGCTAGGCAGGTTTTGGGGATTTTGATCTATTTCCGCGCTATTGCATGAATTCTGGCAATGTTATGCTTCAATTTATCTTGGAAATCGTGGTGTGCTACTGAGCGCATTTCCTGTGGTGACATCCGAATGGACAATAGTGTAGATATCTAAGAAGAGCCACCGGCAATGACTGGCCAATTCTTACGTGGCCGTCGGTAGAGTCGCAATGACTAAGGATTGTTGACTAACACGAGCCCCACCAGAGAGATCAGAAAACCTCCTTACAAATAAAGTTTGCATCAGATATTAGAGACACAAATACAGGGTACTACCTCCCCAATCTATGGCAGGACTTTCCGTCCGTATATCGCTTCTTCGTCTGGACTTTCTCTTGTCACAATGTCAGCTAAGGCAGTTTTCTCTCCCGACGCGCCTAAACCGCCGCCGTTCTTGTCTCAGGCTCTCACCCTTGGCAATCTGGTATTCTGTTCCGGACAGGTCGCCACAGACCCTAAAACAGGTTCCCTCATTCAAGGGTCTATTACTGATAGAACGGTTTGTGACCAGCTCTATCCCTAAATTTCGACGCTAATTCGATCATCGATATTCAGAAGCGAATTATGCTCAACTTGAGCGCCGTCCTCGAAGCAGCAGGCTCAAGTCTTGATAACATTCTCAAAGTCAACATTTACCTCACCAACCTGAAAGACTTCCCTGAGGTGAACGACGCCTACATTGCCTTCTTTCCAGGAGTGAAGCCGGCAAGTACCCCCTGAATCAGAGTAGATGAGATCGCGAACTCTAATCGTCGTGGTTGCAGGCAAGGACTTGTGTTGGAGTCGCTGAACTTCCTTTGGGTACTGATATCGAAATCGAGTGCACCGCGACGAAGCAGCCGTCCGCAAATAGCCATTTGTGATTGGAGACAAATAGGTAGCACAGTGATTCTATTACCATTTAAGGGAAAGCTGTATGAAGCACGCTTACTGGGCAAGAGCAGAATCATGATCAGTTCAAAACTCAAATTGCTTGTTCATGTCAAGTGGAGTGCTGTAAAATTCGGGAAGGTAAAAGAATCTCATTTAAACACAGCGGACACATGGGCATAGGCAGACATTCTACGGGTTTTACATTCTTCGATAGCCACAGTCAAAGTATAGCTATGGACTTTTTGTTCCGAGCTCGGATAATGTAGGAGTCAGAGCACATGGTCTTCTTTGAACAGGCCGGGGTGAGAGCCTTGGGCCTTGATTAATCGCTCAATGAAAAGTCATGTTGTTTGGTAGGAGGAAGGAGGATTGCATGGACAAGAGGATTTACCCCGTCCCGTGGCGCGCACCCAGTTTGTACAACCTGATCCGCGCACTATCACTGGCTGCTCTGCCGCACGGCTGCAGGCGCAGAAGCTTGCGCGGGCCTGTTTCCCACCTGCTAGGGCCACGGGCCGAAAAGATTACACCTTTCAAAACTGTTCACTGTTGTGTAACATCAAGTTCTCTTCGTTTCTCTTGAGCCCAACGAGAACGGCGATTTCAGCGTCAGCCCGCACGCCATTCCCTGGGCAAAAGCTTTGTACTACGTAGAAAGAGAGGTATGGACTAGCTGTGGCTTTTCTATGTCAGGCAAAAAGCATTTTCTCTGTTGTTTCTAGTGTCTGAGGGCCCGGAGTTTGGCAGAGTTTGGTCCGTGGCTTTTCAGATTTTGAACCCAGGAGCGCTTGATGCCTGAATGAAACGACCGCCAGTCATGGTTTCCACTCACTCAGCTTGTTCAGGTCCCCGGTGACCCTATTTTGGCGCGAGGGCTACCTGATTCTCGTTTAGCGCCACCTATCACAAAGTGCGATACTGTTTATCAGAAGAACTATCCCATCACCCTAGGCGGCGCTTGTTCCAAGCGTACGCTTATCGCAGCCGCACTGTTTTAACCGTCATTAGTCCAAGAGTTGGAGGCCGGATAAAAGCTTGGAATATAGCAGTTCATGACAACTCGAGATCCAAGCACGTATGCAGTTAGTATGGGCAGTACCAACGTGTCGGGTCAAGCTTCAGCGCCAAGTATGAAGTGTCCGAGGTGAAGCTTGTCAACCTACGAAAGTGGAGTAGCGAATCCGGGGAAATGCTTCGGAGATCTTGGCTAGATCTGACAGGTGGCGAGGTGCCGGACCAAGGGCCTCGTGGCGCGTGGAAGCGTCTTCCCAACGGCTTCTCTACGGAACACATGCAATCACTATGTGGAATGCGATGTGTGCAACGAGAGGCTTTCCGGGGATGGACTTTCCTGATAGAGCACAACTCGAAGGCGCACACGTCCTACTCGTTGGAGGATTTTGGGAGACATGATCCTACAACGGCCTCTCAGCTACAGGAGCCCGTCGCATGGGATGCGGCGGTCAGGCGATGGATGGTTCCAATCCACATGCCTTTGAACGGCTGGGCCTGTAAGATGTTGCCGTAAACAGCTAGACTCCGGGTAAATCGTTCAGGCTGAAAGCATTGGTCATTCTAGCCCCGGTCGGTCATCCCCCTCCCCAAGAGGAGAACACCCTCAGGTCATGGTTTAGGTGCGAGTGGGGTCACTAATGCTCCGATGTTGAAATCCGGGGAAGTCAAGGATGCTTGATCGGACCCACGGTTGCACCAGTGGGCTGGGAATGTCCCAATCTGTACGGTGATATTCATAGAGTTTTGAGTGACACCGTCAAGAGTACACACGGGTCAGAATAGATGAAATATGCGACTCTGGTCCACTGAGAACAAATACCGTGACAAACAAACCGCAAATAAATGCATGAGCCGTCCGCGGCACGGCCCTCCCTCGGCCTCAATCTGCATGCTTCTTTCTGCACACAACATAGCTGATCGAGGATTGAAGCATCTGGGGGCCATGGGAAATCGGGAGAGGTCGCGAAAGTTGGTTCACCAGAAGAGCTGATCGCTTCATCGGACCGCCTACCGACATTCCGCATGCCTTCTGCGTGAACAGTTCGAGCTCCGACGGGGAAGAGATCCAGCAGCAGCTATTGGGTGCCACACTCGGCGACCCCTGTGCTGATGCATCCTCGCGTGCTACCATGTGGTCGGCGCAAGGGATGACCGGTGGGGTTCTGGACCGCGCGATAGCTAGCCTCCAAATTTCGGGTCCCAGAGGAAAAGTATATAGATACTCATCGTGGACATCGAGTTCCCTCTCCTGAGCTCCGCTTTCCAGCTCCTCTTCTCTAGCTGACCTCACAAGTTGGTGGGACGTGTGTGAAAACATCCGAGAGCCCTGCACCACTGCCATCTTCACAGAGTCCGTCTAAGCCTCTCAACATGGGCAAGACAACCTTCACCCTTGCGGGGCGGGAGTGGCCCAAGATCACTTGGTGGAAGACACCGTACATGCGGTCCCTGTACCTTTTCCTGTGGGCTGCCATGTTGACTTCGGCTACTAATGGTAAGGCATTAACTGATATGAGCTGTTCAGTGATTTGATTCTAACCATGAAACATTACTTAGGCTACGACGGCTCCCTCATCAACGGTCTCCAGAGCATGAGCCAGTGGCAGGACTACTTCCACCACCCAAGCCCCTCCATCATGGGCCTGTTGACGGCCTCGATGGCCATGGGCTCGATGCTCGCCATCCCTATCGTCCCGTACTGTGCAGATCTCCTCGGCAGACGCATGGGAGTGGTGATCGGCTGCGCTATCATGCTCGTGGGCATTGCTCTCCTCTCCATGGGTTTCCACATCGCCATGTTCATCATGGGCCGTCTTCTACTCGGTTTCGGAATTGCAATCGCCCACGGATCCGCCCCGCTCCTGATCGCTGAGCTCGTGCACCCGCAGCACCGCGCCATCTACTCGACCATCTACAACACCCTCTGGTATCTCGGCTCCCTTATCGGCGCCTGGGTCTCCTTCGGTACAAACAATATCGTTGGTAACTGGGCTTGGCGTGTGCCCTGTCTGCTGCAGGCGATCCCGTCACTGTTCCAGATCTTCTTTATCTGGTTCGTTCCGGAATCACCACGATGGCTGATCGCCAAGGGGAAGCACGCGAAGGCCAAGGCCATCCTGACCAAGTACCATGCCGCGGGTGACGAGAACGATGAGCTGGTCGCCATTGAGTACCACGAGATCCAGCAGACCATCTCGCTCGAGCAGGAGTACGAGAAGACCGCGTGGAGTGAGCTCTGGTCGACACCCGGCAACCGCCACCGTCTCCTTATTCTCGTCAGCTTTGGCCTGTTCTCCCAGTGGTCTGGCAACGCCCTGGTCTCGTACTATCTCTCTGGTGTGCTTGAGACGGTCGGCATCACGGACGACAAGACCAAGCTGGAGATCAACGGATACCTCTCCATCGTGCAGCTTGTCTCAGCTGTCGGAATTTGCTTCTTTGTGGACAAGATCGGCCGTCGCCCGCTGTTCCTCACGTCCTGCGTCGGAATGCTGGTGTCCTTTATTGTTGAGACTATCGGATCCGCCCAGTACGCCAAGACAGAGAGCACTGCAGCTGGCCACGCAGTCATTGTCTTCATTTTCATCTACTTCATCTTCTACAACCTGGGCTTCTGCGGTCTTCTCGTTTCATATTCGACGGAGATTCTGCCCTACAGGATTCGTGCCAAGGTATGCTGTATCCCATCCCGTAGTTCCCACTTCTTTAAAAGCTCAGTGCTAATCAACATCTCACCACCAGGGCCTCACTGTCATGTTCCTGTTCGTCGATATCGCCCTCTGGTTCAACCAATACGTCAACCCCATCGCCCTGGAGGCTATTACTTGGAAGTATTACCTCGTCTACGTCTGCTGGATCGCCTTCGAGACCTTTGTGGTCTGGAAGTGGTTCATCGAGACCAAGAACACGCCTCTCGAGGAGATCGCCAAGTACTTCGACGGGGACTCCGCTATCGTTGGTGGCGACGCTGCTACGGCCAAGGCGCGCCATCTGGCCGGAGATGAGGACGAGGTCAGCGAGACCAAGGGCGAGCACCCTGTTGTGTCGTCCACAACTCGTGTCTAGGCAGTGGTGGTGGGCTTTGACTCAACGATGAATTGTTTCCTGTAGCTGCTCTCATAATTTCGCCTGAAGTGACGCTCGTAATCTGACTTTATATGAGGTAGTATATAGCGCTTCAATGGACATGGAGATACCCATCTATTTCTGGTCTTCAGCCACACTCTTTTCCAATCGACAAGTAACCGCCGACGAGTGCCTTATCAGCAGATGATGAAGATGTGAGCCGATGGGAAAGACAACTGCATGACGTGAAATACCAGGTTTATGAACGATCATGGCAGATCCGGACCACTTTTTCGTGGCCGCGTCGACAAAAGTTCCAACGAACTGTCTTCCGGCCGTCAACAACTCATCAATCTGCAAGAAATATGATCATGTCACGGTATTGACAGTTCGTGGCCCATCAATGAAATTGGAAGGTCTTCATAATAGGACAGCTAAGGAGATTTAAAAGTAGTCGAAGCTTGTCATCTGCAGAAAGTAAAAGACCCGATCCGGGTCATAGGTCTCAGCTACACTGAAGAGTCGGTCGTGTACGTCATAGCCATAGTCTTGATAAACATCCTGCCAGCCCGCGGCATAATTCCAGTACTTCCATTCTCGATAGCCTCCGAGTACTCTAACCTTATGCTCAACCCACTGGTGTATTCGTCGAAGTTCCGATTCATAACGCATGTCTCTTGACGAATCGGTCCAGACGAGGCTGAGGAAGAAAACAAATACCGGCCCGTCTGTGAGTTTCACAGGTGAATCTGTCATGTGCTGGATCATGGCGGAAGGGATGGGCTGATACATTGCCTGGGCTACCAGCGCGGGATCAGCAGCGAACAGTGGCTGTATTAGCCGCTCGAACTCGTCCACGGCTGTTTCGAGGACTGATGCATTGTTCGACAGTGTCATCACCGTTTGCGCATAGCGACTTGCATTGTTAGTGGCAAAGAGATTGACAGACAAGGTCGAGACGTTGATATGAGCAAGGCCGCTGGTGCCGGTTGGCAGGGATGCAAGCTCCTGCAGTGGGTACAACGGGGACGAGGAGTTGTTGGTAAAGTTGCGCCCATAGCTGTCGGCCAGGAACAACAGACCAGTCCGGTTAGGATTTGCTGCCGACCATGTGAAGGGCATCGTTGCCGTCGCCCCATCATCCTCCAGGCTACCCTTTTCATTGAATACTGTAAGCCGCCGTGTCGCCTCGCTTAGGTTCTCGGAGTCGACCAGTATCCCGCCGGCGAAAAGAGGATTCTCGTAGCGGAAGGCGGCCAGTTCGAACTCCACTACTATGCCGTATCGGTTCCCACCGCCTCTGAGCGCCCAGTACAGGTCTTGGTGTGACGCCGGCGACGCGCGGACGATCTCTCCCGACGCCAACACCACGGTCATGGCGAGGATGTTGTCAGAAGCCCACCCTTTGCGCGGGCCGTAGTGTGAGATGCCCCCTCCGAGCAGCAGGCCTCCGACTCCTATGTCAGAGAGACGACCGCCGACGACCATCCACCCTCGCGGCTCCAGAAACTCGTAGACTTCTCCCCACTTCGCACCAGGCTGGACACGTACGATAGATTTGAGCTCGTCGATCTCAACACGCCTCATGTGGGCGTTCAAGTCAATAGTCACGCCGTTGTGAGCATTGTTGGCACCCAAGACAACGCTATGACGCCCAGAAGTTATTGCGAACCGGCTCTCAGTTGTCCGGATTGTGGTGATCGCAAAGGCGACGTCTTCAGCGGAGCAGGGGGCGAAGCGGCAGAATGAAAGCATCTCCCTGTTCTGGATGACCCAGTATCCTTCCGACTGAGCTTCGTACTCTGTAGTATTTGGGTATAGGGTCAATTCAGGGCTGTATGCCTCTAGCCGAGAACACTGACAGCGTGTTAGCCGAGCCGCTGAGCCTGTATAATTTGCTCGAAACTGGTGCTCACCGCTTCGGTCGCGTTCGGAGGAATATTCATGAAAGGCGTGAATAAGAAAAACCAACTATAGGACGGCTGCACAGACGACAGGATCACAAGGAGTATCTGCCAGAGCTCCATGATCGCGGTGTACACGTTGGTGAATATGATATTGTATCGACACGAACGTTACTGCAGACTGGAACGGAAGGAATATCGGCAGCCATGTGTCGGGACAAGTTGGAAATTAGCGATCTCCAGTACTGTAGTTCCGGCACGGTGCTTCCTATGCGCAATGGTCGAGCCACACCAGGGTTATTGGCGCCCTCTGGGCAACGTCAACGGCTGTTGGGCGACGAGTTGTCAGTGGTGCGTATTCGAGATCTGTTTCGTTCGTCGGTGACACGTCGGTGTAAAATCTCCAAGCCCAAGCAAATCCTGCGAGGGGAAGCCCAGATGGCCCCAACCGAGTTTGGAAATGCGGGTACATGCTGACAGTCTAAGACCACGTACCTAGCATCTCGTGCACAATTAGTGTGACCCAAATTGCGTCAGTAGCGGCTTAGACCTGAAGGAGTCAATTTGCAGGCAGTCCCGCCTAACGAATTCCAATCTCTCAAGAAGAATGCTAGATAATGGCTCTTCTGTAGTTGAAAAATACAACCAGTTTCCATTGAGTCCAACTTTGAGGCGGCATTGCGAAAGGGTGAGCGAACCAACGTGAAGATAACCCTCCTTTCCAAACTGAGATAATCATGTTCAATTGTAAGACTAACTTCATGGCTTGATATCCAAAAGGATACCTAGGTATATTTTCGAACCCAATAAGCCACCCCTTGAGCCCATTAGGACGTGCCAGTAAAGCATACAACACGATATAAATATATATACCCACTCAAATACCGCCCCCCTTATATACACCCAATTCAAATATCCTCTTAATTAGCATTACTTAAAGGAATACCCATATCATAAAGGCTTTTTAAATTATATATAATTAAAAATTATACTATTTAATTCCTCTTCTTCTTTTATATATAATAATATAACTTTTATCCTTATAAAAAAAGTTTTAATTATTATTATTAATTAATTTAATAATGCATTTTAATAATAAATATATAAAAATTATTATCTTTTAAGATTTACTTTATAACGCTATTTAATAAATATATAAAGCTATAAAAACTTTAATATATCTTTTTAAAAGCTATTATTAATATAAAAACATTTTTTAATTAATTAAGCCCTTATATAAAGCTAATTAAGCTACCTACTTATATATATTACTTTTTAATATTATATAATAAGAATCTTTAACCTTAATATTATTACCTTTAATAAAAAATAAAATATAAAAAAGCATTAAATATAAAAATCTTTAAAAAAAATCCTTTTATTAAAACCCTTAAAGTTATATATATTAAATATAAGTATATAAATAGCGCTATATTTAAAAATATTAACCTTTTTTTTAATTATCTTAAGCTTCTTAATTTTATTAAAATTAATAATAAGTTTTAATATAATATTAATAAAATAAGCTTTTAAAAAAATAATAATAAAAATAATTTAATTATTAATTTCTTATTATATAATTTAATTATTAAAAAAATACTTAAATATTTAATATAAAATATATTAATTAAATATATTAATAAAATAAATAAAGTATTTCCTTTTTTAATTATTTTTTATAATATAATTATATAATAATAATAATCTTTTTAAAAAAAGCTTAATAAATTTAAAAATTAATACTTTATAATATTAAAGATAAATTAAATTAATAATAATATTAATTTATATTAATTAAAAAAGATCTTTAAATTAAATACTTATCCTTATAATTTTTAATAATAATAAATATTAATCCTTAATAAATATAGTAATTATATTATAAAAGTATTTATATAATATTACTTTAATAATTAAATTTAGCTTATTTTCCTTTTTATATATATTTCTTATATCTTTTAACCTTTTAATATAAATATATCTTTAAATTTAAAATATTAATATAAATAATAATTAAGCCTTTTAGTTATAATTTATAATATAAAAGAATTTAATAAGAAATTTTTTCTTTATATTTATTAAAAGGCCTATTTATATATTTTTATATTAATAATTATTTAAAAAAATTAAAAAGTAATAAATATATAATTAAAAAATTATTAAAAGGTTAAAAATTTAAAATTAATTACTTAAAATAATAATTTATATTCTTTAAAAGCACTCTTTATATTAATAATAGCTTTAATTAATTCTTAATTAATTATAATTAATATAATAATATTATATTCTTTTTATTAAATTTAATATATTAAGTTTAAATTATATAGATTAAATAAAATATATAAAAGCCTTATAATATAGCTTTTTTTTTAAAAGCTTAATAAAAGCTTTAATAAATTAAATATATATATAATTATTATTAAAGCTAAATAAAAAATCTTTATTATTATATTAAATTATTAAAAGCTTTAAAAATAATAATAAATATTATTAAATCTTAATTAAGTATTTATTAATATTATAATAATTAAAAAAGAAAGAAAAGTAATAAGATTAATTATAAAAAAAATTATAAAAATATTTAAAGATAATAAATTTAGCAATAATAATAAGGTTATAAAAATAAAATATATTAAAATATAAGGGTTAGATATTAAGTTATTATTATTTAATTATAAATAGCTATAATAATTATTAAAAAATTTAATTAAGAAGTTAATAATACCTCTTAAGGATATCTAAATTAATAATATATGTAAGGGGGGCGGTGCTTGAGTGGGTACCTCGACTTATCATGACATATCAACAGCTCAGAGTTAGAAGAAACTCAAGCCCCGCCTGCCACAGTACCTGCCTAGTTCAAAAGAAAAATGATAGATTAACGCTGTGAACTCAAGGGCATCATGTCGGATGTGTGTTGGTTGAGGAGGGTGACTTTCAGTTCATAATGTTGGTACCAGTCAGACCGGCCACTTCCGTATGCCACCGAGTTAGCCTCTGGAGCATTGCACGTCGGCGGTCAGCATTAAGTGGCCAGTTCTAATGCGAACAATCAACATGTGAAGGGGCCTGTGCCGGATTTGAGGCTCTGATGCAAACCGGGGAGGAAGAAGGCCCCTGACTTGATCGTAAATGGCCCGATTAGGAAACTTACGAGAAATCACTCTTCGTGTGACATGGATCCCAAACTGGGCGGCCGGTAGTACGCGCTGGGAGGAGGGGCAAACAGGGCCAAATGAAATTTTGCAAACCTCGTCCAAGGAGCTCCAGGAATTGAGACTTGAGGCTGCTGGTTGCCACAACCCCACTTCAATAGCTTGTTGCGAGAATAGCAGGCAGCCAGAATCCGCATTGGGGAAGACGATGGACGGCATAAAAAAATAGCTTGTCAAGCAATAGTTACCGATGACGGTTGTTGGCAGGGTTTCACAATTGAAAAACTACATGATGCTAAATGGCTGCCTGGTTTATGTGATGGCCTGACATTGGCCAAAATGATCCAGGCAACAACTTGAATTGAATAGATGCGAAATCAACATACAGTTGAGTCTCTACGGCAACATCTTACTTCTCAAATCAGGCAGCCGAATAATCGAAACTGCCGCGGGTCGTCACTGCTGGTTTGCAGGTAAACTCGACTAAACTACCTGGGTACCAAACCGATTATCTGCTGGGCCCCCCTGCCTGCCCACTGGCCAGGCCTGCAACCTGGGCAGCCACCACATTCTCGCTCCACAAGTCACTTACACTTGCAGGCAGGGCGACACAGGAGATAATGCATTCAGACCATATCCCGTCACCGAAGTTGTCAGTTCTGGACCGGGTTTATAAATTCAGCTGAGGTCGCCTTCGTCAGTTCACGAAGCCCATCGGCAGCAGTCCCGACCGGCATCCACACCTTCGAATCGAAACCAAAATGGAAGAGTTCCTCACCCAGAACGCCAAACGCTACCAGGCCCTGGTCAAGGCATTCAAGCCTGGAGCCAGCACGCAGACCTCGACCGCGATAAACGCGTCAACAAGTCCAGACATTGTTGTCAGCACGAGGATTCGACCATTGCTGGACGAAGAAGCGTCTGCTGGATTTTCAGAATCGGTGTTCCCTCGAGAGGACCAGCCCGGAGTCGTGGATGTTCATGAGCTCAGGAGAACTGTCCGAGGACTGCCCACGTTGAAGGTACGCACTGTGTGTTTTCGCGCAGACCACAGATCAAAAGGGGCAGCTCAAGATTTCCTGACTAACGCATGTGTCACAAGTCTTCCATCTACCAGGTGGACCGAGTGTTCGGCTCCGAGGCAAGGACCGAGGATGTTTACGACGTGGTGTCCCACTTGGTCCCCTTTGCGCGTTCTGGGGGCATTGGCACCCTGTTTGCCTATGGGCAGACAGGGTCTGGCAAGACATTTACCGTCAGCGGCCTGGAGAAGATGGTGGTCCGGGCTTTGATGGAGGGCGATGATCTCGACAAGAACAGAATATTCATCACTGTCATCGAGTTGGCTGGAAACTCGGCATACGGTTCGCTTTATTTCCCGCCCAGACCCGGCAGTCAAACCAGCCTCTCGAGCAGGGCTGACATACGACCCATTGCCAGACCTCCTCAACTCGCGCAAGCCCATCTCCGTCCTAGAAGACTCATTCGGTGTCACCCAACTGGCCGGCGCCCAGGAACACGAAGCAAAGTCAACCAATGACGTCCTCGCTCTCATCGAAACGGCAACATCTTTCCGACGAACCCAGTCAACGCACAAGAACGATGTCTCCTCTCGCTCACACGCAATCTGCAGAGTACGGATTCAACAAATCACAGAAAGTGCCGACGAGGATGGTCTCCTGTACCTGATTGATCTAGCAGGCTCCGAGGCAGCCCGTGACATTGCATCTCACGGCGCTGATCGGATGAAAGAGACACGTGAGATCAACGCCAGCCTTTCTGTCCTGAAGGACTGCATCCGGGGCAAAGTCGAAGCCGATGCCCTGGCTGCCGTGGCACTCACCGCCTCAAAGTCCGAGAAGATGAAGATGAAGAAACCACACGTTCCCTTCCGACAGAGCGCCCTGACAAAGGTGCTGAAGCACGTCTTCGATCCCGCGGGTACACGCAGCTGCAAGACTGTGGTCATTGCCTGTGTCAACCCTAGCATTGTCGACGTAGGAGCCAGCAAGAACACTCTGCGGTATGCCGAGATGCTGCGAGTGCTCGTACCCAAATCCAAGCCCGTTGCATACATGGCCAATGTGCCGATGACCTGGTCGAACGAGAAGTTGAAAGAATGGATCGACAATAACGTGAGTTACCTTGCACTTTCCTCGCCCGGCAGACACTAAAAGGATCTAGTCCGGAACTCCGGCTATCTCGTCAACTCTTCTGGCACCGACAGAGACCGGGACACAACTCCTCCGCCTCCCAACCCCGGAGTTTGAGGCTAGAAGCATGAAGACACCAGGTGTTACCACAGAGCAGGCAAAGGCATTCCGATCCAAGCTGTGGCAGCTGCACATAGACTCTCAGCGGGCTTCGCAACAGAGTGACGGCCCATCCGCAGCGGAGTCTGACGAGCCTGACACAATCCTTGGTCATCTGACCATGGCTGAGCGATCTTCCAGTCGCGAGCTGGACCCAGAGATGTCGATCCTACCATTCAAGGAACGCATCAGACCAGGCATGGTCGTCAGCTGGACACCGCCGCCCAATTTCCCCCTTGGACTGCCCGGCGGAATGAACCTCGCCATGGTGCTGTGCCCGGCAGACGCGGCAGGCGGTGCTGCTAAGAATGTGTTCGGGAGCCAGGTTGGCTCGGAAGACGCCGACCAAGAAGACGCGGTGGTGAAAGGCTACTTGTGTTCTTTGATCATGCCGGGTTTGATGAGCGAGACATATGAGATTAATCTCTGGCGCCAGGTGGTTGTTGAAACCGGGGCAATGAACGCCGAAGTCTGCCTCGAGTATGACCCTGCGACAAGATACTACTACATTGCCGTGTGAACACATATAGACTTTACAAGACGTCAGATAGAAGTTTGGAGAAGGCCCCTATTACTTAGACTTTCAGAGAATGTCAATATAATTCATACGTCGCATCCGTGTCTGTACTTGATTGATTTGACACCTGTTACCAGTCCACTTTAGTGGTCAAACACGTCCAAATGCTCAGCCACTCGGGATGATGGACTGCGGATGAGCAAAAACGTTGCTCGGGTCCAAAACTGCCTTCAGACCCTTCAGCCTCGACACTATCTCGTCTCCATAATACAACCGATTTGCCTCCTCAGCACCTAGAGTCGGATCGGCATAGTTGATATACGCCCCGTACTCAACCCCCTCATCCGCCAGGACGTCCGTGATAGCCCCATTCAGCCCATTCACAAATTCGATGCCCGCCTCAGGAAAGGTCTGGTCGGCCCCGACATACCCATAGTTCTGCACCGTCCACATGAGGTTCCTGTGCCCGTACGCAGAAAAGTCCGCGCCGCGGGCGTTGATCTGGCTGTCGGCCCCGCCGTCCAGGTTGACGATCGCGAACCACGACACGGGCGCCGGCGGGCTCGCGCCCTGGTTTGCGATGTAGGTCATGTAGCTCGTGAGTGCCGCTGCCGAGAACCCGGGCTCCGGTACGGCCACGCTCTTGGCGAAGAAGTTGTCTCGTGCCGTGTACGGCTCGGATGTGGACACGACCAGGCTGCCACCAGCCAGTAGTTCCAGGTTCGCTTGCCAGTTGAGTTCCTGTACGGTCACGGGCGATGCGGGCTGGGGAAGACCGCGTAGAAGCTCTGGCGAGATGGTGCTGTTGAAGTCGCTCGCTGATCCGAGGTAGACGCCGCGGACTTGAAAGTCGTTGGGCCCGAGGGTGATTCCGAAGCTTATCCTGCGGTCTGTGACTGAGGCATTTTGGGCCATGTCCTGGAGGTGGATAAACGATGATACTGCTGTGTCGATGCTCGTGGAAGGTGCTGCATTAGGGAATGAGAATCCGAAATAGGTCGTGACAATGGGAGCAGGCTGAGTCTGCAGATAGAGGGTCGTCGCAATCCCGAAAGATGGACCAGCACCGCGCATGGCCTAGAAAGTCTCGTCAGTCTGCGTGTCTGATGTGTTGTCGCTTGTGTCAGCCTTCAACACCCACGACTTACATAGTACAAATCCGGGTTCTCAGTCTCCGAAGCATGAACAATAGCGCCGTCCGCCTGCACCACATCCAACCCGACGATCTGATCCAGCGCCATGCCCCAGGCTCGAGAGGTGTACCCATACCCACCAAGAGTGAAATGACCGCCGACACCAACTCCTGCACAAGTGCCATGCGCGAGAGCGCGCCCCTTATCTATCAAAGCGAGGGCCATGTTCCCGAGCCTCAGGCCTCCGCCAACAGACGCGACGCCGGTATCCTCGTCGACGGTGACATCCTGAAAGCGCCGGAGGTCAACAACCATGGACCCATCCCGCCCCCCGGAGCTCGTCGAGGCGTACGAGTGGCCGCCTGACTTGGCCTGGACCTTGATGCCATTCAGAGACGCGCATACGACCGAGTCGGAGACCTGCTGGGTCGTGTCTGGGATGCTGATTACCACCGGGTCATACTGGAGGCGGATGTTGTAGCTCGTGACAAACTCGGTCCAGTTGTCGCTCGTGGAGACGGTCAGTGGTACGGATTTGTTGGCTAGGCAGTCGGGCAGGCCCGTCTGCCGAGTGCTCAGGACAGCTTGGGGAGGGATGAACCCGGCGATTCCGGCTTCTACGAACAGGCAAATAGCCACGACTGTACTTGAGGTTTTCATGGCTTCTTGATAGCATGCGAACGTTTCTGGAGGAAATTGAAAGAAGGGAAATTTCAGGCAACGGCGGGCCAATTCAACAGATTTTCAGCTGGAGGACAAATGTCTTACTTTGATCATTGTGTAACTTTACTTCATTGGCTATTGTGCGACACTGCTTACCCGACTGTCCCGCAGAATTGCAGTTTAACAAGCTCAGCGATGAGCATGAGACTTTAGTGTTTAGTAGAATTCCTCTTGGTTCATGCATGTGTCGCCTTGCCTGAAGCATGCGTACACATGCCGGAGAGCCCATGAACGCATTTCCCACAGTCAAAAGCACCTACTCTAGAAAGAGAGGCAGAAAATTATTATGTGATGAAAAGCGGATCGTGAATGTGAGAATATAGTGTTCACAATCAAGAGGCCGGATTTCTTTTTATCTTGAGGGTTGACCTGTTCCCATGCAAAACCAGTGGGGTTCTCACAACTCTATTACCCCCTACCAGACGGCGACCCTGCGAATCATTGGTAGGCTTTGAGATGACTGTACTGTAAATCCTGCCAAGAAAGCCAACTCTATTGAGAATGAACCTTCCTCTGCCAAGACTGTGGCTTTGCTGCTGCTGAAAGCATATCCACAGCACATGGGATGAACTTGCCAATGCGACAACAGGACATGGTTTTCGTGAGAGAGAATGGTCATACTCCGGGGTTTCTCGCGCCTAAACTGGCAATGTCAAGAATACCGTAGAGCTAGGTGCGTCCATATCTTGTAAAGACCTCGAGCCCTTTATTTTTTTGAACTAACCTGAATCCTCCCATATGAGCTCATGCTGCCTGAGTCTTTCTGCCGTCTTCGCTGATTACCAGCAAGGAGTCTTCACTGGGATGCCTCCAGGTGTTTATTCTCATCGCTAGATAGGTCTTTCATCCAGCAAGCGGCATTTGGTTGATAAAGTGGCTTCTAAAATGTGTGGTCTCGAGACGAACACGACAACACCCCAGAATAATGTTGCAGGCAGACTTGTATGTCAAGAGAAAGCTTTGAATGAACACAGAGGTCGTATTACGTCCGGGAGACAAGCCGGACCGCAATCTAACTACACAGTACTCCGCATATTCAGCGTTGCATTTGTAGATGTAAACTTTCGACGATGCATATCCCGGCATACACTGCAGAATTTGGGGTAGCGAATCCGGCATGTGGGCGCAACACCGGATATTGGATTGCGTACCACAAGCATCCCCGGAGACTCTGACAACATCAAGTGCAGACGCGGCAGTAAAAACGCAAAGCAATGAAGCTGAGTCCCCTCAGGAGGAGTATATTAGTCTTGAGCAAAGACGAGTACGCTAACCATGTCTCGACCGATGTTCATCGTACACGTGTCGGTCATGTTGCACAAGGCCTGTCTCAGTGAGTGAAAGCAGGCGGTGTGCGGCCATAGGTACTGGGGGGTTCTCGGATTCGATGTGATGTTGTATGCACGCGAAAGCATACACTTTCCCCAAGGCTCCGAATGGACAGTATGCCCCACGCTCATTTTCCCCAATGCTACACTAAAATGCACGACAGTCATCGTGCATGGAAGGTCACGATGGCTACCCAGGTGCTTCTGTCTCCTCTTGTCTCCTTCCGAGACGACTTGAGAGGGAGCCCTGTATACTTTGACAATGAAAAGCTCAGTTCAGATTAAGCTTTTGGCCTCCGTGGTGACGGTGGTCGAGTTGGCCGCCGCGCTGACGCGTCGGTATGTTTACACGAGATGTCATCCCGGGAGGAATAGATCCATATGCGCTGAGCTTTGCTGACCCTCTTGAACCAACATCAGGTCAACAGATTTCATCCCAGTCGGCCTTGCCCTAGGCCAGACTCCCTCTGTCGAAACCAGCAGCTTCGCGCCTTTTACGTTGGACCAGGAGACGTCACTGGCCACCCTGGACTATGGTATCGAGCGGGCCGGATACGCCTTCTTCACGGTGTCCAACCTCAGCCAGCCGATCCAGATCGAGGTCAGGTACAGCGAGCCGTTCGCGGGTCTAAGCGACCCCTGGTCCGATGGACCGTTTCTTTTCTCGCCGATGCTGGCTAACCATTTTCGCGCCGAGACGTTCAATGTCACCGGGCCGGGACGCCTCGTCGCGCCGCTGATCCAGGGCGGGCAGCGGTGGCAGTCTATCACTCTGCTCACCGGTGGAAGTGTTTCATTTGAAAGTGTGGGGTTTGAAGCCACTGTTGACCCTACCGCAGTGTCAGATTTTCCCGGGGCTTTTAATAGCAGCGATTCGACATTCAACGAGGTGTGGAAGCTGGGTGCGGTGGCGGCATCCACTGCGTGTGTGGAAAAGGGATCGCAGGGCGCGGTGTGGGAGGTGGATTCGGACAAAGGGGTGTTGGTCCGATCGACGAAGCCTGGTATCACGCTGGACGCCATCGACTTTGCCGACTACACGTTGGAGTTTGAGGCCAATATTGCCAGGGCAGGTGTCTGGTGGAGTGTTGCGAGCACTGAGAGAACTCAAGCGATCCAACTGATGCTCGTCGGCGAGCTGCCCGAGGAGACCACTTTCGTCAACACGAACAGGACCTTCCTTCGGCCAAACACTATCCTGTTAGGCTACGGGTTCGACTTCCTCAACCAGTCTCTCGTGAGGTCTTACCTGCTTGACTATTTCGCTGTCCCATTCACCGTGAGCGAGGGAACATGGTACAACCTGTCCACCTCCCTCTCGCAGAGCGGCCGTCTGTCAGTCTCGGTCAGCCAGCAGGAGATATTCAACGTATCCCTACTGAGCTACTACGTCGGCGGAACCATAAGTACTAATGGAACCTTTGGATTCGGTGGGTGGCAGGACCAGTCAGCTCACATCCGCAACGTGGTCGTCACAGACACTGCCACCGGCGCAGCTTTGTACTCTAACAGCATGACCTCCCCAGATGTGCTGGCAGAGTACGGCACCCAAGCCAACGTGGGCTCAGTATGCGTGGATGGACCAAAGCGCGACAGGATGGTTTGGCTGGGCGACTTCTACCACACGGCCCGCATCATCGCCACAAGCACATTGCGCAACGACCTATCAAAAGGCACGCTGCAGTTCCTGGTAGACACCCAGAGTGACGACGGCGAGCTGAGCATCAACCCACCGTTGGGCTACAACCCGGCCAAGACATTCAGCACCCCCGGCGACCTGGTGGACTACCAGTTCCTCGGACTCGCGAGCCTCCACAGCTATGTGCAGCATAGCAACGACCTGGCCTTCGTGGCGGACACTTGGACCCGCTGGCAAAAGTCCGTCTCATTCCTGCTCAGCACCATCAGCGCGGCAGATGGGCTCGTCCACGTCCCCGTCGCATTCCTCGGACCAACGGACGGCGGCTCAGCCATCTCGTGCCTGGCGGTCCAGGCGCTCCGGGGGCTCGCCGAGATTGCAGACGCACTCAACGACACAGCCTCGCAGCAGACCTGGGACACGGCAGCCGACTCGCTCGCGGACGCCATCAACGCGCAGCTCTGGGACGAGACTCAAGGCGTATATATCCTCTCCCCCGCCGACACGTCCAACTTCTCCGTCGCCTCCACAGCATTCTGCATAACCTCGGGCGTAGCAGACCCAACCCGGTCCGCGCGCTCCCTCGCCGCCGCAGAGTCCCAACTCAAGCTGCACCCGGGCTACCGCGACTCGACGGCCGCCAACGCCACCACGGCGCAGATATCCCCCAACACCAACGGCTTCCTCCTCGACGCGATGTTCACGGCCGCAGGCGCCGCAGCCTCGGCGAACGACTCCGCCAAGGCCGGCGGCTATGCGAGTACCGCCGGCGCGCTGGTCCGCTCGCTGTGGGGCGCGATGCTGGGCAATGACACCACGGCCACCGGCGCGAGCTGGGAGTATGTGTCACAGGCTGGGGATCCTGGGCTGGGTTTGTTCACGAGCCTTGCGCACCCCTGGGGCGGCGCGGCGACGTATCTGCTTACGGAGCGGGTGCTGGGGTTGCGGCCTGCGGACGGGGTCGAGGGTTTTGGGTATGCGAGCTGGGTTGTTGATGCGTCTGCTGGTGTCTCTCTTGGGCTGACGCAGGCGAGTGGCCGGGTGGTGAGTGCGTTTTGGGACGTCGAGGCTAGCTGGGTTGTTCAGGAGGTCGACGGCGGTGATGTGTTGCAGTGTGTTGTTTCTGCGCCGGCTGGGACGGTCGGGTCCTTTGTGTACATGGGACGGTCCGTCAGGCTGGAGGGAGAGACTGCTTACAACGTCTCGATCGGGTTGTGAGTGCAGGTAGAGAGGGACGTTGATTCTCACGTTCCTGCTCGCCGCAGATTGATTGAACCGGTCTGTTGCACATACACTGCGCCAATGCAATCGCGGGCTCGGAATGACACCTCGGAGAACCAAGATAAATTGTTGTAATGTGACGTCCATCCTATTCTGTACCCGGGTGTTTCAGGAACTACGACCCCATGGTGATAACCCGAACACATCAGACGGTGACGGCCCTCGCAGAACTTGGTTGTGGGAAATAGATTATCATCCCGTCTGGAGCCAACAGTCTTTTCTTTTCGACCTGTCTGTTGTTTATTCTTTTTGTTTCTATATGCGTTCTCTCGGTGTGGCTTACCTCGCCGCATTCTGATATCCCTGCGTCGGTGAGGATTCGAAGGATTCGGAAACAGGCCTCGAGTGCCGCGGCCATGAGACGGCAACACAGGAGCTCTCCCATAAGCCACAGGGTGGAGCGATCAAGCGGCACAGCAACCCATTTTTACACCATGAGGGAACCGCAACAGGAGTCGAAATGGAACCACTGATGTCATCCCTCAATGTTTGTCTTTTTATTTTAGGATTTAAGCTTTAAGGCCGCACCCGTGGGCAAAGCAAGGGCAGTCTTCCCGAAAAAACCTTGGAACGAATCACAGTAGCCAAACTCCCCGACACTTGAAACATTGTTTCGGGCCAACTCCCCGACGGCCTGCCTGCCTGCCCATCTCGATGCTCGGACTGTGCAACCCTCTCTTTGACTCCGACCGCCCAGGCCCGGAATCACTCTCAAGAATAGCAGCGCCACGTCACAATCCCCCCTTGGCTTAGGAACACCAACAGACACTTTTATATCCCGATATATCCAGGATCAAAAACCCTGATTGCTCCTTATGCCTTGTAGAATGTCGAATACATCCAGTGCAAAACCCTTATATCGTCCTTGAGCTGACCACCCCAACCTGCGTGATGGCCTGTTCGGACATGTGTATACTATCGGTTGTGACCGCGTGAGGAGGATTGTGGCCTCACCAGACAGGACAGTAGAAAGGTCGCCAGACAGACACCGGTCTGATGTCGCCGCGGCCTTTTGGTCCGTGATTATTTCCGTTTCTTTTTGTACACATAGTACTCCCTTTCTCTCCACAACAGCAGCCGCTGGTCGTCTCTACTGTTGCACAACAGCTGTTTTTTCTTTGTTTCCATATCCATGATTTCCTGTTACTTTTCGGCTGGTTATCCGAGAAGATGCCGCACGCCGTACCAGTCTATATGAGGCCGTCCAACAAGGACAGGCTGTACATCGCACTATATGCCAGGGGTGGGGACAGCATCATGTCCGGCGGCGAGGACAAGTAAGTCAGCACATTACTTCACACTCCAACCCCACACGTTGCTGACGATACCTGTCCAAAGATATCACTGGGCCCTCCTCGTCGGCCCAAAACACGAAGACAGCAACTCAACGGGCAAGCGCTTCCACGTCAAGGAGACCATGACCACCGTCGACGGCCGCACCCAGAGCCGCTGGGTGTTCGAGGAGCGCGACATCGGCATGAACCCGACCGCCATGATCCTGGTGCGCGTCATCATCGGCAAGGTCGCGAACCTCGAGAGGGTGGCGGCTGTGCTGCGCGAGGTGCCCGTGCGCGACCACCAGTCCGGGTGGAACTGCGTGTGGTGGCTGCGCGAGGCGCTCGAGATGCTGCGCGCGGACGGCAAGGCGCTGGGCCGCTCGGCCTCTGTTGCGTGGGAGGAGGCGGGCGAGGCGGCGATGGGGTTCGTGAGGAGGAAGGAGCGCGAGCACCGCTTTGACGGGAGGGCGGCGCCGGGGTGGTTTGATATGAACCGCGTGGCGACTTATGACTTGGTGCGCGGGGAGGAGGTCGTTGCTTGATGGGGGTGACGTTGGCGTGCGACGGACCAGCCTGGGAGCAGGTCTTCAGCAACGGCTGCAGTGTAGGATAGATAAAAGACAGGGCGGGTATCCACCGGGGCGTTTATGGGGGAAATATGTATTACAGTGTATCTGATTTCTTTAAAAGTCCCCGAAGAACCTGCGCCTGATGGCTTCGGCCTCCAATGCCTCTGGTGCAGGTGTGATAAACCTGTCCACCTCATCTTGCCACCATCGATTCTGCGGGTTGGGGTGCTTCGCCGACGTGTACTCCCAGTAAGGCGGGTACCACCCTGCCGTCTCCCAGTCCACGATTCCGACCACCTTATCGTCCTTTACGAGAATGTTGGAGCTGCTCAGATCGCCGTGTGTGAATACCGGACCATGCCAGGCCTGCTCGTGGAAAGAAGCCATGTGCTTGACCCCCGGCGATGATGCGTCGTCCTGAATGTCCTCCGCAGCAATCCCGCCCCGAAGCTCCTGGTGGAAGTCCTGGATGGTGAGGAACGGACCCCACAGCGACTTACAGGGCAGACGGTGATCAAATATGGGTCCTCCGTCCACGTTCGCGACGCCAATACCGGGCGGCGGCTGAATGCCGCGAAGTTCATCGACGATGGCCCTGAGCTGCTCTAGTATCCTGGCCTTGGACTCGTTCGACCAGCGGCTCCATCCCTCCGCGAGGTTTTCCCCGTCTATCCTCTCCATGATTATGTACGCTCTTCCGTCGCGCTCAAATGCCGAGTGGACCTTGGGCACGGGTACCGAGGTGTGCTGGGCGACAAACTGCATGGCGCTGGCCTCGGCGAGCCTGGTGAAGGGCGTGGACTTGATGCAGCATTTTGGCGAGATGAAGACGACGCGGCCTGGGTGGGTGGTGAACGTCAGCCGGTTGGCGTGCTTCTGAGTTGCGGTCTTGTAGGCGAGAAGGACAAGGAGTCTGATCCAGAGCCTGTCGTTGAAAGGCTTGGACTCCATGTGAAGGTGAGCTTGTGCAGTGGTGAGTCAGCGGACATGACGGCCATGACGAGTCCGCGGGGAGGAGAATAATGGTCTCCGGGTCAGAGGGCCGGTGAGACCGTGTGAGGCGAGGCAAGTTGAGTTGAGCTGCAGTCCAGGATTCAGGTGGATGAGTCGAGGTGGAGGACAAGGTGGAGCCAAGTCGCAGCAGGTCTGAGGCCTGCTCCAGATTTAGAAACGGCGAGGGGGCCAAATCGGATCTTACGTAAGCGCCAGCAATTCCGCATCCAGATCGCTTCAACACCAACAAGGACATCACGGCTGATGACCGGATCTATCCGAACCTGAGCGAAGATGGTCAGAGATGAAAATGATATAGATTCCTGCTTCTTTTTAAGTACCCGAGCGCTCTATCTTACGATCTCGTAATTGCCTCCCAACTTCTGCCTTCGCAATCATATCCAGCACTACTCTTCAAAAGAGAGGATTCGAGTTCAGGCCTCAACTTCAATTCTCCTTTAAGTTGCAATGTGCAATTGCAATCTGTCTAGACCCAATTCGAGATGGCAGAAGGAGAGAACAAGCTGAATGTAGACTTTGGAACAGTGGAAAATGATCAAGTTTCAGATCAAACGTTGGAGCTTGCAAGGGGGGAGGAAAGCAACGGTCGGAGAACAAGCATTGGCTCAATTGTGATGGTGGAAAGGTACATGGTAGATGTATCACCAGGGGTTTGTGAACATTGTACCTCTATTCTCCTCCGTAGCCAGCAATTTGTCAAGCCTAACAGCTTTGCCGGGGCCCCGGGCTAACTTTTGTTAGTGGACCTCCTTCACCTCCTGATTGATGTCGGGCACAACCAGACCGCAATTTCATTCCAGAAACTTACCCCTCTTTCATTCAAAATCCTCAGAAGCAGCGCACCTGCAACCACAGTCGCCGACCCCATCCAGAACTTTTTAGCTGATTGACATCTGGATATACAACCCGCATCAAGGCACGGTCTCGCGAGGAACCGCTCACAATGGCGCCCTCAGATTGGACCGCACGGGACAGGGAGATGATTGAGTTACGTTACAGGATATGGAAGATGACGGACAAAGCCTCGTCCCGCAGAGGAATAGTCGGATCGATCGCACAGAGATGCGGAGACCTCGTCGGTGACCCGGAAACCTGGTATGCGAGCCAGTGGCCCCAGCAAATTGGCAGGTATGCACGTGCGAGTCGACACGCCCAAAACTCAGATTTGCAACCCGCGAACGCCCCTCGTTATGGCTGACCAGCGCAACTTTCGAGCAATAGATACTATGCCAGCCGCGAGGCCGCCGAAGCCGGGAGGCCCCGGGCGCAGACCAAGACGAGGGAGCAGATCGCACTGCTGGAGTACGTCTTCGCCACGACCTTCGGCTACCCGTACACCGGCGAAGTGCTCCCCCTGGCCTTCCTGACGGGCCTGCAGGTCAAGCAGGTCAAGGCGTGGTTCGAGAACCAGCGTAAAAAGTGCGTTCAAGATGAAGATTTTCTCGCGCTGCAGCCACCAGAGATATTCGGCATGAAAGGCCAGGAAACGAAAGACGCCGCGGCGATGGTGCGGCAGTATACCAAAGATCCTAAGGGGTATGCGAGGTCGCTCGTCATGTGGGAGCGATGCGTGCGGACTGGGCGTCCTGGCCCGTTTGAGGAGCTGCAGTGCCCGCGGCCTTATTTCAAGAAGTACTGGGCGCGCATGTTCCCCGTCGACGGGGATGAGTGCAGCCTGCTGGAGGTCACGGAGGAACTAGAGGACAGTGACGATGACAGCCTGGCCAACTTGACCGAGGAGGAGAGGAAAGACATGTTGGTGCAGTCAGAGATTGAGAATCGCCAGTTCAAGAGGAACCAGGAAGAACTCGAAGCGGAGGCGGAGAATGAATAGTAATCGACTGCGCTGTTGATACTGAGATTGAAGATTAAAGCGAGTCCCCCCACCCTGGCTTTTCTATCCGAAATAGAGCCAGCATTTGCCGATCCAGCTTTACTCCAGCTTCTCTTGTCTCTTCTCCAGAAACAGCTTGGCAATGCCTCCGAACACGGTGACAAACTGCAAACATATGTCAATCAACAATCACATATACACCACGGCAGGAGGGAAAGACAGCTCACGGCAACGTCAAAAGCCTTGAAGTAAAGTCCCAATGACGGATACCCATCCCCGTCATAGAACGTCCGCATCGTGTACCAAAACCCAGGCGGCCAGCTCCCAGCGAGGAAGTCGGCAAAGAACCTAGGACACAGCAGAGGTCAGCACATGTGTGAGTCCAGGGCAAAGCGCTCAACGGTCATCGCGTTGGAGAATAGTGGGAGCGAGATTGAAAGATGGGAAGACAAAAACAAAGCTCACAGGTGCTTGTAGTCCCCCGGCGGGTCCGCGCTCTCCCGCACGACAACCCTCTCCCCGGGGAAGCTCTTGAGCGCGTGCACCGCGCCGGCGGGGATGTGCACCGGCTTGTCGCCGGCCTTGGCGACGGTGACGACGCCGTCGATGGTGATCTGCACGCGGCCCTCGCGCACGTCCATGAACTCGGAGTGGTTCCTGTGCCAGTGCGGCGGAACCTCGAACACGGCGTCGCCCGGGCGGCCCTCGACGGTGCCCTCGCTCGTCCAGCGCGAGATGGAGTCCTCGGGCTGGGTAGGGTCGAGCAGGAGCCTTAGTGTTACACCCTGTGTGGCGGGGGGCAAGAATGGTTAATGGTGGGCGTTTCTGCTTTGTTGGTGTTGGTGAGACTTACCTTGCCCATGGCGAGGGTCTTCACGACCCTGGTTTCACTCATTGTGGCAGACATTCTCCCTGCGGCGGTTTACCTCGTCAGGAACTCGAGGGAATCTCAAAGCGCCGTTTTGACGAGGACACTGTCAGGCGCTACGCCTCTTTAATACAAATCCAGGTTTTGTTTGTTCTTAACAAGGCTCTGGACTCATTGGCCCAGCTTTCACGCAAGCACACGCTATCAGCGCTGCAGGATCGTGGCACAGCACAAGCGTGGCCGCGCGCTGGAAGGAGGTCCTCAGCTTCCAAATCATAGCAGCCATCACAGGGATCCTTCCGTCTGTCTCTTTTGAATCAGGTAGAAGAGCTTTTATTCTGAATTTTACAAAGTTGAGCAAGACTTGAGAGCTTCGACTCTCCTGTGTCCTCCCTGTGACAGTTCGGGAGAGCCAGCGGCCTGGGCCCGACTCCGCTGCATCAGCGCCAGTCAGCACAGGCCTCATCTGGGCTGGACAGAGCTAAAAACAGCTCGGATACAGCCCCCAGCGTTACTTTTGTTTCCCCGTGCGCGCTGTGCCCTGGATGGGTTCCCCTTGACGGTCGTGTAGCATCCGGCCTCAAAGCTCATGTGCCAACGTTTGCGCCACACGGCCAGAAGCCAGTGAGCCTAGATATTTTGTTTCCAATTGTAGGGTGAGAAACTTGTGCGCCTTGTTCTGGAGTAAGTAGCTGGGAGAGAGGTACGTGAGAGGCGCTTGACCGACAGGCCCGCTCAGACCAGGACAAGATATTCAGCCATTCGAGAACGAGATGCTCAAGCTTTCCGCGGTCTTAGACATCGCACCACAGCAAGCAGCCGCGATGGCTTGGCACACGTAAATTTCTCATTCGCCGAGGTACACACCCTTCATCCTAAGACCCCCTCGGCCGGAACCTGAACCGGATAGACCTCGCCTCCTTGGAAGGCATGCCGATGAACTTATCCCTCACGACGTCCAGGTCCCTAGCCCGGTCAAAATCAAACAGCCCCATGTCGAACCTACTAACCAGCGCCGCCACCGTCAGGTACAGCTCCGCGTATGCCAGGTTGAGGCCCGCGCACGACCGGCCGCCCCGCGAGAAGCTCACCAGGTACCTGTCGAGCCTGTTCCCCTCCGCCGCCGCCCTCGCGTACCGGTCCGGGTCGAACGTGCGCGGCTCCGGGAAGACCTCCGGGTCCAGCAGGACGTCGCGAAAGGTCTGCGACACGGGGGTGCCGCGCGGGATGACGATTGCAGCCCCGCTGTTGCCGCTGCCGTTAACGACGAGGTCCTTCTCCGGCGCCACTAGGATCTGACGGTTGGTCACCGGCTCCGCGAGCCGAGTGCCCTCCTGCACCACAGCCCTCAGCAGCGGGAGCTCCTCCAGGACGCGGCTTGGTGGGAGCTGGGGCTGGTGCTGCTTCATGACGGGGTCCAGCTCCACCCTCAGCCTGGCGAGCACAGAGGGGCTGGACAGCAGGTGGCAGAGGATGACGCACAGCGTGCGCGCGGTGGTCTCGGCCCCGGCGACGAGCAGCACGAAAGCCTCGTCCGCCAGGCGGTCGGCCGTCTTCTCCGCGGGCGGCAGGTCGGCCTGCATAATGCCGTGGAAGATGGTCTTGGGCCGGGGCTGGTTCTGCTTCTCTTCCACTTCCTCTTTCTCCTTCTTGTCCACACCAGCCTGCTGTTGTTGCTGTTGCTCGGCGTAAATGGCCTTGGCCTGGGCGCTCAGGCGCTCTTTCCACTCCACAAAGACGGCGATGTCCGGATTCATCTTGACGGCCAACCAGGCGGGGAGGCTGTTGACCAACCGCAGCAGCCAGATGAAGTGCTTGGTGACGTTGGTCGACTCGAACCCGCCCTGCATCGCCCGCTTCCACTGAGGCGCGAAGGCCGGGTCCCGCAGGCAGTCGTAGCAGTCGCCGTAGCAGTACTCGGAGATGACGTCCAGCGTCAGAGCCGTCATGGCCGCGCCCACATCCACCACCTCATCCCCTCCCCCGGCCGCAGCAGAAGACGGGGACGCGTGCTCCCGCAGCCGCTCGCACAACAGCTCGACCTTCACGCGGATCGACTCGGCCTCGAGCTGCGCGATCGCCGCCCGCGAGAAGTACGGGTTGACGGCGGCCCTGCGGGCGCGGTGGAGGGCATGTGGCCCCGCGGAGGCGAGGGAGCCGGGAGCGCCATTGGCGCGGTTCGCCCGGTGCCACTTGTCGCGGTGCGTCTTCCTGCCGCCGGGGCCCGGGTGCAGGGTGTCGAAGAAGGCCGAGTCGCGCACGTGGACCTCGCCGGGGCTGATGCGCACCACGGGGCCGTAGGTGTCGTGCAGCGCGCCCAGCTTGAACACGAATTGCGCCTCCTGCACCACGTCGTAGTACGCGCCGTACAGGTAGGTCGCTGCCGCGAGCCTGGGGCCCGGGAAGCGGGAGAGCGGGTGTAGGTACAGGCGGTAGATGACCTTGGCGGTGAGGTAGATGGCGGCGGCGGCGATGGCGCCTAGTGCCGCCGTGGACGCGGTGATGCCTTCGCTGTAAGCCATGTTCACGGTCATTGATTACCTGCAGGATGAAAAGAGAAGCAGAGTGCTTCCTCTACGATATTTATAAGCACGCATGATGTGTTGGTTGGGCCTTTGCCCCCCAGCTGCAGTGAGCTGAGAATCCTATCGGTCGTCATCCCGTTGGGGCCATCCGAGTCTGGAATGGTTTCCATGTTGGGGTCGTCCAATCCAGCAGGATTCAATGGTCACAGCGCAATGTAGGTGTTGGCCGGCCCCCACAAACTAGCGCTGACGGCTGTTGGCCAGACGGTGAGAGCTGTGTGAGAGCTGAGTGAAGGAAACAGCTTCGACAACGTTAGGCTGTCCTGGAGCAGGAATTGCTAGGCCAGCTTGGGAGCATTGGCTATTGTTTCCACCCCGCCAACTCTACCTACCCATTGAGCGAGTGCATCATCCTAAGTTCAACAATGTGCAACGAGAAACGCGTTACGTTAATTTGCAGAGTAGCATCGCGTATCCCCAACCAAGAGACTGGCACAGTAGACGAGAGAATCCACACGACGCATCCCGGACAGGCATTCTATTCCCTGTGAAGATCAACCCACATCCAAACGACCGAAGCCTCCAGTGAACAAATCCTCCTCGTGGAGAACGGGTACTTCGTCCGGGTGACTTACTCATTTGTTTCAACGGCAGTGATTACCCCGTGCTCAAGTGTTCAGGTTAAAAAGCCTAGGACAACTGCGAGGATGATGTGATATTACATCCTGGTCCTGGGCTGTCATGCGCTGCCATACTTACTTTCAAATTGTAAGACAATGAGTGCCAGTACACATAAACCCAAAAGAGCAAAGAGATGGAAGAATCAAATAGGCGAATATTTCCATAGTCAACGCGGACGAATATACCCTCGAGGTTCAGTCGAGCGCAGCTGTCACCATCAGGGCATGCCGTCTTGTCCACTGTAGGCGCTGAAGCTAATGGAGTGGAAGACAATTGCATCAACGGGGTCCATGGACCTACCTGGATGTGCATGGTTCATAGAATCAGTTAGACGCAGTTGCTGTTGGCGGTGACGCTGATCCCTATCGCTAGACAAATCCGGGGCATACTCTAATTTTATGCTAAAGCTGCAAGGTACCTATCCCGCGTTCTGTTAGCCTGCAAGGTGTTCCCAAGCTCCCGGTACCAAATGTCCATGGTGTGGAGCGTTCTAGCAACAGTGTGGTGATGGGCCCCGTTCTCATCCTCTCGACATTTTGCCAGCTGTTCCTATAAATTGATCGCCAAGGGTGGGCGCATGTTGTATGGATCTCGGTTCCTCTCACGCCATTTAAGTATACCATAGTGTGCCTGCTGAGAAATACAAGAGCAAAACAGCCGCCCATCCCGATGCTTCAGATTGGGATATCGGGACAATATTGCCTCCGCCATCAAATGAACGGACTCGTGACCTGCTTCGTGTAGACGAGCGGCAACCTGAATGCGCGTCCATAATGTATTGAAGCAGCCCTTTTCGCTGACGCTCTGATCGTTCTCATCAACCGTTGACTCCTGAGTAGCTGGTGTGCAATGAAGTCCGCCCATTTTGAACCTGAGGGCTCAGAAGACTTCCCTGAGACGACCCAATAGAGAGAGGACAAATCCCTGTCATCAACCGTGTGGCTGCAGTGCTCGTACACTATGTCTTGTACCGAGATACATGTTTGCTTCAGAATTTCGGCAAAAGCCGCAAGAGAGTTGCGTCGGAACAGCTCATACAGCTCCTCGAAGATAATACCCAGCCAGGTCGGCTCGCCCAGCTTTTCTTTCAAGTAAGTTCAGAGAAACTGAAAACGTCGCAGAGCGATATCTCTAGTACAATCTTGAGCGACTTGCCGGATGATATCGAGGATTGAGTAGAGACCGTATTCCTCAAATATTACCGGCATTTCCCAAAACCCTGCTTGAATTCTGCTGAAGATCTGATGGGGGCTAGGCCTCACTTTGCAAGTAATGAGGAGTTCCTCCGACACTTCAACGAATACCATGCCACTCGCGGAGGTCGCATTGAGAATGCCGATGATGAGTATGGTGGTTATCCAAGCTACTACGCTAAGGAGCGAGACAATTTGATTCGGAAGCGTTACATTTCATGAGAATAGTTTCGACAGAGCCATGGTAGGCAGCCGGACTGATGTAGTGGTGTCGTTTCGCAATATTGTGGGATGGCAGGCAGGCAGCCGGAATGTATTCAATTCATGTTATGTAAAAAGTTACCTCCAACCATTGTCCCAGCCCGCCTGCTCGACCGCAAAAGCAATGGCCAGCTCGGAGAACCTCGCCATGTGGTCAAATGAGAAATGCCCCGTCTCATCGTCAACGTACATCGTGTCATTCTCCGTGTGCACGTACGGGTCAAATTCGCCGGGAAACCCCCCAGCCACGGGGTTGCCCTCGGAGGCGAACGTCGCCGGGAAGCCCATCTTGGTGTAGCTCATGTAGTCGGAGCCAGCCCCGGGCATGAGCTCGTAGACGCTGGTGGGGATGGACGTGATGTACTCGGTGCTGAGCTCGACGGCCCACTTGGTCAGGGGTGCGTCGGCGTCGGTCTTGATGAAGCCGATGCTCTCCGTTGCGTTGCGGGCGATGAACGCAGTCATGTCGAACTCCATCATGGCCCCGATCTTCGCGCCCTCTTTCTTCTTGTACGCCGCGATGGCCTGGCTGCCAAGCAGCCCTCCCTCCTCGGCGGCGTACCAGTGGAACTCGACCGGTCCCTCCTTTGGTATGTATCCACTTGAGGCCAGTACTCGGAATGCTTCGAGGATGCTGACTGTGCCCGATCCATCGTCGTCAGCCCCTGGGGCCTTTAGCAGCGGGAACAGGTAGTTGGCAGAGTCCTGGTGCGCGCCGATGATGGTCAGGGGCTTGGAGTGGTCTCGGACCTTGGGCTCGAAGCGGGCGATGATGGAGGACTGCGCGAAGGGGTGCGTGAAGTACTCGAGGCTGATGTGGGTGTGGAACGGCGAGTGGGCGACGATGTCGGCGATGTGGTCGTGCAGCCACTGGGAGGACTCCTCGCCGGTCTCGCCGGCAAACCAGCGATTGTAGTAGCCCGAAAAGTGCTCGAGGATATCGCGCATTCGGGAGGTCGAGATCCTTTGAAACAGGGGCTTGACGAGGTTCTGGTGGGTTAACTTGGGGAGGTCTGGATAAGGACGACGTCAGCATAACGAATCTCTACTGTCACGACGCTCAAGGGGTCTCGAGGGTAGTGCGCACTGGCTTTCCCTTCCCACGCATTGACGCCGTCAGCATATAGTTCCTGATGGTCTGTGATATCCATAAACTTCTTCCTATTCTGCCGCAGCCGCAGCTTGTCGCCCTCCTTCATCCACCTGGGCTTGTCCTCGCCGAACACATGGATCAGTCTTGACTCGGCAAGCTGTGCTGCCATGTCGGGCCGTAGGGAGATCATGGCATCGACGGGGTCTGGGTAGGCTGCGAGGGCCGCGAGAATGGTATCATCGCCAACATTCTTGTGATAGGAGTCGGAAGAGGCAGTGGCAGCATCATTAATGTCCTCTGAGGGCCCGATCATGACTTGTTGCGATCCATCGCGGAGAGAACCGGCGACCTGCTCGGAGCAGGCCAGCAACAGCAGGGTGAGCTTGGCCGGTAGTGAAGAGCGCATGTTGGCAGCCTGAGATACGCGTTGAAAGCAAAGATTTGGGAGAGCAAAAGACAGGTTGCTAGAGTGTAACCACCGTCTGGTCTTGGAAGCTTGAGCTTTGGGTGACTGGGAGGAAGCCTGGATGATGCAATGCCTAGCTGAACGTCACCCCTGAGCCTCGGCATGATTAAGCTCCGATTCCAGGGATCCAGCCTGTCAGCCCCCGCCTGATAACGGCGGAGCTAGCAATTGGGTCCAGCGAGCCTCAAGCTAGCTGATTGACTTCACGCCTGTCTGGTGTAGCAACAACTCATTTTTGACAATGAAAAAAGACACGCGGTGAGTTGGGCACTTTTTCACGGGTCATGCGTGGCCGAGATCAGAGGTGCTCAATCCACCAGTCAGCCACTCAGCTGTTGGACCTAGGTCTCGGAGCGGTGCATCACACCAAACCAGACCACCTCATCCTGTCCGGCAAAGTCATTCGAACGTGACGGCATATGGCAGTATTGGTACCCAATTAAAACAGTTGTTGAAGAACTACCGTTTCCTTCGAGTACTTCAAATCATTTTGAGCGTCGGACGATGCTGTAAGCCATGAACGTCGGGAAAAAGAAAAAGTCAAAGACTTCCTGTCTCAAGCTTCTCTAGCTAGCATGCGTGGCGTCTTGTATGAACGCCAGTGGGGACAGATCCATAAGCCACCTACACCTTTCCCGACTTGGTACGATGAAGATGAACTTACATAGGCAACACGTGGGTCTCTTAGACCGTGGGAGGATTCACAAATACCTGAGTCAGAGCAAGATAGTACATTAAATTTAGGTAGAGCTCAGAACCTCAAAGATTACCAGGAGGCTTGATGACTTGGTAATGGCGCATTTGAGTTGTATTATATTAACAGACTCAATCGTGACCACCTATACTCTGAAAGCATCATTGATGATTTTGATTGAATCCAGACCAAATAAAAGTTACACCATTTCTTGCCGCCCCCTGAAAAGCAGTCACCCATTTACGTCTCAAGTCAATTTCAATTTGAGTCACATTTCACTGCCTTTGCTGGCTGTGGATCCCCCATGCCAGGTGTGTAATATCTTCTTTGTCGGCTAGTTCCGTATTTTAGGCCATTGACCTATGGGACAAAGTGACGAGAGGCTGCTTCACCATGTGTGTTTCGGACCAATCATCCTTGCCAGTGACTCTAGAGTACAGCCTTTGCGAGTTGGCAGGTCTCTATGACCGTTGTGTTACCAGCCGACTTTGTTGCTCCGCAAATAAAAGGTTCAGTCATTTCCTCACGGTGCAAAAAACCTCGTATCCTTGTGCCACACAGCATACACTGATTACTGGACCATGAAGCCCCAATCCGAGGTGCTTGGGCAACTTCGTACTGACAGATCGCATCCATGATGGACGAGGCTCACTCAAAACAAATAACAGGGGCCTTCCACCGGATCCTCCTCATATGTCGTCTATCTTGGTGGCACACCAAGACTACCAGCCGTGACCATCCAAAGAATGTCCTCGCGATCCGGAATGTCTTCAGCCAACAAAGATTCCGCCATGTCAGGAGTATCGTTATTCTCGGTCTTGCAAATCCCGGTACGGTAACACAGCTAGTACAGCACTCGCGCGGCAGGCTACGAGGTGTTCCCTTGCAGGAGCAGAGGGTTATCTTCACACAGATAGCAATTGCCCAAGAGATCGGCCACACCCTGCAATTGAACTTCGGGCACACAGTCATTATTTACGCCTATAACCCTCATTTCTCACCCGAAATGGCAAAGGGTCTCAGCGCTTCCAGGATCAACGTGATACAGGATCTTGGCCAAGTCGTCGATGGTCGCTGCTTCATCTACGACGTGAGCAAGCAAATAGGACATTTATCATTAGTCGAAGGATTGGAGGGGTTCACGCCACCTGCAGCAGTAATGACGGACTGGATGTTCATTTTACAGCCGGACTCGACAGAAGTAAAACCGTAAGTTCTCTTATCCAAGCAAGTTCACTTGCAAGGAGGCAATCTCAAACGTAACCCATGTCCGGAGATTACAATCGATTTGCCTTGGCTCGTCTTCTAATCCTTGCAGAGATCTCCTCCGCGATTATCACATAGTGTCACTGGTAGACTTCCCCTCCCGTGTCGCTCCAACAAGAGAGGAAGAACGGCTAGTGTTTCGGGATCGCAGCGAGACCGCTCGGCGCCAGAAAGAACGTGAGCTAAGGGATTGGGAGAGTCAGGCGACGCGGCAAGAATACGAGAAAGCATCAGTCGAGCACAATAGCCTTTTGAGTTCGCATGAGCGGCGGGTCCGGGAACTCGCTCATGAGCTCAGAGACAATGGCGTGCACGAGGCAGAGAAGGAAGCCGTGGAAGAGGCGAGACGGAGGCTGTTGACCGAGGCACCAGTCAGGGTAAAGTCGTATGTGAACGACCCGATGATGATCCTGCTGGTTCGGAAGGGCGCATGAGACTCCTCGGCAAGGAAATGCATGGAACGGTCTAGCATCCCCCCTACGCCGTTCACATGAATGGGAAGCGCGGCTGCCAAGGGGCCATCGACTACACTGGGCCTTGTAAGGACCGTGAGGGCGATACAGTTCGGGCGCTCATCAGTGGTAGCAAACGTGATAGCGAGGATGTGCAAAAGATGGTGCAAGGCGAGTCGGGCTTGGACATCATCCACATATGAGATTCTAAGGGCTTTGGCGAGTCCACCGTCTGTCGCTGTGACACGGCTCAGTAAACTTCAATTCGTTGAACATTTGATAGTAATTGTGCTGTGAACTAGCATAGTGTGTGACGAAATTGGACGTCTGGTTGTTTCTGTCTATGTGACTGTGGCTACGATTTTGATTTAACTGCCTGGGAAGATTTAACAGGCATTGGGTGGAAGTGTGGACACGAGAGCTGAATTTGCAATAAGTCTTCCAGAGTTGTTAAACTTCGTAATTTGATTTCGACTTGTGACCTTTGTGATCTTGATTATTCATTTGCTCCAGTATCGTTCGCATTAAAATGCCCTTCCTGTAGACGATCCCAAACTCCATGCCTGGCCAAAGCAGCACATATCCTTCCCGAAAAATCCGGAACAGTGATGTTCCTGTTGAGTAATCACATCTCTGTCTACCAGAACAACGGATTCGTCGGCCATGTTGTTGTCCAGAGACCCTCATCCGCGGATGCTGTGCGTCCCTAAAATCCCCAAAATCCCTTAAATTCGAACACAACTTGAATTGAAGTCTCATAAATATGCTTGTATACTGTCGTTTCAATATCTCGATTTCGGTGGGTTCTGGTAGACATTTCCGTCATATGAGAACCGATGGCATTCCGCTTCCGCGCACCTCATACAATAACCGCCCTTCTTGACAACCGGGGTGACGCAGTAACCATCTGGCCCAGGGTTCGCTCGAGCACTGGGACACGATGTCGAGTGGCAATCGCAGGGCTTTGTTGCTTTGGGTTTCAGGAATCTCGTTATCCTATTCATGGCGACTCTCTCGGGGTAATAAAGCCGCTGGGGTTTCGAATTTGTCATGGACTTTTGAACAGTTGCTGAGGAAGTTCGCTAGTGGGCACGGAGGGCATGACATTCCATTATGAGGGCCACAACAGGAAATTATATGGCTGTCGTCAGCAAAGAAAATGAGCCGTCCCAATCCTCAATCCTCAAGCGTGGCTGAATCCTGAATTCCCCACTGCACTCATGCTGGGTGCCACTTTTTTGTTGATCCTCCAAATGCGGTCTCCAATGCCCACCACTGCACAGTCAGAGAGGATGTGATGCCCCTGCTGCAGACCCCAAAACTTGCGCCAAGTTCGGTCATAAACCCTAATTGGCACCTCTAATCTTTAGATAGCACCTTAGAAAAGAACTCCGTGAGATCATCCAATCCCTCTGGTGACTTGAACCAGTGCCCACCCTCGGGATACTCCCTCCAGGCAACCGATGTTCCATAACCCTCAAGCTGCTGCCTCAATTGCTTCCCACCCTCGAACATGACAGTCGGGTCGTCCATGCAGTGCTCTAGGAGAACAGGCGTGTTCAGAAGCAGCTCGTCACTAGGCGTTCCCTCCAAATCAAGGATCTTCCGCGTGTCATTCAGACTGCGGCCCGGGAACGGCATCCGGCAAGCCACACCAACAAAGGCGCCCAACCGCTTCGGTCCGGAATAAGCCTCTGGCAGCCCCAGATTCAGCAGGGTGTGCACGCTTGTAGCGCCGCCTTGGCTAATCCCCATGAGCACAATCTTGTCGTACCTGCCGCCCAGCCTCGCCGCCTCCTCCGCGATCAGCTTCCTGATGCGGTCGGCGCTCTCCCGCAGCCCCGGCGCCTGCAGCTCCTCGTGGTCCTGGAGTTTGAGGTGGTCCCAGACGTCGAACCACTGGCTCATGCTGGGTGGCATCCCGGGCCTGGCGCACAATTTCTGGCCGGCGTCGGGGAAGACCCAGCGGAAGGTCGGCAGGACCTCCATTGCTGTTTGGCGCTTTGAGTTGGCCCAGGTCATGAACCTGATGCTCCGTGCGAAGTTTGGGGCTCTGTCGCCGCGGCCGTGGAGGAAGATGACGGTGTGTGTGTGCGGTTGGCCGGGTGGCGGGTCGACGATTTCGAGGGGCGCCGGCTGGGTGGTCAGGCCCTCGCTCTGCCAGTCCATGGCCATTGTTGTTTGTGTGTGATTGTGTCGTTGATGTAGTTGTTGTGGGAAAGGAAATCAAACAAGTGACTGAGGAGATATGGACAGGCTACCAAAGTAAACGCTGATGACTTTCCGAACAGTGACTGTCAGCTAGGCAGCCGTCCACGATTGACGTTGTTGGTTGATGAGCAGTTGCGGAGCTTCCAGAGTGGCACAGCACTCCAACCCTGTGGATGCAACCAACGGGGAACCCCGCCACAGCAGCTAAATGCCACCCGAGCAGACCACCAACAGGAGAAAACGAATGAGCAACATTGGCAAGTGCAATTCACTTCCACTTTCATTATACAAGAATTGAACTTATTACTGTGGGAATGCTTGAGAAACATGCACTCATGATCTTGCTCCATAAACACGGTGTTGCAGACATCCACGTCGGGCAACTTCCAGTATAGACGAATGCCCTTGCTGCTTGTTGCCCTGGCATACTGAAAACTGAAGGGCTGCAATCTGGATTGGACATTATTTGAATAAACCCTTGTTCCTCCTCATAAATCTCCTAAATCCAAGGACAAAGTCTGAGCCCCCAGAGACAAGGCACGACTCAAAGCATCCCGTCGCTTATTGTGTCTATACTAAAATGCTTTGTGCGTCTTGCTCAAGTCTTGCGAAACTGAATGCTCTAACAAAATACGCATTAATATCAGATTGCATACTGTACAAATATCATGCTCTTGTCCTCACATTGCATTGGCATCCTGATACATCTGTATCCAACAGTCATCCTCACAATTGCTTCAGCATCGACTACGCTAATATACGTTTTATCGCAAACCTTGGCCCACAGCAGCTACAGAAACACCATGGCCGTTTCTCTACCAACACTTCCAACGGAGATCTGGAAACAAATTTTTGAAAACTTCTGTATCCATTGCCAGCAGCCCGCTCACTCAGAAAACCTGCCCGACTTCAGGCTTCCTGATGCTCGAGAGGGACAGGCCACATTGAAAAACCTGTGCTTGGTTTCGCGCGACTTCCGTGCTATGAGCCAGGACATTCTGTTCCACTACTTCTACAATCTCTCGAATGGTGGATCACGGGACTACACAACGAAGGACCTGACTCCTCGCATGCTCCGCACTCTTATTTCAAACCCATGCCTGGGGAAACATGTTCGCATGATGACACTTTTCGACACTGATCGGTCTTGGAATGAGGCCATCACTAGGAAAGACCTTCAGAGTTGGATCCAAGTCAGTCGATGTCACAATATCAAGGTTCCGGACGAAATTGCGCTGGCCTTGGAGCCCGACGGCGGTGGCAAGACTGGAGGTCTATTTTTCATCGAGTCTGGTCCTGTGACGCAGCTTCGATGCATGGAAGCTTCCTGGGAAACCAGGTTCTTACTTTATGAGTGGATGTACTTGCTGCTCATATCCCTGGCCCCTCAACTCAGCCATTTGCAACTCGGAGAACCCATCGGATCATTCGAGGTATCATCCGAGGATGGGCAAATCATAGTACCGAGCTTTCCGCACGTTCGTGTCTTGACATACAATACCTTCATTGGCACCACCGGGGACTTTTTGCAATCTTTGGCTAATTTCCGGCGTGTTTCCACTTTCCGTTGCTACGACTTCCGGTTCCGGTTCATTCGAGGGCAACAGCTACAGCCTATCTCGTATGGTCCTACGATGACGATGAACATTCGTCAGTTGACAATCTCTTGTACGCCAAATTCACTCTCCACTTTGCTCAACTTATGTCCTCACCTGGAAGACCTAGAGGTCGACATACATCACGGAGCCTGTTTCGACAGCCCCCGTGAGTTCATTGAGTGGCCAACGCATACCAAGGCTAGCCTGAAGCGGTTGGCATGGAGCAATCAGAATTCCAGGCACGAATTGCTTGCTGATCATCCAGACCCCTTGGTTGTTCCACTTATGGACTTCAGTCGCCTGGAAATCTTGGAGATAGACCAATCCTCCCTTCTCCTGCACTCCAGGTCACGAACAGGTGAGATCTCAAGCTACGTACTTCCTGAAACGCTACGCATCCTCCACGTCGCCTTTGCACTGGAAGTCTCATCAATCAACGATATCTCGCAGATCCTGGAAGAGCTGGCCATAGCAAAATCAACGCTTCTCTCCAAGCTATCCATTGTCAAGGTCGACCACCCTCCGCGCACTATAGCTGGGAGTAGAACCTTAGCAGAGGTTCTGGGTAAGGATGGCGTGGTGAGCTGTGTGAATGAGGCCGGGATTGATTTAAGATTGGGACCGGAGGAGCATTTCGAACATGGGTACAGGAGAAGCATTCTCCCAGTACCTCCTGGGGATTATTCTTACCACGGTTGGATGTTAGGCCATGTCAAATTCCCACGTGAACTCTTTTCTCTGGAAGACTTGAAGTCTCTCTGAAGACCCGGTTGAGGGAGAAGGTGAGGCCGTAGCCCCAGCAACACTTATCTATTATTCGAGAATCATATGGTCGGCTGCTTGTCTCTTAAACGTCAGTAAATAGTTTGTCATTCAAGATGCGAACCAAAACGTTGAGTTCCGAGTAGTATCCAGGTAAAGAATTTAGTCTCTTAGTCATTGCCTGCACATGATTAATTTAATTCAAATTCTATCTCATTTCTACTTATCATGTTGGAGAAAGATTCGACATGCATACTTCGTACAATATCTCGTCAAAGAGTATTTGATGAGAATATTCTGCTCCGTGAGCCATTGCGTACGACGTTTCGGTTTCATTTTTCGTATGTCTTGACGATCATTTCTTCATTACTGTACCGGAACGGCCCGGCGAACGAGATATATCTAGGTAGATGCTTCGCGGCCTATAACTACCAACTAGATCCGCCTCTCCCACCCCCTCGGGTGTACTCCCTTCCCTTCGACCTCGACTCCATCTAACCAAAGCTTTCCAGACGGGTATTTGGAGGAGCTGTGTCTCTACAGTACCTGACATGGTCGAAGAATTCGCATGAAACTGCAGTACAAGCGATTCGTGAATAGATAAATGTGCATGCTGACAGGGGCACAGTCCAAGATGTAATCACAAGGCAGAATCCGATAGTAGGAGTCGGGGTCATCGCCTGGCCAAAGAGCAGGCCTCCCTCGCATGGGATGCATATTTTACAACAGCTTACGGTACAGGGGGGATCCACTTAGGCCCGCACCTAGCCACGTAGCCGCATAAAGCACTTTTCAATGATTGTGAATCTTTGCAACGGTCTGAGGAGTAAATGCTCGTGATACACACACGACGGGTCCATCCGCGGGCGGGCTTCAGAATAGCGAATAAGCTCGAAAGCTGTTGCCCACCATCCCAACACTGCGTCCAGGTCCGCCCCCATCCCAGACCACCAGCTAGATGCGCCGAGCCCTCCAAGGCCCAGCGGCCTTCCAGCGGCTTCTCAGCTCCCGCGGCGTGATCCGTCGCGAACTCACCATTTCCGACCCCCAGGATGAGCAGCAACTCCGCGAATCGGGCATGTTCTGCCCCTCTTGCTTCACCTTTAGCAAAGACCTCCTGTCGCTCTCGATCCCGGGCGGTCAGGTCACTGGGCTCCCTGATGACCTCGAAGAACCTTGCGAGGAGGCCATCACCTGGGACATCTCACTGCAGAAGCTCGTCGACGCCGCGGAGAAGGGCTGCCATCTCTGCGCGTTCGTCGCAACGCGCGTCTTCGACAACAGGCATGGTCATTACATGGGGTTTGCTGCGCTGGCGGAGGAGGGCCCTGGGCTGATGGGATGCTGTGCGAGGGCAGACACAGCGGAGCCGTCGGAGCGTGTCAGGGATTCGGTGGCTTTCCTGCGGCGGTTTCTGGAAAAGTACCCCGATGCTGAGTTCATGACGGTGGGGATTCCCTTGGAGCGGGACCCTGTTACAGCAGCGTATAGCAAGTTGTGGCTGTGCGTTAGGTCTTCGAATGTGAGCAAGGATGGGAATCGGATACTGATGAAAATGGGAGGACCGCCCGAGATCACATTGGAGCTGTACGCCATCAAAGGTATGTGACTCCTTCCATATTCACATAGGTGGATGGAATTCAAATTTTTCTAACGTGCGAGGTCCAGGTACTGCTGCTGCTTCATGGATCCATTCTCGGCCCATCCAAACCAAGCCCGGCAGCGATGAAAACATCGAGACTGTGAAAAGCTGGATTAGTGAATGTCGCGAGAACCACCCAAGCTGTGGCCAGCGAAATGAGAAGCCTTGCAAGCTTCCAACGAGGCTAGTCAGGGTACTAGGAGACGAGAGGGCCGAGGTGTACCACCCGACCGAAAACGAAGTCGGTCAGTATCTGGCTCTGAGTTATCTCTGGGTCGACCCAGAGCTTCACGAATGGAAGAGCTCCGCCACGCTCGTTGCGAATGTGGCCGAGAGAAATGAAGGATTTGACCGAGGGTCTCTGCCAAAAGCTCTCAGAGACGCTTTATCAATAACCGAAGCCCTGGGCCTGGAATACATCTGGATCGACAGGCTCTGCATCATCCAAGATTCAAGAGACGACAAGGACCGCGAGCTGAGGAGAATGAGCCAGTACTACCAGAATGCGTACCTCACTCTCACAGCCAGCACCAATTCTGCCGCCGAGGGTTTCATCGAGGACACCATTGGCTGTCCCCAGCACCCCGACTTTCCCGCCCACCGCGACCTCCTTCGCATTTTGGTTATGTGCCCGGACAAAAGGGTTAGTGTGGTCTTCTTCAGGCAAGAGACACCCCATAACCTGGCTGTGGAGCCCATTAACGGCAGAGCGTGGACGTTCGAAGAACGACTTTTATCGCCGCGATATCTCATGTACGGTAACCGCGTGCTGTGGCAGTGTCGCTCGGCAATGCACTGCGACGGAGGGACCCAGGATTGGAGCCTGAGTCCCTACGTCCAAGAGATCCACCGTCTTAGTCTCAAGCTGGGCCAGGTTATCGAAGAGGCTGATGCTACTTCTGCGCCGTCCATAAGCATTGGGGAATGCCAGGAGCTTTGGCACGCCATAGTGGCCGAGTACTCGAGGCGGCAGCTCACCCGTCCAAGAGACAAGCTTCTTGCTATAGGGGCTGTCGCATTCGAGTTGAGCACGGCCATGGGTCAAAACATCTATCTGGCAGGCTTGTGGGCGAACACAATCATCTACGACCTTCTGTGGTCGACACACCCTCATGTAGACCCATGCAGGCCAGAGAAGCAGAGGGCTCCATCTTGGTCGTGGGCGTCCGTCGACCACGCTGTTACATTCGACCGCCTCCCACGACGAGATATGTCACCAATCGTCGAGATCGACGTAGAGAAGACGGCTATTCAAGCCTTTCGAGAGCGGCAGTTCGATCTGGTCGCGCAGGAAAAGCTGCAGCTCCACTGCCCAGCGCTGAAGATGACTGATTGGGGTTCTGACGCCGTGAAGCGGAACTATCTGATGTCTGGGCCAGACTCCCCCGGACCAGATATACTTTCTCTCATCTCGGGAGGCCAAGAAAAGCGCTCCTGGCGGACCGACAACAAACAGTTCGAGTTTCCTGAAAACTCAATTATGGCCTTCTTCTTCGCCGAACCGGTAGTGAAACAACCCATGCCCGTTGACGCTCCCACACTACAGCCAACCCAGCCCGAACATCGACTCAACAGATCAAGTCCAGAGGAAATGGCCGCCTCTGTGCTCAAGGCCTTTCCGCATCAAGAGGGGCCTGTGCGTGTCATAACAATCCGAGACGGGGCGGTAACGTCCTCCTTGGAGGGTCTCGGAAAGCAGGGGTACACGGAAGAGTTCCTCGAAAGTCTGAGAAGAATGGGTCTCGACTTCCAGCACGAAGATCTGGAATATGGGCAGATGTCTGGCCCACCACCAGCGGTGGACAAGGGCGCAATCACGCAGGATGGGTCTGGTGACAACACGCCGGTGGTGGAAGCTGGGCCGGTGAGGGGCCAGTCCGACACACATCCAGAAGAAACGAATGCATCCCAGAGGTTGTATAGGACTTGGGGTCTCGTCCTCGCCCCGATCGACGAAACGGGTACCTTTGAACGAGTCTGCGCGTTTGCGGATATGCCATATCCGGTTCCTCTGGGCCGCACCTGGGAGGACGTCAAAACAACCATCGTGATCCAGTGAGCTGATTTGAAACCCTATACAGGTAATTTTTCATTCTAAAGCCCATGTCGCTTATAGCCTTGATGAGTGAAGTCTGGTCAAAATTTGAACCTTTTATTTGCTCACTTCGTCCGTTTATCCCATGGGGGATTCCAGATTGAGCCCCAATTGACTTTTGTCCAACCTTGATTCGACGCCTCCGGAACTTGATCCTTAGGGACGACCTTCCATGAGAACTCGGCTCTCCAGAATGGATTCAAAGATATTGCGGCATCGTCTACCGATTGCAGGGCACAGACTAGGAGCAAAACGTCTTGTCCAGAAGTACCCGCCACCAAGAATTGTCGCTCAGGAATACCATTACTCACAAGGCGGTTTGCAACCCAGTAGGCATTCCAGCTGTCTCTCACTGCTTCGTGGTTCATTTGTTCCATGGCTCGGTCATCAACCCCTCCTCGCACCCTGTGGATGGTGCATCGGGGCGGTGGCCCTGACCCAGGGTGACTTGCCCAGCCAAAGGCATAAAAGAGAAAGTCGGTGGAATTTGACGCATAGAGATCCTCAAAAGGGTACGGTGGCGGCGCGCAAATCTTCAGTGACGCCCAGCCTATGTCGTCGGATTGCCTATGAGGTCCAAAAAAGAGCGTGTCCTGCTCATCCCATTGTTGCCACGGCCAGCGCCGGTACACCTCCATTTCTGGAGGCATTACGACCTCCAGGGCACAATTGCGAGATGATAGGATCAAGTTCTGCTTCTGCTTTGCCGCTGTACTCGGAGGAGGTATTTGTTTTAGAAGAAACGGCTCAAGCACAAGCCTGTGTGCCACGGCCCGGGGGCCGATGTGGACCAGCTCATAGGCGTTCTGTCGAGCAAAACATGCTCTTCCCAGACTTCTCAATCGGATACCAAAAGGTTTATCCCGGATCTGACAGACCGGGAGGACAAGACAGAATCCCCGAGCTTCTCTCAGAGGCAACAGCCCAAACTGAGCCCGTAGCTGGATACCGCGGTTGGACATGGAAAAGTCAAAGAGCGGCTGGTTCGATAGACCTTTCACCTCTGCACAGTCCTGAAAGGGCAGCGGGGACGATGCCATGACCCCACTGTACGAATCCTCCGTGTCTTTTGAATTGTTCTCAGAAGGTTCAAGACGGAGCATCCAGGCGAGAATGGTAGGGTCAGGGTACAAACTGATGATCTCTGCCTGGAGTCTGAGGAAGGCTCTTTCCTCCTCTCCGTACAATAGAGGCATGTGAATACCAAATATTCCAACCAGCGAGTATGCCACATCTTCTATGCGCGTCGATTGTCGAGTTGCAGCCCACGACATCTTCTGGGCCACTGGGACGGCGGACAAGTCGATCTGGTGGTTCAGAATGTCGACGTGGATGCCGGTGATGCGAGCCAGGGCCTCCGAGGCCATTTCCTTGGTGAAGCAGAAGCCCCAGTCCCCGTCGTAAAATTTGATGTGCAGCGGTGCAATTAATTCCTGCAGCGTCCACGAGCGAGAGAACCATCGGCAATGCTCGATGCTGGCCTGCAGCTCCCCCGCGTCTCCGGGCCAGGAGAATCGGGCCAGGTCCGATAAGAAGACATAGCAGACGGCTGCCCGCTTGTACCAGCGGAACATGGAGTTGATGGCCTCTGACAGCTCGGCGCTGCTCGACTTGTCGATGCAGCAAGTGTCCACCCAGGCATATTTCAGGCCGTCCCGAGCCGCCTGGCGGCAGGTCCTGTCGATTTTCTCCCACCTGCCCTTCGATGGCGTCGTGGGGTCCGGGCCTGCGGGAGACGTTATCTCTTGGAATGTGACCTCTTGGCCGGTGACCCACGTGTGCGAAAGGATGGCATAAGGAGGCACCGCGACACCGACAAACTCGGTCAGCCGCCTTGTCTCCACGTCAATGAGCCACATCGGGTGACGGCAGCAATTCAAAATCGGGGAGTTGTCAACGCGCACAAGAGTATGTAGTCCTGCGGATCAGGTGCCGCAGTTTCGGCTCCAGAGGAGACAATCTAGCTGCTAGCGGCAAGCTGAAAATTGGAGCAAGTCTTCCGGCTGATGCCCCAGACGTTGCGTACTCATATCACGTGGGTCCTGGCCATTTGGGCATATGAAGTACCACAGCCAGACCACCCCTACTGTCCAAGGCGAGCGAATAATTGCGTATCTTTAAGGAGACAAATTGACTAGGCGTCATGCATCTATTTCGAGAGCGTTGCCGGGGAGCGACACGATTTGCACCAGACGTGGCAAAAACAACCACACGACATGCACCTTGGCGGTATCGAACAATTGTGGACACAGGCCGAGTACAAATCCGCCTCTTTTCAGTGAGCCAAGTAGGATGGTTCCCAAATCGTTTTTCAACATATATGTTCATTCACGACATAATTAGCTTGTGTCACTGAGGTCAAGATCCACATTACACGCCATTCTGGTCATTGGAATCTGAGAAAGGCATTGGGTTCGGGTATGCTCGGCCATGGAATGAAGGTGAGCTCAGGCTTGACCCAGGCGGCTCACAAGGAGTTTAGTAATCTATTTGGGTGCTTGGCAACGGAGTGTACACGAAAGGCATCGTGCAAGCTATCCACACTATCGCTAATTTAATGACCATAGGTCTCCGCAAATCTCGCCTCCAAATCCTTCTCACTCAGCAGTGGCAGGCCGACGAGGTCATTGTCCACTGCCTTATAGGAGGCGCCTTGGAACTTGCCAGACAGAAGGGATGCCTTGACGAGAGCAATGATGTTCGGGATCTCGGGCTGTTTCTTGACAACGGCTAACAACCTGTCGAATTCCGCCTCAGGATCATCGATCTTGGTAATGGTCCACTCGGCCTGTGGGGAGAACTTCTTCGCGAGGCTCAACAGCTGTGACTGTGTCACAACGAGCTCATGCACGAAGACGTTCTTGTTTTTCGTCGGCTCGGGGTTCTTGAGGGCCCCGACGATGGCTCGAGCCGCGCCCTTCAGGCTGGTGGTGCTAATGCGGCTGTTCCCATCTCCCCAGAGCTGGGCCGTCTTGTTCTCCCAGTCGAAAGCAAAGCCGAAGCTGACGAGGAAGTCGGTGAAAGCGCCGATACTGAAGATAGTGTATTCGATCTTGTCCGACTTGGACCGCAGGTAGTCCTGGATTTCGACCATGCTGACGTGATGGGGCAGGGAACGGGCCGCAGGATTCGTCGTGAGGCTGCCGAAGTCCGAGGGGATGAAACGCTGAACGCCCGCCTGGATAGCAGCATCGATGATCAACTTCTGACCGGGAATGCCCTCCATGCCCACTGTGGAAACCACTGCATCCTGCCCCTTCAGCGCGTTTGTCAGGCTTGCGATGTCATTGTAGTCCACAGCGACAAGGCGGACGGTGGACGGGAGGTCTTCATTTGGCTTCTGCGAGCGACTGAGGAGTGTCACCTCAAATCCTCCCTTCACCAGCTCGGGAAGGACAGCAGATCCGAAAAGACCTTTCTATGATTTGTTAGCGATGTCTTCTCCGGCGGAACACGGATCGTCTTACGCCGATGAGGGCAATCTTCTTGAATGAAGTCATGCTTGTAGAGTAATGAGAAATGTTTGATGAATGCTGAAGAATGGAAGCATTACTTTTACTTGCCTTGAACAGCCGGTAGCTATATATCATGGACGATGCCCCATTCAATTGACCCCATTTCTAAGCCTGACTTGTGTTGGCCCCGTGGGTGGTAAGCCATTGACAAATGTTGTATAATCGAGTAGATGCGCAGCTAACGACTGCAAGGATATTGGAAACTCAAAGAACAGATCACCGTGCATCCGTCCATCGCCCCAGCGGCAATGGTCAATCTCGCATTTGAGAAGGGCCCGCTGTGTGTCTAGCTGAGTCGGAAAAGGACAATGCGGGTGCAAAAAGCTGCCGCTCGCGCGCTACGGCCGAAGTGGTCTTTGTCATCTTGGCGGATGTCGGATGCAAAAGAAAGTCCGCTCCGCCGCGCCAGCCAAAGTCACATTTGTATCCGCTCCGCCTTCTGCTGTGCGCCTCTCCTTACCTCACCATGCTACTAGTGAGGGACGACTTCTAATAAAAGACGAGTAAGCATGGCAGGTCAGCCCGTTAAAGAACGAATTAAAAGCGTCAGTACATGTCTTCTGCACTGCCCCAACTGCCCGACCGCGGAATTACCGCTTCTAACGTCCGTCGCCAGGCTTGCCTCCAATGTAAGAAACGCAAGAAACGCTGCGATGGAGGGACACCAACATGCGGAAATTGTGCAAAGGTCAATGCCTCGTGCCACTACACTGAACGAAAGCCGAGAGGCCCTGGAAAGAAGTGAGCATCAGCTTCGTGGGATCTCGTTATTGGGCGCATAGTAACCCAAGCAATTGATCGCAGGAAGAATCGCATAGAGCATCTTGAGACGCGGTTGATGAGCCTGGAGTCTGCTCTGCGGCGCCATGAACCCGATGTCGATCCGGTGTCGAGCAACGACATAAACGAACGTGAAAAGCCTGTTCACGCCTCGCTGGTGGGCCCCGAAAATGGAAAGCCTGGTGATTCGTCCACCCTCGACAATTCTGTTCTGGATGAACCTGGTCAGGAACTTGTCACGGGAGGTGGTGACATTCAGGCCAACTTACAAATCGAGGACCTGATGGAGGTCGACCCAAACTCTCTGCCTGCCACGTCTGCACAGCAAGATGCCCCAACCGCCGCCCAAATCCTCTCGAAATATTCCGACTTCACGCAGGATGTTATGATGGGATACCAATGGATACGTGCCCATGAGAATCGAGACAATAACCAGAGCAAAGTCTTCGCCCGACTCCCTACCTATCAGCAGGTGTCAAGCCTCATCGAACCCATAGTCGAAAGCCTCCAGCATCATGGTGCCGTGATCACCGCCGAGGTCTACGTGAATCTTCTGGACAAGCAATACTTGGCAGGCCCTGACTGCTATGCCGATGACCCTGCTCGATGGGCCATTGTGAACTCATTCTTCGGGACCGCCATGCTAACAAGATCCACCACCGACTTTCTGAAGCAGATAATGCCAACCGCATGGAACTACTTCAAAAACGCATTTTCGATGTTCCCAAAGCTCATCACCCAGGGCAGAGATGTCTTGGCATGCGAAGCCCTACTGTCTATGGTTACGTTCGCACAATGCACTGCCGATACCCAACTGACCGTGCAAATTACGGCCGCAGCAACCCGCCTAGTACAGACCCTGGGTCTTCATCGCAGGAGACTCTACCAGTCGCTCGACCCCATCGCCGCTCAGAGGTATCGCCGCGTCTTCTGGGTCGCCTACATACTTGACGTTGACGCGGTGGAAAAGTATGACTTGAGCCCCAGCCTTGCAGCTGAAGAGCTGGCTGTCACACTTGAGCATGACGACTCGCCCCTAGATTCCATCGATTCCGGGAATTTCGGCTCTCTTTCTCTTCTCCGTTGGAGAGCAGAATTAGCCGTCATTCAGAGACAAATCCACGAGCGGCTTAATCCTGCTAAAACTCATCACATGAAATACGAGGAGCTTCTGAATACCGTTTCTTCGATGGATGAGCAGCTCCAATCGTGGCAGAGAAGCCTACCTGAACAGATATGGACAATCCAAGAGGATGAGTCGGACTTCACTTTGTCCATCGCTCACATGCACTGCACGTTTTATAACTCTCTGAGCAGCGTTCATATGGCCCTTGTTAATACTAAAGGTTTTGAACGCTCTGAACTCGATCAGAGTCTAGCCCTTGGACAAAATCGCTTTGAGGCTGAGATTCAAAAAGCCTGGACTACATGTGCGGTCTCAGCTCGTAACATGATCGAGGTCATGGCCAACTTGACGTCGCAGCCATTTTTCCAGTTATGGTATGTTCCATGCAACCCTTGCCCCAAGTTCAACTCGAAATATAAACTAATACATCCTTGAAAAAAAGGGGAATTCTTTGTTACCCCTTATCGGCGGTGCTCATTCTGTTGTCAGTGACCCTTCAAAATCCAGCTTCGGCGACCGTGCAGGATGATCTTCGCAGGATAGGAGAGTTCGTCGGGTTTCTAAAGGGTCGCGCGGATGAGGGATTTGAGGTACAGCGAATATTGAGCGCATGTATCAAACTCCGTGACGTTGCAGCATGTGCTCTCATTATACCGCAGGCTGAAAAGCATGCGCAGAGCACAGGGGTGTTACCCAGTGAGAGCGATCCGTCAGCACGTCTAGACGTAAGCATTACTGATCTGGTCAATTCAGAACAATGCTCAAAATGAAGCTAACAATTCACACTTAGTCAATCCGCATCAAGCTCCACCGCGTGAGAGATTGGCTGCAACTCGCACAGGGGTTCTTGGGCAACCTCCCATTGCTCCGGGCTGAAGCTGAAGAAGTGCTCTCTGACATCTTTGGGCTTGGAATGTCGGAAGGGGTGTACGGCTTGCTTGTACCAGAGCTCGTGAAGTCCCAACTTTAGAAAGTCATCATCTTTTCTTCGGGACCTGAAAGTCTATGCCTACATATACTATTCATCAAACACAGCATGATGTGAAAACATATTATAGTGTAGTTAGGATTCAGACTTGATATCTTTTGCTCAAGTTTTCTTGCAGACCCCGCATGTTCGCAGTCGACGGAAAACACAGATGATGGATTTGATGCTCTTAAAATAAATTCAATCTCGGCCTAGCTTTGATGACTTCTGTCAAACGTGACAAAGCAAAACCGAGCAGCCATAGTCCGTGCATTTCGTCTCTTTGTCTCTTTTCCCGGTATACAAAAGTCGCTTTCAATGTAAGCAGAAGTCGGCAGCAGTCTAGCGATCAGTTACCGGACCAGCGGTCTCAACTGTAGAGATCCGCTCAATCACTGCTTTGGTCTGAGGTACTTGGCCTTTATCACGTACAAGGCTAAGCTTCGAGCTTAAGGATATCCTCATATCGGCCAGATAAGATCATATTCAAATCACCATCAACCTACAGAGCAACATGCCAATTCTCACATTGCCGCCAGAGATCTGGCTGCTGATCCTGGAGCAGCTGTGCCCTCACTGCCACTGCGATGATATTCCCGACTTCAGGCTCATCCAACACCAGCAGGAGATATCAGCTTTATGGGCTGTATCGCTTACCTGCCGGTCCATCAAGAGGCTCTCTCGACAGTACCTATATCATTGCTTTTATAGCACTCCGACTCATGACCGGGCGTCCAAGTTTCTCCGTACACTGATATCCCAACCTCAGCTGGGGAGACATATGAGAATATTGTCTCTGCCCAATAGGCTGTCGCGTCTACCATCAAGGGCTAGTCTCTTACACAGACCATTTACAGCACCGGGCCATTCTGCCAAAGAGGGCGAGGACCGAGAGATAATCAGACGCCAGAACGTCCGTAATTGGATTGAGCTGAGTGGCAAGCTCAGCATACCTGTGCCTCTGTCCATAGTTAAGGCTATGTCAACAAAAGGCGGCTCAGACGAGGAAATGAAGCTTGACGAAGGCACCCTAGATGAATCCCGGCACTGGCTTCACAATCTGATCCTAAGGTATTGTCCTGGGGTCACTCATTTAGAACTGCCTTGCATATCTGGTCCCAAATATCAAGGGAAAACCCCACCCACTCTTCAAAATCTCCAGGTGCTATTATGCAAATCTGTGCGTGGCGGTCACGATCTTGATTGGTTTCTGCAGGAATCCCCATTCATGACACGTCTCATAACGAATGAGATTTATTACAGCATGCGCAACGGCCCTATACCTCCACTCGTCACGAATATCCGCAGAATATCAACGGCTATTTGGGATTGGGAACTCCCATATATCTTTTCCCAATGTCCCCAGCTAGAGGATATCGAAATTCACGTGAAGCCATCTGACCTGCCAGTTGATGTCACGCTGCCAGACCCCTGGCCGGCTTCCATCAAACGTCAGGTAGTGAGATTGGCCTGGAGTAGCTTGCCAATGATATCACCAATGTGGTTTACGGATGAGGATAGCGTTATAGTTCCTCCGATCAGAGACTTCAAGAATCTAGAGATTCTGGAAATCGACCGGTCATCTCTCTACCTCGCATTAAAAAGAACACTCGATCCCAATATGACCGAAGAAGAGCTCGGGAGCCAGCTTCCGACAATATTACCTCCGTCACTTCGTATCCTCCACACCGCCTTCACTATTCCCTTGTTGGGTGCGGTCGTGAATGAACTCCAGGCGCTTGCCGTGGCAAAAAAGACATTCTTGCGAAACCTTTCCATGGTCCGAATTGACCACCCTCCAGCGACAGAGCCTGGAGAAATAACTGTAGGGGAAGATCTGGAGATCCTTGGGGTGACTGAAACTGTAGCAGATGCAGGTTTGGAGCTGAGGTTCGGGTTGAACCCATCAACTCCTCGATTAGACTCGATGGGTATAATTCCGATGCGACCTGGGACTATGGAGCCCCTCCCTGGCATTTACCATGATTACGGGGGATTCTTTTTCATTGATTATTGATGGCCAGTAGTCCCTACAGATTGCCTGCTATCACAATGATCAGGGCAGAATCCAAATTGCTAAGGAAAAGACGAAGAGATTTTGATGCCTAAGTTCATGATGTTAGCAAGGTAGGCAGTAAATACAATGTCATTGATGGACTTCGCACTATCCAATGAACTATAGTAATTATCAAGCATGCCCCAAGTTTTGTGGGCCAAAATTGTGGTATTCAATAGTATCCAGGAATGCATTTGACCTTTCTTCTCATCTCTCCAAGTCTCAGGATGAGGAAAACTTACAATCGAATTGAGTTTTAGCTTATTCCTGTCGTCGCCAAATTGTGAATGCCCTTTAACGTCTTCTGCATTATTACTTTAACAAAGCCACGGCTATTAGCCTACCAACGATTATAAAGCTTTTGAATATCTTCTCGTTATTTTTATCCTCGTAAGGATTCCTTTTTCCAAACACAGACTTGAACAACAAGGCTTTAGAAGACGTAAAGAATAGCATTAAACATAAAAAAACAGCCTCATTCCTGGCTTCCTAAGTCTAATATACCAGTTTCCCACCAAACACCTTGGATCGTCTTCCACATTCAAACATCATCGACAGATATCCTACACAAGATCAGAAGCAAACTGTTCGGAACGCAGAAAGAAACGCCGGAGTATCAAAAAGATGTCAGCTTCCATGCTCCCAGCGGAGATTTGGCTGCAGATATGTGAGCAACTTTGTTTGCACTGCAATGCCAGCGACATGCCCGACTTCAACCTTCCGGAGTATGAGCAGGGCAAATCTGCCCTGGCCGCTTTGTCACTTACGTCCCAAGCCATGAGGGACTTGAGCCAACCGGTGTTGTACCACTGTATGTACCACTACCCACACCAGAATACGGCAACCAAATTCCTCCGCGCGCTAATTTTCCGCCCTCGGCTCGCGAGTTATGTCAGAGTGTTGTCTCTGCCAAGGGGTTTAGGCATCCAGTCTGGTTTAGGCCACAAGACTGAATGCGATACACGCCGCAATGTCCAGATCTTCCATCAGGTCAGTGTCACTTTCAACCTCCCTACTCCCAGGTGGGTACTTCAGGCCTTGTCGGAGGATGCATCACCGAATGGGTTTGCAGCATTTGACGGGCCAGGCCAAGACTCCCGCCTTCAATATAGCATGAGCAGTAGGCGCCCACACCTCGCCTCAGAATTCCGCGCGTGGAAACAACTCCTCATCATGGCCCTTTGCTGTAGTGGTCTCACTCACCTGGCAATATCGAGTATAATTGACGGCCCAGTACAGCATGGCCAACTTGAAGGCGTCTTCATGGATCCAGCAGGGCCACGCCAAGGTCAGCACATCGAAAGACCCTTCAACTTTGCAAATCTGCGCGTCTTCTCCTGCGAAGATGAAAGTTTCTGCGAAGATTATCCCTGGTTCTTTGCTCAGGCGCCCCGCTTGAATAGCATTGCGGTGGGCTGGACCTTTTGGCCTAGCTCCTCGTTAGCACAGCACATCCCGCCGACACCGCTCACGAACGTCAGTGCCCTGTCGATCGCCTGTGGTCCCTCATACCTAGCATATATGCTCCGGCTCTGCAATCAGGTACGAGACCTCGAATTTCATCTGATTGATGATGCCTCGATGGAGGCTCTAACGCACGCGCCCTTGGCGCTGTCGGACCCGTGGCCAACTTCTATCAAGAATCAATTACGACGATTAGTCTGGAGCCACCGTGCAGCGTACAGAGGGATGGGGGATGAGTTTCTCGGTTCCTTGCCTCCTCTTAAAGACCTGAGGAACCTGGAAATCCTAGAAATTGACTGTCGGTCGCTTTCCACCTGTCTCAGAAGGGGTCTAGATCCGAGCATGTCCGAGGAAGAAGTTGCCAAGCAGTTGCCCATAGTTTTACCCCATTCAATTAGCATCCTGCATATTGCGAATTGTACGCAGTCTTGGGCGACACTATTGATCGAGCTTGACGAACTCGCTGAGGCGAAGAAGATATCTCTTCCGATGCTTTCGCTTATCCAAATCGAGGAGGACTCGCGGGTGTTGTCCAATCGTTCTGCCATGGGAAATAGGACCACGCTGTTGGACTTCATGGAAGCTCTGGGAGTAGTCAGCGCCATGAAAGATCTCGGGATCGAGTTGAGGATTGGCTTGGAGTCATACAAAACGCGCCCTGCCGTGCGGGGAAGCTTGCTCCCTCCTGTTCCTGGAAATCTGCATAGACATCTGCCTATAGACATGCAGGATGAGGTACCGGTTACAACTTTCGCTCTGGAAGATTAACCCTCGAGTACCAGACATCATGGCTTGAATTTCCAGTGGCCTGCATAGAGTGTGTTTCTTGAGGCCATCAACAAATTTCCCAACATCGGTGGTTGTCTTACATGTATCATCAATCTGGGACGTAATTATTGGGTGTTCTCAGCATCAGAAGATAGAAATTGAAAACATTGATATATCTCCCAGAAGACCCCATTGTGTGATGAAACTTTTGGTACATTCTACGTGATGTTCTCGGCTATCGGCAGCTTGATCCGAGCCCTGGTTCCGGCGAAATAAGCATAAACAAGGGTCCATAAACTGTCCCCACAAGTAAGCTCGTATTGTATCCACCCTCGCTCCTCCATCAATGCCTACCCATCCCGCATCATCCTCGAAATAGAAGAATAACCCACAATAACAATCATCCTGCCGAGGCCAAGAAGGGTCAAGATTGGAAGACTGATGCAATCATGAGTCGATGCCTTGCTTTAGCACCATCCACACCGGCCTCGGGCTGCGAGCTCAAAATGAATCACAGGTTCGTCCTTCCGCAAATGAACTGTTTCCCGTCCTTCTCTCCCCTTTCACAGTCCATTATTTGCCCGCTACGGATTTGAAGCAATAATACCCTTAGTAGCTGTAATCCTAATAGTAATCACCATGCTTTCCCCCAAGGCCGCCGCTATCCTCAACCTCGCCCTGCTTGCCTCCGCCGCCCCCAGCAAGCGCCAATCCACCGGTTCCGGATCTTGTTCCGACGTGCACATCTTCCTTGCGCGCGGGTGGAACGAGGGATACCCCGGTCGGCAGCAGAACCTTGTCGACGCCGCGTGCAACGGCGTTTCTAGCTGCGACTACGAGGACATCACCTTCGACGCGACCAACGCGAATGGCTTCCCTGCCGCAGTCGAGGAGGGCCGCTCCTCTGGAGTGTCCCAGATCAACGCGTACATCCAGCGATGCCCCGACGCCAAGATCGCCCTGAGTGGTTATAGCGAGGGTGCTGTTGTTGTCAACAACGTGCTGGCAGACTCGGGTCTCACTCCTAGTTCCGTCCCAGGAAACAAGGGTAAGGCTTTCTTTCCTCTCTCTTCCTTCTGCAACCCCGAAGATCTTGATCCATTGGCCTCGATGAATGCCTTGCTGACAATCCCTGCCTGGCAACAGTCTGCGCCGCGCTCGTCTTCGGCGATCCAAACCACGTCGCGGACCAGAGCTACAACGTCCAGGCCGGCTCCGCCTTTAGCGCGCAGAGCCCTCGCTCCGGCGCGTCCCTGGAGCACCTCAACGCCTTCTCGTCTGTGCTGCGGTCCTACTGCAACGGCGGGGACAACCTCTGCGCCTACGGCGACGGCACGAGGCCCATGGAAGACGGCGCGCACACCAACTACTTCGACCTGTACTCGGGTGATGCGGGCCAGTTCATCAAGGACAAATGTGTCGGCGGTTCATCCGGCGGTGGCGGCGGCTCGACCACGCCGCCGTCGACTGGCAATGTCTGCGTGGCTGGTAAGGTGAAGGCGGGTCTCTCTGAGAACTACACCGGTCTGTGCTCCTTCGCGTGCTCCAACGGGTACTGCCCTGATGGCGTTTGCGAGTGTACCGAGTTCGGTACGGAGGCCGGCTCGGGCGACGGGCTTGGGCAGGAGGGGTGCCCGGCTAATGGGCTGGATGAGAGCTACAAGGGTCTTTGCAGCTTCAGCTGCAGCCACGGATACTGCCCTCCTGGTGCGTGCAGGTACTGTTAAAATGTGACCGGTCTTAAGGCGCTATGATTAAATGAAACGAAAGTTCTGTGATATTCTTCAGGTTCCTTGCGTCTGTGGTGTCATCGGCATAAAAGTATTGATGGTACTCACCTCCACCTTGATTCTTTCTCAACTACATAAGAATCCCAGAACAAGCAATCGCCTGGAGCAGAATTCTACTGTCAACAGATGTGCCTTAGTTGAGTAGGGAACAGTGTGGCTCAATGCGAATGTCCTGGTGGTGTGCCGGGTTTATCCGTGAAATGATTGCATCCATTTGGGCGCTGACTGTACACCCCACCCCCAGCACCTTCGCCTTTGCCGATTTTTCAGATACAAACACTTGATCCATCTCAAGTGCTCTGCGGAAATATTGAGCGGGAGGCTTGGTAAGACCACCGGCTGTGGCTGAGTAGGCCCGTACTTTTCCATTTCGTACTGTCCGCATAGCTTTTGCCCCTGAGACCGCGCCAGAGCCTTGACTGAGTATTCATAAGCGAAGAGTCAGCGAAGTACAAGTTGTCCAATGACGTCCAGTTGTACAAATTTCGGTAAGCCTGTCGCCGAACTGGGACTTCTACATCCCGTATTGATGATATTCTTTTTTTGGCCCTTACCAATTGTAGTAGACTCATGTGTAAGCCGACACGACAACGTTACCAGCATACAAGCAATTGCCCCAATGGAACTCATCACAAGAACATCTAGGTGGGAGGCTGGATCGTATTCACAGTGATCCCAACACATCACTAGTTTTTGCGCGTGGGAGTATTGTTCCAGACATACGAAAACACAACCAAAGTTGCAGATGAAGAAGTATAAATACTGTGCTGATGCCAGGTCCAGACGCAAGTCTTACCCTGCTATCATCATCAACATCTTGAGTTTCATCGACTTTACACTCGCCCAGCTTTACAGTCTCACACGTCTCACTTCTCTGATTCCTCAGACTCAACCAACACCACAATGAAGTCCACTATCCTCGCCCTCGGTTTAGCCAATCTCGCCTTTTCAGCGCCTGCTGCCCGGCGCCAGGTTCCTCACTACCCACCGACATCGTCCTCGCAGGCCTTCAAGCTCGTCGCCAACGTAACGGACCCAGCCCTCGACTTCATCCCCTCCATCAAGAACTGGCTGGTGCAGGGCTACCACACAGGCGCCGGCACCAACGCGGCGGTGCTCGCGCCCTTCGACGCCGCCACCAACCCGGGCCGCATCTTTTACGAGAACGGAACCGCCCAGGACCAGGCCTACCACTCAACCACGCTGCTCACCGACGCTCCCTCGCTTCCCGGGCCCTTCTCGTGGCAGGTGCAGTCGCCCACCGAGTTCGACCCGCTGTACCCGGCCCAGCACCACGTCGCCATAAGCGTCGGCGGGGCCACGCCCGCGTATGTCGCCAGCTTCCCTGTCGTCTATCCGACCGTGCAGAATGGCCTCGGCCAGGGCACCTTTGTGGCCTGTCAAAATGCGTTGCCTAGCTTGCCGGGCGCAGGGACCGTTGTCACGGTCAATTATGCCTACGCGACCTTCGAGGGGCCGGATGGCGGTTATGAGTACAACGCGAACATCCCCGAGGGATGTGTGCCCATCTCGTTGATACCGCAGTGCGCCGCGTTGGACTCATCTTCTGGGGCGAGCCACGAGTTTGCCCTCGTTGAGCGGTGCTATGAGGATGTCGCTGCTATCAACTGGCCGGAGTACGGCCCGTAAAGCCTTCTCACGTTTCTTGATGATCCTTGCCCAGTCGGCTCGCTACTCGCGGATGAGACATGCTGCGTGACTTGGAAATCCCGGTGGCGGACGGAAGGTGGATGGAGAGGAGACGGGGTGGTTGAAGTGAGTCGGAAATTGGAGGACCTCATTGTTTGCTTAAACTGCAATGGGCGAAATATTTGGATTTTCTCACGAGTTCATTTAGGCTTTATAAGGCCTTTCTCATATAATTCAGATGTTTTGACCCTTTTCTTTGGCCCATCTAGCCTCAGGTGTGCATTTTAGCGAGCAACGTTGCAGAGCTGACTGGGTCAGCATGTTCTCAGCTGGCCATTAATATTACGTGGTCTCGTTTTTAATCTATATATATATGCCTCTTAAGCAGTATGCATTAGTCCCTTTATATAGTAATAAACGCTTAAACACCTAGCGTTAAAAGAAAATACAATGCCGATAACAGTAGGTTTCGAATATAATTATAGATTAACATTACAGACTCATGTTCAGTGTCCAACGTTACAATTTAATATTATTATTGGGTATAGGGTATGTATTATGGGTATTTTAGCTATTCTTTTCTCTAAAGATTATTATAATAATTTTAATTTCCTCTTATTACTTTAAATTTATTTTAATTAGAAAATAATTAACTCCCTTCTATTATTTTGAAGTTATAATTTGGTAATTTTGTGATTATTTGCTTTACCCCTAAGCATTATAACCCTCTTTTATTTTTCCTCGCGTTAGAGTGCCCTTAGGCATACAGCTGAGGCTTTTAGCAGAATACTGCTCTACCGTATTTGTGGTGCTCGTTTTCAATATCATCGCGGATTCTATGATAAATCAATGGTTGAGAATATCACTTATGAAACTTCTCATCGATCGCAGCTCATTTTGAGCGAGGAACTCTTCAACCACCATTGGGAGTCGTCGCTGATCACTGGGGTTGCTTTTGCCACAGTGACTTGATCCTGTTCTCTGCTCACTATAGTGGGATCTTGCTGCTCGTTTCCTTCCAGTACACAAGTTTATAGAGTCTTGTTAGCAACAATGGAGGTGGTATTGAGGGCCAAGCTTCAGATCATGGATGCGATCTGCGCGATCGGGAAGCTCGTCAGGCCGACCGAGGGAGGACACACTCACCCGCCCAACCGCCCACAGATTGCAAACTTTGGGGCACAGCAGATTCAGCCCCGCTGGTAAACTGGCCAACATGCGTGAGTATTCCATGTTGGTTCCAGGGTATGATCAACAACAATGTGTTAGCGTGGGAGTTGGCCGAGTGCTCATGCATGCCACCTCGATACAGTGTGGCATTGCGACTGTGGGTCGAGTTAGTGGAGGACAAGTGTGTTTAGGCCTCTCCATGTACCAAGTAAAATCCACAATCCGCCATACGGTAGAGAAGCCACTGTGTGTTGGAATATCGGAAAGCTGGTAATCATGATGCATCCAGTTTGACCTGTCTCGTCCTCTCTAACGTCCATGTGCTTGGTCACAGTACGGCTGACTTGTATTGCACTATATCTGTACGCACTGTCCCCTAGCTGCAGTAGAAATCACCAACAGACGCTCATGAGATCTATTTTTCACGAGCTGACGTGGTGCCCGTCTCTCCTTTACTTTGAACCATTCAGCGAGATTCAAACCTCCTTCAAGCATCCCACAGAAACAAGCACAATACCAAGAACGAATCATGGCTTTCTACGACGTCGCTATCATCGGCGGAGGCCCCGCGGGTCTCGCCGCGGCTGCCACCTTGGCCCGTCAACTTCACACCGCCGTCGTGTTCGACTCCAAACAGTATCGAAATGCGAAGGCGACTGCCATGCACATGGTTCCTGGTCACGAGGGCAAGAGCCCAGAGGAATTCCGCCGCGAGTCTCGCGAGGGTCTTTCCAAATATCCGACTATTGAATTTCACGACGCCCGGATCGACAAGGTCGAGAAGAAGACTGATTCCCAGTTCTTACTGATTGACACTACCGGCAAAATCTGGCAATTTCGAAAGCTTCTGCTTGCTGTGGGCTCGTTGGATATCTTCCCCGGCATCGATGGCTATGAGCCTCTTTGGGGCGAACGCATCTTCCACTGCCTCTTTTGCAAGGGCTACGAGGATAAGGGCGCCCCTTCTGCTGGAGTCCTCGCGGTGGCTCCCATTCCCCTTCCGACTGAGATGCTTGTTGGCTTGGCCATTCACGCTGCTGAAAGTAAGTGATAGTGGAACAGTCGAGCTCAGCCCATCTTTGGTCATCTCGGCTGGCTCCTACAAGATCTAGCCAGAGGTGCTTGAAACGGTTACTGATTGGCCTTCGTAGATGCATCCCAGCTCGCCGAGACCGTCACTTTCTACACACACGGCAACGAGGCACTCATTGCTGGTCTCGAGCCCGCAGTCAGCAAGAAAGGCAACTGGACAGTCGAGCCGCGGGTTGTCAAGCGCTTAGTCAGAGCCGACGGTGACTCGGTCACCCTGGAGTTTGAAGACGGGACGACGAAGACGGAAAAGTTCTTGGTCCATCAGCCGCTGACTGTGCCTTCCGGACCCTTTGTTCAGCAGTTGGGACTCGCCACGAGCCCGATGGGAGACATTCAAGCGGAAGGGCCCTTCCACCAGACTAGTGTCCGAGGGGTGTTTGCCGCTGGGGACTGCATGACCATGTACAAGGTTATCCCGGGAGCCATCTCGACCGGGTGCAATGCTGCTGTTGGGGCGTCCACGCAGCTTCAGTCAGAGATGCACGGTTTCCCCTCCCCAGTGTAGATATACAGACATTTACGAACGTGAGCGTCACAAGACGTTCATTCAGTCCAGACTCAGGCATGGCTTACCACTCCAGCTCTATTTCATACAAAACTTTCCCAGTGGTGCCTTAAATGCGTGAAGACGGCCGCCTGCGTCTCGAAATCAATCACTGATTTCTAGCATTATGGAGAATATTCAGCCCCTGCCACCCATGCATATAGGCACAGAACAGCATGAACCGCTCAAGAGCCATTTTGGATCCTTGATTTCCAAAGTAACCCAGAAGTACACTCTACATGGAGATATTCCGAGGTGGACCAATAAGCGCTCTTGGCATTGACACCAATACCCGATCGGGCGCGTTACGCGATACAACGGAGCGTACGCAAAATTCTCTTTGTCGTTCGGTAGGTTATGGGAGGTCTGGGGCAAGACGGACCAAACCGTGCCACATACTTGCAGGTCTCCGGAGTGTCTTCAATGGCTGCTCAGGCGGGGTCGCAGTTAATAGTGCAACGCAGACCCACCAAACATCCGCGAGGCTTAGTGTCCCAAGTTCTGTGTGATCAAAATAGAACGCTGAAAGGCTGTTGGTTCCATGCTGTCGCAGCCTGCATTCTGCCAAAATTCCAATCGGGCCCGCTATCGTTACCACGTAAGAGACTTTACCACTAGGCAAAATTTACGTAGAACATGTGATGCCTCAAGAGCGTAGTCCCACTCATATGTAGGTGTTGGCTGCGCCTCCCTGGTGCCTCACAGCGGTTGGCACTACACTGTGAGCACGATGACACCGTACCTGAGTCAGTCTAGTGTAGTATCCCATGGGATGGCTTCCAACGCCTGCTTGGTTACATGCAGGTGTATGCAGACAAGAGGCGCAAGTTCCCGCGCGTCAATTGGATCCACTGAAAAGCTATCCGTCGAATTGATGCATCAAACTTCAATATCGCGGCCATCGTCTCACAAAATCGCCGCTTTCTCCTGCAGCTGCTCAATTCACACAATCTGCCGAGGCCCCTTTCGTGCACCTCTCGACATACATTGCCCTAGCCCTTGTCCAAGATATTGTCCTTCTCCCCCAGCCCATACAAAAGTCTCATCACCATGAGCACCGATGGAACCATGGAGCTGATGCCTCCGCCGTCAGTCTCGCACATCGCCTATCTTGCAACAATTTGGGCTTTTGTGGCCTTGTCTGGTATCACGCTGGCCTGCCGTCTGTTGTCACGGTTCCAAGGACCGCGCCGGCTCTTCCTGGATGATGGATTTGTGGTCTTCCCCTGGCTCTTGAGTCTGGTCACTGCCGCAGTCTGGCAATGGGCAGCTCGGGACATGTACTACATTATGAACGTGCAGGCCGGGCTGGCCGCGTATGCCCCAGACAGGTACCTCCCCAGTCTCAGGAACTGGCTGAATGCATCATTGATTGCCTCGCTTTTTTTCTACACGGCGTTGTTCTCCATCAAGCTATCTTTTCTGTTCTTCTTCCGCCGCCTTGGCAACAAGATCATCCACTTCAAGTACATCTGGTGGGGAGTGATGTTCTTTACCGTCTCGTTCTTTCTTGCTTCTGTCGGAAACGTGGACTACAAGTGTCTGGTTGGAACCATCGAGCAGATCACTGGGGTCTGTCAGACGGAGCATGAGATCGCCTTCCCAACAGTCACCGTCAAAGCCAATGCCGCTCTCGACGTTGTTACCGATTTTATGAGTCAGTCCATACCATTTCCTGTCACTGAAACTCCCGTCATCCATATTTGCTCCTGCGGAAGTACCTTGCTGACTTAGTATTGTCTCTTCAGTCATGCTTCTCCCTACGATTCTCGTGTGGAATACGCAGATCAAGTGGTCCAAGAAATTCGCCCTCATCGGTCTCTTTTCTCTGTCTATCATAACCATCATCATCGCAATTGTTAGAGCGGTCATGGTTGACTCTGTAAGGAGGCCTGATGGCAACCCTGATGTGACGTGGCTCTTTTTGTGGAGTGCCATTGAGCCGTCAGTTGGTATGTAATAATTCCATTGCTTCAATGATCCAATCATGCACTCGAGTCAAGAATATTTGATTGAGAGAGACAAGACAAATACTGATTGTGGGCTGAATAGCTATCATGGTATGTTGTGGGTCTGCTTTCCCACAATTGTTCACGTCTTCCATGCGCAGCCCTCAGAAGCCCAAGTTCTCTCCGTCTGAAACTTACCTTCGCATGATGTCGCGAATACGGGCTTCTCGGAGGCGCCAGCAGATCGATGATGATACCACGTGGCTTGATGGCACAGCAGATTCTCAGAACAGTACCATCGGTTTTGATAGCTACTTACGCACCGTTGACGAGGATGATGGTGGTCGCGGCGACGAAGATCCTGAAGCGGGATATGGGGGCATGGGTTGTCAGATGGAGGACACCAAGGGAAGCTCTATCATCGTCTCACAGCCCTCGGTACCAATGCCAGCCGTTCACACGTACATCCGTACGCCGCAGCAGGACAGGGAGGGAATTCTGGAGAACCAGATCTGTCAGCGTTTCGAGTTCGGGGTCAAGTAATTTGCAATAAAATCCACACTGCAAGAATGTTAGGTTTTCCATGGAGATAAATGAGCGGTGGTACGTAGCAGATTTGACATGGTGATTGATCCTCAAAGCATCTATCATAACATAACGACGCTATGTTCGTCTGCTAAGGGGGAGGTGGGGGCGGGGGGGCGCTTTTTGTCATGTTGCATCTTGGGGGTCTACCTACTTAAGTACATACGGCTGGTTGCGTCTTTGGGTACCTCAACACCCCTACAAATGCCTAACCCAAGAAAGACTAATCTGGTGGAACCAGACCACTCAAGTATACATACAAGTACACAGTACCTCAAGGTTTATTTCACGTGTTGGTTGCGTTCTGATATTGAACCATTGGAAGCCATTCCCACTCCATGCGACCTTCAAAAGTTCCCAACTGTATCGTGTTTGCCGCCCGCTCTGTTTGCCCTGTCACCAATTTCCTACACTTGCACACTCAACTTTTTCAATTTGACACTAGTCCCCTCCGTATGATCTGCCGATTAACACAAAAATGACTTGGTCAATTGTATTGGCTGCGGTCATACCGCTTTTGGCGGCAGCAAACTTCCTTATCTGGGCTTGGTCTTTGGCCAAGAACTACGCCGCGGCACGCACCATTGGTGTTCCCATACGCATCATCCCCTTCAGCCCCTTCAACCCATTCTGGTCGCTCGTCGACCGAAAAGTGACCTCGGTCCTCCGCCACCTGCCTTTCATTGGCCAGAGCTCCATCGTTCGCTACAACTGGCGTGGGTGGGACGGCGAAGACAGGTGGCAGTGCCACTATGAGATGGGCGATGTCTTCGTGTTGGTGACTCCCCAATACAACATGCTGCAGCTCAACAGCCCCGAGGCCACCACCAACGTCTTCAAGAGGCCTGCAGACTTCCCCCGCCCAGTCTGGGTCAACGATGTTCTTGCTGTCTTCGGCCCAAACATCTCCACGGCTGAAGGACAGTCTTGGAAGACGCAGCGGAGAGTTGCGACTCGGTGCTTCAACGAGGCCAACAACGAGATCGTGTGGTCCGAGACTCTAGGCCTAGCCGAGGATATGCTCCGCTACTGGTCGTCCAGGACCCCTATCAGTTCGGGGGCCGAAGACGTCCGCACGCTCACACTCAACGTGCTGGCCCGCGCCGGATTTGGCAAATCCTTCAAGTTCCAGGGCCACGATGAGAAGCCAGCTGAAGAAACTCAATCGATGAGCTACCGGGCGTCGTTGAGCACCATCTTGGAGAACTGCATTGTGATCCTGGCCCTGGGGCCTAATACCCTGAACTCCCTAGCTGGGCTGGGGCTTCTCCCAGCCAAGCTGATGACGGTGAACAATGCGGTTGTCTCGTTCCAGACGCACATGACAACGATGTACGAGGAGCAGAAGCGGGCGTTTGCCGCTGGAGAGGAGGAGTCGGACCACAACCTCATGACACTCCTGGTCCGCGCATCGGCGCAGGAGGCTGCTGCCTCTGCCACTGACGGGGCCAAGGAGGGCTCGGAGGGTCTGACCGAAAGCGAGATCTACGGCAACATGTTCACCTTCAACTTCGCCGGCCACGACACGACCGCTCACAGCACCACCTTTGCTCTGCACTTCCTTGCCGCCAACCCAGACGTGCAGGACTGGGTTTCGGAGGAGATCCTCGCCGTCCTTGGCGGCCGGCAGCCACACGAGCTTGACTACCGTGCTGACTTCCCGCGTCTCAAGCGCTGCCTGGCCGTCCTGCTCGAGACCCTCCGGCTATACACCATCGTCCCTGCCATCAAGTGGACCGGCGACCGGGCGACGACGCTCGCCGTTGGTGATAAAGTCCATCACCTCCCGCCGAAGACAATTGTGCTGCCCAGCTACTGTTCCATGCACACAGACCCGCGATACTGGGGGCCAGACTCGCTATCGTGGCGGCCCTCGCGCTGGATCCGGCCGGGGCAGAATGGTAATACCCCAGGTGACGAGGAGATGGACATGAACGTGCGAGGTGCGTTCCTGGGGTGGTCTGAGGGTATTCGCGATTGCCCGGGGAAGAGGTTCTCACAGGTCGAGTTCGTGGCGCTCTTGGTCGGGCTCTTCCGCCAGTGGCGCGTCGAGCCTGCCCGGATAAGGCCGGACGAGAGCATCGAGTCTGCGCGCCGGCGCGTTCTCGACCTCATCAGGGAGGATTCTGGCTGGGTCCTGCTGCTGCAGATGCTGCATCCGGAACGGGCCCCGTTGGTATGGAAGAAGGCGCCGGAGAGCTCAAGCTCGTAATGAGCACTTTCACTAATTGTCCTATGACGAGACACTTTCCCATCTTGTGAGCACGCCTTTCAGATGGAATTTCTTTCTAGACATTGGGAACAAGATCCTGTAATAAATGAGTAGAAAATAAACATATAGAATACGGGAAGGCTCAGTTGAAGTCTATAGCGCATGTAATGCAGTATTCCACTGCATGATAGACGGCGGACATTATCACGATTGTATGAGATACCTAGACGTGGGCACCGAAGATTCCGATCCCTCCTTCCGCTAAGCTGGTATACCTACCAAATTTGTTCTTTTCAAATAGTTGACTGCACGATATCATTTGCCTGGGTCACCATAGGAAAATGCAATGCGTGCTTCTGCTTTATCGACGGATAAACAAGATCGATTAAGACTGACCTCGCAACCTGGCCACAACACCAGGGTCGTGGCATATCACATTTTCCATGGACTTGACAGTCAATTTCAAATCTACTGTAGGAACATGTCTATTCAATTCCCCACGCCCACTCGGCGGCGCCGAAATTTAGGTAAACGAACATGCGAAAATCGAGCAAGGACTGGCCAAACTCTCAATTCCCGAGAATCCTTTGGGACTTCTCCTCCGAGTACGTTCTGTGGGAGGTCTCCGAGTACAAAGTGTCATCGCTCTTGCCACGTACATGTCCTTCTTCGCTGCATATAAAAGTTCGCAACGAGCTTTGGGAGCTCTTGATGCCGAGCGACTCTGACCACGCCCTTGGCTTCTTCCAAAGTTGCCTATCCCGCCGTTGACCTCGTTGGCTCCCGTGTGGCATCATATCTAGTGCGATATCATCGTCCTCACAGAGCGGGTCCTTCTCCAGGTCCATAACCATGACTCTACTCCTAGTTCGAGACGATTCGTTGTGGAGGATGCACCCGCGGCAGAGGTCCCAGGTTGGATCGCGGCTTCGGAGGTATTTCAGCGCCGCCCAGTTGAAGATGTTCCAGAAGACGCAGAGCAGCACGATATTGGCCACAACAACTGATATGATCAGGGAACCGGTGTCCTTCTTTTGCGGGACGGAGCAGATGTATTGCATCTCGAATCGTGCGTGGTTGCCAACCAGGTCCGGCGAGCCAAGGATGGGGCTCGGAGTCATCGTGTCATTGCCAGTCGCGCTGTTGATGGTGCTCACAAGGTAATCCATCGAAGTTTCAGAGGCGAATGCGTTGAACTGTCTGTCGAAGTTCAGGTCCCACATGACCACGGAGTAGTACGATTTCGCAAATGCATCGAGGAGCCTGGCTACGCTCCCGGGGTCGCCCTGAGCTAAGGGAAATGGCTCGCCGTCCTGGCTGCTGTTGGATGGTGAGACGAGGCTTGCGCTTTGTCCGGGACTGATTATCGTTGTGGAGAAGAAGTCGTCTGCGGTAATGTCTCCGGAGTCTGCCACTTTTAGACCTGCATGCCAGAACATATTTGTCAGTGAATTGAATTTGACAGGATACGCGTCGTGACGCACCTAAGGTGGTCCCAGTGTACTCGACAGTGTTGTTCAGTCCATGGATTTCGTTCATGAGTGCGTTAAAGCTTGACTGCCTAGATTCACAGTTAGTGCAGTCCATGACATGTGCTACCTCTGGATGCATAATTGCAAAGCATATGACAATCTTTCGAGCACTCACATGAAATCGTACACAGTCCATTGGCTCAAACTGGAACGTTGCTCAAAGAGGAACTCTGTCCCGCTGAATGACTGCTCGACGGTGATATTGACAGGAATACCGGCGTCAAATTTGCAGTAGACTGGTCCAGTCTATCTGATGGTAAGTATTATACCGGAAACATCACAAGGCCACATTTCGTACCTGGATTTGTAGTTTGGCAGAGCTGGCTGGCTGCTGCGACGTGAATATCACCATCAAATCTCCCATCTGGCAGTCATGGAGTGTGTTGTTCAAGTAGCTTGTGGTGCCGAGAGTCTTGGACGCCAACCCTGGATAGACGGCATCATCATCAGGGCCCAAAGTAGTATTCATCATGGTAACGGTATAGCTGCCAGTCTGTTGATTCGACGTGTAGTATGAGTTGCCTATGGCAATCCCGGGAGACTGGCATGAAGAACGAGCCGTGCTGATCCATGACCATGGTGCATTGAGATACCAGTGATGTTCTTCCAGTGTTGAATTTGGGTTCGTTGTGTAAATCACGCTTTGCACGTATCCATCGGCTGCAATATTGACAAATGTAAATAGCACAGTTGCGGCTATGCCGGTCACTGTGATCAGTGGTGTGAACCAGCGGAAAGGATATGGTCGCTCGATAGTGTATCGAAACCGTGATGAATATTTTTGTGCCATATTGAGTTCTGCTGTTTTCCCGTTTACGTTTCGGAAAGACTATTGAGCCTCCAGGAACCGAATATTCGGAGCGGGGCCAGAAAAGCACGATTTTATTTGAAAGGATGATCAGGCTCTACGGCTTCTTATCTTCTGAGTCAGGTAGATGCATTCCCCTGTGCGAAGGATTCAGCTGTCAGATTGATGTGCCATTCTAGAGCTGACATGGTTCCCCGAATTCTCAGCCGCGGCGCGAAGGTAACAGTTCCACGGCGAATGATGCAGTGAGATTGGTCCTGTTGTCACCCAAATGCTTACTTACGCATGGCGTGCAATTGGAGCCCACACATGTCCGGTACCACCCAAGCTACTCCTGTCAGATTCTTAGTCTCTCCCAATTTGCACTTGGTGGAGCGTTCCATTTTGGGCAGTTAGCGTAGTGGCGAGAATCCAACAACTCCGCACGTACGGGGGTTTCAAGCAACGAATGTCCAAAAAGTCAAATTTACTCTACCTACCCTATATTTTACTATTTAGACTCTCACATTTGTCGATGACTTAGCATTGTAGGAACATCTGACATTGCCATAGCGGCGTCGATTCCCTCAGCCTCCACTTGTTCCGGGCGTTGCATTGTTATGGTTCGGTCAGTGATGCTGGGGTCGGCCGGGAGGCTTGCAGAGCCACTTAGGGATGATATTGTTCGTGTTCCTTTTTCCCTCGTCGCAAAGGTAGGTGCGGAGCACTCGTCTCCTCTTCGTTCGCAGTGGTCACAGTTCACGGGCGATTCTCGGTTTCGAGGCTCATCCTGCGGCCAAGTACACTGTAGCCGAGTCTCTTCAGCAACGCACTAGCTCTCAAAATGATGTCGAAGACAGGAGTCGCGGCCAGTAGGAAACATTGATGATCTCATACCTTGACCTTTCTCTTCCTGCAGAAGTCACACCTCTTAAGGTTTAGTTTCCTGGCCTTCTTTCTTGGGAACGAGATGCTCGAGCCCGTGTGACTGAGCTCCTGGGCCTCCATGGCGTCCGCTTGTAAGAATCTGAGATCATCCATGGCGCCTCGATACAGTGTATTCCACGGGTATGGTGGCATCAATGCCAGTGCGTTGTTTGCGTGGGATATTGAAATGGCCAGGTGGAATTCCGGAGTCGATACTCTCTCGGTTCTTGGCTCAGTGGGTGATCTGGAAACCACAGGGAATGAGGTGGACCAACACTGCGAAAGCCTCGCTCTGCTCCCAGCACTTCGAAAGGATCTAGGGCGCTAATGCGAGGCAGACGAAACAACGGAAATAGGAGAGACAAGCGAGGAGATGGAGAATCTTGGCTGCGATCATATCACAAACGTGTTCGTGGCGAATGGAAATTTTTCCAACACCTCGAATAGACTGAATATGTGTGGGTTCTAGTTGTCATCTCAAAAATCATGTTCTTAAAGCAACGCGATGAAGACCCTTTTTATAGCCCCTCGATCAGGCTGAGCGTGATGACCTAAGCTCGCTGGGGACAGCGACACTTTGCGCAGTACAAAAGTGCCGAGGTAGTATACAGCGAGATTAACCAAAGATGCGGCACGAGGGAAGTCTACGGGTCTCGCGGGGCAACCGCGGTTTGGTAGCAAATCGATTGTAAGCGCGTCGGTTGACGTGGCGGGGGCAGGGGGGTTGGCCGCGAGCGACGCGCCCAAGTGGCGCAATACGCGATTAAAACTTGCCTCTATGATAGGCCCCATTCATTTTGGAGTCGCGTACCTTGACCACTTTGGAAATATGCGAGTTGTGCGAGCTATTGAATCGTTGCGGGATCTGCGAGGTTGGTAAAATCTGTGATGAGTGCGAGGCAGGCCTTTTGTGCGAGGCATACGTTTTGTGCGACATATGCAAAGCAATCGTTGTGTGCGACACATGCGAGGCCAAGATCAAGGCCTCTCGCATCTGAAGCTTCTGCAAGTTTGCCTTAGATGCGAAAAGGGCAGACCTACCAGTACAGGCGAAAACATCAACCTCGCGGTCTTCGCCGATATCCTTGCTATATATCTGGCCCAACAGAACAGCGAGTGGGAAATTGACGTTGCCAGATTCAATGCGTGGACTATTTTGGAACCCCTTCCCCTTCCAAATCAAAAATACTTATACATAACGTTCCTGCTCAAGGCTAGTCTGCAAACTCAGACTCCACCTACGGATTCTTACAAGCCTCGGACCAACAATTCCCCATTCAGCTCTCCGGCTACGCTTCAAGGAAACGAGATGTCGGGCATCTCGTCGTCTCTGAAATCCACAATAGCACTCGCCGCGTCGGCACTGCCAACCATTCAATCGAGGTCGAACCAAGGCGCCGAAAATTCAACAAAAGTGATTATGACAGTCTTTGGTATACTGGCGGCTATGATCAGCCTCGGAAGCCTTGCCATAGCGTACCGACAACTGATGGTTTCCAACCATCACGGAGAGGACACCGAAGATGCGTCCTTCGAGCTTGGCTCTACCACGCCTGCAAACACTCAGGATCTATCCTCTATGACGCCACCAAATTTACCTACAACCCAACCTTAGGTTTCTCTTAGCAGACTCCCACACGAGATCAGTTGACTGTAAGAACCATCGCGCGGGACATGCTTGATGCATCAGTAAACCTACCTCTTTTCAGAATCACCTTTCTATACTCGAAAAAGAAGGAAGAAGGAAATAGGGTTATAGTAGTGGCCAAGAAGCCTAGAAATGACAATTCCTTTTAGACGGAGCCCTGCTCACGCACTTTTGGTCTTCGGAGAGGGGAAATGGAGTCATTACAGTCCAACTTCAACGAGTCTCAACCCTTCGGCTTGAGTTATCAGGGCACTCGTTGGCGGCAGTGTAACAAACAAATACTTGAGAGCGATTGTAGTCGCGAAAATAGCTGAGATATGCTTCAACCAATTCCGGACCGTATGTTAGTGATTTCTACATTTCATCACAGTGTCCTTGACTTAGTACGGACGAGGAACGGCCAGAGCCTAAGCGTGTTCATCTATGTCATGCATTCAGTGGATGCAACCTGCATTGAAATACAATGCATTAAGTAAACAAGTGAAGCTTTTTACCATCTATGTAATCCAATGTTTCAATAGCCAATTGTTGGTAATGATCTATATAGTAGGTTTGAAGTCTGTATCTCGTTTTGATTGCAACCACAGTACGGATCCAAGCCTATGCAGAGCTGAGTTTTCCTATCAAATCCGTTTCCCTGAAATTAAGGGAAATTTGCAAACGCGACATCAAAAACCCTGTTTCCCTCAGAGTGGTAGTCCGGGACATAGTTATCTCCCCAAGGCTGCATGAAGGTGTCTGCAAGCTTATTAGCAAACGTCCTGTAGTTTTAAGTGATGTCAACCTACCATATGTCGTAGCTGGCTTCCCCTGACAGAGCCAAATCATGGTGTCATTCATCCCATCCCTCATGCCGTCGCTGGGAAACCCTGAGACCACGGCAGAATACTCCTCCTTGGTGATGCCGAGCTCGGGGCCCTTAAAATCGGCCCAGATTCCGTTGCCCGTGGTTGCAACCTCGAGTTCCTTGTAGTTGTAGATGCTGGGCTGTGTGTGAAGGGCAATGGAGTCCCAGACAAGCTGTACCCTTCGGCCATCCCATTGCTGACCGTATGTACCATTCTGGATGAACTCCCTGGCAGCAATTGCGCCGTCAACCTCGAACCTCTTGTTATGGCTCACAAATGGTGAGTCGGGAGTCTGGTCCCAGCCCAAGTCGTGGAGAAGAGCAGCCACAGCGTGCACCTCCAGGTCGACTGTGCTGCGAAGGGTCTCGTTGTGTTCGATGATGAGGGCGCCAAATAGCCAGCCTCGCATGATGTGTTTGTAAACAAAGTCACTGCTGTGATTCAGGGCGAAGTCATGGGCATCGCGTACGATTGGAGTATCGACAACTTGGACACCGGCAATCGTCCGTCGGGGCACAGGATGACCGGAGGAACCGTTTACTTGGATGGTCAAAGCCTGAGCTCGCTCAAACGACAGAGCCAGCAGAGGCAAGACAAGTTGTGCTATCTTGAGGTATACCATGGTGGAAAGAAATTTTGTGAGTTCTGCAATATATTTAAAGAGATGGAAGTAGGATGCTGGATTATTTGAGGCAGACTCCCAAGTCCTGAATAGGACAGACATCTAACTTATATTTCATTATTTCATGAGTAAGCATCCCGCCTTCTTAGCCGTTCAACCGAAAATGATAAGTTTAATCGTGCTCAGTAATTATTAACTGCAAATAAACGGGCTAATTAGCTTCCGCGTGGACTTAAATTCCGAATGTAGTCGGATATGAAGGTACTTACTGCAGGTTGCTTACTAACACAAGATGGGGGAAAATGTGGACCAAAAGCGAGGCGGCAATTGCCGCGTCATTGCGCGGTCAACGTTCACACACTCAACTTTTATAGTACACCCACTCAGCACTTGAGCTTTTTGTGTTGGCCCACCCAGTATAAGGAATTACCTAGCTAAGCATGCAGCTTACTACAAATTCTTGCACCTCCCCCACCTTAGAGCTCCCTAAAGCCCCCCCCCCCCCCAACGCACTCCAGAGCCCCTCTACGCGCTTCTTCTCTCAAAGAGCCCATCCTCCACGCACCCCTTTATATGCCCCTTCGAAGGGTCCTCCACGCGCCAAGAGGAAGGCCCTCCACGCGCCCAGAGGAAGAGCCTTCAAAGGGGCGTGCAAAGGAGCACGCGGAGGCGCTCGGCGTGCGTAGAAGCCTAGGGACCCAAAAGGTGAAGGCTGCAAAGTAGGTTTCTTCATATTTGAGTGGTATTTAAAAATCTTGACAATTTCTTAAGAAAACCTTATACTGGGTAAGCCAAAGGAAAAAGCTGGGTGGGCGTACTGTAGACGCTGGGTGGGTGCACGTTGGCTGGTAATTGCTTACGTTATAACCGTTCCACATCGAAGTTCAAATGTGATAAATTGATGCGGAGAAAAAAAAGTGATTCCACACTTGCGGAACCTCTTGGACTAGAATTGCCCCCCATTTCCTTTCCATTCGCCCCAGCGATACCAGTATCACTTGATAAGTCTTTGTGTTTATATTACGCACCCACTTACCGCATATGGAATCAAAGTGATACATCTCATCGGATCCAAACAGCACCGACGGTCAATCGGCATATTATTCAAGCCGTTTGTTCCCTTATTATGTAACAACCTTCAGTCAACAAACAGAAGAACGGAATACTAGAAACCTTAGTCTCATAATGCCCTGGTTAGCTCGCCGGGCAAACATAGTACTTTTCTCGACAAAGTTAGTGGGTCCTATCCTCTAGAAGGCAAAAACATAAGCCCTCTTCATGGCTGCAGCGGAGGAACTTATCACCCGCATCCATACAAGATCCGACACCTCTTGGATATATTCAAGCGCGATATTTTTCCTGCTTCTGCTCCAGAATCAAACAGATACTGAGGCAGTCTGTAAACGCCAGCGTGCCGTAGTATGTTTCTTTCAACCCCTCCCGGCGCTTGACGAGCTTGGTCTCAAGTTAGCGCAGCCAGCTCGTTTTCAACTGGGTGTAGCCATGGCGTGAAGCTCCACCATGGAGCTTAACAGGAGCCGGACGCGCTCGCGTCTAAAGAGACTTCTGCCATATTGACAAGGGTGAATCATGGGTGGAATGGCTTGACTGAAATTCAAAAGGCACATTTTCATCAAATTAAATACTTTTATTATATATATTTAGATTGCGGATATTCATACCGGTTAAAACGGATAATTTAAAACTTCTTTTTAACCATTTAAGCTTCCTACCTTATTTGTTAAAAGTTTTTAAAATATATAATATAAACTTTAAATTTTTAAGTTTTCTTTTTTAAAGCTTTTATAATTAATATTTAGCCTTTAAATGAAAACGGTATGAATATTACACAATTTTTTACCTTTCAATACTATAATTATATATAATTTATATAATAATAATAGAATTTTTATTTTTATATATTATGTAATATATTATATATAACTATTTTTTAATAAATTTCTTATAAATTTAGAAAAAAGCATAGGCCCTAGAACTAATTGCCTTGGACTTTACTTGGCATATGTTGTAGTGTCACAAGTTAACACGCCATTCGCCTGATCCTTGTCATAAACAAACCTATTCTGATTTTATAGCACGTTCTGTTATTCATGCTATTAATACCCCCCCTTGGCAAACCGGAGAGTGGTGAGATTTCAAGCGGTACTAGGGCCATTGGCTCTTATAAATACACTATCTTTACAATCATTGCTTGTATCACTCAATGGGGCTCCAGATATAATGTCCCAATTTTCACACACCTAGAAAGCCTGGAGTGAACAGCTGATCTAGATACACACGAAATTTATGGGATTTCATAACACAAGCTGATCATTCAAAAGTTATACATGTCGCCTGTTTGACAATTGTGCACGGAAGTACACAAGAATTGAAATATATCCATCTCAAACGTTTCTGACCGTTTCCTGTCGTGGTCTTCTCTGAAGACCTTCACAAAGCTGGCCTGAGCTGAGACGCTCGCATTGGCCTTATTTTCCGGGGCAGCCACGACCGTTGCCCGTAGAAATTTGGCAGCAGTCAGCGTTCTGTCACCACGATTAGCGGATAGATCAACTAGAAAGCTTCGAATGCGATGACTCACGCATTTGGTTCGGGGGATGTTGTAATCAGTGGCACAGTACTTGTGCAGCGGACAGTAAATATTGCCCGACAGTGTTCCGTACTGACGGAAGCACGCCGCCTCAGACGAGAAGCAGCAGTCGTGATTTCCGTCACACTAAACGGGAGAAATCCCACAGTCAGCACAAAATTCTAATAAATCGAGCGTGGAATGAAAGCTCAAGGACTGGGAGATCTTGAGAAAGACTCGCGTCATTGGTAGACTCCTGTCTGGCTTCGAGGTTCTGAGGTGCTGCAAGAGCAGAGCCCATCAGGCTCGTGATGATGACGGCAAGGAAGAATGTGGACTTCATCTTAAATGGTGGAGTTGGGCACACGGGAAAATCTAAAAGAAGATCTTGCGAAAGCGGATGGGTCTACAGAGACAGACAAAAGACACACAGAGAGAGAAAAGTGTTGGTTGAGTGAGCAGGCAATGTTGACAATGATGAGATGATGAGGAGAGACATATCGTGAGTGGCTTCGACAGGTGCCAGTCTTGATATATATACTTCAAATGCTCTTCACAAGGTTTGAAATATGTTCAAGGCAAAATTCGCTAAAGCAACTGCCGGTCGTTCTTCAAATAGAACTTGGACTAACTCAAGAAGTTCTCGTCCTAGCATTAATGTGTGAATATGCCAATCTTTGCGAGTTTATTAGGATTTCGTTCTCGTGGGTCTTGCATCTCAACAAAACTGCCCATTTGATACCAATGATCGCACAAATATGTTTCGTTGTTTCCCATCTAAGCATAACGAGGCTGCTGCGGCTGAATCTTGGCAGGGCCGAAATGCGTTAGGCAAATGAGAGAAGTTCGGTTCAGCGGGTCACGGCGACAAGATCGCCCGGGTGATGCTGAGCTGTGGCAGCTGTGATCTCTATCGCGGTGTTTCATAGAATGACTCGTGGCATAAGCGCCGGCAGTTGAGAGACGCCGAACATGTTCGTGGCAGTGCCGTTTATAGCATTCCAGAATTATGGTTTGAAACACACTTCCCCAGACTTTCCCCTAGGCGGTTCAGGTCCCATAGCAGGCGTCGCTTCCCGGTCCACGCTCTGTTTTTCAATGCGTGACTAAATACGGGCTTGGCACTCAGGTCGCCATGTCATATGGTACTGACTCTCTTAGTCTCGTTCATCTTTACTCTTACAAATGGTAACCTGTAACAGGCTGAAGAGCGCGCGGTAAAGAAGGCGCGCGGATAATCTCATGTTCTTGCTTCATTTTTCTAAGGTTAAGGATATAGTACCAAATATCGTTGTGTTTCAATTTTAAGGCCTGTCACTTTAAGCTTGTTGAGCGGGCCGGCTGATTGAGTCAGTCTCTACATCACCTACACGAAACTATGTTTTCTCTCGGAACAAACAACTCCGACCAAACCTCGTGACCGTCTGGATGGCAGGACGGATCAGGAGATGATGCCTCTGAGCGACTTGATGCTAGAAAGATTCACCTAAGATATTTTTGGAACGTCTCGTAGTAAGGTAGCTGAACTACCAACATGTCATATCTTTGTTTCTCACAGCAATGGAATCTATATAAACTCACACAATTCCTTCACTAGATCAACTTCACTCTTTTATCAAACAGCATCAGCATTAAACTCAAAAGCAGTCTTGCCTCAATCCCAAAGCACAAATTACCTCGTCTTCTTACCTTCTTCACCTTTTACATCCTATTTCAGTCTTCAGACCTCTAAACTCCAAAATGCAGCTCTCTTACTTCCTGTCCATTGCTGTTCTCAGCGTCAGCTCTGTCAATGCTGCCGTACGTTTGACTCCTTGTTCATTATTAGTATCTTCCTGAGTGCCTCAACTCCATACTGACTCTCTTGGCTTAGTGCATGATTGCTGGCAGTCTTGATCCAAACTGCTGCTGGGGCGGAAAGGACAACGTCGATGCTTGCAATCGCCAGGGCGCCTGCAATGTTGGTGGCGATGTAAGTGTATTTACCCTAGGAGCAGATTTGTGCCTGAGGCAGTGTCTGGACCCCCGTAATATATCTTGGGACCTTGAGCACTCCCGTGGTAGCTTCACGATTCGAACCCAAATTCATTTCAGCGCTTACTGAAGCTGGAAATCCAGACCGATAATTACTGCGCGAAATTCGGAATCACGCCCCAAGACTGTGTGAGTATCATTATCTCTTGTCAAGCTTAGCCTTGCCAGCAAACACAAGGCTGATAGCATCTTTCTAACTCTAACACAGGACGCCGACTGCTGCGATACTCGCACAAAGAAGGGCAAGCCTTGCCCTAAGGGCGCCAATGCCTGCGACCGGAAGACAGGCTGCCCTAACAGATTCTAAGGGCTGGACTCTTAGTCTTAGTTCTGGCGCCAGGATGGCTGTACGTATTGATGCCTTGGTCAGGCTACCGGGAACTGCGCTTGTCCTCAGGCCATGGCTTTTTATGGGGCTGGTCTTTCACCTTTTCGAAAAAGTGTTCATTCTCCTAGAATGTGTTATTGAGCAGTTTAAGATTGTCGCTGGGCTTTGTGTTATTACTAGAACCACGTACTCAGCAAGGCGCTAGATGTCAGCTTTAACATCCAGCGTCTTGCTGCCTGGACATAGGGTGGTGCAATAGATCCCCTAAGCCAAGACGTCAAACCATGTGTAGCCGCAAATTGCCTAAGTTTAAAAGCTATAGTCTTAAAACAATATAGCAGCTACTCAACAGCGGGTTTCCTGATTGTATTACCCACCTCATGTCTGAGAAGGCTGAACAGCGTCGTTACTTTGAGGTGCTGGCCAAACATCCATCAACCTAGACGCTCGGTTAAACCCACCTCCTCTTTCTGCTTATATATTGCAGGCGAAAAACAAGGGGGCAAAAAAGCAGGAGAGGACAGGGGCTACTTGAGGTCAGCGTCCCTGTTCTCCGCCTAGAGTTGAAGGTGGAGGCTGAGGTGCAGTTAATATCAAGGCGGGATGAGACATGGCACAGGAAGGTTGACATTAGTCTAGGCTCAGCAGGGTATCTTGCATTTTATAGGCTGCGGCAGTGATGGAAAGTATTAGATTCTATATTATTGTTCTAATGAGATATTTACAATATAAATTAATAATAAATTCCTATTTTTTAATACATTTATTATAAATTTATTATAGGACCATTTATTTATAATATTTTTATAATACTTTCACTATAGGCTGGATTTAAAATAGATATTTGTTGCTGTGGACCGCCCTATGCATGCACCCTTCAAGCTTGCTTATCGCTTGTCTTTCGGGCGCCGTTGATCTACCAAATCCTCCAGAATTAGAACGCGGGGCTTTTAATGTCCAGCAGGCTCCGGATGTGCCGCCTCTCAAGCTGCACGTACAACAGCACTTGCCTCCCGTGGTTACTAGTAACGCTAGAGGACTTCCGTCCGTTGCACACCGAACGGAACGACTTGCAGGGGCAGAAAATGCCAAGAACAACGACTTCTATATATCGAAGCTGGACTGCTGCGTCAATTTATTATAGCATTCGTCTCCAATCGAAATCGGAGCCTCCATATTAGCCGAAGAAGCGAAGAAGCTGCGTAATGTACTAAAGCAGGAACTCATGGTGGACAAATTTGTCCGAGTACTACACAGATAACGTAACGCAATTGTTTATGACCAGTTGCGGCCAAGCTGTGGTTCGAGCATATTGGCATCTGTCGATGAGGATTAGCGTGTCACCCCTCGTGGTTAAGGTCTTGAGCTATTTCGAGCAGCATTGTCACACAAAGCTGTAAAAGTGTAGTCGCTTCGTAAGTTTCATCGAAGTGACGCGAACATGTGGGAATTGCATGAGTGGAGACGGTTAAAATCTAAGGCGTCGTCGGAGCTCACCGTTGAGCCTCGAAAGACTGCTAATGTCACCCGCAGCTTTGCGTGTTGAATAAAAGATAATTACACACCTTGTCATGGCGTCGCACAATCAGACACATCCAGCCACGCTTCTAGGAATACACCATGAATTTTATTTGAATCCAGTTCAAGTTTCCTCTGCGGTGTGTATACATGCCATCATATTCAGCTGAAATAAAAGGAAGACATAGTCTTGCAAGCTAGGCAGAGGGTCACTAGCTGCACGACAATGCAGTCATCTAGGCTCTTATGGACATACGTAGAAAGTCATCTGGTTTCACTTCGTTGGAGCCACAAGATAATTCTTGTAATAACACATGTGTCCCTTTTGTATCGTCATCAAGCTTTCCAGCGAACGCTTGATTCCATCGACGACAAAATACCATCCTCAAGACCACCTAGGCAGCTTGTGTCTCCTCAAAGTGCCAACAAGGCCGCAAAACCGACACCAGCAGCAGCCAGAACCGAGACCGCCAACTTCCCAACACCATTCTGAGCCGTGTTTGTGGATGATGACGTACTCCCCGTAGATGTCGAGGTCACAGCCGTTGTTGCGGGCTTCGTTGCCTGGACCTGAACACCCGCGACCGCGGTCGTTGCTGCAGGGGTGTATGAAGTGGAAGTGAAGGAGCATTGCGACATGATCTTGCTGGCATCTATTCGAGAGCGTGAGCCGTCAGCACATCAACAAATCAAAACAAGCCAAACCAGGGGTTCTCACCATCTGACGTATTCCCGTTTTGCGAGATGCAGCTCGCGCAGAGCCCCATCACCCCTGCGACATCGAAGCTCTTGTTTGTGCAGATACAATTGGCCTCGATGGCCTCGTCGGATTCCTCTGTCTCGCGTAGGCGCAGCTTCCTACGCTTGTCGTTGTCCGTGTCCACCTCGTTGGGGTCAATGTCGCAGGTATTGGTGAGGTCAACGATTGGCTGGCAGATGGTTGTGCATGCTGAGGGAACATCGGCGGCGCGAAGCTCTTCTGCGAGGGCGGCAGGTATGACAGCAGCCAGAGTGGCAAGAAGAATCGTGGAATGCATATTGAGAATGTGGCTCAAAATTCAGATCGCCTCAAAGCGTGGTTACTTTTAAGACTTGGATGGGAATCTGAAAGTAGTGGTTGAACTTGACGGATTCGTACAATTGAACTATAATTTCAACGAACATGTCCTTCTTATACTACGTCGCAACCGGGAGAGGCTCTACTATGTCTTGGTGACTACAAAATAGATAGATAACAGTGAGCACGCAGTACGGTATCAAGCCATCATCCATTGTGGTTTCACGGGCAGCTGCATGATCACAAGTCCAGTGCGTGGCCTCTAGACGGCAGAGTAGACGTCTAGGTCTGAGGGCATCCCCGCGTTTCACGTATTTTTGGAACTTTCAGATGAAATGTTTCAAACCAGCCACCGGGCAACTAGTGAGCAAAACATCAAAGGTTTGGCAAATTCTCCGATGTCTCTCAAACTTTGTCGGTTGAGGGAAATTATATATATCTACAAAATATTAAATATTCAATTGCAGCTGGCGGGCAGTTAGCGCCATTTGCCAAGACTCTATGGTGACAACGAACAGAAAACATACGAGGTGCAGAGGCTATATTGACTACTCATCCGAACTTCACTGGCTTCACTGCAGACGAGGTGGTACGCTGTGGAGATTGCGGAGACAAGAACGCTAAGACAAGAACTGGGAGCCTTGCCGCTTAAGGAGAGTCAGCTTCGCTATGGCTGAATGAAGCCTCTGCCAGCCAGCCGCAGCCAGATACCTGATATTTGTCTCAAGTATTGTACCCTACACTTGGCAGGCTATTTTTTTCTGCTTAATTTCCCGCTACTAATGCCAAGTGCTGCCGACTAGGGAATGACAGTTTCACAATGTAGCGGTACTGTGCCGTGTGTACTAACACAAAATAGTACGGTTCTCTGTTCTGCTACCGGCCCGGGTTCACACTTTACAGGCCACAAGCTTTGGACTAAGCCTTTAGTTGACAGCCCCACTTCGGCTCCGGATGCCGCTCTGATCAAACTTTATCTCGACGTCAGGAGCACGAACATCCAGAAACGACAGACTTGGGTCCAAAAAGAGCACCACCTTAACAACTCATTCCGAATAATATCATCCATATGGTTCATCATGACAGACGGGAACGTGATTGCCTATAATGTGGCTGTGTTCATCAGCACTCTATTCGTCCTCGAGTTCGGGTCCGACAAGTTCGTCGACCACACCGCCATTGTCGCACGACGCACCGGCATACCTGACACAATAATTGCGCTTCTCACAGCCGGCGCGGAATGGGAGGAGGTTAGTTTCAAATGCCCCTGGCTTGGCAGTGTTAGCTTACTGACTCACATGGTTTTAGCTTGTTGTCGTTGTTTCGTCTCTTGCCCAAGGACGTTCGTCACTGGCAGTAGGTAACATCGTCGGGTCTGCCATCTCGAATATATTCGGCGCCTTTTCACTAGGCCTCATATTCCGCGGGACCGAAGGGGCAGCCCAGTTCGATAGGAGTTCTCGAATATATTCAGTCCTCCTACTGATTGTCACCACCTTCGTCACGCCCGTCACATACTTTTCCCGCAGGACGATTTGGGTAACATGCGGTGCCATTTTGATCGCCGTCTTCGCCGTGTACTTCATTTCAGTGGCCTGGGCAATCAGCAAGGGCAGCCTTGTGGCTCCGGAAGACTCGGATGAGAGCAGTGACGAGAGCAGCGATGGACAAAGCGACTCGGATTCAGCAAGGACGTCGGTCAGTCGAGAAGAGTCCGAGGGCCAGGAACCTTCCGCCTGGCTACACCAACGGAGCGGCAGTTCGACACCCCTTCTCCCAGTGCAGAGGGTTAGCCGTGGACGGCGTAGATTGGGATACCATATCCTTTACCTCATTTTTGGGTTCCTAGCTATCTGTTTGGCCGGTTATGTCATATCCCATGCTGCAATGAACATTACCGACGCCCTCGGCCTCTCTGACGTGCTCTTCGGAGTCGTTATCCTCGCTGTTGCCACCACACTCCCTGAAAAGTTCGTGGCCGTTATGAGTGGACACCGAGGACATATTGGGATCCTTGTGGCCAATACTGCTGGAAGCAATATTTTTCTTCTGTCACTCTGCATGGGCATCATCATGGTCGACACTTCCGGGCAATTCAATAGCGGCAATGTCAGCATCCCTGAACTAGCGGTGTTGTGGGGCTCAACTCTTGCTTTTACGTTAACCGTTTGGATCGGTGGCAGATTTGATCGTTGGATCGGAGGCGTAATGTTTGTTGGCTACGTTGCATTCATCGTGCTAGAGTTTACAGTCATTCACAACGTCGCTGTTACGTAGTCTCGAAATCCAGGATTAGTTGCGTCTCGCGCTGAGTGAGACATTTGTGGGAATGCCAACCCTGTGTAGCAATCAGTTCTGCTGAGTATCCTTGAGAATTTACAGTACCGATTGGAGGGCACGGTATTTTCAGCGTCCATGCAGAGCTATCAGTTTCAATCTTCATGTTGGCAGTCAACTCGTTCGTAAAATAAGAGTGCAGTTTAGCTATGATGAAGAATATGGATATTCGCACCGGTTAAAATGGATGCTGCACCAAGCATAGACCAACCGCTAGCCTTAGCGCATAGTTAATACCCTGCCATTAAAATAATATGGGGTAATATTAAGTTAACCTTAATAATAATTTTATTATTACTCTTATTATAAGTAGCTTTTTTTTTTTAATACTCTTTAAGGTTATAAATCGCTTTAATTAATGCTTTTTAAAATCTTTAAATGCTACTTTTTAATTATTAACCTTATATTTAAGAGTATAGATGTTAATTAAATTGGGCTAGAAAATGTGATATTTAAGGGCGTTTTTTGCTTTAAGGGCTGTAGATTACGTGATAATGGGTGGTCTGTGCCTGGTGTAGCATTCGTTTTGATCGGTGCGAATATCCGTATTCATGATGAAGAGATGATGTATGACGAGAATATAGCAATCCTGCCTAGGATGTCAAAAGAGTCATGAAACATGACAGTATAGTTACTATCTATACCTCGTGCAGGAAGTGAGCCATGCCAGCTACACCCCAAAGGTAATCAGATTGAAAAGGGACAAAATTCCATTATCTGGCAGCACTTCAAACTTTTGGGTGCCAATGATGAACATTTGAGCAATGCTTTTGCGGGTTTAGAAGGATTTATCTTTTTCTAGTGCCATCGTCATGTCGCACGCCGAGCACGCCATACGCAATCGCTGCGGTGTCCGCACCTTGCTATCAGTGATATCCGACAAGGATCCGCGCTCCTCACATAACGCAATAGCCCACTGCGGCAGCGTGATGGCGTTTCTCGCCGGAGGTATTCGGTGCACTCCAACAAACATCCAATGCGAGCCCACGCAAATCTGACCCGCCACGCAGGGCCGCCGTCAAGGCCCATGCATGTGGATGTCGTCCGGGTCTCGTCCCGGATGGAGACCACACTCGAAAAGTGCCGGGAAGAATGAAGATCAGAGTTCAGACCCACATCGCTTAAAAATGATGCTTCTCTTGATATAAAGGCCAGACTTGGCTGCTCACTTGGCAAGGTCCCATCTCTCCCTCGCCCAGCTTCTCTCGCGCGTGCGGTGGACCCCTTGACGCCACGCCCAGGCCGGAAAATAGAGCTCGAAGTCAACGACCAATAGACCAAGCTTTCCACAAAAGCCTCGCCGATCCCGCTTGCGATCCGCTCCGACCCTCCCGCCGGCATTGCCATTTGACTATCCCCGAATAGCCAGAAAGCCAAGATGGTGTCTGTTGCGGGCCTGCAGCTCATTCCCCAGGGCACAGCCTACGGGCTGCTCATCGGGCTGGGCGTCCTCTTCTGCGTTGTGATCCTGGCGGCCGTTCGCATCCAGAAGTCGTACCTGTCCGAGGACTCCGGGACCTCCGAGATGTTTTTGGTGGCGAACCGGAGCGTGGGGACGGGACTCACAGCGTCGGCTGTCTTTTCGAGCTGGATGTGGATCAACGAGACAGTCATGTGTGCTGCCATGTGTTATCGATATGGGCTTGCTGTGCCGCTGGTGAGTTAGAGTCGGTAATGCCAAGTCGGAATCCAAGGGACTAATCTTGTGCAGTGGTGGGGATCTGGGCTGTGTTTCCAGATTGCTTTGATGGCTGCCCTTGGTGTGATGGCGAAAATCCGAGTACCCTACGCCCACACGTCACTCGAGATCATCAAGCAGCGATATGGAAAGATTGGGCACAGCGTGTTCATTGTCATGAATCTGATCAACAATGTGTTTGGCTGTGCCAGTATGATCTTGACTGGCTCGCAGCTTGTGTACGGTGTATCGGGCATGCACTTTGTGGCTGCTTGCATAATCATACCGTTTGGAGGTGAGGACACCGTTCCTGGGACGTTGGAATCTTGGTCTTGCTAACATCTGGCAGTTGTTCTCTATACTGCAGTTGGCGGCCTCAAGGCCACCTTTTTGACCGACTTCTTGCATACCCTCGTCGCTCTAATCCTCATCATTTACTTCACCTTGTCGATTCTCCATCATGACGCCGTTGGTGGCCTGTACGGTCTGTGGGATAAGGTCATGGCCACCGCTTCCGAGAACATAATTCCGGGCAATTACGAGGGATCGCTACTCACGATGAAGTCTCGCGATGCCATTATCTGGGGCCTGGATCTCAAGTTCGGTAACCTTGCTCTCGTGGTTATGGACACGGCCTTCTGGCAGAAGTCATTCGCGACAGAGGTCAATGCCACGGTGCCAGGATACAATCTGGCTGCGCTGGCCATTTTTGGAATCCCGTGGGGTCTTGGAACGGTTATCGGCCTGGCGGCTCGGGCGATTCACAACACGCCAATCTTCCCGACGTTCCCTGGCGAGTTTACCGCTGCGGAGGTAAGCGCAGGGTTCGTGATGCCGTACACCATCAAGGCCTTAATTGGAGACCAAGGAGTCATCGCCTTCTTGGTCCTGGTCTTCATGGCGCTCACGAGCACGGTGTCCTCGTCCATGATCGCTGTCAGCAGTATCCTGTCTTTCGACGTCTACAAGACATACCTCAACCCCCGAGCCACCGACAAGAAATTAGTCAAAGTGAGCCATCTCACCGTGATATTGCACGGAGTGTTTATGTCAGGCATCGCCATCGCCCTGAACTACGGCGGGGCGAACATGACCTGGCTCGGCTACCTCAGGCCTGTGGTGAGCTGTCCGGGAATCATCCCCCTGGCCCTGACCCTGGGCTGGTCGCGGCAGACGAGGCTCGCGGCTGTCGTGTCTCCCGTGCTGGGCTTTTTTACAGGGTTAGGCATCTGGCTTGGCACGGCGTATCACCTGTACGGGACGGTGACTATCGCGTCAACGCAAAACCCCTTGCCGGCGCTGTATGGAGCCATCGGGTCGTTCTTCTCCCCCGCGCTGTACTCGGTGCTGATATCGCTGTACAAGCCGTCCAAGTTTGACTGGCGCGAGTTCCTGCGGATCGAGCTTGCCGACGAGGCGATTCTGCACCGGGAGGATGACAAGTTGGTATCGCCCTCGTCGGGGAGTGATGATGAGAAGAAAGTCAGCGACAGTGTTTCAAAGGCTGATGGGACCGACCATGCATCTGCCCTGACAAAGTCGGTCCCAGCCCACGAGCCAGCGCTGGCCGCAGAGCGAAAAGTCGCCAAGGGGTCTCCAGAAATTTCAAACTCTTCCTCACTGATCAGCCTCGATGACGTCCAACACCCCTTCGATGAAGCGACACTCCAGAAGCTGCGGCTCTGGGAGCGCATTGCGTGGGTCTTCTTCGTCGTCATCGTGCTGGTGACGTTTGTGTTGTGGCCCATGCCACTTTATCGAGACTACATCTTCACAAAGTCGTTTTTCAGTGGTTGGACGACGGTCGCTATCGTATGGCAGTTCTTTGCGTTTGGGGCGGTCGTGGTATTCCCTGTGTGGGATGGGCGGCATGCTATCGCGAAGGGGGCGAGGGGCGTTTGGAGGTCGATCGGCTCGCGCTCTGCCAAACCTGAAGGACGAAAGTGAGGGTTGCTGGTGCTGCTGATGGCTTGCGAAATTGCATTATCCCACAACCGAAGCAATCACTTGATGTAGACACACAAGTGATTTAACTCAAATCATGCAAGGGCCTTTTGTTTGTTGATGATTCGTTGACACCAGGTCTACCTCGGGCTAAGCTCGTGGCCTTCCCCCCCCCCCCCCCTAATGGAGCCAGTGCCTTTTTTCCAACCCATCCAGCGCATGCCGTACCAAAAATATATTCCACAAGAGTCTTGATCTCAGTCTCCTGGCAACCCTGCTTCATGGAATCGGTCAATTCGGACGAAAAACATGGGATTGTGGCGTGCGTGATGCATGTCAGGTGCTTCCAAGACCTCAGCAACCAGCTTCCCAATAATCCGAGCATCCACCTTATAAAAGAGTCCTCTCATCCCAGGAGAATACCGGTGGCGATGTATTGTGAGCCCTTCCAATTCGACCACGAATATTGCAGAAGCCTCCAGCTCCGAATGATCCCCTTCTCCCCCAGAAGCTACGACTCCTGCGCCGTCACCGTCCTCTCCACCAAGTCAAGAATCGAAGGCTGTGCAGGGATCATAGCTTGAAGTTGGAGGTGCTGTAGCTCTGGACGGCCAAATCTCGTTCCTGGCCAGTGAATCGGAAGCTCCTCGCCGGGGCCCAGTCCGTAGATAAGTGCCTCAAGACCGCGAACGCTTGCCACGTGGAACTGGAGATCTTGAAGAGTAATATCCAAACCATGGGTGTCATCATAGAATGAGTGTTTCAGGTCGGGTACGAGATGGCAGGAGGGTAGAACTTCGTGGTGCAACTTGCTCAACTCGGAAAGCGGCATGGCCATGACTCTCTCGTCGCAAACTTGGTTGTACGTAAACCCGAAGGTGGTTAATCTTGTGCAGTCAGCGAGGAAGTCCATGAAACCTTCCATGGCCCTGGCTCTTGGTGGGTTACCCCAGAGGCCAGTGGCTTTAGGCATGCGTAGCCAGTAGGTCACCACCGTGAAAGGGTTCCACCAACTGCCGATGAACGTCATTTTTCGAGGGATTTTGTGCCAGTCATCTGCAAAGATTATGGCCCCTTCGTTGTATCGCTCGAATCGCAGAAGGAAATACTTGGCCAAGAAGCATTGCGCATTGGACAGACTGAAGTTATCTTGCTCGGCGTTGAAGCGCAGCTTCCCACCGGTGCAATTGATCGTGGTGGGGAAGGCCCTCTGCACCTCGGATGCGGCTTCAGAGTTGGTACGCTGGATTGCTCGCATGGTGTCGAGGCGCATGCGCATTTCATCGTCTTGCTGGTCGCGGGCAACGGGTTCCAATCGGTACACCACACGGAAGGCCAAGGGGGCCGGGGGAGGTGGTTGTTGGGGCCTTGGCTCCTCGCGTGCGAACATCAGAGCTGTAAAGACTCCGTAGGGCGGCATCGCGGTTTTCCAAACTTTCAACCTGAGCTCGGCGGGAAGCTCTTTGAACTTAGGGAATCCCTCCTTGGCGATTTGGTATTGGGTTTTGATGCGTTTGTAGTAGGGGGTCGGGTCTGGCTGGAACGCGTCGTTGACGAGTTTGAAGGCGCTCATTTCGGCAACCTTGACGAACTTGTCTAGGTCGCTGGTCGTGGTGTCGTGTGTCTGGCCAGACATCTTGCCGTCGCTTGTTGTGGTTCGGGTTAGCTGTGAGGAAAGTGACACGCGCGTTCCCCTGACAATACCATCATACCTGCAGCTTTCAGAGTCCATCTCAGCTGGTGGGCATCGTAAGGATTCGATGATTGTTGTTGTCGTGTGAGCGCTTGCTGAAGTGATGGGTCTGGGAAAACAGTTGCGATGAAGGAAAACCACGGGCTCTAGGAGGTGGCTTGCGACGATACAACTTCTAGAGGTTTGTGGGTTGTGGATGGTTGAGCTCCAAAACCAGAAGGCATCAGCTTTTGAAGGAAGGTGGGCACAACCAGATGGACGACCAGGTGAATGGAAGTGGGTCCCACCAGAGGAAGCTATCCCAGCGCGGGTGCCTGCCTTGTCAGGTACCCTGGTACCATGGACGTTTGAATTGGGTACGTATGACGGGCAAGGAGTCCTTCATTGCACAGTTGGAAACTGTGCAAAGATCAGTCACAGTTGGGCGGGGTGAGTCTCGTTCACTGAAGTTTTCGTTTGTAGAAGGAACTCAACGGTCCGTTTCAACCCCTATTCCCAGAAAAGCCGACATTACCCATGGGTCCTTGGCCACTGTCTCTGCTACAAACACAAAAACAAACCAATGATTTGACCTTGGCTTACTCAACAACCTCTTTTCAGAAGTTTACACCGTTTCATATCACCATAATCTCACTATACCTTGGGCTTTTCTGGCACCCAAAGGCTCCGATGTGTCAAAGCTTCTACTCGCGGGCAAGCGTGGCCATTTCTTGGTGAAGCTGAAGGCAGATCTATCAGGTTGGGCTCCGTTGTCGAGAGCTTTATGGGACTTGCCTTTTCAACAAGAGCAAACAAATTTGGACTCGCCTGGTAGGAGTGGAGCTCTCTCCCAACGTCCTCCATTTCAGTAACGTCCCAAATGCTTTTGAACGGGGCTACCACCAACGTTCAGGGCACAAGCTCCCGTGCTAACATTTCACTTATTTTGCTTTCTTTTGGCAGCTCCAAACAAGACTCCTTTTAGACCTGAACCTCTTCTGGTGATCATTTACTATGCTTTCCTTTAGTTCAATCTGTTTTCGAGTGACAGGTGCAACTCGTTCTCGGCCCAGACTCTCGGTGGGCTGCGAGCTTTTCTTGTATCATGGATTTCACGCAATGATGAAAATTTGTTATAGATTTGGTCAAACTGTCCGGTTTCTCCTTTTCTACCCATGATCCTGACCTGTATAGGGCAAATTATTTTATTATCAGATCTTTTCCACTACCCATAGTCACCACCACGCCGTGCAATGTCCAGCCCAGTGATCCCTTATATCCCTTAGGGGCCGCCTGGGAACAGGATCCACGGAAACTCAACCTTTGTATGGTCTCTGTGCTGGGGCGATTTGAGGAGAGGAACCATCTGATCTCGAGCTCTGATCATGCCGGCCCGCAAGGGGTGCGGGGCTTTCGAGATAATTTCCAGGCCCTCAATCGTCTCCTCGCAGATTTTTATACTATCCTCAACTCTCCCCTGATGAAAGACGGCTTTGGCAAGCTGGATCAGAGACGCAAGGCGCTCGGGGTGGTGGTCGCCACGTCTTATCTCCAACCGTTTCTGGCTCTCGACGACGTGGATGAAGACCTCCTCAGCCTCAGCGTAGCGGCCCTGCTGGATCAGGACGCACCCTAGTATATCGCGGCCGTGGATCGTGCCGTAGTAGTCGGCGCCTAGGGTACGGATCGCGACCTCTAATCCCTCCCTGACCATTGTCTCTGCATCCTCAAGGTGCCCCGCTTCCATCTTGGCAATAACCAGGTTCGCTGTTGCCAGCAATGTCAAAGGGTGCTCTTTTCCGAAGTTGACCTTGCGGGTCTCGACTACTTCTGTGATTAGCTCGAGGGGGTTGAATGTGTGTTTCCGCCGTGTCCGCAGCACCAGCGCCACCCGGCAGAGGCTCTCCTTGGCGGTGAGTGTCTTGTCGTGGTCTGGTCCAAGAACCCTGCTCAAGCCTTGCACAGCCTCGTGGTGTGACTCATAAGCCTGTTCGAAGTGATGTGTCTCCCAGAATTTGCCAATGGTCCGGCCGAGGTTATCCATGGCCTCGAACTTGTACTCGTGGTTTGTGCCGATATCCGGTAACCTTTTGAACCCCTCGACTGCAATCTCTTGGTGCTGTCGAGCCTCGGTAAATCGGCCTTGAAGCCATTTCGTGCACCCTAATCTGTCTCGCGCCCGGAAAGTGTCCGGGTGTTCTGTCCCCAAGTGCTCGTGGCAGCTCTGCAGAATTTCTTGTTGGAGTTCGACTGCCTTGGGAGCCCGTCCCATCCTGAAGTAAACATCGGAGAGGAAAGCGGTAATCGTCCTGAATTTCTCGTCCTCGGGACCGACAGTCGAGTACAGGAAATCTTTGACCCTAACCAGCAGGCCTTCTGCATCTGCCCAACGACCGCTTTTGGCAAATACAATACTGAACTTGACGAGCATCCGCATTTCATTGGCGTCTTTGGCCCGAGGCATGACCATGAGTCGCAGTTTTCGCCAAAGTGGCCTTGGTCGCTTCTCCAATTTCTCCTCTAGGTTATGGTTGAACGCTTGAACTTGCTCGACATGCGGAAGCAAGGATACGAGATACTCGTCCTCCTCCGTCGTGGTCTTCGCTGGCGGTAGAGGCAGCAGTATGGACGCCGAGATGACCATCCCGGCCACATTTGCCCAGAGACACTGGTCCGCTAACCTTAATCTGGGCCTCTCTCGTGCCCAAGTGTGTACGATTGGGTGCATGCTGTAAGTTTTGTTGTGCTTGTTGAAAGTGATGAGAGACAGTGAGGTTAATTCTTTCAAGGCGTCGTCGAGCCGATAGTCAAATTCGTCGTCGTCGTTGGCGCTAGTTTCCCGAGCATCGCGGATCAGCCCCGGCAGCGCGGGTGGCCCACGGTATACCTGAACAGCTGCACCAAGGAGACGCCAGAACTGAGATGCTGACCATGAGCTCCCGCGAGTCTGGGAGTTCCTTTCAGCTGCATGCTGTCGAGCTACTAGGCTTTGTTCTTCTTGGGCGTCCTCGACCTTCTTGTTCGAAATCGATCGGTCGAGGAGGTATCGTGGAATATTTTCTCTGTGGAAGAAGGCAAACATGCATAGCAGCTCGATAGCGTCTTTCGAAGCAGGAGTCTGCTTGTCCTCGAGGCTTTGATATGAAATCTCCCATGTCGTATAGACTGTTTCGTTGGAATCGGGTTTGGAGTCCGCCTGGTCCTTCCGCAGCCGGTGCCATTTTGCCGTATAGTATCTAATGTAGCTTTCCATAGCAAGTGGTCCCTCTCTTATTGCAGACCCCGCTTGGACAATGGCCAAAGCAAGATAGCCCAGTGTCTCAACAATTTTGTGCGCGATAGACTTCTTGGCACGATCCTGGGGTACGTCCGAAGTCTTGAGCAGCAACTGTGTAGCTTCATCCGGCTTGAGTTGCGAGTCTCCTCCAAAGTCAAAGCATTTTCGGCCAACGTTTCCATGCCTCCTATATTGTCGATTTCTGGTCGTGACGAGGATGTTTCCTCTATTTCCGCGGAAGACTTTATCAAGAAAGTTCGTCAAGTATGACTCTGTGCTGTCAGCGTTGTCAATGATCAAAAGCCATCGCTTGTTGAGGCTCGACAACCATTGAAGCGCCGCTGTTTCTCTATCGATGTCTGATAGAAGATGCAGCGCTCGGGGGGAGTCTTTCTGGCTCTGTTCCCATTCAGCTCTTGCCGCGATGATTGCCATGGACTGTTGGATGTGGGCTTGTGTGCTTGCATCGACCCAGAATATGCCCCAAAAACTAATCAATATCACGGTCAGAATATTTCCAACTTTCTGAGCTTTTACGTCGTAGTATTCGATGGGACACACCTCTCTCTGGTATCTGCTGCGAACTTGCAGCAGAACTGGGTTTTGCCAGACCCGCCCAGTCCGTAGATTATGAATCGACGTTGTCCACGAAGGATTCCCGGCGGCGGAACCATTGTTGCTCTGAGCTCTTCGAGAAGACTTTCTCGGCCGGTGTAGAAGTCGCTGACTGCCTGTCGAATATCGAAATATTGATTTGATGAGAGGGATTCTGTCAAAGTGGCGGCCGCGGATAAAGATTTCTCCAGATCTTGGAGCCCTGAAACCTCTTTCTCTGACTGGTTTGATGCGGATACCTTTTGCAAACTTTGATCGATGTTCTTGATCCAGTTCGACAGTTGGTCAAAGTCCCGTCTGCGCTCACGGTTAGCCTCAAACCCGTGAGTCCTCAACCTGAGTACCCCGGTCAGGGCGAGGGCGGAACTCACGATTCTCCGATCATGATCAAGAGCTGTATCGAGCTCTGCCACAGTGTGATTTGACTGCGATAGTTGCTGAGCGCAGCCTGGCGTGAGTTGCTCCGTACTGCTTTTGCCATCTTGTCACGGAATCCGGTCGTCGAGCCCTCCCACTTGCCATAGATCTCCTCGATCAAATTGCCCAACTTGGTTACGAAATGTTTGCAATTCTCTAGTGTCCTTCCCAGAACCTGGGTCACGTCAACTGACGGCTCTGTGCCGGTGCACAGAGTTCGGCCGGACAAGTTGGAATCGTTTGATGAAATTGATCTTGGTGATGGCTCTGGACTTCCCAGGCCTGCAAATCGACTCTCCAAAAGTTGGCAAACTGAGTCCAGCGATTCTAGTTCGTGTAGCAAATCGGCGATATCTGTTTCGATTGTTCCCATAGCTTTCTGGATCTGCCGGATATACTTGGCCACTCTGACAACGACATCGGCTAGCCCGGCCGCTGCCGAGACTATGGAAAATGGGTCTGCCATCGGAGAGAACAAGGATCAGAAATGTCCCAATACGTCCTGGACAAATAGGACAGCTTCTCCAAGGAACCCATGCGAGATCTGGGTGAATATGCAGAGAACAGGTGATAATGACGAGCAGGAGAGTAAAATGGTAGAGTACTAACTGTTGAAGGATGCATGAGTGCAGGTGGGATTTGCACCGTATATCTCATGGTCTCGTGTCAGACTAGCGAGCTGACCACCCTTCGGATATTCCGTCCCATCGCAGTATAGCTGGGACCAACGAACGTGTTGTACTACCACCCGTTACGCGCCCAGAAACAACGCAGTCTCCGGTGGCATGGCAAGGCATCAAGGTGGGGACTGGCTGGGGTCATATGCAGGAGCTGAATAAACCATGCCGCCTGAAAGTTTGGCACCAATGGTTGGTTTCAGATTCCGCCACACGTGGATAATCGGGGTGACACAACTTGGGGGCTGTTTTCAGCTGCCAAACCGCCCGCAGTAAGGCTCCGTGTCCCACCTCCGAGACATAATTCGAGTGTGCCGCTAGTAATGCAATGCTGGTCAAAAGACATGGATGCAAATCCATCAAACATGGGCTCATGCGTGCCATGCCGTATCTAGTCCAAGATCGTCCTCAAAACGAGGCTTTACACACAGCCTGATTTTGACTTGAAGGTGGGCCTATAACCAATATACAGCGTATGCGAACGAAACACTTTGAGGCTCGCCCGATCATCTCAGAGGATAGCTTTTCCCATCCTCACCTGACTATAACCAACCCATTATTGTGCAACAGGAAGACCTGTCATCGAAGGCCCGTATACGCAAGTCAACAACATGGAGGTATTATGGAGGCGAATTGGGGAAGCTGCCGTGCCTCAAGAAAAGCACAGTTTTGCAGCGATAGTTGTGGCAGCAATACTTCTGTATTGGCTCGCACCGGCGAGGAATAAGGGCACTCAGGTGTGTTATACCGGTGTCATGGTCGTGGGACGCATGGCCTTGAAGAAGCTGATAGTGAGCGGAACATAGCAAGCCTCTAGGCAAATGGCAATCGAGAAGGGCTGCAAACCGGCTAAAGTCTGGCCATACAAGTGGCCTTTTGCTGTGGATATGTTGATCAAGATCATTAAAGGCGACAGAGAAATGCGCTTGCTCAGTCTCATCAAGGAGTGTTGTGACAAGACGGGCAATACCTTTGAGCAACAACTTCTCGGCGGGCGAGGATTTGTGACCATAGATCCAAGGAACGTCGAAACAATACTATCCAGCAACTTCGATGGTAAGCTGGAATATGGAACCAGTTTCCATCTATTTTCAGCTCTAGCTAACCGCACACCGTCTACTCTCAGACTACGGCCTAGGTCTAAGAATCCCCACATTCCACCCTCTTCTGGGCAGTGGCATCTTCACGCAAGATGGCGAAGCATGGAAGTCCTCAAGGAATCTTGTTCGTCCACATCTCGCTGCATACCGACCGGAGAACTTTGAGCGCATCCAAGCATGTACGCAAAGGCTTATCGACTCGGTGCCGGACGATGGTCTCGTAGATCTCCCGCCTCTCTTCTTCAAGCTTACTTTCGAGACCACAATTCTGATGCTCTCTGGGGACACGGTTTTGGCGGAAGGCTGGGATGAAGAAATCACAAGCCAATGGTCAGCTTTTGCGGACGCTTTCAGCCTCGCACAGGATTACCTCGCTACACGAGGACGTTTTGGGCAGTTCTACTGGTTGATCACGGACAGAACCTTTCGAAAGGCTTGCAGGGTCACGCACGAGTTCGTGGATCGAGCTATAGCCAAGTCCATGATCGGTCATGGCGACCACGAGGACCTGAGAACAGATGGGATCCGCAGTGGAGATGGGACCGATAGCTTTGTCGATGCCTTGCTGCAACAGACTCAGGATCCTAGGGAGTTGCGAGATCACTGTCTAAATATCCTCCTCGCTGGGAGAGATACGACGGGATGCTGCTTGAGTTGGACATTGTAGGTCATACCGTGTCCGTATTCAGTACACCTATTCTCTTGCTTACATACCGGTCCCAGCCGTCTGCTAGCACGCCACCCCCGAGTCTTAGACAAAGTGCGAGCCGAGATTGAAGCAATCTATGGTTTAGGATCCGATTCCACATCTCCTTCCAAGACACAGTTGAAACAGCTGAAGTATCTTGATTTAGTCATCAAGGAAGGCAAGTGAGCCATTCTCATCCCGAGTGCCCACTGGTGTTAACCCCTTCCCCTTGGGTGAAGTCCTCCGCCTCTACCCTTCCGTCCCAATCAACTCTAGAGAGCCTATTCGAAATACTATCCTACCCGAAGGCGGAGGGCCTGACGAGAAGTCTCCGGTCCTAGTCGGAGCTAAAGAGGGCGTTGCATACTGCGTATATGCCATGCACCGCAGGAAAGACATATATGGTGAGGACGCAGATGACTTCCGGCCCGAGAGGTGGGAGGGTGATGCGTTGAAGAATATTGGATACGCTTATCTCCCCTTCAATGGTGGTCGTCGACCTTGCCTCGGACGTAAGTTGTCCTTTGATCTCCCGCTAAATGTGCCAACAGCTGCTCTTCACACATCAGTTGATCTAATCACCATCTTCTGGCAGAGGAGTTTGCAATGCTAGAGGTGTCATATACAGTCTCCCGACTTATACAGGTGTATCCTTATATAGAGCTACCAGACACGGAACCATGGTTGAAGGTGGGCTCTGAAAGGCAGAGGTTGACATTGGTTGTTGCCAGCGACGACGGATGTCGGGTCCGTTTGAGACATCGAGCGTGACTAGACAGACCATGACCCTAAACTTACTCAGAATTACTTATCAAGATTGATGCTGATGTTCGTGGCCCTGTTTGTACCTAATACCTGGCCATAGTCTTGCACAGCACAGGCAAGTTTTCAGTATGGATGGTAATTAAACATTATCTTCTCCGATTCTATTTACTTAGTCGCCTTCTTCAGAATATATAGCATGACCTTAGACTTCCGGACCATTGATTCGAGGGGAAGCTCTTGCGTCACTAACCCCCATCAGAGTGCAGGTCGGGAGGATTATTCTTTTCGTTCAACATGAGTGGAACCTTTTTGAACCGCTCCAACATTTCTGGTTGCGAAAAAGCCGATACGCACATCCTTCCATGGTGCTCATTGTGAGGGAATTTGAAACCCTATTGGATCATGGATGACCCCCGTGTGAGGCTCCGCAGTTCTAATTGGAAGCCCTGTAATGATCAAGAGCGCACATGCCCGACTTCAGAGCCTCTTTTAATTGCAGGCACTGCTCCTCAAACTGATCTTGCGGAAGTTGAAGAGTGTCTTGAAGACTGGCGGTCGCTGAGAAATAATCCTTCACAAGGTCGACGACGTCCTCCGCCACCCATTTGCGTGTCCAATGCGCCAGCTCAAACTCGTCTTCTGGTCTCAGGGTGTGTTCCGTGCGCGGGCCCGGGCTACTTGGAGCCAGACATACGGTGGTATTGATCTCGCGATGGATGCGGCACCGAGCGTATGTCTCCTGTGGCGAGATGTTCTCTTTCCACCCGTACTGGGCGGCGGTGGGGTCAAGGACAAATTGAAGACCCGATTTGGTCCGGAGGATAGCAACCGTGTGCATTGGTGTCGTGTTGAACCTCGGTCGTACACCCGCATTATGCTCCAAGACTTGAGTGTGGGCATTCTTGGGGATGAAATCGACGAATTCTATCGAGGTAGATGACGCTATTATTTCCCACAGAGAGTCAGAACACTTGTAATTCAACATGGACAATGGCCTTTCGATCTCAACGCGGGCTGGGACTTTTACTCACAACGGAAGAAATACTCCAGTAGCGATCTTGCCGGATCTTTGATGGCGCAACAGTTAAAGGCGTGGAGTGCGGCCTCCACTTCCGGAAGGGAAAGGTTCAGGTCGGGAGAGACACCCTGGTACGTGGACTCCGGGGTGAGATCCAAAGGCGCGGAGCCACCGAGAAAGACCTTTACCATTCCATCATATGCCGACACGGTATAGCTAACCTGGTAATTCATGGAAAGCAGGTACTGAACAAAGGCGATTTGAAAGAGAATGGTGCGGCGGGAGAGTTCTCTGGTCTCTTGTCGAGACACTGCGTGGCGTTTTGAGTCTGCCTCGCGGCACTTATGGCTGCAGTACGCTGTCCCAGCTCCATGGTCCTGCTTCGGATCGATGCAACAGCACGTACATCGAAGACCAGCTCCCTCAGCGGAACAATTGGCACAGTTTCCGAGAAGTGTGTTGTCAGGGAGGCGGCTCAAGTCATCATAAGCCCTCGCTCTCAGCTCCGCCTGGTCGACAGTTGCCCACAGCTTTTGAACAGTGCAGAAAGCCTCTTTCCGTCCCCGGATGATCCAGCGCAGATATTCTATGAGATCTTGTGTCTGTACAGTGTGCAACATCCGAATGTCTCCTCCGCGAGGGACCTCCCAAACAAAACGGAGAATGTCCGAGGACCACTGCGTGAAGCTCGAGATAGCTCGCCCATCTGCTGGATACAGGAACTCGAAGAGCTTGTTGTGAACTGCATCTGTGTACTCTATCTTCACCTCGTTCTCCCCCTGAACGAGTACAAAGTATTTGAGTACTTCGTAGGCGTGATGGTATGCATCAACGAGGTGAGCACGTCCGCCATCCTCAACATCGCACATTTCGTGTGACTCGGGGCTCGGTAAGCAGCCGAAGAAGAGATTCACGGGATCAGACTTGTCCAGGATCGCGTTCCCGACGTCAAACTTCACGTCTTCGTTGCAAGGTTCGGCCGAGAGCTTGAGAAACTTGGACAACACCTCAAGTGTGTCGATTGGGTCGGCGGGGTTGGTGCTCTGTTCCTCGAGGAGTCGGCGTCCAACCAGTTCGCGCAACTCCGGTGACAGGCTCTCTCTGATGCTTTGCACAAGCAGATCCGTGGCTCCGTAGAAAGCATCATCAGAGTCCGAGTTGTCGCTCGCCATGTCTTCGTCGGGGTTTGGGTGTGTTCGTTGGCTCTGCATGAGCGTTGACAACTGAGGGAGCTCCTGACAACCAACGGCATTAGACGCATGCTTTGGTGACAGCGGAGTAGGTCTTGAAGGGACCGAGTTTCTCAAGCTCACCTGGGAGTTACAATTGCCTTTGACCGGCGAAGGGGCTTGGCTGGGTGCGTTACGGGAATGAGAGTTTACGGAGCGGACCAGAAACGGCAAATGTTGGCAGGAAAGCAAGCCTGCAGGCAGCAGATATTTTTGCAAAGTTTTGTGTTTGTTTTCTTCACCTCTCTTGCTTAGTCGGCAGCGCTCGCTCTGATTAGATCGTGAGTTAGTGCGGAAAGCGACATCTGGAGGCACCTCAGTTGGCTCACTCCAAGTCCAGGTCACGTTCGCCGAGCCTCAACCTGGCTTGCCCACTGACTAACCTGGAAACAATGTGTGTGGCTTCCCTAGGTCTGCACCTGGGCAACGCATGTCTACATATGGCTCTTTGTAGAGGACGAGGATCCTGCATGAAGTCTTTCAATGGCATGCACAGCAAATGCGAGCCTGCGAGGGCTCATGTGTGAAATGCACTAATAATCACTCAAATCGCTCTTACACGGCTAAACATGGAAATAGTGCAATGGACACAGTCTTGGGCCCGTGTGAGTGCTCATGCGCACCCATGCGTCGTCCTCGCGTCATGTAGTAGACTTAATCAAGTGCCCGCTCCCCGATTTTCATGTAGAACGCGTGTGAAGAATATATTTCGCTTTAGAAGCGCGACCGTACTCAAAGAATCCCCGAAATTCGCGTCGGGACATGACATCGCCTGCGTGGGCTTGTCCCCTTCATTCATGGTCCGTGCTGATGCTCATGAAAGCCTCGCCTTCGAGGCTGATACCATCGTTAGTGCCAAAAAGACCGGACGGAAGCACTACGGAACGGCAATGCTATCAGATGGGTGCTACATGGAACGAAAGGGCTTCTCAAATGCTCTCTATAAGCCGATGCGGTCTAGCTACTACCCGAGACTCCTTGTGGCCCCCAATGTTCTGGAATGAAATGGCTATACTTCATTTCGACGCATGCTGTAAAATCTAGAGCTGTCTAATCATCATGCAAGTAAAGTTTGGTGCCCATACACTTGGGCTGCATCTGACTGGGTCTGGCGGTGTGATGCGCTGAAGCTGCAGGTAGCTGTGACCGAGCCCTTCAGATGTCTAGCTGGTGAGGTCAATGGGGGCTGTTGAGCTGCCGTGCGTAGTAGTAGAGGCGAAGCCCGTCTTCATCAGCTCCAGGACCCTGGCGAAGCCCTCGAAGTCCTTCAAGCAGTGCCCCTCTGCCTCGTCCCTCACCCACTCCAGCTTGCTGATCAGGTTCCCCTTCGCATCCGCCTTGCGGCCGGTCCGTAACCTCTCCTCGGGGGTCATGCTCTCGGTGATGCGGATCATGATGTCGGATATGTGCGAGTCGTGCTGCAGCTCCTTGCGGACCTCGTACCCGACCGTGTCCTCGCCGAGGATGATGGTCTTGGCGATCTTGCGCAGGGTCTCGATGGCGTTCTGCTTGGTCCCCAGCGGGGCGTCGTCCTTGGTCATCTCGTCGATTGCGTTGACGCAGTCGCAGATGTCGCTGTAGACGTCCCCGGCCATGGTGTACTGGCGGCTGCCGCTGAGGCCGAGCAGCTCGCGGTCGTTGAGGGCGTGCCAAGCCGACTTGCTGTAGTGGTCGAAGTTGGTGACGGGCCTCATCTGCGACAGCGGCACGGCCGGGCGCGTGGCCTGCGAGCTGAGGAGCGGCTGCGGGAGTAGCGGTGGCGGCTGTGGCCTCGCCACCTGTCGCTGGTAGGCGTCCTTGATGGAACGCTGGATCTCCTGGCTGGACGCTGCGCTCTGCAGGAGCAGGTCCCGCAGCGCCTTCTCCTCCAGGGCGGCTATCATCGCCGCCAGGCCAGGTGATGGGCTCTGTGTCGGGGGCGAGGTCTGAGCAGGCCCGGCGTGCAGCGGCTGCTGGACGGGGTCGGCATCCTCATCGCGGTGGCAATCGCCACAATCGGGCTGGCCACAGCCTGTGCCATGGCAGCGGTCTCCTGTGCGTCTCCGTTTGCTTCTTGGAGACATAAAGAGTTGTAGCAGTGCGTGGGTGAGGTTGTCGAGCAGATCAGGATCTATTGGCAAGTTTTTGAGACCAGCATCGCACGTGGTCGTGGCGAGACACGATTCCTGATGTCGTCAAAAATGCGCATGGGTGGCTCGAGCCATTGTGGCTGGGATCTCCATTCTCCATTCTCGTGTGGCTGATGATGTGATGTATCGACGTCGTCCGTTGCTCGGGCCCCGTGATGACTTCACATCCACCCAGTCACTTGTCACATAAGACCCTGGATCTTATGAAGGAAAACGCATTCTGAGGTTCTAATATTTCCGCTCGTGCCCATAATAGGGTCGTTTTTACACACAATTGCTTTCTGCATTTACCGAAATCTCGAGCCTCAACGGAGGTAACCCCCAAATTTGATTCTTCACTGCCGGTATTCCTGCCACAGTTGCCGTTACCAGCAGTATACACATTCCTAGAATCTAGCTTCTCAAATTCTGTGCTCACAATTGATCATGCATAATTGACTGTCCTGAATCACTCCAGCGGCTGATGGTTGACTTGGTTCTTGTCGCGATATGCATGGTGCAGCACATTGTCACATTAAAGCAAGGACAAAGTCTTTCGTCCCAACATCCGATGAAAGCCCTGGCAGCATTTCACAGGTGTTTTTCCAACTTGGGAACAGAGTTAGACCTCCCATAGATGACTTTTAACCTCACCAATGATTTCTGACCCTCCTAAACATTTTACACCTCAACCGTGTTGACAATACATAAATTCAAACCATGCCATTTCGGACGCCAGCCTGAGTGGACGTATCTCATTTTAATCACCTTCATTGAGGCTGCCACTTTGTTTAAACAGTGATGCATTCTCCTCATGAATGCTGCATATATCCCTCAGAGCATGTCGACCATGAGCAGTAACGTCCTTATTATTTAACATACCCAGCCCTAATTCCAATACACCCCTGATTCCAATAATTACCAATATATTCAAATACCTCTATTTACACTATCAATTACCCACCATAATAATACAAAACCCTACTTCTAATAATATATTTAATATATTTAATTCCTTACTTTCTTTTAATACCCTATTAACATTAATTTAAGCATAATAAATAACCTTAATATTAATAAAAGCTATATTTAAGTTAATTTAAACTTTCTTCCTCTTAACCTTCTTAATAGCTTTAATTTATATTTTTAATAATTAATTTTTTTATAAAGATATTATTAACTTAATATCTTTCTAATTATACCCCTTAAAAAACTTTTTAAATAATTAATATTATATAAGACTTAATTATTTTTAATAAATATAATATATAATTAAATTATATATCTCTTATAATTATATAAAAATTATAAAAATAAATCTTAATGGCTAGGAAAAAATCTATAATATATTAAATTAATTAATATAACTACTTATTATAATAAATTATATAAATATCTGCTAATTTTAATAATTTTAAAGAATATAATAATTTCTAAATACCTTATATTTTAATATAAGCTAAAGCCCTATCGCCCTTTACCTAAAATATATATTTTCCTTTATAAATGCCTCTTATTATACCTTATAATAATAATAAAGGAACTTCCTTTTTATTATTATAATTAATAAATTAAATTACTTAAATTAATATAAATATTTCTAAAAAGCTATCTTTAAAAGGAAGAATATAATTATATTAAAAGGTTATAATATATATAAAATATATATAAGCAAAAAAATTATATATATTTAATATAAAAAGTACTTCTATATAAAATTAATAATTATATATATATAATACTTATTATGGCAGTGCATACCTTATAGCTGGCAGCAGATGGGTATATATAGGTCTATAGCCCCCTCCCTTCCTTTCATTTAAAAAGAATTAACCTTTCTTTATACCTTTTTCTAAGTAGATTACTTTTAAAAAGATATTCTCCTTTTTACTTAAAGGGCTTCTTTTAGTGCCCCTTAAATCCTTAATATAAGTAAATCCTTAAGCTTATAAATAAGATATAAAATACCTATTATATTTTATTTTATTAATAGATGATTATAAGAAATTTCTTTAAGTAGCTAAAATATTTATATAATAGTTATACTTAGGGTTATTAAGTTTATTATTAGATATTTAAATTATAAAATAGGAAGTTTCTTAATATATAGGTTTTTTATATTATTAAATAGATTAAATTAAAATAAATATTTAATTATATAGAAAGGAGATTATTTTTAAATATTTAAAGGTTTTAATTAATATTTATAAATTAAAAATAACTTTATTAATTAAGGATAATAATTATAATTTTAATATAAAGAAAGGTAATTTATTAATTTTAAGAATTTAAACTTAGGAAATAAAGCTAAAATATATTTTAATGCTTTTTAATTATTTATAAAATATTAAAAATAAGAGCTATTAAATTATTTAGAAATTTTAATATTTTCTTATCTTTAAGATAATTAATAAGAAAGAAATTTTTAAGGTTTATTTAGATATTAAAGGTAATTTTTAAAAGGGTTTTAAATTAAGGTGATTAGGTATAGATAATTATATTTGGAAGTTAAATATTAGTTAATTTTTAAAAAATATTTACTTTTTTTTTTATTTAATAAAGAAAAATAAATAAATAATAATTATTATAAGTTAATTAAAGTAATATTTAAAAAATTTAATTTAATTAATTTAATATCTTTTAATTTTAATAATTATTTAAGTTATTATAAAAATAATTAAATAAGATAAGGAATTTTTAATTAAATAGTAAATTAATAATCCTTTTTAATTTATAATAATATAGCTTTTTTTTTAAAGTAATTAAAAGCTAAATAGATATAACTTATTAATATATTAAAGGTATTAATTATTAATAATAGTGATAATTTAAGCAGCTAATTAATAAAATTAATTTTAAATAAAGATAACTTTAATAATAATAAACTTATATATTTAAGTTTAAAATTAATTAATTAAGTTAACTTTAAATTTAAAGGGTTATTGCTAATAAGAGTTAATTTTATTAATATAAGATTTAATCCTTTTATTAATCTTTATATTATTAACTATTTTATTTATTTTAGGGAAATATAAGTATTTCTTAATATTTTAAATAATATTACTTTATTTATTTTAAAAAGGCTTATTATTAATATAAAGCTATTATAATAAATTAATTTATATATATTTAATATTAAAATATAAGATATTTAATAAATTAAGCTTTTATAAGCTTTTTATAATCTTAATATAAATTAATAGTATATAATTAATTAGCAGCTTAAGGAGTTATTATAGAATAAATTTATTAAAGATATTTACTTAATATAGAATATAATTTATAGCTATAATAAAATTTTATAGAAATTTTAATATAAAAAGAAAAAATTAATTATTAACTTTTAAGATAAGCTTTTAATTTTAATTATATAATAATTTACTTAAAATTATAAAATTTAATAAAGCTTAATTTATAAAAAGAAATAATTATAATTAATAGATATTTTTTTATAAATTTATAAGGATATATAAGAGGAGAATAAATAAAATTAAAAAGCTATTAGCTATAAATTTAATAATAATTTAGAATTTATATAGAAATTAAATAGTTATAAGTATATTATATTATTTATATATTATATAATATTATAAGAATTTAAAGATAATAATTAAAGCGCTTTATTTAATTATAATGGGATTTATAATAATAAGGTTTATTAATTTTAACCTTTTTTTATTAATTAAAAGTTAATTTCCTAATTAAATTAAAATATATAATTATTTATAATTAAGGAGGGATTAATAACTTTTAATAAAAAACTTAATAAGGAAATAAATAGTAATAATAATTTTAAACTTAGGAAAGATAAATTTAAAGAATTAATATAAGAATTAGAAAATTAATATTTAAATAATATAAAAAGTAATAAAGCTTATTTTAAATTTAAATAATAAATATATAATCTTTATAAATAATATTTAGATTAATTTAATAATAAAATAATTAAAGTGAAATAGGTTATTTAATTAATTATTAATAATATTATTATTTTAAGTAAAAATATTAATAAGATATTTATTTAATTTAAAAAAGATATTTTTAATAATAAAGTGATAATTAAAGAAATAAATATTAATAATAAATAAGTAGAGGTTAATAAGGTTAATAAGATATAAAGGAGAGATAAAATATTAATTATTTATTATAGCTATTATTAGGCTGATTATAATACTTATAAATATTTAATATTAAAGATATTTTTATAAAATAATATTTTATATTATAAGGATTTTATAAAAATAAAGTTTTTTTTTAATTTAAAGAATAATATTATAAAGGGAATTAAAATATTCTTTAAGGCTATAATAATTAATTATTATAAAAATATAAAAAATATTATTTATTATATTTATAGATTGCTTATATATTATTATAATATAAGTATAAATTATAGTTAGTTATTAAGATATATGATTTTTTTTAAAAAGAATAATAATTTTAAAGGTAATTTTTTTATAATAGTTAATAAGGTTTTATTTAATTATATTAAGAAGATTGATTTTATATATTTTCTTTTAATATTTATTTTTAATATATTTATTTTTAAAATTAAGAAGGAATAGCTTAATTTTTTAATAAGTTATTTTTATTTAAAAGATAAGATGGTATTAATTTTTTTAAAGCTAAATATAGTTAATTAAATTAAGGTTAATAAATATAAAATAAAGTAATATAATTAAGTAATAATATTAATAGATAAATTTTATAAAAATATTAATAATATGCTTAGATAACTTAATTTAAAATATATATATATAAAGGAATTTAATAATATAAATATAGTTATATAAATTTTAAAATATATTTTTTTTATTAAATAGCTTTAATCTTTTAACTTATATAAGGTAAAGCAGAAAGTAAATCTTTTAAATTTTATTATTATTTTTAAATTATTAATTATAAGGTTTTTTAATATATTTAAAGGGTTTATATAAGATAAGATTATTATTATAAAATTTAAGTTAAGTGATTACCTTATAAATTATATTTATATATTATAAAATAATATAAATAAAATTATTTAAATAAATAAGGAAGTTATAATTAATAATTATTATTAAGATTAAAATATATTTTTAATTACCTTTTTTTTAAATTAAAATATAATCTTTATTAATATAATAAATATTTAAATAATATTAAATTTTTTTAAAATATAAAGATTATTTTAAAGGAAAGATAAATTTAATTTTTATTTATATTATATCCTTAAGATAAATATAATTAAATAGCTTAATTTAAAAAAGGTAATAATAATAAAGTTAAATTTTATAATTAATTAAATATTAAATAAATATATAATTAATATAAACTTTTTATTAATTTATTTTAAAAGAATAAAAAATTAACCTCTTTTAATGCTTATTAATATAAGCATTATAATAAATATTATTAATATTTTTATTTATAATAAATTTTCTTTTCTTTATATAAATACTTTAGCTTTTTTTAATATATATAATAATATTAAAATTAATATAATGAATATAATAAAAATTAATATATATATTATGGGATATTAAGATAAAATTATATTTTTTATTATTAATTAAAAGGATATTAATTATAAAGTTCTTTTAAATATATTATTTTTTAATTAAATTAAGATATTTTTTATATATATTCTTAATTAATTTATTTAAATAAGCTTTAAATTTAAAGAAATAAAATTTATAATTAAAGTTAACTTTAATTATTTATTCTAAGAATTTAATTAACTAAAAAAATAAAGGTTAATATTAAAAAGGAATAGTTAATAATTAATAAAAAATATATTCTTAAGTAGATATTAAATAAACTAAAATTAAAGGATATTTTTATTTTATTAATTATTAATTTTAAACTTTTTTTATTTATTTCTTTATTATTTTAAATTATAAAGGAGGAATTAATGAAATTATATAATTAAGAGTTTAATAATAATAAAAATAAATATAAATATAATTATTATTAATTAATATATAAATAAATAAAGAGGGCTTAAGAGAGATTACTTAGCTATAAGATTTAAAAAGTTATTTAATTAATTAATATTATATATAAATTTATTAAGAGGAAAGTTAAATTAATTAATAATTTAAATTCTAATAATATAATATTTAAAAAAATAATTAATTAAAAAGCATTATAATTATAAAAAACTAAGATTATTTAAGAATAAATATTATTTAATAAATATAATAAATAAATAAAACTTAGGTTTTTAATAATATTACTTAAATTATAACTTATTAAGAATAAATAATAAATTATATTTAATAATAATTATAAAAGCTTTTTAAATTAAAAAAAAGATATATTTTAATATTTATTTATAAATTATAAAGTAATATTTATATAAAAATAGAATTATTTAAATATTATTATTTTAAAAATTATATTATTTTAAAAGATATAAATTATATTATATAAACCTTATTAATTAAGGAGCATTTTAATTTTATATATATTATAAAATAAAATAATTTAAATACTTAAAAAGTAAATTAATAAAGAAATCTTAGAAGAATTAAATTTATTATATTATAATAAATAATTTTTAATAATAAAAAAGGATAATAATCTTTAATTTATTAATAATATATAAGAATATAATAAGTTTATAATTAAAGATATATTTATTTTACTTTTAATTAATTAATTCTTAAAAAAATTTATTATATATTAAATATTATTTTTATTTAACTTTTTCTTAAAATATAATTAAATTAAATTATAAAAAAAAAGCTATAATATAATAACTTTTATAATATTTATTAACTTATATTAATTAAATATTTTATTTATAAAAATAATAAATTTAATTATATAATTTATATATATTATAATATAATTATTATTTAATCTTATATTATATATATATTAAGCCTTCCTTAATAATATTATAATAAAAGGCTTTATAATTATTTATAATAATTTAAAAATATTAAATTTACTTAAAATTAAAAAATTTATAGTTAAATATATTAAAAACCTTAATTAAGTCCTTTTAAATATAAAGCTTATTAGGGCTATAATATTAATAATTAAATTTAAATAATGCTAAAAGTATATTAATATTATTAATTATATTTATAAAATTAATAGCTAATTTCTTTAAGATAATAAAATTAGTAAAATTTAAGGGTAGATTTATTATTTAAATTTAAAAGATATAAAATCCTTTTTAAAAATAATTAATTATTATAATTATTAGATATTTAAATTTATAATTATTATTTAGCTACTTTATAATTTTTAAAAAAAAGGAATTATTTTTTAATAAATAGAATATAAATAAGGTATTATAAAGGAATTAATTAAATTTTTATTAATAAAGCTAATTTTTATTAAAATTAATTATAGCCTTATAATTAAAGAAATTATTCTTATAATTAATATAAATCTTATTAACTAAGAAGTAATATTTATATAAAAGGTATTTAAATATTAAAAATTAATTAAATTTAATAATAATACCTAAATAATTATAAAAAGTAAATATAATATTATAAAGAAAGAGTATTAAGTTATCTTTATAGCTATAAGAAGGATAAGGAATTATTTATTTAGCTGCTAATTTATATTAAAAATAAATATTTATATATTAATTAATTAAATTAATAGGGGAATATTTAATATACTTAATGCTTTAATTATTTATTAAATTAAAGTAATTAAGCTATTTAATTTTTAAATATATTATATATTTAAATTAAAGAATCTTATTATAAATATATTATTATAACTATTAGCCTTTAAGATTTATAATAAGAACCTTAATAAAGATTTAAATAATTAATATAATGCTTAAATTAATATAATAATATTTAATTAACTTAAAAAACCTTTATTTAACCTAAAATTTAAATAATTATGCTTTTTAAATTAATATATAAATTATTTATTATATAATATAATTTTATATTACTTTAACTTTATTTAAATATAATAATTTAGATTTAAGGCTTTTTATTATTAAGTTATTAATAGCCTTTTATAATATAAAGAAGAGTAATGCTTACTTAAATATAGGGTTATTAATAATCTTAATTTAAAATAATAAATACTTTAAAAATATTATATTAAGTTTAATTATAAAGGATATAATATAATAATAATATAAATAAAGTTAAGATATTATTAATATAGCTTTTATTATAAAATTAAGTAGGCTATTATATAATATTTAATATATATATAATATAATTTAAAAACTTATAGTTAGAAAATTATATTAATTTATTTAAGTTTACCTTTTAAGATAATTAGAATTAATATTTAATATATATAGCTATATTATAGATATAATTACTTAATAAAGGTGAGATATAATTTAATAAGATTTATTATTATTAAATTATTAAGGGTTATAAATATAAGGAATTTTAAGAAGTTCTTTATAAAGGAAATTTTTTTATAATATAAATGCTTATTTAAAGTATTTATAAATAAAGGCCTGGAAAATAAAGTAGATTTTGCTTAATATTTATAATCTTTAGGAATTTAATATATTTAAGTTTTTTCTTATAATTTAAAAGCTTAAGATTTAGTAAAGGCTAGTTATTTCTTAATTATATAATTTTTAGCTAAATTTTTAAATTAAAGGATTAATTAAGTTAAATACCTTAAATTTATTTTTTTTATTAATAGGATAATAATTTAGTGATTTTATAGCTATATATCTTTTTATTTAATTTATAAATAAGAGCTAATAATTTTAATTAAAATAGAAATTTTAATTTAAAGGGTATTATTATGAAATTTAAATTATATATTATAGGAAGCTTTTTAATTTTATTTTAATATAATTAATTTTAAAGCTAAATATATTAAATAAGTAATTAAAGTTATAGCTTTATTTAAAGAAAGATAAGCTTAAAAAATTAAGGATATAAGCTATATTTAATAAAGAGATTTATAGCTTAATAATATTATTTTTATTTATAATTATATATATAAGATAAATTATTTAATTTTAATTAAAATATAATATTATTAAAAAGGATTTTTTATTATTTATAAAGCCTTTAATAAAAATATATATTAGCTATAAACTTTAGATAATATAATCCTTTAAAGAATATTTATTATTAAAAATTTAAAGTTATTTTTAAAAAATAAAGGCTTAAATATTTAGGAATTTATAATATTAATGCTATAGGAAAATAATATAATAAAGATATTTAATTTATTATTTATTAAAAAACTTTAATATATAAGCTTTAAGATAAGCTAATAATAAGATCTTAAATACCTTAATATTTAAGATAATATATTTAAATATAATAATTAGATATAAAATTAATAAATAATATTAAGCCTTAATTTTATAAATATAACTTTAATATTTATATATTTTTAAATTAAGGCTTAATAAAAGGAAGAAGTTAAATAATAAAAGGCTGAAAAATAAGGTTAATATATTAAGATTTTAATAAAATTTTAGCTTTAATAAAAATAATTATTAGCTTTATGATTTTAATTTTTTAATTTAATAAAAGAAGGTTTTAATTTTAATTTATATATTTAATAACTTGATTATAATAATATAATATAAATTTTATTTAAATTTTAAATTTAGCTTTACTTTTAATCTTTTTTTTTTCTTTTATATTTATTATTTCTTTATATAATATTTTGCTGCTTTCTTAATTATTTATTTGTTTTAATTCTTTAAATTATATTTAATTAATTTAAAATATCTTTATATTATTATTAATATTATATTTCTCCTTTTAAAACTTTTAATTAGCTTTTTAAAGAGCCCTTTAATTTATAAATTTAAAGAGAATTATAATATCTTTAGGATAATTTAAAAGCTTTTTTAGAGATTTATTAGCTTAATTAGATAATTAATAATTATATCTTTTAATTTATATATTGTTTTTTTAAACTTATTTTAATGATATAAGATAAAATATATTTATATTTATTAAATATAAGATTATTAATATTATATTTATAATTAATATAAATATAATAAATATAATTTATATATTTATTATTATTAATTAAGGGATATAAGATATAATAATAAAAGGGATAATTAATATAAATAAAATTTAAGTTATTAATTAAAGTATTAATAATATAAATATTAATATATTGCTTATTATAATAATTATAAGGAATAGTATTTTAATATTTAAAGAATATAATTAGGAGTATTATATATTATATAAGATAAAGAATTATATATTAAAAATAATTATTAAAAGGTTAATTATTAATATTATATATAAGGATATAATAAGGCTTATAAGATATAAATATAGGTATAAGCTTTAAAATAAAAGTAAAGGTATTATTTAAAAGGTAAAAGAATTTTTAATAATTATTAAGAGTTTAAATAAAATATAGAATATAGAGGTTTTTAATAATATAAATTTTAATTAATTTAATTATAAGATATTAAAGGGAAGAGAATAAGGTAAGGTTAAGAGGGATATAATTAAATTAATAAAAAAAGGTATAGCTAAAAGATTTAGCTAAAATAAAGGGCTTATTAAAAAACTTTTAAAAAATAACTTTATTAAAATTAAATTAAGATATATTAATATAATAATATTTTAATAATTTAATAAATATAATAAAGGTTATTTTAATTAATTAATTTAAGGTTAAAAGGTTAATAGAGGAAAAAAGAAAAAGGAAAAGGAAAGAAATTAAAAATAATAATTAAATTTTATAAAGAAAAAAATATATAAGATTTAAAGTAATTTATTAATTATTAATTATTATTTAATAAAAAGTTAAGTGATAATCTTTCTTATAATATTTACTTAGCTATAAAAAATATTTAATTAACCTTTTTTTTAATAACCTTATAAATTTCCTTATATATATATATTAATATATTTTTAAGAGTAATAATTTTTTAATTAGTATTTATTTAATAATAAATCTTTTTTTTTTTATTTAATTAAAAAAACTTATAAGTAATATAATTATCCTTTTCTTTATAATAAGGAATAAGGGAGATTTAATTTATAAATATTATTTATTATTTACCTTTTTAATTATTAAATTAACTTTTTATTAAATTTATTTTTAATTTTAAAATATAAAAGTAATATCTTTTTTAACTTAATTAAATTCCTTTTTTTTTAAATTTATTTTATTAATTAATAGAAGATTTTATATAAAACTTTTTTTATTTATTATTAACTTATACCTATTTAATTTATATTATTAATTATATTTAATAATCTTTTCTTTTTATTATTTATATTTTTTAATAAACCTTTATTTAATTATTTATATAATAATCTTTAAGGGTATAGGTTTTTTATATTTTCACTTTCCCTTTTTATTATTTAATTTTACCTTATTTTATATTTTTAACTTTATATTTATTTAATTATCTTTATTATAATAAAAAGTAGTTATTTAAGATAGTTAAATCTTTAAAGAATATAATATATTATATCTTTAAGTGCTTATAATATAATAATTTAAATTAATTAGGAATTATATAAGCCCTTTAATCTTAATTAATTAACCCCCTTTATATTTATAAGGTAATTAAGTTATGATTGCCTTTTTTTAATATATTAATTTTATTAAATAATATTATATTTAATATTATTATAAAATATTTTTTAGGCCTTAAACTTTAATTAAATTATAAAAATAATATATATTAAGGTAATTTTTATAAATATTTATTGCTTATTTATAAACTTAAAGGATACCTTTAAAGGAAGGAAATATTATATATTATTTATATCTTAATAGGAATGAATTATTTTATATAAATTATAATAAATATAATAGAAATTATTTAATAATTAATTAAGGTATTAAAGATTAGTATTAAGAATACTTAAAGTATTATTTAAATAATTTTATATTTAAATAAAAAGTGACTTATTATCTTTTTTATATATAATATAAAATAGGATTATTATTGCTTTATTTAATATAATTAAAAATATTAATTTATCTTTTTAATGGATTTTTATAATAATAATTATGATAAAATATATATAAAGTATATAAGGTGGCTTGATTTACTTATTTAGAAGCTTTTAATTATATTTAATTACTTAATATTATTAAGAAAGAATATTATTCCCCTTTATATATATTTATAAATATTTATTAATATAAAGGGAGCTTTATATATAATTAATAACCTTTAAATGTACCTTCTTGAATTAAATAAGGCTATTTAATTAAGTAATTAGTTTAATTATATTAATTAATTTAATAGCTTATTTTTTTTTAATAAATTTATTAATATAAAGATTATTTAAAAAAAGATAATAAAGGATATAATAATTATTACCTTTAAGATTAAAATAAGTAGTAATTAAACTTAATTATATTAGCTTAAATAGCTTATAGTTTTTAATAATTATAATAATTATATATAGAAAGATATAAATTTATTATTTAAATATAAATATAAAATTAATATTATATATACCCTTTATAATTTTAATTTTATTTAAATATCCTAGGAATAGCTATTTAAGGATATAAATAGCTATAGAATTTATAGCTCTTTAATATTAGCTCTTTATATTTATATAAAGAGCTATATATTTATTAAGGCTGTTAATATTATATTATAAAAAGATATTTTAATGGATTTATTATAAATATCTTAAAAGCTTTATAAAGTTTTAAGGTAGCTAATTATATTATTATTAAATTTTTTATAGCTTATAATAGTTAATTTTTATTATATTAATAATAATATAATTAATTTAAATAATTATTATTATAAAAAGCCCTTTAGGTTATAATCTTTTAATTTATTTAAATATATATTTAATTAAGTAAATCTCTTTATATAAGCTAGATTTTATTATAATAAACTTAAAAGTATATTATTGCTTTTTATATAAAATTAATATAATAATAAAGAAAACCTAGTATTATTTAATTTTAATAATAATAATAATAAAAAGGATAAGGTATAATAAGTTATAAGGTAAGTAGCTAAAAAGTTAAAAAAAGAGTAAATAGCTATATGAAAATAATAGTATATTTAATAATAATAATTAGAGCTTTAATAATAATTTAGCCTTAATAAATAATATTTATTTTATAATAAGATAAATTTTTTTATTATATTTCCCTTTATTTAGCTAAATCTTAGATATTTTTAATATAAAAAATATAAACTAAGTTTATAAATAAATATTAATAATAACTTTAATAGATAAGAGTATAAAATAAAGAAGGAAAATTAAAAGAAGGGAAGGTTATAATAATAAGAATGATATTAATAGCTAATTAAAGGTATTTAGTTAAATTGAAAGTTTTATTTTTTAAGTAGTTATATAATTAATTATAATTTAATATATTTATTTTATAATAATAATTCCTTATTCTTTATAGAATGATATATATTTATATTATTTTATTTTTATTATTTTTTTTAAATTAATTAATTATTTTTAATAAATTTAAAAGAATATATTTTTTTTTAAAAGAATAGATAGTGCTAAGGGAGGTATATAATAGTGTATATCTTATAGTTAGTAGTAGATAGATATATATAAGTTTATAGCCCCTTTTTTTTCTTTTATTTAAAAAAAATTAATTTTTCTTTATACCTTTTTTTAAATAAATTGCTTTTAAAGAGATATTCTCCCTTTTATTTAAGGGGCTTTTTTTAGCGCCCTTTAAACCCTTAGCGTAGGTAAATCCTTAAGCTTATAAATAAAGCATGGAATGCTCGCTATATCTTATTTTACTATTTATTATAAAAAGGCGCTAATTAAAAGGGTTTTTAGAGGTATTTAAAGGAATAAATACTTTCTAAAGCTACTTAATAATAATCTTTTCCTTTATCTACCCTTTCTTTTAATTAATAAATTATTAATTATTATAATTCTTAAAGGCAATAAAAAATTATTATTATTATATACTTAATCCTTTAAAAATAATAAAAAAAATAAATAACTTATTTATAATAAATATATATTTTATAAAGAAGGTTTAAACTTTTAAATTATAATCCTTTTAATTAATAAAGCTATCTTTTATATAATTAAAAATAAAGGCATTTTCTAAGCAACCCTTTATAAGCCCACCCTTATTATCATTTTATTAATAAATTAATTTAATTAACTTAATTATAAATAATTTAAAAAGGGTAAATTATAACCCTATATTTTCTTTTATTATTACTTAAAAATAAAAAGCCTTAATATATTAATTCTTATAGCTTTAAAATTAAAAATAATAAAAAAGGAAAATCTTTAATTATTTCTTATTTAAAAGAAGGTAGTTTTTATAAGGATAGGCTATTTAAGCTATAAAAGCCTTCATTTTATATTATATTAATGCTAATTTTAGATTGCTTTAATTAATTATAAATAAAGCTAATTAATTTTTTTAATAATTAAAAAAAAGCCTTTAAATATTAATAATATTATAATAACTTTATATATTTATAATATAATTATATAATATAATATAAGGGATATATTAAAGCTTAAAGGCTAAATAAATAAAGTCCCTATTAATAATAGCTTTAAGGGCTTATTTAACTTTAACTTTAAAATAAGTTTTTATAATAATTTAATTAATTTATTAAAAAAGTTTGGTAATAAGAAGAAAATCCCTTATAAAGATATTAAGGAATATATAAGGGGTAGGGGTAGATGTATATATACGTATATGCATATATGGGTTTATTGGAATCAGGGGTGTATCGGAATTGGGGCCGGGTACGTTAAGGGAACATGCAGTACTATGTCATTTTCCTATGAGGTACCATTACCTAGGTATCTAGCATCATTTTGCTTTGGGTTAATGGTGCAGCCACCATACTGAATGTTCCACCTGCCCACCCCAAATGATGTGGGCTCCATCAAGCCCCTCCACCGTTTTAGCGACGTCATTGTCACACTCTGTTCCATTCCCAAGCTGCCCCTCATCCCCAAAGCCGGCAGCGAATGCTCGACCCTCCCTGTTGACAAAGATGGTATGGCTCCTAGAACAGGAGACATACGCTGCTTCGCCGATATTCGGCACAGCCACCGGTTGAAGCAAAATGCGTGGCCGGCCCAGATCATCAGACATGACTGCACTCTGGTCGCTGATCTGCTCTCGGCTTAACTTGAACCCATTGTGTTTGTCGATGTATCCCCATATTAGGCAGCGTCCGTGTGACGCTGCTGAGTGATGTTCCCCGGCTGCAAGGAGTTGAATCCCCTGCCCAGACATAGCCCGAATCTGGAGAGGGCAAGGGAGAGTTGCACTGTCTTTCCCGGCCGTTTTTGCGTGTCATGCTTGACCCAGGTTGTTCATACTCCAGGCCCATGCTCTGTCTCGATTGTCGACGGCCAAGGAGTGGTTTGGACCAGCAGCAAGGCACTTCACTCCATAACGAATTAGATTGACTGGATGAGGGTAAGAGCTATTATCCGTGTTGTCGTTTTGTGCGTAGAGTCTCCGTCCAAGCTGCAGCTTCTCGTTGACACCCCACGACCACACGCGGCCGGAAATGTCCAGAGCGAGCGCATGATTGGCCCCGCAAACAACGGACTTGATGTTTTGAAGACCAGGGACTAGCATAGGAGTCAGCTGGTTCTTGATATACTCTCCATTGTACCCTAGAAAGCACTTATTCGAATCACTATCCTGCTCGTTTTGCTCCGTGAGCAGATCTGCGTCCAAGAGTATAAATGTATCGAGGCTGTAAATTACAAGGAGAAAGTGGACTTGCCCTAAGTGTTCCCCAACCAAACATCAAACCAGTCTCGGTTACTGCGAAACTACAGCTATCACCAGCGGCCACGCAAGTAAATTTTGTTCCGGTGGGAACCGAGCTCTCGGGGATGAGTATAGGTGTAGACTCCAGTGGATTGAGGCCTCCTCTTCGGAGTCGCTGCCGCCGCCATCGCTGTTACCGGCCTCGGCGTCCATATCGCGGAGACCACCCTCCCAAGCCGTGTCCCTGCCCAATGCGCCTTCGTCGTTCCCGCCGCAGGTGACGATTTTGCCATCCTCTTTGAGTGCTATAGCATGCATTCCGCCGCATGGTATTTGCACGATACTTTAGCTTTCCTGCTCCCTTCCGTCTACTTTCGAACAAACGAAGGGCAGGGCAGGCGTCCTAGGCAACAGCCAGATGCCTTGGACTTTGACCGGACGAAATCATACTGTCGATTTTTCCGGGCTTGACACTCATTGGGGGCGGGTGTACTTGCCAAGTCCTGGAGTTAAAATGTGTCAGCCCAGAAGAGTTGCCTCTCAGAGTCGTCGGCCTTGCCTTGGATCATTGAAGGCGTTGACCCATTTATGAGGAGGGGTCACATTGGCCACACATAAACCAGACGGGGTTGAAATTATAAAGTCCGTGTTTTGGTCTGTATCCTCTTTCTTCAATTCCTGCTAATTAATCCAGGTTTCCCAGAGGTGACCCAGGGTCTAGATTCGTGATGGGCTTCTGTGCACGTCAACCTACCACACCATCACCCAAGAATCCCCGAGGTGTGTCCGGCTCAACCGTGTTATTTCTCATCATACAAGCTCCTTGATCTTCACAGTGACTCAGTAGTGCATTTAAACTAATTTTCCAAGGCAGTCGTCGCAAGTGTGGTCCATGACGCTGGTCAGGGTCCGGGCTTTCACAAGGGCAGAGTCCACCACGTCCACACCGAACTTGACCATCGGATCACTCTGGCTGCAGTCTTCTTATGCTCCTAGGTCCATCTTCTTGCCAATTTGAGTGACTGTCTCCCGCCGGACGATGGCTCAATCGCCGCAGACAGTCATCATGATGGCTGACCTCAAACCGTCTTAATCAGGTACGTATCAGACGTCTTGTCGTAGTGAATGGTCTTGATACATGACTGTAAAAGTCAGATCCAACTTTGTGTGTCAGACGGTTCACTGACACGGGCAGACAGTCTGAAGCAAATGTAAGGCCACATGCGAACCCAAGTGTCTCTTGAGAAGCACCGCAGGTTTACGTTTCGGGATCCAGCTAGAATGCGCTCAAAGCCCAACAAGCGACTTGACGGCATTCGCAATGGGCGGTATCGAAGTGAACAGCACAGTGATCGTCCCAAACAGGCTCATCGAAAGGCTGGACAGCGCAGCAGCTCTGGGATCCGTCCGGAGCAGCAGCGCTGTCGCCACCGCGGATGAGTTGGCGCCCAGCGTCACGCCGCGGGTGACGTAGTCATCTATCAGGAGCAGAGACACCAAGTCAGCCTTTGCATATTTGCACGCCACAAGCAGCGACAGAAAAAGAGCGAGAGGGACAGAAGAAGACAGAACAACCACTCACCCTCCGGGATCTTGAGCCAAGTCAAGACCCTCTCTCCAACAAGCGCGCCAACAACCCCACTCATGATAGCCACAGCAGCAACAGTCCTCTCGTCGCCGCCCAGGTTCGCCGTGGCGGGGATCGCGAGCGCGAGGGTCAAGCTCCTGCTGGCGAAGGCCAGGCTCCGGGTGGCCGAGATGCCCACCGCGAGGCACACCGTCGGGTACGCGTACAGGCTGCCGATGCTGAGGACGACGTTGGGCACGATGATGGCGGCGAAGTGCTCGACCAGCTCGCGGCGGTACTGGTACATGGGCAGGGCGAGGCTGACGATGGAGGCGTCCAGGACGGTGGAGAGGATGTCGCCCGCGCCTGGGAGTCGGCCTGCGCTGCTGGTGGCGTGCTGCCAGAGCTGGAGGTACTTGTTGCCGGTGGTGTACTTTTCTAGGACTGGCTTGAGGGGTTGGTTGTGGATGAGGCCGAAGACCCAGATGCCGAGGACGGTTAGGAGGGCTGACACGATGACTGGGTGGAGGACCTGTTTCCAGTTTGGTGGGAGAGACAGCGCGACAAAGTACATTAGGATTGTGAAGGTTAGTTGGAGGGGCATGGCGTACCCGTTGGCGTAGTAGATGGGCAGGCCGATGAATAGCAGGACAACGAGGTAGGTGACTGTATCGAGATGCCTCTGGATGATGGCAGCCCAGAGGCGAGCCCGTGGAGGCGCCGGCGGGGCTTGTGGCGGAAGTGGTGGTGGACTCGCAGGCGCATCTGGGAGGTCTGGTGTTGGGCTGCTGGGACCATGCTCGGCGATGGGCTGGATGTGGGATGGTTCGTGGGATTGGCCAGGTGGAGTGAGGTCGTCGAGGGCAACGGCTGATGTTTGCGCCGAGACATCCGTGGACAGCGGAGGGGTCTCTTGGGGAGGAGGCGTCCGGGTCAGGTCGATCTCATCTTCTTGAGGACCCAGCTCTTCGGCTCTTGTAGCCTGGGCCTTCTTGTGGGAGCCGGTGACAAGTTGCAGTCCCCGGGTCATGTAGGCCGTGCCGACGAACATGACGACGAAGCCAACAGCTGGTGAGATACAATGCGATTAGGGACCTGCGCCATGAGATCCAGGTATCAATTTTGGACTTACCAAACACAGCGATTATCTTCCCAACCTCTGCCGCGCTGATAGATGGGCTGAGAGGCAGCGTGACGAACGTCGGTGTAAAAAGGATGCTAATCCAACGCAGCGACCAACCAGCCTGTCCACCATATCAGTCCTTGATCTCTGGCACAATCCAAGGGTTCTGGGTGAAGCTCACAGGAACATCAATCACGGCCACAGCCCGCCGTGTTCGATTGGCTCCAATGACCAGCTCACTCAACCAGAGGCCGGCAAAAAGCAGCAGCATGCATGCCACCGAGGCAGGGAACGAGACCGAGACATGCTTGAAGAGCGTGTCGACGCCGAAGCACGCCACGAGTATCACGAGGATACCGGTAGGCACTGCGATCCATGACCGTATTGTTTTATCCCTCGAGTTCCAGAGTGCCTGCAAGGTGTCAGATCAGACTCATTGAGCTTGTATCCATGCAGCGAGACGAGACGGGGTGAGGGAAATACCAGCTTCGTGGCTGTCAGCGCGTCGGCGGCGATGTCAAGCAGACCAGCCACGTCTGTTGCAAAACGGTTGAATGAGCCAGCCATGATCTAAGCCAGCACTGCGGATGCCGAGATGTGGCAGCCGTGCATGATGCAGGCGCATGAAGGGGGTGAGGTGAGGCCGCTGACTGGTGCTGCCGATGTCTCCGGCGAACGACCGGCCTTGGCGAGATCGGAGCCGGAATGCGCCGGACCACTGCCGAGCTAGGACTGTGCTTTAGTCCACATATGCTGCCACGAAAATCAAGCTAGCTGTGTACACCAAGGCGATAGGAGCAATTGTCATGAAATTCGTCTACTGAAGTGATGAGAAAGTCGGCACACTCCCCTTTTGTGTCGTGCCTCACAGAGTCCAGGCTGCCCTCTGGCCTGGTCCACCAAAAAAAGCTCATGTCCCTCCTCGTTTCATGAAGGGATAGAAGAGAGCAAACCATCCGTATTCCGATCTCAAATGCCATCGAATCCCATTACGCATTTGAGAAGGTCCAAATTTTCAACCCTCATCTTTGCCCTCATCTGAAAACTCGGGACCCGTGAGGAACAATCCCAACGCCACAACCAGCAAAGATCGACATTCAGTCAGGTGCAGACGAAAGCTGCAAACCACCCATGAGAATGACCTCACTTCGGGAGGTTGTAGCTGACCATCATTCCAAACTTTACCTTCTTCCGCTGCTCCAACGAGTTTATGAAAGACTCGTTGCCGTACCTGCCCTTGTAGATGTCGATGACCTTCATGAGACAATCGCGCGGGTCGCCCATAGCCTCAAGGGGAAGGACTGGACTAGTCCGCAGTCCCTTGGGGAGAAATTTGAGACAGGATTTCGGAGGAAGCTGGAGGAATTCCTTCTTCAAGTCATAGGAATGTGAGAGCTCGAACTTGGCGGTCTCCGGGTTGTCGGATATCTTGAGTTTGAAGCCTTGTCGGCGGGCATGATCTACCTCGCAATGTCAGTGAGATTCAGTCAGCTATGTGCAAGCTTACTTGCCTCTGTACTGGTCACACCAGTCGAGTTCCTTCTTCTTCGTCACCTCCATCACGTAGTAGAACTCCTCGAGGTTGGCAAAGCAGTCCAAGAAACAGGCCTGCTCCACGGGGCAGAACTTGTACGTCTCGCAGTTCAGCGGTGATACACCAGGGCACCAGCATTGGAAAGGCGAGCGGCGGTTGCAGTCAGGGTGGGACTTCTTGTAGTGAACCGCCACACGCTTCAGATGTCGCGTCTTGTGACGAATGTCATCCATTACCATCCGCCCGTCGTCGTGGTGCTCGAACCAGGCCGACGGATCCGCTGTTTCTCCCCGCTCAAACTCCAGGATGACCAAGTCTGTGGCAGCGTCAATGGCCGCAGCTATCCGGTCTCCGGTGGCAGTATGGGCAAAGATCGTTTGTAGGTCAACCATGGACCAACGGAATCCAGCCTGAAAGCTGGCATTGGCGAGTTTTGACCAGGCTTCCTTTGACTTCTGGATGCTTGGCTTGTCGGCATCATCCAAGTTAGCCTTCTCAATGTTGCGTTTCACGAGGTCAAGCCCCTCGAGCTTTGGCTTCTCAGGCTTTGGCCTCACGATTGTTGACCGACGGTTGCGATTCTGGTATGGCAGAAGCTTCTTCACTGGTTTCTCCGATTCTTCCAGTGGAAGCTTGTAGTTGCCGTTCCATAGCACAGACTTCCATTGGCGGTATGCCGAAGGGTCATAGTTGCTTGGAAGAACCCAGAGATCGAATGTGTGATCCCAAGCACGGGGGTTGTATGTGGGCTTTCTTGGCCTTGCAAACTTGAAAGTGTGGCAGGCAGGCTTTTGCATAGCCTCGCTCCAGATCATATGCTGGATCTCAGCCGGGAATCTAGAGAACTCGATGCGATGATTCGACTTTGGCTTCAACTTCTGAACACGGTTTTGAACCTTGGTCAGAGGGTCAGAGGCGGCCCGCGCGCCACCTTGCTTTCGGGCCTTCTGCCCGGCCTCAATCTTAGCGATGGCCGGAGGCGGCATGGCGAACGTATGCACTCAGTGACTGAAAGTCAATAGATGAGTTTGATGGTCATCAAGCTACAGCTGTAGCCTGGAAACTGGATGATCTAGTGTGATGATAAATTGGAAGATTCAATCAGAGAGGATCTCAAGCCTTCCCGCGAGCTGTACTAAATGGTCAGTCTAGAGGCGAGAAGTCCAGGGGGATTAGAATCCAAGGTCCTACCTGAACTGCTGACGGATGCAAAGAAACCAAAATGGGTCTGTGGTCGGTGCAGCCAAAAACGTTTGTCACACTGACTGTCTGGCGGGCTGGCTGGTTGTAAGAGGAGATGAAGGTCAGTCATCAATTCCAGTGCGGGGAAGCCAGAGTAAGGACGAGCAAAAACTTACTGGATAATTTGAAAGCTTCCACGGCTTTCGAAAACGTTCCCTCCCGTCGAAGGTTTGAATCCTCGGATGGGGTATGCTGTTGAGTCTGCTATGGTGATCACTTCAACGGTGCTTCAGGGGAATGTCCACCAACGAGAGTGACTAAAGAGCCCTTATCAGACTTCAAGTGGATGAGAATGTAGAAGAAGCAGGAAAACATACCGATGCTGTATGTTACGCGTTTCTCCCGCCTAAAACGCGTTGGTAGGGTGTCCAAGCTGTTGCCGATGGCAAACAGTAGCTGAGACAGCTCACCCAGATGTCGCGTGTGTTGAAGATGGATTGGTTAGTGACGACGATGAGACTCCATGAAGGAATCCAGAGTTGAAAATCAGTCGATGAAACCAGTTTTGAAAGTTATCTGTAGTCGTAAAGAACCAAGCTGCCAGAAATGCCACGATCCAGCAGAGTTGGTCAGATGGAAACCAGCAGGAAGGGCGGGGTGACTGGAGGTTTTCTCGAGGCAAGCTGGGTCCAAGGTCGAACCTGCTCCGCGTACGTGAAATTTATGACGCGGGGTAATAAGACCAAGAGTCTTGCTTGGTTTGACTGCCAGGAAGAACCAATAGATCCTAGGATCGCTGGACACTCCTTTAACACTCTCGAGGCTCAAGAGTGGCAATATCAGACGAGTTTGTCGAACTGATGACTCTTGCCAACTCAATAAATGCCAGCTTCCGTGGCAATTCTGACAGGTACCGTGGAATTGGAGGATGTCCCAGCAGGCTTCAGCTGACAGTGACAAAGGGACCTGTCAAAAGCTCCGACTCAAAAGTTGCCAGTTTTGGAGGACAACCAGATTTTTCAAGTCGTCGGCAGGCATTGTTGGGACCAATATGGATCTCCTAAACTCCACAGCCTATCGATGCGGTGCTGGCTCTCTGGACAACATCCGGGACCTTGTTTCATCTGGTCATAGCATGCGTGCCAGTCCGCTATGATGGTTGCGATCCAAAGAGTCACACATGTTGGCAGTACGACTCGCATCGGCATTTTCCGTGTGTTCGGGCCACATTCAGAGCCCAAAGAAAAGGAATCTGCAGACATTATGAAGAGGAGAGAAGGCATCTGAGATACCCTGAGGCGGAGGTGACCCGGGCGTTCTACCTGAAGCAATCACCGCCGGCTGGCCGTCACAGTCTTTGTTTATCAAGCTGGTGATGGCCTCAGAAACGACCACCTTCGGTCCTCGGAACCGGGTGTTCCTCTTCTCAGGTTGTTGCGCAGTTTGGTGATTGAAAGATTGCCCAGCATGGAGAGGAGCCATCTGTGAGAGCGTCGTCAGTACAGGAAGCACACATACCAAGGCTTTGAGTGATGGTGTTCAAGTGTGTTGTTTTTGATGCGTTCCGAGATGAAGTGGTGGTGGTGTTCAGGTGCAGAAAAGCTAGCAATGCTTTCTTGGCCGGGAGTGATTACCGGTGGGGTTACCAGTGAGCGAGGTCACTCAGGGGTCTGGGAAGTCACAACTCGGCTCATGACTGCCTGCTCGGCTTTGGGCTCTCATTGACGATACCTGGATAAGTACATGTGCACTGATACACAAGTACTTGCAGACCACTGCCACATTCCATGCCCGTGCTCCCATTCCATTGACTACGCCCGGAACAGGGTGTCTGCGGAGCAGGGCATCAGCTTACGATGCTCGTTCTAATACTCAACCAAGGTTTTGATCTCGTCGTGACAGGCTCTCACTGGCTTGCCCATCTCACATGTTACTCCCATTGTCCTGTAAAAACGAGGGAGATATCTCAGCCTTCAGGCTCTTAGCCATCAACCCTCACCACCTGATAGTCCTCGGACTGCTCCACAGGGGCTGTATCTAGCTGTGGAGGCGGAGACATACACAACATGATGGGTGTTCCTGACTACAATTACAGCTTTCATAGGCCAAGTCTATTTGTTTAGGAGGTGCCTTGACCCTGAACATCAAGAAGATTCAGGGGAGTATAAGCCTGAAGAGGAAACACTTTGCTTTGATTCAGCCCATGCTTGATCTCAATCCTTAGGCAGATGGGAATCATTGACCACAGTATCCCACCCCTCCCTGGATCTTAAGAAATTCTCTACCCGGTCCTCCCTGGTAAGCATAGCCTTCTCTTTCCTCCGCCTCCACATCTCCTCGCTGATGTGGTTATCCTTCTTCTCCTGCATCTCAACAAGGTACATGCCATGCGACCCGGCCCTCGTGGCCTGGCCCCAGCCACCAAGCAATACGAAGACACAGATGGTCATGACGAACATCCCGTTGCTCATGTATCGTGGCTCAGACTTGCCGGCAGCACCGTCGCGGCGGCTGTTATTCTCCCAGTGCCAGCGCTCCCAGTCCTCCCATGTGGCGTTGTGGGCGGCGGTGCCGGTCTGCGCGCGCCAGGCGCGGTCGGCTTCGCGGTAGGCCGTGTTGGACATGTCGGATGTGCCGCCCCAGCCCGCGCCGTATAGGTCGTAGGCGCGGCGCTTCGTCGGGTCCGAGAGGATGTCGTTGGCGGCGACGACGAGGCGGTAGCGCTCCAGCTTTACCTTCTGGTTGATGGCCCCGTTGAGGTTTGAGGTGAAGGCGTGGCGGTCTGGGTGGTAGAGCTTGACCAGCTGGTAGAAGGTCTTCTTGCTGTAGGGGGTGGACTTGGGCTGGTCGAAGATCTCGTAGGGGGTCGGGTTCTTGGACTTGGGCCATGTCGGAGATGCCGGGTCGTCATCGTCACGGCGGGGTTCGTCTCGGGCCGTGGCGTATGACCGTGATGGGCGCCATTGGATCGGTATCGGCTGTTTTTTCCTGCGTGGTGGTTGGAAAGGATATGTAGATGGTGTTGTTGTCGGTGTCGACGTTGAGGAAGGTCGAGTCGATGACGTTATGGATGCAGCTGTGGGGAGAGACAGGGCCGACGAGAGGCTGCCGCTGGAACACAGAGCGATAGTAGGCTTTTTCAAGAGCATGGTGGGCTTGAGGGAGGAAGCAGCCGAGCCAAAAGCATCGTGGCTGCTGTCTGCTCCCTGATATTTGAAGGCGAGACTGTTTTGGTGGAGATCTGGATAACTTGCGCAAACATGCGCAGCTCTGCGCAGGTAATCTGCAAACCCACGCCCAAGAGCATCAGACGACGTCGGAGATACTGCAGTCGTCTGCTAGCGGCCCAGAGCCGACCGATCCCGCGCCAGGTTCCAGGTGGACGGCATCAAGGCTCATCATTGGCTGAACCTATTGCCCCGCGTCTTCCGATCGTCCCTTACGCTCCGGACTTGTGTTCAAGCTTTTGAGAGTATGTGGCAGGTGTAGCGTTGACATGATCTGCTGGTGGAGATGCACACCTTCGATGTCTGTGAGAGTTGAATGAGTCGACAGTACGGTAGGTGTGAATGACCTGCAGTAAAGAATGCAGAGACCTGGAAAGAAAAAAAACACAAGTATTGAATCTGGCCAAGTACCTAGGTACCGGTATGCCGCAAGTGGCAGGAGGAGAGGGGTTGAAGACGTTACCGTTACCATTACTGGTCAGCTGGTTAACTGGAGAGTACCCAGATCGCAGACCATCACCGTTATCCACCCCGCAGGTCAGGCTGGTGCTCGGGTACGTACCTCACCCGCGGACCCCTTGAGCCAATGGGCAGCCGGAACGGTCCAAGGAACCCCTGTCTCAGCATCTTGGCCTGCGGCTTCTTCCTGATGCTTCTTCTGCTGCAGCCTGCAGCTGGCACTGAGCCGCTAGGGGCCAGGCCTGGCAAAATCGGTCTGCTCGTCAAGCGTCAACGTCTCGACCGCACTCCGTCCTCCCATACCACCAACACCACACCACCACTGCACAATTCTTCCTCCCACCCAAGCCTGAAAAGGGACGAAAACAACACGACCGCCTCCACAACACAATCAACATTGCCATCAGAGACCTCTTCCAGCCTATTGAGCTGAACTGAACCTGCATCCTCCTGCAAGCGCACAATTGTCCCATCCCACTGTCCCCCCTCTCCCAAACAGAGCTCTCTCTCACTCGCGACACGGCCCTTTCTCTCCCGCTCCTCGACGACTGCGACTGCGACCTCGACCAGAGACACGGCTCACTCCGCCTTGACCATCTGCACAACTCCTGAGCATCGCCCACACGACCGCCAGCTTCTGCTGTCCCACATTTTCTTCCCACCCCGACCTTCGTGAGGCGACGTGGCGCAACCTTCCCCCGCCAGCCACCCCCATTGATTCTTCCCTTCCCTCGTCGACCAACGAGCCAGTCCACTGTGACTCCAAGCTGTGAACACGCCAACACCACACCTACCCCCTCTTCTGCGCATAACATCTTCAATCTTGGTCTCCAGCCAAGATGTCCGAACAAACAAATGTCGTCGACCAATTGACCGAAAAGCTGCGCGCAAGCAACGTCCAGGATGGAGCTCCTTCCGAGGACTGGAAGCAGAAGCTGAACCTCCCAGCAAGAGACAACCGACAGCAGACAGAGGTGTGTTCATTCACAGCCGTCACCGTGTCCCATGCGTTCGCGTATGCCTTGCACTGAGCCTGCAGCTAACAATCCGCCCCTGCCCACAGGATGTGACCAACACCAAGGGTTTCGAATTTGAGGACTTCAAGCTTTCGCGCGATCTGATGATGGGCATATTCGAAGCAGGTTTTGACAAGCCCTCGCCGATCCAAGAAGAAAGCATCCCCGTCGCCCTCCAAGGGCGCGACATATTAGCCCGAGCAAAGAACGGAACAGGAAAGACCGCCGCCTTCATCATCCCATGCCTCCAGAGGGTCAAACCTCAAGTCTCCCGTATCCAATGCCTCATCCTTGTCCCCACACGAGAGCTTGCCCTGCAGACATCACATGTGTGCAAGACCCTGGGCAAGCACCTCAACATCAATGTCATGGTTACAACCGGTGGCACCGGCCTGCGAGATGACATCCTCCGTCTCAGCGAGCCCGTCCACGTCCTCGTCGGTACCCCCGGCCGAGTAGCGGATCTTGCAAGACAGAACGTCGCCGACCTGAGCGAATGCCCCATGCTCGTTATGGACGAAGCAGATAAGCTGCTCTCGGTCGAGTTCCTTCAGTCCATCGAGGAGATCCTAGGACGTCACCCCAAGGACCGTCAGCTCATGCTCTTCTCCGCAACCTTCCCAATCTCCGTCAAAGACTTCTCCGACAAGCACATGAACACCCCGTACGAGATCAACCTGATGGACGAGCTCACTCTACGCGGCATCACGCAGTACTACGCTTTCATAGAGGAGAAGCAGAAGGTGCACTGTTTGAACACGCTCTTCTCCAAGCTGCAGATCAACCAGTCCATCATCTTCTGCAACTCCACCAACCGTGTCGAGCTTCTTGCCAAGAAGATCACCGAGCTTGGTTACTCCTGCTTTTACAGCCACGCCAAAATGCCCCAAGCCGCCAGAAACCGAGTGTTCCACGACTTCCGCAACGGTGTCTGCCGCAATCTCGTGTGCTCCGACTTGCTTACCCGTGGAATTGACATCCAGGCCGTCAATGTTGTCATCAACTTCGATTTCCCAAAGAACGCCGAGACCTACCTGCACCGCATCGGACGGTCCGGCCGATATGGTCATCTTGGTCTAGCTATCAACCTTATCAACTGGGAGGACCGCTTCAACCTGTATAACATCGAGCAGGACTTGGGCATTGACATCCAGCCCATCCCATCGACCATCGACAAGAGCCTCTACGTTTACGACAATCCCGAATCCATCCCCCGCCCAATGAAGCCGGCCCAGCAGCAGCAGCCGCCGCAGCCTCAACAGGCACAGTCCTCATCCTACCAGTCCCAACCTCAGTCCCAACCTCAGTCCCAGCCCCAGCAGGCACTGGGCCAGAACGACTACCGCCAGAACGGGCAACATCGACAGTATCAAGGCAACCGCCAGGGAGGCCCTAGGGGCGGCGGCTCAGGCGGTCGCGGTCGGGGCGGCTACCAAGGCCAGGGCCGGGGATTCCAAGGTTACGGCGGCCAGCGCGGCGGTCGTGGTCAAGGTCCCCCGGCACCCGCACCACAGGCATAATTCCTCTTCACGTCTGTCTGTCTGATGGATGCTGTTGTTGTCTTGTTTCATTTCTGTCACGGTTCCTCTTCGGAATTTTTGAATTATCTTCTCTTCGACTTTCTGCTCTTTGGTTTTTACAGTCAGATGATATCCTAGATCGGATCGCGCTTTGAAGGGACCCTTCTGCCCTGCTAATTTCTCACTCTCCGCTGTCACCTCTCAAACGAAAACCCTCCTCACCCCTCGGCGGTGGCACTAACGACGCTTTTCTCATGATACCAGCATTCATTGGAACGTTGGGGGCCGTCCTCATCGTGGCCGTCATCTCGGCCATACTTGATATTTGGACAGCATTTTGTGTTGCAAGAAAGGACACGGGGGCAGGCCGCGGTGTCTATGCTTCGTGGTAATAGCAATGGGTCCCACAAAATGAAGGGGTTGGTCCTAGATCTCTGATTAATATGCTTCTTTACGCTTCTTTCCGACGGCGAATCCGGCGTTTTGCGAAAAGGAGGCATCATATATAACGGTGTCCGGAGTACCACCGCGGTGAGACGGATGGAACCGGTTATGGAGTTGGATGGATTTCCATTCATGGACAGGCTTTGCATGGCCAAGGGACAGATGCAAAATGGGGCTGGGTTCTTTCGTCTCGGTGTGCCATTGGAAGCGTGGCCCCGGAACCAGATTCTGTACCCACAGAAGCATGTTTGCGGTACGAAAGCATGCGCGTGGAATGCGGAGGCAGTGCAGCATGAGACGCTGTACCGACGTGATTTCATGACTATAACGGAACGAACTCATGACGGGGCGGGGGATGCGACGATAGCGAACGATGGAAGTGGCACCCGAGTGCTCGGACTGGGTGCCAGGACAAGACGGCCTACTGCCTGGCCCTGCGACTGAATCTTCACAGCGGGTGTAGATTTTCGGTTGCGACATTGACCGCGGCGGATCACTATGATTTGCCGACACAACACGAGCCCTCTACGCTGGCTGAACAAGCACATACCCCGCGGGGGCATACACTTTATCTTCACAACATGACAACTTTGGAGCTCATGGTGCCATCGCGCACCAACCTCGAGCATGACACTAAAACCTCACTCCTCTGCGGCGACTCACCCTCACGTCCAGACAATCGATATGCAAGGACGACTTGGCAATCAGCGGGTGCCGTACTCGCCAACCTCAAGAATCACCACATAAAAATAACACAAAAAGCAATGGAGAGGGGACAAGAGTTTCGATGGAAGGAATGGCGGGGGACGTATGGACTTTCGGCATCAAGCGAGCTGGCTGACTCGACTGCTATGTGTCGTGGCCAGGATCACGCATTGCGCGTGTGGCCTGGAGGCTTGATGAGCCTTGTTCCTGCATGTTTACGTTCCTCTGTCGAACCGGCCGCATTAAGATAGTGCAAATTGGAGCACTGTTTTCCCCTCCCCTCCGATTCGTCCTGATTGTTGCACCTTGGTTCCTGTGTCTTGATGTCATTGAGTCCATGACAGTGTGCCGGAAATACCTGAATGGCTCAGCCCGTAGCCCGGGGGATCATGACTGGCTGTCGAGTGTTTGTCGTACTGGGCTGAAACTCTGCTTAGATTTTGTGTTCCACCACATTCAACCACGTCTCGACATATAGGCCCCGGGATGTTGAAGCGCACCTTCCGGACGGCCATACCCGAGCCGCTGTCCCGTATGACTCAGATTAAATGCAGCCTTTTCGCTAACTCTTTCTTCTAGTCCCGACGGGATATATTGAAAGCGCTCCTGCCGCGGCTGGGGGAGCCGGCTATGGCCCCGGGGGGGGGGGGGGGCACATCTGCGGATTTGCGGCGGTGAGCACGTGGCTTCCGCGCGCTGATGATGTCTGTTGTGTGTGGCCCAAGCCTTTCCTTGCTGTGTGGGGGCTGCTTGCATGCAGGTTATGATCGGGGCAGGGTCACAAATGTGCCCCGGGGCCACAAATGTGCCCTGGGGTAAGATGTATTGGACAGGATAATTCCGTGGCCATGGTGTGTAGGTATGCGCCAACTGCGCCAACTCTTCCCGGCCGCTGTGTTGCTGCTCATGCTGATGTGCGGCCGGGCCCGATGCGCCGCTGTGATGGAACGGGAGTTTGGGGAGCCTTCTAATAAAGGTTGCCTGCCTGCTGGCATGCGCATGACGGACAGGCTATACGTCTAATCGACTGGGTACGCCGCCCAGGACGAACCATCAACAGATGTAGGGCGGCGCGTGCTGCATGATCTTGCTTCCCCGGATTAGACCACCCGCCAACAGGGCCCTGTCGCCCCCCTAGATCCATGAGTGCCACGTTGGACAAGGAAATGACTGGGCGGACGGGGGCAGGCTGTCAGGCCTGGGCGATGGTCGCGGGGAACGCAAAAGAGATCTGCGTGACCCGTAAATAGGGCCTTATCTTGTGTCTCGGCGGCGCAGCGGCAGCACCACGCTTTCCCCCAACTCGCCCTCGGTGAGCCACAGGTAGGTAGCATCTGCCATGCATGCGGGCGCCACGAGATTGCGTACGACAGGGCCCCGGACGAACCGCAGCAGCTGCGGCCTGCTGTCGACGGCAGGCCCCAGAACGTTCGACGGACGAGCCGACCGCCCCCTGTCTTTCCTTCCATTCATTCCGTCTCTCTTCTCCACACCCTCTTGCTTCTCTGTGCGACAATGCCCACCCGTCTGTTTGGTGGACTGGCCGAGATTGATATCAGACTGGCCCAGCTCTGCATGCCGCAAATCGCTACAGCAGCCCACGCCGGGGAATCATACCTCGGGCCCCCGGTCCAGCCGTGCCTCGCTTGCGAGGTCGCTCTCAGGTCGACGCCCCCGTTATTCGACTCTGAAAGGTGCACACTCTTGGTCGCACACCCTTCCTGCGAGCTGCCCATACCCCCTGACATCTGTCTCGCGGCTGCTGGTCCGCACAATGAGGCCAGCCCGCCTAGCTGTGTTGTCATATGTGCATGCCCACCTTTCTCCCCGGGCCGAGGGGGGAAGGAAAGGATGCTATTCCGTGTGCAACCACGATGGGAATGATGGCGCATGTACCATTTTCGATGCCTGAACTTGAGGCTATAATTGCCCTGGTCTATATATATACATTGGTACATTCTGCACGTCATTTCTTGACACTTTGGCAGTGGCGGCTACAACCGGCGAACCGTGTCAAAATTGGTGAGCTGGTGTGGGCGGCCGTCGCGGATTGACGTGCCATTCAAAAACAGGCACATTGGTCGGGCGTCCGATGCTATGCAGCCTGTGCCGGATTGTAAATAGCGTTGGTAGAGTATGAAGTATTCGCGGTTTGGGGCTGAAAGATCGTCACCTTGGGAGTCAGTGTGGGCCATATAAATACTGCGTGTAGGTATCGTGACTCTCTTGTCGGTGTCATCTTGTGTGCTATGCGCAAGGCTCTTGGGTTCAGTTCGATGCTCCCTACCGCCCATCTCACTTGGTGGTAGTTCAATACATGAGATCTTCCTTATCTTCAAGTTGTCTTCTCGCTGAACTGCTTCCTTCGTCTTTCCGCAATGTCGGACCCTACGACCTGGTCGACACGTGCACAAGATGGCTCTATCGGGAGGCAAGTCTCGTCCTTGCTTCTTCTCCCCATCATCCGGCCCGTACCCAGTTCAAATACGCTCCTACTACAACGGCCCTGTCTTTTGCACCATATGGCAGAGGTCATGAGGTCAACTTTCATGAATCGTGAGGCTAACTGCCCAATGATAGCCAAAATGCTCCTGACGGGAGCCATCGCAAGCAGCCCATCCCGTCGTTCAGTCAGCAGGGGGAATATTCGCCGCAGGTGCGAACGGATACATATCATCATGAGAACGTGGGGTTTACCGTCCAGAATCGGGACGAAGGAGATCGTGTCTTGCGGCGCGACAGGATCACAGAGTGTCTGCTGTTGGTTGAGCAAAGAGTTCCCAGTGGGAGGCAGCCGGAGAGTCATAAGCATAACAGAAGAACGGGAGCCTAATCTAGTAAGCTTGGCCAATGTTGATTACGGGATTGTCATTGTGTCTCAAAAGTTGGTTTTCGCCTTGTGCAGGATACATGGATCGCTGATAGAGCAGGGCTTCAGCTAGAGGATATGTACTTAGAAATAGACCAGCTTGTGTCGGCTGCATAAAATCATGTCTTCTTCTTTTCTTTCTTTTTGAAGTTCCCCCTCTATCTCATTAAGAAAGCTTCCACTCAATCAATCAACAACGGGGTCAAGATCTGTCGAACTGTGACATGCTTTCGTTTCTAATGCGCATGTATCATGACAACCTGGACTGTTGCTACTTAAGTATCACCGCGGTGCATAGCTGTAAAATTGTGTCTTAGTATGTTCTCTGGTACAAAGTGCGTGGACAAGTACAATAAACCTTTTCATTGAACCAAGGCTGCCTCTCTCGATGGTGCCGATAAGAAGGCTTTCCCGTCATAGATAGCCCGGCTGGTATTTAATACCTGACCAGGTGTTCATCTTTATTCGTATCGTAGAAGTATGTCTCCCAAATGGGTTTTCCCTAGCCGAGTGGCAGTTAATTGCGAAGAATTCTCAGTACTTGCCTATGACAGCAGGCATCTAGGTACAATGAAGTGGTCTCAATATTATCGAATGAAGAACACAGTATTTCCGGCGGTTCCCCTCATCATGATCGAAACAAACAACGGTTGTCGAGCTGGCAGTGTATTACTTCCTGTCACACACCAAAAATGTTGGGACATCACACATGTGCGCCGGCCTGAAGATAAGATGCGGAGACTGCGGTGGCGGCGATCTCGGAGTGAGCGCCGGAACGGACCTCCATAAGATGCGGGCAGTCCCTTATACCTCCAACTCCCTCTCAATCCATCGAACTGTGGAAATAACTGCATTCGACGCTACAACTTCTCTTGATAATTAGAAGTGTTCTCACATGATCTTATAATGGCTCTCCGGCGAACTGTTGTCCTTGCAGTCGCAGCCGTCAGCGTCTTCACCACGAGAATCATTGGCTTTGCTGCTGCGAGTCCCCGTGTAGAAGAGCAACAGCCCATCCTCAACTCTGAACCTCAGGATGGAGAGGATGACTCGTACTGGACGAAATCATCACTTTATCAGCGTGCCGAAACGCTGATGAAGGAGAGTCCTCTTATCGACACGCACATTGATCTCCCACAGATCATCCGGTCCCTGGGTGAGGATTTGTCCCTTCACCACACTCCGTCTATCAACTCACAGTTGGCTAACTTCAAATCACTGCCAGACCGGCATCCACTCTCCATCCTTCCCGACCTTGCGACTTATACCCCGGGCCACATCGACATTCCCCGCCTGCGAAAAGGCCACCTCGGCGCAGCCTTCTGGACCGTCTGGGCACCATGCCCGGATTTCTTGGGCATCGACGTCGGGCCCGACTACAACATTCCCAACGACGGCCTGCGCGACGCTCTGGAGGTCCTCGATCTCATCAATCAGATGATAGCCTCGCACCCCGACCACTTCCAGTCCGCCCGCTCATCGCAGGACATCCGGTCCGCCTTCGAGTCCGGCAAGGTCGCCAGCCTGCTCGGCATGGAGGGCACCCACTTCCTCGGTAACTCCCTGTCGACGGTCAGGCTGTTCGCGCAGCTGGGAGTCCGCTACGTGAGCCTCACGCACATGTGCCACAGCGCATTCGCCAGCTCCTCCGGGTTCGGCAAGCCCATGGGCCCGTCGGGCCACGAGGGCAACGGGCTCTCGGACCTGGGGAGGGAGCTCATCGCCGAGCTGAACCGCCTGGGCCTGCTGGTCGACCTGTCGCACTCGAGCGACGAGACCGCGAGGCAGGCCATCGCGCTGTCCAAGGCGCCCGTGGCCTGGACGCATTCTGTCTCGCGGGCGCTGCACGACCACCCGCGGAACGTGCCTGATGACGTGCTGGGCCTGATCGGCTCCGGGGAGGGCAGGAACCCCGGGGTCGTGCAGTGTGTCTTCTTCCCTGCGTTTGTGGGCCCCACGGTCGAGGCTGCCAATGTCTCGAGGCTCGCGGATCACATTGAGCATGTTGCTGGTATTGTGGGCAGGAAGCACGTCGGGATAGGCTCCGACTTTGACGGCATGTTCGCTTCTGTCAAGGGGCTCGAGGATGCCAGCAAGTATCCAAACTTGGTAAGTGGAGTATTCTGAATCAGTCGCATGATATTTCTTGAGGAAAAGAATTTCTGACTAGTATCAACATAGGTCACTGAGATGCTGATCCGCGACTGGTCGGACGAAGAAATCAAGGATCTGATGGGGCGGAATCTCATGCGAGTTATGGACGAGGTGGACGCCGTCTCCGAGAGCCTCAGGTCTGAAACAGCCTCAGCAGCGATCTGGGAGAAACGAAGCGATCTGCCAGCCCAGTGGGGCGGCGATGGTAACATGTTCTACCCATATGAGGTGCAGGACATCCAGGCCAAAATACCTCAGCACGATGAGTTGTGAATTGCAAGGCTGGCAAAGGATCGTAGGATAGGTAGAGCTTGGAAGTTGGAACAATTCTGTTGGGGAGGAAAAGTCAGCCAATTTTGGTAGGACATCAATCTTGCGACCCCTTAAGTGCTTCTCCCTGATTCTATCCTATTTGCGTGCTTCAATTAGAAAATATAGCTGTGACCGTCATGAAAGATTATGAAAGGGAGTCACTCATGTTGCCGTAATGACCTCCCGGTACTCTTTTCAGTAATTATGGCTCCAAGGTTGAACATGACACCAGACCGAGTGCCATGCACAAATTCAAGGACATTGATTTTATTTACCTGAGCATCTCCAAGATACTTCGGGACATATTACTTGACAAGTTTCTCGACGGATCCAAGCAGCGCAAAGCGAGCTGATGTGTCTTACGTGCTCTAATTAGATTTCTCTACATGTCAACGTTGAGCAAGTCATGAAAACAGAAGACAGCCGATGGTTACACTCTATTCAAGAACACAACTCTTACTTATCATCCAATATTCGCAGTCTTCATTTTGATGATCATTGTTGCTGAGTCACGCCATCAATCTTTGTTCTTGATCTCATTCCATGGACCAGCATCCACAAATGCAAGCCTTTCATTGCCATCTGATTACTTTTGACGCATGAACTTGGAACGAAGTCTTCAGAAGTGTGTTAGGAATACGGCGACATTGCACAATTGCTTTATTGCCTGAAGGCAACAAGCAATGCCTTGTCCAGTTGATGTTTCGAGATTGGATCATGCGGGTGGGCATGGCCACGACGTCACGCATAGAGCTCCAGACGAGCTACTGCTAGTCAAGTAGGTTTTCTAAAGACATCAGACATGTAACTCCACGGCCTCAACAGGTCAATCGCTTGGAGCCCAGGTGTCAAGCAATCCACGCAGCAGCAGGTTTTCCTCGCGCATCGTCGGCTTGGCAGCGACTCTCAAACGACGTGGCTTGCTGCGCCATCCAGGACAGCGATCGCGCATAGCATAAACACGCTTAACACAGGTTGGCCGGTGCTGCTACCTCGCTCGTTGCGAGTTATTCTTGGCAACAGACACTCTGTCTCGCCTTGATTGCCAGGAGGTCAAGCTGCTCACCGCACTTTTCAAGCGAGAGTGTATGTCGCCAAGCCGAAACGACCGCGGGGAAGATGCCCAGCAAACACGCGTCTTGTTTCAACGTTAAGGAGGCCTCAAGCCTTCGCTTTCGGTGGTCACAGCTTTCAAACTTCGAGCCAAATACTTAAATGATCCGATCTCTCCAGATCACCCGCTCGATGCATAACAGAAGAGCACGCTTCCGACTACGTTCTGGAAACCAGGAAGACAATCACTCTGTCATTAATTCCACAGCCAGTAACAATTACTGAACGCCATGGGAGGCCAACGCCCGCACGTCGAGATAGCAGCTGTCATCCCTGACGGGCAGGGAAAGATTGTCATCGGGAAGAGAAAGGGCAAGACTGGCGCAGGTACGTTCACAGTCCATGGCGATACCTTCAGCCTCGTATAAAGGTTTTGAGGTCGAGCCGCATTGAGAAGCGCACTTCTGACGTGTCCTCCATCAACAGGGCTCTATGAGCTGCCAGGTGGCAACTTGGAATTCGGGGAGGACATCTTTGCCAGCATCAAGAGAGAGGTTCTTGAAGAGACGGGCCTCAAGATCGTCCCGAAGAAGATCATCGCCTACACCAACGACATCCAAAAGGAAGAGGAGAAGCATGAAGTGACTCTTTACGTCCTCTCTGAACGAGAGGATTCGTCTCAGCAGCCTGAGGTATGTTACAAGCAGCCAGCACGACACCCCGGCGTGATGACTGCAATGCTGACAATTCAACCCGTGGCAGACGAAGGAGGCTCATAAGATTGAGGGCTGGGAGTGGAAGGCTTGGAAGGACATTGCGGCTTTGGGTGAAGCCGAGCTATACCTGCCCACTTTGAACCTTGTTCGTAGCGAGCCAAGCCTGGACTCCAAGTTTTGAGTGTGTATCTGGGAAATATCACAGCGCTGCCTCATCTACTTCGGTCTCTCGATAATTTGCGACTAGCAGAACGTCGACCAACATGTGACACTGGACCTTGTACTCAACCTTTCCGCCCTGGAACTAACTACGGACGGCTTGACGGTTTGACGTGGCTGAGATATCAAGAACTACCCTAGCGGCGCCACAGGTCACAACATTCTCAGCTTCAGGTTTGTGTCTCAGTCCAGCATTGAGACTGCCAAATCACATGCCGCCTTGCCACAATTCATCAAATTGCACAATTGCCCCGTAGCCATGGAATGATTTGGAATTCATCCGGAATCACAGGTGTTCTCTCGTCGTCGACAATGTAGTGGGGCGATGCAATTCGGAGGACGGTATTTGCCGCGTGGAGTCAAAAGAGACCCATGGAAAGGGTATGAAGCTGAAAGTGAGCCGAAACTTATTATAATAAAGACCCACAAGTTCTGCACACTTGAAAATTGGTGCTGCACTTATACATATAGATTGCACACAGTCTAGTGCCTAAGTAGGTGGTATGCCGGAATCCTTCGGGGTAGAAGCGATCCTCCGTAAGCCAGGGGTGTCTCCCAGTCCAGCACCTCACTGGTCCATAAGGCCGGATTAGCTTACGCAGGCAGAGTACGGTGGGTCACACCGCATAATCAAGATAATACAGACAGTCAAGTGACCAAGCGAAAGGACCACACAATCAGACAAGGGAGTCAATAGTGCTTACCGCCCTAGGCTATTCTGAGCCAGTCCCAACCAGGCAAAAAAGGCTGGGACCGGGAGACACTTCCAAATAGACGGGTCGCACCCGTCCCAAAATACAACCTCACCATGCTCGAGTCGGCCCAGCAATACAGCCGCCGACGAATGCGAGAGCCCCAAGGGTGACCGGGGTTAGCCGCCCTGTCGGTCGATCGTGAGGGAGGCTCCGTCCTTTGTGGCGGCGCCCACGTTCTGGCGCCCACGTGTTTCGCAACCCGATCTGACGGTACATGGCCCCCAACAAATCGATCCTTCGATCTCTTTACCAATTCATCCACGCACACACCTGCGTCACACACAATCTCTCATGAGATCCTCGCCCCGACCTGCCCTGTGATGTCGACAGGGCACGTACGATGGAATCGTCCAGGGACTCCGCGACCCAGCTTTCGCAGAGTACCTTCCTGGTAACACAAACCCCCTCATCCCCCTCGGGCTCTGCGCCCTCATGGTGAGTAGACGAGGACATACTACTGACACGAAGGCGGGAGATGTAGGGCATCACCTGGCTGCTCTTCTCATTATGCGCCGTCGCCCTCGCCGCGCGCATCTACATCCGATGGACCTGCTTCCGACACCTCCTCACCGAGGACTGGCTCATGCTGGCCACCCTGTGCCTCATCACCGGCATCCAGAGCGTCGCGCAGCGCTTCTCGTACGAGATCTACCGCCTGATGGCCTGGGTCAACGACCCGAGCACGATTGCGATAAAGGACCTGCTCGGGTTCCTCAACGACACCGAGTCGATGCTCAAGGCCGCCGGGTCCTCCATCATCCTGTTCATCTTTGGGTTCTACTGCATCAAGGTCAACTTCCTGCTCTTCTTCTACCGCCTGGGGAACCGGGTTGGCCGCGTGTTCTGGATTGTGTGGTGGGTCGTCTTCGTTGTTGTGCTGGCTTGTGGCATAGTGAGCATTACGATGGGCGTGCCCACTTTCCGATGTCTGTTTGGTAACATAACGTACACCCTGACGACGTGCCAAACCCATGGGTATGAGAACACGTTCTTCACGTACTTCAGGGTATCTGTGGCGCTGGACATCTTCACAGATGCACTGAGTGAGTCTTCCCTCCCCAGCCAATTCCCGTGTCACCTTCGGATTTTGTGAGTGAGATGGACACTGACCGTCCACGCCAGTCATTGGGTTTCCAGTATGGATACTTTGGGGCGTGCGCATAAGCCTGCGCAAGAAGCTTGCTCTCGGTGCTATCTTCTCCCTTGTTGGCTTTACCATCGTTGCGACGGTCCTCCGCGGCGCGTTACTGAGCGAAGTTTTCACTGCAACAACGGCAGGGAAGACGTTCAACATACCTTGGGTGTGGTTCTGGTTTCATATTGAATTTTGTACTGGTGAGTTTTGGTCTATTGTCCCCGTATACAACATTATATCCGTGCATCGTACGACACCCAGACTTCATTCACGTATACTGACCCACCTTCGATCCACAGCCTTCATCGTCGCCTGCCTCGTCTCCTTCCGCTCGCTCTTCGTCCACCGCGAGCAGAGCTCCGGCGCCGCCCGGCGCGCGGCAGCGGTGCAGCGGCGGCCCAGCAACTACAACCCCTACCCCAGCGGCAGCAGCAGGACGCCGCAGGGGAGCGGCAACGGCAGCAGGGGGAACCTGGGGCGGCTCCGCGGGCGCATCAAGCTCTTCCAGGACAGCGTGCTGGACACGTGCCGCACGCTCGAGGGCGTCCTCGACGACGACGGCACAACGCTGGTGGAGATGTCGCAGCGGTCGCAGCTGGGGCCCGTGGCGGAGGACGAGGCTGGGGTTGTCGAGGCGCAGTCGCAGCGCCGCCACCCTTCACCCGACGAGTACGAGGTCCACATGGAGCAGGAAGGGGGGCGCGGGGAGGTCGCGGCTGTTGGGGCTCCTTCTCCAGCCAACGAGGTGCCGCGGAGGTGGGGGACGGTGTCGACCGCGCGGTTGTCGCTTGATTCGCTTTATCAACAAGAAACTCGATCCGTATCACCGCAGACGGCGGAGTCGCGGCAAGAGGACCGAAGGAGTATTGTGGTCTCAGAGCCCTCCCCTTTGGCGCTCAACCCGGTGTATCCGCCCTGGAGGAGGCGCCCCTCGATCGACGAAGCGGAACGGGGCGGAGGGGAAAAGGGCGGCGACATCCGTGGAGACTATTGATCGCGCCCGAGAGGAGGTCACCATGTATTGATGGTGTGCTTTATTTGATTAATATGACGCTGCTGTACATAGATACATAGGCATATGCTCCCTGCACATAGAGCACATAGCGTTGGTAATTAAACATGACTCTTACACATTGGTGACGTGGTCTTCACCTCGTTGATGTGCTAGTTCGAGCTTTGCTACGAAACCTCGTTTCCGTCTTTAACACAATGATATGTTTGCCCGGTCAAACTGATCTCAAGTTAAACTACAAGGGAATTTGAACAGTAGATAATTCAATATATAATTATCTCAGCTATAATCATGTCAGCGTTGAATGAACTTGGAAAGAGATTTGGATTTCGAAGGGAATAGATACTGTTGGAGTCTCAGCCACAAGATGAATGAACAATGAATGAGACGAGTAATTCTTTTCGTTATTCTTTTCTTCATGAAGTTCTTTATACCTTGGATCAATGTGCAAAACTAAAACTCCATGATATCCACGAAACGCTACCCGAGAAAAATTGGAAATTGCAATACGGAATGTCTGCAGACTGCAGCGCCTGACTCTTAGAGGCAAAATGAAACCACAATTCCTTTCAATGGGACAACTGCAGGATTGGGGGCTGGCCGTGTCAAGTTGCTGCAGACAGGGAAGATACACCTTACGGAGTGTCTTGCACGGCTGCCAAATGTCCAAGAGTGCCAGTTGGGGGACTGGTACTGGCGGTCCAATGTAAGCTGCTTCGACTAAGGATTTAGCATCCGGGTATGTAAACTTAATACATAGGGTGTGTATCGGAGACCATTAATGGAGTCTCCGTCGCCAATGCACAGTGATATGTAGCTTGAGTCTCGTACTGCGGGTAATGTTCCCTATCTCCGGGGCACCCGTCTTATTAAGTCCCCGGTGCACACACCTGAAAAGAGACCTGGTAAGGTGCAGCGAAGAGAGTCTCGAAGCTTATCAATTCTGCTCACATAATTTGCAGAGATTTACCATCGCACCACCTTGCGAAGCCTCCCGTATCACCATCATGGCCGTCGCATGGGAACGACTGATCCGATTCGTGGCCGAGGACGGGCGCACGCTCCGCGGCGAGCCGATCCTCCCCAGCCCGGACTTTGACCTGGGGACCACGACCGAGGACACAAAGCTCCAGGCCAAGGTAATCAGGGGGGACGACATCTACGACACCACCGGCCAGACCGCGGTCACGGACGAGGTCGTGACGGTGAGGCGCCTCCTCGGCCCGCTGTCCCAGGCCGACGTGCCCATCCTGCGGTGCGTGGGCCTCAACTACGCCAAGCACATCCGCGAGGCCGGCAGGAAGCCGCCGCCGTTCCCCTTCATCTTCTTCAAGCCCAGCACGTGCGTGCACGACCACGGCGCCGACGTGGTCGTCCCCCGGATCGCCCAGGACGACCAGGCCGACTACGAGGGGGAGCTGTGCTTTGTGATCGGCAGGGACGCCAAGGACGTGTCCCGGGAGGACGCGCTGTCCTACGTCGCGGCCTACACCTGCGGCAACGACGTCTCCTCCCGGAAGCTGCAGCGGGACCCTGCGTTTGCGGGTGTTATACCGCAGTGGGGCTTCTCGAAGGGGTTTGACACTTATGCGCCGCTGGGGCCGTGTCTCGTGAGGTCTGACCTTGTTGGGGACCCTGCGAAGCTTGACCTTGCTACGGTTGTGAACGGGCAGGTGAGGCAGAAGGAGTCTGTCGGGGATCTTCTCTTCGACTGCGCATACCTGATATCGTACTTGTCAAGTGGGACTACTTTGCAAAAGGGTTCTGTTATAATGACGGGCACCCCCGGAGGTAAGTAAAATCAGACTGAAGAGTGAGTGGCAGTGAGATTCTGACCAGGTGTTTTTACAGGTGTCGGAATGGGCATGAGTCCTCCGCAGTGGCTGAAGCCGGGGGACAAGGTTGAGGTAAACATCTCCAAGATCGGGACCCTTCGTAACGGGGTACAATATGCATAACTTTTGCGAATCGTCACTATAGCTAGTACTTATCCCAGTATCCAACTAGATGTATTTACAAATCTCGGAGACAGTGTATTGCCCTCTTCATTTCGTGATGCGTCATAATAATAACAGAACGTTTTGTGCCAGAGCCACAATATCTCAAGAATAGTTTGAACCCTAAAAAAGCGAACCTTATTGATAAAGCAACCTTATTGATGAAGCTGCTTTCGCGGATATCTGACGTATCTCCCGCTCTTAATGCTTCTTCTTGTTAGTCATTTGCTTGCTCTATGTCTATTTTGACTTCTTCGGTCTTAAGCTGCAAGGACGGGCTAGAGTTGAGCGATGTGTCGGCCGGGGAGTTAGGGAAACTGGACGCCGCGGGTGTAGAGCGGAACAACACAGCTAAGATTTCAACAATTCCGCCTATGGAAGTGGAATTCCGGGCATATTATTGATCACCACGGCACGATTTGATAAAACCCTGCCCTGCTCGGTATTCCGAAGCAGTGCTCCTCACACCCGGTATCTCGGCCCCGTTTTCAACTTGTCAGTTTTTTACAGCCACTGAAGGATGCCGATATCAACAGATCCCCCGACTCCGACATCCATGTCTAATTACGCGGACGGACCTGTTAGCGAAGCAAAGCCTGGTGTAATTAATGGCCATGGACAGAGCAACGGACATCACCCGAACGGCACACAGGAGACGCCCAGGTTCACCACAACATCATATCCGTCAAACTGCCTGCGCTTCCTGGGAAACACCCAAACTGAATCAACTGGAAAATATGCTGTGCCCAAAGAAGCAAGGGTAAAATTGAACATCCTGGTTGTCGGCGCTGGCCTCGGAGGCCTGGCCACGGCCATCGCGCTTCGTCGTACCGGCCACCATGTCACCGTATTCGAGCAGGCCCCTCAGCTCATGGAGGTCAGTACAGACCCAGCTCGTTCTCATCCTGTCCTTGAAAAACACATAAATAATGACCAGTGCGTAACGTCAGGTCGGCGCCGGGATCCAAGTCCCGCCCAACTCGGGCAAGCTGCTGGCGAGATGGGGCGTGATGCAGCGGCTGGCCAAGCGCGCCGTCGAGCCCTCGAGGATCAACCTCCGCCGGTGGCAGGACGGCGCCGTCATCGGGGTCACGGACCTGACGGCCGGGTTCAGCTCGCACTACGAGGCCCCGTACTGGGTGGTGCACAGGGCCCACCTGCACACGGCGCTCTACGAGCAGGCCGCGGCACTGGGCGTCGAGACGCGGCTCAACAGCAAGGTCGCAAAATATGACGCTGATACTGCCGCGATACACCTGTCCGATGGGAGTGTCTTCCAGGGGGACCTTGTCGTTGCCGCTGATGGTCGGTCGCCGAAACCCTGATATGTCGCAATATTCTTGGCTGACCTGCGAGAACAGGCGTGAAATCGACGGCACGAAGCATCGTCGCGCCTAACGGCCGGGGTGCTCCCAAGTTCACGGGCTACGCTGTCTACCGCGCAACAGTCGACGTCGAGAAGATGAGGGAGAACCCTGAGATATCCTGGGTGCTAGAACAGCCCAACCTGAATCTTTGGTCCGTGATCCGCCTCCCCCTGGGTCCTGATGGATGAAAAATGTATCCCCAAAGGTGCTGACCCGTCGCAGGATCGGGAAAGACCGGCATGCCATGACATACTGCATAGCAGGTGGCCAGGCGTTCAACATGGTCCTGTCACACCCCGATCAAAACGCTTCTGCTGCTCCGGCGCCAGAAAAGGAGATGCTGGAAACGATGAAGAAGGAGTTCGAGGGCTGGCACCCACAGTGAGTTGTCCTCGACTATTCTCTCCTTGACGGATTACACCCGCTGATGATCCCAAACAGCCTCACGACCATCATCAACCTCATCGACAAGGCGATGAAGACCCCGCTCATGAGCGGCGAGGCCCTCGACAGCTGGGTCTCCCCCTCCTCCAAGCTCCTCATCCTCGGCGACGCCGCGCACGCCATGCTGCCGTACATGTCCGAGGGCGCAGCCATGGCCGTCGAGGACGGCGCCGCGCTCGCGGTGGCGCTGGGGCGCGTCACCTCCCCCGCGCAGGTCCCGTTCGCGCTGCGCGTGTTCGAGGGGGAGCGCGTGCGCCGCACGGGCATGATGCAGGAGGCGAGCACGGTCAACTCGATGATCTGGCACTTTGGCGACGGCCCGCTGCAGGAGGCGCGGGACGAGGCGATGAGGCCCGAGGTCGAGGGCGGGCATTTCCTTAGCAGCCCGAACCAGTGGAGTGACCCGGTCACGCAGGAGTGGGCTTATGGGTATGATGCGGAGCGGGTCATGGAGGAGGCTTGGGAGGCGGCTGTAGATGAGTTGATTGTTCGGGGCGGCAAGTGAGTTTAGTAGGCTTTGATGTCCTGGCCGGAAGGTAGATGGACCTTGTTCTGAGTACCCAATATTGGTAGAATGAATTTGATCGCTAGCTGCTCACATCTGCCCTAGAATTAAGCCAGTCTAGCAGAATAAATCCGCATCCTGGAACCCTTCCATGAAGCCGGCATTGAGAGACGACAGAAACTCCTCTGTTTCCCATCCAAGTGCGGTGAGGTCGAGATTGACCGCATCGATCGGTACGGGGACATATGGGTATTGTCCATTCTGACTGCCCCGAGGTGCGCCTAGGGGCATGTGCCCGTTCGCGCCTGGTCGGGCTGGGGCGGAATCCTCAGGCCCGGCCTGGTCTGCATTGGAGAAAGGAATTAGAGGAAGGAATAATTAAGACACGGCCATTTCCCATGATCAAACATACCTAGCAAGTTCAAACACTGCTGCAGCGTGGTGACGAATTTGGCACATTTGTCAACCATCCTGTTCCCCTTGTCTATCAGTGGCAGACAAGCCAGGGCATCTGCCAGCGCGTCTCGGAGGGCCTGGTCTGATATGCCGCCGGCCTCGCAAGGCGCGGCGGGGATGGGGCTGTTGGCGTGATTACACAGGGCCATTGTGACGATGGTAAGTGCGGCATTTAAAGCTAGGATTGTGTTAGTGGACGAGTAACCAAGAGGATTCTATTCTTGCGCATGTAGGGAGATCCTCACTGTAGTAGAGAGTGAACCACCACGCACCCAGCAGTCCACACTTGGGCTGGGGGGAATGTGTGATAACATTGACAATGGAAATCAACTCCGAAGCTGTCTGGAGACAGACGTTCTTGCTCCTCTCACCAATCTGTATGAGCATCGACTCATGGGCATCATAGCCCCGGCCCCTTTCAATGCTTGCAAGGTAGAGGTCAAAGATGCGTCGATGGGCCAGGAGGCGAACGTTGTGATGCCTGAGCGTGAGGATGACCCGGAAGCGTCTTGCTAAGCAGAAGTCATTGTCGTTGCGTATCTCGGCGGCGTTGGTCAGAGAGAGCAGAGGCGGGAGGGAAGCCTGCCATTCCAAGAGTTGGTGCTCGATCTCGAGGATATGGGAGGCGGTAAGCATGACACTGTTGTCTGGATATGCTATGTTGCAGTCGTAAAGCCTGTCGATGATGGTCCACATGATTTTGTACAGCGTGCTATAGAAAGGAGCGATCAGTGAATGTCTGTGCGGTAAAAAAAAAAACTTTCAACACCCACATCGTGGACACGAAGAAATGGATGCTCATCGCATCATCCACAGAGACCTCAGCAGTGGGCAGGATGTCTGTCCCGCTGTACGGCTGCGGCAACGGGGTGCGGATATACGAGTCCGGGATCGCAGGGGGCCGGCCAAAGGTCATGCTCAGGGTCCGATCCAGCATGACGCAGGCAAACCAGGTCCGCGTCCGCGTCTCCCGCTCGAGCGGTGTGTACGCCTTCAGCGAGGTCGTGGAGTGCAGGCCCAGCTGGAAGGCTGCCTTGACGGCGATACCGTGCATGTTCCAGGTCATGACTGAGCGGTGGGTCCCCTGCAGGTACTGGCTCATCAGCAGCATGGCCTGCACTGTCTCGAGGCTGGAGCCGCTCAGCATCTGGTCGAGACACAGGGCCTTGGCCCGTGTGAAGAAGACCTCTGCTTTTGCGCCCCTTTCCGTTGCCGTCGAGCTCCAGCTCCCAGAGGTGAAGATGGACATGGCGAGGATGGAGTTCAACAGGCCCAGCCACGACCGCCGGGACCTTCTGAAGCCGATGCTCTTGGTGTGGCGGTACGTTTCCATGAAGGTGAAAGGGTGCACAAACGGGAACAGAGCACCTGTGTCCCTGAAGAAGCGGTCGACCAGGGCATCCATCTCGTCATCAGGAGGGAGACTCAGGCAGTCATTCCTGGGCCCAGAGCTGTCGGCATAACTGCCCGACTCTTCGGCCGCCGGTCTGGCCGCTTCTTTGTGCGGTGTCTGTGGACGGGATACATCCAGTGATGGCCGGTGTGAGGATCCCACTCTGTGGGAGCGCTGTGCCAAACTCTGGGAAAGAAGTGTGGAAAGAGCCCGTCGAATGTTGCGGGTAAATGCAATATTGGAGGATGGCCCTATAAGCAGTCAGAAAAGACGTGCCCTCATCAAGATGATCGAAGGGGAAGGCCAAGCCTCAATACCATAGTATCCGGAGTCATCCTCCTTGGTGAATTCGATGGACCCGATGCCATCAGTTGCATCCGGGCTCACGACAGACTCCCCAGAGTCTGGTTCGCGGAAAGAAGCCGGAACCTGGTGGATCTGAAAGCTCGGTCTCCTATCCACCGTGATAGAATCTGGGACGCTGCCGCCCTCGCTTTGCTGGCTTTTCAGGGAGCGCACGTCACTCTCAAGCTGGGACAAGCGGGACTCCACGAGCTGCAGGAATCTAATCGCCCAGGTCAGCCGGGCTCGGTTGTAGGCCAACACACAAAAGAGACACGTCGGGGGACAAAACTCACGCTCTGGGGACAGGCGTGGTCGTCGCTATCGGCGGCGCAAGGTAGACACATTCGACATTGAGGGCCTGACAGCTCGAGCATTTCGGCCGAGAGCCATCGCACTGCGGCCGAGAGGTGTCAGTTGACACTCTTCCGGCGATCCAGAGGATGATCCCGGGAACTCTCTCTCTCTCTCTCTCTCTCTCTCTCCCTGGGTTGGGCTCCCCCCACCCGGGCTCGGGCTCGGGTCTTAACTTACCCTAGACTTCTTGCTCCTGCAAGCACCACACGCGACCGGAATCCTGCGGCGCTTCTGCGGCCTCGGCCGCGGCTCTGCCGGGGAGCCGCCCTGGGACCCGCACGAGTCCTCGTCCGCCGCGCCCGCGGTGCTTTCGTTGTCCGGGAGCGAGACCCGGATAGAGCCTGCCATCATGATCTGATGTTGTGTTTCCGCGTATCTGTCGGACCGCCACAGACTCCATCTGACGGGGCTGTCACAGAGGTTAGATAGAAGTGGAAGACAACTGATTGTTGAAAACCTCTTCGGAACCTTGAGCTTAATCTCCCCGCACTGCGCACGTCTCCCAGTCCCCTTGGCCACGTCGGCTACCACCAAAGCCGCGTCAGTGCGCCCCGGAGAAGCTTCCCTAAGTCCGGACTCGGAAAGAGTCCGGACACCAACCATGAACAACTCTGATCCGAAAGGACCGACACTTTCATGTTCATTGGAGATTCACGGAAACGGGGGGTCACGGTTCATATTATGAATGCAAAGTTCCTCCATACTCAATATAAGGAGACAAATCCTCGCTGGCACCGCTGAGACTATCTGATCAAGCAACCCAAACTGTACTGAACGGCCTTAATCATACAAAATGGCGACAACAGTAACAGAAACCCAAACCAAAGAAGATGCAACCCAAGCCCTCCTGGACCGCGCGGCCCAGGCCCACACAAAACCCCTCTGGCTCCAGATGGCCCGCCTCAACCCGGCCGCCCCGGACCCCCGCTGCGCGCCGCACGCCTGGCGGTACTCGCAGATCCGGCCCAGCCTGCTCGAGGCGGGCGACCTCGTCCCCGAGTCCCAGGCGGAGCGGCGCGTGCTGATGCTCGCCAACCCGGCGCGCGACCCGCCCTTCACGACCGACACGCTGTACGCGGGGCTGCAGCTCGTCATGGCGGGCGAGACGGCGCGCGCGCACCGGCACACGGCGTTCGCGATGCGCTTCATCATCGAGGGCGAGGGCGGGTTCACGGCCGTGCACGGGCGGCGCATCACCATGCGCCGCGGGGACGTCATCGTCACGCCGCGGTGGAACTGGCATGACCATGGCAAGGACGGGTCCGGCCCCATGGTGTGGCTTGATGGGCTTGACCTCCCTTGCTTCCAGCATTTTCCCGTGCACTTTGTCGAGCACTTTGCCGCGCCGCGGTATCCGGCTGAGGACGTCGACTCGGCCTCTTCGCCGCTCGTGTTCCCCTGGTCCGGGATGAAGGCGAGGCTTGATGGGGCGGCGGGGGACTGGGCTGAGCTGCGGTACTTGAAGAGTGACGGTTCGGAAGGTGAGTTGGTCCAGTGGCCCCTGAAACAATCTCCATAAACCTTGAAACTAGACAAACATGCTCACATCGTGCCCATCTGTGATAGTGAGCAAGACCTTGGGAGGGGCTGCAGCCCGTGTTAACGCAGGCAAGGCGAGCCCCATTGTGCAGGAGACCGCATCGTCTGTCTACCACGTGGTAGAAGGTTCGGGATATACCACTATCGGTGGCAAGATATTCAACTGGGAGAAGGGCGACACCTTCTGCATCCCCTCTTGGTATCCCTACCAGCATTTTGCGAGTGACAGCAACGACGGGTCGCCAGTCTATCTGTACCGGTTCGATGACAAGCCCATGCTCAACTCCCTTGGGTTTTACAGGACGGCCGAAATGGATGTTGAGTCGCTCGTGTCAACCTGAGCTCGAGCTGGAGCTAGAAGCAATTTGCGAATTTTGTAGGTATTGTTCGAAGCATACTGCTTGAAATGTGCGTGTGCTGCGCAGTGGCGTTGCTTATCCGGTGCGCGATCTATGATGTATGTATAGTTTATCATACGCGAGTGCAGAGACAGCACTGATACGACCCCAACGTGTGTGTTCCCAGGTCCTGTGTGCACTTGAACTTGAGCGGCCTCCTCGGGGTGCTGTGCTGTTCGTGCCCATCCTGTGGTTCTGAGCTGCAGTCCTTAGGCTCATAGTCCTCATAGGCTCGCCATCCGTCGGACAGCCGGCCTTCCCGTCAAGAAGATAATCATCTCCGTTCCAAACAGATCCCCGCCCCTAACCATCATCATCCCTTGGACAAAGCCGTCCCGTCCGCCAACGCCTTCAACCATGTCGCACCACCCAGGCAGACCAACATGAGCGCGCAGGCGGCCACATCCCTGTTCACGCGGTACCTCCCTCCCCACGACGTGACGATAACGGCAGTCATGTACTGCGTGAGTACGAAGAGGGACCACTTGACCAGCTCGTTGACAGCACCAGAGCCAAAGTCCCGGAAGGGCGAGTAGTGGAGCAGGTAGTAGAAGGGGACGGCACCGTAGAGGGCGAAGTGGAGGACCATGAACGGGGTGGCGCAGAACTTGGAGAAGACGTCCTCGTGGAAGATGGGGTGCCGTGGGTTCTTGGCCCGGGTGGATGTCGTCGTCGGTGACGTAGCTGGGGATGCTGCTGCTGCTGGTGGTGTTGGTGGTGCCATTGTCATGTTTGCTGATGTGCTGCTTCTGGACGGGACGGGAGACCGCCGCGCGCTGGTGGCGGCCGAGAAGGTGTCTACTGCCAGCGCCATTGGCGCGGGGATCAAAGGAAAGACCGTGTCACCTTGGGACGCCATACTTCTTAAGAGTGCAGGTCATGCCAATGTTTGCAAGCAGAAATGTGGTAGAAGAAGTATCAATTGGACTGAGCTGTAGAATCTGAGAAGGTGGAAACCTGGTCCAGTAAGCTGACAAGAAAGCCAGGCAGGCGTGAGTGGTGGTGATGACGAGAGCTGAAGGTAAAACAAGGTTAGGTAGGGAGAATGTGGTGATGAAGGTGGCGGGCATCCTCCCGCCCTAGGATTAGGAAAAGCTGGGGTACAGATTTGTTTTATCCAGGGTCCAAACCCAAAGGCCTGGGTCTGACCGTCTGGCCCGGATGTGGGAGGGAAGGGAGAGGGGCGACTTTTTTTCTGGCCCGTGTGTCCGTCCTGTGTCACCGTACTCGGCTGGGCGTATTCCTGCGTATTCAAGTTCTGTCAGAGTGTTCAGCCAAGCCTTCCGTAGGAGCACGTTGTGAGGCGCAGTTTCCTGCAGGGGCAGGAGGACAGACGGAAAGCAAGAGCCCCCCATCCCAGGAGTGTCCGTGTAACACCCGTCAACTGGCATCTCTCCGATAGGGCGCGGGGCGAGTCTGATGTCTGTGCACATTGTCTGGGTCTGGGGCGGTCCAGAAAGCAAATTATTGCAGAAACTCTGTTGAGCCCTGCGAAACACACGTGCAGACAATGGGAGGGGCAGTCTGGCAGTCTATTTGCCTGGCTGTCTTGCCCGCTTGTGGTTGAGCGCACGGTTGCTGCCGTGTGTCATTCCTGTCTTCTGCCATGACCGTCGGATGAGATCATAGAAGCTGTCCCAAGTCTTTGTGTTAGTCCATTGTGTGTTTGCCTTAGTGTGCATGTACGTGCGTTTGCGTGACGACCGCGTGCCTGCACATGCGTTATTAACCGTAATACCATCTGTCCGTCAGCTGTTACTGCCGGGTCTTGATTCGACAATTTTACTGACCGTCGACCCCTCTTACTTCTTTTCCCGGACGTGTTGCACGGGTCATGTCCACGGCCCTTCTCTCCTTGGAAGCGGCGCTGGTGTCTCGAAGTAGCCGCAAGCGGACTCGGTGCCTTCAGAACAGCCGGTAATCCCCCTTGGCGCCAAGGAAACCCAGCTGAGTCGAGAACCAATCTGCCCAGTCTGACGGGCTGACGAGCTTCTAATTTCGACAGCCCTGAGACCCTTAACTGCTTTCGTAATAGCGGGGAAATCACTCGAAACATGCAGGCGATAACAATGTCGTGCTGGTGATAAGACCGCGTCCCGGCCCGCGGCCGTGGGTCAGGGACCTCGGCACGAAGTGGAGGGTGGGCACAGGGGTGGACCCTAGCTCTGGCTGTGCCTACTCAGGTCGTGTAGCTGCGGATCCTCACAAGGCAGAATTGACCCACCTGTCAGTCACCAGTCTGTCCACCCGTTCCTCAAGGATGGCATGTGATAGAGGGAAGTGCAAGATCGATGTTTTGCTCACCCTAGATCAAACTATACGGGCGCCCAGACGGGTACATGCTTACAAGCTTCAGGCCGTGTGCAAACAAGGTTGACTTGGACATGGCTTGGCTAGAGTTGAATTGGTTGGTTCTGAGATTGATGCCACCAAGTAGACAAAGTCGTTGACTGTAGTCCCGCAGAAAATGTCCACTCGGGTTCAGCACTGGACATCTAGTCTATTTGTAGACATCGGATGGACAGTCAATCAGTGGGCTTAATTAGATCTTGACACTGCCTACGAAGCGATCGCCTCCAATGCCCCAGCCCTGATTCCACCCGTGGCCTTTGGTCCGCTCTTCACGGATGCGCCAGAATATGGACCCCTATGGCCATTCTGTCAGCAACGTACTCAAAAGTATTGTGGACCGTGCATATTCCACGAAAGACTCACATCGTAAACACCTCTGAGGTCTTCCTTGTGGCACCTGCCGTCCCTCTGTATCAACAACCAAGTGGTGCCGAACTCGAACAGTGCAGCGCCCCACTGCGAGGAAGCAACGTCCTTGTCAGCCATCACTCTTGCCATTATGATGCCGGAATCGGCTGGATGGTCGTGCTTACCCCAAAAGGATCCAAGACGTTGCGGTTCCCACGCATCAGCTCGAACAACTCCGTCAAGGTGAGGGTGCCGTCGCCGCTCTTGTCGTACTTCGCAAACATGTCCTCGAACTGCTGCGGCCGGAAGCGGCCCTCGCTGTCGTACGTCTCGCTATCTGACCCATGCTACACACGGAGCCGAAAGCGCGTCAGCCCAAGACCCGTCGCAAAATTCATCTATTATCACCGCAGCAACAACAGCAGGAATCGGTGGGGGTGATGTCCACGCAGTGTTGCGCCGCAGCAATTTTCCCCTCGGCTCACTAACCTTTGCCTTGTGGATCGAACCGACGTACACCCGGAACAGCGGGTCCGGCAGCCACGAGTACGCAAGCCGCGTCGGGTACGAGAAGCCCGAGTGGATGATGAGCAGCGCCAGGAGCGAGAAGGCGATGTTGAAGCCCAGCTCGCGGAACCCCGTGTACGTGTCCCACGGGTAGATCTGGCCGTCGGCGTCGCGGTCCCAGAACAGCACGTGCTGTTGCAGGACCGTGTAGTCCTTGAACCGCTTCGTGTATTCCTTGTCCCCCTCCGGTGACGTGGTCGACACTGCCGCGTTGGCACGCGGTGTGCCTATCCTCGCGATCAGGTTGTCGGCCTTGATGGATGGGACTCGGGTCTTTGTGGGTGCGGAATTGGCGGCTGAGATGTCGAATGGTAGGGATAGGTCGCCGTTGACCTGGATGGGAGGTTTGTTCGACATTATCTGGCTGTGTTATCTGTATTATCTGGATTGATTCCTGCTCGAGAGATCGCGAGCCAAAGAGGTCGCTTGACGTAGGAGTGAGTAGACGGACTCGAAGTGGCCTGGGTGGGCTGGCTCGCTGTGGAGTGGTTCGAACAGAGGGGTGGATTGTCTAAGGCTGTAAATAGCAAGGGCGCCGGTTGATTGCTAAAGCGAAATCGACATTCGAACGTCTTGGGAGCATGTGAAGAGATCATCGTCGAGAGATACAGGCTAACCGGCAGTCTGTTGTAATCCGATAGACGCGCCCTGTGCCCTGTCACCATTTCGAGCCGTCACACTAACGTCACCACCACTCGCATGAGCCGCATGAGCCGCATGTGGCATGTCCACCGCATGAAAAACCTTGAACCTTGAACCATCTGATCTGCTACTGTACAAGTTCGCTTTTTAACACCCTGGCCATGATTGGCCATTGGCCTTTTCTCCTTGTGGGCCACCCCGAATGTTGTTCCCCGTCTTCGCCAAAGATGCCCGCTGTCGATCATGACCTTGGCGATGGCCCAGTACAGGGCCTGGGTCGGAGGTACATGAACGCGCCTGGACGCCTTGAAGCCAAGGCTCACGATCACCCGGGTTCAGGGGCTGGTTCCTGATGTTCCTTGGATGCAATAGTGGCAGCGACAAGCGACACAACGTCTGCGATGTCATTGGGCTGGAGTTTCACAGAGACCAAGCACGATGGCTGTTCTTATTGGAATCTCTACATTTCTATCCTTGTCTTATTACGTTGAGTCAGCTGTGGAAAAAAAAAAAATTTACTAATCCCTGAGGGCTAGGCTGAGCCCTGGTTTCTCGATGATGGCCACGCTCTCTGCAGTCTTCGCTCTTGTCTGACATGAAATCATGGAGTTTAGCAGCCATCAGACTCACCACGATAACGATAGCCCAACTCACACGCCTCGCGATGCCGCAATCATCACCCAGATGGTAAAACAGGAATGTTGCTCGTTGTCCGATGTCTGTCCTTGAGACAACAAGCGGCAGAGTCCTCGTCATCGAGGCCCGCATGCAACACCAACATGGGACACTAGCAGTCGACAAAAAAAAGAGCTGCAAACTTATCGAGACAAGGATTGCTCATAGTATGGGTACTGCACGTATTCGAATTGGAGCTTGGTGCCTTTTGGTGGATTGGCAAGGTCCGGTGGCCTGGGTTCGTTCTGAAAAAGCAGCTCACACATCAACGCTGCCTCAGCGCAGGACATGGGATTGTTACAACCGAGATGCCAGAGTTGACAAGCTGCAGCCACGCTGTGGCCAGCGAAGCTTCTGACGGCAAGTCATCTGGGCTGATACACGTTGTCGGCATTTCGTCAAGACGACTGCTCTTCCCGGGACTGCTTTACACAGCACGCCCGTCGCCGGCACGCCTTCACAACAGGATCAAGCCACGCCTCAAGAGACCGGTACCCAAAGAAGAAGCCGCGGCCGGGGTCGTCGACAAAAGGCACGGCGGCTCCTGGACGTGGCACAAGGCACAGCAAGAGGCCATTCTCACGTGCGACCTTGTCAGACGCGTCCAAGCTCCTCACGCTGTTCGGGGTCGATCATGAGCAGTAGGCCGTCGAGGGCGGCGTGGTGATCCTAGTGGACTCGTCCAGCATGCGGTGCACCCTATCAGACGACCACTTCACCGTGGTTTCCTGCTGTTTAGTTTGCAATTTCTCGATGGACAAGCCCATAGGGGTGGTTGCGGACCGGCTCAAGCCATGGCGGGCTTTGCGTTGCTCGTGATGTACTGTTTGCATTCGGTCTGAACCCATAAGTACGTCTGCCTGGCTTTTTTTAATACTCAAGAATCGTCTGACAACTTGCAGTTACTGTACACGCATTTCAAAATGTCGAATTGTTCGAGCCAATGCAGATCAGCACCTGCAGGCGAGAATCTGCATGAGGCATGCTTCACACCACGATCAAGGGCCCACTGATAAATACGGCATCGCTGGTTCGCCGGGCTTAAGTACCCCCATGCATCCAACGGGGCGAGGGACGTGATCTAGACCACGAGAAGGCATTCGTCTTGCCTCAAACGGGTGTCTGATTCCTAAATGATTGGACTTCTATTGTCCGCACTAGGCTCGTCTTGGGGTGGCATCTGTCAGCGACCACAGCATTGCCCTACTGTAATAAGCACTTACCAATAACGAAAATCGGCTGTCTCTGGCTAAGACACGACCGGGGTCGTGGTTCGTGGCTTTTAGGCCTCCCTGTTGAGTGAGCCGTGACCTTCACTGCGGAGATGCGCATGCAACCATCCCGACTGTAACGCTAATGTGAGTGTAGTAGCATCAACGAGCACCACGATCCGACATAGTAGAGAGCTAAGCGAAGCTTGATGGACCCAAAAACGGGTGGCAACAAGGAAGCGGTGGGTAGTAAGCCAACACATATATATGTTATAGGGCTGCAGAAAACCCTCCACATTCAGCCGTTGCACTGTCCACGATTTTGATGCCGAGCACAATTCCGTTGGACCAGGGACACCATATCCCATTAGGATCACATCGATCGACAAGATGCGCCGGCTTCTCATCCTCATCACACCCGCCCTCGTGGCCCACCCATCCCTCGCCGCATTCTACTACCCAACCCCCCAGGCCGCGTTCCTCGAGCACATCCTCGTCGACAACTGGGGCGCCCACGCCTCCAACTTCTCGTCGGCCATCACGCCCTGCAGCAACTACGTGACCGAGGTCGGGGACCCCGCGGTCAACAGCGGGCGCACGACGGCGGCGCAGTGGATGCGCGTCGCCTTCCACGACTTTGTCACGGCGGACGTGCGGGCCGGCACGGGCGGGGTCGACGCGAGCATCGGGTTCGAGACGGAGAGGGGCGAGAACTCGGGGAGCGCCTTTAATGACAGCTTTACGTTCTGGGCGCCGTTCGTGAACGATGCCGTGTCTAGTGAGTCTGGTGGCACCCTGCCCCGTCGTGCGAGGGGAAGGAAGCCTTGAGCTGTCTGCAATACTGACTAGTGGACTACTGACATCTGGGACCAGTGGCGGATCTCGTCGCGTTGGGGACCGTCATGTCCATGGGGCTGTGTGGTGGGCAGAAAGTTCCCTACCGACCGGGGAGGATCGATGCGCTGCAGGCGGACCCGACAGAAGGCGTGCCGGCGCCCGAGACCAGCCTGGAGGAAACGCTGGTCTTTTTCGAGAGGGCTGGGTTCAACCAAGCCGACTCCATCGGGCTGACTGCGTGTGGCCATACCATGGGGTCCGTTCATCATGTAAGTTCCCGGGCCTGCATGAGCACTTGGGAGAGGTAGTTTCCATCTTCCAAACATCCCTCACACCATCACCGATGAAGCGTGCCACCGGTTGCCCAACTCACACTGTCTGTCGTAGGGCGGGTTCCCCGACGTGGTGCCGGAGTCTGCCGTCACCCCGAACAACACAAACGGCGGGTCAAACTTCGACACCACCCGCGCGGAATTCGACACCAGGGTCGTCCACGAGTACATCGACTGGACGGGCAACAGGGGCGGGCCGCTCGTGACAACCGACAACATCACGACCCGCTCAGACCTCCGGCTGTATGCGAGCGACGGGAACGCCACCATGCATGCGCTATATGACATGGGCGACGGCTTCCTCGGCACCTGCGTCGACCTCATGGGCCGGATGATCAACACCGTGCCGGCGGGTGTCGATCTGGGACCGCCCATCTCCCCCCTGGAGGTAAAGCCGATCAATGTGACTTTTGACCTTGACGGAAAGGGGAACCTGGAGTTCTCGGGCAAGATCCGCGTACGTCGTCGAGTTTGCGAAAGTCATCCCTTTGGAATGGGTCGTTGCTAACGCGGGCTCGCTCAGGTCCTCAACACCGCGTCACCTGTCAGGGCCTCGCTGGTCGCAAGCGACGGCAGCCCCGAGGCCGTCACGCTGGAGCCCGAGGACGGGGAGGGGAGCTCTGTGTACGGAAATACCAGCTACTACTCCTTCTCCGTCCCGGTGCATCAGGACACGTCGTATACAAGCCTCGAGATCAGTCTCGACGGCGCCGCCCCTGCGTCCTTCCCGCTGCAGAACAGCGTGTTCGTTGTGCCCAGCATGACGGCCGTGCAAGGATCACAAGTCGCCTTCACCGTGGCCATTAGAACGACGGACTCCCCTGTGGATATCAACATTTCCGCCCCCGTGAGGCAGCAAGGGACGCTGGCGCCAAAGGTCACAAGTCACGACACCGATGCGAAACCAGGCGCGGTCGGTCCGGGGTATCAGCTCTGGCAAGGCTCGGTCGACCTGGGCGGTGGCGCGCTGGTCACGGGCGCGGTGTCGGTGAGTGCCGCGGCTGAGGTCGGGGGCGGCATGGTGCACGATGTCCTGTACCTGAGCGCCGGGGTTGCGGGGTGGTGATGATAAATAAGCTCGAGTCCCCCTCCCCGGCCGGCGAAGGCTGCAATGTGATGATTAACGGCGGGAGAGTGTGTTTCAGACCCACGGTGGCAGGAACCGCGCTCTTCTTTCCCCGATGCCAAACCTTGTCACTGTTTTAATTTTGGGCTGGTCTGGCCCGTGGCGAGACCTGTCAAGGTTTGCCACTTGAGTCCGTGTGTGGGGGGCGAGGGCGGCCAGGGCGGGGACGCTTCCGATTGCTCACCCGTCTCACCCCCGACCAGGGGTAACCAACTGACGATGGTGGCTCGACTGATTGTCCAGTCCTCACGAGTGATAACCTCTCACGGGCGTCCGTCGTCCGGGCCGTGTTGCGACCAATATGTTGCTGTCCCGTCTTTATGCGGGCGTTTTGCATATGCTCGGGGGCGAGTCTTGCCCCCGATATTTAGTAAGCATGAGAGCAGGGGCATGGGCATAGTCATGGCCCAGATGAGCAGCGCAGCTGCAGAGCGAAGCTGAACCATGGAGTTGGGATTGACATTTCAAGCTCCATATACTACATAGGTAGTAGAGGTTCGGAGTGGTAGTTTATCGTCAAAAGGTTGACACGGAGAGGGGCGTCTGGATGACTGGCGGCCGATTATGTCCGATCAATGCTAGCCCTGGTGCTGACGTTGGTGCTTTGCCGGGATTCCTTCGAAATAGAGGTTCAACATAATTAAGGTGTAGCAGGGTGGTGGAAAAAAAGGAGGATTTCGTAACTGTTATACTTAGACCCCAACAATTTTGTTGAACCGTGTCAGAGTTGGCTGGCTAAGTATTTCAAGGGGTTGTGTCACTAGTCCGATTTGGCTGATCCGCGAATAGATAGTCTAGTCGGCGGTGTCTGTGCTGGTTATCAAGTATCTGGCCTGCGAACTACGCATTTTTGGGGGTGGCAAAAACATGGCCTATGTATTGATTGAAGCCTATGGGAGCAGCGCTGATGCTGCAACTCCGTTCAAGATGCATGACACAACCGGGAATGAGACTTTTCGAATTGTATAGTTGTAACGGACAGCTGTAGCCAAGTCGTACTTAGGAGATTCGCCCCCCCCCCCCCTGGTCGTCCCTGTGTTCTAGGCCAGATACTCCGCGATTTGTATGCTCTGTGTGATTGCCGAACCATATGTGCCGAACTCGTTCCTTGCAAGCAAAACAGACGTGTGTAATTTCCCTCGAAGGATTCCCATCATCCGATGGAGACCCATGGTGTGTCGTATATGCCGCTTGCGCGACATGCAGCGACGCTGTCTCTGCAGCCACGTCGTAATTTGCGGCGTGCTGGGTGGCGAGTCAAAGAATGGAAGCAGCAGCACTTGCACAACCGTATATGCCACACCTCCCATCATTAGAGTCCAAGGGGGATACTCAAAGCCCACAAACAGTCGTCCCCGTCTGCTTGACTGTGTCTCTCTCCGTGTATGCAATGTGTGCTGGCTCGCGTTAAGCTGCTGGTGGTGTTGTTGGTAGATTTGTGCTCCGCGTTCTCATAAGAGATCCACACGGCATTGCAGGGCCGTCAATGTGTCCAGATCCATGCTCACAGTCACGTCCAACATCACTATCATGCCCAGCCCCATGCCGTGGTATCATCAACGACAAGGAGGCTTTCAGCGTTGCTGTCACTCCTCACCTGTCGTGAACTCGTCGAACATGGCCAGCTCATCAAAGGCCCGGCCCAGGACGTCCAGCGAGGCGGCGCTCGGGTTCACGGACGCCTCGTTGAGGTCGATCATGAAGCGGTTGCCGCCGCGCAGAGAGCCGGGGAGGTATACGAGCCCTGTAGCGGTCAGGCCGGGTCCGTCGCCCTTCCGGCCGCCGGACGACCCGTAGATGACCCTGCCGACGACCTCGGCGCCCGCTGCCAGCCCGCGCGTGCCGCTGCTGCTGCCGACGCCGCCCCCCTCGCCCTCGTCGCTGCATTCGTCCGCAATGTCGTCCCCACCGCCCACCGGAGAAGCCTCCTGCGCCGCACTAACGACCGGACCGCCGCCGCAGCGAGCAAAGTGCTCCCGCCGGTGCCGGCTCAAGACCTCGGTGTCGGCCTTGAGGCGGTCCATGATGGCGCGGCCCTCGACGGCGGCGATGGAGCCCTTGAGGATGGCCATGCTCAGGATGCCCTGCATGATGCCGGTCACGATGCCGAACTGCGGCGCCAGGGCCATCAGGGCGTCGATACAGGCCGTGAACCACTTGCGCCGGTGGGCTTCCTCCTCGGACTCGTCTGTTACGTCCTCGGGCAGCTCGTCGTCCTCTGCCGGTGCCGTCGTCATCACGCCGTCCATGGGGTCAGCGCCTGAGCCATCACTGTCGCCATCGCCAACAGCCGCAGCCGGGCGGGCTGTGCCGCGCTGAAGGGGCAGGCAGGTGTTGGCGACGTACAGCAGGGCGTTCTGCCACAGCATGGTGGAGTTGGCGCATGGGTACCTGGACCGGAACACAAGGATCAGATGCTTGAGCTGGTTCACGGAGGCGTTGCACACGCCCTCGGGCGTCGGGTTGTCGGCCGGGAAGAAGCTGGTCAGCCTGAAGGGTGTCTCGGGCCGCTGGTAGGGGAAGGGGCGGAACAGGTCCAGCACGGCGGTGTGGAAGTAGATGTGAACGATGCCGGCGTGGTGGGGCATGTCGTCGCCGCGCGCCATGGCCACGGGCAGGGCGTCGGCCCAGTCGAGCAGCCTGCCGTACAGCCCCTGGGCGAAGGCGAACGAGGCGCGGTTCGAGGGGGCCACGCCGTCGCCACTGTCGTAGTATTCGTGCAGCATCTCGTTGATGAGTGGCGTCAGCTTGCACAGCTCGGTGAAGCTGTGGCCCATGTAGGCTGGGAGCTCGAAGGGCTCCGATTCGCCGTCATACCGCACAATGGCGGTGCCTGGGATCGGCAGCCATGAGGCAATGTCGATGTAGCAATTCTGGTAGTTCATCCCGAGGAGCCTGCCGAGTGCAAAGAGACACACATTAGCCAACCACCAGTCAAAGCCGAGTTCGCCACCGGCCTGGGAGCCTTTTCGGATCGACTTGTCGGAGCCTGCCGTCTCAACAGATCGAGATTTGACAAGGCTCACCTCCAACGAGCAAGGGAGAAAGGGTGCAACTTACGTAGCCCTGCAGAAGGTGCCCCACGCGGTGTGCGATGCGGCTTTTACATAGTCGACGTGGTCATCCAGCCAGTTCCTGGCCGAAAACTTCTTTCCCACGGCCAGCAGGCCGTTCTCGTGTGCCAATTCGATGCCCTCGACCATGTATTTGAGCGCCAGCTCATTGCGACCGTGGCAGGTCGCGGCAAGGCTGAGCAGCTGTGTCGCGGCTATGTTGGGGATCGCGAACTGGTACTGCGGGTTGCCTGTGCTCTCCTCCCCGTGTAGTCGTTGGGCCTCGTTGAAGAAGGCATAGCTCAGAGCCGCCGTGTCGGCGTCGATGCTCGAGTAGCCTTGCTATTGGGCCACAAAGGTTATTGTCAGCTCTGCCAGAGTCTGGGGACATCTGGACGTCACAAGGGAAGACAGCGGGAGGACATGGTGCACACGTACACAGGCGAAACTAAGCACGGCTGTGAGGAGAAGCGGGCAGCAAAACTCGGTCTTGTGGGCCACAAGATCGCCTAGGAACAGGTCTGCATCAAAAAGCCCCAGGACAGGGTGGTCAACGACCAGGTAGAACGCGATGAGCCGCGCCGCCAACTCGTCTGAAATCGGCACCTGTGTCCAGTTGAGGATCTTGATGTGTTTGAGCCGCTCGTCACATAGCTCGGGATTTTCCCATGCTGCGCTTGGCTCAGGAGATGGAGGCTGTTGGAAGCCTTGTGTGTTGGACGAGTGTCGGCTGGACGAGGGTCGTCGCGAAGAGAGCCTAGAACGAGCCCCCCCAATTGTCAGCCACCTGTGGTAGTAGGGAGGAGACGTACCTAACAGTAGTACCCGGGTGGAAAGTGGGAAGAGAGGCCCGGGTAGGGGGGGTCTGGCTCCTCTGCCAGTTGACGGTCCTTGAACCCAGACCCCTTAGGGTCCACTCGCAATCATGCTCGGAGATCAACATACTTGCTCGAGCCGACCAATGTGGCCGTGTCTGATCCATGTTCACGATAGGGCAGGGTCCGCAGATCGGATACTTGGATCTCTGGGGACTTAATAGCAGTGACAACGGGGTACAGTATGGGGTGTCGATGCATTAGCTCGAACTCGACGCTTGTCCGTTGGGGTGGCGGGATGTTCCGCGCCGTGACTAGGTTCTAGAAACATCGTGGCAGCGTTAGAATTCATTTCGTGGGTCAAGACCCAGCTACTTGTGAGTGAAGGCTAATGAAGCTGAGGCTCCGGCTCCGAGCTTACTTCGTTGACCCGACCACCCGATCGCACCTGGAGGAGCAGCGCCACGGCCTCGTCCTCGGGCAGGCTCTTGAGCCGGTGCAGGAGATCCTCGTCGCCGCCGCCGCCGCCGCCGGACGCCGCCTCGTGCTGCTGGCGCAGCTGTTCCAGCTCTGCGCGTTCTTCGAGGGTCATCTCGGTGCGAGGGCTGTACACACAGGCGGTGCCGCGCCGATTGCATGGCGAACATAATGGTTTCCGGCCATCACACTGCAGCAAAGCATGGGGGAGTCAGATGAGTTCGGGACCGAAGGCCACTTGATATAATAAGTTATGTTGTGCACGGCAGGGGGTCGGGACTGGGAGATGGAGAGAGGGGAGGAGGGGTGATGGATGGATGTAGGGGGTCAGGCCTGAGGAGGACTGGCCGATGAGCCTGTCAACAGGTTTGGTAGCCCATATAGACAGACAGCAGTTAGGCGTCTCAGGCGCGTTCTGTTCAAAACAGCCCCTCTGACCCGTCTTCCCCCCCAAGGAAGGCGAACGACTTTCCAGCCACACGTGGCTCGGGACCAACAAGCCTTTCCCAGCCCGAGCACCAGCACTGTACAAGCCCTCGGGCAGGCCACCTTGCAGGGCCTATCTGCACATGTCTCTGGTGGACCAGAGGCCCCTTTTTCCCTCTTTCGCTCCGTGCGAGGCAGCGAGACACGACAGCGGCACTGTCATGGGATGTGTGGGACGAGATGACGATGAAGGTCGACCACCCACGACATGATGGAGACGGTCACGTCAGGAACTAGACTGACTGACTGACTGACTAACAGACAGATAGCATGCATGTTGGTGTTGGGCCTCGCCTTCTGGGACATTGTATGTATCTATCACCATTCAAATAGCCCGGCCCAGCCCCGTCGCATGTCAGAGGTCGCCTCCTCGGGAGGGCCAAGGGGGCGTGTGAAAGGCGCCGGACCCATCCCGCCAATAGAGAGCTAGGGAAAACAAGAAAGGCCATACCGCGGATTTCTTGGATCGACAGGCGTCGCACGCGAATCGACCCGCTCTCTTCTGTCTCTTGGGCGGCAGCGTTCCTTCGAGACGCAGCGCGTTCCCTTCATCCTCGGTCCTACTTCGTTCTCCCTGTACTGGCGCGGGCAATATGCGCGTGTATTTCTTCTTGCCTGACAGCAGCCTCGGTGATGACATTGCTCGTGGTCCGATGCGCGCCGAGCATCCGGGCCCAGAATTGGTGCTGGCTGCTTTGCTACCTGTTCTGGAATCAAAGTGGCCTACGGTCCCCAAAATGGGCGTCGAAGGCCGCTCACCCAACTCGACTCAACTCAACTCGACTCGACTCAACTCAACTCACGATTGTCTCTCCTTTCCCCTCCGTGTCTGTGTAACTTACCTGCTGTGAGGCTATTTGCCGAGCAGGACAAACACAGTTTCTGTTGCTATTTGCTCTTCAATGTAGGCTGTATGTATGTATGTGTGTGCTCGTGTATATAATGTATGTTTGTATGTCCTGTGGGTGCAGGGGTTCTGTCAGGCGATGGTGGTGAGCACACGGCAAAGACCGAGCGTGCCCGCACCGTATCTACCGCGCCCCCAAGCTGAAACTGACGTCTTTGCTGTCCCCTCCTCTCTATGTCCCCCAAGTACGTAAGCAGAAGGCACAGCCAATCAAAACTGTCGGAGTCGAAAACGTCAGTCTTACTCGCTGTCATCGTCAGGGCCAGCATGTGCGCGCGACTAAACAGTGAAACCGTGCGTAGCGAGCAAGTGACAAGAACTACACAATCTTCACGGCGCACCAAGGCAGCCGAGTCGACTCTTCCCTTTGCGCTCTGACAATAAATGTCTTAGGATTTCCGAAGTGTGCCTATTGTGAAGCTCACGGAGGAGACTCCGCAATCTTTTGTGGAGAACACCAATTTGCAAAGTGGGAAAAGGAACCACACACCCATCGCCAGGATCAAGAATGTCTGTCACATTACACCAACACACTTGATCATATACAAACACGCGCGTGTCACCCGAGGCCACCACTCACGACCACCGGCGGACGGCTCGTCTGCATGAGGAGAGGTTTCGTGTGCCCATCGGTGTGCTCTTGGCTGCCAGGTCTCCTCGACGCCCGCAGCCATCCGAGGTCTAGAGTGTGGGATTGCATTGATGTGCATGTCCAGATTACGCACGACTCCCGTCGAAATACCGTCATGCTGTTGCAAAGTGGTCCCATTATCGAATTCCTCCCTTCCAGACCGCCTATTTATAAGTAGCCAGCCAAAACAACTCCCCCTTCGTCGCTCTGCGTCGAGGCCTGGCCAGCACTGTTCCCGCGGTCCTCGCGGTCCTCGCGGCGCCGATGTCTCTCGGGCACACACGAGAACAAGAAGAGCAAGCAAGCAAGCAAGCAAGCAGAAACACGGCAAGGGGAAGGACGCAAAACAACCCAACAACGACCCGAGTCGAGCAACGCGCGCTTCCGTTTGCGGTCAAACAACACCCAACTGCCTCCCTCTCCAAAGATGGCCCTCATCATCGCGCTGTTTTCCCGAGCGAGTGATTGAGGTGGCGGTGTCCTGGAAGTCGGAAGAGAAACGAAGGAAATCAAACTACAGGCTCGTCCCCCATGTATACGAAATTACACTAAATTTTGAGAACCCAGCAGCGGAAACAAACACAGACGAACTTCTCCCCGCGCCGCTCCTTTCCGCCCGGGGAGGAGGGGGTATCAATGCCATGCCAGGCAAGCTGCACGCTCGATAAAACGCCATGTGCCGTCGCGCGACTCTCCCCCTCAAAGGGGAGAGTCCAATCAAACCCAAGATGGCCTTGCTGCTTCTCCTCTCTGCACTACGTCACGTTCACGTTGGTGTCATGCTGACTGTCATACCAGAACCGGATATAGGCCGCAGGGGGAGGGGGGGGAGGAGGGAGAGAAAGAGAGGTGGCCCGGCGGCCGACGCGCGCAGCGGGAGCAAAAATCCGGTCTGTTCCGGACGGCACCCGACGACGAGGGTCGCGGCCCTGCTGCGGGCCTACCGGTACCCATGGCCCTGCTGTTGCTGTTGCTGTTGCTGCTGCTCCTGCTCCATCTGTTGCTGCTGGGCCAGGCCGTTGCCGAACATCCGGGCCTGCCTGCCGAGGTACTGCTGGATCGAGGCGTCGTCGCAGTTGCCGTGCGCGAGCAGCTCGTGCTTGAGCAGCAGCACCTCGTCCCGCAGGCCCCGCGCCAGCACCGACAGCCGCTGGTGCTCCGAGCTCATGGCCCGCTCCGACGACTCGAGCTCCTCCTCGGCCAGCTTCGACTTCTCCCGGCACTTGGTCGCCGCCGCGCGGTTGCGCGTCCTCAGCGGCCCCTTGGCCTGGGCCCCTTGGCTCTCGCCTGGCGCTCCTGGCTGCGGGGCAGGCTTGATCGTCCTGCTGCCCTTCGGACCCTTCGGACCCTTCGGGGTCTGGCTGTCTACGGGATGCCGGGCGCCCCCTGCCTCCGGCCTGTTGGGCACGACGACGGCAGAGCCGCTGCTTGAGGTTGGGGTGACGGCTGGGGACAAGATGCCCTTGTTGTGGCTTTTCGCCGCTGGGGTGCGCGCCTGTCTCCTCGGCTCCGTCTTCTGGCTCGCAGAAGAGGGGGTTTTGCTTGCATTCGGTCTGTGTTTGGGCAAGTTCCCTCCCGGGGTGAACGGGCCCTCGTCCGGGCTGAGCGCCTGGTCGGGGACGGGCTTGAACCTCGCGTCGAACCAAGTGGGCTCGACCGCGCTCGCCCTCGAGGCCGCGAGGGAGGAGACGCTGTTGTGCCTCGAGAACCGCGGCCCGCCACAGCTGGCCGGCGACGAGGCGGCGTAGTAGCTGCTCTGGTAGCTACTCTGGCTGGGCGACGGCGATATTTGTCCTATGGGTGGCGGGGGCCACCTCAGCGGGTCGTAGCAGCCGCCGCCCATTTCCGTCATCGATTCTCCCATCGGGCCGTATTGGGACATGGGACTGGCCATCGTCATTGTCCCGCTGCCCACCATGGATCCGTTTGTCTGCTCTCCATAGGCCCAGGAGGCTTGGCCATGTAGTCCGTGTCCCTCGCCTCCAACGATCCCCGGCGATTGCGCGAACGGTAACTCGAGCTCGACCATCCCATGACCCCATCCGTACGGGTAGTCGCCCTCGGCCTGGCAGATTGTCGGGGGAAACCCCAGGGGGAGCTGGCCAGCAGCAGCAGCAGCAGCAGCAGCATCGCTATTGCCGGCACTGCTGAAGTCGTTGAACTGGCTGAAGTCGTTGAAGTCCGGATATGGTGGATAGAACCTTCGATCGTCTTGGACGGGAGGATGGTCGTAGAATGCTTTCGTCATGGTCGCAGGTGCACCAGTCTCGTTTGGATCGGCTGAAGCGGCATACAGTGGAGGCATGCTCTCCGCTGCCGCCGCGGCCGAAGATGATGATTCTGCTTCTTTTTCTGCTGATAAGTCGCATGAAACCGAGGAGTACGAAAATGCAGGGCCGTGTGAGGGGTAGAGGCCTGGGCGAGCCATTGAGACTCGTGGCCACAACTCCGACCAGAGGTGGCGATGCCACCTTGAGGCCTTGCCGGTGCGTATACCGAGTGGTCGTCTAGTGCTGAGGCTCGCAAGGCGAGGCCCTGTTGTGTGTGTGTGTGTTGTGCGTGTGTGTGTGATTGTGACTGTGTGGGTGTGGGTGTGGGTGTGTGAGTGTGGATGTATTCGATATTTTGTTACTGGAACCGAAAGAGCTGGGGCCAGAGGTCACTCCCTTGTCCTTTGGCCGTACCTGTGCTTTATCAGCGAATGATTGGCGCAGGTAAGGCTGGGAGGGTTGGATTATGGGAATTCCTTTTTCGCATGATACCTGTACCCGGTTCTGGCCACAGGAAGACCCTCGGCACTCGTGGGGGTGCCACTGAATGTCTGAGTCCTCAAGGGCAAGACTATTCCATACAGGTCTGACAAAGGAATGAAATGCAGTGGCGTGCAAGGGCAGGGCAGGGCGGGCGGAGGCTACAGGTGCAGCAGAGATGAGAGCCCGCCCGTCGGTCACACAAGTGAACGTTATATGACGGGCAGATAGGTGTAGAGATAGGTGCGGTACCTTGGTGTCTCGCCCGTCAAATGCTTTCTTCACTGACCGGCCACCCAGGTTGACCTAGCCCAGGGTCCAGGCGGTCTCTAGGGATCCAGACTGTCCGGGGCTGCTCAGGCCACACCCCGTGCCTGTACGCCACAAAGGAACCGCGGCGTGGTATAGTAGCGGGATGGGGTCGAGGCCAACGGTTGGCCGGGGAGGAGAAAGGGGGCGAGAGTTTCGGGGGGTGTTCCGGGGGCCAGCAGGACAGGCTCACAGGCCAGACACGGGGCTGGTGGCCATATTCCAGCACAGCAGAGTTGCAGTGCCAGAACCCGAAGCCAATCGAGCAGGAAGAGACGGCAGAGGGAAGCAGTGCCTATCGGCTGTGAAGGAGGAGGAGCCAGGGCGGGCTTGAGAGTTGCCAAGAAGGGGAGGGGGGATCGTTCAGTGGACGCCAGCGCCAGTGCAAACAAGTGTCAGCAGTTGTGGGGATAGCTGGGTGGGCTTTTTAGGGCTTGCATCGGGTGAGCTTCCCATGTGTTGAGGGTGGAGTCCTCTGTGGGTTGGAGGGTGGGGTGGAGGTAGCAGGTTGCAGGTTGCAAGGCTGGGAGATCGGGTCGGTTCGTGGCCAGGAATGCTCGCATCGGGTTATCGCCCTGACGAGTGACAGCTGCGCCCTCGAAGTCAATTCAACCGTCCAGGTCGGGATACCACTAAGGAAACAAGATCGGGCCCCATGTCTTCCGTACACTAGTGCGGTGGTAGGAGGGAAGGGGGGAGGGGTTGATGGAGTGCCATGACAGCAGGGGAGGGGGGTGAGTAGTGCCCGTGTTCGTGTGCGTGTCCTTGTCCTTGTCCTTGTCCTCAACCCCGAACTTACGCCTCCCGGATCTGGTGGCGATGTCGCTGGGACGAGACTGCCGATGGATTCCGGAGCGACATACGGAGTCTTTCCCCCGACGAGTTACATATCAAAAAGTATGAAGCAGACGTGTAGCCTCCCTCTCTGGCTGGCATCGAAACCGATAGGTGCGTGCCACCAGAGGTTGCCAAAAGTGCAGGAAGCGGCAGCGTTTGCAACCGGTAGACGACTTGGCAGATGTTGCGAGATGCCGTCCCACAAGCCGGGGGCCGGACCGGCCCTGATTGGCGTTCGGAGGTTGTGCCGGCGGGACGCTGATTGGGCTGATTGAAAAAGAGGACGAGGGTTCCTAGGGACACGGCCACGGGGTGCTGGATATATCTGGAACGCCTATGTCAAAGAGGCAAAGGACGTGTAGCAGCACTATGTACTCTTGATGTGGCCTGCGTGTTCTTCACATGTGTATGCAACAGCACGCCCGCCCGCCGGCCATCTCGTTGTTCTATAATTTGTAGTCCGCATCGACGTTGCGTCGCGTCAGGAACGCTCAAACTAAGCAGCCAATCAAAACTCCCGCAACAACCTCCGGAGTCGTGGCCAATGAGAAGGTGAGAAGGTGAGGTGTAACAGCCCGACCGCTGCGCGGTTCCGCCTTTCCTCTTGGACCGCACGAGGCCTCTGATCTATCTGAGATTGCCGACTGCGAGCTCGATGGCTACTCGATGGCAAATTTTCCAGGATCTCGATGAGGGAGACCACCAAGGGAGCAAAAAGCAACAGCATACCCAGGCCGCAAGAATTCATTCGCCCTCCCGACTAAGCTCGAGCTCCCAACTCCTCCTACCGGTACTTCTGTACGGATTGTGTGATGTAGGGCGCAGCACAGGGGCCCCTGGGTAGACGACATAATCAATAAATACCAGTGTTGCTCTAAATTCTCGAGTTCTTTCGAAGGCCTTCAGTATCAATCTCTCATCGTCTTTGCCCCATCCAGGCCATCCGATGGTATACAGTTTCCACCCCATGTCCATGGCGCTGGTGTAGTGATCACGCATTGAAATACCAGAGGACCGCCTGCTACAGAACCGGGACCACAGTGCCATGGCGGTTTTCAAATCGCTGGGGTCCAATTGTCCCCATCGTTCGGTGTTTCTTCACGACGAGAAGAATGCATGCCGGTAAATTGGCCATGTAGGAACGAATCACTGAGGTTGGAAACAAAAGCTGCATGTCTGTCTGACACTAGTAAACTGTCTTGACAAAGTGAACGGCCTAATGCCAGCGAGTGCTTCTGCTAACTCCCCGGCCGAGAAACATCTCTCAGTGGGACCCATCGTTGAAGCTGGCTGCAGGTGGAAGCCTTGATTACCACAGTAGAGGGTAGTTCCCCCGTCCCCCCACAACCGATCCCGCCCAGCCCCCCGGCATGGGTACCCAAAATCGGCATATATACATACGTACATTGGGTGCAGAGCCTGGGGTCAGGCATCGTCCTTTTTCACCAGTGACAGCGCCTAGCCCTGCTCCTCTTCACCTGGGAATAGCACATCATCGAATGAGCAGGATCTAAGTCGTTTGAAAGCTGATTTTCGTGTCCCTTCCCACGCGGCTGCCCTGAGAGACAGGCAAGCGTACATGTACTGCTGTCTTGGACGTAAAGACAGACTTGATGCGGCTTAGCCGATGCCCATCATCCTTGAAATCCTGTCAAGGACTCCAGAGAACCGGGTGTGCCCCATGTTCGTCTTCACGTCCCACACGGCTTTATATCAGAGAGGCAACTGCCAAGAAGTGCCCTTGTCGATCTCGTGTTCCTAGGGCACTACAGCTATACGTACGCCCTTCGCTCGCCGGCCACAATACAAGGCATACGCGAAAGACATCAAGCATATGCTCTGTCTCTTTCTCTCTCTCTCCCCGTCCCTTCTCTCTCCCTCTCTCTACCCCCCTCCACCTTTGTACCTTTACTTCACGATGAGGCCCCGAGGGCCGGACTGCTCGTCTCCCCGCCAATAACTCACTTCCACACCACGCGGACACGCGGATTCTGCAATCTGCCACCCGAAGGCATATTATACTTTTGAAAGGAAGACAAAGCAAACACTGATTCGTATCGGCTAGTATGCATCCGCTAATATGCGAGCCTAACATTCCAAGGTTGTGCAGCCACTTTGCCATCACATTGCGGGGCCGTCATGCACACACCTACTGGCTCCGGAGCAAGGGCCCAATATGGTACTCTTCCACTGCCTGCTTATCAACCAACGGGGCGCGGCCCGTTAACTGCGACATTGTGGGCTATAAACGGGCCCCAACGGGCCTGTTCTACCTGTTTCTTTGTCCTTCTGTCCCACTTCAGCCCCAGGATCCTCCAGAAGACGGCCAGCCGAGAGCAGGGAAAGCATGACACAGCACGCTGCGCGAGCAAATGGTTTCCCTCGTCAACAAACTCTATACGATAGTTCACTGACTCTTCTCGCATGCTCGGGTCGTAGTGTCTTACGACATGTCCTTGCAAAGCGTAACTGAAGGGATCTCTTTCGGGTTGGGAGGGACCAAGAATGTCTGGAAATGATGGGCCCGCCCTCTCATGAGCAAGGCAACCCACGGATCTGCTTGCGCAAACAGGTACGTATCTCTAGGTACCCCGTGTAGTTGAGTTGGCCGGGCAAACTAAGTGCCGTAGGCGCATGGATACAAAAAGAACTACGCGTGTTGTGTCACTTGATATTAGCTTTGTCCCACGTCTTGTGATACTGCGGTTAAGACTTTTGTTGGACAGCCAGCCTCGGACTTTCCCGTCTGACCCTTTGCTGCAATTCTAAATGTTTCCCATGACTGGAAATGACAACCAAAAAAAAGAAGAAGAAAAAAAACACAGAGCGTCCTCATCCACAAGCAGAATCAAAATGGCCACGAGAAGCCTTGTCACTCGGTAGGCGCGCGAGGGCTGAAAAGAATGCTCGACATGTCTCACGCCGCGCCAACCATCTCGGTAATCAGCCCGATCCCACGTCATGCCTCGTCACGGGACACTTGAGCGTGGAAATATCACGCATTCGCGCTAGAGTTACCCTATAATGGGTGGGTCTCGTTCCAGTTGGGGTTGGGGCGGTGGGTTTCTTCTTTCGAACCATGAACGCGGCTCACGGGCGGTTCTCCCTCGGGAAGTGTGCAACCCACGCGTGAGACTTGGATCTGATAAGCTGGACTGCATGCACCCTTATCTTGGGCGCCGTAGCAATGAGTGTGATTCCCAAATGGGAGTGAAGGAGACCTGCTTGCGTTACACAATTCAAGTCATTCGAGAGCCGCAGAACTGACGAATCCCTTTATCTAGTACCAAATCACAGACATACCAACTAAACACTGTGTTCCAGAACAGTGCATCCGTATGGTCCGATAATCTGCGTGACGCTCAAGCCTAATGTCCACGCTACGACTTTGAACCAACCAGCAGACAACCTTCCGACCACAGCCGAGGTGGCCAGCAAGCAGATGTTGCTATAATATGCAGCCGACGCAACCAAGGACGCAAGGTGCACGCCAATCACAGCTGAGGTAGCTATGCAGATGCTTTCAGGGCCATGGTTGCTAGGGCGAGATGACACGGCATCCAATCGGCATGTTGCATGTGTCTGTCAGCTCTGTGTCCACCCGGAGTTGTTCTCATCCGACCGCTTCCGCGGCTACCAACCAGTGTAAAATGCCCAGCGACTCAGGGTTGATGATCTCCGACGCCTCTGTCGCAGATAACAAACTGCATAAGATTGCCGCGATGCGGCTTCACGTGACCACCTCCCCAGATGGGCTTGGAGTAGTCATGTTCAACAGCGCCGCGGTCCCCTCCCTTTGATCAGAGTTGCCTGGCCTCGATGCACCATTTCCCCGCTTCCAAGCTGCACGATGGCCCTCACCGCCAGTGATCGATTTTGCGGCATTGGTCGTCCGGATAGCTCGGTCACCAGCCTCACTTCCGTGTCTCCTGATAGATGCTCGAGAAGACGGAACATGGAAACCAATGAGACGAGTTAATGTGCCGAGAGCCGAGAGCACGAGGCAGCGGTCTCTTGGGAGGGGGGGGGGTCCTCTCCAGAACAGGCAGATTTGGTGCTATACTGCCCAACACTCCGCTGATGCAGACATATGCTGGGTAGAATAAACAGCTCTGGGACGATCACAGCTCTGGGTGGCTAGTTTGAGGCAGAAGGTAGATTACGATCACTCACAACCGCGGGGCTCCTAAAGAGAGGTGCGCCTCATGACGTCGATTCTAGACTTCGGTCAGATGAAGACAAGCCCAGAAAGGCCCGGGGGCGTTCTTCATGAAGGAGGGAAGGGCGAGACAGTGGGCTTGATGGGTGGGTATCGATTCGCCCCTCGTTTCGGTGTCACTGGGCACGGCATAGGCGAGCCCATCTCGAGTGAAAGGTTCTGTGGTCCAAGTGATCGGCGTCAGTATTGTTATGAGGTTGGCTGACCTATCCGCGATTGACCAATCATCTTACCATCCCAGCCAGTCTGTGCTATCCAGCTACCCGACGTCTTCGTTCTGATGTCGACGGGACAACGTCCTCGGACAGGACGATCGGCTTTGTTGAGAGCAATTAGGACAGCATTGACAGGGGCGCTCCACTGCGATGCTGCGAAACACCTCCACCTCCCGTGGGGGGGGGGGCGTGTGGGGCGGCGTTCGTCGTGGAGGCCTGCAGCAGGAGAGTGTTCATTGGCGGCTAACGTGGGAGCAGGCAGAGTTGAGTGCTGCTATTCTGTCGCAGCCTTCCTTTGGCCCGAAACGCGCTTGCTTTGACTGGAGTGTGTGCTTCGTTGGCTTCTAGACACACTTGAGAATGGGTAGAGAAGCTGATAACGCAGCCTCTGGCTCGATGTGGTCGTGCTATTTCTTGACACTCCGTCGGACGACATCGTTGAATTCTCGCGGAATTGTGTGTCCTGGAAATGGTAGGCCACATGGTAGGCCGAGGAGCCTGCCCCTCGGAATCCCACACTTCCTCATACGACCCACCGGAGACAAGTCGTCTGACGCGGAACATGGAACAACAGCCGCGGCTGTAGTATAATGGGAGTTGGAACCGGAAGAAGCAGAGAGCCATCACAGATAAAGAGAACGGGAATATGCCAGCGAAGTGCACCAGGGTATCAGAATAATATTGATTTAGGTATAAACGACAAGTTCGACCGGGATCGGATTGGGAAAGCACCATGTCTAAGAGCGAAAGGATGGGTATCATTGGGGCCGGAAAGTGCCCGTGCTATCTGGAGTCGAAGCTGCCTTTCTGCCGTCAGCCCATATTAGAGTCCGGTGAGGGAAAATGGTAAATCACGAATCCACCACATCGGATTCCCAATGTAGGACTCGTGCGCATCTAAGCCTCGTACTCGAGTTGGAACGCGTACACCCTCGGGGCACGGGATGCTGGATTTCGTTAGATACCCAGTCGGTCATCGTCGAGGATGGGCCGCGTCCACTGCCTTCAGGTCACTGTGAGGCAAATTCCAGCCAGGGGCCGGTGCGCGGGTCTTTCAACAACGGCCACCGAGGGAAGAGGGTGTCGTGCGCGACTCGGTGCGTATGGGAGACTCTCCCTCCAATTCTAGAGCACAGCGAGTATTCTCAGGCCTTCGGATGACGTAAGTGAGCAGTCCCGCAGACCACAACTGGCCGAATCATAGGATTGCTTACCTGGCCAGAGGGCGCGAGATGCGACTAGGACCCTGGGATGGATTGGCTGATGGATTGATTGCGATGAACTGCGCGTGGCCCAAGATGATGGGTGCTACCAAGTCTCGTCACCGCCAGCCTCCCAGTTCATCTTGGACTCCCTCCTGTCGGCGGTGGCCCTGGAGTCGAGTCGCTGGAGGCGGGCCTTGACGACGGCGCAGGCCTCGCAGTGGTGTGTCTTGTTGGCCTTGCCCTTGCGCGTGCTGGCAGCGTCCATCCTGCCGCAGTACTTGTGGGGCCGGGTGGCGGTCCAGTTGGCCGGGGGCTGGTCCGAGGAGTGGGTGGGCTTGAACTTTGTCTTCTTGGCCATTGTTCTATGTCTTTGGGTTGTGTGTGTTTCTGTGACGTGCTGTCGTCTAGTGAGCAGGTGGACGTCTAAAAAGAAGCGTGGCAAGGCCTGCTGTGTCTCCTAGGCCGCGTAACTGTGGAATCTGACGATGGCGGAGAAAGAAGAAAGGTGTGGTTGCCGCCTATGACGAGTACTGAAGACGTGTGGCGACGGCAGAAGTTGAAATAAGAATGACGCGAGCAGACACTTCTCCCGTTGGAGGGCTGCGCCAATAGACGCTTGTCAACATTTTGCCCCCACACCCGCCTTCAAGGACCCTGATCGACAGCGGCAAAGTGGGGAAGAAAAGGAGAAGAAGAGGCTGATTCGGATTCTTCCTTCAACGGTTCAATGCGAACAAGGCATATTCCGTTGGGCAGAAGAACCATCGACCACGTGGGCCGTCTGCAGAGGATTAAATGGATTGAAAGTCTTCCTACGTCATCTCTGGCCGGCCCGGAGCGGAGCGGGACCCAGTCACGCACGGGCCATGAATACTTATCTTATCGGAGCTCCAAACGGTGGAGCCGTGCCGGTTTTGACTTCAACGCGCAGGTGCAGGGCCTCAGCAACCGCGGCCGTGTTCTTCGTGCGTCGTCCACACCTTCGTCTGCGTTTAGCTGCGACAGCTTAAGGCAGTAGTGCCCGGCACAGGCTTTCATGACTGTCTGAAAGTCACTCCGGGAATGGCACGCACTCCGATCCGTGAGCTGAGCAGCTACCTGCTCGCCGGCCAGCTCCACCACCATGGCTGTCTGCATCGCATTCGTCCTCACTCATGCCTCCTCCTTCCCACCTCCCCTACGGGACGAGCCACGCGTGTCGCAGCAGGTCGGGCATTCTCCTGGTCTGCCCCTCGCTTTCTTGCCCAGCAACCTGAGCCTGTTGCTAGCACGGCTGCCGCCGACCCTCATCCCTCACCAGCTCCAGACAGCGTTGTCCCCCTCCGGAAGAAGCTAAAGACTGTTGGAAAGGCCCTCAAGGCCTCTGGCCACAAGAAGACTCCCAATGCATTCCGTCAGAATGTCCCTGGCTGGCAGCTCACCGTCGGCATCGAGATCCACGCCCAGCTCAACACCAACCACAAGCTCTTCTCGCCCGCCAGTCCGCCGCTGCCCTCCGACGAGCCCAACACCCGCGTCGCCCTCTTCGATCTCGCCATGCCTGGCTCCCAGCCAATTTTCCAGTCTGATGCCCTTGTCCCCGCCCTGCGAGCCGCCCTCGCCCTCAACTGCGACATACAGCCTGTCAGCAGGTGGGATCGCAAGCACTACTTCTGGTGGGACCAACCCAGTGGCTATCAGATCACCCAATACTACGAACCATTCGCCAAGGATGGACACATCACGCTGTACGAGAGAGACGGAATTGCCAAGGAGGATGGCGAGCAAGTGCGTGTAGGCATCAGGCAGGTCCAGATGGAGCAGGACACCGCCAAGACAATCGCCCGCCCGGATGGCGTCCAGTGGGTCGATTTCAACCGGGTCGGCGTGCCACTGATCGAGATCATAACAGATCCCGATATACACCACCCGAAGACGGCTGCCGCACTTGTTAGGAAGGTCCAGATGTATCTCAACGCCGTCGACTCCTGTGTCAGCGGCATGGAGGCCGGTGGCCTGAGAGCTGACGTCAATGTCAGTGTCAGGCGCGCGAACCATCCGCACTTCGAGTCCATGCCGATGGGCCAGAGGACCGAGATCAAGAACCTCAGCAGCTTCAAGGCTGTTGAGGACGCCATCATTGCCGAACGCGATCGCCAGATCTCTGTCATCATGGACGGCGGCGTCATTGCCGGCGAGACCCGTGGTTGGTCCATCGGTGGCACCGAGACAACACGCCTCCGTGGGAAAGAAGGCGAGGTCGACTACCGCTACATGCCAGACCCAGACCTGCCACCAATTACAATCAGCGAAGAAGTCACCTCCTATCTTGCTGAGAACCTAGGCATACTGCCCGATGCCGAAGTTGACGAACTTGTTGGCCAATTCGGCCTCAAAACGAAAGATGCGCTGGCATTGATGCAGTCCGACGACGGCCATCGGCTTGAGTACTACTACAATGTCGTTCAGCGCCTGCAGGACTGTCTCGGCGATCAATGGAACACGGACTGCGCCGTTTTGGCCGGCAACTGGGTTCTCCATGAGCTAGGCCGCCTCACGTCAGAGCGCAATGCCTCGGCTGACGGCACCGTCCAGACCCTTGACATATCGCCCGCCGGCGAATGCGCCCGCGTGCCAGCACAGCATCTCGCCGATATCGTTTACTACCTACATACCATGCGCGTCACCGCGCGCGTCGCCAAAGAGCTCCTCTTCGCAGTCTATCGGGGGGACCTAAGCGGCGCGTCGCCCGAGGGCTACGCCAGCGTTGAGGAGGCGATTGAGAAAGAGAACCTCTGGTTCAACTCGCTGTCCCGCGAGCAGTACAGGGAACTGGCCGTCGAGACTGTTAGAAGGCAAAAGGGTGTGCTGCAAAGCTTCATCCATCACTATTCGAGAGGGGCTGATTACCCCACGGGCCAACTGATGTTTCTTGTCGGCAGGATGATGAAGACCGGCCCTGCAGAACGCATGGATCCTCAAGCCGCCCGGGAGGTGTTGGCAGAGGTGGTCGAGGATGCATGCAAGTAACACCACTCGGTGGCCAGTGAGGTCAGGTGTGGGGTGTTGGTCTATCACGTCTACCCTGCGATGCCGGCTCGCGAGGGCCACAATGTACCTGCCAGCTACTTGGATTTGTTCTGGGCTATTTCCTTTTCCGCCCTTGCTCTAGATTCTGTGCAAGTATCCGTGTTGTCTTGCATGACATGCTGTCCCAACCCGTTCATTTCGCAGGGCACTTGTTTCATGGAAGCTTCAGTTGCCATGGGGCTAACTCTGTCTGGAATAGTACCTGAGCCCCCAGGCCCCATGGTCAGATTTCAAGCCTACCATGGGGCACATGAACAGACGCATGGCCGTGGGTGGAATCCCATTTCAACAGATATTCTGCTTATGCTTTCCGGGTTCAGTGCCTGGGAGTATTTGTGTTCGTTTCCTGTCTGGGTGTTGGGCATGTGGGCATGTCGACCGCTGGCACTACAGGAGCTTTACGCTTCGGAGGCAGGCAGCGGCTCGCCAATATCACTGTGCAGTGGCCAGTGGCCAGCCGCTTTATTGCTTCCGTGGTTTAGCACCACCTGCACGGCGATCACATGTGGCTCACATTCTACACGAAGTGAACAACTGCCGATCCACAATCACCACTCACCGCTTCGATTTATCAACTACGTTTCAATAACATGCAGCCCAGTTGCGGCTTTAGTGCGGATTTGCCGACTTGGTCTGTCTGGAACTCCCAATAGTACCGGCGCTATCGTTCTCTGAGGCCTGCAGCAATATTGGGAAAATGCAACCCACACATCCCTGGTTTTGCATGACGCGCAGAACCTCGCTATGGATGACGATCTTGCGGATCCGCGCCATGTTACGCAATTTTGCATCCCATGGCCGATCTAGGGACCTCCAAACTGGCCAGCCAGCCAGCCATCTCGCCAGGCCAGGTCGACAACCGGGCCATTCATTTCCGCTGTTGTCTCCTTGGGCGTTGGCGAGGCCCTTGGCAGCTACTGTGCAACCTGAGACCGACTGGTTACTGGTTCATCGGCTGGCTGTACAAGGCACCACCACAACTGGGCCCAGAATGTGGCGAGCGTTACCCAGGTCTGGACAGAACAGATGCAAGGATGCAAGGATGCCAGGGTCAGGAGTCAACAGCCGCTTCGGATATGCCCGGAGACAAATGTCGCAATATAAGCACGACAATGATCTAGGCACATCTTATCAAGTCTGGGAAAGGCCAGGGGATGGAGAGTTTTTGAAATACAAGACGCCGGCTTCGCCTGCAGAACAACCCTTACGCAAGCGATTTTGGCGACTTGTTCTGCGTTCACCTGGGGACCTAAGAACTTATTTGGCTATATGCTTTGAGGATATGGACCAGCTGTCCTTCGTCTCAGGACTATGCCTATCTTGAGCCAGTCTTGTTGGGACTTGACGGGCCTGGAAAATATCCAACCGAAAACCCAGCTTCCCAGCCCAGCTTCTCCGCGACAATTGATGCTATCTGGCCATGGGAGAAGCCGTCATCATCCTGTTTAATCCACCGTCTCGTTGTCTGCGTGACATGGTCATGTTGACCATTCCCTAGCCACAGGAATATTCCAAATGCTCCTGTCTCCACTTGTGTAAGCCTCCGAAGCGCTCCTGGCCTCTGTCACATCTGAAGCCCCGGTGATCTTACTCCCCACGCCCACGGGCAATATAACATCGAGTCCGTTGTCCAGCCATAGTGGCTGCCAATTCAAACCGATGCCCCCCTTTTCCCTTCGACCAGTGCCCTTGATCGTACACTTGACATTGATGCCAGCGTCACCTGACTCTTTGTTGTCCAAGCCGATACTCACGGTGTACTCCAGGGTGATGGTGCAACGCTGGATATCAGCAACGTGTGCGGCGCTGATGCCGTCGTCTTCGTGCCAGACTGTCTCGAAAACGATCTTGCCTGGACTGCTACCTGGGGGGCGGTTCCGGTCAGTTGAAGGTGGATATATCTCCACCCCACGCCAGTCATCTTTCTCTTCCTGAGGAAATTCAGGATTCAGGCTGGGCCATGAGGTCGTGTGGTGGTTCTTGCCCACGGGCACAGCACTGCCGACACGCGCCAGCACAGGAATGTGATTTGGAGGCAGACGTCCGCCTTCATCTCCATTCATGTCCAAAGTAGCATCGACATGTTGCCACCCGCCAGAAGGCAGGAAATATCGTCCGTTCTGAGCCTTGGTGTCGAAGAAGCCGAACCTCGTCGTCGGCGTTGCGTCCTGGGTCGAGAAGCGGACGACCTCGCCAGTCTCGTACTTGGCGGAGTCGTCAGAAGATGGCAGATATACACGTACATTCTCTTGGCCGGGCTCAAAGACACCAGCCACGAGAAGAGCGTCCCCGAGCCAGTACTGCGTGTCGCCAACAATGACCTCCTTCGCCCATACATTCTCGTCACTCTCATAGCCCCACCCCGTCCATCGCTGCGGCGGCATGGCCGTGAGATGGCTCTTAATGCTCAGCGAGTATATGTACGGCAGTAGCTCGTATCTCCGCTTGACGGCTGTGCGTATCAGGTCCGTTGACTCGGGGTACTGCCACGGCTCAATCACCTCGCCGACAAGGTTGTCCTCGGGCGACGTCTTGTAGCAGTTGATGGCAAACCTGGGCGAGTGCACCCCCATCTGCACCCACCGCACGAGGTGCTCGGGCGTGGGCTGCGGTCCCTCGAAGCCGCCGATGTCGTGCCCGTAGCACTGGATGAGCGAGAAGCCCGCGTTGAGCGCCAGCGCGTTGCTGCCCCTCATGCCCTCCCAGCTGGTTACGTTGTCGCCGCTCCAGCTGGCGCAGGCGTACTTCATCGTCCCGGCCGTGGCGCTGCGCGTCAGCACCATCGGTCGCACGTCCGGCTCGGCGTCCACGCACGCCTGCCACGAGCTCTTGCCCATCAGCTCGGTGTTCGCCGCGCGCCCCCAGAGGCCGATGTGGCTGTCACCGCTCGCCGGGGCGTTGACGTGGATCGCCTCGACGTCCTCGGGCAGGTCCAGCGCGCACTCCCACGTGTCATTGGGGGTGTTGTACTCGTTATTGTCGTTCCACATGGCGTCAATGCCGACCCCCTTCAAGGACCGGCACCCATTGTACCACCACTCATAGCCAGCCTTGCTAGTGAAGTCGATGTGACTGCCCTCGCCGCTCTCGCCACCTCCTGCGCTCCACAGTCGTGCGACCGCCGTCTTACCGGTCAGCGGGTCCTTGAAGAACGCACCCGCCTCTGACAGCTTCTGGTAGTCGGGATGGTTCGCAAGGACGTACGGCTTGATGTTCGCAAGGATCCTTACGCCCCTCGAGTGACACTCTTTGGTGAACACCCTCGGGTCCGGGAACCGGTGGCGGTTCCACGTGAAGACATTCCTGGTCTTAGGCGGCGTCTCCGAGACGGTATACCCAGAGCTCATCTGGTGCGCCGACACGGGAATGTCCAGGTCCTTGCACTTATCTAGGAAGCCCACAATGGCATCCGCCCCACGCACGGGCTCGTCCAGCATGCTGTACCTCATCCCGCCGGACACGTAGCCCAGGTAGTACCGCGGCACGAGCAGCGGGAACCCCACGAGCCCCGCGTACGCGCGCACGACCTCGGCCACGCTCCCGCCGACGATCAGATACTCCTCGAGCCCGCCGCGCGCCTGCCGGTACACCTTGAACCGCCCCCACAGCCCGTCGATCTCGCTGCCGACGGCCCACGCGGCGCGGGCGTGCGACGTCGACAGGACCCCCACGGCGCCCGCGCCCGGGATGCTGTTGATGAGCAGCGGCACGTGCTTGTACAGCGGGTCTGTCCGGTGCGCGTCGTAGCCGAAGGTGTCGGACGCCGTGATCTGGAACCCGCGCCCGGACAGGTCCATCGGCGCGGCCTTCTCGCCTAGGCCTACGTGCAGCGTGTTCTGCTTGTAGACAGAGTAGTGCGCCGCCCCCGCGCCGTCGAGAGCGTACGACCGGTGCGGGAGGTCATTGTGAAGGGGCTTGTCGTTTAGATGGATGGATACCACGGGCGTGTGGGTGAAGTCGACTGTGGCGGTGGTGCCGGCCTTGGTGTTCTCGAGCTTTATCTGCTTCGTTGAGGTGTCGCTGGCCTGGGTTGTAGTGGAGCCGCCGGTGTCGTCCACGCCTGAGAGGCGTAAGCTTGGAAACGGCGGGAGCGGGTGGTCCTCTGAGGTGAACCTGGTGCGAAAGACATTGGGCCGGATGGCCTCGAAGGTGAAATAGCAGGACTTGGTCAGCTTCCCATCGGAGCGGAGGTGTATGGCGCTGGGGTTGCTGCCTTCGCCTGGTTGTGTTACGAGTGTGTACCCTTGGGGCACTCGCTCTTCTTGATGCAACATGATGATGAGTAGTAAATTTATAGTATCTCTTGTCTTATTGCATGAAAGAAAGTCTATAGAATAGACCTTCTCACTGTCTCTAGCGTCTAGTTAGATTCTAGGTGACCAGAGTTAGTTCAAGCAATACACAGTCGTCCCCTCTTACGTCCAAGTTCACGAGGTCTGTCTTTTATTGCTCCCTGAATTCCAAGTTGTTGGAGATCGTGAGGGGTTCCTCCTGAAAGCTCATCCCATCCTGCGGGACCGGCACGCGGCGTGCGGAGATGCGGCATCGTGACTGGGCTTGCCCTTGTCGGGAGCCCACTGCCAAGTCAACGGTTCCTTTATTGCGCGCCGAGGCGTTCCTTGACGTGAGTGATGGGATGCCATCAGCAACATGCCAACTCAACCGGCACAATTTCCGATATTGCGGCTAGAGATGTCGTCAATAGCTATCCTGGGCGTCCCTTCCACGTGAACACCGCAGTCTGTAGGCAGATCGTTATGGGCAGTATTCCTACCGATCCCTACAACGATTGTCATTCATTATTCAACGTCGTGCTCGGTACAGTTATGCCCGAGTGATGGCTGGGCAAAGCCGGAGGACCTAAGCCAGACTAGGATCGTTAACATGGCTTCCAATACACTGACTTATTTGGGAACGTGTTTTCTATGTGTGTCAGTTGCGTATCTATTAGATGTGCGAGTGCATAAAGACTTTCTGGGACGAAACGTCGTTAATTCCACACCTCGAATGAAAAAAACCTTGAAATAAAATAAACAAGAACGTAGTCTTCATTGAGATGGTATCTAACACGTGGATTGATGACCCAATTGAATTGTATTAACTGCCGTGACACTCACACTGCATTGCATACTTGGCACGTGATAATCATATGATGAACGACATGGCCAAATCAAAAACGGCGATTAGTTCAGTGACATTAACAAGTCAGTGCTATCACGATTTGTAGTTTCACAACCAATGCGCCTAATAGCATGCCATGGATGGTATTGTACCACTGAACATCGACAAGATTATCTGCCTTGGCTGGAACCAGCATTCACGGATAACTACCCCATACTACCGGTCAGAACACGATGATTCATTTTGTAGTTGCATGTCATATACGCCCGGCGGTAAAATTATGGCACTGTCTCGTAGTTTGCCAAAGTTCTTCCTGCAATGCCCGCATGAATTGCTCGCATGATATTTATACTGGTCTCCCCCTCAAGCTACTGCTCCGTGTGTCTTTGGGAATGGAGTGTTCCCAGACAATGACATGTCCCCCATATCTCTAGTATTTGACTGCATCGCCCTGAAAAAATAATCCAAGCCGGCGACTTGTGTTCGCCTCTGATGCCTTTCCATCTCAACAAGCATACATCCCATCCCATCCCTTGCATCCAATCCCTGATTCTTCTTGTTTCGAGAATCCGACCCTCAACCGTGCCGTCCAGCATCGCACAGCCAGAACATCCCACCAGCCGACTCTTGTCCGCTCAATCACCACTCACTATTCACCGCCGTGACAGGTGCAGTTCTTGCTACCGGGGTACTTCGGGCAAGAACAGAAGTTCGGCCAAAGGTAGCGGCAGCTGTGGTCGGAGCAGTACATCGAGTAGATCTTCTTTCCGTCAACGACACGAAGGCAGTGGGTCCCGCTGCACCCCTGCACCTAACAGGGGCGGTCGTTGGGGACCTCCTTGTACGTGACTTTGCGCCGGTCGGTCCACTCGTTGAACGACACCTGCTTCACCGTCTTGTACTGCTTGTCTCGGATGGCCAACGACTCGCTCGGCGGCCGGCCGTTGCTGCTTGGGCCTGAAGACTGCCGAAAGGTGGTGGCTTTCTGGGAGACGTTGGTGTGCGTGTTGCCCACGTTGGTCGCAGTGGTGTTGTAAGTATTCGCCTGCGGGGCATGGGTATTATGGTGATTCGAGTTGTCTGTGCTGTACCTCTGGTTGTTGTTGGTGACAACGTTCTTAGGGGCGTTCTATTGTGTATTAGTCACCTGCTCCGGAGCGCAATGATTTGAAAAGACTTATACTTACGTTGCTGATGTGCAGCTGCCGATTATCCACATGGTTGTAGTGGAAGTGCATTTGAGCAGCAGGTGGAACACCAATGCTAATGCCCTGTGGAAGCTGAGAACCGACTGACTGTTGCGGCAGCCCATCCGACTGTCCCATGGCACGGTTCTGCCTAGAAGACCCCGTAGAAATTCCACCCATCGATGCAGGGGCCGCCTTGCTGGTCACGCTCTGCGGAATGTCGGACGCCTGCTGATTCGTCATTCTCGCTGTGGAAGGCGCGGTATTTCCTCGGACACTGCTAGGTACATTTGACCTCGAGGAGGATGGCGGGTACTGGTTGTTGGTCGCCGTTGGTGCTGCACGTTGAGACGGAGCCGCTTGCTCGTTGTTTCCTGGTGGAATGAAGCGAGAGGAGGATGGGGCTTTCGGGGTGCTTGCCGATGGCGCGCGGGATGAGGCTTGCGAACTTCCGCTGCGGCTAGGTTGTGGACCTGGTGCGAAAGACGAAGGTACGTATTGGTCGTGGTAATAATCGTACGGCTCGCAACCGAAGTAGGGCACGCCGGTCTGCTGCGGGACCTGTGGAGTGTTCCGGCTCGCTACTGGAGGCTTCGTTGCGGAAGGTTTGGTGGATCCATTCTGGGGTCTCTTGAAGTTGACGTTGTCGACATTGGATCTGGTCTGCTTGCTGGAAGCAGTCTCGACTCCACGGACACTGATGGAATCTGAGGGGAAAATTGTCGACGGGGCTGGGTAGGAGGGCTTGGATCGAGGGGGCTCAGATCGAGCGACTCCCTGGACGCCCGAAGAGCTCTGTTGTTGGTTGGTTGTTCCATTGCCCATTCGCAGCTTGGAGGTAGAAGCCGCTGTGATAAGCAATGTTAGTAAATGTGAGTAGAGTGAGGATCTGTGTATAACACATACTGCTGCGAGAAGCGGAGTGAGTGCCCTGGACACCAGCCTGCTGCTGCTGGGCCTGAGATTGAGTGTTCTGGGAAGGCATCGTGATCCGCTTGGGTGACAAGACTATAAGTCAACAAGAGGAAAGGTGGCACAAGAAGACGGGACGATGCCGATCAAAGAGGGAGACAGATGTATGAAGAGGGTTGACTGGAGTTGACGAGATGTGTCAGGTAAGTCGATAACATAACACGATTGACGACTGTTGTGTCGAAAGGTCAGCTTTTGGTCTGCTAAAAGGAGGAAGAAGAAGGACGTTGTAGGCGAGTGTGAGTGGGCAGGGAGGGTTTATATATTTGAAGGTGGACCATTACAACGAGGCCACCTCGAAGCTGATCTAGTGAATAATTGTGGCCGACGAAGTGAATTAGATAATCACTAGATCGTCAAAGTGAATTAGACCAGGCTGCCCAAGTGAAGTGATCGAGAACGTTGAAGTGAGTTCGATCTAGCCACTTTGGGACCCCTGGCAGTCGAGATATTTCACTCGAGGGCATCGTGTCCCCCTTCCACTTCCCAAAGGGGTATGGTCTGTCTTGTTGAAGATGGAAGAAGGGGGGAGGGAGAGAAGAAGCACTGTTTTTGCCAGAGAGCTAAACCCGTTTGGGAAAATGTAGAAGAACAAAAATCAAAAAGCAGCTAAGTCTATATATCTAAAACTGTTCTGCTCAGTAAGGCATGGCGATAAGGCTATCGCACAAGGGGGGTCGTGACTGATCCTGGTCCCTTCATGCCCAGGTGGCCGACGGTGAGCCCATCAGTCGACAAGTAAGAATAATCTGTAGTGTTCCAGATGCCGTAGTAGTCCCATCCACAGCATACCAGTCTTCCCTCCCACCCTGAAATCAGCCTCGCCCCCGAGGCCCCAGAGCCCTCAACGTCTCGCATGGCAAGAGCAGTACTTGTCTCCGGAGTACGTAGGGCACGTACAGAAGTCAGGCCAGAAGTGGCGACAAGTGTGCGCAGAACAGAACTCCGAGTAGATCCTCTCGCCCTCGATGAGCCGCAGACAGTGCTTGGTCCTGCAGCCTTCCACCAGACAGGGGCGGTCGTCAGGAACGTGCTGGTGGGTCGTGATGCGCTTGCCGGTGATGAAGAGGCCGCGGGTGCACTTCATCCTCGGGCCTCGAAGAGGGATCGTCTCACTCGGAGCCCCGGTCTCCTAGCCACGGTACTCGCGGTGGTGTCGGCTCTGTCGGTGGTGCTGGTGGCCCGAGGATGAGAGGCGCTGCGTGGTCCTCGAGTTGTCAACGGTGTCGCCGCGGGTGTTGCGAATAGAGCGGTAGTTGGTGTTGTGGGTGTTGACTTGACCCTGGGCATTGACTCGCTGGTGCCGGCTGTTGTCCACGTTGTACTGCTGGTGGTTGTTTGTCGTGATGTAGTTGTTCACCACGCGCGGCATCTCAGGGTCGGCACCAGCCCGCTGGGGATCGTTGCGCCGATCAAGGTCGTTCGGTCTCTGGTCGTAGCCGTATGTGTCTCTCTGATTGAGAAACTGCGAGTCGCTATGCCTCGCAAGACCAGAATTTCCTCGAGGCATGTCATCCCGGGAGAATCCAGTTCGGCCTTCCCGAAAGCTCCGGGATGACTGACGGTCAAATCGTGAGACGGAGTTGCTTGGGGTGACAGAAGTTGCTTGCTGGAACTGGCCGAACTGGGTCCTGGGGGGAGGAGCCGGCCTCATGGGAGGGGGTGGGGGGTAGTCCCTGGGCAACTCGTCGATCCAATTCGGGATCGGATCGGCTCGATTCTGGCCGTGTCGCCTCGGTCGAGAAGGGCCGGCCATGCTGTCGCGGGGAAGCACGCTCTGTCCCGGATTGCCCCTGTGTCGGGACTGGGAAGTGGTAAAGGCTGTGGGCGAGTGGCATCGTTAGTAACACACCAGAAGTTGACTGGGCATGGTGAGATTGAACGTACTACTCCGAATGACAGTGTATTGGCCCCGAGGTGGTCGCTCCTCCATGTCAAAGTCGCGCCGCATGTCGGAATGTCTGTGACGAACCATCCTGAGCTGGTTTGATTGGAAGCGAGGATGTGTAGATGGGAGTGGCAAAGCTTTTGAGTCGTTGATGTGTCTTGTGTAAGAGTTGCAAGATGAGGAACGACGGGTGCTGATTGTCCGATCAACTTTTGTGGTTGGGGATGGAAGCAGAAGAGGGTTTCGTGGAGGCAGCATGGCAACTCCCTGCGCTTTTATAAGGTCATCAGTGGATACTATCAAGGCGAATCAATTGGTTTCATTCCTCTTGTTGGGTCATGGCCGGTCCTCGTGTAAAGCCAGCCGGTGAATGTACGAGGTAACTCCGTAAGTTGAAGACCGACACATGTATCTGGAAGCTGTGAACCCGTAAAACTTGAATACTTATCAACGTGTGCCGGACCACTGCTAGAGGGAGCTTAGACCTGATTTCTGCAGACGCCAGCCTTATAATCCTGGATCCCCAAGTCATGTTGGGCAGGGTCTTTGGAGCTGAAGTAAAGGATCGTTGGAACACAGACCACGCTGAAGGTCTACCGTAAATTTATATAGTTTTCATGGGGAAGCTGTAATTGTTTCCATACCATGGTAGCATCTTCGTGATCATTTGTGACCATCGCGTGTAGCAAACTACACTGCCCACGTGGAAGCACTCCCGTTTGGCATTTCCAACCACACCGGCCATTAATTGATTCTCCATCCTCCGGAATTGGCAAACATGGGGAGAGAACAGCCAACAAGCCGAGGTCATCTCATACCAGAACCTCTATTTGTGCCAAGCTTCCATCTCATATGACACTGTTCGACTGCGCTAAGGAGACACCGGTTGGAAAATAAAGAAGAAATACCATCCGCTTGACCATTTTCTGCCGTCGATTCTCATGGGAGTCGAGACTTTCTCAATGAATCATCTGAGACAGCCAGCGACATAGATGGCGACATAAAATATCGTCAAAATCAAAGTCACGGCCATTCTCATAATCCAAGGCAATCTTTTGATAGAGGAACTGCAGAAGGCGGCGAAGGTGAGTACGCTTCTGCGTTGTACCAGATACCAAGCGAGCCAGCCCCCAGACACGAGACAGGGGACTAACAAGTATAGTGAGTCCACAGCATGCCCTTTCCAAATTTTCTCTCTCATCAACAGCCGTAGTTCGAAGGGGAAAGACCATACGTATATGACTCAATCAGCTGCACGGGGCAAGACACGTTGCCCAGTTGTCCACATACCCCGGAAGGAATTGGTGAGGCTTGTGTGCGTGCCCAGACGGCGATGGAGTCCTTAGTGCACTTGGGACCGACTGAGAGAGTCATCGAGCATGGAATTCATTGCTGATATTGCAAAACGAAGGGTTATGACTTGGTAGAATTCCGAAACGGCATCCTGGTCTCGGCACCCTCATGTACACCAGCTTAGACTCAACACCTCAGGTAGCCATCACTGTTCAGGCGCTCAAAATTAGTCCTCTTAATGCCTTAAAGACTGGTCTTGCCATAAGGATAATTATGAGAACGGATATGCGCACCTGTAAAAATAGAGGGTACACCTGTACATATATCATCAGCCTTAGTTACACACCACACATAATAACGCACCCAACACCCACACATCCCCATATACCCAATACCCAACACCTACATACCAACACCCAAACACCTAATACCCAAACACCCAATACCTAAACACCCAATACCCATACACCCAATACCCATACACCCAACACCCATACACCCAACACCCACATACCAAAACCCATACACCTAATACCCATAAACCCAACATATATCTACCTACTACTCATATAAATTAAGTGCTGGGTGTATTGGGTGGGTGGGCGAATAGTCCTGGGGGATATGCTCTAATGGGCTGCAGCTATAGCGTGAGTAATATATGGGTGTACCATCCGTTTTGGCGGGTGCGAGTATCCGTTCTCATAATTATATTCCTACACTAATCGCTTAGGTCTGAACTGCTGTTCCATAAGCCGTCCTCGGTTTCGTCAAAGCCATGCCCGAGGGGTAGTCTCATTGCAATATCGACGATAGCACCGTCTCTTTCCATCCATTAGTGTTCAATCGTCTTACCCCGTTGGGGGTCTATCACGGCCGTCTTCAGATCAGCCATGGAAGTGTTGGGGACGTCCACGGATGGTAGGGAGCGGATGAGAGGCAGGTCTGCTCCAGCTGAAAGGGCCACAATTACCTACCACTGAGCGAACAGGGCATTATTACGGCTATTCGACAATTTTTCGACGCAAGGGAAGCAATTCCGACTGGACATAACAAGTTCGGACCCCACAGAGCCCATAGTTACGAACCCTGATTTCAGGAACAACTCGGCACTGCATGACAGGGCAAAGCATCGTTCCTGCCACTCCATGTTCGCGGTCTTGACATCCACCTTCCCTGTTGACAGTGCCGAGCTAGAAGGAGCCATCAACACACGTGCAGCACAACAACCTAAATCCCATTTCAGACGTTGTCTTGAGCTTAACGAACACTCCGACCTACCATCGCCTTCTTGGATCACACACTCGCTATCAAGATACAGTTATTCCTTGGACCAAGTCGGGAAGCAAACATCCTTCTTCAAGACGGTATATTACACATTCGACCTTCTGCCTCTCCCGTCTTCCCCAGTTGCTGCACGTCATCTACACAATCAGCCACCAAGATGAACGGAAATCGGGGATCTCGAGACAACTCAGGGCGTCCCGAACGAAACAATCCCAGTCAAGACGGTGCCGACAACGACGAGCGACAGCCACCTGGCAGAAGCAATCCTCATGAGAGTCGGGATAGCTTGACCCAGAGCGGTGGCGAGAACGCCAGACATCAAGTACCTGATAGACCCGACCTCCGGTTTCACGCAAGACGCGATAACCCCGTCAGCTACCATAAACCAAACTTCCCAGCCCCCCGCATAGGACCAGTTGCATCTTACAACCCGCAATCGGTGAGCATAGTTATCCGGCCTTGCCATCGCAGAAATCGTGGACAGCACAACTGACCAGCTGCCGATGACCGATCAGCCAGTATACCCTCCTCATGTGGGCTTCCCACCGAATACCAATCAAAGCTATATGCTTCCCAATCCCAGAGCCTCGAACGTCAATGTCTCACCCCCTGCCCAGGGTGGACCACCGCCCACGACGTGGTGGCCAATGCCCGGTCCGGAAATAATTCCTCATCTTCCGGGCTACCCACCGAATGCCAATCAAAGCTATAATTCTCCCAATCCCGGAGCCCCGAGCGTCAATGTCCCACCCCCTGGACCACCGCTCACGATGTTGCCGACGCCCGCACAACCAGATAATATGCGACCATTGATGAGAGAAGAGCCCTTCGTTCAGTTTCCGGCATATAATGCTCCTTTGACGAGACAACCCCCTGCGAATCCCACGATGATGAGGCCAGAGTCAGCCTACATCCGCCAACCTGGACACAGTCAGGTGCAGAATGGGAGCGACAGTCTGCGGCAACAGGATCCTTTTCGTTACAATGAATATGGCATGACACCGCCGCCTCGGCAGGTCGGTCTTGGGCCGCAACAAGCTTATGGGAACAGACTGTATCAAGGTGAGCAACGAAGCGGCATAGATGGGGACGAGGTGATGCAGACGCGGTTCCTTCACGAGTTACACATGATTCGAATGGGCTCTTCCCAGGCTTTTAGTTATGATGTTGCGGACTGGATGTTCCGGGTGGCGATATTCCACTGCGTTCAAAGTTCAAACGGAAATCGATGAAGGGGGCACGATTAAACTACCAGCGAAGAGGAATTCATGGCAGATAGCGTTTCATTCGGAATGAATTTGATGTCAAACATGCGTTTGAATTTGAACAGCTGTCCTTCATTTGTGAATCCGTAGTGAAGTCCATTGTCGTCTACCCGGACGTGTGCATAAGGGTCCTGGTCAAAACGGATGGTACACCGGTATGTCGCAGGCCAACACCCACGCCCAACACCCACATACCCAACACCCATATACCAAACACCCATATACCAAACACCCATATACCAGACACCCACATACCAAACACCCATAGTTCAAACACCCATATACCCAACACCCATATACCCAACACCCATACGATTAATACCCATATACCTAGTACTTATATATTTAATGCAGTATGAATTAGGTGTGGGCGTGGGTAGTCATGGGCGGCTGTGTGAAGTAGGCATACGTAGGGTGGGTTATAAGTACCGGTGTATCATCCATTATGACCGGTGCGAATATCCGCTGCCTTCGGGAATATAAGACGCGCGCAAAGATCGTGTTAGGTGGGACTTGTATCTAACTCTCCAAGCCCGGACGGAATTCCTTGCCTTGAGCAACAAGAAAAGCACCGACGAGACGATGCAATATCGCCAACAAATGCCTGGGCTACACGGCGAAATTACCTGCCAGGGCCCGGGACACTTGTCATTATGCCGCACGATCTACGGCCACCGACAATCAGCCACTGTCACAGACCGACTTCGTCAATGAGTACGAAACGTGGCGTGTACTCCTGGATGACAGGAGTTATACCACATAATCAGTGGGGAGGACGTTTTCCTGTCACAGATGAAGTGTTTGTGTGACCATACTAGACCGGTCAAGATTCTAGAAACAAGGAAAATTACCCGACAGCGCCGCCCTCGTGGTGTTTGTATCACTGCACTGTGTGTCACAAAGCGGAATGTTTTCTGACTCGTTGCTTGTGTTGCGCAGCGCATATCGGTGTGCTGTGGCCGTCGGGTCTACAATTGACTTTTCAGCTTCAAACCGAATTTGGATCACGTTTATGGTGAGCGTTGCATGCAAAGGGGGCACTTGATATTAGGGCAAATCATCAACAGCATGGCTCAGACTTCCGGCGGAATTATCATAAATCACTTTCCCTTACTGATTGCTTAAAATCAGATGTCTTGGAAACAAATTGCAGCCAGTGCGGGACGTCGGCCCTCCGCAAAGGGCACGTGGAGACACCAGCAAGGGACTTCGGCCTTGTGTGCCAATTTCGATACGGATCGTGGCACGAGAACGGGACACGTCTCGCTCGCTTAGAGCCCCAAATCACACACACAGCACGGAATGGCTAGTCAAAATGGCGGTGGGCCGGGTATACAACTGGTAGACTTGCACACTTTTCCGCAACTTGATGTAATTCGTATGCCGTAAAATCACCGAATGCACCGCGGAGCAGAACGACTGAACGACTGGGTTTGCCGTGGTAGAGCGCTGGGAGCACAAAGCAAGAGATAGAGTATCTCTGTCTAGCCCTGACACCTGTCAAATGGACTGGGCGGCATGGTATATAACCAGCTTTGGGTATCTAGACATAATGAACCTGCCATCTTGGCACCCGTATCATCAACACAATTGCACATGTCTATACTAGGACCAGGCATGAGCCACCCCATTTTGACTCCCTTACCAACCATACTCAAGACCGCGAGTCGAGATCACTCGAACAAGCTGGGATCCCTCAACATGCCCCTCCTCAACTGTAATCAAAACACACCGATGGATGAGGGGACTGAACTGCGACAAGCTGAAGCGAGTGGTGGAAGTGGGCCTGGTTCAAGTATCATCAGCGCCACAGACGACCCGGAAGCAGCAGCAAACGCAGGCAAGCCAGCCAGGGGCAGCGAATGCATCGACTTTGACGGGCCGGACGACCAAGACGACCCCCTGAATTGGCCAAGCCGCAAGAAGCTCTCCATCGTCATCAACGTCGCCCTCCTCTCCGCGCTCGGGCAGATGGCGTCGTCCATGCTGGCCCCGGCAGCACAGGAGGTCATCACGGAATTCCACTCCACAGACCTGACCGTAGGTGTCTTTGTGGTGTCCGTGTTCCTAGTGGGCATGGCAGCCGGCCTGCTCCTGACCTCGGGCGTGTCCGAGGTGTACGGCCGGTGCTCTGTGATCCACGCCACCAACGTCCTCTTTGTTGTGTTCGGGGTGGCGGCGGCGGTGTCCCGGTCGCTTGGGCAGCTTCTCGGATTCAGGCTGCTCCAGGGAGCGGCCGCGGCTGCTCCGCCGGCGATTGGAGGTGGCGTGATTGGCGATATGTTTGTCCCTTGCGAGAGGGGACGGGCTACTGCCATGTACGGATTTGGCTTGCTTTTGGGCCCCATCGCTGGTCCCATCGCAGGTGGTTATATCACGCAGAACCTGGGCTGGAGATGGGTTTGTTGGGTTATATCTATCACGTGAGGCAATCCTAGGCAAATCGCACCGGCATGGACGGAGTGGCTAACAATTTTCTAGGGGTGCGCTATCATTACTTGGGACGGTCCTGGTATTCAGGGAAACATACCGACCTCTGATCCTGGAGCGAAAAGTACGAAGGCTGCAAAGGGAAACCAACAACCCAAAGCTCTATGCCGCAATTCCTTATCAGGGTTCCGGATCCGAAGTTCTCGGATATTCCATTATCCGCCCTATGAAATTCCTCGTCCTTTCCCCAACTGTGGCTCTGCCAGCTTTGGGACTGGCAGTGATACTCGGCATAATGTTCCTGATGCTGTCGACCATGTCCACGGTATATCAGCAAATCTACGGCTGGTCAACTGGTGCATCTGGCCTGCCTTACCTAGGACTCGGCGCGGGTCTGTTCATGGGACTTGCTGTTTACTCCATCACCGCAGACAGAGGGTATATACAGAAATCCCAAAACTCAAAGCCATCACCCGAGATACGACTGGCACCGATCAGCATTGCGTCGCCATTGTGTGCTGTGGGTTTGATTATCTACGGCTGGGCATTTGAACATAAAATGCACTGGATTCTACCTATCGTTGGCTGTATGGTCTTCTCCTGGGGCATGGTGGCATTTATGATGCCAGTGACGACCTACTTGATTGACGTCTTCCATACCGAAGCCGCCGGCCCTGTTGGTGCATCTGCCGTCTTGAGATGTTTGGCAGGGGGACTGCTACCACTGTGCGCAAATAACCTGTACGGTGGCATCGGATATGGGTGGGGAAATACCCTTTTGGCTTTCATGGCATTCGCGTTTACACCTTTCCCGTATCTGTTCTATAGAAATGGCGAGAAGCTGAGGAATTGGCGTCCAACGTTGCGCTAAGTGTAGAGGCCAGCGGTGGAAAGAACTTTGAAAATCTCTGCTGGACGAGATCTCTTTTTATTAGACCCAGGAAGAAGAGTGGCGTGTAAAAGCTGGTGTGACCACATAAAAGCAAGGAGTATTACAATTTGATACTTGCTGCCAATGGGAACACTGTTTTGCTTTGAGCAGATCACCGCGTGTTATTTCTCGGCCAGTCAAGCCATTGCAGAAAGCGGTCCTTGGATCGGAGACGTCTATCTACGTCATCAAGGAGTTGTTTTGCCCATCCCTGAAGGAACCAGTAACGCCTGTCTGTGGTTGATAGAAGCACGGAGAAGTACGCCAGGAGGAGCATTGCATGAGGTTTATGCTGCCGGATGTCATCCATGACAGAATGAGGAACATCATATGCCCACCAAATCGCCAACCCAATTTCGATATCAGGTCCGTGGGAGGCCATGGTGTTGGATATAAACTGCATTGTTGAGACGGCGGTGACGTAGGCTTCGCGGTTGGAAAGCAATTCGTCACCCTCATAAAAGGAACGGAGTAGGGACAGTGCGGAAAAGGTGTCAGACGGAAGCGCGGACTGGTGGAGATTGATTTGGCTGTTGCACACATTCGATCAGTTCCAAATGTTCAATTCTTCCTTTTTCCAAACTTGAATACTCTCAGATGGTGATGGCCAGAGGAGTTGGGACGAACCACTGTATCAATTCATCCTTATCATCCGGCGGGAATATGCTCGAGATGAGGGGAGCCAAACTCGTTCGGGCGATCCTGGGGGTGAACTCTTGCAGTGTCGTTTTGAAGCCCCGTACAACGGTAAAGAACTCCCATGTACTTCTAACAGGTTCTGCAATACATCCATTTTCTGATCGGGCCGCCAGGGAGCAGACGTGTATGACGACGATCGAAGCGTAGCACACCATGGCTCTCCAGTTGTCTTCCCCAACGTTGGACAACAAGGCTCTGAACCTCTCCAGACCAAGGGCATGGTGGGAGGCTCCCAGATTCAGGAATTCTGGTCTTCTTGATGGAAAGAGGTAAGCTTTGTGGAGGGCGGCCAGCGAAAGAAGGCCGTGCATAACGAAGGGGTGACGATAACCCTCCTGTGGGAATACAACGCGCCAGACATAGCGCCGGTCTTCACGCAGTGCCAGGGTCTCGCTGGTAGACACACAGTAGTGGTGCATCAGTTCGAGGTCCCGTATGGATGGACCTGCCACCCCGAGTGAATCAGGGCTGGGTTCGTTGTCCCCTCGCGGTGTGTATCCATCCGCGAGTGGAACGCCTCGCCTTGCAGATCCGGAGGCAGAGGTGGATGCCAGAAGGTCGGACCAAGCTGTCGGGGTCTGTGGCGAGTCGATGGTGCCTGGAGTTGAAGTCCCTATGGATCCGGGACTGACGCCAGCCTGACACAGTGCGGCGGGTCGGGCACGATTCGCAGGGTCAAAGCTACAGAGAACTCCATACCGCGTGCAGTTCCAGCATATCGGGTGGACTTCGTCGCACTAGACAAGGCGAACATGTGAGACGAGACTGTTTCGAGGCGTGGAGGTAGGTGTGTGGGAAAGGAACGGGTAGGGGGTGGGGGCGGGGAGGGTAGGTCGATGGTGATTGGAAAATGGCCTCGTCCGTACCTTGATTTTTCTTCGTTTACATTCTGCACACCCGAGACGGGATTTCTTATGAGCGCGGCGAGTAGGCATTGAGACCGATATGATTGTGAGATCCAACCTTAACAAGCCAAACCAGATGATCGTGCGGTGAACAGATGGTGGTCCTTTTCGTATGCCGTAAAGAATACGCGGGTTTATCAGTTATCTGTTTGGGGTTTACGAGGTACGAGATGCGAAATACGAATCCGAATGCGCGTATTTGTGGCCTTGGCAACTCCTCCTATTGGGCGGATTCTCCACAAAGGGGCTGTGTCTGCCAGTGACGGCCGCGCAATCACTGCCCACCTTGTTACATTCCCGGCTAGTGCAGGGGACGCGGATACGTGAGGCATGGACTGAACAAACTCCATCAACAATGGTCGTGGCAGAAGCCAGTCCTCGTGATGTGCGAGTACTATAGCGCGGTATGAGCGGGATTCGTCGTTGAAAACCAACGCCTGCCACCGCGTCAGGAAGCTGTCGGACTTTACTACAGTGTACAGTCCGCGCTTGTGCTACCTAGGTAGGCGAATGCGTGCTTGTCTGTTGCAAACTACAACATGATGTTCAAGATCTCAAGTCAAGCATTATCCATGCACGCTCTGCGTTCCAATTTAATGTGTTACTATAAGTTTAATGGCCTTGAATAATGTATAAGCTTTACCACCTACCTCCGATTTCCAGTGGCAACTCGTTGTTCCCCATAGCCATCGTGACTAGTGCTGCCGTCCTTCCAAAAATTACGAGTCAACGCCGAATACAGCAGTGACGTAGCCTCACATAGGTAGTCTCGTTTTAATCCTATACACATATGCTTCTTAAGCAGTTTGCATCTAGTCCCTTCATATAGTGATAAACGCTTAAACGCAAAGCACTAAGAAATGTAATGCCGATAACAGTAGGTTTGGAACACAATTATTGAGAAAATAGTAACAGCCTTGTGATAACTACACAGATAAGGCTAGCAAAAACCACTTCTGGCGATGCCATAGACTAGAACCATAGATACAATTAGCCGAAGATTAATCTGCCACGGCGCTTCGGCGTCAAAGCCGGGCAATTCAGTTATACGGCGAAAACCAGAATAGTCTCTCAATGCAATCCCTTTATAAAATGAATCCCACAAATGCAGTCCCAGTCGAAAACTTGATCTCTTTCCACCCACATCGGCACACACCTTCCCAAGGGATCTCCGAAGAAACCACAGGATCACACTGTGTTGAAAAAGGCATCTTAGCCAAATAATCATCCACCTCCGCGTCCATAAGTTGATATCTCCCAGCTGACAGCGAACAGAAACTTCAGTTTCAGCCAGCTATCATCGAGCTGCTCAACAGTGAATCCAAGTCTCGCTTAGCTACGCCCGGACACTAAAGCCCGGGAAAATATCCTTCAAGCCTTGTAGCGTGCTTAGCCGCATTAACACTTACTTGTACATGCGTTTCATCCAATCCACCACTTTGTTTTTGCCTTTTACGTATTCGCTACCGCAATGGGACAAGGCTTGTCGACTATCAAAATATTCATCACCCCTAATTTCGAGGGCACCAAGGCGACCAGCCTCCACGTCCGCCTGGGCATCCAACAGCCCAACACAACGGCGAATGGGACACTCGTGTCGCTTTACCTCAGCCAGCCGCTGGCCACGACACAGAACTATGACTCGAAAGACATAGAGGCCTCGGATGCCAACGGAAAGTTGACGCTGTCTCAGCAAGACGACAACGACTACCGCCATTACATTGCTGCAAGGCCAACCGAGGGCGATGTCGTCCTGAGCTTCACTGCGAGGCCCAAGCTAAACCCTGGAAAGGAGGAGTTCTATCACATGGGAGCTGAGAATAATGGAAAGGCTATATTTGGCCCCGGCTCGGGCTTCCTACCCATGCCAAAGGGTGGAAACTATACCTTCAACTTGGACTGGGACCTGTCCAAGGCGCCCAACGGCACAAGAGCCGTCTGGAGTCTCGGTGAGGGCCCATCAGTCACCGTGGTCGGACCTCCAAGGCTCGTCAGTGAGTCCTATTTCGCGGTTGGGCGGATGCAGAGTTTCCCTCCCGCGGGGACCTCGTCCAATTTTACGACGTATTGGTTTGACGACCCGCCTGAGGATTTCAATATTACAGAAACCGCGATATTCACGCAGGAGGTCTTTGATCACATGCGCGAGTTCTTCCGCGACCATGATGATACATATCGCGTCTTTTATCGAAAGTCTCCCCCTAATCAGAGCACCGGGGCTGCCGCAAATACTCGGTCGTTCATGTTTCCTTTACAAGATGGCAACATGGACCCAAAACAAACCCAAGCTATAGTTTCTCACGAGCTGGTGCATAACTGGGTGGTCGCGTCAGACACGGATGGTAATTGTACTTCGGTCGAGTGGTATGTTGAAGGTGCTGCCGACTTTTACTCGGCAATGCTTCTCTTCCGCTACGGGATGCACACGGCAGACCAGTTTCTCGATCAGATGAATGAATTCGCCCGAGATTACTACGCGAACCCCCTGATCAACACCAACTTGGAGCAGGGAGGTGATTCAGAGGACTGGGATTTCACCCACCTCCCGTACCAGCGGGGCAACATGTTCCTTGTTCGCATGGATGCCCTCATCCGAAACAAATCGAATGGGACACGCTCAATCGATAATGTCGTCCAGGCGCTCTTGGACCGAAGTCGAGCTCAACAGGGAGACAGGCTTGAGGACCTCCTTGACCTTCTGGTGAAAGGGGTGGGGCCTGAGGCACGCACGGAATTTGAAGACATGTACCACGGAAAAACATTAGTGATGCCCGAGAACAGTCTCGGTGCCGGCTTTACCGTGGAGCAAGTGCAGATACCAAGGGGTGACTGCTCGCTAGCCACCATGGCCTTATGTGGCCCGCCAGTCATGGTTACGGCATATCAATGGAAGAGGAAGCCCGGCGTGACTGACGAATCAAGTTTGATTTGATTGCCTCAGCTCACACCCAGCTAAGCTTAGTTACGGTATTTTGTCACGAATAAGAGCATAGATCTGGTGGAATCGATTTGACTGTCGAGACTACACTAGAATCAAGCAGCGGAAACGTCGCACCGAAGCGCTATTTGTAGGAGGCGTAGTAGGCCCAGTGGGTCTTATTTTAGACACCTAGTCTATCATGTTCCGAGTGACAGGGAACCCCAAACGAAGCATCTCAAACGCTAATGTACAAAATTACGGCCCGAGACAGCACCCAACATAGACCCACGCCAGTGCAACCCCTGAGCTAGATGCGAACACCGACAAGTTCGAGCCCGTTCTTCCCAGGGCTCTGACCACGCAGCAACAGGCCAAGCTCGGACGGGTGGAACCAGTTCATCCAAACCAGTACGGCCACCATCAACAAAGCATCGAAGACGTAGAGGTACACCTCGGACCTCAGCAGGACACCGTCGTTGCCGTTAAGGTATTCAATGACCCTGAAAATGCTGCGGACCAAGATCAGGGCACTCGTCACGTAGAGTGTCAGGAGGTACTTCTGCCAGCGCACAGCGGGATCCGAAGCCTTTGCTGTGGGCACGAGCGACATTCGCCTGTGGAAGACGCCCGCCGCCAGCACGAAGAACCCAAAGAAGGCGAGCTGGACGAACAGGCCGCCGATGATGATGTTCTCTCCCGTTTTGAGCAGGCTTTCCCCGGCAGCCATCAGACCTCCGCCTGATTATCGTCACCATGTCAGTGCTTCATTTTTGATGTGAAATTGAAGAGGCAGGATCCCGGTTGTATGCGTACCCGTGGACTGCATCTGCAGCGAGATCACGTCGCCGGTCACGAAGATCTTGGTGATCCATCGCCGCCGAATCAACGAGTGCGAGTCCCCGTCGGTGAGCAGGATGATCCTCCCGAGGATCATGTAGATCGAGGCAGCCATGAAGGCGGGTGCGACAAGGATCAGGACGTTCTGCGCGACGTAGGGTCCGAGGCCCCAGCAGCCAGGTTCTTCCGTTGCGTTGACCGACCGGGCGATGTATCCGATGCACTCGCCTGCTCAAGTTGACCCATTAGAGGAGCTCTGAGAGAAGAAATGGATGAAGCATACGCCACTGGTGCGCGACTTACAGAGGCCGCCGATCACCAAGGCAGTGAGGTACCAGGTCTGCGTCTTGTACATTTGAAAAGCATGCAGGCCGGAGGTGATGCCAAAGAGAACGCAGAAGATGACTGCCCCCGCCACCGACGGTTCGTACCGGTAAAATGACCATACGGCGTCCTTATAGTTGGGGATGCAGCGCGCCATCTTAGGCTAGTTGAAGTGTATACAGCCGTATGAAATCAACTAGATGGCTGTGGCGGAGAGTTGGGTTTGACGGCAGAGATGGAATACCGGCTGTGAAAACAGTGTTTCGACATGAACACAACAGAACATCCATCTTTATCATTATGTACTTTCCAGAACATGCACAGCCACGGGCGGGGGTCAGCAAAATGAATATCATCGCCAAGTTCGAAAGGAACAGCGCGGACATGCTGCGGCAACATCATTGCCTGGCGTTGGTAAAAACGCCGTGAGAGCTATACGAGTATTCGGATTCGGGTTGGGCAGAACCTGCAGGATGTGGCTGTGCTCTCCCCTTGGGGCATTTCCACGTGGGAACTCGGGACCACTCGCAATCATCCATCTGTTTTCACATCCAGAAGCTACTTATTCGACATCTCAATCGTACATACAGGTATGCGAGCAACACCAAGGTACCACACTTCAACGATCAACTGCCACGAGCACTTCATCCCCTTGTGGCTGTCAACTATGATCAGCAGTCACCGCAGGCATAGCTCCGGACAAGACTCGGATGACGCCGAGCTTCTGAGGAAGCCACTTCACTTCCAGGTACTGATTTCCAACGAGAACGCGTTCGGGTATCGAAGAGGGGGTAATTCGATCATTATGCATGCTTCTTTGAGCAACTTTCAATCACAGCAAAGCCTTCGCTGTTCAATCTTTCTTTTTCCTCAGACTTAATGCTCCAATTTCAAGGCATTCACCGAAGCTTAAGCCATTACCCTGGATCCAATCTCTTTTTGCTCTTTCGAGCCATTCCTGCCACTCGTCGTCATTCTTGCGATTTGACTTCCTCAGCATCGGTTCAAATGCCTCGACCATGCCGATAAAGCTGTCCAGTGCGGTTTGGCGTATGGCGGCCTGGGCGTTAGTCAGAACCATTTTCTCTCCATCCGCACGCTCCCACCTTAGTGCCGTCAGCGGGACAGCTAGCCTCTTGCCTATCATGCCCTCCAGCGCGTCCGCCCCTTCGATAAGGCACCCCGCCAGCAGGGACACGGTCAAGGCGGTCGGTATTGGCGTCAGGTCCAGGTCCTCGAGCGCCGACTTGAGCCAGATGTTGTAGTCGACGACGTACGGGTTCACGGACGGGCCCAGCGGGGCCGTCGTCCCGACCGGGTAGACGCCCAGGTGGGCGAGCTCCTCCCCGCTGTCCTCGGCCTGCGCGTGGGGCGAGACGGAGCGGACCGTGAAGTCGTGCTCCCAGACCTCGAGCGTGCCGCCGGGCCGCAGCACCCGCACGAACTCGCTGGACGCGCGCGAGTACCCGGAGTGGTTGAACACGAGCGCCAGGTTCCGCGACATGACGAGGTCGACGGAGCCGTCCTGGACCGGCCACCCGGGCTCCCGCAGGTCGTACTGGATGTACTCCCAGTCCATGCCCATGCCCTTGTAGCACTCGCTGGTGCCGCCGGCGGGCGGCTTGATGTCGATGCCGATGAAGGACACCTGGTGGCCCTTGCTCTGGAAGTACCGGTGGCAGACTGCGCTCCAGTACCCGCTGTCGCAGCCAACCTCGAGGACGCGCCGTGGTGGCTTTTGGAGGAGCTCCGGTGAGAGGAGGGGCGTCTCGAACACGGCCGATGTGAGGAGGGCGAGCATAATGTGGCGATTTGTCTCGGTGAGGTCGACGGGCAGTGGGTAGATGAACGGGCCGTCCATGCCGTTGAGGTAGGTTCGTCCCTCCTTGGTGATCAGAAGGCTCTTCTTGTCTGTCTCCTTTTCGTTGCCAGTACAGGTCGATAACGTCTCCGGATTCCGGCTCGACAGACTGGAACGCATTGACGTGGACATCCTGGCCGACGATGACGATGACGCCGACGCCGACGGCGGACCAAGGCGAGACATCGTTGTCTTGCTGCCTGTGTCGTGATGCCCTGTATCGCTCCGAGGCGCGGGAGTCGAACCAGATGCGCCGTAGCGAGTGCATGAGCGCCGATGGGAGCCAACAGATGCGTGCCACACCCTGGCTAGGAACCGGGTGTTGGTTTCTTGAAAATAGTTGACAAGTCTCCGAATGGTGACATCGCGGCTGGGGCCTTCAAGGATCTGTGAGCGCGGGGCCAGGGGGTGGGGTGCATGGGTCTGATGCCAATCACGTACTCAAGAGGAGCACCCGACGGCAAAAAAACTTGATGGGTCAAATATCAACGCTTGTTTGGGCATCACTTGGATCTTGATCGATGCAAGAGATTCTCGGGAGCTGAAAGGAAATAGTCCGATACGCTCGAGCTGTCTGGCTGTCTGGGGGGAAAACCAGAGATCTGCTTCAGCCGCAGGATCTTGCAAGGATGATCTCGATGCCTGACCCAGCCCCTGATCTTCCGACTTGGCCCGGTACCGGTAAGTGGATCGACTGCAGGCCCACTAACAACCGGCTGTTGTCCCCGGAAAGTTACCAGCGTCGTAGGCCCTGTCAGGTTACTGCCTTGCTGAGAAGATCCTCCTGATATTGGGTACAGATGTGCCATATTGGCTAGATGGAGGTAAGGATGGTAATCCCACAACTGCAGCAATAGCTGTCTGAGATGATGGGCACTGCATGCAGCGCGTTTATGATGGTCATTTTCCATGTTGCCTGGCATTCTGAAGGTAATGGCGAGAGATTAGTCCAGGCCTGTAGCCAGGGGAAAGAGAGCGCGATGCAGAGTAGCATTAACTCGACATGCCCATTCGTCATTGTCGCAGAAAGTACGCGATAGGTCGGATTGTTTTCACCTGTTAATCAAAAAGTCACTCCCTATCGTTGATCGAGTAGGCATTGGGCGAAGATTTTATTGCCGTACAATCACTAGGCCCCAAATGCCAGACATGCCAGTACCCGGGCACGGTATCATTCGGGCCGCCAGTACCTCGGACAGACCAGTTGGCTGGTACTCTTCGCTTAATGTTGGTTATTCCATATGAGGCAACAAGGTGCTTGACTCGCGTCTTCTAATAGCGTCTCCTCCCAGCGTCCACTTGAAATTGGTCTCCTCGGTTATCCTCCCCCGCCCTGAACAATGCTAAGTCACAGTCTGCCAGTGAGACCTGTCGACTTCAACTGACGCAAATTCAAATTGACTACGAGATAACCTCGCAAAGGGTAGAGGTCGAGATGAGTGTTAAACTGCTTGCTGGATGGAGACTAATTGTTTAATGACGTGAGTAGGCTATTCTGCGTTTACTTAACCATAAGAGAACAACTCAAATCATGAAACGACTGTGAGTTGCCGAAAGAGAGCCAGTAGTTTAAAGAGATATAATTACCCATAACCCTTGCAGACTTCGGCCACACTACGCTTTGTAAATCAACTGTTCATTGATCTGGCTGCTGTCTGTTTGGCTTTTTAACTTTTTTTTAATGGCCCTTAGCTTATATATAACCTTTTTAACAGTTTGATATATTTATTTATTACTCTTTTATAAATAGACCCTAAAATTCCCCTTTTTACTTTTATTTCTTATTTACTTTGTAATCCTTTAAAATATTTGAGAGGGTATTTAGAATTACTACTTACAAATTCATACATCCCGGCCAAAAGACCATAATAACCAATCTGGAAATTGGCTGTTCCAAGCAGTATATAAGAGCCGTACCGTCACAATATTCTTTCATTGTTAATAATAATAAAAGTAAATATAAAATAAATGAATTATTATAATGATTAGATGAATATTTAAACTAGACTTTTTTTGATGGAAATGCATTAGAGATATCAAGGAGCGATTATATGATCGGTCCTAGTGTATGTATGTGCGTGTGGGCTGGCTTAGGTCAGGGGATGGCTTAGACTGGGGTTGGGTACTAGTACGTTATGATCGTAGGCCGGGAGACTTGAGAATTCAGTGTTCTCAGAATTGATTCGAAACGCAGTGCACGTTCTGAATTGAATTGATACACAGGGTTGAAATGACACATGCGCAGCATTAGGAATTTTGACCTTCTCAAACAATGGACTGCTTCTGAGAAGGGACTGGTACCTAGGTATTCAAGCTCATGCCTGTCCTGTGAAAACAACGATGAGGACCTGCGCTGCCCAATGGCGGTCCTGGAGGCATTGGAAATACCTCAAATTCTCTTTGGAACAGGCATTGAAACTATTAAGTGATGAATTCCTTACAAATTGTGCGTGGGCCAGGGCGATGAGATCGGCGATCTTGACGGTGCTGGACATTAGGAAAGATGGTCCACCTCTGGAAAATATTGCTGACCCTCAAACTGCTTGACAGCTTCTCCGAACATGATGCCGTCAATATAGCATTGTCCAATCAAGAAGAGACCAACCCCCGGTTCCAAACCTTCCCTCAGAAGGAAGGGCACCTTGCCTCCGCTGAAAATTGCCACCACATCTCCAGGCAGGACGCTACTCGGCGCGATTCCACATCGGCCGTTTACTGTTGTCACAAACCTCCAGCCCACTATGCGCTCGTCGAGTAATGATGCGTAAGCTTTACTTTCCTCGCGGATGCCGATGACCGCAGGGCGCTGTGCGGAGTTGGTACTAGCAGACGTCGTTTGGGTCTTCGCTTTCTTGCCACTCCCTCGCATATTCCTGGCTTTCAGCTCATCCTTTCTGAGCACTTTTCGAAATGCCGAGTAGGACTTGGTGATGCTGATTGGGGACGACGATCCAAATTCCGGGTATAATGCTCCTGCTATTGGAACAGTCTCTTTTAGCTGCCGTTGGCGTTCGGGTTCGAAGTGGTCGCATGCATCGATCATCGAGTCCAGCTCCTGGAAGTATCGACTTCTTTGCGCTGGCTCATTGGAGAATCGACTGACACATTCAATCTCATCGCACCAGAATGAGTTCACTTGCAATAGATCTTTGTCCTGGTCGTAGAAAATGTCGCTTAACAATCGCCCCGATGCTGAGAAAGTCACACCGCGACCTTCTGCCGAACTAAGCACGCCCCGATCCGATCCCTCTGTGGTCCAGTCTGGCACCCAAGAAGGAAATCGACTGTCTCCGTTTTGCTTGTCCAATCCAGCGTCGTATAGAAGCTCCATTCCGTTGCCATCCTCCACAAAACCTTGCGCAAAGCGGCGGACAACCACCTCTAAAGGACTGTCGTAGTCGGGCTCGAAGAGTGGGTTGTCACCATCTGCGGCCAAACCCAACAGCGCAAAAAATCGATCTCTTTGGTACTTACCCGTTTTGACGTATCGAAACGTCTGGATAAGATGTAGAAGTGGCCAGCGTTGTGATGTGCCTTCCCATTCCCGGTGCTCTGACAAGATCATGAAAGGTTGCCATGACTCTGCAAATGCGTACATGCCGAGTCTGCGATCCACAATCTCCATTGCACAATGAAGGTCGTTCCAATCAAAGATCCATTTTCCGCAAATGAACTGGACTGTGCGAGCTGCGATCGATTCTTGGACAATCCATGCTCTCCTGAACCACGGACGTCGGAACATGTAAGACACGTCTCGCCAAAAGTCAGAATCGAGATCTGGCAATCCGCTTTTCACCCACGTGGCACTGGGGTGGATGAGATTTTCAGGCCAACGAGAGAAGTCGCGACCGTACAACTCGAGCGCTGCTATCTGCAGCAAGATTCCCACAGCTTGATAGCTCCGATCGTCTGTAGCAAGGACGGCCAAAGTGCATGTTGCTCCTTGGAATATCCGAGGTAGGAGTAGAATCTGTTGCACTTTCTCTTTGGTATCCTCCTGATTGATGCAAATTGCATCGACCCAGAGAACTAGCTCTCCCTTTTTCTGGCGGATTCTCTGGAAAGCCGAGCCCAAGGTCGCTTTGATTTTCAACACTCCGTTTGGGGTGACCAAGTTCCGCTCTGATTGATGATCCGGGCCCCACACGTACGACAATGCTCTATATGGCCCAGCGCTGTCGAATGGAATGTGGCAAATGCATCCACGTAGTGGCTCATCATACTCCCCCGGAAACAGCACAAACAATCGCATGTCTCCTTCACCTAATGGTTGGTAGCAATATTTTGGTACGCTCTGCTTCTGGGACCTTGCTTTGTTCGCTGATGCTGATGTCCCCAATGAAAAACCTGTCCCATTTGGCAAAGATGCTGCAGAGCCCTCGCGGTCGTAGGGTTTGTCTGTTGGACGTTGAGATGCGTATCGTGGCGGACTTGGGTCCAATCCTAACCGCTTGATGACGAGCAACGACTCTGCGCCCAACTGTATATTGCCTCTGAGTTTGTCCGACTTGAACAATTTTGCCCCCTGCCGATCCAAGACGTGGATTTGGAGGTTTAGGAAATAGTGCCAAGGATTAATCAGAAAATCGAACCGCGGGCTGGTGAATGGATCATGTATTATGACAAGGACCATGAGGTCGTTCGTATCGCCCGAATAGCGGGCTGAATAGTGCCTGGACTGTGTTCGATGTATCATGCAAATTAGCCAATGAATTCCGTTTGTGATTACGCAGGCCGAGTAGTCAAAAAGAACGTTTGTCGATCTTAGTCCGTATCATCTGCGGACTATTCTGCCCGAGACCAGCGAGGGATGAAATAGCAAGACCCAGAAAAGAAACAAAATTATAAAATCAAGGAAAAGAAAGGAATATTTACTATTAAATAAGAGTGTCAAGTCATACATACTCTTTCAATGTCGGCATGGTCCCATGGAAATCTGCCGCCAAATTCGTCTAGAATCATGCCCACCTCAAAGTGATATGTGGTATCCAAGTTCACTCTGAACCTTAAGGGATGTTCCAGAAATGCGTCTGATAGAAGTCTCCATACTGCACGCGAGAGATCTTTGCCTCTCAAGGTGAATGGAGACGGCGTGCGAATATGACGTATTGAGGCCGGACTATCCCCATCCTGGAATATTGGTAGACCTGCTCGAGATCGAAGGCTGCTGGTCCAAAAGTGTGCCGGCTCGTATAGTTGTCCGAATGTATCTTCAAACATCCGGGAGACCTTCCGCATGTCAATTAGTTACTCGATTGCTCAATGACGGATGCGTCCTACCATGCTTTCACCGATGTACTTAAGATGGTGATATCCGTCCCGGAGAACCACATAATGTGAGAACAGAGGAAATGCGTCCGCAGAGACAGCTTCTCTGAAGAAGCAAGTACCACCATGACGAGAATTCGGGTCTCCAAAGTCTTCCATAGACGTTTCTGGTCCGTAGGTCAAGTGTTGCAAGAAGGGGATCTTTCTCGAGAGGTTTCGGGTCCCTTTGTGTGATGATTGGGACATACGTTGCACAGCACCACCTGACATGTTCATCCAATTTCGGTCAATCCCATTCGACATAAGTAGTCTTCGGTGAAATGATGGTATTAAAGGCGCCAGATTTCCGTAAGGGGAGAAGGGTCTTGCATTGGCCACAGCTAAAGATTTGACGAGTCCTAGTTAGCCTCATTTCGTATGCTGCAAACGAGTATGAGCTTCATACACTCACCGGCTGATTGTGGTAAGTAAGGGAAATTGTATCCCTTACTTGCAAACAATTTGCACACTCGGTTGTAATCGAGGTCTGTGAGCGCCGTGAAGAGCAGTTGTCTTGAGGTTGCATCATCTATCATGCAATGCTGACTAAACGCATCAATCCATTGTAAAGAGGTTGGCAAGGCATGCAACACCTCTTCAGCAAAGAAAATACGTAGAGAGCTGCCTTCAAGTAGTACAGCAGCTTCTTCAGGTGCTCCGTTGACTATCAATTCAGACTCACCCGCGACGAGTCTGTATGTTCTTGCTACTTCTGTTGCAGCAAAGACGGAGACCTTCTCAATCTGGGTACGGATATCTTTGTTGACATGGTCCTCAGGTATCAAACTGTTACAGTCATAGCATTAGTAACTTCATTCCCGGTATGACTTCTAAGATCTGCCACATGATTAGATCGGGACAGTGGCTCTTACGTAGTAACAAAGAGAACTCGGCTTCGCAAGAAGGCTGTCTTCTCGGCGAGAAACCTTTGCCGCCCCTTCGGAATAGATCGTTGGACCACCACTTTTGATAATCTCCGCGATTCCAGTTTGAGGGCACTCAAAAGGTTTCTCAGTCCCACAACGGCAGCTGGAGTGGTGGTGAGGAGTGGTACTCGCCCCGCGAAGCTGTTGTTGAATTTGCAACTGTCATTGATGAACCAAGACTGATCATTCGCACAGACCAAACGGTCGGACTTCTGAGCTCTTACGGTTTCGACGTGGTCAGATACGGGGAAAATCTTCTTCAATCTGAGCGATTTGACAGTTGCTGCCGCCTGTTTAGGCTCCATGTTTTCCATATGCTTACTGACTGTTTTCAAGCCATCGATGATTTCCTTGGGTGTTTGAGAAGGTCGGATCAAGCCCACGCTTCTGACAAGCGCACCAATCTGGAGATTTTGTGGATTGCAAAGAGACCGGAACAAGTGTTGGCAGGTCGGATAATCGGAGACGAGATCAGCGCCCCTCTCTATCGCCTCGGGTATGCTAACCCACAAAGGTGACTCGGTGTTGTCAGTTGTCGCAGACTGGCTGGGGAGGTACACTAGGGGGTCTTGGTAGAACAATGTCCTAATACAATCAATTAGATGGTGGTTCCGACGTTGGAAGGCTAACAATACCTTAGGAGCCACATGTCAGTCTCGTAGCATGTCTGGATCTCTGCATAGATCTGCGAGACCGTCTCATACGATGCCGGCACCCCTGCATTCACCAACGCATGCAGACACTTGATATAATACCGAGTGTCATCTTCAACTGATATTGCCAAGATATCCAGTCGAGATTTTACTTCAGCACTGTATTCTGCAAGTTTCAGTGTTGGGAGACGAATGTTCCCATCGTCCTCAAACCTTGAATCTATACCTGGAAGGACACAAGCAAACAAGGGCGCCATCCCAGTGCTGGTTCTAACTCTTGTGGATTGAAGATCCCGTAATAGCATTTCAGCTTGATCAACAAGTCTGAAAGGGTGGCGCTCTAAGTGCTTCTTGTCCGGAGCAAACCAAAGCGCATCCCGGAGTGCCTGAAGTTCCCGCTCGCTGTCCTTCTTGTGTATGCCGGAAATCTCGAAAAATTTTGAATATTGATGCCAATTCGAGAGCAAGATGTGGAGTACGTCAGAAACATCGCAAATGGAGAAAAGACGGCGGAAGTCTTCGGACATGCGGTACGCGCCAAAGTCCTCACGGTTATGAGATGTTGCAGCAAGTCGCGGCAGCCTTGCCACCTGCAACACCTCACATAGGTACGATGTCCACTCATCATGGCCATGGGGGCTTGGTGTCTCGGAGAAGCCAATGGCCTTGCGCAGAGAAGCGTCCCAGTCAGATCTGAGTGTCCGCCATTTCTTGAATTCCTGAACCTCGGCTCTGGAGCACCCAATGAAGAGATGATATTCCACGTCCTCCAGATAGGAATCTGGACCTTCCGACCTCGACTGCTCATGAGAAGCGTTACTTTTGCTGTCAGATTCATGACCAGAAAGGATTTCACTAGAACTTGTACACTTTGAATCGTCTTCAGCCGCGGTTATAGTACGGTAATCTTCATGTAGAGAAAAGAAGGCCTTGGACTCCCGTGATTGGCGAACAACTCTGGCGACTGTTTCGTCGTCGTAAGAGGTCTCGAAAAGGTAGGCACTAGAGGATTTTTGGTGATCGCCGGCTGTGCTTTCGACCCAAAGCTCCAATGGTTTGGTCGGTCTCCAGTTCGACAAGAAAAGAAACCTCGCATGAGCTACGAGATGTGCCCTTGTCCACCCCAAAGTCTTAGGGTGTGATCCTGGCTGCGAGTGGGCGTCAACAATATACTGGCAGACATCTTGCCTGCTGATGTTCTGAATATCAAGAGAAGACCATAGATGTCCACGATTTGCGTCTATAGTTGCTGCATGATGGATGATGCGGATCGAATGCAAGACCAGTAAGTCGCCCAAGTCCGAATCGTCTGGAAATATGCGTGGCCCAGAGTTTGCTGTGGTCCACTTTCCATTCATTAGCGGTATGATTGAAAGCCCTCGGATCATAGACTTTTGGTCCTCGTCATCTGTCAACGGTATCAATGCTCTAGCTAGGTCGGAGTGCCAGTCCTCAGGTTGTGCATGGAAACGCGACTGGTCTTCCGAGATCATTTCTTCCAAATGATCAAGGAACCGCTCATCAGTTAACTCGTCGACATTAAGACTGTATAATTCGCTAAGAACGTGGCCAGGATACTTTGGCGACAGGTATACGTCTTCTGTGTCCGCCCATAAAGTGAGAGGCTTGTCGCAGCGGTCGTTGAAGCGTCCCGAGACACGCGAGACCGTGTATGGGGGAACAAGTGTACCGGAAATTGCCTCGAGAACAGGCATTTGGGCAAGTTTCTCGAGTATTGCATCCCTCGATGGCTCGAAGAATGGAGGGATCTGCTCTGACGGAATGAAAGCAGGCCAGGAGAATCTCATGGAATCGCAGTTGAGACGCTCCACGCTTGAAATAAACGCGTCCACTAGAGCGTTTCGGAGAGATATGTTCCACGGTGATGAAACGTCGATGTGTCTCCGGTTCGCCGTCAGAAGGAAGTCTCCTTGCACGATAAACTATGACTGTCAGAACATGCTGCATTGAGCACGAGCGAGGTATATTTTGAATCAAACCTTCAAACCGTATTTTCCAATTGGCAACACACTGTGTACGTTTTGGATTCTCCATGTTGCGTTTGATGCATCTCCCAGGGCAGGAAAAGCCAGAACAAGCTCTGAACTCTTCAAACCCGGTCGCTTGGGCTCATATGGGAGATTCTCGACCTTCTTCTTAGTGATGATGTACGTGGAGGCCTGATTATCGACAAGAAGTATGGTAATCGGACCGTTGGCATCAGTCCCATCACTTCGTCTCATATCCTTAGTTTGCGTCTGTTTCTCTTGGGTTACCCTCACTGTAATGTGCCTGATACGCCTGGTGAACAGGAGACAAGTCTGGTCAAGGTTGACAAGGGTGTTGGTAAGTTCGAGCTGGTTGCACCTGTCATTCAATTGGAGCAGAAATGACGTGTGGTTCTCCAGGATGGGCTGTGGAAAATCTTCCCAGACTGGTGCGATAATACCGAAGGGCCGAGCTTTGTCGAACTTGAAAGCGAACTCACGCGAGCGAATCCAGACCACGTCGGCAACTTTGAACACGCTTTTGAAGCCAATGCCCTTCTCACCAGTACGTCCAACGTGATCTTGACCGCTTTTCGTGCTGCTTCGAATGTTGCAGATCGCCTCCACGTTGCTTGCGTTGAACCCGACTTCGTTGCAATCTACTCTGAGGAAGCCGGAGGTGAGAGTGAATTGTAACCAAGGAACCACACCTGGGCCGTAATCATTGTCGTCGGCATTCTGGAGAAATTCCAGCAAGAAATGGGTCGACGTGTCATAGAGTTCAGTTGAGAGTCTGTGATCGAGATTGACATCAGCATGCCTTTTAGAGAGCATCATTTCCGGACTTCAGGGAGCTATTATTTGAGGGTGAAGGAACTTCAAGGACACATACATCTCAAGAGCATTGCTGATAATGGAGGACACTTTCGAGTGTCCATCAGGACTGTGCTCAAGTCTGAGTCTTTCAATGACCTCGCGTGGGGTTTCTGGGATTTGAGCATCCATTATCGGCATAGATTTGAGGGATCCTTGCGAGGAGCGGAAGTTGAGAGGGAGAAAACGAGAACAACAGAGTCAAGAGACCTACACCGGCTGACACGACACGATACGCCACTGCCACTCCTTACTGTGTACAACAAGTAAAACCACGATCGGCCGAGTGTGGATTCGGGCAGATGTTATACTTCATGTGAAACAGCCTGCCCACCCACATTGACAAGTACCTTCAGTAGGAGGTGAGACCTGCAGCAGCCGATCATTCACAGCCGCTTCGTCAGCCCGCAATGGTGAAGTGGGAGCATGTTGCCCAATAGATGAAGTAGAACATTGTCTCGAACTATGCAAGTAAGCAGGAAACGGTTACATCAAAACGTCAAAGTCTGCCTCGCCATACTCGCAGTGAGCCGGGCAGTATGCAGCCGAGGTCGACAACGACCTCTCACGGAAGGCTACATGCATGATCAGCCATGTATAGACAACAACTCACGAATGTTGGGTTCAATGGACGACCGTTGTACACCCCGAGCAGCCACAAAAGGGACATTCTGAGGTCGCACAACTTAAGACCACGGCTTGGCTGGACGAGCGAGCCTGTACAGTTGTCGTGCCAAGCGGCGTTGTGCTCCCGCATCTGCTGCTACTTTCCAGCAAGTTCCACCGGATCATGGACTGAACTAGTTAGATCAACAAATGTGAACATGACTGCATATGCAGAGGTGTCAATGCCCGACCTTTAGGGTAGCACCGCTGACAGAAGACCAGCGCAAGCGATTTGTTGATGATTTAGCACGCTGATAAGGCATATTAGTGATTTCCACACGTCACCAACTAAGCCCTTCTCGAGGAGTTGACGCCGCATCTTTCAAGGGCTGCATTTGGATATATCTGAGCACTCTCATATACTGTAGGCGGTGTCTGGATTTAATTTAGAGTGCTGAGAGAGCTCCTAGAACACTTTCATCGCAGATGTGTTAGTCCTGAGCTTTGCCAGTCTCGCCCTGACTCGCGTCCTCTAGTAGCGATTAACGAGCTTCCCACCGTCCCTATCTACTGTCTAGCGCAACCACAGCCTCCCGGCGTCTACATGAAGATGGTCTCCTCGTCTACCCTCTCCCGCATCGAACAATGCCAGGTCACGGCCTGAGACTTGTCGAATTCAAGTGAAATTAATGACGATATCGCCTTGTAGGGCGTGGAGGTTGGGATGAGTATTGGCTTGCTACTCAAGGGAGGCTGATTATTTGATGATATGGTGTATTTAACCAATCACCAAGAGGACAACTCGGACCATGAAGCTACCTTAAATTGCCAAGGGAATGCCGGTAGTAGTGCATAGTGTTGATATGGTGTTGACATAGTATTAATATAGTGTTAACATGGTATTAACATAGTATTAATATAATGTTGACATGGTGTTGACATGGTGTTGACATGGTATTGACATGGTATTGACATGGTATTAATATGGTGTTGATATGGTGTTGATATGGTATTGATATAGTGTTAATATGGTGTTGACATGGTGCGAGGAGGGGACACTGCTTAGATTTAAGTCCGTTAGTTAAGCTTCAGCATCATAAGCATCAACTCTACCATTTAGGGAAAGGTGATGTGCAAATAATTAAGTCATAGACATGAGCTCGAATCAGTGGCATCGATGTTTGATGAATACTTAATCATCCCCATGCACCACGACCTGTTGTAGAATCCCAAGGTCCTTTATCATGTCCCCTTCCGATTGGGATATTAATGACCAGTCTGCTCTTCTTAGCAGCACAAAGCACCTGGATTTCACAATGCGCATCTCGTTCTTGGCCGTGTTGACCTGGGCGGTGCAATTGAAGGCACTGCCCTCGGCCATCAGTTCAGCCCATGCTGTTGAGACGTTGACTCTGCCCTCCGAGCTGGCGGAAGTTGCGACCGGGCCGTCAAGACCGTGGGGCAGCGATGAGAATTTCCAGCAATTGGACAGTGGTCTATCCACGTGTGAGGGAACGGAGTATCTAGAACTCAAGGCTCGGAACGCCCCAAACGTACAGGATTGCAGCACTCTCCGCGATCAGATTGCTGACAACCTGGGATCTGGTACATAACATCAGGTAGATGGATATCCAAGATCGCAAGGTGTACGTATCATCCTTGCCATTGATGTTGACTACCTTGGTCACAGCACAGCGATGGCCAGTTCACTTCCATGTGTGTATTGCTAACACGAGAAAGATAAAACCTGCGCCGTTTCTCTGGTTGCGGTCAGAAGAGGGTTTTTGTAAGTACAATCGGCCAAAAACAGCCTCCGCACTGCCCATGGTTCTAACAATTGACTTGGTCCAGCCTTGGAACCGATGATGCACTCAGAGTTCTTGATAAGGCGATCGAGCACTGAGGCAACCAAGTTATCACCAACCCCAATTGCCATACGCGCGCGAAACTCGCACTTTCCGTCAAGTGGAACCACGGTCCCCAGCCCTGAGGGGTGTCGGGCTGGAGTGAATGTGGCATTTTGAGAGAGGGGTGTGTGTAGCCCGTCCATTGTGTGTGTGTGAAAGGCAACGTTCAGATGGCTTTATCTTCACGATAAAATTACAGGGGAATTCCATTTTTAGGTGTTCTTTCAATTGTGGTTATGGAATTTGTAAGATGTATCCATTTCCGACGTCACTTGTGATCCGCTGTGAAGTCACTACTCTGGTGCCGACCGTCCCGAGATCCGTGCAATTACCTGTTGTTCATGCACGAGGAAAAGCGTCTTCAACCCAAATAAATGCCCAACACCAAGTGCAAGTGTTCTCACTCAGCATAATTGCAAATCACATAAAGAAAAGGGAAACTTTGACTTTAATACCGCTATCGTTGGCCTGCTCCGGCGAGACTCCACAGACCGACTGACGTAACTACCCCCAACCCTCCTTCCAAAGCCATCAACGCAGCCTTGAAGATATCAGACGTCATCTAAAATCCAGGAACCAAATTGATAACGCAACTTGTTTCTTTCTCATTTCGTTCGCTTCCTCACACCACACCATGGCCCCGTCCAGCACCCCAGACGCCGTCGCCCTGGAGCAATCCGTCTACCAGGCCGGCCTGCATTCCACTAAGCCTCCCTTCACCTTCCAGCCCTCAGAATGGGAGCCCAAGGCCAAGGCCGTCCTCTCAGCCAACTCCTGGGGCTACATCCACGGCAACTGCGGCGCCGGGTCCACCTACCGCAAGAACCTCGCAGCGTTCGACCGCTGGTCCATCGTGCCCAGGCGCCTGGTGCCCAGCAGGACGGACCCGGCAACAGGCGCCGAGGCCTTCGCCGACACCAGCACGACGGTCCTGGGCCAGGAGCTGCCGTTCCCCGTCGCCATCGCGCCCATTGGCGTGCAGAAGATCTTCCACCCCGAGGGCGAGGTCGCGGCTGCGCGGGCGAGCGACGCTGTTGGGGTGCCGTACACGCTCAGTACGGCGTCGAGCACCAGCATCGAGGAGGTCGCGCAGGCGATTGACAGTCGGCGTGATGGAGAGAAGGAGGGTCGGAGCCAGAACAAGACGCCACGGTGGTACCAATTGTACTGGCCGTCGCGCGATCACGATGACATCACCATCTCGCTGCTGTCGCGGGCAAAAAAGGCAGGGTACACGGCGCTATTCGTCACGCTAGACACCTACGTTCTCGGCTGGAGGCCAAGCGACATGGACAACGGGTACAATCCGTTCATCCACCCGGACCGCATCGGCGTCGAGATCGGCCTGACGGACCCGGTGTTCCAAAAGAAGTTCAAGGCGGAGCACGGCTACGACATCGAGGAGGCACGAGGGAACGAGAGCGAGGCGACGGGGCATAACCTGGGCGAGGCTGCGCAGGAGTGGGCCAAGATCGTATTCCCCGGCCACTCGCACTCGTGGGAGGACGTTGAGTTCTTGAAGAAGCACTGGGACGGGCCGATCGTGCTTAAGGGCATCCAGAGCGTGGCGGATGCGCGGAAGTGTGTCGAGGTCGGTGTTCAGGGAATTGTGGTCAGCAACCACGGCGGGCGGCAGCAGGACGGCGGTGTGAGCAGCTTGGGCATGCTGCCGCACATTGCGAAAGCTGTTGGTGACAAGCTTGATATTTTCTTCGACAGCGGCATTCGATGTGGTGCCGACATTATCAAGGCTCTGGCACTGGGAGCCAAGTGTGTGCTCGTGGGGCGGCCGTACGCCTATGGTCTCGCGCTCGGAGGGGAGGAGGGAGTAAGACACGTCTTGCGAGCCATGTGTGGCGATTTGATGATGAACATGCACCTGGCAGGCTTGAGAGGGCTAGATGAAGTCAACAAAGACATACTGGTGAAGGAGGACGACGTTTTCTAGGGGACCCAAAGCCGTAGTCAAATTCTATCCACGCGCCGAAGCGTTTTACTTTTGCTTTGACTGCGACTGGCTCAACTGGAGAGATACTTTTGCCAACAATGATAGCATTTTGCTCAGTGCTCGAGAAATGACCATGGGAATGAGCAAAATCACTCCTGATGGGAATATCGAATACCCGGCCTTGATTGAGACAGTCTGGCCGGGTCGCAGATCGGCGTCGTGCCTTTTGTTCCTTTTCTATTGATATCCTGCGAGGATTTTAACATGGGATCAAAGTTATTACAGAGTAGATAAATGAGCATGACAGCACAGCCAGGTTGAACGTGGTCAAGAAGGAGAGGTGTAGATGATACGCTCATGAAGGCTTGGAACATTGTCATCCCGTGCAGATTTGGGGGCGAGGCTGCTTCAGGAATCTTGTTCACGGGAAAGGCTAGGATTTGACCCTTTCCAGTGATGAGACATCCAAATTCGATGGGCGGTGATTAGAAACGGAAGCGGTTAATCCGAACCTAGAGAATAACAACACGTTGCACCCCCTCCAGCGCCCAAGGACCAAAGTCCTCCCTAACAATGACCTGCCTTTTTCACCAGCGAGGTCCTTCGTTCTCTGGTGAGACAATATGAGCTTTCCGCTCCGTTCGCTTTGATCCAATGAGGTGGCGTTTTTAACCCGTAACTAATCTGGTAAAATGGGTGAATACATCCGCGAAAGACCCGGCCATGCCGATCGTTCACCCTGGAAGTACCAATCATGCATGATCTATCGCTCACGGAGATTATTTGCTGCGAGCCAATGGTATATAGTAGAACTCTTGATGTATTCCGGTTCTGGAAATTGTTCTCCAACTGCCGGGGCTTGCGCCCAGCAGCATGCATGCCGTGCCGATAGGTCGATGGGCACTCAATAACCTGGGAGCCGAATATCCAACCAAGTGCCAGAGCACATGTTCAATTATATGAATTGTGGCAACTGACAGGTTGCTTACAGAGATATTGCAGATAAGGACACTGTCGGCAGTCGACTCATGCGAGGATGTTCCTGAGTCCACCGAGTCGCAGGAACAGATATAAATGACCCCTCGGCTCCAAGATTCGTGCCACAGTCATTCTCGGGGTCGTGTTCTTCTATTGTTTGGTTAATTTTCCATCAGTATCCAGCAAGTCACTTTTACAATAATCTCGGGACAGCGACAGTCCGCCAACATGTACATCAAGGCTCTCGCCGCGGTACTATCAATCCCAGGGGTCATGTCGGCCCCTGCGGTCGAGGAACGCCAATATAGCGCCGCCCTCATGCGATTTGAGTGCTCTAAGCTCACTATCGAGCGTCTCGACCCTCTTGTCCAGCCAGGTTCTGTGCCTTCTGCCCACGTCCACCAGATCGCCGGCGGCAACTCTTTCAACGCCTCCATGACGCCGGGGACCTACGACCCCAGCGCCCTGTCCACGTGCACCTCCTGCACCTACGCCGATGACTTCTCCAACTACTGGACCGCGAGTCTCTACTTCCGAGCTCGCAACGGCACCTTCAAGCGGGTCCCACAGCTGACCAACCTCGGCTTGCGAGGAAAGAATGAAGGCTTGACTGTGTACTACAACTCTCCCTATGACGGGGTGACCAAGACCACCGCTTTCAAGCCCGTAAGTCCCAATCACTCGGGATCTCGGAGCTCTCGAATCTCAAGAGGCTGACACAGAATCCAAGGGCTTCCGCATGATCGTTGGAGACCCGGAGTTGCGCTCCAGCCAGGGCGGCCAGCGGCAGCTGTGCCACCGGTGCGAGGCCAACATCCAGCAGAACCCCTTCGGAGGTGCGCCCTGCACGGGATCCGACACCTTCGCGCTGCCGAGCGGCACCTGTGGTGGCGGTATTCGCGCGACGATCACGTTCCCGACGTACGTATTGCACTATCATCTCTCCTTCTACATTGACAAGCCTTCTGACACGGAACATGTGTAGGTGTTGGGACGGCAAGAACGTCGACAGCCCCGACCACAAGTCCCACGTGGCCTACCCCAGCAGCGGGACCTTCGAGTCGTCCGGCCCATGCCCGGCCACCCACCCGGTCAAGCTGCCGCAGGTAATGTACGAGGTGATGTGGGACACGCGACAGTTCAACAACAAGGCCGACTGGCCAGCAGACGGGTCCCAGCCTTTTGTCTACAGCATGGGAGACAAGTACGCATGATCTCCTCTGCCGTTAGTGGCGGTATGTCACCTCAGACAAATGCTGACCACTTTCTACAGGACTGGCTATTCCTGGCATGGCGACTACCTCTTCGGGTGGAAGGGAGATGCCCTGCAGCACGCCCTTGACATCAGGTGTGCTGGTGACGCGTGCTCAGGCATGAAGACACAGACTGCTGATCAGGCCAACAAATGCATGATCAAGAACACAGTCAACGAGGATGTTGAGGGATGTAAGTGCCATGTCTCTTATCATGCACAAATCGGGTCAATTCTCCCATTGCTAACATTGCGCTCCAAGGGCTCACTGAGCTGCCTGGCGGTATGCCGGTTACCTGAATGATTTAATCATCTTAATTTTGTGATCGAGATGGGACTCCATGCAGCGAGACGGTCGTTTCAGTACTTTGCTATGAAGCACTCTGGTCCAGCTTGTCAGTCAGTCCGCTGTAAGGGCTGGGCTAAGGACACCTTTGAAGGCACATCAACTCGAAGGAAGATGATAATGGAGAAGCTTACCTTCTATTTGTACATATGGAATCAAGATAGTTTCGATACCATTCCTCTGTACGACAACTTATGATGTTGCTCGAGCTCAGACCCTAGATTCTTCCAATCGTATCTTATGGTTATCGTTGTGCGTCATAGTATGTATGCTCTATTCAAGAGGAAGATTAACGCCTGTGTAGTATCTTATTCAAAATTTTCATAAGGAAGAGTCAAGTATAGCACACCTATCCAATTCCTATTTCTCAAGTTCTAGTCTACAGTTGTCTCCAACCATACTCCCTTGCCGACCGACCATTTAGCACGGCCAGGTACTGTCTGACCTTTGTTTCGATGCCTTTTGCATCCAGGCCGAACCTGTCATAGTTACTGCGGTTCGAGGCAGAATACCCATACGTCGTCATGCCTATGCTCGCCGTGACATATCTCGCCCACGTAGTCGCCACATACTCTTCGACGCTGACAATAGGCCGTCCATTTTGTTGGAAGACGGTGTTCTTGTAGTCATCATCCTGGGTCTCAAACAGATCGAGACTCGGGGCGCTGACGATCCGAGTGGCTATTCCCTGTGCCCTGAGAGATTCCCCAGCCGCTACAGCATAGTGCAGATTAGAGCCGCAACTCACAAGTGTGAGCTGGTAGTCCGGGCTGTCCTGGACGACGTAGGCTCCTCGTTGAACCTTGGCCCTGTCTGTGTTTGGCACTGGCCCCGTAGGATCCCGAGCGATTGACAGCATAGTTGGACGTTGCCCGGAAGACAACGCGATTGTCCATGCCCCGATGAGCTCTTCAGCATCGCAGGGGCGGACGTAACACAAGTTTGGCATGGCGCGGTACAGGGAATCCACTTCAACTGGTTGATGTGTAGGGCCGTTTTGGCCCTCCTCTGCCCAATAGTTAGTGGACTATACTACAGATTCCGGATTGCGGTTGTGTGGGTTGGATACTCACGCAACGAGTCGTGGGTTGCTATGTGAATGACTTGCAGATCACTCAAGGCTCCCATACGCACTCCTGGTGCAGCCTACAGAAGTGGCGGTTGTCAGCAAGTCTACAAATTCAGTACCCGGGCAGAAAAGTATACTTACATAGAGATAAAACATGAAGAAAGTGGCTGTGATTGGAATGAAAGTTCCTGGGTTGTACGCCGCCATCCCATTCGCTATTGAGGCCATGGCGTGCTCTCTGATGCCATTGCGCAGGTACCGGCCCTTGTATCCAGTCTGGGGCAAGAATACATCATCTACCGAGTAGGACACCATGTTGGAATTGACCAGGTCTGCACCTCCGCCACAAAGTGAAGGCACGGCAGTCCATAGTCTCTCTAGAATGCGACCGTTGGTTTCCCGGGTGGCCTTGCCCTCGAAGTCTTTGCTGTCAAGTGATGACAATATTGATAATCCGTTGTCAACGTTTTGCTCCAGCCGCGTTTTAAGAGCCAGTGCTTCCTTGGGGTAGAGCTTCGAGTACTGGGCTAGTCTTCTCTCCCATTCTTGCTGAAGCCGCATGCCGTGCTGTCGTCGCTCGCGGAAGAAAGCCAATGCGTCAGCGGGCACGACGTGGGTAGACTCCGGATCCAACCCAGCGAGCTGCTTCGACCTAACAATGCTTTCCTTGTCAAAAGCACCGTGGTGCGCCTTGTGGGTTCCAGCTGTCGAAGTGCCCACTCCTATAACTGTCCTTACGTTGATTAACACGGGCTTGCCTTTGCATGTTTTCGCAAGCTTCAAAGCCGCCACCAGAGTCTCAACATCGTAGTTGCCATCTTGGACGGATAGAACCTCCCAGCCCTGGGATCTCATTTTGGCATCAATGTCTTCGTTATTGATCCAGTCCAACGGGCCGTCGCAGGTTACGGCGTTGTTATCGTAGATGAGGACAAGATTGTCGAGCTGCAAATGCCCAGCAAGTGATATAGCTGTTCGGAGTTCCGGTCAGTAGGAGAATATTGTGCTCGAAGATAGCAGTCAGAGCCGTACCTTCAAGTGCGACCCCTTCCATGAGACATCCATCGCCCGTCGTACACCATATTGTGGACTGAACAAGCTCGCAGCCGGGCTTATTGAAGTTGGCCGCGAGGTTCTTAGAGGCAATAGCTAAACCGACGGCGTTTGCCACGCCCTGTCCCAGAGGCCCTGTCGTTACTTCGACGGCGGGAGTCTGGCGCTCAGGGTGCCCGTGACACAAAGTGTGGTACCCGTTTTCCTTCGGACTGGCATAGCCTTTAAGCTCATCGATTGTCCAGGCATCGTATCCGACGAGGTAATTCATGACATAAAGGACTATGCTTGCATGGCCTGTTGAAAACTGAGTCAGCTCATTCTTGCTGCACCTTTTGCTCGCTACTGGGACGGTCATTACCATTCGATAGTACAAACCGGTCTCGGTCAAACCACTCAGGGTCGGCTGGGTTGTAGCGCATAACGTACTTCCACAGCGCAACTCCAATCGCAGCCATCCCCAGAGCAGAGCCACCATGGCCCCCGCCATTTTGTGTGCACAAGTCAAACACAAGATTGCGAACTGCCAGTACAGCAGCTTCGTCGGCGCCGGCGAGCTGTACGAACTGCTCATGCCCGTTTACAGCGGCTTCTGCGCCGAGCTTCGTCTCCTTGGTCATCTTGACGACGTGGGCGGATTGCGAAACAATGGGAATTTCGTACACATCCTCACATTGCACATTTGTGGTTCGAGGCAGAGCGTTCACTTATTGACATATTTCCGACGTTGTTGGTCCATGTGACGTTCGTGACTTACACCCACGCCCGGAATTTCATACAGGGATCAGGCCCGCTTTCGGGGACAGGGCGGTCGGGATTTGAATTCCGAGCAACCCAAAGTCCAGGTAGTTTATCAGGTGACGGGGGGTAGAAAAGCCTTGACGGGGGGTAGGAAATGTGGTCCAGCGCATGCGAATTGCTGGCTCGGGGTATCGCGACTGCCACCAAATGGATCACCAACTATGGTGTGGTTCTCATTACACCAATTGGGATTGCCAATATTGCTTGGAGATATTACATCCTTTACGCTACGCTCAATGCGGCATTTGCTCCTGTGGTCCAATTCTTCTACGTTGAAACCGCACGTAAAAGTTTGGAGGACATTGACCACCTGTTTAAGCGACAGTCGCCGGACCTGCCTACCCCTAACAGCGACAGGAGGATGAGAAATCTGCTGTTGCACATGTCAACGAGGCATGAGGCTGGGCCATGACGTTACCGGTACTGGGTACTTCTGTTGTTATCAGAAGGCGGGTTTCTCAAGTCAGAACATGGGTTATAAGGAGGTGGGAATTGTTTGACGCGAAAGTTCAATATACTTGCTGTTCTCAGGTTGCTTTATTTCTTCAACTAAAACGTCGCCAACAGGCTCGATCTTGGAATGATGGATACTGTAAACGTAAAATGGTAATTTAGACGACCATGAGGAAACAAAGGCGGGGGGGGGGGGTTCTGTCTTGACCGTCCGACGACTGTTTGTCTAATCCTTGCAGGCAGTCTGGCAATGTCGTTGCAGTCAAGTCGCGTGGAGCAGATGTGGTCAGGGCAACACACGTGAATGTCAGCAGAGTGCTGATAGTGTTTACTTTGGCATTCGCGCGGGTCTCTAACACCCTTGCTAGCGTCACTTCCCGTCACTAGCTCAAAGCTAAAATTTAGGCGTGTTAACGTCTGGCCGTTGCATATCTTGGTGAGGCTAGGCCTCTGCTCGGATTTCAAATTCCGGACGCCACGACTGGCCGCCCCGTGTGGGCCGACGCCGCCAGCTTTCGACCATCGTGACAACATTGGAAGACGCTGGCAGACCAGCATTCACCTCCCCCGCAATCCGATCTCTCGTCAGACAAAGCAGCCAGTCACGTGCCGCTCCCTCAAGTATCGTTCCGGTTGATCTCGGCCGGCAATGCTTGGTAAGTGAATCTTATGTCTACCCAAGTACACTGTCCACGGACGCCGTCTTGGGCACCGAACGGGACACGATCCTGAAGGCCTGTCGCACGCAGACCCTCGACACGTTTTGCAGCGAGTCAAAGAGTCCGAAACCTACGCGCTGGGATACTCTTTCCACGTTGTGTCGTATAAGTCTATGGGCACGTTCGGACAGCAAGGCCATCAGCTCAGGGTGCAACAGGTGAACGGCAGAACCTGGCGGCGGAGACGTAATAGCTGCTCGACCTGTCTACCCCGCAAGCATCTTAGAATTGTAACCCTACCTCTGTCTTGTGCTTTGTGCTTTGATGCTTTGCCGTTCCGTTCTACAGAGAACCGGGTGTTGATTCCTAGGTCGCCACCTTCTCAAGACCGACAGCCATGTCGGACAGCAGCAGAGCCCATTCTGCGACCACCAAGGCTCGCCGTCATATTACTACAGCCTGCCACGCTTGTCGGGAGGACAAGATCAAGGTACCGTCCGTTCTCCACTCAAATGGACCATTGAAACTCGTGCGTTAGCAAGTTCCCGGCCAAGTCTCTGACCACGTCTTTTTGTGCAGTGTGACGGTGCAGTACCGGAATGTCGCCAGTGTGCCGCAAAGAATCGAAAATGCACATATGCTGGGATAGATCGGAGGAAGTAAGCAGGCCCTTGCCGTTCACCCTTCATTACCTCATATCCCCCTGCCCCCCTGTCTGATAAGAGCGTACGCATATCTCGTACCTGGCTGTCGAACACCCAACTAACTAGATCAGACTTTCGCTCCGCAAGGCCGTCGAGGCCTTCTCGCAGCGTGTGAGACAGCTTGAGGCTTTCATTAATGCTCATAATCTCGCAGTCCCATCGACGGATCCAGATAACCGGGCAACACTAGACCAGCTGTCTAGCCTGTACGCTCCACAAGCATTTGAGCTCAATGCTGCGGACAAGTACCCATCCCCAGGTGCCCTCCACAGGCCACAGGGGCTTCCGGATCTCGACCCAGTGGGTTCGAATGCTCCCACCGTTGATATGATGAGCAGTCCTCAGACGTCAAGACACCTTGATCCTTTTCACATCACTCCTAATTCCTTCCAGACTGCTTTTCAGGCACCTGAAATTGCTGCCCAAGAACCCTTTGTTATGAATCCTCCAGACTTTTCGACGTCAATATTGCCTTTCAACCAATTTTTCGACGTTGACTGGGTCTGGAATCACTCCATGGTTGACTACATGGAAAATGACATTGATCTTGATGGTCTTCAAGTACCAGAACAGCGACCCAATGATCCTTTATCAGACGCAGATCCTCAGTCCAGTACTTCAGACCCGTCCCCTCCAACACTGCTCAACGATGACGAATCGACCGACGACGAAGAACAATGCGTTGTCACAAATGAGCTTTCGCATCGTTTAGGTTCCCTCTTGATGACGGATAATGGAGAGCGGCACTTTTACGGCGCGACGTCCAACCTTCATTTGGCAAGAGGTGGAAATTTGCCAGTCATGTGTGCCAATCGGTCTGACAAGGGACAAAAGGCACAGGCCCGCTTAGAGGCTGCTGGTCTTGACGAGGACATGGGCCGCAACCTCGAGGATCATCTTGTCCAGCTGTTCTTCGCCTGGCACAATCCAAGTCTGTACATCGTTGACGAGGCAATATTTACTAAGGCCCGTCAGGATTTCCAACAGGGAAAACAGGACACCCTGTTTTACTCACCTTTCCTTATGAATGCAATGTGTGATTATACGATATCCTTCGACTCTTCAGATGGAAGCTGACAGGAGGCCAGGTGTGCCGTTGGCGCTGCGTTTGAGACGAACAAACATCCAGCCCTACCTACACCGCTGGCTGAATTCTTCGCAAGCCGCGCCGCTGCTCTTCTTGACATCGAGTTACAGCACCCACGCATATCTACTGTCCAGGCTCTCACAATTCTGAGCAGTCATGAGGCGGCGTGCACACGGGACACTCAGGGGTGGCTCTTCAGTGGTCAGGAACTGGTGCCCATTCGCCTCCTGTCAGTCTAGCAATTGACATTCTTGACGGCTGACGATCATCGTGGTATTCTAGGTATGGCTATGCGGCTCGCAGTCGACTTCGGTCTACATGTCAGCACCAAGGCGTACGTCGAGGCTGGATCAATGTCAGCGGAGGAAGCTCGAGGTCGCAGCGTTGCCTTCTGGGGTTCTTACGCTACGGACCAGTACGTCCCCACCAGCATGGGTAGTGTGAGAACGGAATATGGCTGACACATCTCTGAAGCATGTGGGGACTCTATCTCGGAAGACCCTTACACAACATCTCTCTGGCTGTTACGGTGGAAACGCCAATGGCCTTCTCAGCCGACCAATATCACGACCTGGTACCATGCCTGCCCTGCGGCAGGCATAATGCAGGAATGGGGACATTCAAACATCAGGAACTCTTCGTTGAGCAGTGGGTCCAGCTTCCAAAGATCATGTCACCTCTGGAAGGTTCTCTGTAGGTCCAGTAGCCAGCCTTTGGCTTTTCTTAGTTCATCTACTGACATCGATAGGTATTTTGAGGCGGATGCGTCCAAGGTGGATCTAGTCAAACTGGCACAGCGTACGCTGGGAAACCTGGTCTCTTGGAGACAAAATCTCCCTCAGGAACTCGAAGTGGACGTCGACTGTCCTGTCCCGGCTAAATGCTCACCCCACGTCCTTATTTTGCAGTACGTTTACCATCTCTTGCACCGCTGAGTACATGGTATCTGATTTAACGAAACAGCATGCTTTATGAATATCTTATTATACTCCTCCATCGCCCTTTTGTCGCAAAACGCTACATACAGCCACACCCATTAATTGGCGAGGGTCCCGAGCACGCACGCGAAATGTGTGTCAGGTCGGCATCTCGCATATCGATTCTCCTGTCATTTTACGAAGAGCAGCACTCCCTCAGCCAGGTCAACATCCTGGTCGTCCAGATCACGTTCAGCGCCGCGCTCATTCTCGTCTACGCTACCGTATCGGAGAGGGATATCGAGAACCATCGCCGCTTGACTGGCCATCTAGAGATGTGCTGCCGCGCACTGGCCGAGCTTGGACACGTGTTCAACAATGCGGCACGCACGCTGGATGTTCTGCTCCACGTCAAGAGGACTTGGCAGGCTCGCCTTGTTGCCGCGTCAGCAGGTTCCAAACGCCGGGCTCCCTCCGCAGCTGGGTCACCGACTAAACGCCGCACCATGTCGGATGTAACCCGCGTCTGATGTTGGCCCTGGAATCAACTCAGTCATCACTTGGAATACTTGTCAGTGAAAAGTGGTTGGATGACTCTTGAATGCTGTACGTGCTTCAAAATTCAAGTTTGCACAACTACCTTGACAACCACTGCCCCGACGTCATCACTTGTCCGTCCCGCCATCTAGAAGGCCTCCGGAACCCTCGAGAGCCCGTCATAAGAATGTGTGAGGAGACCCCTGAGGTCTGGAATCGACTTATCCCTTACGCACCTCTCCATGATCTCTAGTCCACCAAAAAAGAATTTGGCGTACCGCCACACCCCGACGAGGTCTACCTCACGTAACGCTGCAGCCGATACTGGCAGTGTTTGGATCGGTGTTCCCATCTCGACAAGAATAACCTTACCGCCGCCTCGTGTGATCTGTGGTTCCAGGTTTGCAAGAATAATGGAGAGGAGTATTTGTTTTCGAGGCGTATGCTGTCTTGTCGACTTACATAAATGGCTGTTCTTACGCAACCTTTTACGCCTGTACATTCAAAAGTCCTGGCGAACTTCTGGCCCTGGTTCTTGGCCATCATAGCTACGGCATCTTCCTTAGCGAATAACAGGCCCTCATCAAATGTTGCTCAGCCTCCTCGGGACCAAAGTCAACGTCTCATCAGCGAACCCGTTCTGCAGTGTGAACGCAAGGCGGTTCGAGGCGATGTCCCCCATCACAACTCGGCCATAGCCAGAGACCTTGGCTACAGCAGCGCACAAGAGGCCCACTGCACCAGCCCCGATCACAAGACACGTCGCCCCTGGCTTTGGGGCCGCTTTCCGGACCGAGTGGCCGTGATCATTTCATCTGTGTTCAATGGTTGCAGAAAATGGGCCACCGTACACTATGAAGTTTGCCATTACTACAACTATTCACGTAACACCGCCACACTTTCAAAAAGGTCGAGACGTCATAGTGGAGCTACGTGTGACTTGCTTCAATGTTATCTTCTGCATAGCAAAAAAGAAGTTCAAGACGTCATCGTGTGACTCAACACATCCTACTGCACGAAAGAGCTTCGATTTGAGCTTTCTGGGGAAAAGAAGAGAAAAGAAAGAGAACAAATGGGGGGGGGGGGTTATTTCGCAGGTGCCGTGGGGCCGACGGCTATGTCCATTCATCGCATAGATTCCGTGGCCGCGTAGCGGACACCCGAGCATAGCTCGTCTGTATCTGTTCTAATAATATCGTCGCTGCAACTATCTCTCGGGTGATACAGGTTGGATCCGTGCGGGCCATGACTCGGAAAGGAGCAGGGCCGTTAAAATGGGCAGAAACCCTTGTATGATCCTTAAATAAAAAACTCCTGGCAGAGCTGGTTTGTTGGGCTCATCATGAGCGGCGAAGTCGACCTAAGGAAACAAACCAAGGTCGACTAGGTCTATGCCCGGGGTTCTAGGCTCGAGGCTCACTTCTATATCAGACGTTCACGTCCTGTTATGTCACATCGTCTTGCCATATGATTCATTAGCGCTCTCAGATCGGCCCAACACGTGCGGTCTTCCTGCACGGCCTGTCAGGTGTAACCCGCCCAAGGGTTTCACTGCAAATCGGGCGCCGTCCCGAGGAACAATGCTCTTCCGTTCCGCTGCGCCGCCTGGACCAGTGAGGACTTCCCCTCATACTAGTATGAATTGAAATGCATGTCCCATTCATAATCCAACCCGCAAATTGACGAAAAGGGGACTCACTTCAATTTTACCCTGACAAGTTTATTCTAGATCAGACATCATGAGCCCGATCACGTATTCTTGCAACTTGTGCGGCTTTAGGATAAGACCAGCGCGTCCCAGAATTGCCCCTGTTTCTTGGCTGAGCGAGTTCAGAGCAGGCAAGTTCACACTTTTGATAACACGTGGCAGGTTGTCTTACGCTCGTAACAAATACTTCTTCCTTGGGAGGACATGTCACGTTGACAGGCGTGGGTGTTTTTACCAACGCGAGCACTGGCTCCTTTCTCGCACCTCCTGACGCAAATACCCGTTGGAACGACAGTGGATACAATAGAAAAACCAGCCAGGAATTCGGCGTTGGAACCCAGTTTGAAAATGGTCTTTATGGCTTTGTACTCCACGAAAGTTGCTGGTCTGTGTTGGAGAGAGTGTTCCACCCCGAGCCTGTGCCCTTGGACAGACTCTACGAACTCTGCTTGTCGATGCCGAAGCCCCTCGCAACAAGCTGCATCAACTGGGGACACGACTACGGGGGACTTCATTACTGGGAGAAATTGCGCTTTTTCCCGTGGGTTGTCGTTGAAGAGCCCGGGGTATACAGCATGGATGATCTCGAGGACTCTGAACCTGGTGACTCTGAAGCCAGCAGGGAATGGGCAGAACGATATGGCCTCCCGCCACCGCGAGAAGATGATTCCGATAATGATTCTGGTGATGATGAGTGGACCGAGCCAACTCTGCGCGCGTCAACAGTTACCAGCGACCCCTATCACTTAAACGAGCTCCACATGATTCTGAAAGAACAGCCGAAACCGCCACCGATGAGGCATATGCCCTACCTCTCGTCAAATGCGACAACCGACCTATTCTCTCAGCTTCCTCACGAGCTTCGCGCTGTGATTGCAGCATATTTGCCCACCCCGGACTTCCTCACGGGGCGCCTGGCCTTACGCGGTCTTGGGGACATCTTCGACAGTCAGCAGTTCTGGGCGACGAGGTTTCTAGGCCATGCGGCTGAGCGATCCTGGTTTTTTGAGACAAATGAATCGTTTGGCCACAAACCAGACTGGCGCTTTCTGTACAAGCAAACTTCTGATGCCCATTTGTCCCAGTCGGGTGGAATGCGGAACAGAAGACGAGTGTGGGAACTGGCAATACGACTCAAGACTGTCCTTGCTCTAGATCCTTTGGATAGACTACCTCCCCTTGAGGACACAACGCAAGGCGGGAACGCTGAATGGACAACCGCACCAGCTTACATCTGCAGCCCACCCCCTGAGGAACCTCACAAAGCTTTTGTGCGCGGCTGTCGGATACTTCACAAACAACGAATGCTACTACAATCGCAGGAGACCCACAGAAAGATCGGGCTATCGTTTGTTCAGCTCGGGGAGCATTCCTACCTTTCAGGCCTCAGATTTGAGTCTGGAAACGGGAAGGTTGTTCAAGTCGGATATCGAGCCCCCACAGAGCAGATTTTCGAACTTAAATCGAAGACGTTGACCGGCATTAGGCTCGCAATTGGGCCTAGAGGAATACAATGTCTTCAATTCGTTACCGACGGCAGTGGTGAATGTTCAAGATGGTTCGGACGTCCACATGACCTGCCAAAGACGAACTGCTTGGTATCACAAGTCCCTATATCCGCATTGGAGGTCGGATTAGATGTCAGTAGTTCTATTTGAATTTATAGTTACTTCTCTAACCCTTCCTCAGGCATGCAAAATAGTCACCCTTGCGGTTGCCCGAGGTCCAGATCTGGCGCTCCCCGGAAGCATCACCGCAGGGTATACCGGCAACGACGGCTCGAACAGCCTGCGACAAGCTGCACTCTGGTTTCCGGGCTTCCCACCGTTGTCTCTCGACCTGAATCTACATTCCTTCCCACAGGGACTAAGTTACACTAATGGATTTCGACCGCTAATTTGGACTCATTTCGGTGGACCCAAAGGGATCTACCTGAGAAATCTTGTCGCAATCAGATTCCATGTCAATCATGAGCTATACGGCATTGATTTCAGGTACAATGATGACTACGTCCCGGAAAGCTGCCGGTCTATTGGTCGCCACAAATGCCCCGGGCGATCGTGTTATGGCAACTACGAGTTTGACATTGACGGACCTGGTGGTGAGCTGGTAGCTTCCATCGAAATTTCACTCTTCACATTCCATGGGAACGAAGCAAACATAGGACATCAGACAGGCGTGGTAGATGTGAAGGTGCGTTTTCAGCTGCAGACAAATCTTGTATGTTCTAGAATTATCAGCTGACGATGTTGTATTCTACCTCTGACAGATGGAGACAAACCGAGGCCGATCCTTCCGGCTGACCAACACTGAAGACCTCGATGCAATGGCTACGCTATCGACGGACAGGGTGATCACAAGAAAACTGGAAGTCACCGAGGGAACCACTATCACAGGGCTATACGCCCATCAGGTACGCCGGACGAATCGGTACACATGGCTTAGACGTATTTGGCTGACTGTTGTACGCACTATTAGTTCCCAGGAATGAATTCTGATTTCATGGCACTCGGCGTGATAAGTGAAGCGCTATGATTACCTCATTTGTCATATGTGCGACGTCGGGATTCTCGGCAGACGGCCGTGCAACATTTGTGTAATGAGACCGTTGAATTTTGCTAGAAGCGGACCAATATTGATCAATGATCGGTACCGGTCAATCCATTTGTCATGTGTGTTCAATCAGGGTTGCCATATGTATCATTCTTATCGGGTCTCCAGGCAATGGGCGGGAAGGCAAACCGCCGTGGCGTAGAAATTCCCCGATAGCCACAGGCAATTCGCCCGTCCCTTATCACGCGCCCATTTCTGTATGCAAGATGCGTCACAACGGTGATACCCCGCCGGCTGTTTGACACCTCCAACCTACGGGCCACCGTCGGACGTTGACACATCTAAGCCACGGCCCCCGCCGGGCAAGAGTTGGCGGCTCATATCATTCCTAGCGTGAACCTAGTCTCGTCTGCAGTGGCTGACCTGACTACACCCTTTCACGAAGCTCATTCCGCTCCAGCACACACACTCCCTCAATCTGACAGCCTGCCACACCCCCCCAAACACACAGAGTCCAGCCATGTCAAAAGCCTTCCCAATCATTCAAACGGTGCCCGTTGCCAAAGGCACGCCGGAATATGAGGCACTCCGGGACAGCATCGTGCAGCAACAGTTCGCGGACAAGGTCCCCAAGGAGCTGCTCCTGCCGCCAGAGATAATCAAGAACCCGCCCAGGAATGTGACCAGTGTTCCCCGTGACTGCGGGCTCCTGACCGCTGACGAATTGGAAATCACCGAGAGCTACGATGCAACCGCACTCGCCCAGGCGATTAGGGAACGCAAGCTCACGGCAGTGGCTGTCGCCACCGCCTTCGCCAAGCGAGCCATCATCGCCCATCAGCTTACATGCTGCCTGACAGAATGGTTCATGGACGAGGCTCTGGCCCAGGCAAAGTCACTGGACGACCACCTCGCCTCGACCGGCAAGCCCGTCGGTCCGCTCCACGGCGTGCCGATCTCCATCAAGGAGCACGTCCAGATGGCGGGCCACTGGTCGGCTGACGGTTACATCGCCAGCCGCCAGGTTGACGGCGAGGACAGCCACGTCGTGGCCATCCTGCGCGCGCTGGGCGCCGTCTTCTACTGCAAGACCAACCAGCCCCAGCACATCATGCACCTCGAGACGGTCAGCCCCTACGGGCGCACCCTCAACCCCCACAACATCGACCTCTCGGCGGGCGGCTCGAGCGGGGGCGAGGGCGCCCTGATCGCGCTCCGGGGCTCCGTCCTGGGCGTCGGGTCGGACATTGGGGGCAGCATCCGCGGCCCGGCTGGGTTCTGTGGTATATATGGCTTCAAGCCGACCAGCCACTATCTCCCGATGATGGGGATGCTGCACGGCGGGAATCCCGCCGAGTTGACCATCCTGGCGACCTGCGGGCCCATGGGCGTGTCGCTGCGGGACCTGGACATGTTCATGTCCGCTGTCGTCGGTGAGAAGCCATTCTTGCGAGAGCCGAGCCTGGTTCCTTTGCCATGGACTGGACTCAGCACGCCATTGCCCTCATCTCCTGCCTTGAAGGTCGGTGTATTGATGCACGATGGGGTGATCCAGCCCCAGCCGCCTGTGGTTCGAGCACTCGAATGGGCAAAAGATAAGCTCAGCAACTCCCCATCCATCACGTTGAAGCCTTTCACTCCGTACCGTGCGGCAGATGCGATAAGGAATATCCGCAGGGCCTACACACCCGACGGCGGCGCCAGCCTCAAGGCCGGTCTGGCGAAGGCAGGAGAACCGATAGAGAAACTGACCCAATGGACCATCCAAGACGCCGAGGGTCCTCCGTACACCTTTCAGCAGATGTTCGATATGCGCTGCGAACGGGACAGTTTCCGATACGAGTTCGCGAAGCACTGGACGGAGCAAGACGTCGACGTGGTGATCTGCCCCGTATTCGTCGGCCCTGCATCCGCGCACGACACCGCCCTGTACTGGGACTACACTGCATTCTGGAACTACGTGGACTATCCTGGCGTGGTTGTTCCGACGCCGGTGAAAGCCTTGCGGAAGGATGAGGAGCGGCAGTATGCACCCGGTGAAGCTCTGGGCAAAGAGGATGCGCACGTGCGGGAGCTGTGGGCTGCGACAAACTTCGAGGGGGCGCCGATCAATTTGCAGATTGTTGCGCGCAAGTATCATGACAGTCACTTGCTTGCAGCTGCGAAGGAGATCGAGAACTGTCTTCACGCCCACAATACTTAATACAGGTGCATGTTGAATTGAGTACGGCTTGAATGAAATTGCGGATTCAACGTCATTTGGTATTAGAATTATTCTACTTCTGTTTCACATGATCATTTCCAATACGTAGGCTGAAAGGCACGGCGACTGGGAATTTTCAGTGCTTGAATGCAGACGATACGAATCTGAGGCGAACCATAGCCAAGTACTTCAGGCGTCAAGAAATGGCGATTTCCGGTTCCATGGCCCCGGGACAAATCCAAGGCTTTCGCGATGCACAGTCTAACTGCTTATGGGGCCAAACCCGCCGGCTCGGGTCTCCTGCGGCCCACGGTCATCACACAGCATTGACTGACATGACATGAGCCATATCTGTTATTAGCGATTCGCTTACCTATTCCGTCCGCAATGGCCGAATAGAGGCTCAACTGTCACACCGGTGCCGGTAATGTGGTGACTGGTTTTCGAGGCAGCGTAAGCCGGGTGCCCCATCCGACATACCCACCTCTTCGTCAGAAGTAATCACATTGGGGGCTGTGCATGCTTTGGGCTGCCTAAACCCTCCGAATTGGACTTGGGATCAATTGAACACCGCCTGAAATCCTCCCGCTTGGAACCCATTTGGGAGAAATTGGGGGCTAGTCAGCTAGACAGTGATGAGTGCAAGGCTGCTGGTTGCCAGAAGGATCACCAACCGCAGCGCCCAGTCATCGTGTGGGAGTCCGCGAAACGCCCGATTGGCGAGTGTGCGGTGTGAACCGCCATGGTGTAGGATCGTGGACTCAATTCAAGCCCCCAAGAACCACGCACCACCCTAATCATCGGGCCACACCAGTTCGCAGGCAGAAGCCACGTTTTTTGGACTTATATAAACGCTGGATGTCCTCGACTTGTTTCAACTAATACTCCTCAAACACAGCACTATCGCAAGTCGCCATTGCTCTGTCTTTGCTGTAATTGCTATATAATTCATCAACAATCACCACCTCTTTGCCAAACGATATTAGTCGCCATGGGCATCTACGAGCCATTCCCAGCCATCACCATGACTCCAGAACCTCCAACAAAGCAAGAACAATTGGTCTCGACCATCCGACCTCTCATATCCAACTTCCTTGAGACAATAGACTACGACCCGCCCTCAAAGCCGGACAAAGCTGCTCTACGTGCAGCCATGACCGAGTATGCGGCTCCTTCCGGGGTCCCGTACAACCAGGACAAGCACTCTCGGCAGTGCTTTGAGACGGGCCTCTCCGTCGCAATAGTAAGTCCCGTATTTCTTACACTCCATCCCACCTCGTGGGTGATGCAGCCCTGTAGGGCTGCATCGTGCAGTCATGTGGTGTCCAGGGTAGAGTGGGACCTGTCAGCTTACGCGCTATTTTTCTTTTCCTTTCCAATCAGGACATGTACCCTAGCCACCCTCTGGAGGTTCAGCTCCACATTGGGATCTTCACGTGGCTTGGATTCCTCATCGACGATACGAACAAGCGCATAGCCTCGGACCTGGCGCACTTCCAAGCCCGGTTCTACACCGGCCAGCCACAGCCGTCGCTATTATTGGACCATTTCGCCCAGACCCTGCGCAACACGTACCGGTACTACGACCCCGTCGTCGCCAACACGATAGTGCTCTCGGCGCTGGCGTTTGTCAACTCCAACGCGCTCGAGACCCGCCGCGAGTTCCAGGAGCTCGTGCCCTCGCAGGCGGCCGCCAGCTGGCCGTATTACTTCCGCGACAAGGAGGGCCTCCCCGACACCTACTCCGGCTTCATCTTCCCCAAGGCGCTGTACCCCGATATCGGAAGCTTCCTGCAAGCTACCCCGGACATGGGAAGGTTCATCAACTTGACGAATGACATATTGTCGTAAGTTTCCCGGAATGGTCGGCACAGCCACGCGGACGAGCCCATACTGATCTCAATTAGGTTCTACAAAGAGGAGGTCGCCGGCGAGACCAAGAACTATGTCAACAGCAAGGCCAAGAGCGAGAACAAGACGGCCATGGCGGCCATGAGGGAGATCGTCGCGGATACCGCCCAGAGGTACCTGAGCGTGACGAGCATCCTCGCCACGAAGGAATCGTACGCCCGAGCGTGGCACGAGTATGTCATGGGCTACGTCGCCATGCATCTCAGGAACGACCGGTACATGTTCGCGGACATTGGCCTGGACGAGAGGTTCGTGCATAACTAAACGGGGACGGAAAGAATTGGGAGCCGGAGTGTTCAGTTGCCGCGTTTTCTACTCTGACCGGACAGTGTCTCGAAAGCAGCTGGCCTGCTTGGTCATGCGCGGGGAGTATTGTAGGACTTTTGTACGTTGAGGGAGTGTATTCATCTCGGTGGTATTGTCTCGAAGGGTTTAACTTGCTATGAGCGTGCGCTTTGGGGCGCAAGAGCGTGGGATATATCCACTTGACTTATTCAGATAACATTCCTCACGGAACTCACACTGTATATCTTCTGTACTATTTATATTCATATTGATACTCTTGTAAACTATCAATCATTACTTGAAATCTGAACCATCAAAGGCAGCAACCCAAAGTCTTGCATGCGTATGTTGAGTTCTGACCAACTTTCTGCCTTTTTGGGGGAAAGATCTGGAATAGGCAAAGAGTAACCTTAAGTGCTCGCCCTCCCAATATTTAAACCCCGATGGCATTCTTTGCATTCTTGTTTGGAGTTGGATGTCGTGCGCGCGTGGATAGTCAATGAGGGTCTCTCCGGCGCTCGGCGAGTTCCATGAGGCCGTACTTTGTCCCCACTGTCTCTACTTTTCACGCAACCCAGAAGATCCATTAGTTAAAGCTGCACGGTTGAAGAACATCTCATCCCGCTCGCCCGCTTCCGTCGTGACTTGGATCCAGAATGAAAATCCATTACTCAAGACTACACCGGTGAAGAACATGCAATCCGGCTCGGTGGTTCCCGACGTGAGCTGGATCCACAAACTGCGCTAGCCACAACATGCAAAGGCTCAGGAGTACTACGGCCATCGAATTGACTTGTGAATCTATGGAGCCTGATTGGCCAGGTGTAGAATTGTCGCCACCCACTAGGTTGAACGCGAAAAGTCTCTGTAGTATATCAGCCAAAGACTCACCTCTCTTCAAATGTCTTTGACGTAGCAGCAAATATCTTAGGGACAGCCAGACCACGCTGTCGACTCAAAATGCACGTCCCAAGGCCTTCGAATCCAGTTTCTCCCGTCCAAGGTGAGTTGTGATGGTAGAGTGCAATGGTTGAAACTAGCCACAGCAAAGCTAACGTGTCAACACCAGAGGTGCAAACATTCGACGACGAGGAAACCTACTCCGAGACCTACCCCGAAGGCGGCAAGGATGCATGGCTAGTCGTGGCGGGCGCATGGTGCGCCATGATACCCTCCATGGGAGTCCTCAACACCCTTGCTGTCCTGCAGGCGTGGGTGTCCGAACACGAGCTGAAAGGGTTTCCCGAGTCCACCATTGGCTGGGTCTTCAGCACCTACGCGTTCTTTTTATACTTTTGTGGCGCCCAAGTTGGTGGGTTACCCCCATTGTCTTGGACACCCTCATAATTCGATTGACAGCTGACTTTTGCGCCCAGGTCCAATATTTGACGCTCATGATATCAGGCTTCTCGTTGTCCCAGGATGCGTTGGGATTGTGGCTGCCACCATGCTGCTGAGTGTGTGTAAAGGTACGAGAATCGGAATGATCACTGTAATATACATGTTGATCTCGAGCGCCAAAGCTGATTTAATCCAGAATATTACCAATTCCTGCTCACCTTCGGAGTCCTCGGTGGTATTTCAGCATCACTCCTCTTCAACCCCAGCATCGCCGCCGTAGGACACTGGTTCTCAAAGAGACGCGCACTTGCAACAGGGGTAGCATGCACCGCAGGAGGTGTTGGCGGAGTCGTATTCCCCCTCATCATCGTCTTCATGGCGCCGCGGGTGGGATTCGCCTGGGCCATCCGGACAGTTGGCTTCATCTGCGCCGCCGCATCGGTGGGTGCATGCTTACTCTTGAAGAAGCGGCTGCCGCCCAACAAGAAGGCCGGCGCTGCCATCGATCTCAAGGCGCTGGCCGACCCGAAATTCGGTGCGACCGCACTGGCCGTCTTCCTGATCGAGTTCGCCGTCTTTATTCCTTACACGTACATCTGCTCGTATGCCATCCACGAGGGCCTCGACCTCCAGACGTCCCTACTCCTCAACGCACTCGTCAATGCCGGCGCCATCCCCGGCCGCGCACTGCCGGGTTACGTCGCGGACCGGTTTGGGCCGATGAACGTCATGTGCATCACGGCGATGGTGTGTGGCACGTTCATTTATGCGTTGTGGCTGACCTCCGGTGGGGGTGAAGGTGCTACCATCGCTTTCGCCATCCTCTTCGGTTTCTGGTCCGGCGCTGGTATCAGCCTGACGCCGGTGTGCGTAGGCCAGGCGTGCAGGACCGAGGACTATGGCAAGAGGAACGGGACCGCGTTCTTCCTTGCGAGTTTCGGCACGTTGGTGGGTGTGCCCTTGGCCGGCGCCATTGTGCAGTGGTGTGGTGGGCTTTATTACGGCCTGATTGTCTTTGCTGGCGGCCTGTATTTCCTGTCGTTGTGTGCCTTTTTCGTCGCGAGAGGCCTTTGCGGTGGCTGGAGTCTGAAGATACTTTTCTAGGTAGTATCTTACTCACTTTGAGCTCCGAAAAAAAGCGACAATAGATATATATATATATGTATAAAAATAGAAACATAGTTGCGTAAGATGACCCTCGCCGCCCTCGTCATCTAAGCAATAAGTGGTACCTTGGCGTCATCTGTCGACAACCAAAGTCTTCAACGCCGTTGCTTCTAAAGGTGAAAACTAAGAATCTAAGCAGTTGGTGTAAATTCGAAGTGCACATCGACATGGTTTGATGGAATACAGGTAAACCTGTCGCTTGCTTAGCACGTGGAGCTCTGAAACGATGCCCGAGACGTCCTTGGCCGCTCGCGATCGTCACAGGTGATGCAACAAAATCCTGCTACACAAATCCATAGATTCAATTGCACACTAGGGGGGAAACTCATATCTTGATATGGTCTTGAATTCGTTTAATCATGCTACATGGACGCAATCAAGCCTACCCGCTAGCACCAACCCATTTAGCCTACTACGCAGGTCCATCAAGTTGCAGCTCATCGGCGCCTAGTTGGCCCAGAGCTTCACGTCGAGTGGGCGCGCTCGGGTCGAAGTACGGCTTCTCGGCCAGCGAGGTCACGCGGGTTCCGTGTCTTGGGTGCTTGCCAGCATAGTCCCAGCTTGCATTGTGAATGGTAATTCTGAAACGATTGTCAGCTTGACTAGTTCCACGCATATCTGCTAAGGTGGTACACGTACCTGTTGTCCCAAATGGCGCTGGTGTTGGGCGTCCACTTGAACCGCACTTGGATATCGACGTTCTTCTCATACACATCGAACAGGTAATTCAGAATGACATCGCTCTCAGCCTTGTCTAGGCCCACGATGCGACGTGTCATTGCCCTGTTGACGAACAGAGATTTCCAGCCCGTGGCCGGGTGGACCCTCACCAGGGGGTGAATTCGTTCGACGTGCTTGGGCCCTTCCTCAGGCTTCTCCCGCTCCAGGTACGGATGCGCGGAGACATACACCGCCTGCTTGCCGTCGATGATCTTGCGGAAGTCGGGGGACAGCTTCTCGTAGGCGGAGTAGCCACTAGCCCAGAGGGTGTCGCCTCCGACGGGAGGGGCAGAGTCGATGTGAAGGTGCGTGTAGCCAGCCGGCTGCAGCTCATGGACCAGGTCTGTGTGCCAGCGGGATGCGCCTCCTGGGTTCCTGAAGTTGGCGGCCCTCTCCGTGGCCATGAGATCGGGCCAGATGATGGACACCCCGGGCAGACCCGGGACCTGAGGCACTTGGGGCTGGACAGTGGTATTAGTAGCTGCGGTTTGAGACCAGGAGACACGTATGTCAGTGAACTTACGTGAACCTCAACCTCGCCAAACCATTCTCCCAGTGACAGCTGCTGTTGGGGAGACAGATCCTGGTCCCTGAAGAAAACGACACTCCTCTCGGCGATCAACAGTGCGAGCTCATCCTTCTGCTGATCGGTGAGGTCCTTGAGCTGGAGGCCTTCGATCTCAGTGCCGATGTATGCGGTCAGATCAGTGACCTTAGTAGCGGCCGAGAAGAGGGACTTCTTCTCCTTGTCGGCCCTAGCGCCAGGGTCGTTGTGCACACGCTCCTTGCTCCGGATCTTGTATATGTCATCAAGGTAGAGAGGCCGTGAAGGGCGGTACGGATACCCATTGCTGAGGTCGATGTTGGCCTTCTTAAGTCGAGCGGCCGTAGACTCGGGCAGGCCCAAGGTGTCCTTCCGAGGCTCGACATAGTCAACTATCTCAGGAATGATGGGTGCGGGCGCCATATTGGGCAATGTGTTATGTTTCAGGATCTGGTTTCAAGAAGACTGATTTGGTATATGGACAGAAAATCACTGTTTATTGTCTTGGTGGCAGATATATATTCATCCAACTTGCGCTTGGCTGTGAGAGGGGAGGCTTGATATCGCCGGGTGCATGTTCGTGATATCACCTCAAATAACGTGAAGCAGCGTATTTCTAAGCATCATGCCGCAGGGCGAAGTCGAAGCTCCGCACGGGATGACTCGTATTGCCCCCTTGATGCGGAGAAGACGCCGAGTTGCTGTTCGAAGCAGTCGTGCTGCATCAAGACGCACGGCCAACGTGCAAATCACAAGAGGTGCTGGCCCTCCACCCGAACATATCCAAAGCACGCCATGCCCGGATGTGCTGCGATCATCCCGCAATGGGATCGCAGACCCCAACTTACACGCCGGTGGCTCGACGCGATATCTGCGGGGTCGTCGTGCTGTGCCCAACGGCAGCGCAGCGGGGGGCCATTGCGTGATACGCGGCGCGCCTTGTGCCATGTTGTAAGGCGGTTTTGGCAGACACGCTATAGGCTAGTGTGGGAGCCGGAACTGAACCTCAACTCCATCGGATCCGGATGCAACGTCAAATCAGATGTTTTCGAAGATAAGCAATGACCGCGGCACGGGTGCCGGTGCATAATGCCTTGTTGGTGGCCCGCCACGTCGTTGGAACACGGTTGAAATCCGGTAGCACGTCATTTCTGCTGACGACGGCATGTGCCGTGATGGTCGGCCGTTTCAGATTATCCGGCCGTTTGAAGAGACCAACTAGCATTTGCAAGTGCTAATTAAGGATTGCATATCAGGTAGGAAGACGGACCTAATTCTAATATCTCATAGCGGAAACCGGCAGGGAAATGCCTATGTCTCCTGAACAAATTAAAATCAGACTTCCCGCCACTTTCAGCTAGCCAGACGATACCGTCATGACATAAACCACCGACTGGTGGTACTGGGACTCCAAAGGCTCTAAGAGCACAATATGCACACCAGAATAGGTTGCTACCTGAGAAACTTGATTAGAAACCCTTTAGCGGTCGGTTGCCGCGGCTTCAACCCATGTTTATGCCACGGGCAATAGCCAACTACCCATCAGATTGGGGATCTAATAGGTTAATATACGCCGCAGTATTCGCAGAAGCTTGCTAGGCTCCAAAGACATTCTGTTTCCCATGCTGACGCATGTCAGTGGCATCTAGGCTAGATTGTATTCATCGCTTTTGTAGCAGCGACCTTCAGGGTGGAGGGAGTCATACTCTATTGTTCGTGTCAATCTTGCGGCTTGATCTATCAAATCGTATAGTTGTCCTAGACGACGTCAAGGAGCCGTTTCAAGACAATTCGACGCTACGACTTGAATTTTCCTTCAGGCTCTTGAAACAAATACTCCGTACCATCATCGCCAATGAGGCCGAGCCTTGTCCCTGGAACTACTTATCACCCCATGGGTTGATTTCTGTCGCCCTAGGTCAGATTTGCCTGGTGCGCTGACCAAGAAGTGGCGAACAGCATCGATCTGGAACCTAGGCGCGGGCCTTGACCCAGTCCTCCACAGTAGTGTATTCAAAGTCGGGGTAAAGCTCTTTACCATCCAAGTACCCTAGGTATTTGGCATTTTCGGGCGTATTATCACCGCGAATAGTTATAGAATAAAACAGCTGGTTCAAGACGAGCCCTATTATCGCTTCGGGGCTGGATGGACTCGCAGCGAGTGCCACTTTTGCTTTCTCAATGACTGCTTCGCTCTCCTCCTTCGAAATCTGTATAAAAGATTGAGCTATCATTTTCTCGACTGCGCATGTAGATGACAACTCACATAAGACTGCTGGATCTTTTCTCCACTCAACCTCTCAACCAGGTTGCATACTTGGTTCTGGGTGTATATTTCATTGTATACAAAGACCCGCTTGTTCAGCGTTCGGGGGTCTGCAATAACCTTGGCAACATACCGACCGATGTCACTGATGTCTGCAAGGGCAATGGGGACGTTCCCATCGGCACCGAGCTGCCCTTGCATCACAGCACCGTCCTGGCCCTGGGAGATTCGGGATGGTGGGCTCGGGACTGAAATGTCATACCACCAGCCTGCGTCGAGATATGTGTAGGGAAGGCGGATCTTCTGGATATGATTGAGAATTTCTTCTTTCTGTAGCCAGGTCAGTCGAGGCCAAGTCGCCAGGGGAGGGACGATGGGGCGCGTACCTGCTCACGTAAGTTGACAACTCCTCGGGGAGGTATTACGACCATCAATGCCGATTGAAGGAAACGTTTGACTCCAGCAGCCTTGGCTGCGTTCGCCAATGGGATTTCAGAATCCAATTCCGTGAAGACAAGAGCGGAAATGACGACATCGACACCCGAGAGAGCTCTCACAAGGTTGTTCTCCGATCCTTTGAGGTCAACCGGTAATACTTTCACACCACGGCGTTCCAGCTCCTTATAGGCCGGTTTGTCGATAGACTTAGGTCGGGCCAAGGCCCTCACTGTCTAATGAAAGATGTTAAAAGAGCCTATCGTGTTTTACGGAGTGATCATACGTAGACGCTACGTACAAAGAGTGTTTCGCTGGAACCGAGTAGTCCAGCGACAATAGCTGAGCCTGTTGTGCCAGTGGCACCGACCACAGCGACAGTGAGACTGTTTGACATGGCTTTTGATTCTCAGAACGATGAGTATGAACAATATAGAAACCTGATGACCTCTGTACATGCGTACTAGTAGAATGCTACCAGAATGGCGCTTGACGACATGCTTTATACATTGCTCATGCAACCTCGTTCATTACAAATACCGGTGGGGACCTCAAATGGACGGATCCCGGATTGGATAATTGACATGATTGACGGGGTAGAATTTTCCTAGCTTACAAATTCAATGGTGATCCGCAACTTTCGACGTGTCTGTGAAACCACTTTACGGGGCTAGATTACTAACTGATCAGTGTTGAGAGAAAGTTGCTGAACATGAGAAATATTGGTCATTGCATCTGCATTAGCACCAAAATCCCCGTTTGTAATAAGTATATGATGAAATGAAATGAGACCTCCATCTCTATATTGTCGCTAGATGATGCTTTGAGGTTGCCTCTAATACTCTATGTCATCAGACTCACACGCTTGCATTGCAATAAAACTAATTACACCAAGTTTGCTTCCTGGGATTTTAATCCTTCACCCTTATGACGGAGCCGCGATGGTCTGTGGCAGGACTAAAGCTTCCAAGTCGATTAGGAAGGAAGATAGCCCACGGCCACTAGAGGTAAATATTACGATACCTGATGGGAAAAGGTTGAATTATGAGAAATGAATGTGTATAGTCATTGATGTGGCAGCTTGCTTTAATGACTCTACTTCCGAGAGAAAGGACCGTTGATTATGCGCCACGTGGTTGTGCTTCGGCATATTGAACTACCTCATCCTACCATTCAACTTGAGTAACGTAGCTCTCCTGGTGCTTGCTTTTTTCGGTGCTGAATTTAAAACCTACACTATGGTATATGGTAATACAGGCCTTGAAATATAATAATTCCGAAGTGACGTACATACGACTGTTGTGCCCGACTTCGGGAAGCATATTCGATCGAAAGGTGGAGCACCTTGGTGCATAGGAGTCGACCATTTTGTAGCAGTATCTCGTAACTGTCTGTTCCTTAATCAGGTATTTACATGAAACGAGTGGCAAAGGAAATTCTAGGATAAACTATGCGGATTGTGCCCCAGACATGGAAGGTGTTGTTGCTGTAGACCCTTGACGGCTCAGTTCGGGACCTCTGTAACATCCAAAGCTCTCTGAACTACCCTCAGCGCTCTCTAACGTAATCCATATCACCCGTTCACTGGGAATTTGATATCTATGAATAGACGCGTTTGCCATATTACAACCGGAGTTCAGGTTATGGCTAGATTGAACAGGCTGCCTGAGGTGGTGTTGGTTGAGGCCCGGGACCTGGGTTTCTCGGACGTTGGGCCAAGCGCTCTGTACTCCGTATCACCGCTCCGACTCGGCCGAATCCCGGCTCGCCCGGCTTTCCCAGCATGGCCATGTGATGTGACCTCACCGGCGGGTAACTTAAAAGCTAGTAACTTAATATATTATAAAGGTTCCTTGTTCAGTCCCCGATTGTAACATTGGCAATGTTCAGATGAATACCAAGGTTGTCTTGGCAAACCCTGGCCGAACCAATCGCTAGACTTCAAGCTGAGGGGCTGCCAACCTAGACGACCTTTGGCCCCGATGAAGACACAATGTAAATTCTGGTCGTATTTCTCGTCACTCACCCAGGCAGCCAGTTCGGCAGTATCAAGATATGTTTAACAATACGAGGGAACTCGGGACATTCATGCCAGTACCTATCTAGAAATGTCATTATTTGCTGCACCTCTCATCACAGTGCATCGACTCGACTCGACAGATAACATCTCCCATGACTAGAAGTCCTCGCTCGCTGAAACCCAATAGCTGTCGCTACCTTCTGGACGCTTCGTGTTACATTCTAGATTTGATGACGTTCCATTCCACCCCTACAGCAAGTCAGCAAACTTCAATGGTACATCGTCTTCCGAGGGGTCCGTTGCAATGCCTACGCTTAGCAATCTTTACGCGTACTCACATCTTATATATTATTCCAAAGATGAGAAATCGGTATATTGTTGATTTCTCATCATTACCTATCGGCATCCCGTTTTCCAATCACCAGAAAGGAGCTTGCAATTACCGACCTAGGTACGCAACCCAGGACCCAGGCCCCAGGAAATATCTATACCGATGCGCGGGAACCCGAGGTCCATGCTTCAGGGCCACGGGGCCTAGTCCAAGCGTCTACCTCACGGGTACCCGATGAGCTCTACCCGTTCTTTGGGTAATTCGGGTACCTAGCGAGTAGCTGCGCATAAAGTCAATTCTTAGAGCTACATTCGATAACCACTTCTACTGAGAGGGTCCATTATATATAATAAGTCCTGTGGTGCACATCAGATGCAAAAGCTGCCTTTTCTGATCAAACAGTCGCTCCCGTCAATTCTGTCTGATCAATCACTGGCCGGCAAGACAGACCTGCAATTCTGCACGATTGGATCCGTGTTCTAATTTTCCCCCAAGAAAGCATCCACCATGACGCGCTCACAGTATCTTACCAGACTGGCTTCAGCTTTGTTGATCCTCTTTTTGACCATAGCTACCTCAGTTCCTATCAATTCTAGCAGCAGCATTGTTCAACCGCAACTTGAATATCTCTTCCAAGCTACTGTTAATGTTGGGCAGAGGATCGACTTCGGTTCTGGTCCTCTGGGCACCAGAGTGTCTTTCCCCATCTTGGGGGGCTCCTTCGCAGGCCCAGCAATGTCCGGTACGCGAATTTCCTAGAGCGAAATATCAATCCCATAGCGTCAGTATCAGAACAAGCAGTCTGACTAATCGCGGACGTCTTATCCACAGGAGAACTGCTTAATATCGGGGCTGATTGGGGTTTGATTGATGCCAAGGGCACGTTTTCTGTGGATGCCTACTATCAACTCCGTACCAGTGACAATGCCAACATCTTCGCCCGCTCTCAGGGTCCTCCTCAGCCAGGAAACTCTGGGGACCGTATACAAACACATATTATATTGGAAACCGGGGACGAAAATTACTACTGGGTCAACAATATGCTTGTGGTTGGGGTGACCACGGTTGGAGACGGCTTTCTCACAGTCGATACTTGGAGGATGACGCAAGCCGACTGAACTTTCAGATCTCAAGCCCCAAGCCCCTTGGTTCTTCTGTTTTGGCTACGTCCGCTGAGTTTTCAACTGTCAAGAAAGCCGGAATCGCAGACGTAAATGAGAGACAGACTTCGCATAACATGACAAAGTTCACCATCTTCACCTTCAACAGACCCACATGATCACACGTGCTAATGATTATGTGTCCCTTCGAAAGTCCTGCGATGCTGCAAAAGAAAGGGGACCCCCTCCCTCACCGATTGAGCTGCTTAAATAGCGCCCTAAGATATTATTCTAACCCTTTCATTAGGGTAATAGGAAGCAGAAGGACGGGATGGTTGTCGTAGAAGGCCTTGTCTGACAAGTTAACTGTGCACACACTCTTCACGGTTGTCACGGTTGCCTTGTGTTTCCAATATCTGAGAGAGCTGCAGTTTCATTGATTCAGTACTAGATTACGTTTACGAGTACAGCGTGCCAATCATATCTGCGCCACTTTCCGCGACTGCGTACACCGTGGTCAAAATATTGCCCCTGGGTATGATGGGGAAAATACTGGCGTCACAGACCCGCAGGTTGCTTGTTCCGTACACCCGAAGCTCTCCATCCACCACGCCTCCAAGGTCAGCCCTCGCCATCGCGCAAGTCCCACAAGGATGGTAGTTCGTCGCTCCATATTTTCTGATTGCTTTCTTTGCTTCCTCAGGTGCCCTCGGCGCGGAGCTAAACTCTGCCGGCAGGCGGTTGCCGTTGGGCTTGATTATGGGCGTGTACGTGGGCTGCTCAAGAAGTCGCTCAAGTTGAACAGCGTGCCGAGCAAGTATCTCGACATCTAGCGGATGGGACAGATATTTGCAGTCGATTATTGGGGCCTCATCCGGGTCTGCAACACGAATATGAGAGGATCCACGGCTGAAAGGATGCGACAACATGGCTACGACTGTCATGTAGTTGCCCGGCGCCTTGTTGCCCGGCGCCGTGTATCTCTGTATCCGGGTCATGAACACCGTCGCGCTTGCTTCTTGTTGATCTAGGATCATTCTCCTGACGAATCCGTGATGTAAGTGTAACTTTGGATCGTCCGCCTCGCGATACTCATCCAAGAGCCGCTGCAGGTCTGCTTCCTCGGCTGTCGTATCGAATAGCTGAAGCGGCCAGTATGCAAAGCTGTGCGCGGCTCCTTCTGAGAGGGGACCTGTTCGATGCTGCTCATATTCCTGCCTTTGCAGTTCTGCCACTGCAGGATCCCTGGCGGCCACGTCGATTGTCTCAATTTCGGGGTTGACTTCAACGCTTGGCCCGTAGTTGAGGTGATCTTGGAGATTCTCTAATCATCTTTGTCAGTGATAATCCACACAGCCTTCCTTGTGACTTCTTACCACCTACTGCTGGAAGGTCGACCAAGCATTCGACGCCCGCGCGCTCGAGGATGTCTTCACTTCCGATGCCAGAGAGCTCCAGTATCTGTGGACTTCCAAAAGCTCCTGCGCACAGGGTGACCTCCTTGTTCGCCTTCACAGATACCGTGATACCTCCCTTCTCATAGGTCACTCCAATAGCCTGTAGTGATTTTGCATCGCCAGAGCCAAACTCTTGGAAGTCGACCCTCTTTACTATTGCATCCGTCTCAACAGTAAGATTCACTCGCCCCAGCGCTGGCTTCAGGTATGAGTTGCCGGAATGGCTCCTTTCGCCTTTCAAAGGCCGGCCATCAACAGCATTCGTAATGGTCATTCCTCCCATTGCTCGACCAGACACCCCATCCTGATCGGCATGTGCACCAAGACAGCGAAAGACGTCTTCCCACGCGCTCTGCAGGATGTGCATCTGCCTTGGGTACGATGCTTGGATCGGTCCGCGCGCCACTGGCTCGACTGTCGAGGAACCCTTTCCGCTGACTTCTCGGACCTGAACGGTCTGGAATGCCTTGTAATAGCGCTCCATCCGTTCCCAGGACCAGCGCTCGTCCCCTGCGATCTCAGCCCAGGCTTCGTGCATCGCCCTGTTAGGGTACACCAGACTGTGGGAATTGATCGCGCTGCTTCCGCCGATCATCCGCCCTCGGGTCTGCTCAATGACACGGCCACTGAGCCCGACTTGGGGAGTTGTCCTAAAATTCCAATCATACTTGGGGTCGTTGAACATGCGGCGGCTGGTAAGCGGCGTGGACACTTTAGGATCTGCGTTGTTATCTGGACCAGCTTCTAGGAGAAGAACGTTTAAGTGACTAGAGGCAGACAGTCGAGAGGCCAAGACACAGCCAGCCGTGCCACCGCCCACGATAATGATATCAAATGATGCCATTGAGGTCGACTGTGGGAGTCCTGGTTCCGTCGTTTTTTGTGACAGGCTGGAAGTGTGTTTCGAGACAACAAGCATGTCAAGTTCTATCGAAGGATCAATCAATGTCGTCAGTATAGGTATCTCTTACCTATCCGATATAGCGGCTAAGCCCTAGCATCAAATCGGCAGGTCGGAGTTTACAGGAGTTATCACGCGGAGCTGCGCAAGATCCTGCCGCCGGCAGGGACTCCACGGTCGACAACTGGTCCCCCGTGGTCACCCACAGCCTGCCCGATCCACGTGCCCGAACGCTACGCCCAATCGCTGCCGGAAATCCTCCAGATCGTCTCTTCTACCAAGGGGCAGCGGCGCGGGAGCCGCGCAACTGCTGCACTCGCAGCTGATAGCTCTACACCGAAGATGCCGCATGATCATGCTACGGAGAACTCCAATCGCGTACAAAGTCCGCGCAAGTCAGGCGAAGTAGAGAAAGAGACAGCTACCAGGAGGTATAGATGGCAGAACTATACGCCATTGAGCGAGGTCCTGGCGCATTTAGACTGTATTATGCAGAGAGGAGGGAACGCGCAGTATCTGAGCTTTAAGTGTACTAGAGACGTTCATATTCTAAACGGCGTGAGTTGTGTGAGACCAAGGGTAGCAGCCCGTTATACGTGATGTGTTGACGATGTATTCAAGCTCAAAAGTAAAAGATAATATGCTAGGTAAGAAGAGCGGTTAACGACGAAAAGAAACGCGCCAAATTAAATCAACGCTTGCGGTGGTTGTTAGCGCGGCTTGTCTCGACATCCGCAAGAATCACGTCTTCGCTATGGCTTATGGTCAAATTCACTCATGTGTAGATTAATCTTCGCGCGAAGTGCTCGGGACCCTAGGCCCCAAATTAAACTCGGAATTTAAGCTCCTGCGCTTATGATCAAGACGCCGCAATCTCGCTATTTCGGTGCAATATTGCCCCACGAAATATTCCAGCTGCCAATGTAAGGCGGATGTTACCTTGCAGTTAAAGCTGCACTACCGCGCTTGAATAGCCTGTAGTCTGTTACTTCCATTTCTCATCACGTTCTCCAGCAATCAAATTGAACTCATCCGTGCCCTCGGTCGCATTGCTCGGCACTTGTATTTTCAGTCGGAAGAGATGCGGACACAAACCTTGGCACTGGCTCTGGCCGCAATAATCCCGGCGTCCATGGCGGCTTCGAACGAGACCCTCCTCTACCGAAACCTTCTCAACTCGACATCAGACGTCGCGAGTTGGGTACCCGAGGGCCCCGTCAACGTCACGGCAGTCCAGGGCGCGCTGGAACTATCCGGGGGAGGCGGCATCGACGACCACTTTGTCTTCTGGGCCCCAGAGGTGTTCCCAGACCGCGTCCGCATCACCTGGGAATTCTCCCCGCGCAACGAGCCGGGCCTGGCCATCTTCTTCTTCGCCGCCGAGTCCGTCAACGGCGGCAGCATCTTCGACCCGGGCCTGGCGCCGCGCAACGGCTCCTACCCGCAGTACCACTCGAGCGACATCCGGACGCTGCACGTGTCGTATTTCCGCCGGCGCTGGCCCGAGGAGCGCGCGTTCCTCCTGTCCAACCTGCGCAAGTCCCCCGGTTTCAACCTCGTGGCTCAGGGTGCGGATCCGTTGCCGCCTGTCGTGGATGCGGTCGGTGCATTCTATAGGATTACCGTCATCAAGGACGGGCGCGATGTACGATTCTTGATCAATGATCTGCCTATCTTTTCATTCCAAGACGACGAGTCTACTGGTCCGGTTCTGGGTGGAGGGGGCATTGGATTCCGTGGAATGACGCCGTTGGTGGCCCGGTATCGAAACCTTGAGGTTTGGAAGCTCTAAAAGCACGATGTACCCTATAACAACGACTGGGTCACGTTTTCCCAGCCCTTGTTGTCGATACTACTGTATTCAATGTACATATCTCTGAGAAAAGTCTTGCAGTAATGCAACTGCATTGATAAACATCGCAGAATGCCAAGAGCCTCTTCTATAATACCATTGTAAAATGAGCAGGAAAGGTTCCAATACTTCACACACAATATGAGATCCAACTAGAACATTGGCACCCGGCTCGAATGGTACGGCTTGACATTTACCCAGCAGCCAGATATTCAAACCATGCCATTCATTAATTAAAGCACCTTAATTTACTTTTCCACCTTTCTCTCACTCAAACCATGCAATGCTCAAGTACGCTAACACCCGGCTGATCTACTCATCTACACAGCCCTCCCAGGTGTACTCAGCGAGCAAATTGCTGTTGTGCTGTGACGCAGCGTATTCGATGTCCTTTATGCACTCGTTGCGAAGGGATGTCGTAAATTCCCCGTTCTCAGCCCCATTCCAGAAGAGCTCATCAACAACCCCGTCAGAACCACTCGCTTTCCCGCAAAGGCTAATGGCTGTCAGGTAGTAGCCATGTGAGCTGCTATTAGTCAGTATCCCGAGGCCTAACCCAATGCAGCCCTCAATGCACCCCTTTTCAGCCCAGTTGTGGCATTGTCCAATATCACGAGGTCTGTAGTCGACCCTGTTCCAAGGACCCCCTCTGAGCCAGTATTCGGGCTCAACGTGTCTCCAACCCTTCCAAAATGGAGGAATTATGGGGACAGGATCGTTGAAGTGGGTGATGCGGTAGTTCCTGTCGCCTTGTTCAGATACAAATTTAGCAAATGCCTTATTGCCCACACGTGGTGCTCCGTATGTGTATGTAGTGATGTTTAATCCGAGGTCCATCCGTAAATGGGCTGCGAGGATGATGGCCAGAGCGCCGCCGCGAGAGTGCCCCACTACCTAATGGATCGTCAGACAGTTCATACTATAGTTTCACCTATGCTCTCAAGTGGGCAGGTGTGGAATGTGTATCCAAATATTTGAACCTCTGCCTGCCTGCGGTGAGGATGGGACTTTTGGGAGGGATGACCTTGGGGCTTGCTGCATGGCAGCCACAGTGTGTTGGACATATGGATGTTGCAGTTCCCAATGTGATTGAGGCAAACACTAGAGCATCTCCCAATAGAGAGAACGATGCTGTTGTGGATAGACAACTTACCGTGATACTATGTTCTGGGTATTCTCGAGCGAGTCTCTTGATCTCTTTCGTAACCTCATCATTGACTTTCGCCTCTGCGTCTTGCCATCCGGAATGGACCTCACAGTCACCCGGACATCTCATAGCCTCCCAAAGTTTTAGATGCCGGTTACGGAGATTGTCATACCAATCAGCCCAACCTTGGGTTCCCTGGAAAGAGACAATCAATGCTTTCAGAGCATGGTCGACGGCAATGAATCCGCGAAGGTCTTCAATGATAGTCCTATTTTGATCATTACCCTGTCAGATACGATTGAGATGCTGTAATTGATCGTCTCACCCGCAGGCACTTGTGATGTTGTGTGAGCACTTACTCAGAATAGGTTGCATTTCCCGATGGGCAAATATCACCATTGCAAAAGACCTGACCACCTGGGCTCACATGGTCACAGTAGGCCGCGCCAGCATACTGTGCATATGTTCTAAATCGATCGAGCTCCTCATAGGTGACATGATCTGTTACGCATCACAGTGCTTTAGTGAAATCAACTCCCCACAACGATATACTATAGCGTGTGATGTTGAGCCGAAATATCTCATCGTGAATAATTGAACTAGCATCTTACCATGATGGCCTTCGACTAACTGTGCGGCATGGTGAACTGCAATCTCGGGAGGCAGATGGTTCAGACTTGCCAAAACGGCGGAGCAGATCGTAATGAAGATAATCAATTCTGACTGGAGCATCATGTTGACTTGGCCAGATATGCAAAGACTTCGGTGGTAACTTTGTACGTGCAGAAAACTATGAGCCCTTAGGTCAAAGAGAAAGGCGATTTAGAAAAGTGATAACCCATCCTGAGGAATGACTGTTGCCTAATTTTAAAAACTCCACATCTAGGAACACAAACTTTGGAGTCACGAAGCGCTGTTGGGTGGAGTAGGTCTGAAGTCTTCTCTTACAGATGTGCTAGCATAGCTCTCAACTGCGACCGTATAATCGATGAGCTGGCAGCGTTTGTGGCATCCAGGCTTGGCCCACTCTCCGATCCATCTCCGCCACTAATAATCGAAGCTTACCGAACGATCTCTTGCACAAGTCTGACCATTTGGGAAATGCTCTGAACATCCGCTCAATGCAAAGAGCACCAAACGCGGGTGTCACTCCAAGACGCGGATTTTGACCACAATTCGAGATTCTGCAATGACCAGATTTCCATTGCCGGTATTTCGAAGACAAAGTGTTGGTTCTCACCTACTCGATCCCGAGCTCTGCTTTCGAGTGCCAGCCGGATGGCGACGGGCAATGATGTAACTAGAACCAAGGAATGGCACATACTCACAGGCCGGGTGACACGAGTGTGACCATATGTCGATGCGTGATTTCGGTCGGAAATGTTTACGAGAACACAATTCTACACCACCGGAGAAAACCGAAGCGCTCAACATGCGTGACGAATTTCATAACTCAATACTTAATATCTTGGAGCCGGCCAAGATAACGCACGGGCTTCGCAGCGCACGCGGTGGACAGCGCATAAGAACATATGAGTTGTGATGACATGATTCCCAACAGTCAGCGGCATTTGTCATACGACCCAAAAGCTGCCGACGTTGAACATGATTTCGGTCTCTAGCCGTGGCGCTTGTACGTATGTAACTCGTAACAAGGTACATTGTCCACAACGTACCATCAGGCCGACCTCCACCCGGATTTGATTTGCTAACTAACTCATGGTGATCCCACATGCCCTTGCAAAGACGACTCAGCGACCTCGAGGGGGAAGAGGATGGGCCTGATGCGACCACTGTGAAAGCGTAAAGGAGCAGGTCTGGCGGATAGATCCGATGCTGGCATGAGCTCTTTGTCAGCCGATTCACTCCAGCGCTGATTGGCCTATTCTAAGCTTGGGACAAGATGACTAAGCTTCCATCAACAAGGAGCACGTCAAGGAAACAACCATTCGACAGAGCGCGTCCTTTTCTCGAGATCGTACACAGCCCTCATCAAGAATGCAATTTCTCCCCCTGTTCTTCATACCTCTCTCGCCACTCTCTCAGAAACTTAGCAATGGTGTTCTGTGATTATTGGTACTGTAGTTGCTTTCCAGCATGTGAACCTTGGTCTGCAAAATCGTAATGTTTTGAGCAAATGGTCAGGCATTGAGAGTCCAATAATTCTGTACATACTGTCTTGCTTCGATTTGTGTCTCATCTTTAAAGAGATCATCTTCTGACATGTACACAACTCCACAGGATTGGGAGAGCAGAGGCTTACGCAGAAGGATCTGCAAGGTTCTTTCAGCTAGGCACTGGGGCTGGGGGCTGGGTCATCAAACCGCCCCACCCGCACCACCAACATTAGATATTGCATGTCTCGTCGTGTTTTCTCCTCTCATCCATCACACACAACTCCCCTCGGATACATCGCAATTCCGTAATGCCTCTGAAAACAGTTCTCATCACCGGCTGCAGCGAAGGTGGCCTGGGTGCTGCCCTCGCCAGAGCCTTTCAGGAGCAGGGTTACCACGTCTTCGCCACACTGCGTGATCCCGCCAAAGCAGGCTTACTAGCCGGCGATCATGGAACAAACATCGATGTCTTGCCACTCGATACCACTTCAAAGGAGTCTATCGATGCGTGTCTGGGCACAGTGAAGCAGAAGACGGGTGGCAAGCTTGACATACTTGTTAACAATGCTGGGTTTGGGAGCACTATGCCACTGCTCCATGCATCGATCGAAGAGGCAAAGACAATATATGATGTCAATGTTTGGGGCACCCTCAGCCTGGCTCAGGCTTTCTCTCCGCTACTCCTCGAGTCCAAGGGCGTTATTATGAACATTTGCTCTATTGTCGGCGCGGCAAACGTTGCGTGGCAAGGTAAGCGGTGTCGGTGCATTTCCAGCATTAAATTGGATGACCGACGACTAACAGCAAGATCCATTCAGGGATCTACAACAGTTCTAAGGCGGCAGAAACAATGATCTCAGAGTCACTACGCATCGAGCTGGAACCGCTTGGAATACGCGTGATGACGGTCATGCTGGGCCAGGTCAGCACACAAATATACGCCAACACCCCGGCCTTTCACCTGCCCGAGGGGTCGCCGTACGAGAAAATCGCCGACACTATTACAAACTCGAGTAGGGGGGACTTGAATCATAACAACGAGTCGGCTGAGGCCGTGGCGAGGAATCTCGTGAGGGATACGATTAATGGCCGCCGTGGCCAAATCTGGCGTGGTGGCTTGGCGCGTACGGTCTACCTGGCGCTGTGGCTCTTGCCGACGAGGCTGTTTGAGTGGATTGTGCATTTGCAAAGGGGTATTTATGACCTTTAGTTGATACTGCTCCTCAAGGGCTCAAGCTGCGTTAAGTGAAAGTGATTGCTAGTTGCCGTCCTGTCCCAGCACGTATCAACTACCAGTCTAAATCTTCAGTCTCTCCGAGGCAATCCTCGCCCCCTTAACCCGGTTCGCAATCTTTTCAAAAGCGATGTCCCTCGCATAATCCGGCCCCTTGACGTACTTTGGCTTGCGGTCGATGCTAAAAGGGCTGAAACCGCAGTCATCCGTGGCACCAAGCTGGTCGATGGGGATGTACTCCGCTGCTTTGCACAGCTCATCCGCAATCTCCTCTGGGGTCTCCACGCGGGGATCCAGCGGGTTCGTGACGCCAATGAAGGCAACTTGTTTCACGCCATTGGCATCCCGGCGAATACTCTCTCCGATTTCCTTCCAAACTGCGGGCTTGTCCTTTTCGGTGGAGAGTTGAATCAAGAAGTACCCTGACTCATTCGTCAGCATACGCGACTCCTTCGATATTCAGGGTACGATTTCACATACCTGCGTTAATCTTGAAAAGCGAAGGGAGAAGTGAATGGTACGGGACGTCAGCGGAGTGGACGGAGTCGCAGTCGCCACCGGGGCAGGTGTGGAGCCCAATGTTCGCACGCTCCTCGGCAGAGAATTTGTCGAGGACTTGGTTGTTCAGGTCTACGAATGTCTGAAGAAGATCCTCGTTCGTCCAGGGGTTTCTAGGGTCCTTCTTAGCCGTCAAGCCTGCATTCTTGTTAGCGCCTCATTCCACCTACGCAGTACTCAATAAACTCACGGCCCTCTGTGAAATCGATCGAGACTCTCTTAGCCCCAGCTGCGAAACACCCCCGGATGTCCTTCTCACACTCCTTCACCAGGTCATGCGTGAACTGCTGCCTGTTGTAACCCTCAAGATCGCCTTTCAGAGGATACAGGAGGTAGAGCATGCTAGGAGCAATGACAGCAGTCTTCATCCCATATCCTCCAGATAGCGCCTGAGACTTCTTGAAATTTTCGTAAGCATAGGTCTTGTACCTAAACGGACCTTTTGTGAGGCGGGGAAGTTGGCGGTGGTGGCCGTCGTCGAAGTAGGCGAAGAATTGACCATCGGCAGCAAGTCCTGGCGACCTTCAGCTCAGAAACCTTTCATGGTCGTAATGCAAGTAGTGAGAATGTTGCTGACCTTCAGCAAGACCCGTTCCGTTCAGCGTATCTGTGATCGGATACGTCGCGAAAGAGCTTGCCCGCTGTTCACCATCGCTGACAAAGGTCTCGCCAGTCCGTTTCAAGCGATCGATCGAGTCTTCAGCCGCTGCATCCTGGTCCTTCTCCAATTGATCCTTGGAGATTTTGCCAGCGTCATAGTCCGCGTATGCCTCTTGCAATATCTCCGGTCGGGGAAGACTGCCGACTATTTCTGTGGGGATGCCCATGACTTCGGCTTGCTGGTAAGATCTTCAAAGATGACCTTGAAGAAGGAAATCTTGTGAGAGGATCAGATGCTATTGACGTTTCGTTTTCTGAGTTAAAAGCTGGCGTCGTCGGAGATGGCCTCCGCAGCTCGCTCATCTGATGCCCCACCTTAGCCACGTAGGTCAGTAGATCACTCCACACAAAACATCCTACACACAAACACAAGAGGACCTTTAACACCCACCGGGACCACTAACAGCTCGAATATACCGAGTATCTCTAACGGTTTACTTTCCATGGAACAGTAGGTTTTTCGTGTGAGTCGAATACATAATTATTACTACAAGAGCTATCCAGCCCACTTACGCCAGCTTTAAATCGTGATATATAAGCTAGTATGACCTTATTCTCAGACAATAAGCTGTGCAGCAATGTCTGCCTCATATTGTCGAAGGCTTGGCGTGCCTTCTGGATGTTGACAGATTGGCCGCCTCACTGCCGCTGCCGCCACCGTCTGTAAAACATATACGAGCATCTTGGTTTCGACATGCTCCCCCATACTACTAGTACTCTCTATATCAAGCTCGTAGGCTCGCGGAGATCCTAGTAGCAGCAGTTGTCAATTGGTGTTAAGAGAGGGGCCCTTGGAATATTCAAAGATCGACAGCAAACAAGCCTTCGCGATTTATTAATCCTCCCACAAGACATCTCTGAGGGTATCCTACCCCCTTCCTATCAACAACGAAATACTTGGCAAGTGCAACTGTCAGCATACAGAACAGTCTGTCAGCATGCAAAAAGTTCGATGACATACTGTATCAGGCCAGAAAAGGAATTATTCTTCCTGTCCTTTCTTGGCGATGTATGACAAAGATTGGACCATACCTCAGCGTTGGCACACAAGACAATCAACAGATAATTCATTCTAAATAATTGAAAACAATAAGAAGATTGCTATATGACCCTAGCTTCTACATGACTTGTGCTATAACGGGAAGTGCTTTGGTAGGCTTGGAAAAACAGTCGATTTCTCTTGCAGTTCGACAGCTTGTCGGATGTCGGCCCTCCGGGTTTTATCAGCGAGTACTGCAAGGACTCAAAATCTTTTTGTAGTCCATGAAAACTTCTTTGAATGGTGGATAAATTCCCATGCCCGGCTAAAGGATCTGTGGCCAAGCCAGTTAGGACTTATACCAAGACAACGAAGTGCGGGGAGCGTTCGTTCCCCATGTCTTTCCCCAACCAGGACGAAGAATTATTCGATCACGAGTGACCGTGAACAGCATAGTCTCCTCTTGTGGTCCCCCAACGCCCCAACCCCGGTCGCTGTACCCCAATACCCGACGGGACAAAATGTGACGGCACGAGGGACAACATATATAATGCCCGAGGCCGGTGAGCTGAAATTGAGAGATGTCCCTACACCCGCCTCGACATTAGTGGACTTGTACTTGGATCCATAATTTGCAACAGCGCACTCCATACATCGGGGGCACGACCAGGATGGAGAAGAACGTGTTTGTGAGCGGCGCGCAGAAGGCGGCTGACCAGGAGTTGGAGGAAAAGCTCGGCCACACTGCTGTCTTCGATGCAAAACAAGCCACAGACGACGAACATGCGCAGACTCTACGTCAGGCCTTCAGCCAAAATAGGAGAGCAGTTCTTTGGTCCGTGTTGATATCTATGTCGATCGTTATGGAAGGGTGAGTCTTTCACGCTACTACCAACCAAGGTGCGGGCAAGGCTGCGGCGGGGTCACCCACGCTGACATGCTACAATTAAAGCTACGATACAATCCTCATGGGGAACTTCTTCGCATATCCAGAATTTCAGAGAAAGTTCGGGAGCTGGTATGGCGGTGACGTTGGCTGGCAAGTCTCTGGCCCCTGGCAGACCGGATTGAGCATGGGCAGCACCGTCGGCGGGATATTCGGAGGTCTTCTCAACGGCTATTTCGCTTCCAAGTACGGATATCGATGGGTTCTGATCATCTCCATGGCTTTCCTCAACGCCTTCATCTTCTTGACCTTTTTTGCCCCCGGGCCCGAGGTGCTGCTCGTCGGACAGATCATGTGCGGTCTCTCCTGGGGCGTGTTCGCCACGCTCAGCCCGGCATACGCCTCTGAGGTATGCCCTACTAACCTGCGTGGCTACATGACCACATACGTCAACCTCTGTTGGGCCATCGGTCAGCTTATCGCTGCAGGCGTCCTGCGAGGATGTCTCAACATCCAGGGCGAGATGGGATACCGGATTCCCTTCGCGATCCAGTGGCTCTGGCCTACTCCCCTTATGCTGGTTGCGTATCTGGCTCCCGAGTCTCCCTGGTTTCTCGTGCGTCATGACCGTCTGGATGAGGCGCGATCCTCTATCCATCGACTGAGCGGTCCAGAGAAGACGGAGGAGCAGATCTCGGCACAACTGGCCATGATGCTGCACACCACCAAGATCGAGTCCGAGGTCACGAAAGGCGCGAGCTATATCGACTGTTTCAGAGGTATCGACCTTCGCCGCAGTGAAGTTGTCATGGTTGCATTCGCGGGTCAGATTCTGTCTGGAAGCAGCTTCGCCTATACACCCACATACTTCTTCACAACCGCTGGCATGGACACTGCCAAAGCATTTGAGTTGAGCTTGGGTGCGAAGGCGATGGCGTTTATTGGAACCGTTCTGTGAGTTTTGAAGACCAGCTCGATTCTGTTTTTGAGATGTGCTGACTTGAAGGCACCCAGCTCTTGGTGGCTCATCTCATACTGGGGACGCCGTCCGATCTACGTTGTAGGAATGGGGATTCTCTGTGGGATTCTCCTTATCATTGGCATTCTAGATGTCTCGGCTGGCGATAATGCTCTTTGGCCATCAGGAGGTTTATGTGTCTTCTGGCTGTTTGTTTATTCCCTCACAATTGGGCCTATTGCTGTAAGTGGGAGTATCCATAATACCTAGGTAGCCTTTTGCAGACTCTAACGCGCCGATAGTACAGCATCATCTCCGAGACATCCTCCGTCCGACTTCGACCCCTCTCGGTGGTCCTGGCGCGAAACGCATACCAGCTGACCAATATCGTCTCGCAGGTTTTGCAAGCATACATGATGTAGGCATTCAAGCCTCACAGAAAACGCGACCACGTGCTAACGATGAACTAGGAACCCAACCGAATGGAACCTCCGTGGCCGAACTGGCTTCTTTTGGGGTTCTACCGCCTTCTGTGTTTTCATTTGGTCGTACTTCCGGCTACCCGAAGTGAAAGGCCGCACATATGAAGAGCTGGACATCCTTTTTACGAACAAAGTTCCTGCCCGACACTTCGCCACAACGCACGTTGATGCTTACACTAATACGTCCAGTGCAGAGGATGAGAAGACTAGGGTCGAGCAGGTTGCATGATAAGGCAGTACGTATCTTAAGTGAGTTCTTGGCTGTTCTATCTGACGTCCTTGGAATCCAGCTCGTCACTTGTCCGTCTTTCCGACTGGTTTTTGTCAAGGGCCAAGGAGCGGCGTCAGAGTCTGGCGGGTTTCACCAGACTTCAGGAGCTTCAGGAATCAGTCATTATAACTCTGGACTAGTAGAATGGGAGTAGTTTAGCACACAATCAGCTTTGTGGAACTAACCTTGAAAGCAATGTGACGGCATAGGGTGCAGTTCTGAGTGGCAGCTGGCTTTGTCAACAATCACCTGCAGATATCTTGGTCTGCGGTACTAGATAGATTTGGACGGATGTTTGGAGGTGCTGGTGCGGGGAGTCTCATTTGCTGGACATCGTGATCCTAATGCAAAGACCACCTTTGATGGCACCATTCTATCACTGCAGGAGTGGGACAAACTTCACCACCTATATGCAGCGAGCGATTCTCCCAGTGGACCGGATATGTTGACTGGCCAATAACATTATGCCTTATTACGGGGTATTGTACTGGGTTTCTAATCATTTCTCAGCCGCGATACACCCAAGATGTGTTTAGGTTGGCACCCCTCTATAACGCAATTCGGATATGTAGATGGCGTGCTCCCGCAAGGCGTCACCTCGGCGCCGACCGCGGCATAAGCTTCCGTCTGGCGGTTGGCAATCGGAACTGTCGAAGAACACCCATCAAGTCTGATTTAAAAACTGTTCAATAAACGCCATACAGTCAGGACCTTGTCGCTGATCTTCAGCCTAGTGCGATCATCCCAGACTCGTCCCAGCTTCCCAAGGTTCTTGGCGCCGTCCGGTCTCCTGAAAGACGTCGGAGTGCTAGTAACGGCACCCTGAATCGACCATGGCCCCAATCAAATCAGTAGCGGTCATTGGCGCCGGAATCAGCGGCGTCTCGTCAGCAGCTCATCTTCTGCGCCACGGCTTCGAGGTCGTCGTGTTTGAGCGCTCTAGTGTGACTGGCGGCGTCTGGCACTTCGATCCACGGCCGGATCGGGATCCCGAGTACCCAAGCACAGAGTCCCTTGACGGGAACCACACGCCCGACGGCACTGCGAGCCCCAAGGAGAGTCGGGAGGCTAAGGACGAAGACGAGATCGCACTCCTACATGCACCACCAGGGCCTTGCTATGAGGGACTCATGAACAATGTCCCAACAACGATGATGAAGACGACTCTGCTGCAGTGGCCCCAAGGAACTCCAGACCACGTCACCCACCACGAGATCGAGACTTATTTGCAGCGTCTCTCGCAAGAGACCGGTGTCCACGACGTGACGCTGTTTGACACACGCGTCGAGGAAGCCGTCAAGAACGCAGCCACCGGGAAGTGGGACGTGCGCACCAAGACACTCCTGAAGAATGACGACGACAAATACTCCTTCCAAAACAAGGAGTGGAATTTCGACGCCGTTGTCGTCGCCGCGGGACATTACCACGTCCCGCTCATTCCGGAAGTTCCAGGCCTGGCTGAGTGGAAGAGAAAATACCCTGACAGGGTGAGGCACTCGAAGAGCTATCGATACCCGCACCATTACAAGGACCAGAACGTGCTCCTCATCGGCGCGGGTGTCTCGTCTCTCGACATCGCCAAGGAGCTCGACGGACTGGCCAACAAGACCTACCAGTCCTCCCGCGGCGGGAAATTCGACCTCGACAAGTCCTTCTTGCCTCCCAACTCGGAGCGCGTGGCGGGTCTGAAATCATTTAAGCTCGACGAGGGAAAGAGTGTCTTTTCTGGATCGGAAACACCTGGTGCACCTATCCCTGGCACGGTGCATCTGACTGATGGGCGGGTTCTCCAAGATCTCCACCATGTCATCATTGCCTCGGGCTATCAGACCACATATCCCTTTCTCACCGGCCTCGAGTCTGAAAAGATAGCTCCCGACGACGCAGATGAGAGTGTCATTATCACGGCAGACAAATGTGTCACACACAACCTTCACAAAGACATCGTTAGTACCCTCAAGTGCTGCTGACTCCTCTCGCTTTCCTTCCATGCTGACTCCATTCGTCCCGAAGTTCTACATGCCAGATCCAACCTTGACATTTGTGGGTGTGCCGTACTACACCTCCACCTTCTCCATGTTCGAGTTCCAGGCCGAGGTGGTGGCTCGGGTGTACGCAGGCCTCGCCAAGCTGCCATCAGACGAGGCTATGCGCGCCGAATACGCAGCCCGCAAGGCTAAGGGGGACAAGGGCAAGGCGTTCCACAGCCTGATCCAGAACCAGGTTCCGTATATGGCAGAGATTCTCGCTTGGGTGAATGAGGGCGTTGATGAGAGGGGTGTTGAGCCTATGAAAGGTGTGGATGAGGCTTGGTATAAAGGATATGAGGAGTTTAAGGAGAAGTCGAGGCGTTTGATTCCCGTTGACTCTAATCAGATACAGCAGCCTATTGCTAGTAAGTATTATACGTCGGACGATTAGACAGCGACAATATAGAGCTTGTGGTTCAGATTATTACACGAGACTGTTCATGGGACTGAAGACATGGGACTGACTACATGGGACTAATGACATGGGACTGGTGACATGGGACTGGTGACATGGGACTGATGGCATGAGACTGATGACATGGGACGCACCTGCAACTAGAGTGATAGCCTCGTGGTAGCATACTTGCACAGCTCTTATGCTATACAGATATAGAGACATCATGAATTAGTCTGCAGCAATGCGGATTTCCCCAACGTTCTGCAAGTTTCACGATCTTCCTTTTTACAATTGTTTTCTTCTTGTTGCTTGTGATTGTCTAAAATAAGCTTTAACTGGTCAACAAGCTGAATGGCGAAGAGCTGGTCACAATACCTAGAGATGTGTAATTATGTATGTGACACAGACACGATGTTTCCCCGATGGCACGCATCTATTATTAAGCCATCTCATGCCGTTTCCATCCTGATAGCATTCCTTCTCTCAACATGATCAGTATCAGCCTGATTCATGAGTAGCTGTGCACATGCAGTGGTTCCTTCTTAAGTCGCCACTCCGATGAACTGGATGTCGAGCTCAGTTCCCACCTCAAGCCTTCTTCTGACGCTTTGTCTTTGCCGCATTCTTGTCGCTAGCCTCCGCAGAAGCGTCGGAAGAGCTGGCAGCTCTGTGCTTGGATGTGGCCGGGCGTTTCCGATCAGAGTTCGATGGCAGCGAGGCCTCAGAACCATCGTTGTCCTCGAGCTCATCCTCGTCCTCGTCCTCGGGCAACCAGTGATACATCTCCTCCTCACGCTGGTCCTCTGGCACAACATCCTCCGGCTCCCTGTCGATGCAGTCTGCCAAGACCGAATGGGTAAGGGAGGTTGGCTCCTCGGGCACCTCCTCACCTAGCGAGCGGAGCGCCCATCTCCGGACAGACTCGTGGGTGACGTTGACGCACACGAAGCGCCGTCCGGTCCACTTCGTGATGGAGTGCCTGAGCTCACGGCCCCGGAACATCTGGAGGCAGCCCGCCGGAGCGTCGATCTGCATGCCCAGCTCCCGGAGGACGAGGTCTCCGCCTGTGAAGTCACCGACGGGCAGAAGGAAGGCGTATCCATGGTGCCAGTCACCGGTGTCCTGGTGCTCGTACGTCATCAAGTTCACAAGCAGAGCCCGCATCGAGAAAGGTTCACCGGAGCGTCTGGTCTGGAACGGAACTCCCAGCTTTGAGACCTCGTCCGCGACACGGGTGTATTCTTGGAGGAGGGTTGGCTCGAGGATCTGGAAGAAGAACTTGGAGATCTCAGTGCATGCTCCGAAGGCACTGTAACGCAGCTTCACCAGCTGGTGAAAGACGTGGCCACGAAGAGGCACTCTCCTTCCGGCGTTGTCTTTGGTAGGGCCTGGTAATTTCCGACCATTCGGGTCACCGATCTCGCAACGAGCTCCGATGTGGAAGACACCTGGAAGACATTGATTAGCTGGACATGAACAGTATAATTCAGGCGATGGTATATTACCTGACTTCGCCACACGTGGGTCGTTGTCTGGGTTTCGGAAGTCCAGGTCCGGCCTCTCGGAAAGGAACGAGATCCAATGGAGGCCGTGTCGAGTCATATCCGGCCATGGTACCGGCGTGAGGGTGCTGTACGTCTCGAATGATTGGGCAACGAGCTTTTGGACAGCCTTTGTGAGAAGCTGCTTGAAGACGTCACCGCACTGGAACAGGATCAGGTTGTCGGACTGGTCCAAGACCATGATTATGTCCATGTTCTCTACCTTGTAGAGCAGACCGTTCTCGGTGGCGTACTCGTTTCTCTTGGCCTGGTGATAGAGGTTGTGTGCTTTCATAGGACAACCCTTCTTCACAAGCGCCAACATCTTTGAAAATGCCGGGTCACTCTCGTGGTCAGCCGCCTCCATCTGCTGTCTGGCTTCGTCCTTAAGACCGGGGTTGAGATGCAGCTGTTGTTGTGCGAGACTACGAGCTCGGCTCCAGTAGTCATTGGTTCTGCCACCAATCTGTCCACCCATGGATAGCAGAACATGAGCCATCACCCAACGCTCAATTTCAAGGTTGGGCGGCACACCAAAGTCCTCGTTGATCTTCCGTTCAATCGACTTTGACATTGCGGACAAACTGTACGGGGAGCCCTTGCCAAATGCATCGACGTCGCTGAACTTGACGCGGCAAACTGTACGACCGTGGACCTTGAAGGTTTCAATGATGCGGTTCTTCTCCTGGATGGACTCCACAGCTCCATCAGCAATCTCTTTTGGGTCCTTGTAACGAATGTCGTTGACATCCATAGCAAACTCCATGATGTGCGGCTCGTCTTTGTCGATGTGGGTATTCTCCTCGAAGTCAGAAACAGCCAGGGAATCGTCTTTGGGAAATCCAATGTTGCTCCAGCTGTATTTCTTTCCACCATGACCTGTTCTCTCCGGCCACTGTCCACTTCCGTCGTACATTGACTTGAGTGGAAGTCTGAGCTGGGACACGTCTCCGTACGCAAAGGGCATCTCCGGCCACGGGATGGAGGAGTCAGTGCTCTCCTCATTCGGCTGTGACGCCTCGTGCCGAGAGTCCGCATTATCTGGATCTCCAGCTACTGTTCCGTCATCGACAATGTCCTGCTGATCCACTCCGGCAGGATCTTGCTGGTCAGCTTCGGCATCGCCGTGTTGTGTCTCCTCTTGCTCCGGAGCATCACCACCATCGCCAGCGGCCTTTGACTGCTTCCTCTTCTTAGCCCTCTCCTTGTTCTTCAGTGCTAGCTTCTCCTTGGCCTGCAATGCTAGCCTTGCCATTGTCAGGGCGGCCTCGTCGTTGCTTGCTGTTCTTGGGGGCATGGGCTTCTCGCCAGGATATCGAGGTATCTGCTGGCGGCCCGCAGCGGCTTGGGTTGATGGCTGTGACATCTTGATCGTAGGTGCTCGAGTGAAGGAAGAGGGATGCTGGAGTGCTTGTGTCACGCGTGTTGTGAGACGGAATTGTTTCTGTCGTCAGACTGTTTCTCGGCGAACGGAGGTAGGATCTCACGACCAACAGGTGGTAATGGGCTCCCGGATACCCCTCAGGATCTTGTGTTGATGCCTTCAGATACCTGAAATGGTTGATGGAAGGGCAATAGTGGAACGGAAGGTTTGTGGTAAGCTGGGTAACCCGGCGGACAGTGGCTGCAGTGCGCCTGCAAGAGAGGAAAGGGAGAGAAGAGGCCAGTTGATCTTATGCAGAAATATTGTGGGAAAACTCTGTAACTGGACGGTTGAGTGGATGTGACTGTTCACCGAGCCACAAATGGTCTGGCTCAGGTCAATGTTCCAGAGGTGATTCACTGCTGGGCAAGAAGAAATTAACCCAGTCCGTTTGAAATCAACCACCCGCTGTATGAGACTGAGACAATTCCTAGGCTGTTTACACTGTTAATCTTCTAGGTCCGTGCCCTCGGTTGCAAACGCGTTAGTAGACGCATGCACGTGTGCATGTGTATGTCCACATTAGATAGGTGAGTGCATTCTCCCCGGAGATAGGACCAGGCATATTGTTACCCTGGCAATTATTTTGAATAGTTTCTGTTATATGTACTTGAGTAGTATGAATTTTTAAGAATATCATCGTACCCGGGAAGAGAACTTTGCCTGTTTCTCTGAGAAAACCATGCTGGTCCGGGGTGAGCACCGGGTAGGCGCATCTTCCGGATGCAGAAATCTCATGGCCAGTGCATTCTTTATATACACGCCAACATCATATCGTTTGTTCGTTGATTCACGTGAACAAATAATGACGTCAATTGCCCAATGCTTTGCACCTCTCAGTGAGTCAAAGTATGTCGCGGTGCAATCCGGATCAAGCTGGTTGGGCCACATCTTGAGTCGCTTGTTTATTCTGTACCAGACCAAGCCACCTGGGAACTATGTAACCAGCCAGTTCAAGCATACTGCAATGTACTCAATCGCAAATGGGAGGGACGACGAAGTCTTTTCGAATATTGAGGGATCAATCGTGAGTGATTTAGTGCTGTGCAGATGACTGGTCATGTATATGACGCCGCTTTACATACATCCAATCATGACCGCCTCCTCAAAGCAGCCCGCTCAACCTTGGCCTCCTCAGCATCAAACTCCCCAACCCACTCCACAATCTGGTCGATGACAGCATCCTGCACGGCCTTGACGCCAGCGTTGACCCTGCCATTCGCCATAGACAAGTCGCTGCAGTGGATGCCCCCAGGAATGAGCAGCACAGGTGCGTCCTTTGTGCCCTCGTACGGTCCATCGGGGCGGAACTCGCTCGAGACTGTGGCGTCCTTCCAGGGGTCCCACTGGCCGTTGACAAAGATCAGGCGCGTCGTGTTTCCTGCGCGGTCCCACCCACCAGTGTAGGCATTGGTGTCCTCTACCGTCTTGCCCTCTGCGCTGCCAAAGGTGCCTGGAGGAGGGAAGTAGAGCGCGCACTGCTGCTGCCAGTACTCTGCCGTCACGAGACGGGAGACGATAGTCGGCGTGCCCTCGGGGGCGCCGTCTTGCCAATAGGCGAAGCTTGGTAGCTAAGTTAGCTGAGAGCTGATTAACTGGGCAAGGATGGAACTTACGGGTCGTTGCAGAGCATCCATGTCCATTGGCGGTCGATCGGGTTGCTGACGGTCACGTCGGTGTAGATTGGGCTGGTCTCGTTGTACGAGTCGAAGCATCCGAGACTGTCGTCGTCGGACCACTCGTCGTAGCCATAGCCAGCGCAGTCTATTTATAGGAAGCCATCAGTTAGTAAAAGACTCATACATAATCTCTCGTCGTGATCTTCACTTACAGCCAGGCAGAAGCTCTGTCTTGACCCAGTTGGCGTATCCCTCCAGAGCCTTCTCCAAGCCGACACCCTCGGCTCCAGGGACAACAGTGGAGTTGGGGTACAGAGGGCCGACGTTCTCAACACTGTCGCAGAATTGGACTGTCCAAGCGGTGGTTAGCAAAGATTCACAGAAATACTCTCAAAACAATTCTCAACTTCAAGAACGACTGGGGGCGGCCTACAGAATTCAGAGTAGTTGGAGTTGAAGTCGTGCCCCTGCCACTGCCAAGGCCCATTTTCCAGAGCGCTGGCAAAGTCATCGTCGTGCTCGATAGCACCGAGACCGAACTTCTCCTTGAGGGCCTGCTTCGCCTCGTCGTCGTCGCCCAGCAGGATGCTGTCGACGTACTCGATGACCTTGGACACGTCCGCGCTGCAGTTGGCGGGCATGCCCTCCTGCACGGGCGCAAAATATTGCCACTGTTGACGAGCATTTGTTAGTTTCTTGTCACACGCCTATATTCCATGTATATCCGTTTTGCGAAGAATACTTACAAAGTCGTAAATGACCTCAACCACAGCGCTGGAGGCGTGGTAGGCCCAGAACGTGCCCGGGTCAACGCTCTCGACCCACGCCGCGAGGGCGCCGCTGTAGCTACCGCCGGAGAACACCCAGGGCACGCTGTCGGCATTGCTGCTGGCATTGGTGGCGAAGGGGAACTTGACGTTCTTGGCGAAGTACGTCGTGTCGTAGATGGAGTTTTCCAGGGTCAGATATTGCAGGTTCTCGGTGGTCAGCTCGTCGTACGGGCTCGAGTCGCCCCAGTACCGGTGCTCGAGGATGACGGCGGCCGCGCCGAGCTCCTGCGCCAGGGTACCGGTGAGGGTCCTGTTGGTCAGGTATCCGGTATATCCTGCGGCTGCGATCTCGCCGGGGGTGAAGAAGACGACTGGTGAGCCGGGCCCTTGCCAGTACTGGGTGCTCCACCAGAAGGCCTGGCTGAAGGTGCCCTTGGAGGGATCCGAGTGGTCGAGGATCTGCTGGAAGGTGCCATTCCCGAAGGTGGCCGAGGAGTTGGTGTCGCGCCTCTGGACGAGGCTGGAGGCGAACTCGGTATCGGCAATATCCAGAGGAGGAGGGACCAGGTGCATAAAATTGACGGACTTGATGGCTGAGACGCCGGTGGCGAGCAGGGCGCTGCCGGTGGCGAGGAGAGCTGGCACCTTCATCTTGGCGTCGTCGACTTGGCAGACCCAGATAAGAACGACTGACTGACTGACAAGGAGAGACGGGGGTGAGGGAGAAGAGAGAGCCGGGCAAGGAGAAAAGATGGAGCACCACAGCTATTATATAGGACGCGAAGCTCACAGACCCAGGACGCGTCGCAACGTATCAGCCGGGCGAGGAACATCCCTTTGACGGCCATATCGGCACCAAATAAGCAAGGGTTAGGGGTATAGGCCAATAATAAGCGCTATATTCAATTCCAGGCTCAAAAAACGCGAATAATCTTAATTTATTAGATTATGCTACTATAAAATTTATATCAATAATTATCCAAGTAATATATTATAATATTATATATATTACAACCATACCTCATTATTCTTTATAATAAAGGTGCTGCGTTGTTAAATATATCCTTTAATATTCATTATTTTTTAAAGGGTAAGGGTATTTAAAGTATTTTGCTATTATAAATAATATAATTAGATTTCTTGCTATGGTAAATATATATATACTTTTCCGTTGATTTAATTAATTAAGGCAGAAAGGTATACTTAAAGTTATATTAATATAATTAAAAAAAAGGGCTAAATTTAATAATAATTATTTTAAATAAGGTTTATTATTATTTTAATTAATAAATATACTATTTCTAATATAATTAGCTATTAAAATAATGTTATAACTAATATATATTAATTAATATAACGTTAAGAAGGAACTTAAGGAATAGGGTATTGCTTTAGTTTTTTTATATATAATAATCTTATATATTATATAAATATAATTAATTCCCATGATTTATACCCTCTTTCTAAAGATTATATTTATTAATAAATGCTAATAAGGGAGCTTCTTTCTCTTAATTATTGCCTTAAAAGTATATTACCTGTTAAATATAAAGATGATAATATTGCCGCTAAATATAAGGCTTATTATTAATATAAAATATATTAAAAAAAAAAGCTAAAGAATTATCTTTCTAAGTAAATTAATTAATTAACCCCCTTAAATAAAGGGTATTCTTTAAATAGTTCTAAAGGATATAATTATAAGTATTATTAATCTTTTTAAGGTGAAGGAGGGTAATATTAACTTTATTATATTAGCGCGTAATACTTATAATAATATAATTAAAATAAATATAAAAGTATATAAAGAGGGTAAGGCTTAAGAAAAGGTTATTAAAAAATATATGATATTGGTTAATAGGTAGCTTTTTTAATAACATTATTATTATTTATTATATATTATTAAGCTTAATAAGCTATACTTTTATTAATAAGGTATTATATATTACATTCTTCCCATTAAGGTATGAAATATTTATAAGGCTGATATTATTAATATACTATAATTATAAAAAGAAATAGCCCTAATAGCCGCAAACCTATACTTAAAAGCCTCATAAGATTGGCTTATTCTTAATTATAATTGTTTTTCTTAATTAACTTATAAAGTATATTATTATTTTATTAATAATGATATTATAATTAGGAATAATTAATAAAGATAAGACTTTTTATATATATTTTAAGAAGGGATTAATTTAAGTAAATAATTATAGCTAAGATTTATTATTATTATTATTAAGCTTAATAATAATAAAGCTTTAATAAATAGCTTTTTAGCGATTCTTTAAAAAGAAATAGGTAATTAAGTATATTAGGATTAACTTTAAGGTCTTTTAATAATCTTTAAGTTAATTTTTTTAATATAATCCTATATAAATAATAAATATAAGAAATAGCATGATCTTTAAGGGTATAATAAGCTAATAATTACTTAGCTAATTATTATATAAGGAGTACTTTTTTTAAGGTTACTCTTTTTATAATTAACGATTTCGTTATTTATTAATATTTTCTATAAATAAATTAATTATTTTTAACGTTAAAAATAATTTAAATAAATTAAGAGGAATATTAGGGAGGGTATAGATATATAGTGGGTAGCGAGGGTTATTTAAAATAAGCAGTAGGAAATAATCGCCTTGATTGGCTATTATTAAGGTAATTAGCTGCTATATACTTAAATCCCTGCCTTTTAGGGCTATAGCTTTATTTAAAATAAAGTTAAGATTTATTTATGATATTATAGGTATTAAATAATATAGAAAATAAGTGTATAATAATAGAATTGATTATATTAAGGGTATTAGTAATAAGGGTGTTAAGAGGGTGTTGCTGATAATAATCTGTGAGTGATGTAATATAGGCGTATCTGATAGTTTATAGGGGACTGTAGCAAAAAGAGTGGGCACGGAAAAACTTGGTGCCGATACGGCCGTCAAAGGGATGAATGATAGACCTAGGAACAGGAAAGTCGCCCCGAGCGTCGGCACAAAGCCTTCCAGAAGGAGGTGCAGATGGTACCCTGCGGGTGCGATGCGAGGTGCCATCGTGACCGCCAACCGGGTGCATCAAAGTGGAGCCAACGGGCGAGAATGGTACCCACCATATTTCCGTTACCATTTGTCTGTTAATGGAGGAATGGCAGATAACCACAAGTGAATGCTCGGCCAAAGGGCTGCTATCACGGATACTGTACAGTAGGTGGGTTCACAACATATGTTTGTGCTGGTCGACCGTGTACAAGATCCTGACACAATCTAATCACTCATCTCGTGTATACGGGTTGCGCACAATACGGAGTCCACTGGACGAGTATTACACAGGCGGGGGCGTCTTGGCGTGCACGTTGCACTGCAGAGAACTGCAGTGGCGCCGCATGTCGAGAAAGCTTGTTAAAGTCCCCGCGGACAAGAAAAGACCAGACATGAACGGTGCGGCGAGTCGGCGACTGGGCAATTATCGTAAAGACGGTGGTGGCGTGATAGAATCGTGGTGCAAGTACTACGTAGTAGACGTGAACAGGTACAGGGACAGGGACTATGCCAGTACGAATGGGAATCGTCTGATATCAAGCCTTCGGCAAAGCGGGTCCTTCCCGACCACCTTCTCGATTAGGTCTCGATGATCTGCGGTCAAGGTGAGCGTGATGATTGGAGCGGTCACGAATTTTGAGGAAATAAACATATCTCAAAATCGCAGCGGAGTTACAAAGGAAGAGCTCTCTTTAACTCGGGGCTGAGCTGGTTAACAGTTATGGTCTTCGCCGCCTGGGCACTTTAACGAGGCTTGGAAAAGCGACAAACAACCGGCGGCTAAGGCCTACGGCGGCGGCGCAATGTTTACAGACCGCAGTGCCCGGGCCCGTCGCTCGGTTTGTCGGCGGGTATCATCGGTCCCACACAGCTGCTTCATGCGGCTAGTGTGAACCCATAAGGTGTCAGCGCAGGGTCGGGGGTTGTGACATGCATGCCATGCAGTAGAGATAAGACTATTGAGCCCCTGCTTTTCGCATTGCTTGGATGAACTTCGGTTCGGATGGCCACAAGGGTTATTTACCTATGCGAGTATGCATGACTCGGGTCACCGCGACAGAAGTAGTCAAAATGGTCAACGTTCCACTGTGTGGGCCGAATTCAATTGACAAGTACGAGCTGCTACTGACGGCTGTCTGGGTTCTCCTTTTCTCAACACTGCTTAAGTATTGCGAAGAGCGCCGGCCTATTGAATTGGCTGAAGCTGGCCGCCGAAGTAGTCAAGAATTTGCGAGCCATGGAAACAGGCTGAGAGTCAGACCCGTTGCAATCATAGACCCCTCCTGATGACAGCGTCTCTAAACATGCATACCAAGGCTTGACAGTTTTCAGAACACAATACATGGGATACAAAGATTATTCCAATGCCTCAGGACGGAGAATTTCGCCAGCTAAGAGCGTATTGAAAACCCGTGCATGGAGATAGACAGTAGTATGTGGGTCTTGTGAATAAGGTTTCGTAAATCATCTCCAGTGAGTCGGTCAGGTGGATCAAGTTGACACTGGGGATAAAGCGGATGTTCTAAACCCAGCTTCGAAATGGCAGGATTCTCAGACAGTTGGGCCAATTCAGGACATACACATCCTCAGGGAAATCTGTGATGTCTCCGTGTATTGCGTCTGTCGCGGAAAGAAACAGCCGTACGCAGGTCTCTGCACCAGCTGACCTGTAATTCACCCGTCATCCAATCCAAAGCAGGGTGTCAACTAATTAACCGGCCTATAACCCACAAGGTCACGGCTTTGGATTTTGCCAATTATCTACAAGATGTAGCTGATGAGTTCCTTGATCAAAGGATTCCAATTCTATATACACAACTCTAATTGATTTACAAGTCCTTATCACGGTGAGTAGATCCTTATCACGGTGAGTAGAGCCTTTGCGCTGCTCCAACATACCAGTAGATACGAGTTAGCTACCTTCTATATCTTCTGAAGCTTCTAGATCTGTCCAGGTCGGGGTGCGCATCTTCAAAGTCGGTTCCGAGTTCGAGCCCGAGCCCGAGTCTCTGGACTCGCTCAAGTTCTTCCCTTCTACGGCGTGTTCTTGCCTGCCGTTCCCTTTCCTCTGCCACAGCGTATTCCTCCTCAAGCCTTCTCCTCTCAAGACTTAAGGCGGTCAGTTGTCGTCTGTGTCGCTGAATCTCCAGTGCGTCCTCTCTAGCTCTTCGAGCCAGTTCCACGCTCTCTTCCCTCGCTCGCTCCCTCCGCCGAAGTTCCCTCCTCAGCCGAGCTTCGACAGCCTCAGGATGGTCCGGCTCGGAGCGAGATCGTATGACATCTTCTGCAGCCTGTCTAGTGGTCGCACCCCTGTCCCCAAACCTGACTGATTGTGATGCGCGAGACCGAGAGTTTAGATCTCGAAGAATGCCTCGATAAGCTCTCGAGTCATATTCATCCTCCTCTTTCTGCCGGCTGAGGCTCGGTTTGATGGGTTCACTAAGAGCTTCAAACTTCTTTGCATTGTCCACGGCCAACTCACCACCATTGCTCCTCTCAGACCCGAAGACCACTTCAGATATTGTGACTTTTCCTTTTTCTGCTGGCTTTGCTCGAGCATCTCGACCTTGAGGCTCGCGTGTGTTCCACGTGCGAGCCTTTCTCGGAAGCCGAAACCCACTCGGATGTCCAACTCCGTCGACCTCATCCAGTGCTGGTGTTTTCCTCGGCTCTTCGACATCCCCAGGGTCAGAGTGGATGGCTGTGCTTCTCACAAGGCGCCTGGCACGATCGAGATGATCTTGTGAACCGGAGGTCGCAGCGTCTTGGGCCGTGGTTTCTTGATGTGCTCTTGCCAAGGTGTCAGCCTCGTTCCCGGGTTTGTCGATATTCTCGCTCTCATTGTCATCTTCGTGCTCGAGAGATTCGCTTTCGGCGTTGTCGTTATCCAAGTCCTTGTCAGCGTCCAATACTGTATGCGCGTGGTGGCCGTCACTCTCACCAGCGGGGAGCGGTGTCTCCGCGGCGGAGCCGCTGTGGCTATTGTCGTCCTGGGGACTACGTTGCTCCTCTTCAGAGACCCGTGGTGCTGCATCAGATCCAATTGCGAGGTCGGTGGCGCATTCATTTGTTGTTTCAACGTGTGGTGGTCCTCTGTCCAATTCGAGAACAGGGCCGTCCAAGCTTCCAACCTGCGACCCCTGGTCTCCATTCACAGGTAGCAGCACAGGCAGCTCTTGATTAATCGTCACTTCGTCATCTTGCTGCTCCGGCTCGATCTTCTCCGACACGTCACTATGAACAGAGCTTATCGGGGCCGCCTTATTGGTGTCGTCCACGGCTTCATTCCCCGGCGTCCATGTGAGCAACAGCTGATCGATGGCATCATCGGCGCCTGGAGAGTGTGCCTGAGGATCATATGGCTCACGGTCGAAGTGAGTGGGATATCTGGGTTGATACCTGGCTTGTAATTCCATGGGTGCAAGACCATAGGCTGCAGTGTCGGAAATTTCTCCATCTGTTCGCCGGGGCGTGCTCCCTCGCGCAAGTATGTTCAACCTCTCTTCAGCCTCCTTTAGCAGAGATATTACTATAATTAAAAGCCGGTTAGCCAGGGAGCAAGCTAGACTATGTGAATTAATCCGAGATACTCAGGCCACAAACAGGCCATGGCCTCTGTATCAAAACAACACACACATATACCCCCAATGGATGTCCAGAAGCCACCGGGGAAGAAATAGGCAGTGGGTTTGAGGGTATGAAATTCTTTTTTTTCTTGAACGAAAAACACGGAATAGAAAAGAAAGAATAGCACTTACTCATATTCAGATCCGACCTTGCTTCCTCAGCCTCCGAGGATGTCCGGGCCTTTTGTACCCTTTCAGCGGCTTTCCCTTGGCGGTGCTCGAGGGCCCTGATTACCAGCAGCTCGTTGCGGACCTCGTTTTCAAAATACTGCCGCTGCGAGCCATCTGTGTTTTCACGCGGTAGACGAGAGACCCTGTCGTCAAACGAATCTCGATCTTCGGCTGGTTGCCAGTAACCTGCTCTGTGGTGGCGAGCGTCGACCTGCCCGTAATATCGCTCCACGGCCAGCTCACGCTTCTCAGCCTCATCCTCTCTCTCCTGATCTTTGCGTCCCGCAGAGTATGCATCATAACGCACTCTCGACAACTCATTGTTGTGGGACCTCGATGGCGATGGGACTCGCGATCGCGATCGTGACAGCACATTTTGGCTTTCGTACACACGATCACCGGCATTGTTCGTCGAGACCCTCGACAACGGTGGCCTCCGGGCAATGCTTTCCTTCGCAGCGCGGGAAGGCTTCGACCTGAATCTAGACCTTCTAGACCTGGAATCGTCTAAGATGTCGGATGATCTGGCTTTTCCTTCGGGCTCGACATCGACTTCGATGACGGGTATGTCACCAGTGTCTGCGGCGGCTGTGTCCTTTACCAACTCCGTTTTCTTCTCAAAGGATCTTATGGACGGTGAGTGTGCCTCTTTATTAGGAACAGTTAACGGTATTGGCATGGCATGTACTGGCGGGGGAGCGGCTTTTCCCATGGGGTTGCTTAGGTTGTTTCCATTCGCGTTCGCTGCCGCCACCCCCGTGCCGGAGTAGCGATGCCTCTGTCTCTCGGCAAGTTGATGTTCGAACCCTGGCCGCGGCTCCCTAGCAAAAATGACCAAAATCCCCGAGTCTTCACCCCTCTTCCAGAAAAATGGAGTTTCTTTCTGCATGACTTGTAATTGGCGTAGCAACCAGTACATCGCAGGATCGGTCTCGGTCGTCACGACATTGGCGTGGACTCGGGTCACCTGCGCCTGCTGATCTGAGCGAAGCAACAGCTTTTTGTCTATCACGGAAGTCTTGTCCAAGTCGAGCTGTCTGATCCGTTGCAGGATCTCGTTGGTGCCTAACGGCTCTTCCCGCACCGTGCATCTGACCCAATTACTCGTGTCCTTGGCCAGCGGCTGGATGGAGAAAAGGCGATATTCCCGCGAGGATAATGAATCCTCGTCTGCACTGTCTTCGTCGAGTGTCAACATGTCTGAGACATCTTGGATGCCACGTGCGTTCAAGATGCTCTGGCGTGCCTGATTTCTGACCAGGGAACGGGAAGACTGTTGTGGTGTAGGTTTTGGCTTCAAATGATGTGATTTCGGCTCATGAACCCCTGCTGGTAGGAGCTGTTGGTTATGCTTGTGATCTTTGTCCTTGTCATCAGAACCACGTACACACGGAGCCCGGCTGTTGGTCTTGGGGGATGAGGAAGGGAAGAAGACACATACCTTGGAATGATGACTTCTTGTCTTGATGTTGTTGAAGCGTAGCCCTGAGTACTGATGTCTCCGAGTTCTCCTCCACATAGTAATGCTCTTCAACAATTGCAAGATATGCCTGGCAGTCATTCTTCATCCGCGATTTGAAGTACCAGCGACCACTCATTCTTTTCAGGTCTACCAAGAACGGGTATGAGCCGTCGTTTCCATGATCTTGCAGAACTTGCTCCAGAGCATCCAAGTCCTCCTTCGTCATAGTGGAGAAGGTTTTGAGGAATGACTTGTGCGCCACTCGAAATCGAGACCGCCACCATACTGAGGCTTGGCGGCGACCATTAGGTTTCCAGGGGCCCTTCGGAACCCATGGTGAAGTGTGTCTGTATAGAGGAACAAGGTGAGCGGAGCCGGCTGCGATCTTGTATGCTGCGATTAGTACGCGATTAGTCTCCTCAAAGGTCTTGTTCGGCGCGATCAAAGTCCGCGACCTGCTCCTCTCTTTAAGCTCGAGGTCCTTCTGGTGTGTTTCAATGTATCTTGTAGAACCCGTTTTTGTTGAATCCCTGTGAAACTTGAACCCCCCGCGGTAGGAGCCGCGTCGTTGCGGCTCATTGGTATTCCGGGATGATGCCTGATCTTCCATTCTGCTTAGCGATTCGTGGGTGCCATGTTCTTCCTCGTGGTGACCGTTGTTCTCAGTTTGAGAATATTGTGATGCTTGGACATCAGAGAGAGGTCGTTGGTTGCGGTTGTCTTGTGCTGAAGCTTGATCAAATGCACGCTCTGCCACAGAGCTAGTGATATTCTCCCTTTCTCCTTCACTTCCTCCATGAGCAGCAGCATCATGGCCTTCGGGATGTGCTGCCATGGACTGGGTTGAACTGACTGAAGCTGCCGAAGTGTGATATAGGTTTGGTTCGTTCTTCAATGCGGCACTAAAAGGTACGCCAGCGTCATGAGAAGTGATAGACGCAGCCTCGGAATTGGGAGTCTCAGCTGTGCCACAGGTTTCATTAATTGTGTCAAATACCATGTTGTCCGGAAACCGGATTGTATCAACGTACCATAATCCACAATGTGTCTCTGTGTATTTTCTCTCCGTTCATGTGAAGTTTGCTGTCCATTTTCAACGTTCTCAGTACTGTTCATTTTGCCACTCAACGGCTCTTGAGCGGGCTGGTCCACAGGGCCATACGATGGTCTGGTATCATGGGCCTTTGATGCTGTATCGACACTGCTCTTCGAGGACTTTAGATCTTTTGGTTCCATCTTGAGTTGTCTTCCACCAGTCGAGTTTGGGCTGTTCGGCTTCTTTTTGTTTTGGCGATTCTGCGTTGCCTGGGGCCGTGAAAACTCGGAAGCGATTATTACAATGTCTTTGTGACTGAGCAATACTCGGTATGCCTCATCTATAGACCTGAGATGCTCGTTGCTGCGGAGACTGGTTTCCGTCAAAACGATATTCTATATTCACGAATATGCCGACTTACTGGGTCCCTATCGTTCGAAGCTCTCCCAGTGAGACCACCGAGCACATCAACGTGAGACAGCCCTGGTAGTGATGAAGCTGCTGGCTGTACCCATCAAGCTTGAAGTCAATGTAAGTCCAACGAATGCTTCCAAACACGCTCCAGCTCTGATCACCAATGGTGTTGTCAAGGGAGACCTTGGCCGTCTCGTCCTTGTTGAGCAGCTTGTTGAACTGGACAAGCTTTCTTGCCAGCTCCTCATCAGACGCAGAATCTTTGTTCCCGGTAATAGTGGCTTCAATCCTCCAGAAGATGATCAGACATTGGTCTGCCGTATCCTTGAGATCAATCAGAGCCTGTAGTGAAAAAAGCTGGAGCCGCCCCCGCCTGTGCACCATGCCCTCTCGCTCGAGTTTGACGTATGTATACAAACTCTCCAGTGCAGATGCTGTCGATCTGATTGAAGCCAGTAAGTTCCTGAGGCTTTCCTTTGCCGAACGGACTTTCGACTGGACCTTGTACAAATAAGCACCTAGTTGCAGCCCAAACGCGGCGATACCAACTATGGATCCAGCGGCACCCAGTGCAGTGATCGGGTCCATATATTCAGATGGACCAGTCCGGAAGCTGCAATTGGATACATCAGGCATGTATTTTGAAGGGGAATATGCCGAGAAGTGTGAGAGGGAACATTTTCATAAATGTCAAAAGGAGAGACGGGAGGGGGGCAGAGAGATGGAGAGCAAGACGACAAGGCTCTCACCATAGGCAGAGCTGAAAAAAATCCACGTCCTTAATTTCGCACATCTGTCAGCGTAGTGAATCCTACTGCTGACTGTTGCCGCCACCTTCGTTAGCTTCACGCAGTGCAACGATGTCCATCTATACCTAACTAGTGCAGCTGCCGCTCACCATAGTGCATCTACGCAGGGGGTCTCACACCCCTAGAATACATGCTGGGAAAAGATCAGCCAATACCATGGGGGTTAAATCCTCTCCAGGGGGCGGGACAAAAGAATGGAGTGGTTTGCCGCAGAAGCACTTCGGGGCGAGGTAGGCCTCCCACACACATCCTTAATTCCCCTCCATCCAGACACTTGAACCTAGTTTGTTTTTCACTGAGAATATGGTAGAATAACTAGATTCATAGCGAAGAGCTTTCATATGAATGAATGATATGATACCTAAAATGAGTATAATAAATAATCACTGCATTTTATGATTTAATATTCACAACACAAGAGGCGTCGAAAAAGGTACTTGACAATTTTAGTTGACGATTTCTAATTGAAAAATTAGTCTTATTTCTAATGAGCGTTACACTCCTTTAATTTCAAGATCGTGGGTACCAAGTATTCCTAGGGAATCAACCGTCTTGTATCAGATTGGAACCCTCTCAGACCCGACGGATCCGGCGAGCAATGCTCGTCAATAATCACCGGCACGCACATCTCCTTTCCCAAATACGCCGGCCAGTTTACTGCATAGTAACCTCCAATCTTAACATGTTCTTTTGGCCGGAGTTTTCCCAGGGCTCGAATGAAGTCCATGCTCTTTCCCAGTCCTCTACGCCCGTCATGACAGTCCCAATACACCTTGAGGCGTTTCAGATTGGGCGCCACGTCGTCAGTGGCAAGTAGTTCGAATAGACGCTTCCATTCGGATGTCGTATTGTAGTGTCCCGATGCGAATGGTCCGTCGGGCAAGCCATCACTGTCAACATCGGCAGCGCTATTGAAAATGCTCAGCCTCGAGAGTTGGGTTGCATCGTTGCTCCGAAGCCAGTGATAGAGATGAGAAGGGCCGGAGACTGAGACATCGAATTCACTGTTTTCGGGTTGTCCCTTCTCCCGAAAAAACTGCTTTATGTCCAGCTGCTTGGGCAGAGGCCCTGAGGATTCGTCCTCATAGTCTTCCCACCTCCGTCTGGGTCCCCCTCCCTCGTCTCCCCATGCATAACAAAAGCTTTGAGGATCATAGGCACCAGTCCCATAGAATTGGATCAACAGGCGCTTATTCATCTTCAAATATGACAAGATAACAATGTTAAATGCAATATTAAGTAGTAGATAGACCTCGCTTCGGCATGTTGCGGGGAATATGGAATGGTGAGCGGGGAAGACAAGACGATCTGGGCACTAGGACACACATCCTTGTGGCGAGAGAACTATGCATTTACTGAATATTCTTATCAGCCAAGAGCCATGAGCATATGCAATTCAACAGCCACGAATGAGGAAGGCTTCGAAATGCAACTCCCTATCCCACCAGTATCTACCTACAGGGACACTGAGTATTACTTTCTTAGAAGATTTCATTATAGAGAAAAGGCGGAGTAGGGCGCTAGAGTGGGGTGTAAAGTGTGTAAATAGACGTTCCATATCAAGCATAACCCCTTGTGCTAACCAGGTTGTCTGATTTTCTCTTGGGTTGGGTTGTCGCGGGATTCATATTCAAGTAATAGCCAGATTAGCCCTACTAGACTACCTTCAAGGACTCAGGTATAATATTCCCCCCTTGACACATACAAAATTAGATTTGCAGCAGTCTCAATCAGGTTCGCACAACGATTAATCGTGTCATGTGCAGACCAGTGGATTTCATATTTTATTCTCCAGTTGAACTACTAATACTAAGAAACCACCGAACGCAGTAAGTCATTATAGCTGAGCAGAGGCTGAGGATAAGAGAAGGAGGGAAACTCAAGCAAAATGACCGGCGTCTCTTTGAACACACGGTACAGCCCCTTTCAGCCCTCGTAAACGCTACGATATAATTTGACCCGACCAAGCCCTGGACTGCCGCCCAACATAAACAATGTCTTTCTTTCGCACCTTCTAGCTAACAGATATGAGAGCACTGTCAGAACAGGACGTGGTCTCGGCGTCCCCAGAACAGGTTTCGTCCCTTGAAACACCGGTCAGACTTTCAGGGAATAGGCCCAGCCAGCCAGTGATACGCGGCTCAATCGCTGCGGCCCGTTGCAGAACCGCTTGACAAAAACGCCATCTTGGTGTCCCTGGTACCGCAAACTTCTTGAAAGCTTCTGACATGCTGCCCTGTCCTGGTGCTCTTGCTTCTAGTGAAGGTACCACTGCCTTTGCGCCCAGGGCAATGAATTTGTCCAGATCAAATAAGAACCGCTCACCATGCTCAAAGAGGCGCGGGAAACGTAGGCTGAATATGCAGAATTCGACCCAAGCTGGCAGTGCTCGGCCAGCTGCCATAATGTGTGCATTTGGATCGGCCCCGTGCTCGAGTAGCAAGGTAAAGAGTCCCAGGTCCAGACACGAAATGAAGGAGGCCTCGCAAGTGTCTTCGAACACGGCATCACGAGTATTCGGAAAGCGCTGCCCGATTCGGAAATCTCCAAATCCGGACAATAGCACTGTCCAGGGAGTAGTTCTTGCGTCTCCGCCATGACTGGAATGTACTTCTTCAGCCCCATTGGGGCAGTGGCCGTTGGAAAGAAGGATCTGAATGGTCTGTGCCTTCTTCGGAGTAAGCATCTGGCCGTGACTTCTGGGAAACAGGGGAGGTCTAGGGGTGACGCCACTCAGAACGTGAAGAAGGGCGGGAGGGATGCTTGAAAAGTAGTCGCGTTCAAAGCTGAGTTTTCGAGAGATGTAGCCGGGCAAATCCAGGAAGAGGAGATACTGTCGGAAGAAGACAGCTGTTCTCTCAATCAGCGCTTCCTTGTCTTCGGCATCTAGGAAATTCAATTTCCCAGTTGTGGCCTTGATGTGAAGTGACCATTCCAAGTCGTCCAATAACTCAATGGTTTCTTCTTCGTCCTCGTCCATTGCAAGGCTCGCATATCTCAATGCCGAGACAATAGCATCTTCCGCTAGGGAATGTGCATTGCCACAGTCGAAACCCAGCATGAAAACAGATTCATCAATCTCTCCGGTAAACCTGGTGTGCTTGACCAAAGCTAAATGAGCCTTGAAGATGGACCTATATGTCAGGAACGTCCTATTTCGCTTCTCTTCTAAGAACATGGCCATCTCTCGTGTCCTTAAGAAGTCTCGTACTGTGCGGTGTAGGAATTCAACCAGCATCTGTTCCACGCTCTCGCCGTTTGCGTAATGCCGTTGCCTCGGGCGAAGCTCCAGCAACCCTTTTGACAATGCGTTGATGCGGGTAGCTGGTGGTGTCTCCAGGTAATACGATTCGATGGGAGTATTGATCGCGTAGTATGCATCCTCGTATTCCTCCTCGTGTAGCAAGTAGATAACATCCTCCAGAGGGCTCTCGCATGCCGAGGTGATGAGGAGAGTGCTCGCCATCTTCTCATGGTAGATATCTTCGACGGACATGAGAATATGGCGAAAGAACCTCTCAAGGTCTGTGGGCAGAGCCTCAAGTCGCTTCCAAAGGTCTGAGAGGTTGTCATTGTTGGTGAGCCCATTTCGCATCTCACGGATGACCAAGAAAACCCAGAGAAACACGCCGTCGGCTCGATCCGTGATCTCCATTATCAGTCTGGATGCAGCCTTTTCTCGCCGGCTAAACTTAGCCCATTTCGGATGCTGGGACAGCCTGTCGTTAGTATAGTTATTGATGTCCCCTGCTGTGAGCTCATGCACAGCAAGGACATGATGGTGACCTCCTTCAAAGTTCTCCTGAAATACATTCCAAGGACGACTGGAGACGCAGATTTTGAATGACGTGGACTTTGATAGCGCAAGAATGCTGTCGCATAAGTCTTGATGATCGCCTGAGTACTCATCGAGGCCGTCAATGAACAAACAGAAGTAGTAGGGCAGGTCCATGAAACCCGCAACTCTGGTCAGCACGCTCAAAAGCTCTGAAGTGGTCCAGTTCTGCCGCCGACTCTCTTTCTCTTCAGCCCAACGATGAGGACACGCTCGCGAAATGAGCTCGGGGACTTTCGACAGAATTCCATGGAGAATAGACCGCAGTAGTCCTTCGTAGCACTTCTGCATGGTTGTTCCGGGGCTCCAAAAGTAGTGACTGGCCAAGACTACTGTTTTTGGTGCGGCCAACGCAGCAAGGCTCTCTTTTGTCTGCGGATGATTTGCAATGTATTTCATGAGCGTTGACTTTCCAGACCCGGGTTTGCCGGTGACCCAAAATATACCTGACTTTTGGCTTAGCCATTGCGAAAACCTTTCCTGTGATCTTCGCTTGGCTGCTCCCTGGTTGTTGTTGCGGCGATCGAAAATCCAACGAAACGTCCTTTCGTGCGCAACTGGGATCGTGCCGAGACGAGCCTCCCGATGCTCATAGTCAAGACTGGTCAGAATGTCGTACTCCTGTTCCACTCCTTTGGCTCTCTCTGACGAAGCCAAAACCCTTGACAATAGACCATGGATATCAAGCTGTGATAGATCTGCTTGAACCCCAGAAGACCTGAAGTCGGCAAGCCGGTGTTGGATGTTTGTAGCGGTTTCTTGAATACTGGATAATTCCGAGGCCCATTTGACGGATAGCGAATTCGCCTGATCCCTCAGAGCCTCGACGTCCTTGAGTGTCTGTTCGACAATGGGGCTGCGGAATTGTCAGGACCATTGCAATAATTGACCCAGTCCGATGGGCTTCTCCGCATTGGAATGCACGGAAGTAGTCGGTACGAAGGCTGCTCACCTGGAGAGGGTACATATCCTGAACACGATTGTTCTCTGCACACTGGCGATTCGTTGCTCTATGCGGGCGATATCGTCGAGCTTCCATGCCTGTCGTAGAGCCTTACGCGCACTACTCCACCAGTGCCTTTTAAGACCATGCTGAAGCTTGACATTCTCAACGATGGTCATGAGCTGTTGACAGTCAGATCGGCAGGTCTCCGCCAGCGACTTTATCTCGATATCAATTCCTGTCTGGCAACCTTGTAAAAGCTTATCATTAAACTTGGACAAGCTTCCATAAGTAGCGTCGAGCCATCCGATCTCCTCAGAAGCCCCGGAGGCGGAACGGTGTATTTGCTGGGTAGAAGTGATCAGGCTGCCCGCAGCCTGAATGAATTGGACCACGGTGCCAGCCAGGCTGAGTGCAGAGAGCGGGTCCATCTGCGTTCATGAAATAGACATTTGCACGAATTGCGGAAAATGCAGAACTAGCTGTATGGAAGTAAAGCCAGTCCAAGGAACCGTGAAGTGATCGCTGTCCCGGGTAATGAACAGCCCTTGAGCCCCAGCGATTGCTGGCAGAGATTTTCAGGGAGTGGCAGTGCCATCCAGCCATGAAGTGGAATTAATCCGTCAGCTGGCCAAGAGGGGCGCAAGCTGCTAGTTCCCGCTTGTGGCTGGCTGGATTGAGTTGGGGTGGAAGTCCTAGATTCCTGCACTTCATGCCTGCGCGCATTTGCCACCAGTACTTGACCCTGATTCCAAGTCGCTGTGCCTCTACCGTGCTTCTGCATACTGCAGGGGATTACTTAGCGGGACAGAAGTGAGATGCAACCTAGATTGAACCTGCATGCTCTACTGGTCCAGGTCCTCTTGTGCGCTATTTATCAAGCTAAAGAAAATGCCCCTGTCTACCATGGGAAGTCTGAGAGTAAGCCTGTGAAACGTACCATACGTATAACAATGAGTACAGGACCGTGAAAGAGTCACCTTGTTACCTTGATCTCGCCCACGCCAATCCTCTCTCAGCCACGTACTATAGATGCATCCTGTTGCAGCTGTACCACGGCATATACGGCCCTTTTGAGTGGCGCATCGCCTTCTTCAGCCCCCACAAGATGAACGACCGAAGACTGTAGATTGATAAGACAAGGCAAGCCAATATCTTGTAGGGTAGCCTCTGGCCGGGGAAGGTGCGACAACGAAATACAAGTCATGAAATTCTGTGTGTCTGATTTCACAGAACTCACGGAATCTGCACAAGTATCTGGGTTTCTCGCAAGTTACTGACTAGTTGTCTAGGGGTCACATAGCATGTATCAAATGAGACGAGCTCGAAAGGCGAGTCTCAAGGCGGACATTTTATTGACTACTTAGAAGTGTCCATCAGATCCGTTGCTTTCCACGCGGCCTCTCTTCTCCTTTAAGAGCCACCCTGAACACCGTCAAAACCCCGTCCAGAGCTACCCTGTCGGCTGCTTCCTTGTCCGCCGCCGGTCTGTCCAGCATCTTGTCCAGTGGATCCTTGCCCAGCGACTCCTTGTCCAGTGTTTCCAGACGCGGGTGGCTGTGGGGAAGGCGCCGGTCTGCAGCATGTTAGTCTATAGTACACGGACCAGCGGTATCAATGGAACAAGGACAACCGCGAGGCAGACTTACGGCTGGGGTTTGATAACGTTAAACTCGGCTCTCGGCGTCATGATGCTGCGATAATTCAATTTGGCTGATCGATTTCTTGGTCGATTATTGATTCTGGTGAAGTCTTCTTGCTGTGGTGTGAAAGCTGATGCTGAATTGAATGGAATTCAAGTTACACTACACTGATTTTTCTCTGGATATTTATACTGGTACACGGGTCCGTGACTCGAACTGGCCGGTCCGAAATAGTCATGAAGACGGAGCTGTGATTGATCTCTCTACGTTGACTGTATTGGCTGTCAGGCGGGCGCATCAATCACTCTGGGGCTTAATCAACTGCTTGATTCAATATTGCCATGCCTCAGTCCCCAGTCAGGGCTGATCAACTACTCAAGTTGAAGTCACTCTCGCCGCAGCCAGGAGCTGCTGAGAGATGATTATGACAGGCTCTCCAGTCACATGTTGATTTTCCAGCATCAATATCAGGCAGAATAAGTTGGATTGATGAGTTGTGCGCCAATTGGGGGAAACGTACATGTCCACCAGACCCACACCACTCTGTTTATGATCGAGGATTGATGATAGGCGTAGGACTTGGCATTCTCCTCTATGAATATTCTATCTCATAACTTCCACAAACCGGAGTATTACACCTGATACTGCATGACAATTCAAAGCAGAGAAGGTGCCAGGTTGTGGTTACTAAACAGCTTCATACCTGTAGACACCGACCTTAGACCTCCACTGTGTTCCATCAACGCTACACGGTTTCCGTGGTGATTCCGTGAATGTTAAGAATGCTCAGCACCGAAGCAGCTGGTACATACAACATTAGGCATTGAGCTGGGAAAGTAGGAGAAGACAAACAATATTGCATAGCATTAACTATTGGGCCTGACGTTCCTTTCTTCTGTAGTAGAAGACAACAGCAGCCCACAAGTAAGGTCAACCCAGGAACAACAATGACAGTGTATATACGAATTTCATAATGTGGACTCTTTTTTCCCATCAAATGCTGTAGAATCCAACGCCCTTGGCAGGTTTGAGTCAACCAGCTTAGGCTCGCCTTGAATATTAGCTGCTGCTCAACATTTTGGGGGTATTCAGGACTCGCACGCTCCGCCTCCTCCGCACACTTGGGACTCCATTCGTTCGGATACGCGTCGCTTGTCACAATTCATTCGGTCGTGGAAAATCAAGCAGTTGCGCAATTGTCGCTAGAGCAGGACCCGAGTCCCCTAAATACGCTTCGCAACAATAGCGGGAGGAACAAGCCGAGGTTGTAACACTGTGACACAAGACATGGCAAAGCGTGGGATCTAACCGTTTCCAGCCACTGGCAATTTATCCTGTCAGTCATTCCCGGCGGTAAAATCAAACTCCCGCAAAATTGGAGACAGGGAGAAAGTGGCAATGCGTATGCTGTTGTTGCGCTCCAATTGAGACGCGCACCACATTTCAGTCACACTGCATTGTGCGCCAACTCTCAACTCCAGATGTCAGTCGTTCACCAAGTGCGAGTGAAGATGCCTAGGTTCACCGTTGTCGATCTGTATAACCATGAGGTTTGAATTGGGTATTTAAGCTGCACGAAAGCTGGCAACCAGGCTGTGCGTGTCCGTGACCCGTCCTCTTGCTATGAGCTTCAAGAACAGCTTGCATTCTCTGCAGACATGGCAGCTCTTTGGCAATTTATGCTCGCGGCCCTGGGCCTGACGACCTTGGTACACGGTCAGAACTTCAATAACCCTGTGCTCTGGGAGGATCTTGCCGACAATGAGGTTATCCGAGTCAACGACACGTACTACTTTACTGCCTCAACGATGCACTATTCGCCCGGTGCCCCTATCCTACGCTCTTACGATCTTGTCAACTGGGAGTATCTCAGTCATGCAGTGCCTACACTTGGCTGGGGTACCAAGTACGATTTGACAGGAGGCCAGCAGGCTTATGTCAAGGGCGTCTTTGCTTCTACGTTCAAGTATCGCGAGAGCAACAACCTGTGGTACTGGATCGGCTGCATCGAGTACTCAACGACTTATGTCTTCACTGCCCCATCGCCCACGGGGCCCTGGTCTCAGAAGGCTAAGATCGCAACTTGCTACTACGATGCCGGCCTTCTCATCGACGACGACGACACGATGTACGTCGCGTACGGTAACACTCAGATCAGCGTCGCACAGCTATCCGCGGATGGCCTCTCCGAGGCAAAAAAACAGAACGTGTACTCCACGCCGTCGAGCATCGGAACCCTCGAGGGCAGCCGGATGTACAAACGCAATGGGAAATACTACATCTTCGTGACGAAGCCGGCGAGCAGCCAGTACGTTCTCCAGGCGAGCAGCCCTTGGGGCCCGTACACCATCAAGGCACTGGTGGAGAGCGTGGCCGCGCCTGTGTCCGGGGCCGGGAACCCTCATCAGGGTAGTCTGGTCGATACCCCCGACGGGAAGTGGTATTACATGGCGTTCATCGACAACTACCCCGGCGGCAGGGTCCCGGTCCTTGCCCCGGTGACTTGGGGCTCAGACGGCTTCCCGGCAGTCACCTTGTCTAGCGGCGCATGGGGCAAGTCGTACGCCTACCCAGCGACGCAGCGGCCTGTACAGTCCACGCTCGGCACAGATACGTTTTCCGGAACGTCTCTTGGCCCAGCTTGGGAGTGGAACCATAACCCCGACACAACCAAGTTCACGGTTTCCAACGGCTTGACTCTCAGCACCGCAACGGTGACGAGCGACCTATATGCGGCCCGGAACACGTTGACCAAGCGTATCCACGGTCCACAAGGGGTCGGAACGGTCGTTATTGACTTCAATTCCCTGGGTGACGGTGACCGTGCTGGGTTGTCGTTGCTGCGCCAGGCGTCCGCGTACATCGCTGTCCAGCGGACCGGTTCATCTTATGCCATCGTTATGTACAACGGCCTGAGCATGACCAAGAGCACTTGGGCCACGTCGTCGACAGGCTCTCAGGCAGCGACTACGCCGATCACGCAACGTCGTGTTTGGTTTCGTGCTACCGTCGACATCAGTCCCGGCTCGGGGAAGAAGGGCACGTTCTCGTACAGCCTCGACGGCAACTCGTTTGTGACCTTTGGGTCGCAACTGACTCTGAACAATGAGTGGGAATTTTTCATGGGCTACCGATATGGCATTTTCAATTTCGCTACGAAGGCGCTTGGTGGTTCTGTCAAGGTTGAGTCTTTCACAAGCGCTTAAAGGAGGCTGTATGAGATTCCACTCTGGGCTCGAGGCCTAGGAACGGGCTCAGGCCACCTTCTTTAGTATAGTCTGATATGGTCCGGTGGTTCAGCTAATGTGAGGATCATCTTACATGCAGCCCCGATTCATGCGCTTCAGTGACAATCAGTGGGCAAAATGTGTCACAATCTCGGTCAAGCTGTGAGAAAGTCTGCGAGAGCCAATGTCCACCAAGTCTGGAGATCGGCCAAAAGTGGAAATGCCTTCATCACACTGGCCACGGTTTCCAATGGCGGAGCAGCCCAGTGCCCGTAATGGCGGCCTGAAGTAGTCAGGACAGTGACGCACTGGACGTTCGTCGTCATGCACTTGAGCGGTTGCAAAGAGTCTCTCCCCGTCTTTTGTCCACAGCCCCCAAACCACTCGCTCCATATTGCGTACCATACTTGGGTAGAGCTTCTCACCAGAGCATTCCTCGAGACTCAATTCGAGACGACTTGTACAAAACACATCTGACTGAGCCCACACCCTCGCCCGCAAGCAGCACCCAAGAGCCACCATGATGCCCACAATGTGGACCATGCCCCTGCTGCACTGCATCGGCTGCTACCAAAGCGTCTGCAGCGGGACATGCTTGGCAACCCACCGTGACAGATACTGCTGCCACAACCCTAGTTGCGTCTTCCACGCGCCGTGTCCCGCCCCACCTGAGCCGAGCGAGCCAAGGACCACCCGGCCCGCCATCACCTCTTCGACGACGGAGCAAGCAACGGCCCAGGCTGTGATCCTCTCAACCGCCGACGCAGCCCAAGCAGAGGAAACCCCGGCAGCCACGTCGGGGGACTCGAACGTGATTTGCAGGGAGACCATCATGCGCGAGTGGCGCCTGGTCGGTGGAGGTGGTACGCCCGGCGCCGGGCAGACTGCCGCGGCGGCGCCGACGTCCACCCCGGCCCTGATTCCGCCTGCGACGATTCCGACTCAGGGGGTAGATATGCCCTCCACTCCGCCGGCAACATTCACGATTGAAGAGTTCGAGGCACAGGCGAGACTCCTGGCCCAATTCGAACAAGCCCAGCGTCCACAGCCGGAGCAGGGACGAGCAGATGCTAGAGCCCGTGGAAGTGGGGGTGGGCAAGGTGCAAGGAGGAGGCCTAGAATTCGACTTCGGCTCGATTAGGGGGTCCTGCAGGATGTGGGAGAGGTGAGAATGGGGAGATGGGCGTAGGTGAGCATCGGGTTCTTCACGAAGTCCCGGGTTGAGTCGTGACGGAGAGGGGGACGAATGGGACTTTTGGGAATCGGTGGCAGGTGAGAATTTGGCCTGGAGTTGAAGGCGGTATCATCACGATGGGCCAAGATGATGGAATCAAATGAGTATGGAGGTAGAGTTGCGTTGGGAGTGCTTCATCAGACGGCCAGCGACGGGGTATGTGGTCAGTTTTCATGGAGAATGCGATGAGTTATTGCCACATCGGTGTGCTGCCAACATTTCCCAGACTCTTCAAATCGATATTGGAGGTAGATTTGCTAAAGTGAGGCGTTGAAATTGCACAACTTTGGGTTGGCAAAGAACCAGATCGAGACATTATTTCCAATCCACAAGCTGTGAGCGCATGGTGGCCCACTGTCACTTGCCACCAACAAATATATTGGGAGCGTTGACTCAGAGCGTGAGCCAACAGCCAAGACAAGCCTCAATGGTAAACAGAAGCCTGAGCTGGTTGTGGCCGGGGTATGGGCCGTTGGCAACCTCACGGTTCTGCGCGTCCCGTCAACTGAGGTGGGAGAAGATAGTCTTGGTTCGACCTTGGAAGGAACCGCGTGTTGGGGCATGTCGGCGAATGGGACCTGCGATACTTCGCACCGCCTTGAACGCGTGGACCATCTGCTAAAAGATCTGAAGGGTCGGCATCCTGTGGTCTGAGCACCTGATTCCAAGAAGTGCTCTGCCCAACGCGTAACGAATCGAGTTGTTCAGACGTCAAAGTACAGCTCGTAGTGCTTTGCACAGCCCGGGTTGAAGTTTGAGGCACAGTCTGGGCACTTATTTCCACAGGTCAGGTACTCGTCAACGGACAGTTCGCGGCGACAGCTTCCGCAGAGCACAGCCTTTGCGTCGCGTTCGTGCCGTGGCCAGACCTCCGGGGCATGGCCAGCCAGGGCGTCATGGCAGCTGATGCAGGCGTAGTATTGGCCGCAGCATTTGTGCTTGATGGCAATGATGTCTAGGTCCGAGTGCCAGTGGGCGCATTGCGAGGTGGGAGAGACATCGACGCCGTGGACGAGTGGATGCTGTGGATAGGAGTCGGAGTCTCCCACTGAGAAGGTCATGGCTGAAGTGGATTGTATTTTTGGAATGGCATGATATGGCATGCCAACAACAATGTGGTGCAAGCGAAGTTGGGGATGATGGGTATTCGGTTGACTTTGCAATGCTTGAGTTGGTAGAGGTGGTCGTTGCTGAAGCATACCTAGGTATGCATGCAGGCATGCGGGCATGGTGGGGTGCCGCGAGCCAAGCCTAACCCCTGCTCGAAGCTCCCCAACACCCAACCGGAGCTCCGGATTTTCTCTGCGAAGCCGCACACCCCCAACGGCGGTCTCTCGAGATAACAGCCCATCCCATAATCCCACCAGTGCCGAGACGCGTCGAGACGTGTCAGCCGCTGATTCTTGATTCTCCTTCGACATGCCCGCCGCCGGGCAAAAACGAAAACGGGCTGGGGACGTTGACAGGGCCAATAAAAACGCGAGCAGCAGCAATAGCGCAAATAATCCTCAGTCTGCACCATCCGCCGTTCGCGAAGCTTCAGGCAATGTGAACCCCGGCCTGGGCTCGGAGTCGCCTAGAGATGGCGCCCGCAACCCAGTAGCCCCCGACACCGAGTACACCTCCCTGCGAAGGATAACGCGGCGGCTGCCCGACGAGCCAGAGCACCTCCTCGACGGCGTCGACATAACCGCTGCTGACCTCAGCTGGACCGCTCGCGAACAGGGCGACGACATCAACCCAAAAACCGGCGAGCCATGGCTATACCCCAAGAGGAAGAGGGGCAAGGGGGAGGGGTCCAACCTCGAGGACTTTAGGGGGGAGATCGAAGAGATGACGAAAAATGGCCAGGGCTGCAAGGCCATCTCCGAGATACTCATCGAGAAGGGTGTCGATACCAGCGTCAGGGCCGTCGCGAGGCAGAGGATGAAATGGGGACTCAGGCAGAGGGTACGTCTTTCTTGACAACAAATTTGGAACCAGGAACGGGAGCAGAAAGCATCGAGTGGTTGACTGACGCATCTACTTCCATTCTCTCTGCAGGCGCCCCGGAGGATGACAGAGCAAGGCATCGCCAACATCCGGAAGGCCCACGTCGAGCAAGCGAAGCGCATGGCCAACAGCGACCCTGTCCCCGTCAAGCGAGTGCGGATACGTGTCATGCGCAAGGCAGAGATACTGCGCATGACGAAAGAAGGCATGTCCACAGCACAGATCGCCGAGAACCTACAGTCCCGCGGCGTCCAGCTGAAGCAAGGCGCCGCCACCGTCGAACGACTCCGTACCATATGGGGTCTCATCCCCGACTCGGAACGCAACGTAAACAATATCCGCCAATTCCACCGCAATCAGGCACTCAAACTGCAGAGGGAGCAGTTCGAGAATATCGCCACCGAGCTGGGCATCGAGGATGTGAAGGCATGGGTCAAGAGCAAGATGGACGAGGAGGGTGCATTGGAGGCCAGGCGTGAGCACGGTTACAGACTCATGGGTCATCTAAGGCCCAGGCCCGTGGAACCCAAAACTATGAGGGCTATTGTCAATCACTGGAAGGCGAACAAGGCCAGCAACAAGACCCAAGAACATGGCGCAGGATCAGAAGGCATCGAGGCTCCTGGCCAGCAGGGGACGTCTGCGCAGCCTAAGACCCCATCAGCACCCGGGGCAGCCTATGATCCTATCGAGCTGTCTGATGACGACGATGACTTGGATAGTGAGGAGGACGAGGATTGCGAAGGTGACGACGACCAGGAGGCACCGGCCGAGGACGTTAAGCCCCAGCGCTCACCGCTGGGTGTAGAAGTTGACCACTCTGATCCTCGCGCATCGCAAACGAACTCGGCCAATGGTTCAAGCCATCCACCGATGCAGCCCACCTCAATGGAGATAGACCATGCCTTCGACAACTCGCACAGGAGCCAAGCTGCTTTGCCAGATCCCCCAATTCGCAATCCCGTCACTGATCCCAACGTCCCAGGTGGTCTTATTTATCCGCAGTACTGGACGGGGACCAATATGCAGGAAACGCAGCCTGGTCACGACGGCATTGGCCAGCACCGACCTGTCCAAACTGCCCCGGCACAAGAACAGCACCCGCCAGTGCAACAACAAAATGCCGCTCCTGTTACTTCTACTCCATTCGAGCCTCCTCCACAAGGCTGGGTCGAACCTCGATCGTTGGGCCCAGTAACAGACCACAGGCGCATTGCGCCCAAACCAGGGGCCGTTCTTCGACCTCTTGTTCCCCGTCTCCCAACTGTCGTCACGCCACCTGGCGAGGCTGAAACGATGGCCAAGTACGGCCTGTATCCGTTCGCGACATTCAGAAGAGCACCTCAGAAATATCTCACCCCCTCCGGCCTGATCACAACAGAAGGCTACGAATACCTCCCGAGCGCGCCGGGCTTCCCGGGGATCCCCGGTTCAATGCAGCAGCAGCAGCAGCAACCACAACACCAAACCCCGCCACGAGGCGCCTTGCTGCCCCAGAACAGCACAGAGCCCCACCAGCCGCCAGGCATGCACCAGCTCCCACCCGACGTGATCATGGTGCAGCCTCCGGCACCGCCAAGGCCCAGCAACATCCCCGCGCCCCCGCTGGTCGTTCCGCCCGAGGAAGCGGAGAGGCACAGGGCGAGCCACGACGCCATAGAGAAGCACCACAAGGCCGCGATCGAGTGCATGGAATATCTCGCCGCGCGGGCGGATGCAAGGCCGCTCAGGGAGAGCCTCACGGGCATGCCGCCCAGCCTGAAGGATGTTGAGAGCGCCAAGGGGAGGCTGAAGGAGGCTGCTGAGGCGATGCTTGCCAGCCTTTGATGAGGTGTGGGCTCCTTTCGGGTCTTGTCCGTTTGTCGAATTCAACGTTCAGTGTGGCGTAGTGACTCCTTACTCGTGGCTGACTGGCTTGGGGGAGGATGCATTGACAGTAACATGCAAGTCTTGATGCAGCACGTACTGGTTTAAAAATGCATGATCACAGCCGGAAGACAGACCACCATATGGTCACTTCGGGATCTAATAGCCGGGCCTCCATCGACACGGAACATTCAAGCCGTACGTAACTCACGAGGGAATCCCCACGCCAAATATTTCTCACGTGACAGTCTCGTGGCATCATCACGGCGACAGCATCAATTCTCCTGAACGTGCACAAATACACAGCAGCATCAAGTTGCGTCACTAGATACCTCCCTTGATCGCATCTTCTAGAACTCTTGCAGCCGCAAGGACCTCCTCATCCTTGAATCGTTTTCCTGCCAGCTGCAAGGCGATGGGAAAGCCGTCGAACAAGTCCGGATCATCTGAATGGAGAGGTTAACAACAGGGCTGCTCCAATGGGTGGTAGAAGTACTTACACGTTTTCCATTCTTCCTCGTCGATATTGCTCCTGGGATTGTAGGTCTCATCCCTGACGTCCACCTCCTTGTCACACCTGAGTCCACTGGGCAGAACCACAGAGGGCACGTCCAAGATGTTCCAGATAGAAGTGTAATGGGGATACTTCGCACTCCCTTGCAGCGCTCCTGCGCCCACGTAGGCAGGGCCGAGGATGAAGTCTACCCCTCGCTCCTTCATCAGCGCATCATGCTCTCGCTGATACCTTTCTCGCTCCTCGTTAAGTACCGAGGTGTCGTGGGCAGTGAGGGGGATCTTGTCAGACTTCTTCGCTAAGCCGAAGGTATGCCGCGTCGAAGGCAACGCAGGCTCGCCCGATTCGTCAAACTCGTCGAGGTACCGCTGGCCGCCGTCAGGGAAGCACAGAGGCGCGAGGAGATCCACGCCCGCCTGGTGATTGTACGGCTCCCACTCCACAACCCTGATGCCAGCAGCCTTGAGCTTAACGACCGCCGTCCTCAATGCCCGCAACACAGGCGGGTGAGCCCCGACGATCCCATCGTCCCACATCACCCCGATGGTGAAGTCCCCCAGACGGAGGTCAGATCTCCACGGGTGGGACGCAAGGGACGTGGCGACGTCCCACGCCTTCTGGGCCAGCAACGCCTTCATCCAGGCCTCCAACCCGTCTACACTCCGTGCCAAAGGCCCTGCCACGCCGCTTATGATTTCCTGCTCTCCGATCAAACCCACAGCCCCATCCGTCGCGACCCTCGCCGCCGTGGGTTTAAAGCCATAGCAACCCCCAAACGCAGCAGGGACCCTAACGCCCCCTCCAACATCTGCACCAACACCAAGCACCGAACAGTCGGCTCCAACGCTCACCCCCTCGCCGCCGCACGCTCCGCCCGCTGAGAGGCGCAGATCATGTGGGTTAAGCGTAAGTCCCATGATGTTATTCTCGCACTCAAGCCCCACGAGCGCCTGGGACACGTTCGTCCGAAGGTGGAATACCGCGCCTGCCTGCCTGAGGAGACGGACGAGGCGTCCGTCCTCGGCGGCCGGGCCGTGGTTGATGCGCGAGACGATCCCTGCGTGGGAGATGCGACATTCGAGGGGGATGGGCTCGGCTAATGAGGTTGGGATGCCGTGCAGGGGCCCGGCGAGGAGGCTTGTTGATTTGAGGTGGGCGTCGAGCTCGTCTGCGCGGGTGAGGGCGTCTTCCGAGAGGAACTCGGTCACGAAGTTTGTCTTTTTTTAAGAATCTGGTCAGCGTCGCTGTTGGACTTGTACGGTGATGTGGTGGTGTCACTCACCATTTGATTCATTATGACTGTCTTCTTGAGGAAAGCCGTGACGACTTGTCTGACTGTCCACTTGCGAGTTCGGTACGCCTCCAAGAGCGGTTCGACGTCTGCATTTGTCATTTCAATTTCCTCAGGTGTCAAAGCTCCGGACTCTGCAGGCACATTCAACACTGCATGTTGCTCCTTCGACGGTAGGCCTTCTGGTCCCAAGAGCCATTGTTGTGGTATTGACTTGTCGTGGATGTCAATACTGATTCTCGCTGTTCCGCCCCACCACCTCATTTTGTCTGGTTGATTATGCAACAGGAATCACAGTGGTATCTTGTGGGTAGTTATGTCTCTTTGTTTGTGAACTGGTAAAGTTGTTGTTGTTGTTTTGTGGAAACGTGTTGCTTGCTCAAATGGTGATTTGCTGGTGGTGGGTGAACTGAATCAGACTTGAACTGACTCCGGCCATGTCTTATAAGCTTTTGTCAAAGTAACCTTGGCATCTGCCACCCGGCTGCCTCAACAGATGTCTCCACTAGCAACCGACCGCAGCAATCCAATCCACGCTCTATCCTTGACGGTCCTTCAGGAGTGGGTCCAACGTATAACCAGCGACACGTCCCGCGGCAATGAGAGGCATAAGCCCTCTCCGAGATGGTCAACACAGGCCGTCAATGCATATTTTCACATGCTGGTGGATGCTAGATGAACATCATAATTGTAGAATTCAGACAACTAGGCCAGGGCATCAGGCCAGTGAGGTCAGTAAGAGCAACAGATGGCTTCTATAGCCCGAAACATTGACCGATTACTGCAGTATCCAGAAGAGAATATCCACGTCCCGAAAATTCATCCCTAGTGTGCCCAGTCTATCGACAGATACCGAAAACGTCGAGGATAGATGATGCCCAAGCCAGATCACTTTCCAGTCCCGCGTGGCCCTGTTCCACGCAAGCTTTCAGAAGCAAGCTGTACAGATCGCAGAAGCCGCAGACAGCAGCCGCGAAGCCGTTTCACTCCCGCAGGCGGAAACCACACATTCTCCGGCGGATGAGATCAGAGCGTCTGAGCTCGTACATTGGCAGGCAAAATCCGTCGGGGCACAGCCGATTGCCGATGCAGCGCTGGTCACGCAGGGCACCTTTGTGTCTCTGTTGTTAGGCCAAAGTTCCTCTCGTATGAGCGCCGGGGTGTTCTTACTCCGCAGGTGGGAACGAGCATGCCACCGTTGCAGCTTTCCGTTGGCGGGGAGGCTCTGTCGGCAGCAGCCAGATAGGCAGCGAAGAGGATAAAGATAGTCTTCATGGTGTCTTTGAGCGTTTTCCCTTTGGACTTTCCGCTTGAATTTCCAGATTATTTCTGACACAGAGTATGCGTGGATACCCAGCATATATACCCACTCGACTTCCTCGTCACATGTGTCTAGTCTTCTAGGAATCCTGGACTCTAGATCTTGGAATTGTGCGACCACTTGTCACTCATTTCGCCATATCTAGGCGAACGGCATCCGTTTCTATGATGCCATGCTCGTTACACCCGAACTTTGGCGAATTATTGTGATACAAGTCCTACTCTATCACATTCGTCTTTCAACTAGGGCTTTCGAGACCATTCGAAAGTTGAAGACCTCATTATATGCGTATGAACGGTACAAATATCTACTTCGACTTCGCATTCGCGGCCTTTGGTCTGTTGGGACAAGGCGTATATAAATTTATAAATTTGGTGGTATCTCCCGTCTTGATGTAACTTGCCCCAATCGAGCGAACTCGGTATCCTTTTCCCCCAAAAGCTGATCGCCAAGGTCAGTGCACCCGTGAAGCAAACAGGACGAGCACATGATCCTCATCATCCCGTGGTACAGTGTGCCGGGGATAAACAGTTTGATTCGGAAACTTGGTGGACCTTTCTTGCCTTTAGTGGAACATGGGGACCCCTCCTGTGGGGACCTTGCTTACAAAATGCCAAAACAGACGGTATTAATAATCGAGGTTCTGCCTATTGGGCGGACATAGTCTACTGGAAATAACACCAAGGTCCGACGGATTGCTTGGCACGTTGCCTCTGACGTATGAGGAATAGGCTACAAAAGAGACAGCTCACGAGCTTCAATCATCCAAAGGGAAGTATACGTCAACCAAAAACAGACAACGCAGAACGCACAGTGGGAATGGCAGCTGAAAAGTCTATACTTGTAGTCGGAGCAGGTGAGCTGGGGACGGCCATTCTATCGGCCCTCGCAGGTCATCCTTCCAAGCCCCCGCACGTCAAATTCTCTGTCTTACTTCGTCCGGACTCCATCACCTCCCCCAATCCCGAAAAGCAACGATCCAACTCTGTATTGCAGGCCCTCGGCGCAAAGCTTGTCCCAGGGAACTTTGTCGACGATGAGGTCTCGCAGCTGTCAAATGTTTTCAAGGACTACGACGTCGTCATCCAGGCGGGAGGATATGGTCTACCTAAAGGGACACAGCTGAAGTCTGCCAACGCTGCACTGCAGGCAGGCGTGCCGCGGTATTTCCCCTGGCAATTTGGAGTGGACTACGAGGAAATTGGGGAGGGCAGCGCCCAGGACCTCTTCGATGAGATGCTACAGGTCAGGCGACTGCTGCGGTCCCAGACCAGCACCACATGGACCATCATATCGACAGGGCTGTTTATGAGCTATTTGTTCATTGCCGACTTTGGGGTGGTTGATCTTGAGAAGAGAACTGTACGCGCCTTGGGATCTTGGGACAACAGGGTCACAGTGTCAACGCCGCACGACATCGGACGCCTGACTGCTGAGATGGTATTTGTCCCTGAAGGGACACTGAACGAGGTGGTCTACATCGGAGGTGACACAGTCTCGTACGGGCAGCTTGCGAATACTCTGGACGAAGCCTTCCATGAGACCTTCAACCGAGAGGAATGGGACTTGCCTTTTCTCAAGGACAGGCTAGCAGCAAACCCAACCAACCTGTGGTATAAATACCAGTGGATCTTTGGCGATGGAAAAGGAATCTCGTGGGATATAGCCAAGGCTTTGAATGGCCAGCGGGAAATCTCGATGACCACCGTTAGGGACTATATTTTGAAAGAATTTGTCACGGTCAAATAGCTTGAATAGATGACGCCTGGTTGACGATGCATTCTTCAGTCTCACATCATCTTGGCTAGCAAGAAAACCACGACCAATTTGGAACGCCATACGCTTAACAAGCGTGGTCCAAGAGACTCTGTCAGAACTGAGCGCATTTCAACACGTTTGCGATGCTCTGTCGTGAAGCATGAACTTAATTCAAAACAAGAGGTCCACTCCCATGTTACTACGCCCTTCTCTTTTATTACACAAGATCCTCCACTCTGCGTCTCAACTCTTGTTGTATCTTAACCTGCTTCTCACTCAGGAGCTGTTGCCTTTGCTGCGCATCCTTTTCCTTCTTCAGCTTCATCTGTCTTTGTTGCTTCTGCTGCTTTTCATGGCGCTGTTTCTCATATTCCAGGAAGCGCATTCTCTCAGCTTTCCAAGCCTCTGTCTTCTTGTTCTCGTCAGCTTCGTGCTTCGCACGCCCGTTCTTAATGTTCTGACGCGCAAGTGCTGTCATTTCGTCGATTGTGTGGTCGTCACGTTCTTTGGCGAGCGTTTGGGCATCCTTCGTGATGTCGTAGCCGACCTTCCCCAGTACTGCAACGGCAAGACTGCCTGATCCGAGGCCGATGGCTGTGGCTTTATCCATGGTCTTGACCGATGGGATTAAATCAATTCTGTTGTGAGTGATGGAAAAGATAATATGATGCGGTGACTATAATTCCTAGAAGGGTGAAGGAAAAACATGCTGCTGGAATAAATCTGTCATGGATTTCTAGGGGCCTTTATGTTGCAAGCTGCTTCGCACCAGTCGTGGATAGAATGAAACTATTGGTGGCGAAAGGCTGACACGATATGCTGACGCATGAAGCAGAATCATGCTGCAATTTAATACAAGCGGCCCGTCAATTGGCCGTTTCATCGACATTAAGCTAGCTACCTGAGGAGGACACACTGTGGTGGCCAGTTTGATTATCTCAGCCGCAAGAGGTGGCCTCAGCTGGGCCGCGTTCAACAACGGCAAGTTTAGATGGAATGAGGTCACACGGTTAGCTGTTTTGAAAAGAAAAACGGATTTATTCTAGACCTTTCATGTGGAAATCAGTACGCAGCAGTTCTTTGACCTGTACTTATAGAACATCGTCCTCACAACGACTTATCAAGTGCATCTAAAGCATCCAGCCCACGTAGTAAGGGTTCAATAACTTGATTCTCCTCCCACTGCTTCGCATACTCCGTTTTCCCATGCCCTTCACCATCGACTCCGTAATTGACACCAAACAGCCCCACAAAGTTGTCGTAGGTTGTACCAGGCTTCATCTGACACAGGCCGCACATGAGTCTCTTCGTGTTTCCGCGATCATAATCTACCCTCGGGAATAGTCTGGTGACGGCCCGGTACTCGTCGACCGTGATTGGCTGTCCTGTTGTGCTCCCTGGAACGGGCGACCAGTATGGCCCTGCAAAGTCGGCCTCGATCGCCATCTGGGCCAAGGCGATCTCAGGAGCGGCGTGTCGTGCGATGGATGGCGTGGTATGCAAGGCTATTGCCATCCACAGGCGTTCGATTCTGGTTTCATCCCATGACCCTCTGTCGACGTGTGAGCGCAGAAAGTCCTTCGCTATGTTCGCTCCGTCTATCTCGAAGCGGTTCTCGACTGTCAGGCCATCCAATTCATTTGATGCTGCAATCACTAATCCCATGTCATGGAGGATGCAGATCAGCACCACTGCTTCCATGTCTAGTGAGGCGAGATCGAAAGAAGGAAGTTTCGCGGCAAGGATACGAGCCCAGTAGGCGGAACGGGCAACATGGTTGAACAGTCCCTGAGGGAGGTGCTTCTGGGCGAAAGCCAATGCAGATGTAGCGATTCTCGACGGCGGGAAGTCAAGCTGGAGCTTGGGGATGTCGGAGAGGATTTGTGGTCGAGACATTAACACTGGTAGGGATGTGGTATGATGATTATGGTCAGAAATGACACAAGAGCAGAATGGAGCACTGTGTTGGCGCAGCACTATCCTGAAAATGAACGCGGGAGAACCACTGCAATATAGAGTACAGAGTGAAATAAAACATCCGAACACTGTCGGAGGTTACCTTTGGCTGATTACAATATCAGGCGTCGTTTGCGAGTAACCTCCGATTTATCTCGGTATAATTATTAGGCATCTCTCGTATTGAGTTGCCACTGGATCTGTAAAGGACAACAGACTAGAATATGACTGTGGTTAAGGTGAATGAGGGTAAATCTAAAGTTCTCTTGACTGTAGGTGGCTGTTCTTGGTTAAACTTGCCTCGGGTGCATTCAGAGTGAGCCTGCCTCCCGGTACCAGGAAGGGCTGCTTGCAGCGGGCCCTCAGACAGCAATAGCCGGCAGTCGCCTGCTGCCTAAATCAATCTGATTCGCGCTGCTACACCGGGGCTGCATTTTAAGCAAGGCTAGCTGCTGCGAAAGGTGTGGTTTGAGGCCTGTTGCACCCCGGTCAAATGCTTGATGTGTGCGCGACGCGAGACTGGGTACGCAGCGCCCTGGCGGGTGTCCACTGCAAGGTGACTACCTAGGTAGTACTGGGGTCGGGATTGGAGACCAGTCTCTCTAGTATAGCTATTATAAGATTATATTGTTTTCTTAATTATAGGTTGGAATTATGTTTCAACCCTATCATTATTGGCATTATCAAAATAAATTTAATCTTATTACTCTGATTCAGGTGTATGTATTATAGAGTTTTAGTAACATGGGAGTTGGATCTCCTTTTTCTCATTCTGTATACTATCTCTTTACTACTTGTAATTTCAATGTTGCTTAATGACAGAAAGTCCCGTTCTTTCAACCCTGCGGATGCACAGGTACAGTGAAAGATTGCGGCTGCTGTCTCGCAAGTGGATCCAAAATTGTCGGGCTACCGGTGAGTGTGAAATTAAACGTTAAACGTGAGTCATAGTCGAGCATCATCTCATAGACTCCCGGGTAGAGTACCAGATCGCCGTCTGCATTGGCGCGCGCCAGTGCACCAAGGTTGAGGTTGAGCGGTACCTCCAGCGACTCTCCAGCAGCCAGGCCGTGCGCACGTGCGTACGACACAAGCCATTTGTTGGGGTACGGTGATGGTCCGGCATTGGGGGTCTTGAGAAACAGCAAGGCTACGTAGTCGGAGGCGAGCTTGCCGGTGTTGTAGACGTTGACGCTGACGGTCGTCCATGGCGAGGCGTCGTTGACGGAGGGGGTATCACCGCCGGAGCCGCCGGGGATGAGACTGCTGATAGCGTATGTGGTATTCGGCTTGGTGCTCCAGGAGTAGCTGAAAGTTGTGTAATGCAGCCCGTAGCCGAACGGCAGCACCGGCTCCTTGTTGTACCACTTGTATGTTCGGCCTGGGGAAGAATTGCTTGGGCGGAGGCTGGGGTCAAAGAGCGAGACCTCATTGATGTAGTCGGCTGGGTACTGTGTCGTCGTTAGTCGTCCGGCTATCGGCTGCTTACCAACGAGGACATCGATGAGCGCGTTACCGCCGTCCTGGCCTAAAAGCGGGGAGACATCATATTAGCATAGTACTACTTCTCCTTACTACTTCTCTTCCGGCCGACGGCCTCGTGATACATACCGGGATATCCGCCCCACACAAGGGAGTTGGCATTGCTGTTGTTTAACAGCGCAGTATCGTCTATCTGCCCGCCGCCGAATTGCACGACCACGAGCGGCTTGCCTAGCTCTGACAACTGTTGCACCAGGTCAAGCTGGTTGCCTGGCCAGACGATGGACGTGCGGTCCATGCCCTCGGCTTCGATGCTCACATCGATGCCACCAGCATAGATAATGACGTCCGCTGCTTGAGCTGCAGCAAGAGCCGCAGCAAAGCCCGAAGTGTCAGAGCTGTCAATAGCCGTGCCCAAGGCATATGTCACATCTGACCATTGCGCTTCTGCTGCCATCAACGGGCTCACCAGGTACGGTGCAGTGCCTTGGTAGTTCCCTTGCATCTGGGTGGTCGCATTGGCCCATGGTCCGATCATGGCGACTGAGCCGTACGAGGTCTGCAGGGGAAGCAGCCCATCATTCTTCAACAGCGTCATGCCCTCCCAGGCGGCTTGGTACGCTAGAGACTGAGCCGACGGCGAACCGACGTCGGACCAGGACAGAGAGTCATACTCGGGCTGCCCGTCAAAATACCCGACAGTAAACAAGGCATTGTAAAGCCTGGTCAAAGAGACGTCCATTTGCTCCTCGGTCGTGAGATTGTTGGCCACAGAGACGTTGAGCACGTTGTAGGAACTCCCACAGTTAGTGTCTGTGCCCGCGTTCAGGGCCACCGCCGCTGCCGCCGCTAGGCTATCAGTGAAATTGTGAGGCTCATAGATGTCGTCCACAGCGGCACAATCCGAGGTAACGTAGTGGTATGGCTCGCTGAAGCCCCACGAGTCGCGAAGGACGTCTTGCAGCAGGTATGCGTTGGCGCAGGATGGCACTACAGCATCAGTCAGCTGTAGTCACGCGCACGAAGTCATCAGTAAGTAGTTGCTCACCGCCGTCGACAGCATTGTAAGCGCACATGATGGAGCCCACGTTGACGTCTCTAACGCACGTCTTGAAAGGCTGCAAGTAATATTCGCCCAAGTCTTGCTGGGTCGGGTCGTAGTTTTGTCCGTCGCGGTTGGTCTCGACGTCATACACGGCATAGTGCTTGCAAGTCTACCAATAACATACACGGAGTCAGCTGCCGAGACTTCGTGACGGGCTATAATCTTCATTCTTACCGCGATGATCTGCTTGTAATCGGTGTTCTGGAGACCTCCCTGGAGCCCGGGAATGAGTTGCGCCACATAGCTCTGCATATGGAAGCTGTCCTCACTGGGCACTTCAAGACCTCGGCCCCATCGTGGGTCCAAGAAGGTGTTGATATTTGGGGTCCAGAAATCAAACCCAGACTGCATGTAGTTGGCGAAGGCACGGGCCTCTAATCCGACAGTAGAAGCGACTTTGTTGATCAAGGGGTCGTCGAATGCGGCCCCCATAAGGATAGGTTCTGGGAAGCTTGTGGCGTAGCTGAAGTTGGAGCCGTTTGGGGTATTGAAGGTGACGCCCGGGCTCGAGGCGACGCCGTGCAAAGCTTCTGACCACCACTCATAAGCTGGTAGTCCAAGCCTCGGCACACCGGTCGCAGAATTGACCATATTTGTGGCCTTCTCTTCCACAGACATTTGAGTCAGAAGTGCTGCGATGCGCTCGCCCTGGGTGAGCGAAGTATCGCACGCCTTGTTGGCGCAGAAAGGGTTGGTCTGGCAGACGGCTTCTCGGCGAACTGTCTGCGGCGGCGGGCTGGGATTGGGGTTGCTGATCGCGTATAGATTCATGAAGTAGGTACCTCCACATACTTCAGATGAATTGCCTGGGCAGGCGTATGAGCAGGTGCTCGAGTTCTGAGAGACCTCGGACGCAATTGGGTTAATGCTGTTGCCACAGAAGCATTGCGTCGTGTATTCGGTACCAGACAGGTTGAAGCCCATGTAGCCACAGGCATTGGCGCAGGCTTGGGCGTCATTCTGGGCGAAGTTGATCTGCTTCCCGTCCAGTGTACGCGTGGTGCTGTCCGTGTAGCATCCAAGGGACGTGAAGGAGGAGTTGAAGTCCTGTACGGGATTTATGCCAGTGCAGACGAAGCTGCCATTCTGAGCCAAGCTGCTCATGCCGAAAGACAGCATCAGGCTGCTCAACAAAGTAGAACTGCGCATAGTGAAGTAGTGCTACGGGACAGTGGTGTTGTTGTGGTCGAGTCGAGGCGCACACAGCTCAGGAGACGTACCCTGTTGAATAATATAGTAGCAATACATTGATAGTATCTTTTTAAATCCGTATATGCGCTCCATAGAGACGCAACTTGCGGGCCGGCTAAATTACAATCATCATCGATCGGTATGCACGTTCGCACCCTGGTGTCTGCAGTCCCCGCGCTTAAATGTAACCACGAACCGAGGGTCTTGCCGTCTTCCCGACTTCGCGATTACGACGCTTCCCGTATTCACCTCGTATCAAACGGCGACAGTCCATCTGATCCCATGCTGCAAACAGGCAGGCAAGGCTCTCTCCGGTCAGCGAAGTTAGACTTCATTGCAAATGCTTCAGGTTACGTGGCGTAATGTTCTATTTTCTTAGTATAATTTCACTATTCTCCCTGGTCGTGAGATTCCTCGAGGTACTGTAGGCATTATTTTCTCAAATTATTGACAACGTAATGGCCTTTAGATCGACAGGAACCAATCTTAGCAGTTCAGCCTGAATGTGTATAGACTTTTCCTCGTTGCTGTGAAATCTGCTAGCTGTGTGTTCGTTTTTAGCATTACGAACCCCGCAACTGTGTATGCGGGGCTTATGGCTTGCGCATCTCAGTGCTTTACCAATTTCATCATATCGGGGTCCTAATTATACCGAGGCCTTGTAGAAAGCAATTCGAGCGAATGACAAAATGGGAGATGAAGCCGGTTGTGGTCTCAGTATGCAACTAGCTTCTCACTTTTAAGGGCGCCCAAAAGTGGGAGTATGATTACTCAAGACCAGGTGAGGTCTTCTTCTCTGGTCACGGGGTATGGTGGACCGAAGGTCTCCCCACAGGCCATCGTTGAGTGCCGCCCGTTCCGGCTCCGTCATTAGCGAAGTGTTGCTGGAGGGCCGTCTTTTCAGAGATCCTATCCCGTCTTGGCGTACAGAGTCCACAGCGGCTGAGTGAATATGTATAAGAGTATCGATGCTCTAGTTGAAGACCTTGAATAATGTGTGTCGGCGTTGTTGCATGTCTTTGAGTGATACGCAGATTCAACGCTGAGTAGGCATGATCCAGGACCCCGACACAATTCACCAAATCAATGTAAATATTAAGTTTATAATTTTTGAAGCTTCCATACAGCAACAGTTCGGACTAAAGGCAGCGACTACTTAGACTAGAGTTCTTTTGTAGAAATCCATTCGCTGGCGTATTGTGCCGGCTGTACCAGAAGACTTTCTAGAACCGATTTGTATCTATTTGCCTGAGAGGCTGCAGTGATCCGACCTGCATATGCACTAGACTGTATTGAACACAACATGCGGCTTGCACAGCCTGAAACCTGGCTGAGTAACTAATTGATCTAGTGAAGTAAGCTGAGCACCTAGCTAACCTGCCGGCCGATGTTATTGGGCTGTAGGTGCGCCACCCCATTTCTGTGCAGACTTAAGTGATCGTGTTTACCTTGCCCCTCCTTTGACATTTCACGCCGTCAATTGGCAACGGACAACAGTCACTTCTGACAGTCTCATCCTTGTCACGGTAAAGTTATACCGCACCGTTGTATTAGAATGCGACTTCTAAGTACCAGATCACTGAAGCTGGTGTCTTTTGACGGTAGACCAGTCCCGCCCTACGCCATACTCTCACACACCTGGGAAGACGATGAGGTGCGGTACGAGGACGTCTTTTCTGGGAACTCCACTTCGGTGATGCCCACAGAGAAGCGAGGATACACCAAGATAAAGTACAGCTGTGACCAGGCCCAGCGCGACGGGTTGGAATATATATGGATTGACAGCTGCTGCATCAACAAGAGCAGCAGTGCAGAGCTCTCGGAGGCTATCAACTCCATGTTCAACTGGTATGAGAAGGCCAGTCGATGCTACGTTTATCTCTTCGACGTCAACCGTCCGAACCATCCACAAATCGCATTCGAGCAGAGTCGATGGTTCAGGCGGGGTTGGACGCTGCAGGAATTAATCGCCCCAGTGCACGTCGAATTCTATGACCACCAATGGGCGCCCCTGGGCGACAAAGGCACGCATTCCCGACGAAGCAACTTCTCTGATTCTGCAGATGAGTACGATGGGTTCGAAGCAATCTTCAATCTGGACTTTGCACAACCGGAGGATTACGAGGGGAATCTGGCGTACAGCATCGAGAGCGCAACACGCATTCCCATCGAGGTGCTCACTCTCAAGCAAAGACCCATCAGCAGACTGCTCTCCCGCTTCCCGGCGGCTCAACGGCTTTCATGGGCTGCTAACCGCCAGACAGCGAGAATCGAGGATCGCGCTTATTCTCTCCTCGGGCTCTTCGACGTTAAAATGCCGCTCTTGTACGGCGAAGGCAAGGAGGCTTTTGTCCGACTCCAGCAGGAAATAATGAACCGATACCATGACCAGACACTGCTGGCTTTTACAAGACAGAAGCATATACAATGGCAGCTCCATGGTCCTCTGGCAGACGACCCAGCTGTCTTCGCCGACTCCAACATCATCCGTGTCCCGAAGTCGCAGCGCAGCCTTCCTAAAGTTCTCGAAGAACCGTTCTCTTATTCGTGGCAGCACATCAACCTCCAAATACACCTCTGCCAGAGCCTAGGGCAGGATCAAAGCTTTGCACTTGGAATCCTGGATTGCGGCTATTCGGATGACCCTCTGAGTCGGCCGGCGCTGTTGCTGAGGCGACTGGAGGGGCCTGGTTGTTTCTATCGGCGCATAGAGCATTCGACCTTGTGCAGGATCAGTCCCAGGCACCTGTTGAACTCTGAACTAGTCCAATTGGATTGGCCGTGGCTGCGTGAGTGGATTCATCTTTGTTTCTAGGGAAGGCAGCTCGCCTACCCCCACTTGGTAATTCCTGCAGCTACACGAGAGCCAAGAGCTAATTCAAATGACATTATAGGACAGAACTTTCAGGGAAGCACAGTCGAATTCGACGTCAAGCAAGCGCGCCTTACAACGATCAAGCTGATGATATCAAGTTCGTTCACTTTGGATTACGGACACCTGTACGCGATCACACCGCCGACACAGATTTCACTTGACCCGGAATACACGCTCCGCTTTGCATGGCCGAGACCACCAGAGGTCGGTCCCTCAAGCCAGTCTTCTGATGAAAAAGGTCTTGCTTTCGGTAGTTCGTTCTGGCTTGGTGCGACAAGTGATTACGATCCAGACAGGGTGGAGTTGAAGTCCATCAGGGATTCCCTAGGTGGCTGTGCACTCCTCAGTGGCCTCATGTGCATTGAACAATCACCAATGGATCATGATTCCGGCAGTGAAGATTCGTCTGGGGATGAAGAGATATCTGAACCCTATCTGGTTCTCTGGGGATTGAGGCAGCAAAGTATGCAATCTGCCAACCACCTACAGATCAGCCACGGGGAGGTGTACCCACAATCTGCGTGGTGTTACGTTGTGGCCTGGGAAGACGTGCTGGATCCATCTCTAGCGCCTCTGGCAGACCAGATCCTTCAGCTCGATCTCCCAAGCATCCTGTGCAGGATAGAGGCTACCGGTGCGCTCAAATTCGTCACCAACGAGTTCAAGGAAAAGTGGACAGTCGTTCGGTCCCATTCCGCGCTAACAGCCCAAGTTGCGTGCTTTGACTTCTTCGGTCAGGAAACGCTCCAGGTCAAAGTTGAAAGCTCCCACGCAGATCAGTGACGGGAGCGGGTGTGATAGCTCTTAAGCCCTAGCCATTCTCAGAGAGAGATACATGGTGGCGTTGAAATACACCGCATGCACTCTATGTAATTAAGTGTGATGATCAACACCATCTCCAGCTAAGTTTCCAGTTCGTATAAACTAGCTCATGTTCATATATCATACGCGGATCTGGGGATTATGTCGAGAAAAGGTCTTTGACCTTATGCAAGGGGAAACATGTAAATCTTTGTAATGCAATTATCAGAATAACCTAGCTAAGCCAATGCGAATACTTACGCCAACCACATTACAAGATGGTTAGATGAATATGATGCCAAGGCAGAAAGACAGGTCACCTATTGTAACATAAGGGGTCCTTAGTCAGCCAAATCGCGGAATCCGGGTTCTTAAAGATCCGCAGGCAGCTTCAGCTGACATCTATCCATCAAGTTCCCGGTATCAGCCCGCTGTACAACAGTCATAATGATTGTCTTGCGATACCTATCATGATTTAAATGAAATTGCCAGTACTCGAGTTTCTTTTGAGGAAGAAGGTCTGGTAGAAGGTTTCAGGCACCTTTCTCCCATACCCAGCGCCCATCTTTCAACACCTTTTTGCGCGGGGGCTCTCCCTGAGCGCTCCCTGGTCGAAGTGGCACATTCTCTCTTAATCGCCATACATCGTATACCGAACATGGATCCACTGTCTATCGGCTTCGGCGTTGCTGGTCTCGTCCCTCTGGTCGCAAGCGCTATTAAGCTTGCCAGAAATTACTGGGCGGGTGTTCGTGGTGCGAAGGAGAAAGTCGCGACGCTGATCACCGAGTTGGAGGCACTACATTCCAATCTCAATGCCCTGCAAAATTTGCTGGACAGCAAAGGTCCCGAGTCTGAACCCTCCGCCTCCGACCAATCATCAGTCCTCATGAGCTGTTCTACAGCATGTCGTGTCAAGTTAGATGTCCTAGTCCAGAAACTCGATCGCCCGGGCATAGCCAAAAGCAAAATGAGTGTTCTGAAGTGGCCATTTGAAGAGAAAGAATACAAAGAGACCATAGCAGAGCTTCGAAGTTTAACTGCCTGGATGCAATTCAGTCTCTCGATTGGTGGTTACCGTCTTCTGTCATCTTCTTCCACCGAGGTTCTAGAGACATTGCGCCAACAGCTCAGACATTTTGAAGAGATTAAAGAGCATCAGTTTGGGCTACGCCGGGACCTCGAACATCAACGAAACCTGTCCCAGGATTTGAAGCGAGAGAAACAAGACTTATTGAATTGGCTGTCGGTCTTGAACGTTCAGGCCCAACACGACAAGATCCATGCGGCTCGTACACAAAATACCGGTTCATGGTTCCTGAAGGACGAAGACTTCCTTCGCTGGCGAGATGATAGAGCTGGCTCCCATCTACTTTGGTGCCATGGGCTTCCAGGCTCAGGCAAAACAGTGCTATCGTAAGTCGCGGTTCCCTGACTCATGGTCCTTCGCCCGCCTTGGCCTTTACCTTTTTTGACCAAGAATCAGTTCTCTGGCTGTCGATGAATTGTCCAAAGAGACGCCAAACTCCTGCCCTGTGGCCTTTTTCTACTTCAACTACCGCGAGGCACACCAACAAGATCCACAGGCAGTCCTATCTTGTCTCCTACGTCAGGTCGTAGCCAAGTTGGACGAGATTCCGCCGGAGCTGATTCAAATAAAGCTCAGCAAAGGGGAATCCGGACGCATGAATCTAGAAGATTGCAAACAGATGATGGCGATATGTCTCGCAGCGACAGAACGAACATATCTCATTCTCGATGGGCTCGACGAGTGCGACCTTTCAAAACATCGCAAGACCCTGCTGGATACTCTGCACGATTTGGCACAGCTTCCACAAACCAGACTCCTGGTGACCAGTAGATCACACATCCAGGACATTGCTAGAAGCTTTCATGACATTCCGCAACTAACAATTGTGGCCCACGACGAAGATTTGGAAGAATACATGTCCGAGGAACTGTGTACCTCTCACGGCTCAGATGATCTGGATGAAGAGCTGACCACAAGGATCCGTGCGCAGATAAAAAAGAGAGCTAATGGAATGTAGGTTTTCTCCTTTTCTGACTGGGGTGTTAGAACAGGACTGATATTGGATAGGTTTCTGCTCGCAGTGCTGCAGCTCCGGTCGATTGTCAATGAGCCGACACCGGGAGAAATGGAAGATGCCCTGGACAGCATGTCGAAAGATCTCACGGGAGCTTTCGAGGACACAATCTCTCGCATCAAAAGCCTCCCAAAGAACAGAGCCCAGCTTGGAATGGACGTCCTCATGTGGTTGTGTCATGCCAGACGAGTAATGAGCACAGAGGAGCTCAGCGATGCTCTGGCCTTCCGGAAAGGTCGAGGCTCGAAGCTTTCCAAATACAGGCCTTCCCTGAACATGATATTGGATTGCTGTCATGGTCTGGTTATTCCGAGCGCTGATACGGGGTACATTGAGCTGGCGCATTACTCAATTCAGGAATATCTCGAAAGTCACTCGCCAGACCTCTTTCCTTCCTTTGAACAGCAGCTTGCATCAACTTGTTTGGGGTATTTGATGTTGGAAGAGTTCCGGCGCGGGCCTGAGGCCATCGATACCAGTTACCAGTTGATCAAGAAACGGCTACGGGACTTTCCATTCGCGTCTTACGCTGCGCACTTCTGGAACTATCACATCACAAACGTCCAAGCAGCTGAAGAAATCACGCCCATACTCATCGATTTCATTCATGACGCCGGCGCCATAGCGTCTTCAGTCCAGATCGGACGTTTCGAACGCGGGTTTCGCTCGATCTACGTTGACCCCAGGGAGTGTCTCAGCCGCACGCCAATGCACAATGCAAGTGAATACGGTCTTGAAACACTTCTGACAATAATGCTGGAAAAGTCTGATAATCCGTCGACAATCAACTCGAGGACAGAAATCGTTGGAACCACACCGATCATAATGGCTGCCTCATCTGGCAATGTCAACCTCGTTAGATTACTTCTGCAACACGGCGCGGATCCCTTCATCGCTAATTGGTACGGCAATGCACTTCACTGCGCTGCAGAAGCGGATCGACCTCAGACTATTTTCGAACTCGTCGGCTTCGGGATGAGTCCGAATGATTTCGACGAAAACAAGGGACGGGGGTCGTGTAAGCCTCCCATCTTGTGCGCTCTGGACCGTGATAGTGTATCTTCTCTGAAGACCCTCATCAACCTCGGAGCATCAATCAAGGTGGCCGAGGATTGGTGTCAACGGCCGTTCCTGCACCAAGCAGCGATCGCTCGCGCGTCCAAAGTTGTGCAATACCTTGTGCAAAACGGGCTGGCTGATGTCAATTGTAAATCACGGACGGGACAGACCGCTCTGGACTGTGCAATCTCTATGCGGTCTACCGAGACCGTTCGCACGCTCATGAGCGTTGGTGCAGGCCCCCGGCAGATCAGTCTGAAGTCATTGGAAAAGTTAGGTAGATTGAGATTTCGCCTCAAGTCCTTAGGGTCAGAACCCGAAATCTAAGACCGGGGGTCCACTTACTTCCTGCATGCTTCTTATCGGACTGTCTAGCGCGGTAGTGAACGCCTACATTGCAACAAAGGCCACTGGAGAGAGTAATTATTTTACACATGAGGTACTTATCAGGGAGAGGGGGCTTTCGACAACATAGCGTCAGTATTTCAATTAAATAGCAATTTTGTAACGTTACCAATGCAAAATTCGATAATTATGCGCACTATTTACATAGCCAGCGCAGAAACCCTTTCTTCTTTCAGTCTCACGGTGTCCTGACATTCGACCCACGAACAACTATTAATTGACGCCTTCACTGTCTTCTCCCATTTCTGTTCTGCTACATCTATATACCCATACGACTTGGATCGAAGCTATTTAAGCCACCTCAATAAGCCATGCTAATTACTCACTTCGCAAACTGCTACCCCACTGTTTTGGAGGCGTAACGTCGTGGAGCTCGACAGATTGGTTTTCATGGTCCATGCTGGAGTTTGTGCTTTCGTGAGTTTGAAGGAAAGAGTCTTTTGGAAGGTCGGTTATCCTCGGAGTACTCTCTTTTACCGACGATGACACCCATCGAGTACGAAGAGATGCTGTGGCAGATCGCATGTACATGTGTACGGTATCGAAAAAAATCGGGAAGGTAAAGACGCAGGCAACAATTATCCCAACGTTCATTTCGACGGTCCTATGGTCAAGATGATTAGCTAAAATGATTCTATATATATGTTTAGCTCGCAGGGAATGGTACAGACGTGAACTCTGCATTCATTGCTTGTACCCATAAAACATCATCAACTCTATAGTTGATGCCGAATTCGATCATTCTGGCCAAACTCGTGGCGCATGCACTGTTACCGGAAGAGAAACATGCGTCAGCCGCGCAAGGTCTAATTGCGATGTAGCGTTCTCAATTTCATGGTGGTGCAGTAGTGAAAGAGAGTGGCACTCACGCGAGGCCAGCTGCGAATACAATCGACAGGCCTATCTTCTGCCGGGGACGTAGCTGAAGTTTCAGAAGCTGTGGGAAAGGCATTAGAAGGACCCAGAAGTCCGACACGACGTTGAAAACTGCGTTCAACATGATCACCGGTCCACTGTAGTCTTTGCAGAACTGTGACGTCGTCGCGGCTATGCCATTACATGTAACGATGGAGGCTATGGCCACTCCCATCATGGCAGTGTAGAAGAGAGCCATTATCAGCACTCCATAGTAAACGATGTTTTTGAACATCTTGTTGGTGCTGAAAATACGGAGACAGAGTAGTAAGATGGAAAGTTTGGCAAGAAAGATGGTGAAAGGATAAACAATGCCAAGTGCCGATAGAAGCTGGATTGGTTAACATCTACCATGACTTCAATATTTGCGTAGGCACATGGGTGCGCAAGACAGATTGGGTGCTAGGAATTGGGGGCTTACTCGATTGTTTCTTGTCACGAGGATCCATGAAATAGGGATGTCCCACATGTGCCGACCGAAGCCAACAAGCTCGATAACTTCAGACCGTTAGTTCCCAGATGACTAAATGTGATTCATGATGGAGTGATATACTTTTGTCGTAGATGATCATTTTCGTGAGCGACCCGAGCTAAGTCTAGCCGTCAGTAGCTCTGATCAGAGTCAAGATGAAGGCACATACGGCAGCAAGCGAACAGGTAACTAGACATTGTCATGAGTAAGTCGGTCTGTTCATGGCCAGTGAATGGGTATCATGACATCTCAAAACTTACGGTCATCCCAACCCCATTGTTTCGTGATTCTGGCTCGAACAAAGATTCGCACTAGAACAGCAAGAAGCATAAGACCCGTGAAGACGCCATCAAGAATTTCAATCTCTCTGCCCTTCGATGGTGGATCAACAAAATTTGGTGTGACTCCAGCCGGCGGAGTTGCAGCTGGATAATGATCGAGGGGATTCAACCTGGCCGACATTGTGCTTTCGGTACTGTCAAAATGATCCAGACAGGATCTCTGTTGTTTGGAATCTTTTATTGTTTCACCGGATTATAACGGAACTAAGCAAAGGTCCGGGGGTTTAGTTGGCCGGCATACTGCGCCCAGACGAGAGAATTTAAATAGGTCCCTGCAGGATTTGGCAGCGTGGGCCACCGGAAAGTCCACACAATGATCGCCTTCAAAGACAATACATAGTACGCTTAGCGTCACGTTCGTCAATGAAGCAGCAGTTGGGGGCCGTCCTGTGCATGGCATTGGTCGCCTTGATGGATGTTGGCTTGAAAGTGGAGGATATGGAGACGTCTGAAAGGCGGAGAGCACCTACAGGGATGCCACTGGCCCCGTTGCAACACAAGGATTCCCGAAGGCGCCAAATACCCAGCGTTACAGCGGCTGTAACCTTTAGCTAGGCATTCCTAGGGCCAGTCAATGTTAGCCCAGCGCTAACAGTGTTAATCGTACGCCTCAGCACAGATCTCTATCGTTCAAACTAGAGCATCGTTCCCGTTATTAGCACCGTACTAACGTTCGATATTTCTGTGGTCATTGTGGCACCTGCACGAGTTACGGCATATTCGCGCGTATGTGTTTCATGACTCTCACATCTTTGCGATTTGATCCACATAAGCACTACGTTCTTAATTTGGCTGCTGTGCCGCCGACACTGCTCCTCCACGATGGATCTTACAGGCCACTGCGACCATCCTGCGTACGGGCGTCGTATTTAAAGGTGTTCTCCAGTGGGGCCTTGGGCGGCCGCCAAGCAATGCTAACGCTGCACGTGCAGCCAACATGCAGCCAACGCGTAGCCAACGAAGCGGCTCTCGCAAGGGACAACACTACCGGTAACATGCAGGGACCTCAACGAGGGATGTGAACAGCCTACATCGTCTTCTCAGACGCAGCTGCCAAACAGACGTCTCAGACGTTCGGTTTTCCTATTTTGTGTGACTCGCCTATCCCATCAATCGATCATCACCCCATTTTGTCATCGTCTGCTCGACATGCAGCACCAACCTCCTACTTTGTAGGCAACCTGACACCAGCTAACTGTAGCCACAGCCCCCGACTACAGCCTCTTATTTTCTCGCCCCATTTTTGGTCTCCTTTACTACTGCCCGAGACCAACCATTATGCCTCATTCACTCAGCCCAATTGTTGTCACAGGCGGCTGTGGCTTCATCGGCTTCCACCTCGTCAAAGGCCTCCTTGCTCAAGAGCCCGACACCGAGATCCATGTCATCGATATCCACATCGACCGCAACACACATCCCGGCGTCAGCTACCACAAATGTGACATCGCATCAGCCGCTGATGTCGAGGCAGTCCTGCTCCAAGCAAAGCCCAAAACTATTTTCCACGTTGCATGCCCCGACTCTATGGTGCAACAGCCCGATGTTTTCAGGCGCGTCAACGTTGGCGGTGCGAAAAACATACTCTCAGCGGCCCAGAAGGTCGGCACAGTCCGAGCGCTGGTCAACACATCTACATCCTCCGTCATCCATGACAACGTTAGCGATCTCATCGACGCTGATGATTCACTCCCCGTGCTGAAGTATCCAGCTCAGAAGCGGGTCTACACGTTGACAAAGGCGGAGGCGGAGGCGGACCTCATCACTGCAAACCGTAGCGGCGGGGACTCGTCGATGTTGGTTGTGTCTTTGCGCCCAGCCACTGCCTTCGGCGAGCGTGATACTGTCTGCATGGGGAAGATTGTGGCATCTTGTCGAGCTGGCAAGGGCAATATTCAAATAGGCCCAGGCACCAACGAGTACGACTTTATGTACGTGTCGAACCTTGTCGATGCGCACATTCTCGCGGCAGAAGCACTCCACGACGCATATGGCAAGCCTGTGCCGGAAGAAAGCAAACGAGTCGACGGCCAGTGCTTCAATGTCACAAATCATGAACGCATCCTTTTTTGGGACTTTCAGCGAGGCGTCTCCGCCTCCATTGGACTACCTGTGAAGCCGGAAGATATCAAAGTCGTTCCGGCATGGGTTGCCTTGCTCGGGGCGTCGCTTATCGAATGGATCACGTGGATTCGGACTCTAGGCAAGGGCCAGCCGGCCATCACACGAGAGGCGGTTCAACTTACCACCATTACACGTACCCTGAATGGCGATCGCTTCCAGCGCGTGACTGGATATCAGCCAAGAGTCAGCATACGTGAGGGCCTTGAGCTTGCTGGGAAATGGTTTGTGGAAGAGCAGAAAAAGGAGGAGGCAGAGGGTGCTAAGAAGCCTATCTGACTCGTTGGGTTGATCGTATATAAAGTGTTCCACAATTTGAATTCCGTAAAGTGGCTCCGTTGAAAGTTTATCTCTTTTAAAGTGCAGATTGGTCTGGCCCCAAAGCTCTGTATATCCGCCTGGCGTTATCATGCAATACCACGGGCAGCAAGCGAAAACAAGAAGGGAGCGATTTGGCGATGAGGAAGCATACGCTAAAAGAATAGAGCGTAAGCGAGATCGTGTTCTTGTGTTCACCTGAGCCCCCCTTAGAGTTTACCCAGGGGCCAAGGGTACCTGTCTGGACCCCCAGGGCAACAGAGAGACAATGTGGACATGGATATCGAGGGACGACACGCAACACTCTCAGGAACGTAATCAGCTGGCCCCCAAGGTGCAGATTGGATGACTCAGGGTTCTGCAGAGCACCTGGGTATCTTATCAAGATAATTGGGTGAATTCCTGGATACACATTCTGAGACCTGGCCTGTTCAGGTTATTGAGATTTTCAGCTGCATGAGTAGTAGGACTCGAATTTAAACACGCATGTCAGCAGCAATAATCCCGACCTCGAACCCCTCTCAATCACCGCTTATGAAATGCCATCATGGAGAACTCTGCCATAGCCTGTTCCTCATCCATACAAATGGAGCCTTTGCGGTCAAGATCCACCGACATGGGATCTTCACCGATCACCATCGCCGAAGCTTCATCATACGCAAAAGCAGGCTTGGCACCGGCAAGCGGTGTTATCACGCCAATCAATGAGACAGCTGGAGCCTCGCCGAGCAAGCCATTGTCAACCCGGGGCAATGAACAAGAAGAGATGTCCCAAGATGTCCCTTTGTCTCGGAAGATAATAGCAGGCATTTCAGTCGTCTTTCTCTTGTCTACTATTGTCTTCGCCGTTGCGAGCGGGCTAGTTCAGTCGTATAGGAAGAGGCTGACTGGTTCTTATTCGGACCATTTTGATCCTGGCTGTGTTGACAAGCTCGGCGACCCTGAATCCCCAGTCATTGCACAGGCTTTCGATCTGGACCTCACCTTTGGCAACTTCACCTTCACTAACGCAAAGCTCATCGACGTGGCCTGGGATACGACCATTGGTCAGGGTGGCAGACTGCTACATGGTTGGATTTTATACCGTTGTGTGATGCGCCGACTTCTAATTGATGCGATGGAATACTACTGCGTCACTTACAGATATTACCTTACCATATCTTGGTCTCGAGCCTCGTTTGAGTCGTTATGCGTAATCCTCACGGATTTGTTTTCTATGCAGGGAATCGCGCCCTTTTGGTGCACCTTGCTGCTCATCTACGCCCTCAGCTACACACTTCTCTTCTCTCTTCTATGGAGCACGGCAACGGGCTATCTTAGTCTCTCAGAGCGACTATATGCCATGCCGGATGGAGTTATCGTCCCGCTGAACACACGTGACCTAGCCTTATGCTGGGTGCTGGATGGCAGCAGATTCAACTCCACGGACGATCACATCGAAATTGGCCCGAACTTCTCTGCTCTAGGGACCTTGACGTCCCCATTTACTTACACCAAAACAAAACCCTGCCTGGACCTTATAACTCATGACCCTTTGAGATCTTTCAATCAACAGACCCGCCGCCGTCTACTTTATACCTCCGGTGGCTGGAAGCTCGACGAGGTGGCAAGTATATGGGACCATTTCAGCACCGTAAACGGCTCCAACAACATTGCGCAAAGCTCCGAAAACTTCCAGAGCATTCGAGCCTGTGAGTGGAAACCTGTGCTTACCCGAACCACGAACGGGCTCTGCTGACATCCTATCATAGACGCCATAACCAAGCAATTGTTACAAATCTCTCTGGACCTCGAAGGATGGGTAACGAATGGTACTGAGGTGGCGCTGACAGCTGAAGTTGGTGAACAGAGTGGCATCAGCTTCGAGTGGTGGACCGGCACCGACAAAAACTGCACTTTCAGGAATCTCACGGACTTGAGGCCGAGCCTGAAGCCCTCTATCGATGCGGCTCAGGTCTTGTCACCTCAGATGACAACAATTCCAGCGGACATGGAGTTTGCCCTAGAGTTTGGTGTCCCAGAGAACATGTCAAAGACTCATTTCTCTCTCGGGAACGTGTCCGGCGACTCGTTGCCTCCGGGCCAGATGCCCTACAACTCGACACTCTGGCTGGTGGGCAGCGCAATCTCGCTGCCTGCGCCTTTCATTGATTTCGGTCACGGGTGCTCCGGCAACAATATCTTTGGGACGCTGGGGAACTGCATCTGCTACAAGGGGCAACCGATCTCGCTTGACCTGCTTAGTGAGGGGGGAGCGATATGCAACACGGCACCAGGGTACGTGTGGGGATTTTCCAGCAATCTGCTCCGGCTAGGGCTTGCCTTCGAGGCTGCGTGGATGGCCTGCTGCCTTGTTTGCTATCTATGGCTCTCGTTACGGGGCAGGCTGGTGAGTAAGAAGATTATGAGGAGTGCGGGGCCCATGCGATTTGCGCTGGAGTTCTCCGAGGCAGTGTGCGAGATTGAAGAGACTGCCGCTGAACTGTCCGAGGATATGTTGAAGGCGAGGTTAAAGGGCATAAATGTTGGTTATCGGATACCAAGTCTGACGAGCGATCATGGAGAGCTCCGTCATCGCGTAGTCGCCGGCCTCGAGCGCAAGCAGCACTTCAAAGATGACACAGATACAAGGATCAATCTATTTGAAGAAGCACGGGTCCATGAGACCTGGAGACGACGGGAACTAACGGATTTAGATGGGTATGAGGACCTCAACTGGCATGTATACGACCGGTGAGGCTTGGGCTGAGGCGCCGATGTCACCAAATCTATTCAAGCATTCAAACACATTCTGCCTTGTCTCCGGTTATGTGGTGTTGTCAGTTCTAGCCTGGCTTCTCTTCGAGTATTATTGCATCAATAAAACACCAAGGATAAAGTGACAAGGCCAGATTCTGATCCCGTCACAAGTCTCCCCAGTAATAAAGAAGTGCAACACTTCGGGATAAGCCTTCCACAATTCGCGGGCCACAATGACCTCTGCATCCTCGGCTTTTGCAGGTTCGCACTGTCAGAAATACCAGTTTGCAATCAGAACGATGCCCTCCTATGTGGATCGATCTGCATTTGTCTGTACCAGTGGAAGCGGTCACGGCGCTAAGGTCCTCCCTGTCTTGGAAGAGGCTTGTGTAACATCCACAACAAACTTCTCAGCAACTGGAAGTATCACAGTCGCAGATGTGTTCGGATATGGCGATAAGAGCACGCAATGAATGTATCCCTACTAGCGATCGCTTGAGCACAATCCTAGACGAAGTTGGCCGGAAGAGGGTCTAGGAGGACCGAGAAGCATAGAACCGCGCGGCGGCATACCACCTTGTTTGGGCGGGCAGTAGCACGGAAGAAGATATAGTTTGTAAATGCAGGTTAGTGAACCGGTGATCCACATGCGGTGTCCTGCCAATCGGCGGAAGTGATCGATTGTGAATCAAGTTCATGTGTATTATTCCGCCCAGCCCAGGTTTCTGCCAATCAGAGATATCTACAGCCGAGAATTGGCCAAATTCCCTTCCTTGGCAGTTCTTGGCAGCTGATAGTGGCCATCAAGGTGTGTAATACGGTCTGCGGGTGCGGGTGGATATTCGTCAACCATCTGGATTTAATTCACTCGCGTGTTGATTGGCGATTTTTAGAAACATCGTATGTAGGATTTGCTGGGTTGTATAAGAACGCATTCAAGTCACCAACACTCTGTGGGTGTTTCGGTGAGCAATACTGATGTCCTTTGTGGGGTTACGTTGGCCGTGTGTGAAAGTGTTAAAAGGGGGAAGTGGAGGAATAGGTATTGACGAAAGCTCACTGATAGCCGTTTACATAACAGAGAAGCCAAGAATGGGAACACTCGCAAAAGTCTCGGTTCATGCAATACGAAAACGGAGGAAACCGGAATGCATGCCTTGGACAACAATGCTATATATGTGCATGCTTGAAGGCAGGTAAGCCGCCAACTCTCCCATATTTTTGTTTGTTAGTCCGCAGCCAGAGCCGACCTTGTCAACCACCATGCACATCATGAAGCCTTTTATTCTTCACCCTGTGGTTCTGAGTACCTTGACACACGCTAGATCGAGTCTCGTTTCGACAGGTTTCACTGTTCAACTGAACGATGTCTCATACTACATATCACCTCACGCACATGGAAATGTCTCGATCCAGCCACAGCTGCTGCAGAATACCAGTTCGCTATATGGTTTCGTACCTGTCTCAGTCTTGACCAGCAACGTATCGCCTACGGAGCTCCCCGACATGTTGAGTGCCTGGGAGACCATGGACGATGTCTTTCAGCCTGCCTTTTTGCAGGCTATTCTCCTGCCTGATACTACTTGGACCTCTGAACAACACGATGAATTCAAACATACAAACCTCAGCCAATCGATTGTCCTGGAATGCGCAAAAGCCTCCAGCGTCGCCAAAGGACCGTACTTTCTGGCCATAGCGACAGGAAATCTGCATCCGGTATACCGCTTATATAACGACTTTGCCGGGGCTTTCACTGAAGCTCTTCTAGCCAACCCTGATGGCACATTCCAGACCCTGTCGGCAAAGATTCCGGGCTCGGCCACGTTGACGATCGGCGTGCCGTCTAGACTGTACTACGAAACCTCAGAGTCCAAACCTCTGTCTGGTGTCCGGATCGCGGTGAAGGACATCTTCTCGCTTGCAGGCGTCAAGAGGTCGAACGGCAACAGGGCATGGTACCATCTATACCCTCCCAGCAGCACCACAGGCACCGCCATATCCCGACTCATGGAGGCAGGTGCCGTGATAGTGGGCACCCAAAAGGTGTCCCAGTTCGCAACCAGCGAGGTCGCTACGGTGGACTGGGTTGACTACCACTCTCCCTTCAACCCGCGTGGAGATGGCTATCAAGATGCATCCTCATCAAGCTCTGGAGCTGGGGCATCGGTAGCATCATATGAATGGCTTGATGCCGCCGTAGGTACCGACACAGGCGGCAGCTTACGAAGCCCTGCTGGTGTAAATGGTCTCTTCGGCAATAGGCCCTCACATGGTGCAGTCATCCTGGACCAAACGATGCCGCTATCTGAGCCCCTCGACACCGCTGGATTTCTGGTGCGCGATCCCGTGCTCTGGGACAAGCTTCAACAGGCGATGTACGGCAAGAACTACACTTCATTCGTCAAAGCGGAGCCGAGGTATCCAACTATCATTCAGACCATGTCGTACCCGAACTCGAGCACCGAAGCTGGGTGGCTTCTAAACGACTTCGCCTTGGCTCTGGCAAATCATGTCAATGGCACAATTCAACCCCTGAATCTGAGTGAGCTCTGGGGCCACCAGCAGGTCTCGGACACGAACACGAGCTTACCTCTGACTCTCAACATCACCTACCCCGTACTGACTGGGCGAGGCCAAGAGGCTGCAGTATCTGGTCCATTCTATGCTGATTATGCGGCGTTGCATGACGGCCGTCAACCCTTCATCGACCCTGCTCCTCTCGCTCGTTGGCGGTGGGCGGCAAATTACTCGTCGGAAGAGGCAATGCACAACAAAACGCTTTTCATGAACTGGTTCAATACTGAAGTGCTTCCTCCAGTCAGCGACCCGTCCCAGTGCTCATCCAGTCTACTGCTGTATCCTGGAAAGCTTGGCACGCAGACGCCACGAAACCAGTACGGGATCGCGCCTCCTAAACCGTACGTTGGGTTCTCCGCCGCGCGCGTGTCGGTCTTCTCGGAATGTCCGGATTTCATCTTTCCGATTGGCGAAGTGCCAAGCTTCAGTGAGATCACAAACCATGTGGAGTATTTCCCTGTTGCTGTGGGCATCGTGGCGGCGAAAGGTTGTGATGGACTTCTGTCTCGGCTGGCTATTGATCTAGTTGAAGCAAATATCTTGAAAGTGCCACAAGTGGGTAGTCGTTTAACGGGAGGTCCGATCTTACACTGAAATAGTTCAGCTCACACCATGAGCCTGATCCCACAACACTCAAGTGCTGGATCACGGCCAATTACAACAGGAATATATACAGCTGGAGACTAAGTTACGCAGGTTTAAGCCTTTCACGGACTGCTCATTAGAATATTACACATAGCAAAGCATAAGTTGTTACTCAGAACACATTTCCAATTAGTCGTGCCCAAGATGTTGATTCGTATTACTTCGTGCTGTACCTTTCATGAATCAGAGTGCTGCTTAAAAACAGACAAGATGATAGAAGAAAGACCTCCAGCGTCGCTTGCCCGGTGAAATACAGCATTGACCATGAGGGTGAGGTCGGTTCCTCAGAGGCGTGGGGGTGTGAGTACCAGAATATGCCTCTGTTGTTTGCTATAAACCTTCAACGTCATACACACTAAGCCCTGATCCAACGCCCCATCCACCGTTGATTGAGCTCTTTCGCCTCGTCTATCAGGCCCAGTTCAAGCAGTAGTTGAATGGAACCCCTGACGGCCGAATGTAGCGAGGAGCTTATCCACGCATGAGTCGGCGCCGTGTGTTCACCCATGAAGATAATATTGTTCTCAGTCTGATGGTACGCCGGGATGTAGAGTCGATGCTGCTCCACGTCCGGACGCGCCCAGCTCGTCGCAATATGCGGCTCGTCCAACCAGCAAAGGCGCTCGTAGTCACCCGTGTAAAGGTCACGGACCTCTTCACCATGGAGCGAGGCAATCGCGTCGAGCACCACGCCAACGTGCTCGGCATCGCTCAAGCTGGCAAAGCGGCTAGACCAGTCGCCACCCCGGTAGTGCATGATCAGCCCGGGCCGCCCGGTCTCGTTGAGCCCGTACACGGGGTAGTAGAGCGCGCCGACGGCCGCGTCCGGTGGCGTGGAATAGCCGCCGAAGATGGGCCGCTCGCCCTTCTCCCAGAACCGCTCGCTGAAAAGCAGTGCGACCTTGCAGGCGTCTTTGAACCGCAGGCCACGCTCCGACATGGCACGCGTCAGAGTCGGAGAGAACGAAGGCAATGACATCATGCGCGTCGCGGTAAAGGGAGCAGTCATCAGTGTGTAATCATAGTCTTGCACCTGGGCTGCCATCGGCTTTGTTGCAGTCCGGTTCGCATCTACATCCACCCACGAGAGCCTTGTGCCTGTGGTATTGCCGACAAAATCCCGAACCGCCTCGATCTTTCTGACTTGTCGGTTCAAGACCAAACGGCTCTTGACGTGCGGAATTATGGCCTCGGACAGCCGACTGAAGCCGCCATCAATGCACTTCCAAATCGTCTCTGCAAGTGCACTTGAGCCTCCATCCTGTGCGAGGTTGGTGTTGTGAACCATCTCGTCCCAGAACACATCATAATCAGTCGCCGTGTGAATGGCGTCGGCCACATCGATGCTAGCGTTCCAGATATTTCGCATCATGCTCTGCTGGCTGATCTCATCGAGGCCCTCGTCCATGACGCGTGCATGCACCCTCCATACATCGCGTTGGATGTCCTTGAGAGTGGTGCTATTCATCAGGATCCCGTTCATCCTCGCTTTCACGTCTTTGTATTCTTGGGTGCTCAGCGGTGCAGGCTTGCCAAGACTAGAGTTTGCTGCTATTTCCGCCCGCGTGGGAATGCTGCCGTCGGGATGTCGTCCGGTATTCAGGGCCAGCAGCTCGTTGGGTGAATGCTGAATCCATGGTATGAAGTCCACCTTCAGTTCCGTGTTGTCGACCTGGTTCATCTCGTTGAGCCATTCCACCAGTTGGAAGACCATGGCGTGATCAGAATACTCGATGGTTTCGTTATCCTTGTACGTTGCCGCATATGGGAGGCGCATGGGTCCCATTTCGGCCCATTCTTGGGTACCGCCCACATAGAGGGTACGCAGGCGTCCACCGGCCTGACTGCCTGCCTCCAGCAGCTCCCAGTTGTGGACGCCTACACTGTCGAGCATGAGGGCTGTAGCCAGGCCAGTAATGCCGGCGCCAATAATAGCAACGGTCGTATTCTTGGCTTGTTCGACATCCTGAACCCTGACACTGTTGTTGATAGAGGCCACATCATCGAACCAGGCGCCCAATGCGTCGAAGTCTTTCAAGAGAGGTCGTTGGGGTTCTAGTCTTGCGGCATGGATAATAGAAGCCGACAGGGCGGCGTAAGAACCCAGAAAGCTTTTACTAAGCATGATGAGAAGTATGGTCTGACTTGAGTCTCGCTAATTGCCAAGTCCCAAGTCAGCAGCAGCGGCTGTTTAAAAGGTACCTAATTGTACAGCATTCGTTGAATAAACATGTGGATTAAGCCGCAAGGCGGACCAGGGAACCTTGATGTCCATCGAGGAAAAACTTCAGGAATAGGGTACAAACAGGTGGGGCAGCTGCGACCGTAATGCAGCATCAGAGTTAATAGTGGAGATATAAACCCGCTGATCGACATCAAGTTGTACTGCATTGCTTGGCTGGATTGTGCCGTAAAGGTGTTTAGTGAACCTTGATGTCCATTCATTAAGAGATTTGATAACGAGATAAGGTCCACGGGTGGTAATGCACTATCACCGACAGTGGGAGCATATCCGCATCATGGGGCCACTCTGTGCACTGCACAGTTCGTCGTGGAGATGTCCATACATATGGATTCTGTCGGTGTAACTGAATGGAACAATAATGGTTCAAGCTGATCACACCTTTGCACTTCACTGTAGTAGAATGACCAGATATCAGCAGAAGGTTCTTCGATGCGGGAAAATGGCTCACTGCGAGTTTGACGAGATACGACACTAGAGGCCCAGATTACTGCAGGGTTGATTTCCACGTTGCTTTTCCAAAGTAGTCGTGCTACGACGGTACAGATACTGAGTTACTAGATTTATCACCGGCAACATCAGGAATACCGGGAGTATTTTTATCAAGGCATTGGATGACATGTTAAGTAATTTAGATTCAGAATTTGGCTGTAATTGACTTGTCTCAGTATGATGAGGAGTGGGAAAGCAAGCCACTACCAGCGCCTAATGAGCCCTTATTATGCCGTTTAACATTACTCGATAATCCCTGATATGTGCGCTTCAAATTTGCTGTGAACGTTTTTGGTCCCGTTCGTCTTTTACAAAATGATGTTAAATCTGTGTCAGCCTGCCTCGCCCATTCACTGTTCTAGTATTACTTGCTCTAGTAGACCACACCACCTTGTACTGTTCGTCATGACGATCAATGGCACTTCATCCATCGAGGCAGCTCCTCTCCACACCTCGAATCGTCCATTTCAGTCACAAGTACATGACACTCTTAACGTTCTATTGCTTGAAAACATCAATGACAGCGGTATACAACTCCTCGTTGAACAAGGGTACAACGTGGAAGCTATCAAAACCTCCCTACCTGAAGCTCAACTTATGGAGAAGATCCGATTGGTTTTCTAAGCCCTGATCTCCAAATGTCCTCATTTAATAGGCCGTTACAGGAACGTTCATATTGTTGGCATTAGATCCAAGACAAGGCTGAGTTCCAAAGTCTTAGGAGAAGCACAGAACCTTCTACCCGTGGCATGCTTTTGCATTGGCACGGACCAAGTGGATCTAGACTTTGCTACTCGAATTGGTATTCCCGTGTTCAACTCACAATTTTCGAACTCTCGCAGCGTAGCGGAGCTCGTAATCAGTGAGATCATTGCCTTAGCTCGGCAGTGGGCGGACCGTTCGGGTGAAATGCACAACGGGACGTGGAACAAATCTAGCGGAGGATGCTATGAGATCCGTGGGAAGACTCTAGGTTGGCTGAAAATAATCCACGACAAAGTGTAGGCTTACTAATTTGACTTTTTCTATACAGGCATTATCGGATATGGTCATGTTGGATCACAAGTATCTGTACTGGCAGAAGCGATGGGCATGAGAGTCCTTTTCCATGATACTCGCAGTCTGATGGCCATGGGCACAGCTCGACAAGTTGCAGACCTAAATGGATTGCTTCGTCAATCCGATTTTGTGACTCTACATGTACCTGAACAGGCCCACAGCATGATCGGGGCCCAACAATTTGTTGCCATGAAGCACGGATCTTATTTACTCAATGCCAGCCGTGGCAGCGTCGTTGACATCTCGGCCCTGATTGGTGCCATGAACAGTGGAAAGATCGCTGGCGCGGCATTGGATGTGTATCCGAATGAGCCACCTGCAAATGGCTTATTCTTCATGGACAATCTCAGCCAGGGCATTGAGAAGCTACGCCATTTACAGAATATCATCTTGACGCCGCACATTGGCGGAAGGACCGAGGAGGCTCAGAGTGCTATCGGGGTTGAAGGTAATTACTCGATGCACAATGCAAGACTTAGACATACGCTAATCGGGTCCATAGCTGCGAGTGCTTTGATCGCATTTACAACCCACGCCGGGATATAAGGCTGCGTCAATCTCAGAGATACCGACAAACAGCGCAGGGCAGCCTTAATCATAGAAAGGCCTTTCTGTTCGGGTTGATAGGTGTCAGCTGCCGATTGAAGAGCTTCTGAACAATCATGGACTTTCCACTCCAGTGCAGAAACCAACCATCACTGCGGGATGGCTTGAGTTGAATTAGGCTCATGAACAGGGTTGAATGTAGACAGCAGACCAAGGTGATGAACACAGACAATAGATTACATACTGATGACTGATCTCTCTCCGTTTCCAAGCTGAACAATTCTAATTTTACATCCAATATTACACGCGATGAAGTTTCGATACAAAACACCAAGGGACAGTTGGTCTGCAGTGGTTCTGGACAAGGCATTCTCGATAAATTGTTTTACACAAATGTCTATCTTGGACGGTGTGTTGTGTCCAGAATGATGAGTCCTTCGTCTCGCCCCGTCGCAGTATCTCAGGCTTCTGAGCCCTCTAAGAGGACATAGCCTAGACAGTAACAAGGGCCACAATCCTGGCGCAACAAAAGCTTCGAAGCATCCATCTATCCCTCCCAAATGAGTGGCAAATCCACGCACCAAGTGCTGCTGCACAGCCAACCAACACACTCTCAAATTCTAAGCCATGCTATCAGTCGATCATTGCGTGAAGCGACTCAAGTTCAAATCTCAAATCTCACTCGACACGCTCAAGCCCCATCAGCAGATTACCAAAAATGATGTGTCTGAGATATCACGTCTCGTGTAACTCTGCTATTCTGAAGACAAACGCCTTAATTTTGATGGCGTTTCGACCCAGTCACCATTCGAGTTTCAAATCAAGAAGATAGGCCGAGGTGTAGACGTCTTACCGGTAGCACAGCGTCTACTAAAGGACTCACATTGAAGATCAAGCTCATTTGTTGTCTTGGCAGCAAGGAACGCTCAGGGATACTCGAGAAGCGACGAAGGGGACGTGAAATATCCCACTATAATCGGACGAGAAAAGCAGTCTCAGAATGCACAAGGAGAACATTAGAGGCTCCTCTGCTTTAGCAGCCATTCGGGTACTGGCTAATCTGCCTGATTTACAAATCAGGCAGATTGTCCGCTCGACGCCTGCCTACTCGGTGTGATTTCCGTCCTTGCTGTCCATGCAAGCATGTGCGCCAAGTAGTCCAGCTGATATACCAAAGTGAGGTGAGTGCCTCCGGTTGGCGCTGGTGGGATTTTGCCCACGCGTGGTCAGCAACGGATTGTGATGTGAACCTTGATGGCGCGGCCCGCCTGTAGCGGCTGGGCATGCCAGTGATGTGGATCACGCCGAGGCATATAGACTAACCACAAACTTGACCGTTCGGGAAGGCGAGGTAATTCTTGTTCATGGTTCTTCTGCGCTCGATGATCGACGGCGGATCAGAGGCACCTTGGCATGTGCCAAGTTTACACGATGTGTGCTCATTGCTCTCTGTCTCCGGGTCTTGGCGAGCTAAGGGGGTGGAATGGGCGAGTTTGTTCCTTGCAACCATTTCCTCTTGCCAAGAGATTGGATTTTGTACCTTTGTAGATTTGCTGGGTCGGATTGCTGCTTTTACTTGATTCTTTTTGTAGTTTGTTTCTTGGCAAGAGAATTTTCACCACGCTGACCGATCTACTGGCGCGTAGTTATATGCTTCTTCACCTCGGCGATGACCTTTTCAAAGAGAAATCTCATTTTCTCTCACGCCTTGGCTTTCATCATTCGTTAATGTTCTAATGAGTGGTTTCCCTCGTCTGTATTCAAGCGTATCCCTACATCACAAAATCGCGTCTCTCACATTTCCCACAGCAAGATGAAGACTCGTCAGATTCTCGCCATCCTCGGCTTCTCTGCCATCGCTATGGCTCAATCTCTTGCTCCATCTCCCACAGAGAGTGTTGGATGCGAACCGCACGGGGATCATGTGCGTAATTCTGTCTCTCAGTATCTTAGCCTTTATGCTAACATTTGCGTATAGTGGCACTGCGAAGGCCCTCGTGAGACCGGAGCCGGCGCCGAATCTGCCACCGCCGCTGTTACTACTACTGCTGCTGAGGACTCCGAAATTTCCAGCAGTGTCACTTTGCCTCCGTCTCCCACGGGTCGCGGAGAATGCAGCGTGCACGTCGACCACTGTCAGTTTCCCTTGTGAATATTGTGATGTCCGAGTCGTGTTAACCTGTTCACAGGGCATTGCGATATTCCAGCGACCGCCGTCTCTGCTTCCTCTGGCGTTGTTGCTACTACTAGTACTACCGCTGCTGAGGATTCCGAGGCCTCCAGCAGCGCCACCTTGCCCCCTTCTCCCACCGGACGCGGGGAGTGTAGCGTGCACGTTGATCACTGTTAGTCATTTTCGTTATCACTTTCGCCATGTCTGAGTAATGTTAACATGCTTGCAGGGCATTGCGATATCCCGGCGACTGCTACCGCCTCTGTCTCGACCGACGCCGCTGCGGCAACTACGGCTGCTGCCTCCGGTGCCGACGACAGCACGTCTCCAGCGATCACTGTCCTTGCCGGTGCTGCCCGCGCTGGTCTCGGTGCTGCTGCCGTCGCCGCTGCCCTCGTGGCCTTCTAATCTGACGTTGCTCAAGCCAAAGTGACGAGGCTCCGCATCTTCTTTGTCATGGGGGACTCACGCGGCTTTGGATCCACGAATATGAATTGGAAGAAATATTTCGATGTGGCACATTGACATGTAAATACCAGGGATATACCTATGATTCCATTTGTGCCATTGGTGTTTAGTTTTCTGTCCCTCCTCGGGCTGAGATCGTCTTTTCGTAGGATAAAAGACTAATCGACGTTAAATTACCTTGTACAAATTTGTTGTTCGCCATTTATGTTACGACTATCTTAACGTCGTACTTCCGGAGCTTTCGGTACGACTCCTTGCGAAAATCTTGTTATCCATATACCTGACATTTGTGATGCTGGTTGGTACCAAAGGTACAAGCGGGATAGTCGTCGCTGTCTGTTGATCTGAGCTTGTCCAGAAAAGCCTTGATATCTGCTAAATCACCTATCTTCAAGCAAACAAATACTATGACATAGTAGCCCGTTGAGGCTCGTAAGAGGCGAGAAGTCAAAAGCGTGACCCTGCGTCAACTGCTCCTAGAGTTTGAGGGGGCATCACGGTGGCACGTCACCGACGAATGCGACTCGGATGAGCATTGCATATGTCCCTGTTTGCGCCGGGAACCATTGGGAATCCAGTACCATCAGCAGAACATGATTTCGACGTCCAAATATTTATCCGATGATATCCACAGTTGCACCAGGCTAGGAACTGTAAGAGATTTAGTTACGCAAACGATAAACCTCTGTTCTGCCATTTTTGACAGTTTCCCCCGAAATACGAGCGTGGGGGATATGTCTCATCTGCAATAACCCTGCAATTGGTCACCCACACGGTCAACTTGTGTCCATTTATCTGTCGCACAGCAGGATTGCAGGCCACGAGCAGACGCAGAGAGGAAAAAGTGCCCGGCGCCGTGGACTCCACGAGTGCCGCGGACCAGCGACTGCAGTTTCTTGCCCGTTTCTTTACTCCATAACCCATAAACCGTGGAAGACCATCAAGGTGTCCCTCGAGCGCTTGGCAATGGGTCTTTCAGCGTTGGTGTCAGCCCGGATATTGACACTGTGTCGCCTTGTACCATTCGGCTGTGTGACTTTTTTCCACATTCGAAAGGTCGGGTCACACGTTCGGTTTAGTGACAGTAGACGCATCCTCCGATCATTAAGGGGATCTTGTGGGGTGTTGCGGAACGCTCGAGTTCGACTCGGCCTGGATTGGTGCGCTGGTTCCCTTGGCTGAGAATAGTCAACACACACGGCCGGAGAAACACCTTGTCCTGCCATCGGGTCAGCCGCCGCCCGCCAAGATGATAGCTTTGGCGATCCTCGTGGTCCTGCCGTGCCATGAATACGCCTGGATCGACGCTGACCAACACCAGCTGAAGATCCTATTGTTTTGCGTAATGGAATCGACTGCCTCCAGGTTCAAGTCGGCTGCCTCGGTCTAGAGAGTAGGGGGATATCGCTCAGACACATTAGAAAAACGACAAGGCACTCTTGGCATGGATCGGTTCCTCCCAACGTCGCACTCTCGCCGGCCTCGCCATCTTCTCCCCTCCCAGAACCGTACCTACAGTCCAATCCCTATGCACCCTCTCCGTCTTGCCTACCATTTCGAGAAGTCATTCCGCCTTTATGGGACTTCTCATTGCTTTTACCACCTGCCTCATGACATCGAGGTAAGGTAGTTCTTCGGCGATTTCAACAATAACCCAGTGTATCACCCCTCAAGGTGCTCAACCTACCCACCCTACTGAAAGACCCCCGACTTCCCCGGTAGTCATTTCTCTGATCTCATTCCCATAAAGCCTCCGGCTGAGAACCTGCCCATAAGCTGGACCCCGAGACCTCTGTAGCAGAATCCAGCCTCAGACCCGAGCACCAAGCCAAACCATCTTGTCAAGTTTAGAAAGTGCTCTAGGTCGCTTCTTTTCTCACATTTTCGACGACGGCCTAAACTGTTAGCCATGTTTAAGTTGTCTTTTGCCGCCGTTTTGGCTCTTTTGAGCACAGCTTCTGCTTCCCTCGTCGCACGACAGACGGCTTCCACCACCACGGCTGCCGCCCTCTCGGAGATCACTGATTGTGTCGTCTCGTCGTCTTCTCAGTATGCCGAACTTATCTCCTATTGTCATGTATCGTTGACACTGTCAATAGCGACTAACACTCTCCTAGGCTTTGCAAGGCAGGCACCACTGAGTACATCGTCGCCGAAACACCTGCTGGTGCGCTACCCAGCTCTTACACAGGATGTCATCAGCATGCCACCGACACGTAAGCACTTTTGCCATGGAACCGGGGTTCGCTTCTCTCACATCTTTTGCCAGATACTGCCTTCATGACGAGGGCGAGGTCCTTGTCACGGCCGCCAACGCTCCGGCCGCCACCGCCGCTACTCCAACTGAGGCCGTTGAGACCGGGGCCCCAACGGCCGTGTCTGGCTGCCATCTTCATGGGGTGACCGTGTAAGTGTTGCAAAGTCTCAGCCAAAATTCACCACTAACCTGTTCAGCTTTTGCATGTGGGGCACCTCCGAGTACCAAATCATGACTACGCCTACCAACACGGCAGCCTCTGCAATCCCCACCGCATTCACTGGCTGCCATTCTCACGGCTCTGATACCTACTGCATCGCACCCAGCGGTGATGAGGTGGAGATCGTGGCCGAGGGTACTGCCGATGATGCCACGGAAGAGAGCCCTCAGAGTGAAAACTGCCACTTCCACGCCGGTGTTGAGCACTGCGTCGGCGGTGGTGAAAGCGAGAGCGGCGGCACGAGGAGCTGCGAGAAGGTCACCCGTGATTACAACATTCCTCTCCGCATCGGCCTACTGTTCGTTATTCTCGTCACTAGTGCCATTGGTGTTTACTTCCCCATTTGCATGGTTAATTGGATGCCCACCAAGACACACACCATGTTCATCATCCTGAAGCAATTTGGCACTGGTATCATTATTTCTACGGCCTTCGTTCACTTATGTCAGTCACACTCTTCTCCTTCTACAGTTTCTCGATCTGTGTGCTTTAGCATGTTCCAGAATGTGCTACTACAGTGCCTGTAGCAGGTGAATAACAGGTAGCAGACACCCATGCCCAGCTTATGTTCGGCAACGAATGTTTGGGCGAGCTCGAGTACGAGGCGACAACGTCTGCCATTGTCATGGCAGGTCTCTTCCTGTCGTTTCTAGTCGAGTTCCTTGGCAAGCGCTTCGTTATGGCAAAAACCGCCGCCAACCCGAGCTCAGTGATCCGCCTTTCTGTTGAGACCGTCACTGTTCTGGTCCTTGAGTGCGGCATCATCTTCCACTCCATTCTCATTGGTATTACGCTGGTAGTCGCCGGAGATAGCTTCTTCCTGACCCTATTCGTCGTGATCCTCTTCCACCAGATGTTCGAGGGCATTGCCCTGGGCACCCGCATCGCCCAGCTGGGGCAACACAACCCTACCAAGTCCGACGAGCGTCCCGCCGAAAGCGAGCAGACCTCGTTAACACCCGACAGCCAAGGCCCTCTCAAGAACCCCTCCTTCTCTCTCGCCAGGAAGCTCCTGCTCGCCACTCCATTCGCTCTCGTCACTCCGATCGGGATGGCCATCGGCATCGGTGTTCTCTCGAATTTCAATGGAAACGACCGTGACACCATTATCTCCATCGGAACTCTGGATGCTTTGTCTGCTGGTATCCTTGTCTGGGTTGGTGTTGTCGAGATGTGGGCCGAGGACTGGCTGCATGGCCATGGTGAGCTTCTTCGCACAAGCCCCATCGTGACCTTCCTTGCTGGCCTTGGCTTGGTTGCCGGTATGGTTATCATGAGCGTGCTGGGAAAGTGGGCTTGAACTACTCAAGTGTTCATACTTCAAATGGCTGAGGCGGTAAAAGCATACAGTGCCCGCACCGGCATCTCATGTACCGGGAGGGAGTGAGAAGACGTTCGGTGCGCCATAGGTTGAGTGAAGTCAATCTTAATTTCTTCATAGACCTTAATACACCATGCGAATTTAATGGAAACTTGTCTCTGGGCTTTTATTCTAAATTGTGTCACCATGTGGTCTTGCGTTACTCTGTGGATGTCCACTTCACGAATTAAGACATAACTCGACTTGGTAGTTGTAAAATGTGAAATATGCTAGCGTCCCAGAGGAACCATATAAAGTCACTTTCCATAACCTCAGCAGCAGCAGGCCCAAATAGCCGTGATGAGGGTGATATTCCATTCTCAAATAGTGAATGACTTCACCATGCACTTACTTCTGCATGAGATGTAGTCACTTCGAATTTGATCTTGCCTTAGGTTCTCTTTGGTGTGGTGCTTGCAGTTCAGTACCTAGGTATTTACATTTTATACTCACTGAGACCCATTGTGAATGGTAGAGTCATTTTGAAGAACTTCATAGTGAAATACAGACTGTAGCTGAAAGTGTCATGACCTTTCTTTTTAAGCCCCCACCAAGAACCAAAGCAATTTGCTTCGGGCACGATCAGGACACAAAACATCAAAGTCCCGATTCATCAACAATCAAGAGTTGTCGGTATTCAGCGCGAGGGCAAAGAGACAAAAACAACCAGAGTAAGTTCAACTAATGGCATGGACGAGATCCATACTGAGATATGACTACAGAATTTGCCATCCTTCGCAAGGAATCATCAACATCAGCGCCGTCAGGCTGCATTCGATCAACACGAGCCAATCCCGAGCCAACGTACGCAACACCCATAAGCCCCTCCGCCAAGCGAACTGGCGTCCCTCTCTCTTCCGAATTCCTTTCCACTGCTGACCCAAGAAGACAGTCAAGATGTGTTACCGACACGAGCTTCAGTACACGGGCTGTGGTTGCTTCGTTCTCAAGCTCACGGAGTACCGAGACTGGCTCCAGCAGTACACCTGGACCCTTTGCGGCCCAAAGGATAGAGGCATCTGCACCAATTGGATGCCCAGTTCTGTCGTCTTCTTCGTGGACGGCTACTGCCCAATCCACCAGCCTCGAACCCGCAATCGCAATCAACGTACTCGCTGAGTACTGGTGGTCAGATCAAGAAGTGTGTATGCCGAAGCTAGGCAGCTCACTAGGGGGGTCTGAGGAAAACGTACCAAGTCACAAGAGAACACATCCGGTTGTTTCCATAGCCTAGCAGCAGCTGTATTGGAACCAAGATTGCTCTTGACCTCTGTTGGTACACATGTGATACTATATGATGAACTTCATTTGATTGAAGGTCCGTTTTGTCTTGGGCAAGAGGGAAATATACTTACCAGTTGTATGTGCCAATGCCTTGGTGCCTTTAAATAGCCTCAGGTCCTATCCACTGGCCAAGTCTACACATCAACAAGTTCAGACCATCCTTCAATTCTCAATAATGGTGACCTAGGTAATTGGATATACCACGAGTCCTGAGCTCGACTGGCTTTGGTTGCGTGTTGACGGAGCTCTGGGGATGATAGGCATGCCAGTGGGATTGCTTTAGCTCCATGCAGAGCTTCAGCCTATTCAGCCGCAGCCGGCGGGACAGTTCTCCTTAGCAAACAACATCATTAACTTAAGGCGGATGACCATAACCACGGAGTGCTCGAAGTGTATTTTCTTTCCAAAATGGAACGGATCAGATTGTCATTATATTATGCAGATAAATGAAATCATGACAAGCGAGCTCCACAAGCTCAACGTTGTCCGCTATTCAGGAACGGTAGTACATAGACCAAATACAAAAAATATCCAGTCTTTACACCATGGATGACGATGTTGGATGTGTACATGAGGACTGGTTCGCCTGATACACCTGACGACCTGGCGGGGTTTCTGGTTCACAGTGTCACAAGAGGCCTCTGGATCGTGCGGGACCTGAGACAGTAACAGCCAAGCTGGAGAGTGAGGCCAGGGTTCTCGGCTTACTTGCCTCAGAAATGTGTCTGATCTTAATTGAATTTTATTGGAATAAGCCATACGTGGGATGCCCTCGCCGTGGGTGCATTGCACAGCATGGGAGGTGTACGGTGGGCTGGTCTCATTGATGCTGCCGGCTCGTTGCCAGCCGGCTGCCGGCTGGCTTCAACGACTCGCCTACCGTCAGACGGGTATAGGCTGCAGCCTGGAAATAGCGCCATCCACTGTCATGAATATTGATGGGGTAGATTAAATTCCATTTGGCCTCTTACTTCCTATCTCTCTTACGCAGCTGCAATCCAGATTTTGTACATGGTTGCGCATCTCCATACAGAACCCCGACGGTTGTCCGATACTCGAAAATTACGTCCAAATGCCCGAACGCATGCGCGCTCGACATATGGCAGTGAATGAGGGGTCAGTGAACGGACGGTCATTGAATGGACAGCACGTACTGCGTACGTACGTCTTTTAAAAGGGTGCCATCTGGGCCCCTTATGCACTCAGAACTTAGCCATACGCCCACTTCGAATACAAACAATCGCATACTTGCCAGACCGAGTCTTTCCTGCCACACGACATGCCACCGGCACTGATAGAAGGGCTTTCAACGGAAATACTGCAGGACATTTGTGAGATTCTGGACAACATACATCCACCCAGCCTCTTGGCCTTGGCGCGAGCCAGCAAACGCTGTTATGCTGTCGCAAGCACTGTCCTCTTCCGTACGGTCAAAGTCACAATCGCCGATGGAGAACAGCGTTGCCAAGATGTGCGTCAGTTGGAAGAGAGGCTGCTCCGTGACGACGCTTTTGGGCAAGTTCGTCGGATCATCCTCTTTTCTGACTCCGCAGGACTCCGATACCCCTATCTATCGCTCCATCCATGTGAACGAGGCCGCGAGGATGATACAGCGTTGTGGCGCCACTTGGACGACGACAAGTGGCCTAGAGAGTGGCCATTATCAACAATCTCTATCGCTGATGACAAATGGGAACCTGTGATTCAACTCTTGGGACAGCTAAAAGGTCTGGCCGACCTCTTCTGGGCATGTCCTGAACAGCTCCCACTGTGCCTCTTGCAGGTGCTGCATGAGAGAATAAGCCGCTGTCGGCTGCACCACTCCACCTTCAACCCAAGCAGCCCGATTCCAAACTCATTCACTTCATACGAGCGCACCATCATCACATCTCCATGCCTCTACAGTCTTGGCGGTCTGATCCACAGGATCAGCCCTACAACCCTAAAGTTGGTCAGAAGCGTTCAATCCCCAGGCTTGAGGAGAACGTACTTCTGGTGGAGGCGGAGGGATTTCGAGATCGAGGCCGAAGAGCAGAACACAGAAAACCCCAGGTCACTGACAGTCCCTCGCGAATTCATTCAGGTGGATTGACCGAGGATTCATCTCCCCATCCCATTCGCCGTCATTTGCAAGGAAACAGCTGGCGACTTCTCGGCCATGCGTGGCCTTAGGCTCAACGTGCCCCTCGCTCCTCAGGGACTACCAGCACCAACCGACTTTCCATCACTCGTCACTTTGACCTTTACGTGCGTCATATCTACACACAGGACCACACCAGAGTATTGGGACGAGGTGACCACTCTCCTGGGAAACCTTGTGCATCTCACCACACTCCAGATCCGATACTGGAACCGAGCCATATCCTTCATACCCAGCCTTAGTCCCAGCTTGCGGAAACTGGATCTAGACACGCATTTGGTCCCGGGCGGCGCTCGCCTGCGCGACGATCACATCCACCAACTCGCAGAAATCTGCCCCAACCTTCAGCACCTGACCCTCGAGGTCCGCCGCTCGCGCGGTGATGCCGCCGAAGTAGAACGCTACAGATCCTTGGGGCGTCTATCCCGACTCCAGGAACTCCACATATACCTCGATGCGTCCCCACCCGGATACCTACACCCCATGCCGGGCGGAACGGCCACCGCGAGCCGCGACACCGCCATCGAGCCGTGGTTTGACGAGCAGGACACCATGTGTCTGCCGGAACCTCTCGAGGCATTCCGCGAGGGCCACGTACGTGACTTGCTCGTGAATAGCGCCATCGACGCATCGCTTGCGCTGTCCATCTTCGAGGTCATCGACGCGGCCAAGCCAAGAAGCGCACCTGGTCGGGCGGCGCAGTTGCCGCTGGAACGGCTTGGGCTGTGTGCTCGGGGAGGTGAGGAATTCGCCGACAGACCAATGATGGGGGCGTGTTACACGCCGTTGAACCAGTTCTTGGCTGCTTTGAAGTGAGAGTGGCGGATTCAGCGGGATGATTCGCGTGGGGTACTTCATGTGGACGAGGTTGGTCGGGGCATCATAATGCGCACACCGCAGCCAAGATTTCGCAGGCCACAGTCAACATTTACCAGGCCGCGGTCAAGTTCTTGTGGCCCTGAGAGAGATCAATACTGGTTCCGGCTATGGCGACGGGTGTGGCCGGTTGAGAGAGAGGGCGTGCGTTGGTGGGACGACTGGGAGAGTCGCCCGCTTGAACTCCAAGCCAATGCGAGTGTCGGGACATGATGGGAACATCTTCATCCTGCTATCTTAATCGTCTGCTGGAACCCATGATGATAGCATTGAGGAACCGTGGGTGGTAAATCTAGACATTTGTACTATGTCGAGCCGCCTTCTATCATCCTACCATTGGTCTCCACTCCACATCAAAGCTTGCGTAAATTCGAAACTCAGCAGCTTTCGGTCATGTCTCATGATGCTACAATCTGGGTTGAGGAAGAACATCTCTCCATGTGACAATATCAAATTAAGTGAGACAACGAGTACGGTCAAAAGTACTGTTGATATTGCCTATAGTAGACGAATTGACATCATGGTTAAAATGATAGACCCGTTTATATACAAGAGGTCCACCAATCATTCAAAAAATTTGAAGCTGTAACCAGTATTGGTTCTGTCCCCTGGAACATCTCCTCGGGTGTAGGCGGTGTTACTCCACCAGACATAAGACCCAGTGAACCAGCTGCGGGCCTCCCAGCTATAGGGTGTGCCCTTCTCGACACCATGGAACACGAACGGGATGCGGTTGGTCCCACCAGGGCTTTGGCTGACCTCGCCATCGTCAAGCGCGAAGGTGTGATGCCCAGGTCCGTCAATGTACAGAGTCGCGTCCCAACCCTGCATCATCCTGTCCTGATGAGAACCGAATAGGCAGCCATTGGACTTGTACCAGTCCCACACATATGTCGGGTCACCGCCCTTTCGCAATCGGAGGTCAGCGAGACAGTATTTGCTGCCCCAGCTGCCGTTGGCTGAGTACACGATATGCAATTGGCCATTCGGGTCGACGATGGCCTCGGGACCTTCGTTGATGCGCGGGCTGTCGCCCTGCTCCCATGATTCCCGAGGCTGGGAGATGATGTAGCGCTGCCCAATAGGCTCGGTTGGGCTGTTCATACGGCAGATGTACAAATTCTGCTCGGCATTGTTGGCCTCGCTAGCCCAGCCAGACCACACGAACCAGCCTAGACCCTCGAACACAAAGAATGTGCCATCAATAGCCCATTGATCGTCCGGCAAATCCAGCTTCGACTCGGCCGAGTAAGTGCCAAGAGGTGAGTCGGCGCTGATGACATACATGCGGTGGGCTGCATTCTCGCCGGCCGAGAAGTGGATAAAGGTTCGTCCGAGATCAGAGGTAATCTCCGGGGCCCAGATAGCGCCTCTGCCGGCATCGTCGGACCAGACTTTCTCGCGTCGGACATCTGAGGCGCCGAGACCTTCGAGGGTTGTTGCTTCACGAACCCAGATGCCGCCGCTCGCCGACTCTGCTGAGTAATAATTGTCTCCGACTTTCATTATTGTGGGATCGGCGCCGCCTCTGATCTTCACTGCCAGTGTGAAATCGGCAAGTGAGAGGATCACGGCGATGACCATAAACAAAATGGAGGCGGGCGACCGCCCGTACGATGTTACAATTGTGCTCAACATTCTGAAAACTGCTGTCTCAAGAGATAGTATTGATGCTATTGTTTCTAAAAATTCCATTGTCACACGAAGCCTACTTATATGCTGTTTCTTCTGCCTGCAAAACATCCCAAAGTCTCCATCAGCATTTCTCAGGCCTCCATGTATTCTCTTTCTTCGGAAGAAGATATCTTGCTGCCTGTTGGGACCCGATGAAAACACAATTGATGACTGTGCTGATGCCTTGGCATAACCACATTCAATCATCAATTGGCTGTTGATGCAAGTTAACCACATGGTAGTGACTTCATCATCAGCCTTTTAACCCGCAAAGGTGGAGATCGCAATTTTTGCTAACGGAAAGCGGAATGCATTCAGCTTGATTGGTAAAATTGTACGGTGGCTGCATTTGCGATGGCCGGGGTAACGGGCTAGTTGGGTCGGCGGAGCTGGTGCTGATTCTCGTCAGCCACATCCATGGCGTTGATGACGCTGGGAATCGGGACAGGGGGTGAAAGTTATCGCCCAATACGGTTGAGGTAGGGGAATTGGGCTGAGAGAGACCATCACCAGGGTTGACCGAACGTAAGCCCATAGCTATTGCAATCGAATTGAGTAATTGCGCCATCAGTTAACAAGCGCAACTTACACAACGAAGGTGAATAATTGTGCTGGCACATCGATAAAAGACACAAACACATCAATACTACCTACAGTTTTCGATTTGATTATGATACTATATATCTCAGCGAGAGAGCAGCTCTACTCATTTGGTCGTAGCTGAAAGAACTTCGGAAACTGAATGCGAGCCTCGCACTCTAAAACGCTGTGCCCTCCGATCAGTGCCAAATTCGGTCAACGACAGATTACATGAAGTTATACATGACTGCCTTGGCCTCAATCCCAGCGACATTTCAGGGGAGATCGACATAATTCCTTCATGCCAGGAATACAATACGACCCTTAAGTCTCTCGGAATAGCAAAAACTTCGCAGTTCAGTATCTGAAGTCCCATGCTGGGTTGTTGACTTCAGGATCGTAAGAGCGTCATTGCCAATTCTGTGTTAGCTGATGGCAAAAATATCCAGTGTCAGAGCGTTGTGCTGTGCCATGCTCCATCGGTCAACGAAATCGAGCATCATGTAATGAGATGAGGGAATCGATGGGGGCCAAAACGTGTATATAAAGACTGAAGACGACGCCCGTCGGCATCAATTGTAAAACTCATCCACTCAGACATCTACCACTCAACACCCGCAAAGCAATCACATCACCAGAGACTCAACCCATTCCGCACTTTCAAAAGAAACTTCCAAAATGCAGTTCTTCACCATTCCCGTCATCGCCCTCCTCGCCACTGGCTCTCTCGCCATGCCCAACAAGCTCGAGGCCCGTAACTCGGAGTCCCACTCCCTCGAGGCCCGTGTCGACTGCGGACAGATTCTCCCTGCCTGCAACGGCGGAAGCATCTCGGGTCAGACCAACTGCCGCTGCGACGGTCAGATCTCTTCCTGCGATGTCTGGAACTGCCCCGGCGATAAAGTCGTAGGTCACCCCTTTTCTCCTCGCGGTATTCACATTTATCCAAAGACATATCAAAGCCACTCAACCCATGATTTATCTCTCCACTTTTGAAAGACAAAAACACACTTTTACTAACGCTTCTCTTTGCGCAGATGGTTTGTGGCCAGGAGGGCAGTGGATGCGTGTGGATTTAGGCGTATGGATACTCACCTCATCTTCGACGCTGGTATTGCATCGGACGTGGTATCCGTATCACTCTTAAGACGCATTCATCATCGTGAGAGGGCGTGTGAGGGGAGGTAGATGGAGGCTTTGTTTGTCAAACTGCCTTGGGACTAGTTTGGCCTGGTCTAGGATTACGTGTTGTGCTTTTCTCTTTTCTTTTCTTTTCTTTCCTCTTCTCATCACTTCAAGGGCCAACTGGGCAATGAAGACACGGTGTCAGCTTCGGGAACCACAGACCGCACACGCAGGTAGTCTGGACCAACATTGGGCCAAATTGTCCACGTGGCCCTTCTTTAGAAAATACACTGTCATTTCTTCAACATCAGCGATTAAAATGCAGCATTGTGATAAATGAGAATAATCGCTTTCAACAAAATTAAACATTTGTCCAATTAACCAGATTATCACAGAATCTGACCCAACCATGTCAATTGAGACCATGTACAACATGGATGCAGAAAAAATATGTATGCAGGGTTTCTATGATCTGAAATCATGATAATTCAATACGATCCGGCCATGATACTGCCGTGTCTGCACACGTTTTGTGGTGAAATCAGTAGACAAGCCATTTCTAAGACATCAGCTAAGAAATGACAGTCATCATCCTGGAAGACCACCACCACTACAAAAAAAAAAAAGAAGAAGCAGAAAAGGAGGCGGGAGGCAGGATTTGAAGACCAACATGATTTGAAGATGGGCGTTTTTGATACTGCTGACAGTAAGGACAACACGAAAACTCCAATCAAGACACATTTGATACTGAAACGTATTCTATTTCAGGTTTTGATTTAAGCTCCATGGCTTTTGCAGAATCGGAAGAGAAATAAAAACCTGATCTTTACCAAACTTCATTCCTTCTAAGCGTTGGCGTTTTTGATGCAGTAGGATCAAACCCTATCCGATGAACGTCGCAAAAGAAAAATGCAGTGCATCCACTTCAGGAACTGTTCGAAACAAATACTGAAAGCACAGCGGCGTACGCAGCAGATACTGCCATCATCTCAAAATTCGACGCCTTCATCATCGTGGCGACCAGAAACGAGAACAACAAGATGCACACTGCAACCACGACCAGCTGTGTAGTCGATGTTGACTGGGGGCCCAATGCCGCCAATGGAACGACTAGGAACACGCCCGTCATAAGTGTGGTAATTAAGCGCCCGAGGAAGTCGGAAAGGGGGGCGGAGTTCTGGTGAGAGAAGCTGTCTGCCCTACCAAGGGCGGCCTGCGCCTCGACGCCACTCGCCCCGCACCGCCTGGAGAGGTTCCAATATCGGAAATCTCGCAGCAGTCTGTGTATCCAATGTGAGACAGGGTCGGCACGGGATCGAGATGGGAGGTCCGGTCTCAAGAGCCTTGTCTCGTACATCTCGGGCAACGTGAGATCTGTGCGTGCGCTAGCTGCTTTCTCATCATCCAATAGCGAGCACCTTTCCATGGCCATGATGTTTTTGAAGGCGGATAAGGCTTCGTCTACATAATTGGTGGAGTTCTGTGAGTTAACTAATCGTGAGAAGATTTGAAGACAACGGGGTACGGACCATACTGTTTTAGTAGATCACGAAGCCTCAGCACGAACTCCTCCGTGATAGTCTCATCTATTTTGGGGACGTTTGCATCTCTTTTACAATAGCTGAGCCCAAGCCTGTTCCCGGGTGCATGATCTAGGCCTAGGGTGAGGCCAGCCTGGTATATAACATGATCAAGGTCGGCAATCTCAGCTTCAAGGAAGCGAAGGTTCAGGAGGTGGGAGGTCTTGAAACGACGGAAGCCGTAGAGGCTGAGGGCCCTGTCCGCGCTTGCCACCTGCCAAACCTTTCGGAAGCTCTTGGCGTGAGCACGGAGATTGGTTGTGGGCTGGTTATCCGTTTGAGGCTGTGAATCGGGACAAGCGGCTGTTGACATGCTGAGATTGTTCGGTTCTTGGTGCACTGGGTAAACGCCATGGCCGACGGACTTGCCCATTTATATCATGTTCACCCAGAACACAGAATCCCAGCCAAAACTGGGAGCCTGCAGGGTCTTTCTCTCACATATTGACCAGGAATACCTGTTGAGCCACGATGCACAGCTTGTGCCCGGCTTAGCCCCTGCATAGATCAGCAGCCATCAGCCCGAAATGGACGCACAAGAGAAATCCGGCCATAGGGTGGCCACCCCAAAAGGTCCTTTCAGCCAATAAAGGCGCAGCTGGGCGCAGTATACCAATTGATACGGCTCAGCCTGCAGGGGCACACCACCAAGAGAGCCGACGTGGAAGACAGCAACGCGCTGTGCGACACAACCTCATGCGCAATGCCATCCTTCAGCCATTGCTGCCTGGCGCAGTCTGCAGCATAGCGACATTCGAGGCTCTCCTTCGTTCTCAGAGGTCAGCCAGGAGGGTAAGTCTGCCCACGCCCACCAACACATCGTCTTTCTCTCCCTACTTTCCTCTGTCAATCTCCTGTTTATACTCGATCTCAGGGTTCCCCTATGTCACATTGTCCTGAATCGCCAAATCATACTTCCGTGTCTCCTTCTATCTTGGCCCCTTAAGACCACTTTGGAACGTTTCAGTTCGCTGGGCTTCTCTGTCCAGCGGTGCTAGTTATCCCCAATGGCGCAAGCCCCTCGAAAGAAAGTGGCCCGGACAAACTATCATGTGGCATGGATATGCCCCGTGGCAGATCTTGAGCTACTGCCAGCAGTCTTGATGCTAGACGAGGAGCACGAGCGTCCGGAAATTGACAACAGTTCAGACGAGAACATCTACGAGTTCGGCTCGTCATCAGGTCACAACATCGTCCTGGCCACCTGTCGCCAAGGCATGACAGGCAACGTTAACGTCAGCAGTATCACGGCACCCCTCTTCAAGACGTTCCCCAACATCAGGATGACGCTGTTGGTGGGAATAGGTGGTGGTGTTCCGCAGCCCGATTCATTCTCCGACCCTCTCAACGATCTGCGCCTAGGTGATGTTGTGGTGGGCTGGCCTACCAGCGCGGACGGCAGAGGCTCCGTGGTCTACTATGAGTATGGAAGATCGCGAGTCGATGGGTTCGAGATCACAGGCACGATGGACAAGCCACACACGGTTATCTTGAACGCGCTGCCTTCACTAAAGCTGGATCACGACCTCGGCCGGTCAACCTTCCATCAGCACATGGCAAAGTTGCAGAGTCACAATCGATTAGGAGGTCGATTTAAGCACCCTGGCCTTGAGCATGACAAGCTCTTTCAACCACATTACAAGCACATTGGTGGTTACACTTCCAACTGCAAGGATTGTGACAGACATGAGCTTGTGGAGAGGGTCTTGCGTGACGATAGCCAGAAAGATGTTTTCATCTACCACCAAGGACGGATCGCTACTGGAAACTCGGTCATCATGGACGCCGAAAAGAGGGACTCAATCAGCGCACAATGCGGCGAAGCATTGTGCATCGAGATGGAAGCAGCAGGCGTCGAGGTTAATAGCCGGTGTCTCGTTATCAGAGGCATCTCTGACTACGCCGACTCTCACAAGAGCGACCGCTGGAGATCATACGCCGCCGGAAAAGCCGTCGCATTTGCGCGTGAGCTGTTGGGAAAGATTCCAGCGAGAGACGTCAAAGAGAAGATGGCTTCAGGTCAGTTGGCTTTCTATTACCCTGAGCCCGTGTTGATTGAAGTGGGCGATATGAGTCGGAAGGATGACCAACCGTCCCAGCCTCTTCTTGAGGGCCCAGTAGATGTTGAGGTACCATGTGACCAAAGCGATCAGCGGCATCATGTACCAGGGTCATATCATGTAGAGCATTCTTGACTGATGGCGGAGGAGTTACAAGGGGTTCTTAGGATTGTTTGCATACGGCTAGGACAGCTAATCGCTTGTCTTTGTTCATGTAGTATTATGAGTTCTAGCAATTATTGGTTCATTGATGTCCGCTGACTGAATTTCCATTTGGTGGTGTAGGAAATAAGCATTGGCTGGTGGACCGTCCCACCAACCCGCACTTCACTGGCCGGCGCGAAGTCATTGACAAGATTATCAAAAGGATCACTTCCGAGGATGCGGGGAATGAACAACGAAGGTTTGTCCTGACTGGTATGGGTGGTCAAGGCAAGAGCGAGATATGCCTTCACGTGGCAAATGAAGTCCGAAACAGGTGAGTCCCTTGCGCAGTTGCGGATGCAAAGACGTTTGTGTTGATCCGACTATACCAGGTTCTGGGGCATATTCTGGGTAGATGTCAGCACGCGAAGCACAGCCGAGGAAAATTTCTCCGAAGTCGCGGAGGCATTAGGATGCCCGAAAACTGTTGACGCGGCGCGGAAGACTCTTTCGAATCTCCCCCACACCAGCCAATGGCTCCTCATCTTGGACAATGCGGACGATCCAAGCCGAGACTACCAGAAATATTTTCCCTCGGGAAATCGTGGGGCGATCTTGATGACATCCCGGAATTCGCAGTGTGGGCTTTTGGCAACCGCATGTGGACATGAAGAACTCGTCAGCTTAGAAGAAACCGAATGCGTCCAGCTTCTCCAACAAAGCGGACAGCTGTCCGAGATCGCTGAAAACAGCAAAGACTATTCATTTGCGGTCACTCTCGTCAAGCATCTGGGACACCATACGCTGGCCATTCTGCACGCTGGGTCTTACATAGCCACCAAAGGTTGCAGTGTAGCCGATTATCTGGACTTCTTTCAGACAAATGGCCGACGACTACTGGAAACGTCCCGCGGCCAGGGGCAATCGCGATACGACACGGTGTATGCAACCTTCGGGGCATCAATTGAGTTTCTGGAACAACAACAGGACGGTGTGTCCGAAAAGACGCGCAAAGATGCTCTTAATCTACTGGAAATTCTATCGACTTTTCACTATATGAGCGTACCTCTTGACATCCTCGAAGATGCGTGGGAAGGGGTCCAAAAAGCACTCAAAACCCCCAAGGAGTTTGAAACGTACGCGGACTACCTCACAGCCTGGCACGTGGCACAAGTTCCCGATCTCGTCAGGACCGAGGAGGAAGATGTGAGAATCCGCATTACTGAGGCAGTTGCGCGGCTTGAGTCGCTCGCACTGGTGAGAACAGACCGATCCGCACGCGCTTGGAAGTCCGTGTCGATGCACCCTCTTGTCCACGGCTGGGTGCGCGACCGCCCAAACGAGCAGGAGAGAAAATCCGTGTTACGGATGACCGTTTACATTGTGGCACTGTCAAACTACCCGTTTGACTTTTGGCGTCCATATTACCATCAATTTAGGCCCCACTTCAAGCTGCTGTTTGGAACTGATGTGGAATTGGTCGATGATGCGGCTCAATCCAGATGCATTCTGCAGGCATATGTACGGATCGCATGGATCTGTCACAGGATGGGGTTTCGCAGAGAAATGTGCGAGTTCACAGGACGGATCTTCCACCAGTTGGACCTGCATGACCAAGAGCCGACAGAGGACCTCCGCGAACTTTATCGCGTGTTTGGCGTGGGAGTCGATAGGGAGGGAAGCAACCCGACACAGGCGCTTCGAGCATTGGAAGCGGTAGCGCGTCTCGATGAGAATAAACTAGATGAGAACGACTCGGCGCGGCTGCGAAACATGCGCGACCTGGGGAGTGTATACCGTACAAATGGAAGGACAAAAGAGGCAGTTGCGTTGTTGAGGAAAGTGGTCAAAGCGCGTCAAGAGCATGGGGAGGGAGACGAGGAGCTACTCCGGGCACAACATGACCTTGGGCCGGCATTGTTTGACGACGGCCAAATCAAGGAAGCTGTCACGTTGCTTGAAAAGGTGGTCGAAATCAGACAGAGATTGTGCTCAGAAGAAGACCCGCAGCGACTTGCATCGCAGCAGATGCTCGCGATTGCATACGTCAAAGACGGTCAGATTGCAGAAGCAACGCGCCAGTTTGAGGAGTTGGAACGAATTTATGCACAAAATTTTGGCGAGGAACACTGGGATACAGCAGACGCGCAGACGTGGCTTGCTTTTGCATATATGCAGGACGGCAGGTTATCAGAGGCTGTGGCATTATACGAGCGGGTGGTCAACGCTGAAACATCTGTCCTCGGCGAAAGACACCCATATCTGTTAATGTCACAGCATGATCTCGCCTGTGTTTATTTGCACTCTGGTAGGACACAAGAAGCCATCGACATACTTGAGCGGGTGATCGACATCAGAGAGTCAATACTCGAAGAAAATGACTTCATACTGCTAACTTCACGACATGAACTTGCACGAGCATATCTGGTAAAGGGGAGGACTTCCGAAGCAATTGGGATATTTGAGAGAGTTGACATTAAAAAGTTGCTACTCGAAGAGAAGGATCATGAACTGCTAGCATCCCGAAACTAGCTTGCTCGAGCATATTTGGAAGATGGGAGGACTTCCGAAGCAGTTAAGATACTTGAGAGTATAGTTGACATCGAAAAGTCAAGATGCGACGAGAAAGACGATAATTGCCTAATACCGCAGCGTGTGCTTGCTCAAGCATATCTAAATGCGGGGAGGAAGTCAGAAGCTGTCAGTGTCCTTGAGCAGGTAGCGAGGGTGCAGGCCTTGTTGTACGACGAAGGCCACCCTCTCAGAATCGCATCAGAAGAACTGCTTGATGAGACTCTCGCAGGCTGCAACCGTCCGTCTTCGAACTCGACAAAGACATCATTATCACCTGCGGAGAACGCGCGATCAGATCCTGTTGTTCAGCATCCAGAGGAATCAGCCTCGGGTGAAAGCGATCGGGGGCCTGACCTCGAGATTGAGGAAAACCGCGGCGAGGGATCAAATGAGTCGCTCAGGGTTATAAAACTCTATAACAGGCCGGCGTTGGGCCGATTGGCGGGCCGTCTGCGCACACGACTTTCTCGGGGTCGAGACAAGGCTCCTGTGGTTGCTCATCCGGCACGAACCGGAAAAAGACCTGAATGACCTGGTCACTCCAGCAATTCATTGATTTATATGCCAAGTAATTATTGCACTCCTCTTGACAGAGTTGTTCGTTTTGAATACATCGTGCAGAGCTTAGATACGTTAGAGGTTGACGGCTCAGGTCACACCTACTGAATCATATTGTCAAGTATTCGGATTGGTGGGATAGCCATTGTCACAAGACGAACGACAAAGCATGCGATTCATACATCCTGTTCGCACTCCAGGGTCGAAATTAGTTCACACAGCCTGGGACTGTGCCTACACCGTCTTTCCACTCAAGCGCACGGGCGATGATATTGCGTATGCTGTGACATTCCGTCCAGTACCTCGACAGGTGATCGCACATAGTCCCACCTCTTGAAACGGTGTGAAGACCGTGAACATAATCTTCTAAAGTCCCCGAAGAGAACAATTGGAGTTGCGCTCCGAACGTCGGCGTTTAGCCCATCCAGCCGCATGCGGGCAGCTCCAGCTGTTTGGATAGTCGGTGTATATGTTGGAGCGGCTCATTTGTATGATGGATTCTATGGTCAACCACATCTGATATTTACAATTTCAAAGACGATATATCGGTCGACTGACTAATTTGACGCATGGGGCAATGTTCAGAAAAACAACTCGCGATGTGATGCTGCCTGTATGTGCTAAAGCTTAAATACTGTCCTGCTTGGCTATACTTCTGAAATACTAGATCATGCAGCGTCCTTGTTCCATCGTTCAAGAGCGCCACTGGTGGCTCTGGAAGCTGTGTCATGGTGTTCCTGTCGTGTGATCTAGTGGCTGACGTTGGACATGGGTGCACGTGACTTTCAGGGGTCCGGAACGTCAGAAACCTTGCACTTGAACCTCAGTTCATGGCCAGGACTTGACAGAAATATATCAACGTGGAAGTTTCTGTTACCATTACATAGCCTAATTATTCAGAATTGTTCCACACAGCTCATTCCTTTTTAAGACGTCCTAGGAGCAGTGATAAAGCAGTTTTCGACTGAGTTACTGTCCATTTGCAAGTGGCGCCCCAAATCGCGGCACTGACGGAACGCCAAGTCCGCGTCTGTGGTCCCGAATCGCATCAGTCAAGAAGACTGCGAAAACGTTCATCACTTCTCTGATGCTTGCTTCCGGATGAATATCCGGTGAGAAAGCCATGGATAGTCCCATTTCTCCGTTGCCCTTGCGGATGACTTCAAGCAAAGCTGCTTGCGACGCGCCGAGAGCGCCGGTGTCGCCTTCCTCGCAGGACCTCACAGCAACCCCGCTCTGAGCTGATGAACCAACTTTTTCGTCAATAACTCGCCGAGAGAGACCAACAAAATGACCGTTTGCCGCCTCCAGTTCTCGCGTAGATATTTTCACAAGCTCGCCAATTGTCATCGCATCGGCAGTGTTCTGTGACGTCAAGCGCAGCCGCACAGGCACCGGCTCAGCATTCGCGCCGCCGGCAACCACATCGATCAACGTGTCGCCAGCTTTTCCACCGTCACGGCGCAACAGATATGCCCAGAACGCGCCCAGGATGAACTTGAACGGCGCTGTCGGTGCCGATGCCGACACGCTGCTGGAAGACGCGATGCCGAGGTCGTGCTTGCAGATGCGTTGCATGCGCTTGACGTGGTTCGCCGGGATCGTGTAGCAGGCTGTCCTGCAAGTCTTGCCAGGAGCGACCCCATTTGCATGGGAAATGGAGGGAGGTTTCGTGATTCCGAAAGGGTCTGTGGTTGGGACGTCGGCCAGGTACTGTCGCCACCACGCGAGGTGTGCTTCAGTGTCAACCAGGCCGTTAACCTTGGCCCCACCCTTGCCGTTTATACCGTTCGTCAATCCATTCATGTCGGATTTTTTGGCACCAGTTCCCTTTCCTGGCTGATCGCTCGTCTGCCCATTAGATCGCAGCGCAACGCCATTCGAAGACGACTGGGCATCGGCTGTCACGACTACCTGCGCCGCGATATAGGCCGCCAGATCCCTTATGGCCTTTCCACCCAGCAACTCAAATAGCGGCAGGTCGACCCTTGTTTCGGTCTTGACCCATTTGCGCAGCTCGATTGCCACAATCGAGTCGAGCCCGTATATCGTCGGCGGGTTTACCGGATCGATCAACGACATCTCGACACCCATTACAGCCGAGATCTTGTCCATGAATCTCTGGGTGATGAGCGCGCACCTCTCATCCAAATCCGCGGTCCCTGCGAGTGTCTTGGCTAGGCTTTGAGTAGCCGCGGCTCCCGCTGAAGAGGACTGCCCGATGTCTATGTTGGCGCAGAGCTTGCGGTACAGTGGCCTCTTCCTTGTCTCAGGATTAGAAGCAAGCCCGTCGACACTGACTCCGGTAATGAGTCTCTTCCGCTCAAATTGTCTGCTGCGCTGTTCACCTTGGGCAGACGCAGTGAAGCGGCGATCGCTAAGAATGGCCTCCTCTACGAGCAACATGAGCTCCTGGGTGTTGATGGTCTCGTCAAACTTCAAACCCAGGTCGGCTGCCACACCGACGCTGGACACGGCCGCGACATTGACACTGGCGCCCACACAGCCCTGGGACCGGCGCCACTCCATCAAGCCGTCTAAGTAGGCATTCGCAGCACTGTAGTTCGCCTGGCCTGGGTTGCCCACGATTGTGGAGATGGATGAGAAGCATGTGAAGAAGTCCACCGGCTGGTGCTGAGTTGCCAGGTGCAGGTTCCATGCGCCGGCACACTTGACGCGGATCACCTTTTCCCATTGCTCATAGCTCATGCCCTGCAGCGACACATCTGCGAGGACCATGGCCAGATGGAACACTCCCGCGACTGGTCCCATCTTTGCAAAGGCTTGCTGGACCTCTTCTAGGTTGGCCACGTCTGTTCGGTATATCTCGATCTCACAGCCGCGCTCTTTGAGCCAGTCAACAGTTCGCCGTGCGCTCACCCTCAGCTCGCCTGTGGCACTGAGGGCTGACACAGTGAAGAAGGCCAACTTCCTAGCGCCCTTGAAATACATCCACTCTGCAAGCTTCAGCCCCAGACCGCCCAGACCACCTGCAATGAGGTACTTCTTGTCCGGGTTGAACAACTTGGCCAAGAGATGATAGCCTCTGGGCTTCAGCCACACATCGCCATCTCCAGGGACCAAGATGACCTTGCCGATATGCTTGCCCTGTTGTATAAGCCGGAATGCTCTTTCCACGTCCGAGAAGGGTACCTCCAGCAAACTCTCTGGTACCTGAATTTTGCCTCCAAAGACAATTTCACATGCCTCATCAATCAGCCGATTCGTCAGGGCCTTATCCTGCTGGACCACGAGAACCATGTCAATCGACGAGAAGCTGACATTACGCCGGAAGACATCCATGGGCAGGCCCGCGTTCTCGTGGACATCTCGCTTGCCAATCTCCACGAACCGGCCGAAAGGCGCGAGGCTCCGCCACGTTGCCTCAAGCAACCTGCCCGACAGTGAATTCAGCACCACGTCAACACCCCGGCCGTCCGTCGCCGCCAGGACGTCCGCCCTGAAGGAGTCATCTCGCGAGGAGAATATTTGTTCGTCTGAAAAGCCGAATCGCCTCTTTATAAACTCCCGCTTGCCCTGCGAACACGTCACAAAGATGCGCGCGCCTCGGGCCTGCGCGAGCTGGATAGCCATCTGCCCTACGCCACCAGCGGCCGAGTGTATGAGGATAGTGTCGCCGGCCTGCAGGCGAGCGACGTGATGCAGTGCGTACAGGGCTGTCATGGTGACGGTCAGGAAACTTGCCGCGGCCGTATCGTTGACACCGGCGGGGATCTTGCGAGCCAGCCAGGCGTCGGCGCGGGCGTAGTTCCCGATGCACTCGCCCGCTGCAACCACGATTCTGTCGCCGGGCTGGAAGTCGTTGGCGGCCTGGGGTCCGACCGCGGTCACGATGCCGGCGCACTCTTCGCCGAAATGGTAGTCCTGGATCAAACCGACTGCGATGGCGATGTCGCGGAAGTTGAGGGCTGATGCTAGAACTTTGAACTCGATCTGGCTGTCTCCGAGGGGTTCGTTCAGTATGTCCTCGTTGGGAGCGAAGTACAGCGTGTCGAGACGGCCTATGTGGCCGATCTCGAGGTTGACTGGCGTGTCGTCTGGGAGCGGCTGCCGGCTGGGCTTGCTGTCGTCAAGCTTGGAGTTGAGCTCGTCATCCACTGCAAGCCGGGGAGACAAGGCAAGGTCACCGCGGATTGCGACCTCTTCTTCGTCCAGGCTATTGTCCAAGGCCCGCGCAATCGCTGTGCTAGCAGTTAACGTCCAACCCGCCGTGTTATCCGCATCGAGGTCAAGGGTGACAAGTCGAGACAGTCTGTTTTCGTTCCGGGCTGTTCTCAGGAAGCCAGCGAACTTGGTCATCTCCGGATTTGCAGCGCCCATGAAAGTGCCCTGAAGCACCCAGACCATGTTCTTTTCCTCTTCCAAGGCCAACTTCTGGAAATACCCAAATCCTTCCAGCGAAGCCATGTCTGAGGACAGTGGGGCCAGAACAATGATGTTTTGGTGCTCTTCATCATAAGAATGCTCTTGCCCTAGCTTTACACAGGCCAATTTCGGGATTTTCTGTTCGGCTGCAAAATCCTTGACTTGGGTCAAGACCTGGGACTCTGTCTCTGATGGATTTTCAGAGACAACTACGGTGAGCTGCTCTGGAATAGTTGGGACGATCTCGTCAAATTCGGACACCTTCTCCCACTTCTGCTCAAAGTACAGCCTGCGGCCAAGCGAGCCCTGCTCCTCCTTCAAGAAGGTGCTCTCTTGGTCTTGCATGTGGATACAGAGTCTGCCTTGCTCATCCGAGACCAACAGCTGAGATATGACAGTCCTCAGCCCGACACGGTCTCCAAAAGTGCGGATGGTGTACTTCTGCAGGTCATTCGACCCCGAGTACGAGCGCGCAAGCAGGTGGCCAGCCAGTTCGACAGATTTGTACGACCGCGGCACGCCCACGCCGTCCTCGTCAGGCCACCACTCCCACCCGTCGGAAGACCCGGACCATGTGGAGTGCATGACTGCGTCGAGAAGCGCCAGCGGGACGAGCGTCGCCTCTATCAGGTCGTCGATCCTGTAGATGCTTGGGTCAAACTCAAGATTGGCGACAGTAAAGCCCTCGCCGTCGTCCATGTCGCCTTTGAGTAGCCTGAATTCATCACGGTACTGCACCCCGCGCTTCTCAAGCCGGCGGTACAGATCGGCGCAGCTCGGTCGGTTGGTAGAGGCCTTCCTCAGCTCTTCAATAGAGGGGTATCGAGGCAGAGCGCCATCTAGCTCAACCGAGTCGGGCTCCCCAGGAATAATCGTTATCCACCCGTGGCAGTGCTCAGAATAGCGGCCATCCACGTCGAAGCTGCTGATGTGGAACTCGAGCCACTCGTCGCTGAAGCTCTTGGCGGACGTCGTCTCAGGCTGCAGGCTCAGGATCATCTCCGTGCCGACCTCGTTATCGCGCAGCGTCATGGCAGACTTGATGTCAATATCCTTGAACCGCACCTTCGCCACAACTTTCCCCTCATTGGTAGGATACCGCACGGCAGCCTCCACGGCCAGCGAGAGGTACCCTGACCCTGGGAAGACGACCTCGCCTTCGATGGCGTGCCCGGCAAGCCAGGGAATCTCCGATACACGGATATAATTGCGCCACAGCATGTGGTGTGGCGTCGAGTGCGGAACGGGTGTCCCGAGGAGGGTGTGGTTGTGCTTCCTGTGCTGCGTATTGCGCATCGCGCGGGTCGTGGGTGTCCAGTAGTGACGGTGGTTCCAGGGGTAGGGGGGTAAATCTGTGAGGAAGTGACCTGGATGCTGCTGGTCCGCATTCACAGCCACCAGGTCAACCGGGTAGTTTGCGGTGAAGAGCTGGCCTGCTGTCTCGAGGACGCACTCAAATGCGGGACGGTTGCGAGTAAGTGCCCCAAGGTAAGAGATGTCAAGCTTGAGCTCTGATGCGACCTGTTGGGAGGGTCCCTTGAGTGCAGGATGCGGCCCGATTTCCAACAGGATATCCACAGCCTGCTCCTCGTCATCATCCAGCAGCACATTGGTCAGCGCATCCGCGAAGCGCACCGCGCCGACCATGTTCCGAACCCAGTAGGCGGCGTCCACGTCTCCGTCACGGAGGACTCTGGCTGTTACGCTGGACACCATGCGGATCTCCGGCTTGATGGTCTCGGTATTATACGAGTTGCACTCGTGCAAGGCTTTCTCATATGCCGGGGCTAGGGGTTCCATATGGTGCGAGTGGAATGCCTGCTGGACAACTAGTTTCCGCGCAAATACACCTCGCTTCGAAAAATCCTCGTGCAGCTCCTGGATGGCATCAAGATCTCCTGAAACGGTCACGCTTGACGAGGAATTCACAGCTGCTACACAGAGTCGGCCTTCGAATTTCGACAACTCGGAAATGGTGTCTGCTTCGCTCAGGCCGACCGCAATCATGCCACCAGCAACCTCTTTTTCGGCTCCTGACTTTGATACTTTTTGCTGACCCATGTGGTAGCCGCGATAATAGGCTACAACCATCGCCGCCTCGAGCGAGAGAATATTTGCAGAGTAGGCGGCTGCAACTTCGCCTGACGAGTGCCCGCAGACGGCTTTCGGTGTTACACCCCATGTTCGTAACAAGTCCACCAGTGCAATCTGCAAGGCTGTGCATATTGGCTGCGAGAGTCGCGTCTCGCCGAGGCGTGAGTCGACTGGATCCTGCGGCTTCACGAGCTCCTCCACTATGGACCAATCCGGTCTGTCAGGTGCGGGCAAGCTTTGCAGCACAGCATCGCACCTGTCGAGCGTGGCTCGGAACGGTGGGTGAGACTCGATGAGTTGCCGGCCCATGTCCCAAGATTGCGCACCCTGGCCCGTGAAGACAAAGCCGATCTTGGGGGTTGAATGTGACGAGTGAGTTGTGACTGTTTTCCATTCTGCTGATTCACGGGGCTTTTCCAGCTCGGCAACGAGCGCATCCTTGGAGGCTCCGATTGCGAAGGACCGTATTTTGTGGAAGGTCCGGTGGGCCGAGAGTGTGTAGGCAAGGTCGCGTAGGTGTGTTGCGCCTGTCTTGCCGTCGTCCTGCTTCGTGAGGTATTGTCGAAGGGCACTTCTTAGATGCTCGCCTGTTTCAGTTGCGTGCGATGTGACTGGAATCAGGAACGGGCGTGCCGGAGTCGGAGCCACACCGTTCGCCTTTAAGCTTGGTGCAGAGCCATTCGTCCCGTCATCGAAACTCTCCAGCACGGCGTGAGCATTTGCACCACCGTATCCGAAGGAATTTAGACTCGCCCTCCTAGGCTTACCCCCGGTCTCCGGCCAGCTCAATGTTTCCGTCGGGACCTTCAGCCTCCACTCCTCAAACTTGATGTCGGGATTCGGCCTATCAAAGTGCATTTGAGGTGGGATACTGCCGTTCTCGATAGCCAGGACCGCCTTGATCATGCCCGCCAGTCCCGCGGCACCTTCAAGGTGGCCGACGTTACTCTTTATACTGCCAATGACCAGGTCCTGTTTTCTGGACTTCGTTCCAAACACATGGCCCACAGCTCTTGTCTCATTTGGATCGCCGACCTTTGTCCCGGTGCCGTGGCACTCGAAAAAGTGAGTGTCATCCGGATCCAGGTTGGCAAGCTGGTAGGTCCGGCGTATCATCTCCTCCTGCGCTTCAGACGAGGGCACTGTAATCCCCTTCTTGGTGCCGTCGTGGTTGGATCCAGTCGCGCGGACGACACTCCTTATGCGGTTGCCGTCGCGCACGGCATCGGACTGCCGCTTGATCACCACGGCGCAGACACCTTCTCCGCGGACATAGCCGCTGCCGTCGGCGTCGAAAGACCTGCACCGCCCATCTGAGGACAGAAACCCCATATCTGACAGCACGATGGCGGTGGTCGGGTCGAAATAGAGCGCGGAGCCGAGCACGATGGCGTAGTCGGACTCCCCGGTGATGATGCTCTGGTGCGCCAGGTGGAAGGCTACCAGACTGCTCGAGCAGGCCGTATCAACTACGATACTTGGTCCCTTCAGGTTGAAGAAGTACGACACGCGGTTGGCCTGCATCGCGTCGCCTATCCCCGTGATGCTGTGCAGGGGGTAGTAAGCCTGGTCACAGAGCAGGGTGCCGTAGTCGTTGCTGAGACTGCCCTGAAAGACAGCCGTCTGCGTGCCGGCTATCTCGTCGAGAGTGATGCCTGCATCCTCGAGGGCCTCGTACGCTACCTCTAGTAGCTGCCGCTGCTGTGGGTCGATGGACTCTGCCTCCTTTCCGGAAATTCCAAAGAAGCCTGCGTCAAAGGCTGTGACGGGATGGTCAAGAAAGTAGGCGCGCTTCTGATTTATCTGTGTTATCCAATGCATTAGCCTAATTCTGTGTGAAATGAGGTGTATCGGGGTAGGAGTCTGAATCTCCTAACAGACCGTGCCTTTGTTCGAGTGGTTGGGGTGGTACCACGTGTCGACGTTGAATCTGTGTCGCTCATTTGGGACCTGGCGTTGGACGTCCCTCTTGTTGATGAGGTTCTCCCATAACTGGCTCGGACTGTTACCATCAGCGTTAGTATTTTTGAAGTCCCAGGATCTGATGGCTCTCATTCACAAGGTCCATCAGTGAGGTTGACTCACTTGTTCGCTCCGGGCACGCGGCATGCCATGCCGCATATCACAGTGTTTCGGTCCATTTCTGCTGTCTGGCGCTCTCTAATTTCAGCAGAATATGCTGGTGGACCCTTAGGTGTTGTTGAATGAGCAGAAACGCTCCAAGACTTTGCACCAGGTGTAGTCGGTCATTTTTGAAGGCCGCATTTCATCCCCGAATTACTACATGTGTAACTTGTACATGTTCGTCCCCGGAATCGCTTACTGAGATCCATTGATCGTCATATGCAAACCTAAATGTTATCCCGGTTTGTCTCACCAGCAGACTGAGTGGAGTACGATTCTGACTCGCAATTACTCGTTGACCGGACTGCTGCATGTGGTTTTCCGATGGTTTTGCTGGCCAGATAACAAAGATCGGCAACACGCGGAGCCTTCATGACTTATACGAGTCCGGAGACGCGGGGGATTGACTGGAGTATACAGGGCTGCTATCTCCACCCCCAGCTGATTCCCCGACTCAGAAGATAGCCACTGAGTCAAGCGCCCAACAATGGAGGCACCCGAAGACAACGCGAGGCGATGGATTCCGCGAGTTATTAAGCCTGGTGTTCACACACAAAGTCGCTTGAGCTGGATCTCCCAAGCCGCCAAGCCCCGACTCGAACCAATCCTCAGGAACATGGTCTCGGCAGCATCCACAGGCGACAGGCGCGGGCACCACCTCAGGGTCCTCTCGGTGGGCCTCCCGCGAACCGGTTCCAAGTCGATGCTGCGCGCCCTCGAAATCCTCGGCTACCGGAACGTCCATCATCTTGGCCAGATATGGTGGAAGCCGCGCGAGTGGGCGTTCCTCGACCGCGCTGCGGATTCGAGCTTCCCCAGCCTGTCCACGTACAGGCCCGGCTTGGGTCCGGTGGACTGGGACGTGATGTTTGGGGGAAATGAGGCCATAACGGATGCAGCTGGTATCTTTGGCCCTCAGCTCATTGAGGCATACCCTGATGCCAAATGCGTTATGGTCGTGCGGGACTTTGATGCATGGGCCCGTAGCGTCGATGAGACATTGCTATCGTACTTGTTTAGCTGGTTTAAGTGCCCTCTTTCTATGCCTCGTCTTTGCTATTGGCTCTCGTCTCCTGAACGTTGTCGGAACTTCCCAGCTAACTCATACTAGATGGCTGGCTCAGCGCTTATCTGGTCGACCCTTTAGTCAGCGCATACTCAACGCGTGCTATGAGAAAGATGTTCATGGGTGCAATGCGCTGCCGAGCGGGTGATGCGAGGAAAAAAGAGGTGCTACGCAGGTATTATGACGAGCACTATGCCACGATCCAAAAAATGGTCCCGCCCGACAGGTTGTGTGTGATGAGACTCGGTGACGGCTGGGAGCCACTGGTAAGTGACCCCTGTAGTTGCTGTCTACCAATTTCAGGGCCAAGTCCCGCTGATGATACCTGTCAGTGCCGCTTCTTAGGTCATGATGTGCCGGAGGTTGGCTTCCCTCACGAGAACGACACCAACGAGATGCACCTCGGATGGCAGTATCTCAGGTGGGGCATTTTGAAGGTGGTCGCCAGGAGATCCATACCTTGGGTCCTTGGCGGGATTGCTTTTATGCTGGGATCTATGAAATTCCTATGAGCATAACACAGCATGCTGTACGCGCACGTTGTACGACTTAGGCCAGTGGTCCTTTACCCAGCTGCTTGACCTTGCTCAAACTGTAGATAATTCTCATCACTTTCTGACCAACCAATAGTTACATATGATGTTTATCCATATCAACCGTAGGCGAATGACGTCAGAAATTGATGCATTGTATAAATTAGGTATGTGGGTACTGGGTGCGTGGGTGTTGGATGTTGGGTGTGTAGGCTTTGGGTGTTTAGTTGTGCCAATAGCTGCAGCTATGGCGTTAGTGATGTACGTGTGTACCCTCCATTCTTGCTGAGGCGAATATCCGTTCTCTTTAGTTCAGCTTTTTTTATTCAATATCTCAACCCGAGCTGTAATTGGTAGGAAGGACAGGTTGGTGGGATCCAGCGGTCTTCAATGTTCCCCGATACACGCAACCTACCTAGGTAATGGCCGGATTGAAGGAGGGACCCGGGAATCCTCCACGGCGTATCATTTAGCAAAGTCGGCAATGACTGCTGAAATGTTTACTTGGCTAAAGGAGCATCGTTGATGTAGGCGTGCTTACTCCCGAAGTCAGCACTAGGCGTGGCTGTGCCTCGGCGTTCATCATACTTCGACGCAAATTTTCTGGATTCATAACGTGACAACAGAACATGTTGAACGGAGATTATGAAACGAAACGAGTTGACAGTGACGAAGACAAGGACGAGGGCGAGCACGCCCAGAACGCGAAATGGCTGCAAAACTTGTCGGCAAGTCTGATTCCATGTTTTCTGCGGGCGATGCGCGTTCCTGGATATGGCTGACAGGGCCATAGCAAGAGGCATGTCAAGTGTGATGAAGCTCGCCCATCGTGTCTGAGGTGCATCCAGGCCGGATGGGCATGCGATGGCTACGACGCGGATAAAGCCAGTTTGACTGCCTCCACCAAGGGAAAACGCGCAGTTGCCAATGTACCTGGGTTGGTGATTTCTATCAGCAGCTATGCGATCCCATTCAGGGTACCGGGATCCCAGAGAGACCGCCAGGTCCTTCACTATTTCTGTGTGCAGGGTGCTCACGAGATTGCAAGCCACTTCAACGTCGACTTCTGGACAAATACTATCCTTCAACAAAGCCACCAGGAGTCTGTCGTGCGACAGGCGCTCGTGGCGTTGAGTTCTCTCCACCTCGACTACACAACCACGGCGGTCTCTGGGACTGGCGACACTAAGCATGGGGCACTCGCTCAGTACGGCAGGGCCATCCATGCTCTGAGAAGGCGCATAGAAAGGCCTGATCGCGAGACGGTCAAGACTGCGCTCATATGCTGTATACTGTTCTATTGCTTTGAAGCAACGCTCGGGGACAGTGCAGCTGCAATGCGTCACTTAGACAGTGGTCTGGATTTGCTGTCGACTCATCGTCATCGCCGAGAACTCGAGAATACGGATGACCTACACAGACTCTCACCTATATTGGAGAGTTTGGACTTACAGGCAACTATCTTCGATGACGGCCGCATCCCCCGCCTCGTTCTATCGACCGAGGTGCCTCGAGGCCCAGCGGCATTCCCGTGTCTCGATGAAGCTAATAGGGCCTTCATTAAACTCCAAAATTCTGTCTTCCATTTTCTGACGGAACATACATCTTACAAATTCTGCACAGAAGACTTGCTGCCAGCATCTGTCGCAGAACAGAAGAGTCTCCTGCAGCAGCAATTCGATGTCTGGTTGGCCAGATTTGAGCAGTCAAATTTTAGAGGCGATCAGGATGAGAGAGGGAATTGCGGCAGGCACATCCTCCTAATCCAGTGGTATATGTCAAAGATGCTGCTGGAGGCTAATTACCCAACTAATGATCTGGTCTTCGGGGCGTCACCAAATTTCAGAGCTGAGAAAATCCTGGATATGGCCCAAAAGGTCTTGGATCATTCTCAGGGAGGCGGGACAAGCTTGAAGCAAGGCGCAGGTAGCCAACGGCGAGTATTCTCATCTGAAAGTGGCATTGTGGCCCCGCTCTTCGCACTGGCTGCGAAGTGTTCAGACGAGAGTGTGTGCGATCGCGCTCTTGAACTGCTGACCACGTCACGCAGACGGGAAGGCTTATATGATGCTGGAAGCATGGCTGGGGTCATCCATCAGTTCCGTACGGCAAGGCAGCAGAGGATGATGCATGACTATGAAAGCACTGTCCAAGAAGTTTCGCGAATGTCACTGGAAAGTTTATTCATACGGGAGATAGACGGCGCTGTTGGTGGGATGGACAAGCTAGCTGATTGCCTCAAGACCGAATCTACCGATCTATAAGGTAATATCAATGATACGCCTTCAAATGCACCACATGATCATGGGTAACAGCAAAGCGATATGCCACTGGTCTGCGACATCATGTCCAGTGACAGCACGTGAGGTTTGAGCCGGGACAGGCATAGAATCTTTGCCCGCGCGATCTGGGCAAAGGCCTCCCACACGTGAAAACGGCTTAGGGCTGCAGGGTGGAGGACACCACCTTGTTGATTACCAACAGTCACAGCTGATTTTCTCGGTAACTTGTCGATGAAATGTAACTTATGTGGCCAATCAAAGTCCAAGGAAAAGCTCCCTGCAGGACTATTAAGATTTAGATTCACAATGACAAGGCAACCCCCACGCCATTTTCCGCCGCATTCCGCCCGCGCGCCCGATTCCTACGCAGCTCCTCCTGCACCCTGGTTGGCTTCCGAGGGTTCGTTGGTTCCAAAGCGCCTTCATCTTCTTTTCCTCGCGCCTTCTCCCTTTACTCTTCAAACAATCGACATAGCGCATACTGTTCGTCACCATGGGAGCCTGGACGCAACTTTTCCCACCTAGCCCTCATTTCACCGAGGAGCAAATTCCTGAACTCGCTGGGAAGGTCTTTATTGTCACTGGTGCGAATTCAGGTGTTGGCTATGAGCTTGCAAAAATCCTCTATTCTAAAGGCGGTCACGTCTACGTGGCCGGCCGCACTGCCTCTAAAGTCACAAAGGCCATTGAAGAAATCAAGGCAAAGACAGCCAAGACGGCAGGCTCCGCAACAGGAAAGCTCAGCAGCTTGACGGTCGACTTGGGCAACCTGACCACGATTTCGCCCTGCGTTTCCGATTTTCTGTCCAAAGAATCACGACTCGACGTGCTCTTCAACAATGCAGGCGTCAGCCGCCAGCCTCCCGGGAGTGTCACGGCGCAAGGCCACGAGGTACACATGGGCACCAATTGCCTGGGGCCTTACCTCCTGACAAAGCTCCTCCTGCCGATCCTGATCGAGACCGCAAAGACCGCGCCTCCGGATTCTGTCCGCACCGTGTTTGCGACGTCAGGAATCGTCGACCTGGCCGGTCCCCCAGGCGGCGTCTCATTCGCCGAGCTCGAGCCTGGCAAGCACTCTGACGACATGAACCACAAGTACAGTGCCTCCAAGGCCGGCAACTGGTTCTTGGCGTCTGAGTTTGACAAGCGATATGCCAAGGATGGCATCGTGTCCGTCGCCCAGAACCCGGGAACGTTAAAGACCCCAGGCTGGGATGGAACCCCGTGGATCATGAGGGCAGCAATGGCGCCCTTCTTTAACCCACCAAAGATGGGTGCGTACACTGGGTTGTGGGCTGGGCTGAGCGCTGATGTGAAATCTGGTGATGGGCCGAAGTTCATCATCCCCTGGGGCCGGTTCAACAAGACCCCGAAGCCTGACCACGTAGCGAGCTTGAAATCCAAGGATCAAGGCGGAACTGGGCTTGCTGCCGAGTTCTTCGAATACTGCGAGGCACAAACAAAAGAATTTGCGGGATATTAGAACTGGTGCACCGAGGTCATACTTCGAGTGGGGAGAGAATGGGCTTGTTCGGTGTTCATCTCACTCATGGGCATCTTTTCTTGTTTACTCCTGCAAATTTTACATGGTTTTGGCCGCTCACACCTACTGTTTGTATCTCACATTTGGGGGCTATGCCGGATAGTTCTTCGGATATGGGCAACGCGATCCGGTGATGACGGGAATAACTTGAAACCTTTGGTTGCGAAGTAGTGACTGGCGAATAGCACAAACACTGCATTTCGAGAGACCAGAACAATCGCGTTGTATTATCAAGATCACTCCTTCCATCCGCTCAGCTTCTGTATGCTCTTAATGTGTACCGGAGTTTGCCACATCCTCCAGCAGAATGTAATGATGTGACATTTGCATTCGCGGAGCAAATAAGCGTCTTGTTTCTATGAGGACGTACTGCGATCTAGTTCTCCAGGCCTATCTTTCCACACGAGGAGGTCAAGAACTGGCCAATGGACAGAAACTCCACCTATGCCGAGCCAACTGGGATGGTCTGCACGTATGCGTATAATCGACGAAGTACTTCTTGCTTTACCTCGTTCGCCTGTTTGTATTCACCAGCGGTGATGAGCGCGTCTTCCAGCAGCCACATCTCTCGCACGACCTGAGGGTCTACCTCGCCCTGGGAGTATTCGCGGAGGGCCAAAACCGTCCGAATCCGGTCGACAGTGTCAGAGATTCCAGAGTCGGTGTTGAAGTCCATCAAGACCCTGATCTCACAGGCGATGTTTATGGCGTGGATGCGTGGCACCTTGATTATCTCCCCTTTATCGTCCCCGGCTGTATCCGGGCAATCCATGACAGGGGGGCCTTCTCCAAGTATCTTGGCCATTAGGAGGCCTGCCAGAATTCCGAGTCGTCTGGTGGTGTCACCGCCAACATCATCGCTCAAAATGCATTTTCCGTGGTCCCGAAGAGTTGTTATGCTACTCGCGTGAAGCAGCTCGACCGAGTTGCTTGTAAGTGCTCCCTCAAAGAGGTAGGCCTTGGCGGCAGCGCTGATTTTCTGCCGGGCCTCGGTCTGGTTGAGCCGCTGGGCCGCAACACCAACGATTGGTGATGGGAGGCTGATCGAACATGAGTCCCAGAAGATACGCCAGTAGAGCTGAATCAAGTCGGGGTCGAAATGGTCGAAGAGCATCTTGGCGTTGAAGATCCATGCCTGCTCTAACAGTGACGAAAGAGCGAGCGAGTCTGGGAGACTGTTGGTGTTGGGCGCCGTATTTGTCGGATCTGCAACAAGTCGCCGCAAAGTCCGAAGCATTGTAGAGAGCGGATGAGTCTCTGGCACCTTGTGGATAACCAATGAATCGAGGTGTGACAGCAGCATGTGAAAGAGCTGTGCATGACGCAGTTTCACCATATTATGCATCAGTTCGAGCAGATTCCAGACAAGAGCAGGCCCCTCGAATGTGAGCAACTCCTCAACTAGAAGGAATGCCTTCCGAGCCATCCTACCTGCTAACTCTCCGTGTCCTCGGTCCAGCAGCTCAATCACAAGCATGAACGCGAAGCTTATCTCCTTGGCTTCAACAGAACGTGGCTGAGCTTCGGAGGGCTGGCGCTTCTGATCTGCTTCATTTCCAGCGCCGAGTCGCACGAAGTCGAAGAATGCGCCGCTCCACGTCCGCACACTGGTGAGGAACATGAGCTTCAGCTCGTCCTCGGTACTCGTCCCTGAGAAAGTTTGGATCGATCCCATCTCTCCCGGTGAGCTGGGCTTGGTGCGTATGTCGTCCACAGCTGAAATCTGTACAGCGCCCGTCGAACGCTTTGTGTTCTTCTGAAATCCCCATTTAGCGAACCTCTTTTTGTACATCTGAGACCTATACGCATCAACAATTCAACTGTCAGTTAACCTTGCACCATTCCGCTGAGCACAGATCGGAAACCAGGTTGAGGGATGCGTGGCATGGGGTTTCTCTCACGTTGCCTTGAAATTGTACTCTTTTTCCATGAAGTCCATAATATATCGCAGCTTCCGACGCTCGCGGATATACAGTCGCTCAATCTCAGGGTATCTGGCCGTCCACTCCGTATCGCTGTGCATCAACGCTGATTGTGGCCTTGGCCTGGTGAATGTCACAGCCTCGCCCCCCGGCCGCGGAGCCAACACAGGGAGTATCATTTTGGTGAGCTGCTTGTCATGTCACCGGGAATTCACCTCATGGAAGTAGAGATTGTAGTACATCGGTAAGAGGCATTCATTTGACGTCATTTGAAGAAGATTGTGCTTGGACGGTTGGCCTGTTGCAGAGAGAAGAAGGCAGTGATGATGTCGCAAGTCACGAGACGATGTTGGTTCGCACTTTCGGAACGGAGTATGGTCAATCCGGCTCAGCTCTGCTGACTGTCGCCTGTAAGAGAGAGAGAGTACGATTAACGCCATAGGCCGTAGGCCTATGGCAGGCACGGTATATATACCAAGCGTATATAATATAGCTGCCATTAAATGCTGTTTTTGATAACCATTATATATAAAGTATAAGATATGATTATAAACAACATCAGGCTAGTTAATATTATTATGCATATAAAGAATAAATAATGTAGTTTTTTAATGTTAAAAAGAAATACAATAATTAAAGGAATTTCCTTATAAAGATATTAAGAAGTATTTATAAGATGAGTCTAAACGCGTATATACACATACGCGGATGTAGGGTGCCCAGAAGAGGGGGGGGGCACAGCTGGGCCAGGGACGTTAATTTTTGTGCATTCCTCACATAGACCCCGCTTCTGTGGCATGGGACGAGATCCACTAATCCTGCGCCCTTCTGCTGTACAAGCGAGCCACCCCACCCATTTTCTGTAGTTAGAATAGTCAGGCTGACTGCTCTGTTCGAAGTGCCCAGCTCCCTTTCGACCACAGCTTGTTCTGCCTTAGATTCTATATGCTGCACTAACCTGTACGTAGAACTATTCCCCGGGCCAGTCTTACCTTTAGCGTTAGGGTCAAGATATTATATCTACGGCTCGAATACTTGACTGTCTGGGAATGTCAGACAACAAATGTAAATATCTGAGTGAGCAACTGCTCGGCGCCTCTGGACCTGATATTGACAGCATTTTGAATCTAATTGGAATACCGACCGCTATCCTATTACTCAAACCCAAAAGGTCCAAGGCACATCCAGATCGCCTCCTCTGCTTTCTTTTCAGTCTTATACTTACCTATCCCGTGTTCCTCCTCAATAGCATCGTACCACCACTTGAGGCCTTCCATTTCACCTGGGTGAAACATCCTAGTATACTCCCAGTATTCAGGATACCAACCCGCAAATTCCCAGTCAATAAGACCGGTGATCCTACCATGCTTAACACGGATGTTCCGCGGCGTAATATCACCATGTGTAAGCTTCACCTTATACGCCCCCTCTGGCTTCCCATGAACCGCCATTACGTTGGGCTCGAGTTCCCAATACTCAATAGGGTCCCTCATGCGTACGTAGGTGTGGAAATCCGCCATCGTGGCAAACGGGCCAAAGGGGATCGAGCCGATGCGGCTGTCATATCCTGGGATGCCGCCCACCCCACCTATCGCGGATGTGGTACCGCCTATGTCCTTGTCAAAGCGTCGCAGTTGCTTCATATACCCCGATAGCTCCTTCATCACCGACCTAAGTTCTGCGTCGTTCATGTCCTGGATCACGTCGTCCAGGTCCTTGCCAGGAAGCTTCGTCATGACAATATTGGCAAAACCTTTGCGTTTGGTATCGTAGTAAACCTCAAGGACTGTGCCAACACGGATCAATTATTAGAAACGAAGATAAAGAGGGAGAACCGGAAGAAATGCATATATAACTTGAATGCAGTTATACTTGCCTTAGACAACTTACTTTTGGGGACAGGTATCGATGTGTTGGCACGCACAAAGTTCATGGCCGCGATCTCAGTGACAGAGACATTGAGCTTGGCGACCCTATTAAAGGGTAGCACAAACACGTTGTACGGTCCGTGCCGTCGGGGCCAGTTCAAAAGCGCGCTGGCCTTGATGCGCAGCCGTAGCCATCTAGGGAGTGGCGATGGGCCTCTATCCTCCTCGCGTGGTAGTGCTGGTAGTGGTGGCGGCGGCAGAGATTGCGATTCCTGGGAATTTTCGCGGGCATACGACGATTTGTCAGTAGCCCCTGTTGTGACGGAGCCTTCGCTAGACATACCCGGTGGTGAATACAGGACTGAATGAGTATATTGTGTGCTACGCTGCATGGAGTCAACTTGATGTTCGTCGAGATGAGATCTGCCTTGGCAGTTACCCCTCACCGCTGGTCGATGTTGGCCGACGTTTGTTGATCCTATTGGGCAAGCTGGCGCAAGGCATCACAGCTACCAATATCAACCGCGTCTGTGAGACCATGGACCTGCCTAAGAATGGGGAGGACTGTTGGGCTTTCAGGCAATTTGATCCAGTGTATTACAGAGCATGCCACACGGTTGACGTTTAAGGTAAACATGAAAACTCACCTCAGGTGATGTTACTTAACTAGTCTAAATCTACTCTATACTACTTATCCTGATTATGTGTCCGAATTATTCGGAAGGCGACATCCAAGATAGATTCATCCGTTCATTAGTTTGTGGAACAATACTGCAAGAACCATTGTGGCGGCCATCAGTTGTATTTCATCTAGCTAAGGGCAACAACTAGATTAATTCTCCGGTGTTACTGTGTCCACAGTGTGGCTGATGGAGAGGGTTTCCATCGGCTGCTCCACGTCAAAGTCGGTAATGCCCTCCAGTCGCGAGGTAACCTCGTCAACCAGAGAGGAGACCCGGTCGAACGTCCCATACTTGCTGTCTACGCTGGTACATACCAGTCCCAGGTCACGAGAAAGCTCACGCACGAGCTTATGTCTCGGTCGGAGTGCTGGCAGAAACTCCAAACATCGCGTCGGGTGAAGAGACTGCCGACAGTCCGCAGCGAAGGCAAGAAGTTTGATAACGACTTTTCTTGCCGCCTCTGTATCGTCCAGGGCGTTGTTGTAGTACGCAGTGGCACTGTGTTTAGACAAGTTTAGGGGGCTCAGAGCTGAGAAGTCCTGGTCCGGTTTGACTTCGTTCTTCTGGATATCTTCCAGCAAAATGATACCAGAAACGTCCACCATGTAATCCGTTGCCGGCTTGCCGGTGTACAGTCGTATACCGCATCTCTGCACCAATCGATGCAGTGAGAGATGGGCAGGCAATTCCCCATCGTAGAAGGTGCCGACAAAGGCAGGGGCGCCGTTTTGTATTCGCATGGGGGAAATCCCGCCACAGTGTCGGAGTTCTTCGACACTTGACCTCGAGCCCTCTCCAATCTGGCCACCCACCGCGACGCTCACCAATGGGTCTAGACAAGGAGGATCCTCAACCAAAACAACCTGGTCCGTTCCTTCCTCAGATGTTTCCCAGCGCCACATCACAGGAGGTAGCTCGAACGCCGCTGGGTTGAAGTGCTCGTTGAGGCGATTCATAATGTGTGAAACCGGGTTCCAATGGCTGGAGAAGAAAGTTTGCGTCCGCGAGTCCACAAGATTCGCATGGACCAAGTTTGGATGGTTCTCGAGCATGCTCCTGGGCAAGGGGGTGACATCGACTACGACGTTCTTGATGTCGCCTCGGGGGAGCTTTGTAGACCGCTCGATCCACTTGTCCATTATCCTATCAAGTGGTCGAAGATGAGCCCGTGTGAGGTTGTCAGGCTCACGAACGTGCGCGATCGTGATCTCGGCAAAGATCAGCAGGCGGACTTTTTGAATTCTGTTTTGCAGGCCCAGTGCCTCTATGGCGCGGCTCAAACGAGGCAAGTGCTCGATGTAACCACTGCGTGGTATGAGGCAGTCAAATGACCATGTGCTCATGAGCCGGATAGCGTCGGCGCGCAGTGGTTTGCAAGTGGCCAGCAGTTGGTTGACTGGGTCGGGCCACCCGTTGTGATTCAGCTGGATTTCGTCGGGCGTGCTGCCGGGAATCAGCTGGATGATGTGTTGCCGGAGCTCGGCAGGAAGATCCGTAAGCAAAGCCATGATGACACCGCAAATGAGATGTAATGCGATGGATGATAGAATGACCTGTGCAGCTTTGTCGAGCGTAGGGGGAGGGGGAGAGCGGTCGCCAGGCGCAGCTTATGTCAGGAGCCGACCAGGTGGTTGCCTGGTTCTAAGGCATCAGTCCTTTGGGGCGCGTACCCCTGCCGATTCTGCCGCTTCTGATTCGTTGATGATTTGCCCTATTGATTGGTACGGGTCGTTGGTGACGAGCAACAGCCTAGGCCTTAGCATCGCCGCCCGAAGTGTCTCCCCGCCAAATATTCAAGGCGACTGCACCAGAACAGCCACGTCGACTGCGCCCCAGTTCACATGCAACGGCTCAGGATACTATGATAGAGCCCCCTGGGTCACATTGCACAGATTGCCAAACGCAGATCTTGAGACGTGGGGGCGGCCAGACTAAGTGTACCTCAAGCGGCAAAGTGCATATTACGCCTAATATAGCAACTTCCCAGTCAATATCGGTCCCGAGTTTCAACAACATGGGGTAGAATGTCCCGTTCAGAGCCCTTGGCCGCAGCTTGTCGTGGCCTACTGTCTCACATACGAGGGGAATGGCTTGCATCAAAGTCAATCAGCTGTTCTAATTGTGCACAGGATTTGAGGCAGATGTGGTTCCTCTCAAGAATGGACAAACGGAACTAACAAGTCGTAAACCATTGGCATGGTTGCATCGGGCGTGCATCGCTGGCAATACGCTATCCCGAGCAACACTGCCAACCTCGATAACTAATGTATAACCAGAAGCTGTGATCAAGACGTACTGAAAAATCTAATGATAACAAAGATTTAGGTAATTACTGGATCAAGCAGACTCAGTGAGAGGGTCTCATGGCCTGCCTAGGCTCTGGGTCGGACAGGAAGGCCCGTATCATGCCCACCGCGGAAACAGACCTTGAGGCCCAGCTGGTGACGCTTTGGGTCTGTCCATCGCCCGTGTATATTCTCACCCCTATTTTCGGTCGGAAGTGGTCGATTTGGGGCGGAGATTGCTGAGATTTATGAAGCCTTCCCACGAGAATATATATATACAGGTGACAGAACACAGAATTCCGCAAGTAGATTATCCTCTTCATCTCTATCATCTATTGCTTTCTTCGCGTACTCACCATCTTGTTCGGGAATCATTTGATATTGTCAAGGTTCCGAGACCTTTGCAACAGCGCTCACCCAATACCACATATACCTAAATCCCTTCATCTTCGCCATCGCCGGTCGATTTACGAATATGTCGCCGAACAAAGGTTCTGGAAACCCAGCGGAAGCTCAGCGTGGCCGAGCTGGAGCCACGGTTCAAGCTTCTCAGAACCAGAGCGGGTCTCATGGTCAGAGCGGATCTCTGGGAACGTCAGCCCGGATGGCGAGCAGGCCTCGCGTCTCAGATGGAGCTGTGCGCGAAGGCTCTCGTGGTCCAGTTGCCGCCGGACCACTGAGTGGTCGTCCAGCCGATGGCCGGCATCCCCAGCGGCGCCTCGCCTCACCAGCTCCCATTACTGGCGGTCAAGTTGGGGCTGCACGCGCTGCTCCTCGTGGTCCAGGAAATAACGAACCACCCACTCGGCGTCAGCTTGGAGGCGAGCGTAACACAATGGGTCACGGCTCACCCTCTCGCACGGCCCGCGATCAGGAAAAAAGGGGATCGCCCAGTCGTCATTCACGCGACAACGAGCGGACCCAGACGAGCCTTGGCTCAGCCGCGCCTATCTTTCGCGGTCAAATTGGGGCTGACAACCGAAATTCTCCCGGATCAGCAGGTACAGGTTCTCCTTCTAGAACTTCGGAGACGGGATACCAGTCCGAAACATCTTCTGGCTCACCCGGCTCTGGTGTTCGCGGTAAACCACCTTCTCCGGCTTCTTCGCGTGGCTCTCCGGGATCTGACAGAACAGCTGACTCGGCCGACTCGTTGAGTTCGGGTGAGTCATTCATCCAGCACATTACCGGTCAGGCATCGCATGCAGGAAGTTCTAATCCTCCGACTGATTTTGTCTTGTGTATCGACGGAACTGGCAACGACATGCTTAAGGAGCGTGACGAGGAGAATACGAACGTTGGCAGAATCACGAACCTGATTGACCTTAGAAAACATAAGGAGAGAATGACTATAGTCGCCTACCAGCAAGGACTTGGAAATACAGGGAAATCCGAGCGGAAAAACGAAGACAACATATTCGCGGGTTGGGCCGAGAAGCTGGACGCTTTCTTCAATAAACTGTGGCCATCTTCATCCACAATCGCGAGGTTGGTGTCTATTAACTACGCCTACATTAGCATGAGCATCTGTCCAAACAAGGACAGGCTCTTTCTTTTCGGATTCTCCCGGGGCGCGTACATCTCGCAGATTACTGCCGCTCTTGTGGCCGACTTGGGAATAGTCAGCAATCGAAAATATACGGAGAAGTTTTCAGACGTGGAACATTCCAAAATAGTCCGCATCATAGTCGACACCTGGCTCAATCATAAGGGGAATAGCAGTGCCGAAACGATCAAGAAGGAACTGGGATCGTACGGCGAATGTCTAATTCCGGCGAAAGTCGAGTTCCTCGGCCTGTTCGACATGGTGGCTTCTGTGGGCATGCCCGATTTGGGCAAAGCGGACCTCCAGAGCGACACATTTCGCTTTGCAGAGAGCGTATATAACCGTCCTAATATCCTCAATGCCTACCATGCCGTTGCCATTTCGGAGCACCGAAATCAGTTCAAGCCCGTGCTGTGGAAGGAGGGGACCAACGCCCAGAACCGATCAATCTCCCAGGTTTGGTTTCCGGGGTTCCATACGTCTATTGGCGGCGGTACAAAGACGCGGGGAATTATGATCTATTATATTACCCTTGTCTGGATGTTGTCCAAGTGCACCGGCCTAACACAAGTTATCAAGCATAAGGCTCTTGAGGGTTTAATAAGGGAGGACGCGAAACATGCCTCGGCCATGCTAGGAAAAGAAATACCCGACTCAAAGAAGGACATGTGGGCAAAGAGAGGCTTGGGCGATCATGTTCGTACAGAACTCGGCTCAGCGTCGATCGACATGGTGCATATTATCTGCAACGAAAACATGTGGGACTTGCGTTGTGCGCCGGCAATGCCTAAGGTCGGTGGCACAAAGGAACATCCCATTCAAACAAAGTCGTTGCTTGAGGAAAAGCGGATTGATAAGAAAAATGAGTTTGAACGTCGTTTTCATGATCTCATGTTTGATGCCGGGTCTGGAAAAAAACCATCAGGGGATGTGCCGCCACATGGCAGGGCGGGTAGAGTTAATGTCCTTGATAGCTAACTAAGCTACAACAATGTACCTAGACAGATCAGCTGCTCACTCTGGAGAGAAGACTCGTAGACATATTGAGGCTGGCAGATCAGAGAGAAAGTTGGTCATATAGCAGGTTATATAACTGGAAATTTCCATAGGGAAGAATTATTGCGGCCATAATGCAAACATCCTGCACTACACAATGCACTAAACCAGTAATCCAATGAAATACTTTGGGATCAAGCTGCTTATAGTTCTGTAGTACCTGTGACGAGATCCGCGGTGCTGGTCCGGTGATTCCTCGCAGTCGGGAAGGGGCTCTTGTGTGGGCTGTATCCAGGCAGCCGGTGAGATAATTACTAAGTGGTCTCGTTGTTTAATTTGTACACATATGCCTCTTAAGCAGTATGCAATAATTACTAAGAAATCAGCTAGGAAGTGAATTGTGTACGTGGCCAAGTTCAACGAGATCAAGGTCGAAAGTATAGCTACTAGTAAAGACTCCGGAATTTGGTCTCGTTGCCCTGTAAGATCTTCTCGCATCAGAGGTGCGCCGTCCTGTAGAAACAGTTGTAAGGGAAAATCGTGACTGGGGAAGAGTGGCAAGAGGACGCCATTCGCTCCACGTTGGAGCTTGATTAGCCAAGGCGCTAACGCCTGCGGCAACAAAATGCTGCTTCTGTCCACTCTTGTCGAGTTTTATGCGTCACGCACCATCATCCCGACGTCCGGGTGCGAGGGAATCTTCACACAGTTAAAGCTGACCTTCATCAGCCACATGAAGTCGATCATAAAAGGACGTAGGACCCTTACGTGTTGTAGCAGAGCGATCTCGCTCGTGCTTTTTCCCGGACCCGCCACATTTTCCACCAGCCAAGGTCCGCCCACTCAGCTTCCAGGTACCGCCCACCCAGCTCTTTGTATAGGCCCACCCAGTACAAACTTTTCTTAACAATTTCTTAGCGAAATAAAGTCTTTCCTTAATTAGCACAAAAAAAGCCCCATACGTTTTAAGAGCTATATCCTTGTAGAGAGCTAATTGCCCATTTAAGCAATACTATTGAAGTACAAGCCCCGCGCCCTCTGCCCTCTGCCCCCTCTGCTGCCCTCTGCCCTCTGTACCCTCTGCAGCCCTCTGCCCTCTGCACCCTCTGCACCCTCTGCAGCCCTCTGCGCCCTCTGCAGCCCTCTGCGCCCTCTGCAGCCTCTGCAGCCTTTTATATACTCTGAGAGGGCGCAGAGGGCAGCAGAGGGTGCAGAGGGCAGAGGGCAGCAGAGGGTGCAGAGGGCAGAGGGCAGCAGAGGGCTGCAAAGTGTGCAGCGGGCAGAGGGCAGAGGGCACAGAGGGCAGAAGTAAATCTCAAGTCGCGAATAGCGGGGTAATCTTAGTTAGAATCTGAGAGGTACCTGCATTTTATTAGCGTTTGCAGCTATTTTTTATGTATGGGTGGGCCTACGCAAAGAGCTGGGTGGGCGGTACCTGGAAGCTGGGTGGGCGGACCTTGGCTGATTTTCCACAGACGATACCGCCATTTATGCCGAAGCCGTTACAGTAAGGGCAGGTGTTATCGTCGCGAGCTGCGGCTGAGGGTGGCCGGTCTCCTTCTGTTGCCACAAACACAGCGTCCAGCGTGACCCGTGTGCGATTCATCTCGGCCACTTTCTGAACGACGTCTGGTGTGTTTGGGAGTCTCCATTTTTGCCACTCCATTAGTATGTCTTGCGTGGCGAAGACCGCGGCGATTGTTATGCCGTGGACTATCTCGAAAATGGTTCGGGCGTCATGAATGGTTCTACAAGATTAGTCAGAGAAAGTCATACGAGGTCTTTCTTGACATACAAGCCACCATGCTGAAAGGTGAACGACGCCACCTTTCCTGGCTCTAGCTTCGCGGCGGAAACCTCCAACAGTCCGTTGGAGGCTTGGGCGCCGGGTATGTCAAGTTGATGTGAGCCGCGGTAAAACGTGACTGTAGATGCCTTGTCCCACAACAGGACGACTATGACATTCGGACCTGCCCCAACAGATGTGAACTGAAAATTGTGACCTGGGTTATCGCTGCGAAAATGTCCGCACCGTGCTAAGCCGTAGTCCGGGATCACGGAATCGAGAACTGATCGCACGTGCTGATGAGGACCTCGGGATGTAAGCCAGAGCCGACAAGGATACAAATGACGAACGCACCTTGTTGTTCAAGATGTTGGCCTCGTAGAACTCCAGTCCATCCTTGAACATGAGGGTGAAGTCTTCCCTCTCCATCCGTAAAAGTTCACCACCCACAAGGGGGTCTACCTCACCGTAGAACCCAGAGTTTCGGAGCGCATCCTGTACGCTCTCAGACGAGGTTGTGTCTAACGCCATGAAGATGTAGAGGAATCACGATGCATTTGGCCAGCGCGTATGGGAATATGTGCCCCAAGACTGCCGGATCTGAGGCCTGAGAAGCTGAGCCCCTCACCTTTTTTTCCCATGGTGTAGACTGCCGACCACTAACTAGCTGCTTCGGTACTTATTTAAATAAGCCCCGCTAAGTTGATAGATGCCTACATCCGAGCCCGGCTGTGCCAACAGGCTGGCTTAAGTATCTTCCTGACGTCCAGCATTCAGGCAGAGCGCTTACAGGTCATCTGCGCCGCACTTGGCAGGACCAGCGAGCAGGACTAGCGTGTACAGTGCCTATATAGCCGAGTAGGTATCCACACGACGGCTCGAGAGGCACTTGAGACGCCTGTTCTATAGCCAGTTCTACTCTGCTGAAGATTATAGGATAGCTGCCCAGATAATGCACCTAAGAATCGCTCACAGGCGCTTGGGCTGTAAAGGCGAGCCTTAGGCTCCACTGTAGTATCTTGCACCGCGGCATGTGTGCTGCAGCACAGTCGCAGTCACTTTTCCGACTCACTCGCCTGCAATACTCCTGGGCAGAGACTCTCAACTGTTTGGCAAACGGTCGGAGGCACTAGACGACAATATCGTGGTTCACAGGACAGCAGGAACACAGTCCCAGAGACGCGAGAGATCCTTTTCTTTCCCCAAAAAAACACTTTCCATTTTCAACGTCTCCTAGTGGCGTGTGACATCCCATTGCTTCATAGTAAATCATCATACAGAAGACTGTCCCGTAGTAGGTTGATCATAGCAGGCTAGACCATTGAGCATCATACTGTGGTATGTTCTCCTACCATCCTATAGCAGGTTATCCCATGGCAGGTTGTCCCATGGCAGGTTAGCCTATGGAGATCACCGAGCACCCTGATAATGCAACGGCCGAAACGCCAAAGCACCAAACACCCACAGCAGCTATAATGAAGAGAAGCACCACCCAACTTGCACAATGAAGCAGCCAATTCCCTGTGAATGGTAGTAGTGAACCATTGCCTCTTTCTGAGAGCCGAAAAGCGACTTTGCAAGTAACGTGTGGTCCGTCTAGTACAAATGCAAGCATGCACACAAGACACAAAACCAACCCACCCATCTCAACATCCTCAACTGACTAGTAGCAGGTTTGATAATTCAGTTCGTCCGGAGAAACGGCGGCAACCAAGATTGCATTCTTACTGTATCTGTTTCAACAAGCCGTGTGCCAATGATATTTAAGCGCCACAAACTCCGAGTGTTGTTGTAGGCAGTCCTACTGTACTGCGTGATCCAAGGGTAAACTAGGGAGGTATCCCAATCCTAATGCAAATGCCTCGGTCACATTTGACCCAAAAGCCTATAAACCTAAACCTGGCTCCTTCCAAAAATCTGCATGGGTTGCCTCACATCATGTTGCACATGGGTGTTGGGTCAGCGACTCATCGCTCGCCTGTTCTTTTGCGGCTTTGTACAATGGCTGTCTCGTGGTGCCTGCCTCAGCTGTCAGCTTTGGAGGTATCGACCAGATCCCCAACCCAGCCCATCTTCTCCCGTCTCTCATCGCTAACTCGTGCGTATTCCAGCAACAGCCGTAAAACGTAGATCTGCATGTCCTCCTTCCGCAGCACGCGCTCGGCCCACTCCTTGCCCGCGGCGGCAATCTTGGCGGCCTGCTCGTCGTGGCCCTTGACCTTCTTGTCGCCATCCTGGTATCCGAGGAAGTACTCCATAATGCCAAACCAGTCCGAGAATCGATTGTCCATGGGAACAAAGTGCTTCCAGGCTATCAATCGGCTGTCGTGCCACTCTCGCCATACTGTCGCCTTGATCGGGAGACTAGTCGAACGGAGGAAACCGAGGTAGCGGCCGCTGAACGAGTTGCCGTCAATGTCGGGAAGGTATTTCCAGTTGAACTGCTCCGCTAGGGTCACACCCAGCTGCACCTCAAAATATGGCGAAGTGTAGTAACACTGGCCTCCTTCTTCTTCCTCAGCGCACATCAGGTCCACGAATGCCACGTCCGCCCAACTATCCACCCACGGACCAAGCTTCGTTCGTGCGGACCCGGGTGTCGTTGTTTTCTGGGAGGTCAGACCATATGTCGCAGAGGGAAGCTCAAAATTGAGCGGGAGCTCCGTCCAATCCTCGGCTCTGCTTATCTTTGTGCCGTTGTTCATGGCCACGAAGCGGTGTCGTTGGAAGGCGCGCCAGTTTGTCTCCCGGTTACGACCGCCTGTCGCAACGCCTCGCCAGATCACTCCATCTGTCTTTTGTGGCCAGTCCACACCGTGTTGGTTACCACCGGTAAATCTCTCTTCTTCATTCCAGTACATGGGTGCCGGAAGGAGGATCTCGTTGTTCACGGCCAGCTTGGAGCCTCCAAACATGGGAAATAGTGTCTTGGTCGCGGATACGGTCAGAGGCTCGATGAAAATGCCGTTCAGACCTTGAAGGTCGGGCTGGTGGCAAACTTGGGTGGACATGGTGTAATTCGAAACATAGCCCTTGTAGGTGTGAGGCTCTGCGAAAGTAGGATTGAAGGCTGGTGCGTGGTTAAAGTCGGTCATCACCTCTGCTTTGCGGGCAGCGCTGTCGGGGGCGCAGCCACGCTGGACCACGTTCCAGTAGGGTTCTAGAAAAAGCTTCTTTCAGCAACGGTTTCACGCAGTCTCACTCTATTCTGGCTGGGACATCACTCACTCGTTCCTTCCCAATTCTTCTCAGGTAGCTCAATAACACGGTCAGGCCCTTCACCGGGGGGTTGAAGGTGCTCAAATTCGTTGATGGCATCCTTCGCCGGCACCATACTCCTGGAAGCGCTTGCCTTGTTCATGTACATGTTGATGTCTTCCCAAGGCACGATCATTCGAGGCTCATCCATTGCGTTGAGCGCGATGTCCATATCCGGTAGCAAGTGCTCGATCGTCTTGATGAGATTCAGCCAGATCTGAGTCCAGAACCAGTCGCTCTTGGCTGTTGCGCTCCCATCTCTAACGTTGATGGTCATCTCGTAGTCCCAGGCGCCTTTACGGATCTCCAGGGCGGGAAGTGCCCAGAAAGGCTCGAGATCGTGGTAGACCTGATCCCAGAAGGCCTCAACCATGACGGCATTTCGTTCTTTCGCGAAAGCATACCATTGATCGAAGCCGGGTGGGGGGTGTCGGCCGCGGCGCTTTCGGTAGGCGGCGGCGGCCTCAGAGAGAGTGTGCGATTCTTCGGTTAACTGGTCGGCGAACTGCTTGTTGGCGAGATCGATGAGCCGGTCGATGGGGTGGGCGCCCTTGTCCGACGATTGTGATCCGGAGTTGCTGCCGCTGGCGCTGCCACTTCCCGAGGCCGGCTTCTCGCTCTGGTCCAGCTGCAGCGTCTCCTCCTCTTTTGGTTTTGTGTCTACTATCGGTTCCTGGGGAGCCTGGGGCCTGGGCTGATTGGCCTCATGCTGCAGCTTCGCGCTGGGATCGGAAGACTGGTCACCGTATTTGCCGGCAGGGCTCTCGCGGCCAGGCTGGCCGGGGGCCTGTGGTGGGTTGGAATTGGGCGGTGATACCCATGTTGTGGGAGGCGGTTGTTGTTGCTGGGCCCCGCTGAAGTAGTAGAAGAGGGTGATGATTATTATGGCGGGTACGAGGTATCGCACGATGGCAGAGGGTCTGCGTGGGGGGAATGCGGGAGAGCGCATTTTGGATGATATCATGGCCCTCCAACGCATGGGCGCATTCTTGTAGACGGGCGGCCGGGTGCGTCAGGAGCGAGGGGAAGGACTGGAAGTACGTCGTCGGGTCAGACGGCGTGTCGCGTACGTGGTCGCAAGTCGGTCGGTGGGTCGATTTGCTGTCGACGGGTATCGCGAGAAAACGACCGGGTGGACTTGAGTTGGCGGCAGGGCAAAGATCGACAGAAGGTCAAGGAGAGGAATGCCGGGTCTGGCAAGCAGGCAGGCTGGCTGGACTGAACTTTGCCTTTCTACGGGCAGCGCAAGATTCGACAGAAGAGTTTGGTCCAGCTCGGACCGTGATCGAGGAGGGATCGAAGACGACGACGACAAAGGTGAGACTGTCAGGGTTGGCGGGAGGCAGACGCGGTCAAAGGGTGCGTGGGAGGGAAGTCTGGGCACATTTCCAAGAGTCCTTCCCAACCGCAGGCCAAGCGCCAAAGCAGGGCCCTTGAAAACGCAGGTGCAGGTGCAGTCGCAGTCGCAGTTGGCAGCCACGGCCCAGGGCCCAGGGCACGGTCGCGGCAGGAAGAGCAGCTCCTGCCAAAGTCTGACGTGCTGTACCTGGGTACCTTGTGCCAACCTGCCTAGCGAAGCGATTGGCGATCAAGCAGGCACAGCCCGCCTCGGAGGGAAGGGCTAAAGGAAGTCGCAGGGGTCTCGATGGGGCTCTTTTTGCAGGGATCCACCGCTCCGTTTCTTCTGGCGTTTCTCGCTTCGTTTCTCTGTCGAGCTTATTTCCTCTCACGATTCGGAATCTCAAAGTATCAAGCTGTGTTTCCGGCTGCGATCAGTTGACTCCCAGCAGCTTGAACTCAATCATGTGCGAATCAAAATTACCAAGCAGGTGGTCACCATGAACTCATATGCGAACCACGCAGACTCAGATTTCTGCAGGGCTGTCTCACCACAAAAACCCAACCTCCGGGACAGCGTGCACTCAGTCGGCCGGGCGGGCGGTGTCAGTACGGCATGGCTGCACTGGAATGGCGGGGCAGACCACGTTTCACCGACCAACCTCAGCTCACGATGGACTGCCTGCCTGCATTGAAGGGGCTGGTGAGACATTCAGTCACGCGCAGGGCGGAACACTTCCTGTTCCTGCCACCAGCAGTAGATCATTCACCACGAGAGCGACCGTCAAAACGGCTCTCCCTGTCTTGCCTACCCGAAGGCAGCGGGCAGCCAGGAAACGGTGGCTGCTGGAAACGAAGCCTGATAGAAACGGAGCGAGACATGAGCCACCCATCCTTTCATAACGGCCGCCCTCATGCAAGCCCCTGAGGTAGATCATCATCAGCCATCAGCAGCCACAACAGCGACTGACTGATCGAGTCAACCCTTCCATTCCCACAGTCAGCGCCCTCGTATTACCGTCTCAATTCTTCGTAACGCCCATTCACCATGAAAATTGACATCCACTTAATCCATCACCGTTACTCGTGTTGCGTGATGCTTATGTCCTGCTGCACTGACTTGAACATTTTAAGGTGGCCGATCCCAGGGGCCTCCCCCGACTGCTCCCCACAAGCTAAACCCATGGAACTGTGGACGGCATGATGGAAGATCGGTCCAGCCCACTGGGGGAGCGGAGCAGTCCAGGACCTTAATTTAGATCCTTGGCATCCTGCCCACCCAGACTCTGCCAGCGCCAGGTGCGCCGCTTTGCCCAATCCAGACGACAGACGCGACTCCTGAAGCTTGCATCAGACGTTTAACTGCTCGACATACATAAAGACATTAAAAAAAACCTGTTGTATCAAACCTTCCAAGGGTCGTACCCGTACAGCCGGGCAATCATTCATATAACCACGTATACTATAGCCAGCCGAGAGATCGACAATTCGGCGACTAAACGGACACATTGAACGACCTCAATAAAATTGCCCCATGTCTTGGAGACAGACTCTCGTGCCTCCGAGACAGAGAAATGGAGCTTGGTAGTGGGGGATAAAGGAAAAATTATCAGACCGAACACGGTCATTCCTCGTTCCGTCCGTCACCTAATAATCTCCTTCCCAGAGTCAGGTGCGACGGCGGCCACGGCATCTCAAACATGAGACGGTCGAGTGCGTCAAGTCGCAGCTGCAACGTCAAAACTAGCCCGCGATCCCGGTGGCCTGGGAAAGGTCCCGGCGCGTCACACACACAGCCTTGCTGCTGCGATGCGGGTTGTTCTAGAGCTCGCTTCCTTGTCTTCCCGCGACGCGAAAGCGTTATCTTTAGCGACTTTGTCTAGTTGCAACAGCCTTAATGCTCAGCTGTTGTTCCGTCCCACTGAGCTGATGCTAGACAACCACGGAGCATGCTGAGCATGATGCCATGCACGCAATAGGGCAATAAGCATAAAACTATCGCACTGCTTCGTAACCTGTGATCTGCCATCGCTGCGGGAGAGGCGCCCACCTTTGATGACAGTTGAAATGAAGACCACCTGCTTGCAGGGTCTACCTGGGCAGCCTCCCGGATTCAACTCCGGCCCCTCACTGCGGAAGCTACCGCGAACGCGTAAATTCTTTAATGTCCTACTCAAGAGCACACCCACGCGGGCCGTTCCTCGTCTCCTTAGGTCGCAAGTGGCGGTGGTATTTTCAACACCGGAGATCAACCAGTGCCTCTATTGTGACGTGCTGCAAAGGCCGCGATTTGTGTTGCGGCATCATCGACCCCCTCAGCATTAAGACAATGGAGAGTTGTGACCACATTCCTGATAACATGTATTCTGAAGTGGAATGTATAATCTAAAATTTCCGTGATTTCTCTACGCACGCCTTGACACACGCAACTCCAATATATGCAACAAACTCAGCATTCCACATGCAATTTTCAACCCTACGAGACTACATGAAGGCATCCAGGGTCGTATTTCCCATGCCAAGGCCACCAGGCCCGTCCTCCTCGAGCCCGGGCGAGCTGGAGTCGTCCACCAGGCTGTCGTCCTCGAGCCGGCCCACGAGCTCGGCATAGCTGGGCTTGAAGGGCCACTTGATGAACTTCTCGAGCAGCTCGAGCAGCTGCGTCTCGTTGGCGGCGCGGCAGCCGAAGACCGCCTCGCCGGTGAACGGGGTGCCGCCGGTGGCCGGGTCGCGGACGGTCTCCACCTCGGGCTCGAGGCCGTCGCGGGCGCCGGGCCAGACGTGGTCCATGTTGTGGACGAGCGGGACGAGCGTGTTCTGCATGATAATGGCCAGAATCAGGTCGAAGATGTCGCCCGCGTTGCTGGTGCCGGGGCCGATGTGCCGCAGCAGCGGGTGCGGCGCCTTGGGCTGGATGTCGATGAGCGCGAGCGGCGTGTTTGGGAAGAACTCGGTCGGCCGGACCCGCAGCGGCTCAAACGGACGCCGGTCCCACGACATCACCGGGCCCAGCTCCGCCGGCTGCCGCATCACGTGCAGCTGGTCGCGCAGCAGGTTCAGCTGCGACTTGACGTAATCTGGCAGCTGTCGGACGGAGTTGTTGTACTCCTCGTTGAGCCGCTTGGCCTCGTCCATCAGCTTCTGCGCACGATCCTCATCGCCATCGGCCTTGGCCTGGTCTGCTTGTTTCAGCAGCTTGTCCATGGCGTCGCGCCTTTTTGTGAAGTCCAGGAGCCTGACGGCGAGCCTGTCGAGCCATTTATCGTAGTGCTTGAGCATCTTGAATCGGGTATCTGTTTTGGAACCCTTTTCAAGCATGCCTGCTTCCTCCTGTTTCCGCATGTCTTCGATCTCTGACCTGAAGGCTTTGGTGGCTGAGAAAACCTCTTCGGTCAAGGGGAGAGGAGTATCCAAGGGGACGTCCATTTCTTTGAATTGTTTTAGAAGTTTTGTATCCCTGCCATAAGGAGTGACATGTCCGCGGTCCCGCATGCGCACCACGGCCTGTCGCATGCTTTCGAGGTCGAGCTGGTGCGGCCGGACTTTGGTGTGCTTGCCCTTGACTGACTCGTTTTCCTCGTCAAGAGTGCCGTCCTTGCCGCACACCTCGGCCATGTACTCTGTCACCAACTCGGCCTCTACGGCTCCCTTTTTCCTCAACTGCACCATGCGTGGAATTATAGACGTTTTTTCATCGTCGGGAATCCATACAAGCATGCGCACCTGGCCGTACTTCTGGAATTGCGTCGAGGTGCGGATGGAGGTGATGAGTTGGTACAAGATCATGCGCGACATGGAATCGAACATATTGTATTTTTTCTTGGGGTACATCGAGAGGTTCATGTTGACGAGGAGGGTGTCGTTTCTCGGGGGTCCTTTGTCGAGATCTAACCGGTCGAACTCGACTTGGTTGGGTAGATACTCAGGACTGAGGATCTCCTGTAGCTCAGACCAAATGATTCCGGACTTAGGTACCAGCCTCACGTTCTTCTCTTTTAGTAATGGTTTGAGAAACGGCGTGTATAGTGCTTCATCGGGCTCGAGCAATAGGTGGGATCGGGGCTGGACCGCATCGTGAAGGGACTTGGCGAAGAGGCCGACACCAGGATAAATAGAGATCAGATCGCATCCCTTATGTCGTTCGAGCGAGGGTTCAAGGTACGAGACGACATCATCTGAGAAGCTTCTTGATCAGTACTGCTCTGTCCTGTTGGTGTGATAAGCCCGGGATTGGGGGCGCGGGGTGATTGCGACCGAGGGCAGTGGCACCGTACTGGCAAGTCTCTTATTGACAATGTTGACTCTGCTCCCATCACCGGTTACGGCGTCCTTCTTGCTAGCCTTCTTTCTCCGAGGGGCGAAAAGTCCCGTATCTTTGAGCTTGGTGGCTGCAGGATAGCTGTCTTCATAGACTTCGGCCTTTGCCAAGGCCTGTCTTGACCAGTGCCGCCGTTGTTGAAGAGTGCCATTCCATGTCCCCTTGCCAATGGCATTGGCCAGGTTCAAACGGGCGCAAGGTTGGAGAACGGCAAGAGCTCTTCCATGGCTGCGAGCTGAATGGAACATGAATGAGGGGAAGAAGACAAGTCAAGTCGTCGATAGGAGAAAAACGAGGAAGAAGGAATGCACGTTACATGTAGCGCCTGTCGCAGAGTGGACAAGAGGCCCAAATTTGCAGGCGCGTTTAGCCGGCAGAATGCCAGACTTTTCCAGGAGAAGCCTCGGCCCAGCTGACCGCCTTGTCTCACCGCCTTCTGCAGTTGGCGACAGCGGAACTTCAACAGTCGTGCACTGCAAAGAAACCATTGTCCACAATGAAGGCGAGCTCTTCAATACCCACCCTGATATGAGGAGACATTATAGACCTTGGCAGCATTAAATTTTACTCTAGGCCCTCAGGTTGTCCCAGAAGGTGCCTTGTGGGTTGGCAAAGAGGAGATCCAGGAGGAGGCCTTCAGCTGATCGGCAGGTGACGACTCACATTGATCCGTTTTGACTCGCAAGTTGTTTGTACAGTGTAAAGGAGTCTGTATTCTTGCATTATGTCATATATGCGATAGCATTGGCACAGGCGTACTCGTTCAGCACAGGAAGGCCATGATCTGGCACCTCGTGCAACGCGGGCGACGCAAACCTGGAGGTTACCTAGGTATGGTGGGAGGCCAAATCCAGATTTGGTTGAAACCTGCACCGTGGAAGGGTAATTGTCTCAGCTACTGTATTTTCTTCGACCTCTGAACTGGGTCCAACTCATCTACTCGTCACTTCCTGGCTTGCTACTACCTGCAGGTAGCATATCTAGTAGTAGAGCCTCACAAAGTCATCGAGCCAGCCATTGATACGCGCTCAACTCGAATCTCTGAACAGCTACACGCCTGCGAATATCCAAGATAAGAGGTCCAGGGGTGTATCGGAGAAATTTTCTTGACGAAATGTCTTTTATTTCCCATGATTACAAATAGTCATGGCTTCAAACCTGTTGACTCCTATGGTGGTACTATCCAATGCCAACAGCTACTTCACTGGCGGTGGGAGTCAAGAGAATCATAATTGTATCTAGTTTCCACTCCACGTCCTTGAATTATCCATTCATTACCTGGATCTGATCATTGTTTGTCACCAGAGGTTGATGTGCGAGTTCTCAGTGTTTGAAGGCAACCTACCGTTTTTTGTTTATTTTCAATTCTATTAAATCCAAGCCATCCTATTGATTCCTGTCCCCTCGCAGTAATTGTCTTCTATGTTCAGTCTCTCAAGCAGCGCTTTAATTACAACCAACTAACCGCCAGATGTGCCTTTGCGCATTAGCCCAAGGGATAGGCTCACAATTTGTGGCCATGCTTTCCTTGTCCGCTTACTGCGGCTGCGGCTGCGGCTGCGGCTGAGGCTGAGGGGGAGGAGTGGGGGGAGGAGTAGGGTATGGGTTTGACATCGTGCTGATTGTGTCAAGAGTGAAGTGCGATGTGGTTGTGTTGGTATCAACGTCAAATGTTGTGTTTTTGTGCTGTCCAGATAGGATGGTTGACGGCGAGAGTTGAGATAGACGAGAATTTCAAACCACCAGCTCACTTTTTATAGTCAATGGAGGCAGGCGCACATCAAGATATGAGGCTTACACTCACCCTCATGTTTTATTGCTACATAAAAAAATTCCATTATACTCACGTATGGATCAATTAAAAAATTGCAAAGACAACTAGACAAAGATATGTTGTACACAATGTTTGAGCTTGTTGGCATTATTTATTGCCATGACCATTTCTGAATGCTTTCAAGAAGTACCCGTAAGAGCCTCTCACCGTTCAATGAGACAAAAAGCGTAAACGTGAATAGACTCGATGAACTTGAATAAAGTGCATCGATAGCACCCTAAGGTGATATTGGCTCAGTGTGTCTTGCCCGTTCTTTGAACGACGTCGGGTTTCTTTTGCCTGAACCTTTGTTTTGGAATACAGATATTCGTGTTGAAATAAAAAGAAGAATTAAGTTAATTTAGTGGAAGAGGTGCCCAGAGGGTATAGGGCATATTATCTATATATATATAAAAGGGGAAAGTAAATATAATGATATTTTATTTTAATACTCCTACTTAATATTACTCTTATTAAAATTATATATTTTATTTTTTAATAGCCTCTTTAGTATTATTAATTAAATTTAATATTATTTTAAATTTTATAAATAAATCTTAATTTAAAGCTTTTATTAGCTTATTAATAATTATTATCTTTATTAAGATATATTTTATATATATTATATTTATTTTTATTTATTCCTAAATAAAAAAGTATTAAAAGTTAATATATTAATAAATATAAAAGTATAGAATTTAATAATCTTTATGAATTTAAGGTAAATATATAGGGAATTTATTAATTTATTTATTTATATAATAAATTTATAATAAATTTATTATAAATATATTATAAAAGCTAATATTTATAATAAATTTATTATAAATTTATTCTTAACTTATTTATATTATATTAAATTTCTTTAAATTAATAATTTACTTTTATATATAATTCTTTAATTAGCTATATAAATAATATAAATTAAAGTAATATAATAAATATAATAAATTTATTATAAAGAATTAATAAATATTTTAAAATTAATAAGGTAGTTATATATTATTTATAAATTTATAATAAATATTAATAAATATATATATTTATAATATATCTTTAATATAAATATAATTTATAATTTAATTAATATAATATTAATATTTATATTATTATAATATATTAAATAAATAATAAAGTAAAATATATTATTTAAGATAATTTAAATAATTAATAATAAATTAATTTATTTTAATAATATATATAGGCTATATTATAATATTATAAGTTATTAATAAAATATAAAAAGATTATAAATTTAAATTTTATAATTATTAAATAATATAAATTAATATATTATTATAAAGTTATTATAAAGTTATTAAATATAATTTATAATAATAAATTAATAATATAATAAATATAATTATATATTTATAAGGTAAATTAAGGCTAAGTATATAAATATTATAATTATTTATATATTTTCTTTTTATAATATTCCTTTATATTAATATAAAATTATTAATTTATAAAATAAATAATATATTAATTATTAAAAAAAGGGAATTATTTAAATTATCTTTATTTATAATAATATAATATAATTAAAATAAAATAAAATAAAATAAAATAAAATAATCTTATTTTTTCTTACTTTTTATTATAATAAAATCTTAATATAATTATTTAGCTACCTATATATTAATATATTATATAATTTAATTAATATTAATAATATTATTATTAATATAAATATTAATAATAGCTTTTTAAATAATATTTATTATTTTATTAAAAATATTATTAATTATAAAATTAATTTTATTATTAATTAATATATAATATTTTATTATATTATAATTTTTAATATAATTAATTAAGTTAATTATATAAATATATATAATATTTTAATTATTAATAATTAAAGATATATTATATTTATCTTTTTAAATATAAATAATATAAATATAATTAATTATATTTTTTTTAATATAATAAATCTTAATTATATTAAAATTATAATTTATATATAATAAATTATATAAAATAAATTAATAAATATTTAATTAATTTTATTATTAAAGTTTAAAGATTATAAAATATTAATAGCCTTATATAAATTAATAATAGAAAAATATAAAATTAAAATTATTATAATATATTTATTATAAATAAAAATAATAAAGATATATTAACTTTTAATATTAAAGATATTATTATATTAAAAAAAATATTTATTAATTAAATTAATAATAATAAAATAATATTAATTAAATTTAAAGTTAATAATTTTATTAAATTTATTTATAAATATAATAATATATATATAAAAATTTTTAATTTTAAAAATAATAATAATAATAATTTAATTAATTCTTTTAAATTATATAATATTAATTTTTTTTTATAAATAAAGTAAATAAATTATTAATATTAAATTTAAAGGTAATTAAATAAATAAATTTAATATTTTCTTTATTATTTTTAAAAAGATTAATAATTATTTTATATTTATAATTAAGAATAAATATATTAAGGCTAAAATTAAAATAATAAAAAATATTAATAAAGAATTAAAGCTTATTATTATTAAAAAGTTAATTAATTTTAATATTAATAATTTATTTAACTAAATATAAATTAAAATTCTTAATTATATAAATAAAGATAATTATAATAAAAATTATAATAATAACTTTTTTAATAATAATAATAATTTCTTTATTTTAATAAATAAATTAATTATATAAGTTATAAATTTAATTTTTAAAAAATATATTAAATTAATAATTTCTTAAAATATTTTAATAATAATTATTAAAAGATAAACTATATATAAATAAATTTAAAGGATTTTTATATTAATTAAAAATAAAGGAAATAATTATATATTTTTATTTATTTTTATTTATTAATTTTAAATCTTTTAATATTTATTTACTTTTTTATATAATATTATAAAGGTTTTAATTATAATATAATAAGTTATTATAATTAATTTAATATAAAATAAAATATTAATTAATTAAAAATTTAATTTATATTTTAATAATAAAATATTTAATAAAAAGATTAAATAAAAAATTATAAAAAATAAAAATATTATATTTAATATTATAATTAAAAAGATTATTATATTCTTTTTTATAAAGGGATTATTAAAAAATATTATAATTATTTTAATAATAAATAAATAAATTATTATAATTAATTATAATAATATATATATAAAGAAATATATATATTTTTTTATTATATAAATAAGCTATTTAATAATAATTTATTATTAATAATTTATTAATTTTATATAAATTAATTATAAAGTAATAATATTTATAAATATAACTTTATTATAAATAAATTATATTAAAGTTTTAATTTATTAAATATAAAATTATATAAAAATTTAATATTATAAAAATATTAATTTTAAAAAGTTTATAAATATAATAATATTAAATTATTAAAAAAAATAAATATTATAATATAATAAAATAAATAATAACTTTTTATAATAATATATAAATAATTTATAAATAAAAAAGTTATTTAAGCTTAATAATAAATAATATTAAAAAAAATTAAGAAAATATATTATAAATTTATAAATAAATAAAATAAATAAATAAAAAAGGCTAATTAAATATATTAATTTATTATAAATTTATAATAAGTTATTTATATTTAAATTATTATTTTTTAAATAATTTATATATTATATTAATATAATAAAGCTATAATAATTAAGTTATTATTAATTTTTTAATTTAATAATCTTTTTTATTTTATAAATAAGCTTAACTTAATATATAATATTATTATAATAATTAAGTTATTTTTAATTTTTTTATTTAATAGCTTTTTATATTTTATTAATAAGCTTAATTAAAGAATATTTTTTAATTTAAAAAATAAAAAATTTATTATTATTTTATAATTAATTTAATAATAAAGGATATTTATATTAGCTTTTTATATTTTAAAATCTTTAATTAAATTTTTAATTTATAAATAATTAATTAATATTTATATATTATAATAATTTAAATAATTAATTTATTTAATAAAATATTTAATAATTATTAAGTTTTAATTTATTTTATAATTTTATTTTTAAATAATTCTTTTTATTTTATAATATTTAAAGACTTTAAAGCTTTTAACTTTATTTTTAATAATATTTATTATATTTATTAATAAAAGGTTATATTTATATAAATTAAAATTTAATAATTTTATTAAAAATAATTAAATAATTATAATTATAATATATATATTTAAATATATTAAAAGTATTAAATAATATATAAATTTTTTTTTTTTTTTTAAATTTTAAATAAATTTATTTATTATTAAGAGAATTTATATAATAGCTTTTTTAATAAATTATATCTTTTTTTTAAGAATATATATATTTAGTTTTTTAATTAAAATTAAGTTTAATAATATTTTTTATTATAATATTATTTAATAATTATTTAAGTTTTAATAATTATAAATTAAATTTTTTTTTAATAAAGTTTTTAAGATTAAATAAGCCTTTAATTTATTAATAATAAAAAAATAAATAAATTAAAGTTATATAATATTTAATTAATAAAATATTTAATTAATTTATTATAAATATTATTAAAATTAAATTATAATATTAATATTAAATTTATTTATTTATAATTTAAATAAATAATAATTATTATTTATATTATTATTTTAATTATTTAATTTTTAATTTTAAATTAATTATTAATTTATAAATATTATATAATAAAAAAGAAAAGTTTTAAATTTAAGTTTTTTTAAAATTTTTATTAAAATTTAAAAAGAAATTTATAATTTTAATTAAAAATAATATATTTTAAAATTTTTTAATTATTAAAATAAAAGGTTTTTAATAAGATTTTTATTTAATTTTTATTATATATATAATATTTTTTAAGATAATAAATATAACTTTAATATATTTATTTATAATAAATAAAAAGAAATTAAAAAAAAAATTTATAATAAGTTTTATAATATATATATTATTAATATTTTTAATAACTTAATAATAAAGTTTATTATAATAATATAAAATAAAATTAATAAAAAAAATATAAATTATATTTTATTAAATATTTTTTAATTATTATTTTAATTTATAATATATATAAAATAAATATTTATATAATTATATATAAAATATTAATAATTTTTAATAATAAATAAGTTTTTAAGCTTTTAATAAATCTTTTTTTTATTAAAATAATATTTAAAATTATAAATATTAATTATAATAAAATTAATTATTTTTATAAAGATATATAATTAATATTTATTATAATATTTTTTAAAATAAAAGAAATTATTTATATTTAATTTAAATAATATATAAATATTAATATTTAATTATTAAAATTAATTTTAAATTTTAAATTATTTTTTATTATTAAAATATTTTTAAAATATTTTATTTTTAAATATTAAATTAAATTAAATCTTAAATAAAATATAAATAATTAAATTAAAAAGCTTATTTAAAATTTTTTTATTATTAATAATTAATTAATATATAAATAATTAAAATAATATATTAATAATAATATTTATTATTTTTAATATATAATATATTATAAGTTAATATTAATTAAGATATTTAAAAATTAAAATAAATTTAAAATTTATTTTAATTTTATTTATTATTTTTATAAAAATATAATTAATAATTTTTATAATTATAATATAATTAATTAAAATATAAATTAATTATAAATAATTAAATTTAATTATTATATAAAGCTTTTAAATTAATTATATAAAATATATTATTTTTAATTTAATTAATTAATATTTTTATTTAATTATATTAATAATTTTATTTAAATATATTATTAATTATATTTATATCTTTAATATTAATAAATAATTATTTTATATTTAATTATTAATAAATTAAAAATAAATATTTAAAAAATTAACTTTTTTTAAAATATTTAATTAAATAAATAATAATTTATTAAAATTATAATAAAAAATAATATTTAAATTAATTAATATATTTTAAAAATTATAAAAAATATAATATTTTTTTATAATAAAATTAAAATTAACTTTTTAAATATATTATTTTTTAAAGTTTTTTTAAATAATTTATTTTTAACTTTTATTATTATAAATATTTAAAACTTTTTATATTATAATAAATTAATTTTTTAATTAAAATATAAAATTAAATATTAAAGATATTTAATAAATTTAATAAATTTTTTTAATTATTATAAAATAAAAAAGAATTATAATTTTTTAATAATTTAAATATAATTAATAATATTATATATTCTTAAATTATTAATATAAAATTTAAATAATTTTATAAATAAATATTTTAAAAAGGATTTTTTAAAAAAAAAAATTAAATTTTTAATTTTAAATAAATTAAAAATTATTTATAAATATTATAAATATTTTATTATTAAAATAAAAAATATAATAATATTATTTATAAAAATAATAATAAAAAAATTATAAAGTTATAAGGTATAATTTATATATCTTTAAATATAAATTAATAAATTATAAAACTTTATTATTATTATTTTAAATTATTTTTATTTATAATAATTTATAATAATAAATTTATTTTAATAAAGTTAATAAATTATAAATTAATAAAAGAAAGTATTAATATTTATTATAAATAAATAACTTTTATTTTATATTTTTTATATAATATTAAATTAAAAAGGTAATAAATAAATATTAAGGATTATAATTTTATTTAATATTTATAAGTTTATTATTATTTAATTTTTATATTAATTATAAATTATTTATTAAATAATAAAGATAAATAATTTAAAGGAAATAATTATAATTATTTATTTAACTTTTTTTTTTATAAAAGCTATTTATAAATTTATTTATTATTTTTTAATCTTTTTTATTTAAATAATATAAATATTTATTAATCTTTTAATTTTATTATTTATTTATTAAAAGTATCTTTATTTATTAATATTTAAAAATTAAAATAAAGTTATTATTTTTAAAAATTTATTAATATTATTAAATTAACTTTTTAACTTAATAAATATAAATATTATTTAATAATTTAATTTTAAATAAATCTTTAAATTTAAATATATTTAATTTATTATTAATATAATATTATTTTTAAAATTTTAAAAAATTTTCTTATAATAGCTTTTTAAAAAAATTATTTAATAAAGATATTATTTAAATATATTAACTTTATATTAATATATTATTTAAATTTTATTTTAAATTATTAAAAAAATTAATAAAGTTAAAAGAAATTAAATATTAAAAAAAGGATTTATTTTAAATAATTAATATTATAAATATAAATATTTATATTTTAATTTTTTATTTAAAGAATTTTATATTATTATATATAAAGAAAATAATTATTTTTAAATAAGAATTTTTATAAATATATATAAAATATAATAATTAATTTATTATAATAATTTTTATAATATTATAATTTATTAAGCTATTAATTTAATTTTTTTATTTAAATTAAAATAAAAAGATTATATTTTTTTTAATTTTATAATAAATATTAATATAATATAATATAAATATAATAATAATATAATATTAATATTAGCTTTAGCTATATATATTTATTTAAAGGCTTTAATAAAGATTATAATATTTATAGCTATATTATTAAAATATTTAAAAATAATTTCTTTTTTTAAATTTAAGATATTAATTTAATAAAAAATTATAAATTCTTAATTTATTAATAGCTTAATATTTAAATATTTAAATATTTATATTTTAATATATATTATAATAATTATAAAGTAACTTTTTATAATAATTTAATAAAATATATTAAACTTAGTTTAATTAATAGCTTTAATATAATTTATTTTTTAAATATTAATTTTTATAATTTAATTTATTATAATTTATAAAAAATATTTTAAAATATTTTAAAAAATAATATATTATAAAGCTTTAATATTATAATAAATTATAAATAATAATTTATTTATAGCTCTTTAAATTTATATATAAGTATAAATATAAAAATTATTATATAATAATAAAATCTTTAATAATTAATTTATATAAAATATTAATTTATTTTAAATAATCTTTTATATAAATATATAAGAATTTATTAATATATAAAATCTTAAATATTTTTTAAATAATATTTTTAATAAAAAGATAATATTATATTTATAATATATTTAATTAAAATTAATATAAAAATATTTATTTAAATATAAATTAATATTAATAAAATAAATATTAAATTTTATTTATATAAAATTATATAAATTTAATTTATTTATAAAATAATAATTATATTTTAGCTTTAAGGTTATTAATTTATAAATTTTTTTATTAAAATTAAAATTTTTAAAAATTTAATTATTTTTTATAATAAAAGTTTCTTTCTTTATAGCTTTTAATTTATTATTTATAAAGAAATAATTTTTAATAATTAATTTATTTTTATATTAAAAGTTATATTAAAATTTATTATTATTTATATTAAATATTTAAATAATAATATTTAAGAAATTCTTAATATTATCTTTTTAATTAAATTATTAATAAAGTTATAAATTTAATTATTTACTTTATTAAAATTATTATAAATAATTTTAATTTTATTATAAATTATTAATTAATAATTTTTATATTTAAAATAAATTTATTTTCTTTTTTTATTTTTTTTAAATTTATTAATAAATATTAAATAACTTTTAATATTATTTTAAAATTATATTTTAAAATATAAAATTTAAAATATAATTTTTAAAATAAAATAATTAAATTTATTAATATAATTTATTTATTTTTAATATTTAAAAATAAATATTTAATATATTAATATATATAAATAAAAATATTAAGTAATTAAATTTAATTTAAATTAAAAAATAAAATAATAATTATATTTTTTAAAGTATTTATTTTATTATTATTTAATTTTTTTATTATAAATATTAAATCTTTTATTTATTTTTTAATTTAATTTTAAATTTATAAAAATTTTTATTAATAAAAGAATAATTAAAATAAAAAATAATTAATATTTTATTAATTTAATTTTATATATTTTAAATTATAAAAGAAGTTAATTATTTAATTAATATTATAAATTAATAAATTTATTAAATATATTTTTAAATATTTTAATTATTAAAGGTATTTATTTAAAAATAATATTATTAATATAATAAGATTTTAATAATATTATATAAAATATTAAAAATATTTAATAAATAATCTTTTTATATTATTTAAGCTTTTATAATTTTATAAATTAAATTAATATATTTATTATTATTAAATATTATTTAAAATTAAAAATAAGTTATATTTAATAAATAAAAAAGTAAATTATAATAAAGTTAAAATATATAATAATAATTAATTTATAAATATAGCTTATATTAATTAATAAATCTTTAAGAATTTTTTTAAATAATTATTTTTTTTTAATTTTAAATATTTATATTAAATTTTAAAAATTATTTTAATTTTTATATAATTTAAATTATTTAATAAAAATATTTTTAAAATTTTAATTATTATAAAAATTATTTTATTTAAATAAATAATTATTATTTAATAAATTTAAATATTCTTAATTATAATTATAATATTAATTTTTATTATCTTTTAATTATTATTTTTAATAAATATAATAATTATTTAATTTTAAAATTTTAATTATATAATTTTTTTTTAATAATTTTTTAATAAAAAAGGCTTTATTAATAAAAAATCTTTTTTTTTAATTAAAAATTTAAAATAATATTAAGTTTATTATTTAATTTAAATTTATATTAAATAATTATAAATAATATAATAATCTACCTTTAATAAATTCTTAAGCTTTAATTATTATATTAATATTTATTTAATTAACTTAAAATATTTAAAATAATATTATTTATATATTTATTTATTAAATTTAATTTAATTTTTTTAAAAGATTTTATATTTTATTTAATTAAAAATATTTCTTAATTAAATTAAAAATTATAAATTTTAAAAATTTATTAAAAATTAAAAAAGATTTTAAATAAATATATATAATATTAATATTTTAAATTTTTTTATAATTCTTTAAATTTAAATATAAAAATTAAAATTTTAATAATAATTTAAATATTAAATTTAATTTTAAAAGATTTTAAAGATCTTTAATAAGCTTTATATTTTTAACTTTTTTTTAAAATTTTTTAATTATATAATAAAAATATTTATTTATAAAATATAAATTTTATATATTATAAATTAATAAAGTATAATATATATAATTTAATAATTAAAAATATTATTTTATTAATATTTTATAATTTAATATAATAATAATTTAATAAAGTTTTTATAAAGATTTTAAATATTTTAATTAAAATTAATTTAATTAAATTTTATTTAATAATTATTATTAAAAAAATATATTTTAATAATAAATTAATTAATATAATTAATAATAATAAATATAATTTTTAATAAGCTTTATATTTATAATATATTAAGTTTAAAAAATATTTTAAAATATTTTTAAAGAAATTAAATATAATATTTAAACTTTTAAAATTTATATATTAATTTTAATTATTATTTATTTTTTAATTATTTTAAATTAAATATTTTATAATTTTAATAAGTTATATATTTTAATATAATAATTATATAAAGTTTATTAAATAATAAATATTATTATAATATTTATTAAATATTATTTTTTTTTAATTATTATAATTAAAAAAATATTTTTTTTTTTAAATATTATAGCTTATAATTTAAATAATTATTAAAAATTCTTTATTAATTAAAAATTTAAGGATAATAATAAAAATATTAAAAGGAATTATATATTAAATTTATATTTTATTTATAATATATTTATTATAAATTTATAATAAATTTAAATTATTTTTATTTATTAAAAGGTTATAAATTAATATTTATTTAATTTATTAATTATTAAAAATTTTATAATTTAATTTATAAATATTATAATATTATAATAATAATAATTATAATTTATTTTATTTTTTTATAAGATAATTATATAATTAAAGTATATAATTATAATGATATAGCGCTTATAAACTGCTGAGTATTTCTAATTATAATTAGAAATTACTAGTCTTTTAACTAAATAGTGTATTTTGCCGTTAGCAGTGCATACGCCATCTTAATTTCCAATCCTACGAGCAGGGTTTAAGCCCCCTGCTTAGAAAAAACTCATTTAAAGCTTCTTTAAAATTCAATATAGATAGAGCGCAATGCAAACTAGATTTATCCTTTGCTAAGGGCATTCCTTACTAAGGGGGTTCTTTAGAAAGCAAAGAAAAGAGAAGTAATTACAATATTATAAAGGGCTATTCATTCTAAATAACTTTATTAAATTAAATTAATTTAATTAATTAGCTATCCTATTTAAGTTATTTCAAGCCTCCTATAAATATTTATAACCTAGCTTCTGATTATCTAGAGCTTTAAAAGGCCTTAGGGGGGGGTTGTAATAATATAGCGCTTATAAACTGCTGAGTATTTCTAATTATAATTGGAAATTACTAATCTTTTAGCTGAGTAGTGTATTTCGCCGTCAGCAGTGTATATGCTGTCTCAATAATTATAATTATTATTTTAATAAATATAAAGGTATAAAATTTAATAGTTTTTATAAATTTAAAGTAAATATATAAGGAATTTATTAATTTATTTATTTATATAATAAATTTATAATAAATTTATTATAAATATATTATAAAAGCTAATATTTATAATAAATTTATAATAAAAGTATTATAAATATTAATATTTATAGTAAATTTATTATAAATTTATCCTTAACTTATTTATATTATATTATATATTTTAACTTATTATAATATATTAAGTTTTTTATAAATATAATAATACTTTAATTATTTAAAAAGATAATAATAGCTATTATTTATTTTTTCCCTTTAAGATATAAATATAAATTAAAGAAAAGCTATTATAATTAAATAGCTTTTTTTATAATAAATAATTAGCCTTTTAATTTTATTTTATATATTAATAATAAAATAATAATTTATTATTTTAAAGATTAATTAATAGCTTTATTTTTAATATTAAAAATATATTTAAAAGTTAATCTTTAAATATTAAGGTTATTTATTTAATTTATATTAATATATTTAAATAAAAATATAAGGAATTTATAAAATTATAACTTTAGCTTTTATATTCCTTATAAGTATTAAAATAAATATTTAATTATTATTTAATATATTTATATTAAATTTAAAATATATTAATTAATTATTAAAATAATAAATATAATATTTAATTATATCTTAAATATTAAATATATAAATAATCTTATAATATTTTAATAATTCTTTATAAATTTAGCTTAAATTAATAATTTAATAAAGCTTTTTTAAGCTTTATAATTATTATTATAAATATAATAATTAATAAATTAATATTAAAATTAAATTATTAAAAGATTTTATTAATATAAGCTTTTTAATTTAATATAATTTTATAATTTATTTAATTATATTAAATATAAATTTTTAAATAAAAGTTATAAGATTTAAAGTTTAATATATAAAAATAATAATTAAATATTTTCTTAAGTTTTTTAATTTCTTTTTTATTTTATTTAATAATTAAAAGATTATTTATATAAATAATAATATAAATATTATTTTTATAATAAATATTAAAGTTTATAATTAATAAAAAAGAATTTATTATAAAAAGATAATTAATAAAGGTTTTATATTAAATTTATAATACTTACTTTAGCTTATATAATATTTTATTAAGCTTATATATTTATAATATTTTATTTAAAAATTTAAAAAATTATTTAATATAAACTTTTTTATTTATTATATTATAAAGAAAAGCTATTTTTATATTTATTTACTTAATCTTTAAATTATATATAATTATTATTATAAAAAGTATCTTATAATTTATTAATTTAATAATTAAAGTAAATATTTTTAAATAATTTATTTTTTTATTTATTTAAAATTATAAATAATTTATTTAGCCTTATAGTAAATAATTTTGCCTTATATTTTTATTTTTAATTTATAAATTTATTTATTTAATAATATATTTATTAATATTAAAGCATTAATTAAGATTTAAATATTATTTTTATAAAAAGAATTAGTTTTATTTTTTATTATTATTTATTATTTATTTTAATTATAATTTATTTTTATTTTTTTAAGCTTTTTAGCTTTTATTTTTTAATAAATATTTTAATTATTAATATAATAGCTATTTTAATAAAAAGAAGGTATTACTTTTTTAAATATAAATAATTAAGCTCTTTATTATACTTTAAGTATTATAGCTTTAAATGCTTAAGGACTTCTTATAGCTATAATATTATAATAATATAATTTTTATATAAAGAAGTTTTAAAGAGTATTTTATTAAAGACTTTAATATACTTAAATTAAAGATATTAAGATAAAATAATAATTATTTTAAATAATTTAAAATATTTATAATTTAACTTTAGCTTTTTAATATATAATAAGTATTTATAAAAGGATTTTTATATAATTTATATTTTAATACTTTAAATATCTTTTTTAAATACTTATTTTATAAGCTTTTTTATTAAGAAATAAATATTTATTAATTAAATTATTCTTTTATTTAAATTTAAAAGAAAGTATATATAAAATCCTTTAAATCTTAATAATTTATATTTTAATATATATTTATTTAATTTCTTTTACTTAATAATTAAAAATAAATATTATATTTTTATTTTAAAGATTTAAATATTAAAGATATTTAGTTATTATTTATAAATTATTTTAAAAAATATTTTATTTAAAATAATATATAAGCTTTTATTTTTTAAATAATTAATTATTTTTAAAATTATTAATTAATATTTTTTTAATATTTTTCTTTTAATTAATATTAATAATAGCTTTTCTTAAATAATAATATTTAAATTATTAATTATATTATTTAATTAATATTATTTAATTATAAATTTTAAGAATTATATTTTATATTTTATTATTTATTAAGTAAAATTTAAATCTTAAAATTCTTTTTTTTAATTTATATAAATATAATAATAATATTTATAAAAAGGGTCTTAATCTTTTAATATAAAGATAAATTTATATAAAAATAATTAAATATCCTTTTTTAACTTTATAATAATAAACTTATTAAAATAAAAAAAGTTATTTAATAATATAATTTAATAATATTTTTCTTTAAAGTTAATAATATAAAAAAGATTATAAATATTAATATAAATAATATTATTAATATATTTATCCTTAAAAAATATTCCCTTATATAATATTTTATATATTTAATTTTAAAGATAAGCTTTATATAAATAAAAGCTTTATATTTTATTTATATTATTTATTATTTTAAATATTTATTTTAAGTTATTTTATTTAAAATATATTATATATTTATATTATTATTTTTATTTTAAATTAATAAAATAAATAATAAGGATTAAAAGGAAAATTAAAATAATTTATAAAATAAAAAGGTTTTTAAAATACTTTATAATAAAGATATAATTTTACTTTTTAATATATTATAAATTAAATAATATATTAAATTTAGCTTTTATTTATAAAAGATATATAATAAAAAAAAAGTTTATTTTAAAATTAAGAATATAATAAATATTTTAAAGGTATATTTTAATTATTTCTTTAATATATATTTAATATTAAAAATATATTATATTATATTTATAAATAATAAATTTAAAGCTTTTAATACCTTTTATTATATTATTTAAAGGTTAAAAATTTTTAAAATTATTTTAATAATATTTTATAATATTTTTAATTCTTAAATTAATATATTATTAAATATATAAGGAGTATTCTTTATTTATTATTATTATAAAAATAATAAATTAGCTTTAAAAATTTAGCTTTATTTAAGTTAAATAAATTTATTTAATTATTTAATTAAAATCTTTAAATTTAATATTTTTTAAAGCTTTTTATTAATTTATTAATTTTATATCTTTTATTAAGTTATTTAAAATATTTATTTTTTTAAAATTTAAGATATAAATAAAAATATATTTTTTAATTATAATTAATTAATTAATAGCCTTTTTCTTTATAATAAAAATAAAAATTTATTTTTTCTTATTATTTATTAATATTTATTATTATTAATAATTTTATAATTAAAATTAATATTATTTTTAAATATAATTATTTTTTTTTATTTTTAGCTTATTATAATATATTTTAAAAATTTAAAATAATAGCTTTTTTTATATTTTATTTTTTTTAAAAGCTAATTTTTTAAAGATTATATTTATTATTAAAGCTATTAATAAATTTAAAAATAATATAAAAGTTTAAAAAAATATATTTTTTATTAATTTTAATAAATTTATCTTAAATATAAAGAATTTTATATTTAAATTTATAAATTAATTAAAATTAATTAATATTAATACCTTTTTAATTTTAATAAGCCTTTTATAATATTATAAAGCTATATATTTAAAATTTAAGTATTATTTAATTAAATATTTTAATAATTATATCTTTATTTAATATTAATTATTTAATATTCTTTATTATTATTATATATATTATTTAATATAATTATTATTATTTTATAATTTAATTTTTTTTTAAATATATTAAAATATTTTTATAAATTTTATAAGTTTTTAAGATATTTTTAATATTAATTAAGTTTAATATTATTAAATTATTAATTTTTTATTTATAATAATTATTAATTTTATAAAGTTATATAAAGTTATTAAGGCTTAAAATATTAATTTAAAGCTTTTAAAGCCTTTTAAAATAAATTAAGATTTAAATATTAATTTATTATTAATAAAGAGGTATTTTTAATTATAATTTTAATATTAAAAGTTATATTATAAATAATCTTATTATAGATTTATTTAATATAATTAATATTATTTATAATATCTTATAATATTATTAATAAGTTATTAATTTTAAAGTTAAAGATAAAAAGATATATATATAATTTATTAAGAAACTTTTATTATTATTATTATTATTTAAAAAAGGTTAGTTTTAAGCTAAGCTTAATACTTTTAAATATTAAAGGGTTTTTATATTTAATTCTTTTATTAAAATATTTAAAGCTTTAATTATTCTTAATAAAATATAATTTAATTATAATAATTTTAAATTAAATTAAATTAAGAGAAAAATATAAATTTTTAAATTAAATAAATTTAATTTATTTAATTACTTAAGAATTAATATAATATTTTCTTTTAATTTATTTTTAAAGATTAAATAAATTAATAAAGAAAGATAATTATTATTAAGATTATTTATATTAAAAAGTTTTATATTAATAATTTATTAACCTTAAATCTTTTAAAATAAGAGTAGGAATTAATTTTATCTTAATAATTTTAAATAATTTATTAAAAAAGAAGCTTAATAATAAAATAATAATTCTTTAATTTAATTTTAAATTTCAAAAAATATATTTAATAAATAAATAAATAAATTTATTTATTTATATTTTAAAATATCTTTCTTTTCTTATTTAAAAAGTTACTATTTTTTAAAGATAATAATATTAATTTATATAAGGCTATTAAGAATAAGGGTTCTTAAATAAAGTTAATTAATATATTTTTTTATAATATTTATATAAAATAAATATTATTTTAAAGTTATTTTTATATTATTTTTTTTAATAATAATTATAAGGAAATAATAATATAATATAGCTAAGTATAAATGCCTATTTAAATATCTAGGCTTATAACCTATTAAAATAGAGAGAAGAATTAAATTAATTTAATAAAAGAGGTGCTTAGAGGGTATAGGGTATGCTATTTATATATATATAGAAGGGGGAAGTCGATGTGATGGTATTTCGTTTCAACAATTCACACCTGCAAAAATGAAGGTTACACCGGTTCATTGCCACCTCACCTAACACCTAATACGTATGCCCAACACACCCACACCCAGCGCCCATACTCCAACTCACATGCCCAATTTATAAGCCCAATTCGACTTGGACGTTGGGTTAGGCGGCGATGTACTGGTGTACCCTCCATTTTTGCGGTGCGGATATCTGATTTCTTGTTTCGTGGCTTCAACAAGGCATTGACTCTCCCGAGACGAGCCGATTTACCCACGAGGCAAGGCCTCGCCATGTTATTGTCTGGCTTTGGCAGTCTTCAGCATCGGAACTTTATTGTCCTCACTTTCGTCCCGGTTCCATTGATCCTGTCTGATTGCCTGTGTTGCCTATGATGCCTGGACACACCAACGTTGTTGTTGTTGTACTCATTAGAACTAGCACTTGGGATAACCCGGCCCACAGGTATTTGCCGCAAACGAGACACTTAAGCGGCAGAGTCTAGTGTGAAATAGATCGTTCTCCTAGCTGTAGAGACTCGGGATCAGCTGTGTAGATGTCTGCACGATGATATCTTCGTATTTGATAAACGGAGCCTCACCAACTTTGGGCGACCTGACATTTTTGACACGTCACAGCAAGTCCAACTATCCGAGCACAACGGTCCTCCACTCCGGCCGTGTCCTCGCCCATAGATCAGGATACACAGAACCGATGACCAAACGCCGGAATATTCCTTGCTCGTCTTCATCCGCGATCATTACCAACAAGACCCATTCGTACCACTCACAAAGTCTCGCGGTCGAAACGTTGTCCTCTCCAGTCTTCCGCATCTGTCTCTTGGCTGTCCCAACACCGAGAACGATGACGGCGTACTCTTTCTCTGCCTCTGCGTTGAAGAGTTCTTCCGCCAGCCCCGGGCGCATGCGCATGGTGATTCCGACCATTTCTCCGTCTCGGGTGTTGATAGAGTATGCTGTGCGTCTTCTTCGAGGTGGTATGAAGAAGTGTGAAATCCCCGTAGGTTTAATGAGCAGACGTGCAAATGACGTGTTGAAAACTAGAGCATTGGGTATGCTGGTGGCCAAGGAACAAGCGCTCTCGTCAAGCTTGGCTAGACGTTCCTTCTCATCTTCAGATTCGGTGTTCAGAGGCGGCCACCAATAGACAGTCTCGTGCTCTTCCAGAACACGGAATGCAGTCTGCATACGGTCGCCCTCTGAGAGGTCCGTGAGTGACTCTGTCCGCGGCAGTAGGTGCTTGTTGGACAGCTCGCAGTGATTACGGGCGGCAACATCGCGACACTGCCCGGCGACAAGATCCACCGCATTCTCTGGGATATCCTTTGATCTATCTTCCCTGTGGATCGAGTGCGGCCACCATTTAGGGTCCGTGTTTTTGATGACGGCAAGGGCCCACCATCGGCATTGCTTTCTCACGTGGCTGAGGGGCAAGTCTCGGTGCACAATTTTCTCGAGTCCGGTCTTTGGGTCCGAGATGAAGAAATCCACAACACCCGCTTTTGCACCCGAGGTCCCGGCCAGGTATGTGTCAATGCCGATGGCCCAGTCCTCAGTCCATTCGACGCCGTTCTCCCACGACGCCCAGCTCCAACTGGGTATATCAGGTAGATGACGCCTCTTGCCTCCATCATCGCCAGGGATCCAAATCAAGGATTCGAGGAAGAACTTCCTGGGGTGCCCACAGAGCATATCTGTGTTGAGACGGTTCTTAAGGATGTTTCCAACGCCAACAAATGCGTTGAGGATGTCCTCTTGGAAGGTGAGAGAGCGCGGGGTGTACTGTTGCAGCGGACCAGTGCAAACAGCAAGGGAGTCTTTGTTCTCATCCACAAAAGTGTCGTTCAACCCTTCATCTTGCCAATATGCGGTCTTCATCCAGTCTTCCTCGCGGTATCCGTCCGTGTTGTCGGACCACCTCTCTTTGCAGCAGTTGCCGTACACCTGGCCCTCGTCAAAGAACAAGCGTCTTCTGGAGAGGAACCTCTCCTGGAATGTCCAGGCTCGCTCGTTCCATTTCGAATTCTGGACTGCCAGCTCGACCCATGGTATGCGGGCCTCCCCCATTGGGTTACGCATCGTCGCCAGGAGGTCCCAGGAATGATTTTCGTAGCTGTTTGGCCTCGGCCGAGAGGAGACGCCGGGCAGCCCCCGCGTGACACCATCACCCAGCGCCACGATGGTGAGAAAGGCCCGGTGGTAGATGACTCCCATGGCATCGAGTTGCTCGGCTTTTCAATGCACAACCTGTCGACCCATAGGTACCGCTGCCCGAGTTCCGCGCATAGCTGTATGGCATCGACAATGACTTCTGGAAGCACCTCGCGTTTCAAGCCCCCTGGCTTTCCCATTTCTTGCACATTGTCCCGCTGGAGTTGCAATTTTTGTTTGTCCGCCGAGTTGGAAGCCAGAGCCCAGACGTAGCTCAGAGCGACGTACTCGTCAGGATCAGGCATGGCCACCACACCATTCAGTCGTGTCCACAAGCCGAAATGATGGTGGGAGGGTGATTGACGTCGGCGTCCGCAAGTCGTTGCAGTCGGGTCCGTGGTCATTGGTGCAACGACTAAGCCATCTCTTGACCTGTTCGTAATTCATCGTCTTCCTGCCCCAGATAGATGCAGCGGACAGTCCGTGGCACCACTTCTCGTAACGAAGATCCAGCTGAATCATTCGCGGCTTGAAAGACCACTCTGCTTCTTCCCGAGGTGAAGTTGCGATAACCACAGCTAGGACGCACTTTTGGGAGGTGGGGAGCAGTCCCCGCTGGACTGCCACCTCCTCAGATACCATGCGGTGGTCGTCGCAAGGTTCATACACGAACGGTTTCCAGACCGCAATCTTTGCATTCGTGTCTGCCGTTGTATGCGCCTGTAGTGCGTCGCGGACAGCCTCGGAGATCATGCAACATCCGCTTGCCATGAAGTCCTCGAGCTGGCGATATCTCATGTCCCTTGGGTGTGTATAGTTGTTCTTCCGCATCGGAGGCCACCAAGGGTTGTGCTTGTAGCAGAAGAGCACTGGATTGAGGTGTGGAAACTTGTCTTGCTTTTCGCGGCACGATGAGACGTGCTGGAGATCATCCCAGTCCTGGCAGTCCCCGCAGAGCCTCGGGTTGGGCGGCCGAACATCGTCGACATCGCATATGCTGCATTTGCTCATGGCTCTAAGTTTGAGATACCTCTTATCTCTGATCAATTCATGCCACTCAGCTACGACCTTTTTTGCCGGGGAAGAAATCTGAATCACACAGAATGAAGATTTTGCCTTGATTCTTTGATGAGAGACACGACGATAGAGTGCATTTCAACTGTATGTTTCTGGCAGACAGCGTCATTGTTAGGTCCAAGTTCTTACGTCCGCGAGCTGAGGCCCTGGCGCTCTTATGTGTACGTGCCCACAGTAGGTGGACGCACTCGGTTCAGCTACCCACAGGGGGTAGCATTTGCAGATGGATCTTACATAAGCGAGCAGGATGGCCTCCTATTACACCTACCGTGCCGCTCTTATGCAGCTTCATTAACATATTTATCCTGGGTAAGGCAGGAAGAGCTTCTCTCCTGTTATAGTGGAATTGTAATTCACCTAAATCCTCGCACTGCAGATGATGGCAGAAAGCTTGGATGCTGCGTACTGGTTCTTCTATCCTAGGCTTGAGGAGGGACAAATGCAGTGCTCATGTTCGAGCAGTATTAAGTGATCAAGGGCACATACTTTACCCAGACTGGATTTAATAATTATATATCTTGCTGAAGTGATGCCATATCACTTTACATATTATGCCATGCTGTCAGTGAACAAATTGACGAGAGGCTGTGTCGAGAGCGAAGGCAGGGCACGCGAACGGTTCTGGAAGATGTGGCCGAACCTACTTTTAGACTGGTAGCTACCTAACTAACGATGGATCTGATGAACAGGTCCTTTTATCATGTAGTGACTTACATTGATGGCTAACAACTGTTTTGTTCAAGTCTGATGGAGTCTTGTCGACGCAAATGTAGAGATTGAGGCGCCACTTAGTTCCATTAGCGTGCTCAGCTGCATGGTGCTTTGGCGGAAGGATCATAAGCCTGTCGGTTGTAATGTTAATCTCGTATTTCACGTTCCACACAACTGACAACAGACGCGCGTTAGTCTTAGATTCGAGGCTTAGAGTCGATAGGATTGATTCCCCTGTCATTTCCCGTCAAGCCCTGCATGATGTTCCGCATATTTAGTCGAGTGTTTTCGGCATGTCTTTCAATGCAATCATCTCTTCAATCTGTGCTCAGAAGTCCATTTCTGGCTTTGCATGCCTTTCGCTTGATTTGTTTCTGTCACTCGTTATTTTCAACAAAGATGAAGCTCCCTAGCTACACTTCGCTGCCCATGGGGATTGCGCTGACGATTTCTTCTGTACAATCCTCAGCCTTGCCGCGGACCTTCGATATCGGAAAACAGGTCAACACGACGAGTGGAGTTATCCAGGGCCATGCTGCAGCAAACCGGACCGAGGTATCAGAATATCTCGGTATTCCCTTCGCCCAGCCGCCAATTGGGGACTTGCGGTTCGCCGCACCGGAGCCGTACAAGTCCAGCTCGTCATTCAATGCCAGCTCATATGGGTTGATGTGCGCGCGAAATGCTGCGCAGCCTGATTACAGCATCCTCACGGCTGCTGGATACCACCTGACGCCGACAGCGGAAGAATACCTGAACACCATCACAGGCCAAGGCTACGCTATGGGGGAAGACTGTCTAACACTCAACGTGTGGACCAAGCCGCAAGTAGGAGAAAGGGCAAAGGCAGTCTTGTTCTTCATTCACGGTGGAGGTACGTGCATTCATGCTTGCCTGTGGTGCTCGAACACTTGAGTGTTTCTCCTGCTGACCATCTACAGGGTTCCAGGGAGGCTCCTCTCACAACCCGTTCTTGACCGGCCAGTACTTTGCCGATGAGGAAGACGTCGTCATCATCTCCACCAAGTAAGCAAGCTCATCTCCGGAACATGTCTTACCTCGTCACTAACACGAGCGCCATTCATCAGCTACCGCACAAACGTATTCGGTTTCCCCGGCCTAGAACCCTCGGTCGCCAACGTCGCGCCCAATGCTGGCCTCCTGGACCAGCGTCTCGCCATCGAGTGGGCCCGTGACAACGTGGCGGCCTTCGGAGGAGACCCCACGCGCATCACACTGTTCGGCCAGTCCGCCGGCTCGACGTCCGTATCGACTTATGGGTACGCCTACGCCTCGGACCCCATCGCCCACGGCCTCATCACCCAGTCCGGGACAGCCGACAGCTTCGGCACCCCGGCGACAGACTCGACGGCGTCATTCCTGGCCCTCGCAACCCTCCTGGGCTGCAACACCACCTCTACCCCTGAGGGTATCTCGGCAGCAGTAGCCTGCATCCGCGCCCAGCCCGCCGACGCCGTGTCAGCCGCCGCGGCGCAGGTGCCAGCAACGACCTCGGTCCTGGGCACCTTCGCGCCCACCGCAGACAACACGACCGCCTTCTCCGACTACGACTCCCTAACCGAGGCCGGCGCCTTCGCCCAGATCCCCCGCCTGCACGGCAGCAACTCGGACGAGGGCGGCTCCTTCGCGCTCGACTTTGCCCAGCTGGGCCTGGTCCTCCCGCCCGCCTACTGGGACTGGCACACCCTCGCCTTCTTCGGGTGCCCGACGGCCGCCAGCGCCGGCGCGCTCGCGCAGGCCGCGCCGGACGTCCCCGCGTGGCGGTACATGTACGCCGCCGACTACCCCAACATGCGGCTCACCGAGAACCCCTCGCTGGGCGCCTACCACGGCTCGGAGCTGAACCCGCTGTTTGGCACCTCCGAGTCGCTGGGCGGGCGGGACACGCCCGCTGAGGCGGCCATGGGGAGGTACATGCGGGCGGCGTGGGCTGCGTTTGCGAAGGACCCGGCGGGTGGGCTTGCTGGTGAGGAGTTTGGCTGGCCGGTGCTGCCCGCTGGTGAGGCGTGCGAGGATGAGGCGCAGCTTGTGGTGTTGGGGCTGGGGAACGCTACCGAGGCCGTGTTCCAGCCGAGCTCTGCCTGGGACTCGGCGTGTCCTTCGGTCAGGGGCGTGCTGGAGGCACTCGGGGGTATGGCCGGTCTGCTCATGCTCGCGCCGTTCTTGGGTCAGGCGTTCGATGGCATCGAGGACGGTGATGTTATTGCCGTTGGGGAGGCGTTGTTGGCTGCCGCTGCTGCAGCGACAAGCTGAAAGAGAAAGCGTGCAGGATGGGTCAAATTCTCAAATCCATGGACTCATCGTTCTAATAAATGATATTAGCAGAACATAGACATTAAATACTTCCGAGGTGCGCTCAGAGGCTATGCAGGATGCCATGTTGTCGGTCCATACTAGTATGCTGTGGTCAGGAGCTATGATGAATCTCTGGTTTTCATTTTACTTTGTAGGCCCACCGATTACTATACCAATCCAGTGCTTGCTCTCCGCCCTTTCTCGACCTCTTCAAACGCTATCTGCCTCAGCCTGAACGCCGGCGGCGGGGTGGTGAGCCCAGTACTGGACAGTGTCTTGCTCCTCCTATGGAGCCACTTGATCCCGTCCTCCTCGCTCGAGCTGGACCCCTTCCTCGAGCTGGGGAACATTGCCGTGCCCCCCTCGACCACGGACTCCCCCCGCCGCACCGACATGTATATGAAGTCGTGCAGGAAGCTCGTCTCCAGCTTCCGCGGCTTCCTGTCGTCGGTCCAGTACCGCTCCTCGCTGAGGTCCTTGGACAGGTGCTTCCTGAAGTACCTGTCCTGGCCGACCCACCATGCGCGCCAGGATACCAGGATGCCGATGGTCAAGGGGATGGTGATGGACCAGTATATCCAGAATCGCCAGCTTACCACCGAGTCCCCGCCGTCTTCTCCGCCGTCGCTCCCAGGTTGCCAGTCGAATATGGACATGCCGAAGAGGGAGGACATGAACTCGCCGGGTAGGAAGATCGCGGTGATGACTGCCAATGCTTTCATAGAGGATGAGTCTCGAGAAGAGGCAACAGCCATCCGGGCATTGAGATTATTGTCTTCTTGGGCCATTTTACTGTAAATCTGCGGGAAAGTCAGCTGGAATTCGTGGAGCATTTCCGCCCAGACAACAACGCCACTCACAATATCAACCAACGCCTTACACCTCATCTCCAAAATTGTCCTATCAGTCTTGAGCGATAAACATAGCTGCAGCAGGCCATCCAAATACTGCCGAATCTCATGCCAGTGGCCCGTGAGCGGGTCCTCCTGGATCCTCATCTTGAGCAGGCCCGTTCCGACCCTGCCTCGGGCGGACAACGGCGTGGGGAACGAATTCGCGGTGCTGGACGCGGGCGGGCCATCCGAGTCTTGCCGCACGTCGTCGAGGGCGTCGCCGGCCTCGAGCAGGATCTTAATAGCGCGATCCATCCAGTGCAGCGTGTCAAGCAGCCGGATGCTGCGCTTGAGCACGTCGTGGGCGTTCTTCATCAGCTCGGTCGACTTCTTGTAAACCTGCTGCTGCTGGCCCGACCCCGTCTGGCCGGCCGCGCCGCTGCCGTAGTTTCCGTGGCCGGGGGGCGCGCCGTAGCGCCCCGCCCCGGCGGACGAGCTCGTGCGCCGCCGCCGCGCCGTGTCGTCGAAGGCGTCGAAGCCCGCCATGTTGCTGACGTCCCTCTCGACCGCGACGACCTCGCTGTGGTTGTCGGCGACGGCCTGCTCCGTCCACGCGAACTGGACCTGAAGCAGCATGACGGGGATGACCAGCGGGTGCGCCCAGTGCGACTTGCAGCTCTGCATGCGCTGGTCGTACTGGTCCAGGTCCTCGACGGTGTGCTGGTTCGCGTCGAAGGACTGCCTGACGAGGATGGTCGTCGTCCGGTCCGGGATGCTGTGCGTCATGGATAAGAAGTCGTAGGGCGCGCGCGGGTCCGAGGGAAACGACATGATGATGCTCAGCTTCTCGTGGTGGCGGTCCCAGAACATGGACTCGACGGTCGTGCGGCGCACGTACTGCAGCGTAGCCGGGTGCAGGCCCATCAGGTTGAAGTCGGCGCTGGTGAGGTGCAGCCCGTCCAGGTTCATGTCCTCGGAGGACTTGTAGTTGGTCCGGCGGTGGCAGATGACCTGCCTCACCCTGCCCTGCAGCAGGTGCGGCGAGCCCTTCCACTTGGGGCCCCAGTTGCCCTGGATGTCGACGGACTGGTCCTCCCTCAGGGCCTGGTGGAACAGCTCGTCGCCCTTGCCATCCTCGCTGACGATGCACTGGCTGACGTGCTTGAGGAAGGGCCGGTCATTGTCCGTCTCGGACGACTGGATGGTGCTGGCATAGTCGCTGTCCTTGGCAAAGACGGCGTACTCCTGGTACCTCAGGTGGGAGACGCCATCGCGCAGCAGCACGTCGCCGTGGAGCCTGTCCGTGTCGAAGATGAAAAGGTCTGAGCGGTGAGGGTCCTTCTCGCCAAACATCATTCTGCCCTCGTTTGGATGCTACCAACGGCTACTCGGCAAGCGAGGCACACAAGCTCGACCCTCCGCCAGCACTGCCACCTCCGCAAAAAAGACACAAGAACCTCGCCCGGGGTGTCAGTCGGATTGCAACGTCGATCCCTCCATGAATCGGTTAAGCCCGGGTTCTTTGTCTACCTCTTAGCTCCTTATCAAATCTAATCAACGAGTTGCAACCAATCTAATGGGGGAACAAAGAAAAAAAGTCAAGACTGCCGAGATCTATAGTTTGGTCGTCGTCGGCGTCGTGAGCAAGAAGGCCAGGTGAAGGGCAGCACTGGGTTGCTGGAAACGACGAGAAAACTTTCCTTGCAGACGATCGGCTACAGACCCCTGACTCGTCTGGCCCTTGGCGCAGGGTGTCCTGCAGGACGATGGTGAGCTTGTCCAGCTGGTCTCGTGCTGGTCACCGCTTGTCAGCTCCACCGCGGGACGCGATGAGGTGCGCATGTGGGCAAGAGGGCCTGCCTGGACGCCCGGCTGCCTCATTGATTGGTGCCTGGCCGGCCAGCACCGACGTCTCGGCCCCCGCACCCATGTGGTTCCGTGCTGATAAAGCCGGTGATAAATGATATAGATACGGCGGGGCTTTGTCCACGGGGAACAGGATGAGACCGATCCGGCTGGCCGCGAGAGGACGCACCAACAGGAAGGCAGGCTTGTTTCTTGAGGCTTGTTTGGGCACAATGCCGGGGCAGTCGGCGGGGGGTTTTCGGTGAGGAGAAAGCGCCGAGGTGTCATTATGCGCCGCATGACTGCATGCTAATTTGCCTGAGAGGATGGCCTACCGGCTGCTAGCGCTCGCGTGATACGGCTCAAGGAATATTCGGCGGCTGGTCTGGCTGATCCTCGGCACAGCTGCGGCTCTGCGACTGTAACCACGGATTTTGCTTTTGCAAAAAGGCGGAGACCCAAGCGACTGGTCTCTCTCACACACTGCCGGCTGCACAGAGTCGTGAGCCGCAGTAGTTGAGATGCAACCAACAGGATCGGCATGCTGATCACCAATGCTGCCGAGATGCACGACCGAAGCTTGGGTACCTGAATCGGATTACTGACACGGCACGACGCCTGCATGGCATAAAGTTCCAAATTGCCTGCAGGAATGTCTAGGTATATATTCGACAAGCATAGTGGATTCTCGAGACGCAAGGCACATCCAAAGCCCCAGGGAAACCAGTGAGCCAAGGTATATCTATGTGGCCATGTTGGTCGGATAATCATTTTTAAACATTGATTGCAATTGCTGCACAACTCAACCCCGAATCGGTTTAGTACAATGTAGTCAACGCTTGGGTGCACGCATTCATCAGCGAGGACATCTTTTTGACAAAACACCTCGAAAGGAGGAGAGCAACAAAACAGGCACGAGTGGGCAGGCACGTGCTGATTGTAGACCCAAGGAATCACCTTCGCGGAGAGTGTGTAGAGGCACGCACGTGCGTCTGATTTGTGCCCTACGGCAAGATATGGTCACAATATCTCAAATAGAGGTCTGCTCAAAAGGCAGGAAGAAAGAATGAATGACTAGAAATTCAAACACGAGTGTATAGGTAGAGATATTTGTATCCAGTGAGCCCCCTTGCATAGAGTCAATTTTGCCACTGCCACGGTAATTCTGGCTCTTACCCAAGTTTTCTTCCCCCTCTTCCTTCTCAAAAACCCGTATACCTACCTACTTGTGTATGTCAGTAATTTCTCAATCTGATGAATACTACATTGCTGTGAACTATTGCTGCTTGACAACGCTCGGAAATGTTATCCCCGCATTTGATGCCGCAAGACTTTCAAACATCGCCACGAACGTGGGATGCATGCCAAGGTCACCGGCTGCCTTAGCCCATTCCACCAGCCCAACTTCCTTTTTCTTTTCTCCATCCTTTCTAAGTTTTGACTCCTCTGCATCTGCATTACCCTCTATCTTCTGCTCCGTGTCTCTGCCAGTGTCAGCCTGTGTCATTAGCCATTCACGCAAGGCCATCATTGAAAAGTGTACGCCACTAACGTGGTGCAAGATCCGGAAGCTCTTGTTCCTAACCGCTATCCAAGCGTCACTTGTTGACTGCGAATTTTCGTCTGCTTGGCCATGTTGAGTCGGAATGTCTGCATTCCCCTCTGAGGTCATGTCTTCTAGCACGGCGTCCATGATCCCCTCGACGACTGTTCGCACGGGAACCACGTCCCATGCCCCACGGATGACATATCCGTTCGGGACGGCTAGCGCCAGGCATTCGAGCAGGCCAAACTTATGATGGATGTTGGAAAGGACTTGTCATTCCGCGTTCCATCCGTTCCTCAAATCGGCGTCCAGCCCAGAGATTCATTCCTTGTGGTTGTTGGATGCAGGGTTGTGACACGTTACCCCAGTTGGTTTCTGTGTTACCCCATGGACAAAAACGACCCAATCATTAAAATATCAAAGGACCAACCCCAAGACCAGGTGAAAAAAGGTGGCGTGCCAATGGTAGGCTGGAATCAAGTTGGTAGGATGGTGTGTCAGGATGTGTAATACACACCCAATTCTGTTGTAACGAAAAGACCGGGCGGTTGGCATCACCTCCGCCTGCGTTGCTCGTGCACCATTGCACCATAGCCCCCCCCCTCCCAGCGTCCCCCGTGCCGTACATGTGAGCATGGCATCCCATACCTTATTTTTTGTTTTCTTCCCAACCTCGACGGCATTCCGGGCGGCTCAGCTCCACGCCAGCATCCTACTCTCCTCTCGCACCTTCACGCTCTTAGCGCGGCCTGTGTACTCGCGACGACCGGGCAACGATCTATCTCTCGAATTTACTTCACTTTCAACGCCCATCATGGACTTCCATTCAACTTCTATCCGTGAAACTACGATAGCACAAGGGTTTCTTATTGCTTACATAGCTGTCGTAAGTTCCCCGTGAGCCATGCTACTGTGGAATGTTACCTGACGGAGTGAGTCTGCACAGATCTCGTTGTACGCCGCGGCCCGATACATATATCTCACATATTTCCATCCTCTGGCCCGCGTTCCAGGGCCAAGGATTGCTGCCGTATCCAACATCTGGTATGGATATCAATGGTCAGTTGTCGCCTCGGGGCCAAAACAGCGTGGAATGCACCAGTAACAAAATGTTGCAGGCTGTCTGGTCGATATCCATGGGCGATTGAAAAGACGTTCCAAAAATACGGTACGCCGAAACATGGCGTTTAAAACGCAACCAAGAACTAAACAGATTGCCAGGCGACGTCGTCCGGATCGCGCCAAACGAGCTAGTCTTCTTTTCTCAGCAAGCCTTCCACGATATCTACGGGGCCCAAGTCCATGGCTTGGAGACCTTTGTCAAGACCGACCTCAACAGACGCGGTGAGGAGTCAGGCGGCATTGCCTTTGAAGAAGACCCTGTACGGCATCGACAACTGGCTAAACAGCTAGCACCCGCTTTCAGCAACAGATCGCTGAAGGCTATGGAGCCAACGATTCATAAACACGTTGATCTGTTTGTCCAGAAAATGAGAACTAAAGGCAGCTGCGCTGAGGGTGTTAGCCTGGTTGACTGGACAAATTGGCTGACCATGGACATTGCGGCGGACCTGGCCTACTGCCACAAGATGCGGCAGCTAGAGGAAGGTAAGCCAGGATCTCAGTACTTCTAGACACACCATGACACACTTCAGAGTCATTTATATAATCTATCTTGCAGAGAAGAACTCAATATACCTCCAGATGCTTCTCGACTTCAACGCTTTCGCACCCGTCATCTGGGTCTTCCGGCGGTTCCCTCTGATCAGCCCGTTACGCAACTTGTTCCTACCATGGAGCAAGATGCTTACGTTTGCCGAGTTCCGAAGGCGCAGCGAGGCCGAACTGAGCCGGCGCATCGAGCGGCGTGGCGCCACCGATCACCTCGACTACTTCGAGCAGCTCCTCCCCAGCGGCGGCGACGCGCCCGCGAACCCGCGTGAGATGGCAGGCCTCGGTGTCGCAGCCCGTCAGCTCATGGTTGCCAGCTACCAGCCGGTCTCGGAGTTGCTGTACGCGACTCTCTTCTACCTCGCTCACGAATCCGCTGCCTATGCGGCACTGGTGGCCGAGATTAGGGGTGCCTGTAGGAGATATGAGGACATTACCCCCGACGCACTGGCATCGCTGCCATACCTGCACGCTTGTCTGGAGGAAGGTCTTCGCTTGTTCCCTGGGAACAACAGTGGCATGCCGCGTATTAGCCCAGGGGCTACAGTGGATGGGACATTTGTGCCTAAGGGGGTGCGTTTAAAATTCTCCATTCCCTTGTCTTTTCCCAAAACCCTCCCAGCCCGCCGCCTCTCGCTCGCAAATTACAAGGCTAACTGAATTCCCATGTCCCCAAAGGTCTACATCCAAACCTCCTTCTTCGCCACCGGAAGGGCATCCCGCTACTTCCACGAAGGGAAGCGGTTCCGCCCGCAACGTTTCCTTCCACCCGACCACGAGCTCTACGACCCCAGGTTTGCCGACGATGCCTGCGATGGCCTGTTTCCATTCAGCCTGGGACCACGTGTTTGCAGCGGGAAGACACTGGCGTGGATCGAGTCTAGGCTTGTTATTGCAAAGCTGCTGTGGTGTCTTGACATGGTGAAGGTCCCGGGTCAGGATGTTGATCTGGAGAGAGATTTGAAGACCTATGGCTTCTGGGTAAAACCAGAGATAAAAATGAGATTTGTCGCAGTAGATAGAGCTCAGAGTTGAATGGCTCTAGTCGAGAGAGACATCAAGTTGCGGACGGTCCTGGAGACGAACTTTGGCTGGAGGAGGAGAAGAACGGAGCCGAGTCCAAAGTGGAGAGTCGTGCTGGCGATGGTGACGCTGCTGATGGCCCATGCTAGCTCTGGAGCCGAGACGCCCCTTGGCCGGTATGGATGAGCGCCGGCAACATAGCGAGGAAGTCACAGGTGTCACAGAATAGCCCGGTCAAGGTCGCGGACTGATCATCCTCTTTGTTTGCGATTTGTAGGCTATGTAAGCTTCAAAGATTGTCGCAAGTGAGATAGGCCATGTGCTCAGGCAAGTAAGTTCATACGAACGTGTCCTGTCTAGTTGATGCAACCTGAATCAAGGCAGCATGCCACGCTTTTCCCTCAAATACACCAGGTAGTCAGTAGGCGGTTCATTATATCCTCTGCGGTAAGCCCCTCGGGATCCGAGGGGTCCGACTCCAAAGTCGAAAGACACCACTCGAATAGCTCCAGGATATTCTCAACAGTCCGTTCGCCACCCTCCCACCTCCATCCAAATTTCCATTTCCAGGTACCGTCTGGCCATTGGATGTAGAGACAGCTAAACCCCCCTTCCAAAACCATACCCGGATCCCACTGGAAGGCAACCTTCTCATATATGTCCCATGGGAACTCAAGGTTCTCAGGCCTTGCTATACGGACTGGGATCTTACCAGCTGCATCTTGTTAATTATAACTAGATTGTTTTCATTTCAGTCGAGTTCTTTCGGCTCTCAGTATTACAGGTTTGCATGTTCCTCGCTCTTCATTGTAAATTTCCACTTCATTTCTACTCCGCTCCGCACCTGGATCCGGTGGAACGGCCCCCTTCATCTTCCTCGTGTCCCTGGAGATTCGCAGTGCCAACCCCAAAGCTTGGCAATTCAACCCTACACGGGAAACCTTCACAAATAATTGGTGGGACTGCGGGGCATGTTAACCTGGATGACCAGCGTCACAGTCAACACTACAACAATGGGGGTGTGCAAGGATGCCAAGGCTACTACCGTAAACATACGGCCACCTTACCTCTTCAGCATGATTTGGTTGTGAAGTCTACAGACATCTCATGGTTTTCTTTTTTCCTCTGACATAGAGGCACTATCAGAAGAAATGATTCTCAATAATGGAGACTTCCGGTAAGGGCTGACTTGTCCAACCATTTTCACCCTGCCAGGGAAAAACTTGAGAATCATTGCGCCTTGTATTCAGTCTAGGGCTCAAATCCTTACAAATGACCTATCTCAGGCAAGGGGGAAGAAAGACTAAAAACTTCATCACTTTCCCAGAAATCACGAGTAGCTTATTCTTCGGTCCTTGAGCTTCTATCAGTCAAGCGTTGAACGATGGTCGGTTGTACCGATAGTCTCCCCAGTGGTTTGGTTCCAATCTCGGAACTCCACTCCCCGGAATCTTACTCTTTTGGGGGCCACCAAGACGGCGTCTCGGCGAATTATACCCCGGTACAACAAAGAATGCCTTTCTTGGTATTATAAAGACCATACCTGGCCTGTATTTTCTGTATTTTGAAATTTAGGTCTGTGGCCAAGGACTGGCTTGACTTGGTATTGCAGTGCTGCCAAAATGATGCTAAAGGGTCTGTTCAGCTTGTTATGCCTGTGGCTTGCCACGGTTGGAGCCATCACTGTCACGACCTCTTCATCCTCCTACGTAGTCGATACTGGGAGCTCCTACAATTTTGTCGTCACTATCAGCCGCACCAACTGCGATATTACCTCGATCCGGTTCTACGGCAGCGAGTACCAGGACCAAGGCACGTTCAGCCACATTGGCTCTGGACTGGGCAGTGGGACAGCTGTAAGTTGCCAAACTGATGATATAGCCACCTGTGAACCGCGAAGTTAATCTGCCGGTAAGGTGACATATTCAACGAGCCCATCTGGTGACACCGTCATTTTCCAATGTTCGCAAAACAACGACAGGTTTAACCTTCAACATTACATGGTCTTTAGAAATGGAGCAGCCAACATTTGGATGGGCACCAACATCAACTCAGAGCCTAGCAATGGTGAACTGAGATACATCTTCAGATTGAACGGGCTGGACGTTTCCTGGCCGAACGGAGATGTTTCCAAAACCGCAGGTGGCACTGCCATCGAAGGAAGTGATGTCTACCTCGTCAACGGCCAAACAAGGAGCAAGTTCTACTCGTCCGACCGGTTCATCGATGAGAGGATCTACTGTGTCACCAACTCTGGATCCTCGGTAAATGCTTGCTGGCTCCGCCCGAATCATCAAGCCACAGAGAAGAGTTCTGGAGGCCCATTCTTCCGGGACATTAGTTCAAACGCGGGCGGCACGTACAACGCCTTCACTTATTACATGAACTCGGGACACGTGCAAACCGAAGGCTGGCGGACTGGCTTCCACGGGCCCTACGTCTTCTCCATGACCCGAAGTGGAAGACCGGACCCCACCGGCGTTGACGTCTCATTCTTCGACAGTCTTGGACTGTCTGGTTATGTCCCAGTCTCTGGTAACCGCGGCTACATCTCTGGCACAGCATCTGGCGTGTCGAGCAACTTCCCCAGGGTGGTACACTGGTTCAACAACAACTTCCAATTCTGGGCATACACCAACTCCGCAGGGGCCTACGCATCTCCTCCAATGCCGGCAGGGACATACACGATGAATTTGTACCAGGACGAGTTTCTCGCGGCAAGCCAGTCCGTCTCTGTCACAGCCGGAAGAACTACGACGTCCAACATTGCCGCAACCCATCCGGCGTTGACTCAGTCGAGAACCACCATATTCAGGATGGGAGACTACGACGGCCAACCGACGGGATTTCTAAACGCAGCCAATCAGTTGCGCATGCACCCTTCAGATTCTCGGTAGGATCGTTCTTTCTTAGCTCTTCGCTGATGTGTACATACGTAACAAAAGCTCACGTGTTTTTCCTCTCTCTGCAGAATGGCAAACTGGAACCCTGGTACGGTCGCGTCTACTGCTACGTCGTCATTCCCAATGGCCATCTTCAAGGGCGTCAACAACGGCCAGAAGATCACGTTCTCCCTCGGTAGTGCGGTTTCTCAAACAACAACATTGAGAATCGCAATCACGTTATCCTTCGCGGGCGGCCGGCCCCAGCCGGTAGTCAACGGGTACAATTGCCCGGCACCGTCAGCTCCCTCAAAGATCGACAGCCGCGGAGTCACCAGGGGTGCATATCGTGGACGCGGCGAGATTTATGAGTGTAGCGTTCCTGCTGGAACTTTGGTAAGCGGCACCAACACCGTCACCGTGACGGTCATTTCGGGTACCGGTGGCGATGCATTCCTAAGCCCCAATGTTGTAAGTTCTGCACACTATATTCATCATTGAAATGCTGTTGTCTGCTAACGCGTGTCAGATCCTGGATGCCATTGAGTTGTTCTACTAAGCACAACCAACGGCAATAGATGACAATATGGGTTCCATTCCTTGTTGGCTTCATGAAACTTGTATCCTCCACGGCTACAATAGTATCTCAGTCATCTGGAGCTCGACTTTTTTGGCTCGAATTGACCTTAATTCTTTTTATTCCAATAAATATTATTTCACAAAATAAACTGCAAACAAGATCAAGGATAACCTAAATGCGTTGTTTCGACCATGCCACTTACCTTTCGCAATCCAATCTTGCTTAGTCTAAGGCGAGACAGGCTGTCGGCCAACTTTGGCACTCGTTTGCCATCCCTTAGCAACCAAGTCTCCCAGCTCACTTGAATAAGCAATGAGGACGGATATTCGCACCGGTAAAAACGGATGGTACACCGGTACAACGCCCATTTTAGCGTTAGCGCACAATTAACGCCCTGCCACCAAATTAGTATGGGGCAACGTTAAGTTGACTTTAGCAACGATTTCGCCGTTACCCTCGTTAAAAGAGGTTGTAAATCGATTAATTGTATCGCTTAATCGATTAATTATATCGCTTAATTGGGCAATTGGCACTCGATTCAACGCAATTGCGTGATGTATCGATTTGTATCTAGTCCAAATAGACCGTGACAGTCGATCTGCCACTGCGCCTTAAGACCAGAGTAATTAGGCACCTGCGTCATCGCTGCAACACTAAAAAATCGAAATCTAAGCGATTATATATTATTTCTGATGCCAAATAGATTGATGCCGACGAGTATTTAATTAATTCAACGTAGCGTTGACGCAGGGTGGTTGTGTTGAGTTTGGCGACGATGGCGGCTGCGCAGGGCGTTGGTGGTTGCAGCCGCGAAGGGCACTATGGGGTGCAGGTCACGTGATTTGGGTGGTCCGTGCCCGGTGAACCATCCGTTTTTACCGGTGCGAATATCCGTCCTCTAAGCAATAATGTAACTGATAAAAAAAGAATTAGCCACACTCTCAGCTCCTTCATGAGAGGGCTAGGCGGCTTGACCTACACAAGATTATACATCTTAATATTCAAGATGAAAACTCTTTTCCCCTTGTGCCTTGTAGGCAGAGCGGTGGAGTAATTGCTGCTGTGAGTATGAGCACAAAATTCAACAGAAATGTTTTCCATCACGAATCATCATTCTTTTATACGGTCTTTATTCGCGCAATACTGTGAAAAATGGCAATGACCACTTATTTTCAAGTTGCTCTGCATAAGACTCGACATGGAATTCTCTGCGATTGCTATCAGAGCAGGCTCAAGATTGAGTTATACCTGAATGCGAGGTGTTACATGAGTTTTACTGTCACGATGTGCACGGGAAAATAATTTTGAATGTGACGTCAAATCGTGCATGAAACCCTGTTCTGTGCATCTTATATGCTGCAATAGGCCGCGACTGGCCAGTCTGTATGGTGCCTTTTGACAACGACTGCCGGGCCGATGAGATATCCGGAAGTCAATCCGGATGCCCCGGACTCGAGGCGCAGCTACAGAGGGCGGAAAAGTTTGACGATGGCGAAAGCGTGAAAGTGATCCAATCATTCAAGTTTCGAGGGTGACCAGTGGTCATTCTCCCAGGCAATAACTGAATGGGGTATGCTGCAACGAACCCCACCCCTCGATGCTACTCCAATGCAAAGGTTTTTCTCATTTTCATTTTGTCCCTGTTCCGCTAGAGGCACTTTTACCATTCCATGCACCATTCTGTGCCTGACCTCGACCCCATGTAGGCTCCTGAAGTTCAGCCGTTTATGCAGACCACAGATCGCGCAGAGTAGACATTTGTGGAATGGTTACCTAGGGAGTATGGATGGAGGTCAATCACAGGAGGCATACTCACCTGATACCTTTGGAGATAATAGAAGCGGCATCATTCTTGGCATTGTCGTCATATGTTGGGTACTGGCTACAACTGTCGTTACGCTTCGCGTCTACACAAGAAAAGTGCTTCTAAATCAAATAGGCACAGACGACTACTTTGCTGTTGCGTCTCTGGTTAGCTATTTTCCATTTCGGCGGTTAAAACAGGAACACTGCTGACCGTGCGACTCCTGCAGGCGTTGGTGTATTTATTGGGCATCGGAGATTTACTCAGTCTGTCACCTTTGTTTCAGCATCTGATGATACATAGAAATTGAAGCTGACTAGAAACAGTGGTCAAATACGGGCTTGGAAGGCACATCTGGACAATTAGACCAGATGATTTTGTAACGTATCTCAAGGTTAGCTGCCCTGTTATTTTCACCTTCCTCTACATTCTCGCTCCAACACTGAAAGGCTAATCTTCCGATTTTGCTTACTTGCTAGCTGTTCTGGGTGACAATATTCGCGTACACCTCGGCCATCTTCACTATCAAGATGACTTTCCTTTTCCAATACTACAGGATTCTTGGCATGCTTCTGCCACGCTATGTCTACACGTCCATCGTCGTCGCCATCGGCGCTTGGTCAATGGCGATGATCCTACAGTGCTTTTTCCTCTGCCGACCTCTCGCCGGCTTTTGGGACAAAGCCCTGCCAGGAGTCAAATGCCTACCTGACTTACCTACATGGTTGGGTGGCGCCATTGGCAACATTCTGACGGACTTGCTGGTCTTCGCATTACCCATCCCGATGCTAAGCAAGCTTAGTCTACCCGGCGCGCAGAAGGCTATCCTCCTAGGGGTGTTCAGCCTGGGGTTTTTGAGCGTCGCGCTAAGTGTGGTCAGGATCAAATACCTCAGGCTCAACCAAGACGATGTCAGCTGGTCGAACGTCAGCTTGACGTGTCTTTCGATGTCGGAGTTGACCCTGGGCATAATATCTGCCTGCGTGCCTACTATGAGGAGGCTTTTATTCAGACCGCCACAGAGGATGCTGCCTGTGCATCCACTAGAGACTGACAGGATTGTCAATTCTCGGCGTGGCCAGACGAGTGATAGCAATAGTCGGCGGGAATGGTGGTGGCTTTGGACAAGGAGGGGACTGAGTGGCATCGAAAGAAGCAGTGTTTATAGAAGTGGACCAGGGTCCAGCGTTCCTACGACGTAGCTTACCATAAGAATCAAATCTTGATTATTTTTGTGACCTCTCTCACGAATTTAACACGAATGCCTTCTACAAGGCTCAATCTCATTGTGTGATGTATATTTACATTGAAGGTACACTATGTACGGAGTGGAGTTGATCCTCATAATTTGACACTGTAAGTGTCTTCTTCAGCGCATATTGATTGCGGCAATATCTGCTCAGGATGCTTTGGGTAGAAAGGCCTCCACTTCAACCTCGACATGCAAGTCGGGTCGCAACAACTTATACACATCCACTCCAGTAAAAGTTGGCCGGTTGGCACCAAAGTGCTCTATCATGACCCGATGAAGTACACCCCCAAAGCGCTCGTCCGTGTTGGCATGGAAGGTACGGACCTAAGCCCAAGTCAGTAACTAACTAGATCATGGCGGCACAGAATACCAGGTGGGAAGATGATCTAACTGACCTTGTATACATACGCCCAAACTTCTTGTTTGGTGCCAGTGAGGCCGGCGGCCCGTAGGGAAAGCTCAATGTGCTCGAATGCTTCCTTGATCTCCTCCTCCAAGTCTGCGGGTACAGTTCCTTGCGCGGTGAGGCCCACCTGACCACCGACGTGAATTGTAGATACGCCCGGGGGGATGACGGCGGCATGGGTCATTTTGAGGGTTTCCGAAATCTGCTCTCCAGCTCCTGGCCAGTTGAAGAACCTGACATTGTTGGCAGGAGCTGGTGTTTGGGGGATGAATTCAGGCATGTTGCTGTAGTATAGATAGACGTGTATGAAGAAGGTAGGACGGCGTTTGATCTGTGTGGATTGAGAGAAGCTGAGTGGCTGTGATCTAACGCAGGACATTGTATTGAATATATCTACTGACATAATTGCTATTATTCTAGTTGCATTTGTAATCAGCTATTCTTCTTATAAAATAAACTTTCCGCTCCATGCCTGATTCATTGGTAGTGGAACGCTTGTGCTTAGCAACAAGGGCTGAGGCTTCCTCGGGATACACGTTTGTCAGCAGATACATTACCAGTGCCACAAATGAATAACGTAAATGGATGTTAATTGAATCTTAATAGCAAAACAGATGTAAATGACCTCATGTCATGTGTCTAGCAAACATAATGTGGCTTTCATAACAATCATCTCGATTGACATGATAAGGTTAAACGCTACAGGGCGTAGCAAAAGCATCTCCCAACCATGGAGCCAGTGCGTGCCAGTGGTCCAGTACAGTCGTCAATTCCGCCCTCTACACATCAGATACACACAAAGGCCTTGTGGTATATTAGAAGAGGAGAGAGACCTCGTCTGACACGTGCACCTTAAATGCATTTAGGGGCGCTAGTCAATTTTAAATCGTAGGCTGCACGCTCCCCTTGTACCTAGCACGTGCAAATGCCGCTAACAGGGAATCCGTCTCAATGCTATCAATGCCCTCGCTATCCTTGCTCCATCATATACGGCATGTAGATTAGCCTCTGAATCTTTGGTAACAGGCAATGCTACTCTTCTAGAATGGTCTTGAATAAGTGAGGGGGTTTGAAGAATAGGAAGTAAAATACTGACGGAATTAGTGAAAGGCTGTCTTATATCCCTCTGGGGCACACCGACTGCGACGGTCAGATGTTTTTTCTACCGCTGCATAGTTACTACTTCACTTCTTGGAGAGCTGTGTTAAAGAGATTTGATCTAATACTACAATGGTATTATAAGAGTTTCGCTATGCTTTATCTACACCAACCAGGGCAAAGTGCGTGGCAATATATACACCGAAGTCATGACATCAATAAACCCTATCCCATGCACCACAAAAGAAATAGGCCCTTCTGAGTTATCTCATAGGACATGTACTTTACTCCTCGTCATCCTCCAGCTGGATCTCCTTGCCACTTCCCTCGTACAGCATAAGGCTCGAGATCCAGCCACCAACAGCGACGGCGCCGACGGCCCACCAGCTAAAAGCGACCATGCCCCAGTCCAGCCCGACACCGTACCAGTACCCACCGACAATGGGCCCCACAGTACGGAAGCCCGCCGAGACGGACTGCCCGATGCCGTGGATGGTTCCCAGCACGGAGGGGTGCGGGCTGCAGTTGTTGAGCAGGATGATGCTGGCGGGCAAGGTCATGGTGCGGGCCGAGGTGTGCAGGAAGAGGATGAGCACGATGCCGAACCACAGCACCGTCGAGGTCGTGGTGGTGCCGTCCTCGGCGGTGGACTGCGGCATCACGGCCAGGAAGGGCGCGAGCAGGTACGCCACGGGGAAGATGATGAGGAAGTAGCGGAAGGACCGCAGCGTCCCCAGGCGCGCGTGCACGGGCGGGTACATGACCACCTGCAGCAGCATGCCCAGGACGCCCAGGATCGAGGTCGCGTTGCCGACTGTGGATGCGGGCATGCCCAGGCCGCCCGCGAACCAGAGAAGGTTGCGCTTGCCGATGCCTGCCGTGCCGCGGGGCTCGATCTCGGCCGCGGTGGGGATGTTGGCGTCGACGTGGGCGGGGATGAAGCCGGGGCGCGGGGAGGACAGGAACAGGGACCAGATGTTTGTGAAGGCGCCGAGGTGGAAGTCGTAAAAGGCCTGCGAGAGCAGCGTGCAGACGACGTTCTTGGTCCACAGGCGGCTGAAGGGCAGGGTCTTGCGCTTCTTGGGCTCGACGACGGGCGCGGGCTGGGGGTTCTCGGACTTCTCGTCGAGGCGGATCTCCGAGTAGCCGGTGCGCGAGTGGTAGACGTAGTCGAGGGGCCGGCGCAGGACAAAGGCCTTTGCGCGCGCGACGGCGTACAGGCCCGGGTCGAACGAGTTCTTCTTGCCCTTGGACGTCTCCTCGAGGCCGAAGAAGACGGCGAAGAAAGTGACGAGCAGGAAGACGGCGTTCATGATGGACGGGAGGGCGAAGGGGTACGCCTCGATCATGGGCGAGTAGAGCGGTCCCTCCGGGCCGAACCAGCCCGGGAGAGTCATGGCGGGGTCGGCCAGCCAGCCGCCGATGATGGGGCCGAGGATACCGGCGACGTTGAAGCTCATGGGCAGGATCAGGAACGCCCGGGACTGGTACTTCCTCTCGACGGTGATCTCGGAGATCATGGTGCGGATGATGCCGACCAGGCCGTTGATGGAGCCCGAGAAGATGCGCCACGCCATGGCGGCCGCGAAGCTCTGCGAGAAGCCGTATCCGAAGCAGCCGATGGCCGTGCCCAGCGTTCCGATCAGGAGCACCATCTTGCGGCCTCCCCACCACTTTGACGAGTCGGCGGCCTTGCCCCACGCGATGGCGGTCAGGACCTGGGCTCCGGTGAAGCAACCAGTCAGGAGACCAGCTTGTGCTGATATTTGAGAGTCGGAGAGGATTGCTTCTGCAAAGGGAGTCAGTATGGGGCATTAGCTGATGGATTTTGTGTCTGGTAAGACATACCTGCGCCGCCAGTCTGAATGGTTCGCTGCTCGGCCATGTGCTTCAGCTGGTAAAAGACATACGCCTGCAGACTAGCAACCTGCAGGAAGTCGACGAACCGGCACATGAACAGGATGAGCAGCTGGCCCTTGTGAGGCAGAGACATCCAGGTGACATGCTCCGGCGCGGCCTTCTTGCCCTCCTCCTTCTCGACATCTCGCGACAGGAACGGGGCGTTCTCCTTTGCCATATCGTCCTCCGAGTCGAAGTACCTCTCACGCGGACTACTTGTGGGGTCGAACACTGTGACGGATGAGGACGATGATGCAACCCCAGGCGAGACTGCCCTCTTGGCATGTTCTTGGTTTAGAAATGTGTCGAAGTCTGCTTCGCTCCCAAACTCGCCCTTCTCGTTCACGGACGACTCTTGCATGATGTCAAATTGGCCCGGTGGTGCCAGCTCGCTCTGTTGTGAGTGAGCTGGGGTTGTTTGTTGTGCCATGTTAGTCAGTGTGGGAGCCCGCTCCTCCTGCTCTGGCTGATTATGGTGTTGATTTGTATAGCGTGAGGGAGTGGTTCTCTGAATTCTGAATTCTGAGAATTCCCCTCTTATCCTCCGAGTTTGGTCAGATTGCGTGCACTGATATTGTGAGTCTCTAGCGAGTTGCTGAGTAGTATCAGTAACAATGCTTGGAAGTAACAAAAAAAGGAAACTGATTCGGAAAGCGTATAACAGAGACTGAGTGAGTGTCGTAGAATGGTATGGAGTTGAAGGAATGACAAGCCGGGAATATCGACGGCAGAGATGATTTGAAGAGGCAACTCGGAATGTACAAAAGCAGGATGGGGCTGGAAATAGAAATGGAAGGTTGGAAGACGAATGTGCAGGCGGAGCACAAGTCGACGCGGACAAGCGGCAAAGGTTTGCGTGTACTTACTCGAAAAGCCACAGTCTGCGTGGAATAAATGGGGCCCCGGCTGTTGGCTGTGACGGGCAATCAATCTCAGTCAATCCCTGGCGAGACGACCGGGTGATAATCAGGGTCACCAGATGAAAACAATCAGAAAACAATGGGAACTGGTGGCAGAGAAAGCAACCAGGGCCTTTGGGGGGAGAAGACAGGGAGGGAGGGTACTGTATCTGAGCGTGTGTACCCCCTGACCCGGGTTGTCACCCTGGATCACCGATGATCGACCACCCGGCTTTCCAAGCGTGGGAGGTTGCTCTCTTCTCGGTCGTCGGCCCCACTTCCTCAAAGGGATCCACCGGAGAAAATGACTGCAATTCCCCACAAGACCGGGCTGCTGTCATCCACTCGCATGGCCGACTATGGCAGTGGAGGAAACAGGACCGGGTACTCCAGATTCTGAATGGGCAACGGAACAGGACGATGATGTCGACCTCGCCCGCTTCAGCACGGCAGGGAGCCTGTCAAATGCCCCTCATGCCCACCCCCCCCCCCGAGCCCTTCTCGGCGCCGACCAGGAGGCCGTCACACCAGACGATTTCTGTGTTGGCAGCATTTTCGAAGCTGAACTTGTCATCGGCCGCGCACTCACCTTACAGCAGTCACCCGCCCTGCGACTTTGCCCTGTGTTGCTCACGGGCCAGATCAACCAATATCTGGCCCAGAGTGGAAGGGGCATTACGCGTTTGCGTGGGTTGCTAACAGGACCCTCTTTTCCTGCCCCGTTTCCTTTTTAATCCTCCATGCGCCAGGGAAAGGGAAGCAACAAGAAAGACTCGAGAGCCCGCACTATGACGAAGCCTAGTCTCGGTACCAGCCACTATGTATTTTACTACACCGCGAATCGAATCTGATATCGTGGTGCTCATTTTCGCGGAGCGCCACATCCCGTTGGCAAGTGAATCCATCCAGTTTTTTTTGCTTTCGCGGCTTTGAGTCGTGAATTGTGATGTCTTGCGACCCCCTACCTATTGTGAAATTAAAAAGTAGCCAACTGGAAACGCCACTGACCCAAGTCCTTGGTATTGGATTATGCTGTGGCCAGCAGCAGCGTGTCAGCATCGTGTGTCGTGGGCCAAGGCGGCAGCCAAGGCGGCTGTTCCTGCTGTAGAGTTTCCAGTATACTGATGTCCTGTCAGGCGGCCCAGCACGGCTGGGCGACTTATTCATGTTCAAGACGCGCCCGAAATGTGCAGGACCGGATCTCTGGAGTGTGCAGCCTGAAGCCCGTGCTGCCGCCCCCCTCCACGCGTGTCTCCCCTTTTGTTCCCACAAATGGGGGCCCCTGATTCGCGCTTACCGACCTTCCGATCAGTCTTGGAATCTTGATATGCCCCTGTGGTGCCCTGTGTCCCCAGCGTGTCCCCAGTGAGCGTCGCTGGGGCGGCAGCCCGGGAGTCGGGCTGGCCCACTGAATCGGTATCAGGGCTGTCGGGTCGGCAGCGGCTAGACGCTTGCCGTTTCACCGTGGCGTCCTTGGATCCTGGGCTCTGCAGGTGACAGGCGGGCCGGCGCCTACGGCCGCTGGGACCGTCGACGCGAGGCGATCAGCAGTAATCAGGAGGTCGACGATCTGATTATCTCTGGATGGGCTGGATGGGGGGCTCATTTGGGAGCTGCAGCCGGAAGTCGGGAGGGCTCCCTCTTTGAAACATTCTCTCCAGCCAATCCATCAGTCAATGTCACAGTCCGGCCTGTTCTTCGATGGGGGAAACTGGGGGCCCGCAATGTCCTCAATGTCAAGCTTTCCATGATGGGAGCTTGAGGATTTACAGTCCAGGTCAATGCAGAGGCCGTCTCCTGTCGTAGTTGGCTGCCCCGTGGGATGAACGGGATGGGTCGGGCCTTGGCAACACCAGCGAGACCAGTCCTCTGCGCGGCCATTGGGGAGCTGATGAAACCTGGCTAGCAGCCCTATCTTAGCATGGTTCCTCCCCTGCTGGAAGGTGGTGTGCAGTGTGCACGCTTGCTGCTGGGCCATCCACCACGCGTGCACTATCAGGCTATCGTGACTGGACGACCAGACTGCAGTACCTGCGCACAATCAGACGCCACAACGCCGACCGTTGCACCTATCTCTCTCTCCAGCAGCTGCTGATCGACCGCCAAGAAATAAGGTAGGCAAGCGAAATGACAGGCTAAATATCCGCCATGTCGCAGTAAACTTCCGCAGCTTCCTCCTTGAGTCTTGCAAGCGAGCCGGGAACCGGATACGCTCGGCCGCCGGGGTCTCTTCCTTGGAGAGAAAGGACTGACCGCCCTGGCCGCCGTCGTATTTACGAGCAAGACGCGTGGATGACAGCCGGCGGCGGCTGCTTTGGCGTCTCATGCCTATGACGACTCGTGGCCACATTTCTCTTTTTTTGGCATGTTTGTCACACACACAGACAGGAATGCCATGTTCATGTAAGGCCTCCAGCGGGTCCTGGCTGTGTCCCGAGGCTGCGGGATGGGCCTGTCACGGCCGGGCTTTAGGACAAGATGGGCTTGGACGCGACACCCGATGTCGACTTGGGACGAATTCAATTCATCGACAGGTTCAGCCTCAATGCCCATGCAGCCAGCACTCACGCAGGGGCTTACGTAGACCCCTGGTCCTGATGTGGGCCGGGCACAGGCTTTCAAGGTCCGGGGTAGCAGCCTGTCTGCCGATCAAAGTCGTCCATTCCGTGTGGATTCTTTTGACGACTGGATGACGCTGACGATGCCATTTTCGATCTGATCCAACCGATGGGGTCTCTGGGAAAAAAGTCCAGGTTTCAACTATGGCCGAAAGTGGGAATTTGTTTCAACCTCCAGCTCAATTCTCTCGAAACATGTGAATTGTCAGCCCAATTTCGATGTCAATGGCAGGTCGGTGGGCTACCTTCTTATTCGAGGGTGGTCGCTGGTAATGATCGTCCTCATCACACATCGGAGGATTCTTTCACTCAATCACATACAGTGGACGAGGTGCCGTCTCATATATCAAAAGTCTTGGCAGCACGGAAGCCGGTTTATGGACAAATTCGATTCCCACCACCGACCACTCTCATCAGCCCACCCCCCGACTTCCGAGATTCCAGACTAGGAAATGGTCCCCACACCCCGAAGACCCACTTTCAAGCGACAAATCTGCAGTTGTGCCTTCCAGAACCCTTCTGCAATCAATGTGAGAGAGGGAACAGACTAGGGCTAGCCTAGCTCGTCTAGTCGTCAGCCTTCGCCGTTGACACTATGGACCACGATTATGATTGCGAGGCAATATGCACACGCCACGCCAGGTTTCAACGCGACCTCTAATCGCATCCCATCTCAGGGGGAGGCGACAAAATTATGGGTTTGGGCGAATCGTGGACCGGACCGTCGAGTTCAGGCGGTTCCACCATCAAAGGTCGAGGCTCAGGGTCACATTGGTCAACAAACCGCAGTCTGTGTCCAGCCACTCCAGATATCAGACGATGACGCTAGTGGCCCAAGTATTATCACAGCCATGGGATAACACATCGTGCCATGACTTGGACACCGCCGTGTCGACGTACCTTTTCTGCGCCATTGAGGCAACCAGAAGTTTTTGTCGTTGAGACGAACACCTGCCCAAAACTAACAATGCAATCTCATGTGTGCAGGAGATAGAGTGCCAGGATGGGAAATGGTGGCGCACCTGTCGTCGTCCTCCTCGTCCAGGATGTTCAGCCTACTACACAGCCCTGTGGTAGCCCGAGGATGCCAGTACCTGGGCGCAGAACGGGATTCCAATGTAAGCCTGCAGACACGGCGGCAGAGCCCACACCTTCCCGTACGAGGCGATACGTTGATATTCAGGGATAGACAGGGAAGCAGAGGGTACACATTACCCGGCCTGTTGACTCTCGAGCCGCAAAGAAACAAAATGGATATGGGGACCCACTTGGCCGATCTCCATTCACTCCTGACCCCCTTGTTCATGTCCGTTGGTGGAACTCGGTATTTCTTAACTCGCCTGCTCCTCCTTCTCGATGCTCCATCAGGTCGATGCTTCACTAGCTTATATCTTCTCTCCATCTCTTGGATCTTGACGAACAAAGGCGTACACAAATCTCCAGACGCCTTCTGTTACTGCATACACTGGTACGAAAAACATCGACCGGATACACACTCGTTGTTCATATCATTCAATTCATCGTCCTTCCTTCTCGACTATTGAAGTCCAATCATCACCTCGAACTCCTTCCAAGATACCCATACAACAACAACCATCATCACAATGTACACCGAGGTCCCACAAACGGAGAAGACAGGGCAGCAAGTGGCCAAGCTGCCCTGCTATGCCGACACATACTCCCGCAAGCCCATCACAGACATCTTCACAAAAGACACCGATGTCGACAAGCGGGGACGCAAGAGGACAGTGCCAATGAAGGTTCTGCTGCTGGCAGTCGGAAGAACAGGCACAGCTTGTAAGCCAATTCCTCCTCACACAATCTGGGGCTAGCGGGGCCCCAGTGTCGAAAAGCAACTGTGGATACTAATCGGACTCGCACAGCCATGCGCGCGGCAATGCAACATCTCGGCTACGTCGAGACCTACCACATGATGTGCGCCTCGATCGAGAACCCACCAGACGCCCTGCTGTGGCACGACGCCCTCGTGGCCAAGTACTTCCCCGAGCGGTCCCCGCTCCCCGAGGGGACGATCCGCACGCGCGAGTTCTGGGACCAGCTGCTGGGCAACTGCCAGGCCGTGTGCGACTGGCCGGCGTGCGCCTTTGCCGAGGAGCTGATGGAGGTGTACCCGGAGGCCAAGGTGGTGCTCACCGGCCGCGACGTCGACTCGTGGCACAAGTCGACGCTGCCCACCGTCTACTGGCGCGCGACGGACCACGAGCTGCGCATGCTCTCCAACACCCTCCTCCCCTTTGGCCTCTCCGGCTCCTGGGCCGCCCAGATGTACTACCCCATGCTCAAGATGTTCTTCGACACCTTCTTCGAGGGCGACTTTGTCCACCGCGGCAAGGACGTCTACCGCCGCCACTACGAGAAGTGCGTGCGCCTCGCCACCGACGGGGGCCGCAACCCGGGCCGCCTGCTCGAGTTCCGCGTCCAGGAGGGCTGGGAGCCCCTGTGCAACTTCCTCGGCGAGCGCGTCCCCAAGGCCCAGAAGTTCCCCAACGTCAACGACGGCTCCGACTTTGTCAGCCGCAGCCGCAGGAGGAACAGGAACCAGATGATGAACGTCGCCGTGCGCCTGCTCATGTGGTGGGTCGTCGTCGGCTTCGTGTGCTACGTCCTCATGGGCATGTTGACTGCTTAGAAGAGAGGATTTCTTTCCCTTCTCTTTCTACAGTTGTCGCTTTGGGGATTGGCGCATCTGATACCAATGCGTGCTTTATGAGCTTTGGTTTAATGATATCACTGGGTATACTTGGTTTACTTGATGGCGTTTCGGGTTTCGGTTGGGGATCGCAAGCTGGTGGCAATCTAGGCCAACCTGCGAATACACAAATCAGGGGTTTGATGAGAGATTTTCTCATTTGAATTCAAATTCACACAGGCTCCCAGTCAATTACTTGGGCAGCATTATCTGTACATAGATTATTGAACTGCATCCGATTTACACACAGGCTTTCTTGACCGCTCCAGAGTGATTCTTTAGTGTGCTCGCTAGCAGATGACTATCGATTCCGCGACATTGAATTGATTTCGCCCGCATTCAGAAGCAAGCGCCAGTTACTCCTGTCCTCGCGTACCGAAACATCCCCGGAATCCTTGGATCCACCCAGTAGTGGAGCATCCTAAGAGTGATCTCATTCCACAGACTGCTCTAGGCGGCGGGTCATCCGGTTGTCGTCCATCGGTGAGCGCGAAGGCTAGAAGGACTGGATCAGATTAGACTCAGAGAACATCCGATGTCGATGGTGATAGGATGAGATGAGTTGTGCAAAGCCGCGTAACGGTGGTTGACTGTCCACGCCTCTCAAGTGCTGCTTGCGCAAGCATGTGGGTCCCTCGAGATGCATTTTCTCATGTGGGTTTCTCCCACCTTCCGGGGTTGTGCTGCCAACACACAAAGTCACACAGTAGCCATCAATACAATCAAAGAGGCTTCACGAAATGCAATTCATGCTTCCAGCGTGTTTCGATGCTGTAGTCGCCGTCTATCAACATCTGCCACAGGATGGCGACCAGACCGATGTCCGGCTCCACCCGCCGAAGTCGATCGTGTCCCGGAATTTAGAGAGAGTGGCAATACATAAACCGGCCTTCGTAGGAGTCTCCTTGATACAATAGACGTAGGAGCGGTCTGCACGCTCTCAATAACCGTCTAAATGTGGGTGGATTGATGCTTTCAATGCTTCCAACCCGTCGGGGCCTGGAGTGCCTGGGATCTGACTCTGGACCCTCTGTTTCTTCGTTTCAGCTTTGCGGTCCGCGAAAGCTCACTGCCTCAGGGGCACCGCTCAGTATGATGTGCACATACATGACGTCTCGTGCTCCCGGCTTGTTGCAGGTCCAAGTTTTTTTGCTCCACGCCGCTTCTGCGAAGCAAGGCAGACACTTGGCAGATGCGTAGACCATCGATTGCGAAGCGCACAGCCTTCTTCGATGCAGATGCCATCCGAGCTTTTACACATTCGATTGTGAACTCAGTAGGATCGTCTCATTGCTGGAGGCATCAGGTGAAGATCTATTGTCTTTCAAATTCTTGCTCAAAATCGCTATTGCGATATGCGAGGCACCCAGATGTAGAGGTACGTCACCAGAGATGCAGATAACACTGCGAGACTTCTGTACCCCGGTTACCTGGAAAGGTTTGGCATTGCTGTATCCATGACTGCAAGCTTGTTGGTTACAATTGTACCACATAGGTAGACTTGTATGCCGAAGCAGAGGCAGAGGCAGAGACTCCGTGAACCTGAATCATCATGCTTGGCTCACCGGAGAGTTCCAAGGTTGGCTCGGCCCAGAGCAGGCTACTCCGAGGTCAAGGTTTTATTCAACGTGACAATCTGCAGTCAGCGAACTTAAATGCACCTGAAAAATCTAGTTCTAGTTTCCCACCGTAGGTAGATACACTAAAGTTTCACCATTCCTCAGGATCTTTTGATGACTACAACATTAGAGCAACCGAGTCTTACCATAAAGACACGAGGCGTCACACAAGTGTATGGACACTGAAGACGGCCATGCCCTCGACGAGGGTACGCGCAGCGGTGACGTCGTAGAAGTCGATGCGCAGATCAACGCCCTGTGGATAGAGCTTAAACTCCGACGTGACGAGGTCAACGTCCTTGCGTGCCGGCCGTAGTCAAAGAGACAGCCCTCAACTCGGCCACATGACACAAGAGCAGGGATCATTGGTGATGGCCCCCCTCCATCACCTCAAGCCTTCTCAATTTGTGTGCAATGCTATGAGGCTCTATGACAACGACCAGGGTGGTTTTGGGATGGAAGGAAGAAGGGCTTGTAGGATATCGCCACAAACGGAGCGGGAAGCGAAAGTGGCTTGCTGACTGCATAGGGTTGGTACCAGGACGTGTTGTACAGCATGGTAGGTCAAGCCTGGATCTGATCTGCCAACTTGCTTCTGTGTAAGCAGTTCATGGGGGCTAACGAGCTCGTATAGCAGGGTAAGTGTTGATTCTTGGGCGACAAGGAAATGTGGGCTGCATTCGTAGCCTTCTGCCTTGTGCCGATGACACATTTCGTCACACAGATGCTTTGCCCTGATAGCCAGTAGCCACTCTGTCACTCCCATAGATGGACGCGGGTAATCCGTCCAAAACAGAATATGAGGCTGAATGGGGTGGAGATGACCACAGCCTCTCGAAGAGCGCCATCGCAACCATTCCTTGTGCTGGCCAGGGCGGCCGTTGCAACACAAAGGTCCTACACTCGAGTGATACAAGACTGTGCAGCTGCAGGCTACCCATGTTATATACAGGCTTGATGACCAACAGGTGTTACCCCAATATTCTCTGTATTCCAGTACTGAAGTTCACAATTGGCCAGCCAAGCGCCGGTGAGACCCTTCAGAGCACAGCACGGCGTCATGGGGCAACATGAACATACACACAAAGCTGCATGTGTGGTCGCAGAGCCGCACCTGCTTTCCATGAGGCGCATTACGTAGGGAAGATTCGTGATCAAAGTGTAAATCCTTTTGATTGGCAATCTATTATACCTGGGGATTGGACTGACCAGATGCAGAGACAAGGCATGCAAGAGCTGAGCTCCATGGGCTTTTTCACAGATAAGACGGACAGCCTGAAACAGATTACTCACTCCAACCTAGTCACAGTGAAGAGCAACCGGCGGCTATGTTCGTTCTCAACGGGGCTGGCAGTGTTGACACCAACCATATCCATGGTTCCCTTGACCCTCCACCGCGTGCCCGTCACCTCACCAGCCCGGTCCCACAGCGCCGCGAAGGTCGCCACGTCGTGGCGGTAGCTGGAGCTGCCCTCCTTTATGGCGGGCACGTCGCCCGGCGCCAAGCTGCCCATCTGCCTGCCCACAATAACGCCCCCAGGCCTGACCAGCCGCGCGATCTGCCGCGCGGCAGCCTGCTGCTCGGCCAATGGGAAGAGGTGGAAGAAGGCGCTGCAGTGCACCACGTCAGCGCCGCGTGCCCGCAGCTCTGCCCACGCCGGATCACTGTCCCCCGCGAACACATCCGCGACGATGAAGCGCGCCCGCAGCGTGTCTCGGTCGTGGAACAGCTCGTAGCCGTGCTCTATCAGGGCGCCGGCGATGTCGATGCCGACCAGGTTCTCGGAGGGGACGCCGTCGTGCGCTAGACGCCGCAGGTCCTGGCCGAAGCAGCACCCGATGTCCAGATAGGCCGCGCCGGGCTGCCTAAGGCGCTCGACAATGGTGGTGTAGAGCGGGTGCGTGTGCAGTGTGAGGATAGTGAATCGGTAGAGCCCGATGCATGGGTACGGATTGGACGCGAAGCCGCGCTCCCGCTGTTTCGGACCGGGACGGTTAGACTTTTGCTATAATTCTGTGTCTATCTTCATTGAGAGGGTCACTTTGGACTTGCTATGTTGTTTACGTGCTTGACCACCTCCTCGCTGGGTACCTTGGAGTAGTGCTCCAGGAGGTCACGCATGGGCTGATTAATCTCGATAAGGTCTTCCTGGTACCAGCTTCTGTTACGCTCTGGGCGTGATGTCTCGTTGGTGGCTGCCATGATTGGAACACAGTCTAGTGGTGACGATTCTGGTGAGAGGCGGGAGCTTAGAAGATAGATATGCCATGCAGACAAAACTCATGCGTTGTTTGACCTTCCAACCCGAGATTGCCGTGTAAACCGGGGGGCAACCTTCCAAGTCAATGGAGTGAAGAGAACCAACAGAAATGACACATCAGGATCATCACAAGCGCCTTCAGCTGCATGTGTAGTATACGCCCTTCCGGGTGACCGAGCACGCTAATTGATCTCTATGCTATATCTGTACATGGGTTGCAGATCAGCGGCAATGGTGTTAGTGCGCCAAAGGATTACTCAACCAACAAATCGTTTTTGGCAATTGCTGTTGGCACACGCCGTTGGCTCTGTTTTTGGCGTCCCGGGCGATGAGTACCTGCAACCTGTAGCCAATTTCGATCCCGGATCATCCAAGGTCACACTTTGTCACTAGAAAATACACTACCCGTGTATACGTCTTGCTGTGCTAGGTTATAAAACTTTTGTCCCACGATGTAAACCGCTCACTGATTAGTTCTGATTGTGTGCCTATGTATTTGTGGTGCATTCGGCCCAATATCTGCTGTTTATGTCCCTCTACTCTAGCTATTCTCAAACAGATGTATCTAATCAATTGAACTGAACAAAAGAACCACTATGGAGCCCACAAGATTGTAATTTGCATCTGGACTAAATGCAAATAACTAATCGCCTTCGTAGGGTCTACACTATAGTATTCGAATCCAGTTTGACCTCCCTCGTGACTTTGATCTCACCGAGACCCCTACCGGAGTGTTGCTGCAGTATCCGGCTCTCGACGGTGACCGCAGCCGCCGGGCGATGAATGAAGTCCACACCGTCCAGCTCAACGTATTGATGCAGCCTGCCGCCACCGTCTGCTCTAGCCGAGCCCGCCGTCATGCTGCCGCCCCAGCCTCCAGGCCTGCGCAAGGTACTCGAGGTAGTCCCAGTGTTTGGAGTCCGAATGAAAAGCCTGGGACGCAGATTGTGGATTCCAGCTTCCTGCTGGCGGTACCGGCCATTCCTGACCCCAGTGCTGGCCTTTATGCCGGGCCTCTGCATCCTGCCCCTGAGGAGTACCCCGAGCTCTGGGAAGCTCACGCAAAGGATTCCCGTTGTCAGCTCGGCTAGCCTGGCGGAGTTGGTCATTTGCGTTAGATATTTGCATCTTTTTGTTTTATCAAAGATGTCTGTGGTTTCTCTATTCACACCCAGGGGCTGTATTATACTTTAGGAGGAAAGGGGCAGATGGCAAGTAACTTACCCCCACATGACTATCTCAGGCTGGACCCAAGTCTTGTCTAGATTGTTGGTGCTTCGTAGACGTACTATGGAACCCACAAGGCTAAAGATAGGAGCGCTGGTAGATGGTCAGATGGACGGCTGACCAGACGAGGTCTACACGATTCACATGAGGCCCAGAGCTAATGTGTACTCACCACATGCCAAATGTGAATGCAAACACGACGTAGACCTTCTTCTTGAGCTTCATTTTGAGGGTCCAGACCCGCCCGAGGGGCAGCAACACAATGATGAAGTCGGTTACCGTGTTGAAGATGCCACTAACATTGAGCAGCATGTACGCGTCGATGCAGTGGCCCGGAGTGGATTTGTCCCAGATCTTGGCTCGCGGGACGCACTCCCATATCTTGGCGATGGTCGTGGGAATATAGAACAGAACCATGAGAACCATTAGTGCAATGACGATGATGTCAAAGGTGCTTCGTGGGTACACCGAGAACATGCGCCGGTACAGGCATAGGATCGCCAGCTTGGCTATGCAGATCGTGAAGCCGTAAAGAATCCTGGCCACGTTCAACCACTTTATAGCGTTCAAGGATCAAATCAGTACCTCGTCTGCTTGTCTTCGGCCACCTCTCCTCTCCCCTTATATTGTGCCATAGACAAAAGAAGGATGAAGTACGTTCACATACATAAGATGCCTCACCGACTTGGGAAGCGGTCACATCCCACTCATGCTCGCCGCCGTGGTGTACCATAGTGGCGGCCCCAGTGCCACAGAAGGCGACGGTACCAATCTGCATCATTAGCCCGGGGCTTAGAGCGATCCCTATATCACCACACTTAGTCTACACTTACCCAGGCAATCAAGGCGAGCCCTGATCTGTTTGTCAGCCGAGCATGTCACCCCTTCCCACCACTTCTGACCACCGGGGAATTGCTCACAATCCTCGCCAGTCCATTGTCGCTTGATCCAGATCCTCACATAGGTACGCAAGAGGAAGAACACAGTGGTTAGTGGGATTGCGACGCCTATAGCAACATCCATTACCCCTTTTCGCGACGCCGGCTGGTCGAAGTTGGACGTGGTGCCTGGAGGGGGTGGCATCGCAGGTGTGGGGGTGGCGTTGCTAGTTGTCGTCGCCATCGTTTCAGCCGTGGTTCAGCTCAAGGAACACAGTCGTTTGTAAAAGGATTCGGAGCAATGAATGGAAGAAAATGTGAAGGACAGCAGACCACTTGTTCTAGTATTATCGTTGCGAGCATGTACCATCATGCAGCGAAAGGAGAGTGCTGACATTACGCAAGCCTTAACGTTCTCTACAGTTCAGACGCACAAGGCGATCAGGACAGTTGCCTTATGACTAGCCAGTGAAGAAGCAGGAAGTTTACCACGCTGGACGGGCGGCCATCTTCGGGATCGAAGACTTTCGTGCAGGTTCCAGTTGCACAAGAGGAGGTGGGCTTGCTCCAGGCGAGGTCGGTGTTGTACAGAACGATCGAATAATATAAAACTGTCCAGTAAAATGCAAGACCTGCGTCAGGATCTAGAATGCTGCTAGTGCCTGTTGACCTTGGCTGAAGAGTATGGGCTGATGCTACGTGAGGATGGAGCGCGGCCCATCGAACCACCCAAGACACATACTCGCGGCTAAGACATCCCAACTAAAGACGATCGACCACACCAGGTCAACTATCCAATCGTCCAGATGGCATGCAGAAATTACGATGCAGACAGGCGGCTGTTTAAAACATCGGCGGAACAAAGCCTGGAACCGATATGCAGACCCGGGAGCAAGGTACGCAACAGGCGCGCCGAATCGTCCAATGGATGGGATATCAAGTGGTATCGCAGAGGTCACCAGGTGCTTTTTTATCTTTACCGGGCAACTGAACAGGCAGGTTTGACATGTTCGGTCTATGCAGGTAAGCAGGATTGGACCCCACGACGCCATGAAGCGTAATTCTGACGGTGAAAGTAATTGGTGTCACACAATAAGACATGCTCTTAGCGAGGACATTTTGGGGCATCACGGCTAGTGATCGACAGGACCTGCACATTCTTGAAAAGTCCATTCAAACTCTCATTCAAAGCAGCCTGCTCTCCCCCCAAAATACTTTCATGTTCAAGAGGTTGATGCACACATGTTCTTCACTCAGTTACACACTGTCAGCCCCATCACACCGCATCGAACCCCCCATTGCCTCGTCTCACACAACAACCTGAAGGATGAACACGGGGGTGTCGATGTGACGACCGTTTTAAGTGGTTGAGATCACTGTGCCTCAGGCTAGAGCCACGGGGTCGGTGCCAGAGCCTCCCCCATCCACAAGGCAAAGCTGGTTTGGAGGATTCCTTGGCCCCAGCTGCTTACACTGTTGTCGCTCACGTGGTGGCACTCTTGGATCAGCAAGCGGCTCAGAGCCGCTACCCGTCCCCCCCCCCCCCTCCAAAACCATCTCGTTTGACCGCTATTCCCATATCCATATTGATAATACCGTCACCATGAACCAGGCCATACGACCAGGCTCGTTGAAAACCAGCCAGACGTGGCGCTCAACCTCTTCTTTGTGGTCAGACAACATGGGGGCCGATGGCGCAGATGGGGGAGATCTTAGAGCAGCGAAAGGCCTTGTGATGGGAGAATGTGATCAAAAGAAAAAAGGGCCTCGGCTGCACTTTAGGGGCAAATATTCAAGGACATTGGAACGTATATAATCGAGAAAAGAAGCAGAACAAAAAATCCGCGTGGCACCAGACTGACCATCAAACAAAGGCTGGACGACGCGGGGCCAATTTACACAAGTTTTAGCTGTCTCGTAAAACGTACACCGATCAGTATATCAACCTAGGCCGCATGACCAACAAGATGAGAAACTCTGGTCTGTTCAACCTTGCCTTCTTCCTGGCTGCACAAAAGTCAGTGCTCTCTACCAAGCTGAACGTGACCGTCCTCGGCACCGCCAATGATCAGTCACGCTTCGAGTGCTGGGAGCTCGCCGCGCCTTTCACCTCCTCGACGCAGCCCGGCGTTATCGGCACTCATACCACGAAGCTAGGGGATGTCTCCAACATCACTTACAACGTTGCCCCCGCCGGCTACGACAGCGAGGTCCACACTGCACCATTCTTCCAGTAAATACCCTTTATCCCCACATGTCCCCAGCCAAGAATGTGGCGTGTATGTATATATGCTTACATAGACTGCAACAGGTGGGTGCTTCTCATTTCGGGGCTCGGCGTAATCAACCTGCCGTACGACAACTCTACCGAGGTCGTGCTCACGCCAGGAGAGGCGGGCCTGATGTTCGTCGCGGATACGGCGGAATTCAGCAAGGAAGGCCACGGTTCTTACTTCCCCGGGGTGACCGAGACCGTTTTCCTTCAGATCCCGGCAAAGGACAACAAGGTGCCAGACCACAGTGTTGTGTATGAAGATAAACCATGCACGGCGAACGAGTATGCGGGTCTCAGGGCATGGGCTACTGACGCGTAGCCAAGTGAGTGGGTGGGTCATGGAAGAATAGGAATGGGAATGGAAGTTTACACGTTATAATCAACGTCTCAGACTCATTGATAGTGGTGGTTTGATATATGTTTCACTTACACACGGAGCCGAAGACCACGCCGGGCGCGGGAAAAGGACTAAGGCTCCTGGTGCCCGGGATCGGCGGCTCGGCCGGCATGATACTTTCTAACAGGTTCCATGGCGAATCCAACGAGAGTGAAAAGATAGATGAATTTATGACGTGCTTAGCAGTGAACTCTCATGGCACTCTGTCTCAGGCCTCATAAGCTGGTAAGTCCGCTTCTCGGCAAAGCTTTCAGCAGCTCGATGCCCCAGTGTTTAAGGTTATTGGAAGATGTCTGAGACTAGCATAAATGCTTACACGAGACATCTCCAGTACATACCAATTCAAGGTGACCAAAAGTCCACATCCTGGTGCTAATTGAAGATGACAGCATGGAACACCAGGGTCATGAAGTTTCAGCAGCATCTAAAGGCTATCGTTATGTCGATACCTTGAGCAGGTGCGATAGAGAAAGACCACATGACGCGGGAGAAGATTCCCCGGATAACAGGAATTATAGGAGCATAATAATCATGGACGACAGCGAACCGAAAACCTCTCCTCCCAAGTTCACCTCAGATCTCACACTGAATTACCACAACACCTTGAAAAAGCAAGGATTTAAACCAAATCAACTCCAGCAACATGGGGACAGCCAATTTTCAACGTGTATTTCATAATTCCTGTCAACTCCAGGATTGTCCTCGGGACAGTCGCATCCTCACTGCTGGTCACCGGTAGGCCCAGGAGTTTGTTCCCCCCTGCACTCGACTAAGTGGCACTGTTTAATTGTGTGCGAACCTGGTAACCGTAATCTAACCATATAACCACACAAAAAACAGCAGGATGGTTTTAACTAAATCACAGACGGTGCAAGGCTTGGTCCTCGCTGGAGATAATGAGGTACACGTGAACATGGGGAATCATCTCGCCCTCGCCAATAACCAGAATTCACGATTTGAAGCAATGGAAAGGCCACTTTAGAAGAAATGCTTCCACAAGTCGGAGTCCCTCAGAATTCGAAGGACTGCCATTGTCCATTGGAACCTTTTGCTCGGATCCCAAGGTGAAGTTATAGATTGTAGAAGAGAAAAGCCAAACAAGAAGGAGGGCGGCGGTAAGCAAACGTCACATGCAGGAGGTTGGCAGTGTAGCTTACGCAAATTGCTTTATTCCTCGACCTCGTAAACGGTGCCTTGGCGCCAATCAGGGCATTGATCATCATGTCTGGTCCTGAAGGATTGTGGCTGGCGAGCTGGCTTACCAGGGCCGGTGTGAGGTGCATCTATCAGGCCACTGAGAATTTGTCATCCGCTGCGTCTCCCTAGCTGCCTGAATGCCAGCCCCCGACGGACTTTACCATTCTTGGGTTTTGTGCAACCTCAAAGCTGCACGACCCCTCAAGTTAAGATGACACATTTTAGATAACTTGTTCCACCTGCAGTAAACATTGACATAGAGACAGAGTCCGTACTGTCTAATCCAGCAGTGTGTTGCTAGTTCTGCTACACATATTCTTCGTTAAAGCCCTTGATCTATCACCTTACTGTTGCACGCAACCATGTCATCGGACCCCCAAGCCGAGGCCGCCGCATTCGAGGCAACATTCTCCGGCTTTACAAAGCGGCAACGCACCAAACAGAAGCCCCTGCCCTCGGACCTGAGCATCGCCGGTCAAACAGCCATCGTCACGGGGAGCAATGTAGGCCTTGGCCTGACGGCGTCCCGGCAGCTGCTGGGGCTAGGGCTCTCGCACCTGGTCATGGGCGTGCGCTCCCAAGCAAAGGGAGACGCGGCAGCGGCCCAGCTGCGCGAGGAGTTCCCCAGCGCGCAAGTGACCGTCTGGACCCTCGACATGGAGTCGTACGACTCGATCCGCAGCTTCGCAGAGCAGTGCGCGTCCCTGCCGCGCATCGACGTGGCGATCCTCAACGCCGGGGTGGTAACGGGGTCGTTCAGGACCGTGCCCGGCACGGGCCACGAGTACACGATGCAGATCGACTACCTGTCGACGGCGCTTTTGGCGCTGCTGCTCATCCCGGTCCTCAAGTCCAAGAAGGCCCCTGGCGCGACCAAGCCGCCGGTCTTGACCCTCGTTGGGTCTGATGCCGCGTACGGTGCGCCGCCGCTGAAGACGGAGGGCCCGGTGCTGGCCCAGTTTGACGACCCGAAGAACTACGGGCGGCTCACCACGTACGGGAGCTCGAAGCTGCTGCTCACGCTGTTCGTTGGGAGGCTGGCTGAGCTTGTCGATCCGGCCGACGTGCTGATCAACTTGTGCAATCCCGGCATGACCAAGGGGACTGCCGTCGGCCGTGAGAACTCTTCAATTCTGGTATTTTTGTTCAGTATTATGCAGTACTTCTACGCGAGGTCGCTTGAGGTCGGGGCTTCAATATATCTCGACGCGGCCTTGACACGAGGGGCTGAGAGCCATGGGAAGTTTATCAGTGACTGGACCATCAAGCCGTTAGTTTCCTCTTCACTGAACTATTTAGTCTGATTTGCTAACAAGATTAGATTTCCACGGGTCTGGTACATGCCAGAGGGACGGGGCCTTGGAGACAAACTCATTGAGGAGACTATCAAGGAGCTGGGCCCGGCCGGAGCGTCGCTGCCTCAAAGGTCATCGTGAGGGAGGAGATCAAATTGGAACATGTTTTATTACAAACCATCGAGTATCAGTTACATGACGCATTTCTCTGATGCAAATTGGACTGGCGCGGGGAGACCTTGATACAAAAGCCTCCAAAGCATAACACCTTTCCTTATGGTATACTCGGCCCTTCTCCAAAAGTCTCCGCCTGACTCATCAACAAGCAGGTACAAACCACATTTTCAAAAGAAGGAGGGGGAAGATAGAGAGCTTTGAGTTCCCTACTATCGGGTTACGCTGGAGAAAGTTACAACTTACCAATGTTTCACATCCTTAATGCAACAAAGATACATTAGGTTCTTAAGCTAGCCATTTTTAATCATAGATATAGTATTCCGTATCTTTTTGCATTATTCTAGCTTCCTCACGCAGACATGTCAAGGATCCATGATATTCAATGCCTCTCATCCTTCTGGATCTTTAAGCTCCATCCTTTACTTTTAGCTAACATGGAATTAAGCCATTCTACCTTTGGCAAGGAGTCAATCAGTGGCCAAGATGCCTGGTTGGGTGTTATGCACAGAGACTAGTTAAATTCAAGTTTATTGGGTTTTTATGTGTCTCTAAGTGTCATAACTCGTTTAAACAGGATCAGTATGTAGATAGTTATCTGCGAACAAGAATAAAACATGAAGTTTACTGAGTGTTGCTTCTTTGCCTAGTTGATAAGACCTTGATCAAGTTTATAAAGCCTGGAATGGCTCTTTGATGGCTACAAGCTATGAACATAGAGGACATCGAGTTCAAGGAACTCGAGATTGTTTGATGTGTAAAGAGGGATTGTTTCACCTGCTGAACACATGTCACTTAATGGGTAATGTCCACAGATTGACCAGCTCACAATTCCCATAGGCAAATTTTGCTTTTATTTTGAATGTAATTTGAGAAGCGCTTGTGACAGTCAATGATTTTCGGGACGCTATGATATGTCAGTCTAGTTTTCACAACCAGTTGGCGGGCCTTGATATGAAGCAAATCAAATCTTGAGCCAGATGGCCTTGCTGATCATAACATCGATACCCATGCAAACTTTTGATCGGACTCGAATTTTACTATGGCGAGCTTGATAACCATGAACACCCAAATTGTGTTTGAGCACTTTCAGCCTGAAAAATGTATACAAGGACGCCTTCATATGCTAGTGGTGCTGACATTGTAAAGTCTATCTGACCCATCACCACATGGTCTACCGGACCTCGATATTATTTGGCAGTGGCCTGTCGGCAGGAGGCGGAGACTGTGTCCTGGGACTCTTATGCTCCTCCTTTATCTCCTTGTATCTGGTATCTCCCTTTGGAGTGTTGAGCATCCAGCGCAACAAAATGAAGGCATCTTCAGGAGCATCGGCATCACGGAGATCAAGGGCTCTGGACTGTCGGATAACCACTCCTTCCCTTTCGCAGTCAAAGTGCGCTTGTGTGATGCGGGCATACTGATCATGTTGAAATGCAAAGACCAAGACCTAAAAAGCACAGAATGAGAATCGTTGCCATTGGGGTCACACTGATGAGGTTTCCTTATGATGGAGAAATTGCCATGAGAATCAAAACATACCGGCTTTATTGAATGATCGCTGAACTTTTCACATGCGAATTGAAAGCTGAGAAGCGAGAAAACGGCGTGCATCTCGCCAAGAGTGATCTGGGATTGCGAAGGGCTTGTGCAATGTGTATCGCATATGACACATGCCATGTGAGGTATGTCGTCTTGCTTTGGGAGAAATGCGTAGTCTGACATGTATTCAAACTTTGTGTTCCCATTAGGTCTGTGTGCATACACAGGGAGTATAAGACCATAGGTTTCTAGCACACCGCCCCTGTCACTGTCGGAAAAGGCCATTAGACAGAAACGGCGAGTGGATGGAATGGGATCTAGTGGTCTTACAAGCAGAGATCCCAATCTTTGCTTTCTGGACAATCTGCCCCATCATAGGCGGCCCTAACAGCAGAGTCCCAAGACACGGCGAACCATTCGGACATGTCGACAGAGTAAACAAACTCCGCGTTGCCTTCGTCGAGGTGACGCCATGTGGGGGCTAGCGCACTTCTCAGGTCCTGGTCCAGTTCGGCTCGAGGGAGGAAGAACAGCGGACCCGTGTCTGTCCCATCAATATCGAGAGGCGAGTACTTGACGAATGATGATATGCTTTCCAAAAAGGACTGCGGGACCATCGGCCCAGAGACATCGGCAAAAAGCTCATCGCGAGTGCGACAGAGATCGGAGAGCCGGACTCGGTCCTGATCCTGTCTGTCCTCATCGGTGCAGACAGGAGTTCTAATTGGACACTCCATCAGGACTGCTGCGCGAAGAACCTTCTTTAAGCGAGTACTGGCGATTGAACGGATGTGGAATGATGGAGAAGGCGGGCAGAAAGGAAAACAACAATGAAGATGCTCGACTCGCGCTTGTGTTTACCGCGGCGGGCAACGTGATCTTTTGATTGGTCGCGCAAAATGTGCGCCAGGCAGCACGGCACCGTCTATGCAACCACCCTTGCTGCCGTTTGTGTGCTTCCTGAGAAAACAGCCCCCAACCGACCGGTGTTCCGGGACCAAAGTTCGTTTCAGACTCGGTCATCTTTGTGACCTTTTTGCAGGACTCTGCTGAAGGCCAAGCCCTGGCCCGACCGACCCCAGGTTGTCGGGCCCGTGGCCGGAAACTTAAATTTCTGGTCTTACCAGCCCCTTATCACCGCCCCCAAGGTTACTGAAATTTTCACATGTGGGATGAGCATCAGCACGTCGTAGCGTTTGATTATGGTATGGTCTTCTTTGAGGCTGCATGTCCTGAGGGACCAGGATGCTTCAGTAGTGTCGGAGACACAGTCTGAGTGACCAGTATGGGTGTTGAGGTAACATGACAGTATTGGTTTTTGTGCAACATGTGCCCAAGGCCCTCACTCATGGAAGCACGGTGCGGAAGGTCAATAAAAGCCTGGGTGTTGCCTTCCAACATGACTTTCCGTGCTTTCGTACATTTTCTTGAAGTCGTGGCTACAAATCTTAAAAGTCGATATTTATATTATATTATAATTCCTGTGTTCCATCTATTGATCAGTTCCAAGGCTACCTCAAAGACACACCAATGTCTACTAGTACATCGGGTAGAACGCTGGTGCCTGAATCTATCGAAGCATGGGCTAAGGCAGTCAGGGATGATCCTAACATCGATGAAGAGTCACCGCAATTCACCAATGTGGGGTGTGAACGAGACTTGTCCGTCACAGATACCACATACAACTCTGGGTCCGGTATCACAGGAAGCGAATTCCTTCACCTCCGCATAATCTGGCGCCGTTACAAACAGATCAATGACCTGGGAAACATGATTAAAGACAATCCCGCTCTCGACAATGCTTATCGTGGCTACGTGTCTCCACAGAACCTTCACCTTGCAGATAAAATCTACAACTCAAAAAAGACACACTGGAAGGCCTATTTAGATGACATCATCCACGGAAAAGACAATGATCGCCCTGCACAAGACTGTCGTGATTGGAGAGCCGTCAGGTACTGGCAGTCTCTAGTGTGCAAACATACAAAAGAGGATACCAAGGCCTCCGAGGACCAGATCATCAGGGCTTCGAAGGTATGGACATGCCAGGGTCCTAAGCCGAGCCTCCACAATAAGTCTCTCGGGACTCCTACGCCAGCCCCTGGAAGGTCACCATTCGTGACCAACTACGCGATGGGTACCGGCAACCCGGCCAACAGTCCATCAGCAGATGAAACATACGCAAACACAGCACTTCTATTGCTTCTACAGGCCGCAACATTGAGCGTCGGTGGCGTGTTTTCGGACATAGACTGGCTTGCTCCCCGGATCCCTCTTAAGCTCACTGCTGCTGTGCTACATCCTCCGAAGTTCGACATGAAGTCTTCTACTCCGAGAGAACTCCTTCAAGCTCAGGTGGATGGCTACTTGTGCAAAAGGAAAAAGGACGGGAAAATGACAACAGATCCGCTGGCAATTTGCGAGGCTAAGCCTTTTGTGCGGAGAAGCGCACTCGCATCGATCCGGCGACAAGAGGGCGCGGAGATGGCTTGTTGGATAAACAGATGTACAGATGATACAGGACTACTCCGATGTTCCGCAAGTGGCAGAAAAAGGTTTGTGGACTCTATTGCCCGTTTTATGATTCTATTCATTCCGACTGGCTAACCACTATCGTATTCATGAGTAGGCGCCTTCTAATCTCCCAAGACCGACACGAGATCTACATCATCATTGGAGAGTACGGTTCCAAATACGAGGATTACATCCGGCCGAAGGTAGACCCGCGCACAAGAGTGCAGTCACAGAAATCACCCGCCAAAGCCGGGGCGACCGCTGAAGAGAGGGCAGGCTCAGCAGGATACAACAATCAAATTAAAGACAAGAAGGTGGCAATAGAAGGGATGACAAAGACTATAACGACAAAGTCGGCACGAGTCCTCGAAAAGTCATCCGACCCAAACCTTCCAGGTGCTGACGAGTTCTTGTTCATGCATGAATTCGGCCCATTCATCACTGATAATGCTCGACACATGGATACCTTCATACGGCGGCTGATAGGTCTTATGCTGGAGCTCAAAGCAGGATCAATGCTTTCCGATCCACCAGTATCACAAGGTCCATCAGGAGGAGTGCCTTCTGGACAAACTACACCTTCCAACGTCAGACCAGTGCCTCAACGTGCACCAAAGGCTCAGTCTGGAGACAGTCCAGCAACTCGTATCCCAGTCAAAGCAGCTGGTCCGTCGTCCGGGGCGACCATGCAACTGCCATTGCGCACTGCTAATACCCGAAGTTCCACTCGGCCAAACAATCAACAGCAGTCTAAGCCACCACAGATATCGTCCATGATTCCGAAGCCGGCGAGCTCGAGGAAGGAGGTCCCATCCACGGGATCGACGAGCACCAAGCCTGCACCCACTGCAAGCAAGTCTCTGCCAAAATCAGCACCGAAACCCTCCCAGCCAACTCCATCATATTCTCAACAGACATTGGCAGCTCAACAGCAACCTGAAGCAATACAAAGACCACCAATGTCAGCAGCGGAGGAGACCATACATAGAGAGTTACTCACACAGATGTTCTCGGACCCCCCTCATCCCAGCTTCCTGCAGCAGGAGCCAGTACGTGGTGTCAAAAAGTCGCGGAGCTTACCGAGACGGAATGCTGCTCAAGACCAGTCTTGGGAGAACTTTGAAAGGTATTGAAGAATTTTCGTTTAGATCTTTCAGCGGTTTATGTATTTTGTTGAGAGGGGGGCTGCCTGGAAGGGATTTCGCATATTCTTGTGACCATTTTATTTGAGAACGGATATTCATACGGAAGGAAACAGATAATAAGCAGATTATAACACCCGTGTCCAATTTACACACCTATTGCTAATCACGACTGCACCCAATTCAAGCACATACACCTAATTTACATACCCAAGCCGAATTTGTACACTTGATTTATATCCCTACTTTGCATACTATATAGGCACGTAAATTGGTCGCAATTATGCGAATTAATCATGTGAGTTAGGTGCGAGTTGAGCGTGCAAAGTAGGTATGTGAATTGTAGTGGGCATGCAGATTGGGCTTAGGCATATGAGGTAGGCTTGGGCGTGTTGGGCGTCAGAGCACTGTGCGTGTAATGTGTCTCCATACTATCTGTTTTTTCTGTGCGAATATCCGTTCTCTTTTATTTCGCCACCTCTCGAGGCTAGGGAAAGAGCAATGGGGAATATGGGAAGTGGAATGAGTCTTACTCTGAAGCATTTTTGTAAAGCTTGCTTTAAGGGATTTTCTGATTTCTCATAACATCTTGCACCGCTTGGTCCCATTCCCTTTGGTCGCATGGAAAGCATTCATAAAAGTCACCGCACGCGTTGGAGCCATCTGCACACATGATGAAAGGTCACAATACCATCTGCCCGTGGTCTTCGTCCATGGTGCTTGATCAGTGATTGACAAATAGGCAGATAAAAGAACATCAAAGGCGCATGGCGCCCGCCAACAAACTGAGCCAATTCGATTCTACTGCAAAGTTAGAGTCCGCAAGGTACTCCATTGATTGGTGTCTTTCGTGTTGCTCGACCTCAGTGGCCCAATGGTTTCTGCCGAACGTCGGGGATGCTACCGAGGTAGAAGGTTGCGGCGATGGGGTTTTGATAACCACTCCGTGGGGCAATGCTGCAGTATTGGCTACAGCCAGTCAGCTTTGGGTCACATACAAACAAAAGACTAGATGGATAGCTTCTCACCTTTGGCAAGCTGGCGTGCACGTGTCTTCTTGAAGGATCTCCCGATCTTCCTGTCAATATTCTGAACCTTGGACCCGTTGAGAAGCACCTCACTGCACTTGCCTTCTGCCTTGCGTCTCCCGATTTGTGGACCGATAGAGAGGCGCCACTCGTCGGCGCTGAGGTTTTTCCTGAATTTGAATTCTTCTCGGAGTACGTACTCGTAATCAGAACGCCTTGTTGGCGTGTATCAGTTCACATTGCAAAGCGGCTAGGAATGAGATCGGATTTACTTCAATGTTTTGGGAAAACCATGTTCACTTTCCATGATTGTTTTGACGTCGTTCAAAGTTTTTCCTTGGAAGATAAAGAGGTTATGGAGAACCTGCCTCTTGCTATGCCATCGACAGAGTTCTTTCGGAGTTTCCACCGAACTGACTCCAGATGGGAGGTCTAGTACGCGTGGCGCAGACATAATTGGTTTGTAAATAATTGCAAGAACAAGAAAACTGCTGATTACTTGAGAATTTTCAAGTGATGGGATTTGTTGCGGGAGAAGTCACGGCATTAGTGAGCATGAATAGGGAGGGAAGAAAAAGGGTCGTGGGAAGGAGGCAGTTCAAGGATCTTCAAATTTCGGCCAGAAATTGGACATGAAATGGTCTTACTATTTAGGTATGTACCACCACCTTTGCTTTGTGGCCCAAATCTGGCCAACCAGAAAACCAACGCCTCCGACACAGCCGTGGTGTTGGCTTAACGCATCTGACACCCACCAGGCCAAAATCTGACCAACTAGAACACAAGTCGGGCATGCGGGCAATCAAGCACAGCTGCGGCACTTGTGTAGACAACGAACCATGCTGACGTCCAGTGAGACAAACCAAAAACTGTCCTATCGGATCCAGGGCACACCCATATGGGCATGGCCAATTAGGGTCACACAGTCTGGCACTTCTCCTGCATCTCTGCCCGCCATGCGGGGGCCACACCGAATCGGGCCTGATAAGGCAACGGGGCAAGCTGTCAGAATTCGGAGTCGGGCGACAGCGTTGATTGGCTAATGCCCCTGCTTTGGTGGGGAGCTTTCTGGGCTTGCCCCACAATAGACAGCTTTCATGTCCTCGCTGCAGGGCGCCTGCAGCTTGCGCGACCACGTCTCACTTTTACCCTACCGGTGCTGTAATTAAAACGGGTCTGATGCTTGTTTGAGGCTCTGGGGAAGCTTTCGGGAGTCAAGATCGCTCGACCTTCGCCGCACCTTTGCATGGGCGGCCTCAAGAATCCTCGTGACACTGCATACGGTGGACGACATCAGCAGACCAATGTGACTGCCGTCTCCCACTCACCTCAAACCTGCTGTCGACAACACAGAGAAGAAAATGACCATACCTACTGCTTACTCCTGCCTATGTATCGCTTAGCGAGGGTTGGCGAGAGCTCGTCTCGGACGGCCGGACAGAATGGTGGTGCAAAACGAGGAAATATTGCGGGACAAGAAATACTCTATTGGCCAGATTTTGGCTGCATGTGGATGCAGGACATTCTGCCTCATTCACGACCACGATCACCACCGGCCACACCTTGGCCATTACCCTGTCGTCATGGCGCGGTCCAGCAGGATCAGTCTCATCCTCAGCATCAAGAGGCATAGCCGCTTGTGTCTCCTGCGATCCTCCGACTATATAATCGCGTCGGAGGATCGCTTTTCTCTGTCGTGGATCTGTTCATTCGATCCAAGCATCACTCTTTGATTCCACTGTGACCGACAGACTCATACACCTCATTCAAATATGTCTGTGCAATGCCTTTCCCGATTTCACTTAGCAGACCGGTTCTAACAAGTGGAACACAGGCCGTCCTCATCAAACACCTCCGTTCAGGGGACATACGGCCCAAGCTCACAAGCCAGCAAGGGCCACAGTCAGAGCGAGTCATCATACTCTGCTGCCAATAAGAAGCCTTGCTATAGGGATAAGTCACAGCAGGACGAGCTGTTGATGGGAATTGGAGCGCAGTTCTCGGGGTCTGTTTGCCTTGACGTTTCTTTTATGTTTCTTTGCCCTATCGAATGAAACATACTAACCTCTTGAAGCAGTCATTATAGCCCCAGTGGCTCAACTAGATGGGGAGGACACAAGTAGATTTCTATTCAATTAGTTACAGAGTGGATCACTGAACTATAGTCACACAGATATAACTGTGCTAGGCTTGGTTGTGTGTGGGTTTATGGCCATTTCGTATTTAGGTACACCGACACTCACTGCTAGGATGTTCAAGTTTCCCATAACTACTTCTTTCATGGGCATCATAATCGACCACTATTCTGCGCCTCTTTGTCCACTTATGCATATAACATCATACACCCTTTCCCGGGAAAGCAGGCTCTGGCCGCGTTCCGTACGGGATGACCCTCACCATATGCCTCCTCTCCCCATCCCGAAAGTCGGGCACAGCGCTATGTGCAACGCTCCTCTGGTCCCACACCACCACGGAACCCTTCTCCCACCGTACGCGGCAGCTGAAGTCGAGGCTCTGAATGTGGCCGTGTAGGAACTTTAGCAGCGCCTCCGACTCCTCAAGCTGGAAACCCTCGACGCTGCGCGCGATGGTGGGATTCACGAAGAGGCTCGGCTGGCCGGTTACCGGGTGTCTGACCACGAGCGGGTGCGTTGTCGAGACTGCCTCCCTGAGGGCGCGCTCTGTGCCCACACGCGCGACCTCGCCCACGGACGCCGAGGTGTGCAGCAGGCGCAGGCCGTGCAGGGTGCTCCGGAACGCGGGCGAGAGGGCGACGTAGGCAGCAGTCAGCGAGGTGAACGCCGTGTCGCCGCCCCCTGAGGCGGGCTGCTCGAGGACCCAGAAGAAGGTGGTGGATGGGGTGTTTGGGGTGAATGTCTGGTCTACGTGCCAGAGGTCGTAGCTGGTGCGAGGACCGAGGAGATTCCTCAAGTTGCCCCTGGTCCCGTTTTCAGTGGTGAGCGGCTTGAATTTGTGCAAGTAGTTGCTCGCAGCTGGCGAGAATTATAGAGAGGAAGTAGAAGGTGTTTACTTACGCCTTTTCGTCTGCATAGACGACCTGGAACTCCGGGCCAGTCCCATCAGGATACCCCATTGTTGGGTGCTGTAGGCAGTAGCAACGCATGGTCAGCCCTACGGAACTCTGTTTGGATGACCTTCACCATGTCCACGGAAATAATGTAGCACATACTTGATGTAACGGCCCGTAATGCCGCACAATCTCCTTCTGTCTCTCAAAACCAATATCCGCAAAGTCTTGTTCCCGCTGCACGATAAGCGGCCGAGTCAATAATTTGGTCGAAGACTCCAAAAGTGTTTTCTTTGCATGATGGAAAACTTACAAACACAAGCACACCCCGTTCGGCTGCGAGCAAAGCCACCTCGTCCAGGCCGGCCTTGGACAACTGGCTCAGCTGTAGGCCCCTGATCTCGGTGCCGATGCGCGGGGTGAGATTCTCGACCTTGGCTCCTGATTTAAAGATGGAGGGTTTGGAGCTGTCTGCGCGCGTGCCGGGCTCTTCGGCTTTGAAGTACGGCACTTTGAGCGTGGGCTGAAAGCCGTCGGGCCTCGTGGGCAGATATGCCGGGTAGAGCGGCTGTGTGGCCATGGCCAAAATTTCCGGGTCTGCTGCTTAGTATGTGCTGCGTTGGCCGTGAGGATGGTGGTTTATGGTCGATGATTGTGGAATCTCGTTTTCAAACCCCAACCAAGTTACCGAGTTGAGATTCTCGCGGTATTTCTTGTTATTCAGAGACCTAGACCGCGATTTACCAGGCCTGGACTCGGGTAGCTAGGGATGCGGATTATAAGTTGTCGTCAAGAGGCAGTCCTGGATGAAAATATCAATTGATGTGTACCACTCAAAATCTCCTGACCATGAGGTCGAGTCCCTGTTCGATGTTGTACTGCATCCTCCTCCGATCGGCACCTTTCGGGCGACACCCGCGTCCAAATTGCCTGGCTGCAACTCTCCGGATGTGCGAAGGTGGAGGCTCCAAGCTGGGCGGGCCCCGACGTGTGACAACAATGGCAGTCTGAATGGCGACATCAACTCTTGCAACTCGCAACGTTCTACGTGTAGATGCCACAATACTATGGTAATATGATTACTGCGGAGAAGGGTTTCATAATGATTTGGACGGCCGGCTATCTCTATCATGTCTCGACATGTCCGAGTCTCATGGCAAATGCTTTGTGGCCAGCTTGTGATCAACGGCCCGGCTCCTCATCCGTACCATCAGAACTGCACGCCGGAACGACCAGGTAAGTACATGATGCCACCATCAAGATCCGCAATGTTGCAATGCTCTATTTACTGCCGAAATTCGAATCAGTGCGCCATCGGGCATTCTGCTTGGATAGACTTGGGCCTGACTGTCACCAAACCCCGGGACGAGGGATCAATGAAGAATAGTGCGATCGATATCTAGTCATGTAGTCTAGAAAAGGTCTATGGTTTAGAATCAGGATATCTCGCGTCAAGACTTCTCCTTAATATCAACCTGTTCCTACCATCTTGAAGGTCTGACCGGGCAGTCTGACGTGTTCCAGCACCCAGTTGAGCCCCTTCCTGAGACTGGCATCGACAAAGTGTAATGGGGAGTTCTTCAATGACCGAAACATCGCCAGCGGCCAGCGGCCCGGAGGCTCCGGCGCCTTCGATTAAATGGCTGGCCAAGATTCACCCCTACTTCCGTGATGCAGAACATGTGCTCGTTCTCAAGCTCGACGTCCTCCTCCTGTCGTGGGCATTCGTTGCCGGCCTCATGAAGGACATGGACCAGTCCGCCACAACATCCGCCTACGTATCGGGCATGCAGGAGGCTCTGTCATTGTATGGCAACGAGCTCGTCGAGTTCACGACCTACTTCTCCATCGGCTATGCCCTGTTCATTGTCCCCTCTCAGCTCGTCCAGACTCGCATTCGCCCCTCTCTCTGGCTGCCCTTCTGTGAGGTCGTCTGGGGCACCCTCACCCTGGTGATGTTTGCCGCGCGCAGCGCCAGGACTGTGTACATTCTGCGCTTCTTCCTGGGCGTCTTTGAGGCGACCTCGTGGCCCGGCATCGTCAGTCTCATCTTCAACTGGTATACCCCGGCAGAGCTGGGCAAGCGCCTCGCCATCTTCGGCGTTAGCAGCGTCGCGGGCAGCATGTTCCTCGGCATCCTGCAGGCCGCGCTGTACAGGAACCTCAACGGCGTGCATGGGCTAGAGGGCTGGCAGTGGCTGTTTGTGGTATCGGGAGCCATGACCGTGGCGTGGGGCGCCTACGGATTCCTGGTCATCCCGGACGCGCCTACGACGACCCGCGCGCTGTGGCTGACCAGTGAGGAGCGCGCTCTCGCCCAGTCGCGCATGGCACGGTCGGGGACTACCACACAGGAGCCTGTTAAGGGCAAGGTGCTCTGGGCCCGCGTGCGTGGCTTGCTCACCTCGCCGATCGCCTACCTGTTCCTGGCGGCTTACCTCCAGTTCGCCTGGTCGCAGCGCGCAAACTCGTATTTCCTGCTGTACCTCAAGGGCCTCAAGGATGCGGACGGCCAGCCGCTGTATTCCGTATATACGGTCAACCTGATACCGCTCGGCGGCTACAGCATCTCCATCGTCTCCAACATCGCGCTCAACGCGCTGAGCGACTGGAAGAACTGGCGCTGGCAGGTAGCTATCGGCGCAGCGCTGGTGCAGCTCGTTGCCACATCAGTTCTTGCAGCCTGGCCAGGGGGCAGGGCCACTATCATGACCTTCTATTTCCTGACCTTCGCGACGGCAGCGTGGGGCTATGCTCTTCTAGCGTGGCTGGCCATCATCCTGCGGAAGGAATCCGAGGCGCGCTCTGTTATCGTTGGCCTGGCCGTCACGTTGGTCTATGTTGGACATGCTACGATCCCGCTCCGTGCCTGGCGGACCGCAGATTCACCCACATATCCCGTTGGGTTTCCCTTGGCGGCTGCGTTCAGTGCAGGTGGCATCATCGCAATCTTAGGCATGTATTGGTATGTACGGAAATATCCGGACATCCTCGAATTTGGCCTCAACTGGAAGACCATGTCGAGCGGCGGTGAGTCTGCTGCTACTAGCAGCAGAGATGGATCTGCGGATTTCGAAGAGGAAGAGGTTGGCATTCAGGACAGAGACGATACTAGAAAACGTGTCGGGGTGAACACACCGAAGACCTTGTCTTGGTGCATAAGTTTAGGAGATAAAACATATCGAATTCCGTATGACTAAACACATGTCAACAAAAGAACGATTACTCGGATTCCCATGTGATTGACGTGGAATATAGTAGCCAAGCAAACGCTCACGATTCGCATCCATTCTAGTTCTGGTTCGGTCCGAGATATAATTCCGGCTCGCAACCGAATCTGCAAACCTATCTTATGTGGTGAATAGTAGCGGAAGCATCTCTTCACTCCCACCCGTACGTGAGGTTTTTGTAAAACGGAAGGAAGCTTTAATACACATTGTAATTCAAACCTCTGGCAATCCTTTGGTAGAGCAACTGGCAGCACAACGGCGCGAGTCTTGTGACATTCATTAACTTTTCCTTGAGATGGGAAAGCAGGATAGACACCATACCACGCAGTCCCAATATAACATATATTAGTCTGTCAAAAGCTGGTCCGGACAGGCTGTTAGGACGCTGCGGCCAATTATCACGAGGCTTGGCTGTCCTTCGCCCTGTCATTTCTGTCTCAAAATGGTCCCAAGCTACTTAGCCAATACCTCCGGGGCCGGATATGAGAGGCTACCATAAAGAATCAAGGGTTGTGACAGATCAGAGCCACTTAACCTCCGTCTTGGCCATTATCCGGTCATCACCGTTAGGCTTCGAAACAGTCAATGGCTATGTCGGGCAGCAGAGGCGGATGGAGGGAGAACCCGGCGAAAAATGCCAAAGCTGCTTAGTCTTAACAAGGCTAATATCTGAATACACCCAGGTACTCTCTCGTGTACATTGACGGATTGCGTCAAGGGTAAAGCCCACGTGGTCTCCTCGTTGTCCGCGACGGACGGAAACTTCCGCCCGACGGGATCAGCTGGCGGGTCCCCTCGATGCTTAGACACGTCGGATAGGCTGGGTGATCAGCTTGCCCAGAGGTTGCTGACTGGAGGACAAGACACCTATAGCAAATCACCGACTCACATTCGCATGTCATGTTCCTATCAGTTTGTTGCCTGGAATCCGTCAGGGTTGGGCATGAAACTAGTGAGATATCTCCTTCACAATTGGCTTGGAGAGAGGACATGGCGTCCGCAGGATTCCTATCAACCTTTGTTTTGCCAAGCCTTGTGCAGCTCTCCGTGCTCATATGATAGACGAGAAGCGTTGTTGTATTTGGATAGAGCAAATGTTTGCGCAGAAAACATTGGGCATGACCGTTAATTTGAGTCGGATGTCGGACTGAATTCATATGTCTTGACAGTGGTTTTGACGACAAGACCTGCGTCAGCTCAAGACGTCACCAGCTGAAGCATCAAGCATTTGGACAGGGCTGCAATGGCTGCCCGACGGCCGGAAATGTGACAGGAAAAGTCTCATGAGGGGCGTTTTTACGAGTCCTGCAGGCTGTGGTGGTCCCTCATTTGTTGGCATGCAATATGCAACCCGCCTTCTCTGCCTAAATAAACGCATTTTTGCCCAAGACGGATATCAGCGGGGTTCAATTGGGACAATATGGTTTTCAGAGAGGTATTTATATCATGCCCAGCTGCCTTTGGATTATTTGAAACTGGGAAAAGCTTTTCTAACTACTTTTCAGCAATCGTTTGCGTTTCATTCGAACAAACACTCCTGTAATCTCTATTCTAACGGGTCTCAAATACTCGAAGCGAATTACTCAGACAAGATGCCTCAGTGCGGTGTTGACGGCTGCAAAGGAGAGGTAGCCAGCTGGACGGTTACCGAGACCTGTACAAAACGTGTCGTTGATGAAAATGGCGTGGGGGGAGACTGCGGAATAACCAAGACAGGAACGGCGAAAGCCTGTCTCAAATGCAGTACTCAGCATGGAACAAAGATGGGAAAGTGTCCAAGGCTCAAGCATTGATTTTACGGTTTTCTGGTCCCTCTGGGTCCCCAACCGGTATGCACCGGCAATAAGTATGTCACTGAAAATCATGATCAGAAAGTCCAGAATAGTAACATTGCAAACTTAGGAAGCACAACTTATTGATGGGTTACTATGTTTATAGCTAATAACGCGAATCGCTTTCAGCCTCAGGCAACATCATCCCACATTTCCAGGTACATAGCCAACGTCAAGGTAAAAGATTTGCTGGTGTAGGACCACGTTCCTGAGTCCATAGGCGTGACACTGTTCTGAAAATCCAATTCCAAGGTTCTTGCATATCAGCCATGTATCATTGATGTGTCTGATCAATTTTCCTCATCAGGCTGTGTGAAACAAACTTCAAGGCCTTGAGATATGTTGCCTGCTATTCCCTGGCGCCCACAAATCTTCCACGTGTGCCGGACCGCCAGCCCTTCACACATAGAGCCTTACCCTCCGCTCTAGATGATTTGGTCCAACTCCGCTAAGTAGTCGACAAGGGGCAATAACCAGTGCGAGGCGGCCTTGTCTGACCATGGCTGATTCAGCTGCGGTCAGATTCCATGCCGTGAATGCGTTGCTCCAGTGGAACTGACCGTATTCACACAGATTGAACAACATAACTAAGCGGGGGATCTTGCACCTGAAATGATTTGACTACTCGAGAAGCGCATCAGCCACAGCACGAGTGTCCCGAGCAAGCCCTGAAGCGCCGAAACTCGCCACTTCTATGGATGTTACAGTACGTATAGGTGATAGCCACGGTAATGCTCTCGGCATTACAACGTCCCTCTTTTGGGTGTTTAGCGCAATAGGCTTTCTTGCGCCGTAACAATGGAGGATAACAAGAGAAGCAACCAGCTCGATTCCCGCTCTCGCTTTTCTCCTACTGTGCAAGCGCCTTGCTCTCAGCCACCGGTGATCAGGACCCTCTCTTTAGCCGTTATGTCCTAGAGTTCTATCCCTCACGCTAGAGCGCCTGTCTCTCTGAGAACCTTGGAAGTCTGGCAGAGCGGCGTATACATGGCCTCTGACTTTTATTTGGTCGCTTTTTCAACCTCCATTTTGGATTGGGAGCAGATCCACATAATATGTACGGTGGGCAGGGCAATTGATTGATTGCCTTGCCACATGTTCCCATCAATGGTTGCAGCACCGGCTTTACAAACTTGGTTAGCCTACTTCTTTCCGTCCGTAGATCGTGCCTACCCTGTCTGTGGTGGGGTGGCTGGTGGCTGGTGGCTGGTCAGATCGGGAGTGCCCGCGGCGGTAACCCTGTTGATACAGGCACACTGTCCAGGTACAGCCGCACCTTCCCACGCTTTCTGCTGAACAGTACCCACGCACCATCCCGAGGTGACAAAGTCGAATTTGGTGGAAGCGACAGATGAGCTAGGAAAGGCACATGTCAGACTGCTGACTGCACGGCACTGCGACTGCGACTGCAGGTTTGCCTTTGGCAGTGGAAGTCAACATAGAGTACATACAGTGCGGTGCGACAGTATGAAGGCACGATGACGTGCTGTATCGGGATGCGACACCACTACTGTGGTACGACGGTGGGCTCGTATTCTCAGAAAGCAAAGCTAGGGGAGGACGGAATACTTCGTAGCTGGACTACACGTGCAGTGGGAGGCGCCTGTATGGAGCAGGCGAGTGGCTGGGCGAATTGAGTTTTTTGCTTGCCTTTTTAGCTGGGCGAACAGACGACCAGCAGGAGCCAACGGCAAGCCGGTACTCGTCCCAAGTCGACGGACAATACGACGGACACAGACTCGCCGTCAAGCTCTTGCATCTGCATCTGCATCTCCATCTCCATCTACAGCTGTGCCCTCGCCTGCATGCGAATCTGCAATGTCACGACTCTCCGTAACTAGTAGACTACTGTATCTTGGATCTAATTATGTACCCTGCACAATCTCTGCAGGTTGATGATGACCTGCTCGGACTGCTCGACCCGTGCTGAAGCTGCTCGTCTCCCCAGCCACCCGACCTGCGACATTGACCTCCCAAGCTTTCTCTCCCCACCACCTTCTTTTCTGCTGTGGCCGCCGTTTATCCGTCAACCTGCGTCCTTTCCTGATTGCCAGCTTGCTTCATCAACATCGGACAACCCCTTGTGCTACCTACTCCTAGTTCCCCACCCGGCCGACCTACTCTTTCTATCTCTTTCTTGCTCGTCCGTTCCCACTGCGCGACTCGTTGCACCACCTTCGCTCGCCTCACGCCTGCCTGCTTCAGCCTGTCTGTAAATACATTACATACACACATACATAACACATAACCCCGTTGCATGCGACTCACGTCCATCCCATGAGGTGAGATGAGCTCCCCACCCAAGCCACGCGTCCAACGTGATCGCCAGAGGGACCAGTTCGAGCGCTCATCCCCTCCCAAGATCGACTTCGGCATCGACTCCACCGCCAGCGATCTGATGCCACCAGTCCGCGCCCCCTACATCCTGCGCAACAAGACGAGCTCCGTCTCCTCGGGCAGCACTGCCAGCTCTCCAGACCGCGAGCGGGGCCCCATCGCCTACCCCAACTACTACGACTACACCGACCCCGAGCCCCAGCACGCCGCCCCCCGCTCTCACCAGAACGCCCACTCTCCCCAACGCGACAACATGGCGAACATGGCGATGCAGGTGCCCATCCAGCAGCAGCAGGGTCAGGGTAGGCTTGTGGACAACGCACGCAACAGCAGCAGCAATGGTCCAGTCACCACCCAGCAGATCGCTGCGGCCGCACGCAACGGCTCCGCCCCTCGCGGGTCCAGACCACCCAGCTACAGCGGCTCGCAACATGGGCCTCGATCGCCCGACGACGGAAACCCTCCATTGAACAAGGTCGACATTGACGCCGCCCGCTACAGGCAGACGCAGCAGCGTCGACCGCAGCAGCCAGTGACCAAGGACGGGCGGCCACCCACGAACGGCAGCAACCGGGCGCCGTCATCTGGGGGCGGCGGCATGGTCGGCGGGCGACCCATCAGCCCGGAGTCCCCGCTATTGTCCCCGGCGGCGCACATCCAGCGCCTGCCAACGCCAAGCATCACGTCGAGCGTGCTGCAACCCCTCGACGCCAAGGTGACCGAATACGGGTCGCTGATGGCCGAGGCACAGGCAGACATGGCGGCGCTGGACGAGGAGCTCCGGCAGCTGCAGGACCGGCAGCGCGAGGCCGAGGCGCGGTTCCTCGACGCCAAGTCCAAGCACGACGACTACCGCCGGCAGTACCACGACGTGGAGCGGGCCCTGCGGGGTGACTTTGCAAGCAGCAACGGGAACAACAACGTGCCTCCCATGCCGTCCATGCCGAACCTGACGAGTAACAGCCGCCACGACATGATGGACGGCCCCAGGGGAGGCGGCATGCACCAGGGAGGGGGAGGCCCCATGGGGGGACAGCCGGCGATGAGGAGCCAGCGCACCGTGAGTGCCCATAGCGAACAGCCCAGCATGATGAGCCAGGAGTCGGTGCGCACGCAGAAGAGGGGGCGGTTTAGCAGGATATTCGGGGTGTGAGCCGAAGTTTGAGAGAGGGCCTCCTGCTGTTGCTCCTGTGGTGGTAGTCGCGGATGACGAATGACGAAGTCGACGATGAACGGCGAGGAGGAGAATTGCATAGTTTGATCTTGATGCTGGCTTGGTGCTTTTTTCACGACGAAACGCAAAACGACTCGAAAACTCTCGGGGTTGGGGCTAATGATGATGACTATCGAACAGGTCTCCTGGGCATAATGGAAATTAGGAAATCTGTGGGATTCATGTACGGTGGTTACTCCGCGGATAATGAAGCTGGACGGACACAAGAGCGCGGACACCACACATACAGTTGATCCACAACAGGCGTTTCAGGGTCGGCAGGTCATATAAGGACGGGGGGGTTCTTTGTCTATTCTCATCTGGACATTACAACCATAATCGGTCACCGGACACTTTTTTCCCCATGAAAATGTCAATAAACCGCTTTCCATTATCCCTTGGCCAAGAAGATAGAACCCGAAAAAGGAGAGACACGAGGTGAGGGAGAGTAAAAGAGGAAGAGGCGGGTATCAACCTGCTTTTAGGTAATTACATGAGATATATGAGGATAACTCGTCGCCAAAAAGGTCTAGTGTGTGGTTTTTGGGGAGGAACTTTCGACTCTAAACGCCTCGCTCCCTGGATTTTGACTTTTGGACACAAAAAAAAGTTGTGAAAAGGGGGTCTCCGATGACCCTGGCCTGTCCTGGCTGGCCTCAGACCTTTTCCCCTCGCCGTATGGAGAGACGATCATAGCATCCCTCCGTACCCACCCGTCGCGGTAACGGGGACCATGTACATCGGCGCCTCGGTCACGGAGGGCTTCCGCCTGTGCGACGACTGCTGGCGCGCGTGGTTCTGGTTCTGCCCCGGGCTCTGCGGGTATTGCTGATATTGCGAATACTGCTGGTACTGCGGATACTGAGGAGATTGTTGTTGTTGCTGCTGGTGCTGCTGCTGCTGCTGCTGCTGGCCCAGGGGCACGATCAGCTCCATCCCCTCGACGACGTTCTTGGCCTGCGCCCCGTACGTGTCGATGAACGCCCCCGTGCTGTACTTTGAGCTGGACCGGTAGTTGTTGTTGTTATTGTTGTAGTAGCTGTCGAAGTTGCTCGCGTAGTTGCTGTTGCCCATCATCATCCCGCCGCCCGACACGCTCGACCCCCGCAGGCTCGTCTCCTCCTCCAACGGCGTCAGCCGCTTGCCGTTGGTGCTGGGCTTGAGCGTGTCGCGCCCCGCGTCCGGGACGCCCAGGTTGTTGTTGTTGTTGTTGTCCCCTGGGGAGTACGGGGCGTGGTCCCTGCTGGGGCTGTATATTGGTGACTGCTGGATCAGGTCCTCGGTGGACGTCTCGTGCGCCAGGCCCCTGCCCGGGTTGTCCCCGCCCCCTTTGAGGATGGATGAGCTATCGGTCCAAAAGGACTGGTTTGAAGTAGGCCGCGGCGGCCGCGGAGGGGCCGTCGAGTTGGCCGTGGTGGTGCTCGCCGCCCCGGCGTGCTGCTTGAAGATGGGCGCCCCGATCGTCATGGGGCTGGCCCTGCTGTCGTCGGTCCGCACGATGCGGATCTTGTCGCGGGAGAAGAGCTTCTGGTGGCGGCTGTTGCTTCGTGATGCCCTGAGCAGGCGAAGTGTTGGGATGGATGCTATGATGATTGCGATGTTGGGCTCCATTGATGCCCAGAGGAGGACGTTGATGTTTTCTGTTTGGAAGTTGTTGTCGGTGAGTTTGGAGAGTTGGACTGCTGTTACAGCGGATGTTGCGCTTGCTCTGTGAGTTCTATCGTCAGTCATCTGGTCTTCCCCTTCGGCCCGCTTCCTCTCTGCCTTCCGTTTCTTTTACATCAGGCAATATTTTCTGGGAGGAAAGAAACTCACAGCACGCCCAAAGTCATCAAAGCCCCAACACCAACCTTCTCCCCAACGCTGAGCCCCTTCGTCCAAAGAACCTGCCACACAACAACCACCAGCGCAAGGTCCATAGCCGCAGAGAAAGACTGCGCGCTGAGCCCGACGATGTTCTGAATATTAATGCTCCAGCACGCGCCCTCGCCGCTGCCCCAGCCCGCGGCGATCGGCCTGCACCGCAGCCAGTGCGCGATGGCCGCGCCGGCGAGGACCATGTTGACAAAGACGGCCACCGAGTACAGCGCGGCGCGGACCAGGCGCGGCGACTGCAGGCGGAGCAGCGTGCAGGCGAGGGAGGTCTTGCTCCACGCCGCCGCCGTCAGGGCCAGGCTGCGGGCGACGTTGTCCAGCAGGAGGAGCGCCGACGGGCCCGCGGGAGGGGCCGAGGTCTGGCGGCGGCCTGCCCCCAGGGCCAGCTCGAGGGATGTGATTGCTGAGTAGAAGATGACGACGACCTTGAGATTTTTGGTTTGTTGTTAGTCTTATTTCTTGTTTGCTTTACGCTTACAAGGTGGAAGGGGAAGGGACGTGTGTGACTAACCCAAGATGCTATCAGGAAGCCGTCGTCTGACCACAGCTGCTGCGCCCTGAGCCACTTTGTGAATAGCCGTAGGCCCAGGAGGATGCCTGACACCAGCGCGAGGAGCCACACCACCAGGTGGGTCATGAGGACGTTCTGGTCCGCCGAGAGGGCTCGCCTCTCCATGGTCTCCATTGCCAGGTGGTAGGCGGATGGAGGCATCGCTGTAGTTGAGAAAAAGAGAACGCGCAATGCCAGCCCTTGCTATGGGAAAATTTCCGGTGACGCGGTGGTGGGTGGTATGCTATACCACCCCTCGCCGGTAGGTAATGAGCGTGATCAACCTCGATTCTTCCAGAAAGAGACGGACTTCTCTGAGTGTGCTTGCGTGTAAGATGAGATGTACGGTAGCGGTTTCCCTTTCCCAGAAGAGACAAACGGTTTTCTTTCCCTCCTTTCTCCCGGGTTCGCACTAGCAAGAGAAGGGCGGATGGCATATATCAACCATCACGTTTTCTCGGGGCAGATGAGCACGATGATCGGCCGGCGAGAATACCAGAAGGGGGTTGCAAGGACGAAATAAGATGGTGGTGATTCGCATGCGTCCCGGACGGCACGGACGTTGTCAAAAGTTGTCAAGTCAGTCAAGGCAGGACGGCACACAAAAGACAGGACGAACTATGTTTTGTGGGGACCCAAGGAACGGAGGTGAATGCCTAGCGAGGGCCAGAACGCTACCCCTACTTTGCTCGCAGGTGCCAGTCACCAGAAAAGCTTCGGGAAGGAAGTGAAGGAAGGGTGTGGAACGCCGGTGGGTATTATCGGTCAGATCCTATTGCCATGCCGCCCGCCCGTGGAGCCAGTCGCAAAGTGGCCGTGGTGGGTATTGTGATGCTACGCGGCGTGGCGGCGTATAATTAAGTGGGAACGGCCGCTGGTGTGGGGTGGGCCAGCGAGACCGAGAAGGGCATGTACTTGCTTGCACACACTAGGGGAGGAGGAGGACCGGGGTGGGCAGATCTAGATCTGTGGTGTGATGCGATGCGATGCGGATGTAATGTCAAGCAGGAGGGCGATCATAGAGGGGCCGGATGTCGGACGTTAAGCCAAGAGCCTTTTCTCTTACACGCACGACGACGACGACTGCATCACACGACAGCCGCCAGTAAGGAGAGCACGTTAATGTTATGTATGCTGGGCTATAGTATGGGCGGTGGACAATTCACGAACATGTTTGAACATGTTCGGGCCTCACACGCATCAACTCGCGACGAAGTGAAATTGCACGAATGGAAAGTACTGCTGGGAGTGTACCAAGAGCCGGTTAACCACATACCCGCAACTCTAAACCGGTGCAGCGCATGAATTCCCACTTGTCTGGCCGGGGACGGGGTCCCACATCACATCATGACGAACCCGGTAGACCAGGCACAAAAGCAGAAAAGCACAAAAAGGGCAGGGATAGTGCTGTAGGGCAGGTGGATTGGCCGCCGCGGACAGCTGGCAGTCAAGGTAGGCATCCGTAGTTAGTGCTGGCTGTCAGTCGTCCGTCCGTCAGCCTCCCAGTGCCGGGCCTCCGTCCTGGGCGCCGCGGAAACTCATCAATTAACTGCTTGCTGGCGCGCCTCGGGTCGCAACCCCACAATACATATAGGCCAAATGCAATACATAAGGCACACTACTAACTAAATACCATAATTCCTCAACAACCAACTATATATCATTAAATTTAAAATAATTATCACTCCTAAATTAACCATAAATACCTATAATCTTTTTTTATAATACTTAATTCATATAAAAATAAAAAAATAATATTATTTTATTAAATATCAGCTTATTATTAATATCCTCCTAAAGGCTAACCTAATTAAAATTAAAATAATTAACTACCTACTCAATTTAAATATAATCAACTAACGGCTATAATTAAATTTCTATTTAACCCACCAACCTTTATACCACTAACAACAACCTTATCACTAAATATTATAATAATATTAAAATATTTAATTTTTAACCTAATATTTAATATTTTTATTATTAAAAATATTAATATTATTCTTTTTCCTATTAAAATTAACTTAATATATAATAAAAAGGCAACTTTTTTAAATAAAGCTAACTAATTTATAAATTTAATGGAAAACCTATATATATACTTATATCTACCCTTATTATATAATATATAAGCTTATAATACCTTTAATAGCTTATTAAATATTTTATAAATAATTAATTTATTTAAAAATATCCTTAAAATATCCCTAATTTATTATTAAATTAATTTTTTTATTAAATTTATAATAATTATTAATTTAATACTTAAAAAAATCCTCTTTTAAATATATTTTAAGTTAACTCATTAATTACCAAAAAATATTATAAGCTTAAGTAAAAACTTACTTATAAATTAACTACTTTCCTATTATTATTTATATATAATTTAACCTTTTTTATATTACTATTTATATATAATTTATTATAAGCAAAAAAACCCTTCCTATTATATACCTTAAGTACGCTCCTTAATACCTATAATTATATACTAACTCCTTAACTATATTTACAATTAATAATAATTATATCCTTTTTATCTTAAAGCTAGATAATTTACTTAATTTAAATAAAAATAAAATTAAAAATTTATAAAATAACTATTATAAATAAAAGGTTTTATAAGAAATAAAATATATATTCCTTTAATACTTTAATATAAACCCTAAGAATTTCCTAAATAGCTAAATTAATAAAATCTTTAAAATATAAATCCTAAATAACTTACCACTTAATAAGGCATTTAATCCTTAAAAAAACCTTATTAATTTTAATAATAATAAAATTAAAACTTATTTTTATATTAATAATTATAAAAACCTAAAGCTAAGCTATATTTATTTAAATCTAAATACCTATAATTAAATTAATAATTAAATTAATAATATTAATAATATTAATATTAATAATAACCTTATACTTAATCCTCCTCTATATAACCCCTATATAAATAAAATTAATAAATACTTATTATATAATAAGCCGCCTTAATTAATAATTATTATATTACCCCTATTATTATCATCTAAAATAAAGAAAACTAACCTTAAAAATACTTATAAGCTATAATTAACTAACCTTAAATATCAGCCCTTTTAAAAAATCTTACCTATAACTTTTAATATTAAATTATATTATAATATTATTAATATAAAAAAGATTAATATCTTCTTTAAATTCTTTTCTTTACCCTTAATAAATATTTTTATTAAATATATTAATATATACTTTTAAGCTACCATAAACTTAAATATATAAATTATAACTTCTTATAATAAATAATAATATAATATATATATAATTAAATTATATATCTTTTTAAAGATTATTATTTATATTAATAATTACTTTAAAAATAAAATTAAATAATTCTAAGCTAAATTATTAACTTCCTATCCATTACACCCCTTATAAAATTACATAAAATATAATTACTTCCAACTTCTCTTCCACTTCTTTTATATATAATACTTAGCATTATAATAAAATACCAACCTATTTATAAAAATTAACTACTTAATAACCTAAATTTAAAAAATTAATTAATAATTATAGTAGCCTAATACTTCTTTTATTATTAATAAAGTTATCTATAAATTCTTTAACTATAATTAATATAAGCTATACTTTCTATATAAGCTTATTAAAATTAATTTTAAAGCATTTTATTTAAATTAAAGTAAATATATCTTTAACTTTACCTTTATTAATTAAAGCAATTATATTATTAATATACTTATTAATAACCACCTAAATTAACTAAAATACACTATAATAATAATTATAACCTAATAATATATATAATAGCTTTATAAAGTATTATTAAAACCCCTATCTAGCTACCTTTAATACTATTTATTTATTAATAACCTCTTTCCTATACAGCCCCTTTTAAATACCCTCCATAAAATCAATATTACTATATCTAATACTATATAAGCTAAACAAATAAATATCTTTAACTACTTTAAATATATAAAAAAAGTATAATAAACTATACTATAAAGAAAGATTATAATTATATTTACCCTTAATAATAAGTTTATAATAATTACTTAAAAAAATAATATTATAATCCTCCTTATCAGCAATATTTTCTTAAATATTAAAGATCTTATAATTAAAAATCAAAAAATAACCTAAGAATTAATTATTAAGAAAAATAAGGAATCCCTATATATAGCGCTTAATAATTAAGTAAAAAGCCTATTATTAATCCCCTTTATTATTAATATATATAATTAATAAATAAATAATATAAATATTATTAATTATTATAAATTACTTAATTATATTAATAAATATTACTTTTATTATAATTCAGCTTAAGTACTTATCTTTAACTTCCTATTTAATATCATTATTATTAATTATTTCCTCCTTATATATAAGGCTAAGTATAACTCTTAGCTATTTAATTAAAGAAAATAATATATATAAGCTAACTTTAAGGAAGCATTATTTAAGCAGCTAATAATAAAATTCTATACCTAAATTAAATAATAATATAATCTTATTATAAGGCAATATAAGCAAGAAAGCCCCTAAATACCCAAGCTAACTATAACTAATCCTACTATAAATTATATATTATATAACCTAAGCCATCTTTACTATATATACTATAAAATATATAATAAGTAATTTAAATAAGCTATTAATAACTTATATAACTATTAATAGCAAAGCTAAAAAATAATATAATACTATTATAAATATATAAATAACTATAGCAACCTAATCTCACTTCACTTTAATAAAAACTACTTTAACTAATAATACTTAGCTATTAATATTAATATTAACTTTATAATTAATATTAATTTAAATTTCTTATCTATTATAACTATTAATAAAAATAAAAATAAAAACAATTATTTTAAAATAATAATATTAATATAATGGCAATATCTACCTTAATCATAAATACCCCTAAAAAGTTAATAAAATTAATTACCAAGTAATAATAATATCTTAATAATCACCACTTATAAATAAATAATCTAAAAGCAATAAATTATTAATTTATAAATATAATATTAAATACTTCTCTTAAATATTATATTAATTAATAACATTATTAATAATAATTAAATTAAAAAAATAATTAATTTAAGCAATTTAAGCATAAAAAGAAATAATATATATATATATATATATAATTAAGCTAAGACCTACTTTCCTTAATTAATCTAGCTAAATAAAAACCCTATTAAACTACTTAAACAACCCACTAAATATCCCCACTTATAACCCCTTAACCCTATAGCTACTTATTTAATTACTACTAATAAAGCGCTACTTATCTTATTATAAGCATTATAAATAAATTTATAGCTAAAAAGCAATGACAACGCTATTTATTTTATTATAAACGCCATAAACATAAACTCACAGCTAAAAGGCAAACAGCGGCTACCTTATCACAGCTAATAAGGTAATTATTAGCCCTCTTCCTTATAATAACAGCAGCAGCAACACTAAGGGAGCCATAACAACACATATAAACTTATAATAGCTACCTTATTATAATTAATAAAAAAAATAAAAAGGATAAAAAAAATAAAAATAAAAGCCATAACGATATATATAAGCTTATAATAGCTACCTTATCATAGCTAATAAAGGAAATAAAGAAAATAAAAAGGATAAAAATAAGGATTATAGTAATATATATAAGCTTATAATTAAAAAAACAGCTAAAAAAAAATTAAACTAAAAAAGCTAACTAATAAAGAAAATAAAGAGGACTAAGGGAATAAGGGGAATAATAACTAACTATAAAAACAATACTACCAGCCCTAACCATAAAAATAATACTATAAACCTAACAGCCATAATATACCATAACCCCAATAGCCTCCTCCTTCCTCCCAACAACAATAAAAAAGAAGATATAAAGCTTAATATTAAAAAAAACCTCCTCCTCCTCCCTAATAATAATAAAAAGGAAAATATAAAACTTAATATTAAAAAAAACCTCCTTCTCCTCCTTAGTAATAATAAAGAGGATATAAAGCTTAATATTAAAAAAAAAATTAAATTAAAGAAATTAACCAATACCTATAAATTATCTTCTTTCTAAATTAATAAAAATAAACCTCTTTATTAATAATTAAAATAACAATAATATTATTAATAATAATAACCATACTAACCACGCTATAACTTCCTTTTATAATATAAAAATAAGTAATAACAACCATATAATTATAAGTAAATATAATAAATAAATATAATATAATAAATAAAATAAATATAATAAATTAAATATTTAAATTATCTATTTACGCAATATATAAATACACCTAAATATATTAAAATAATTATACCTAAATGCCTTATTACCCAATACCTAATACCCTAATACCCTAATAACCCTAATGGCTTTAATAGCCCTAATACCCCTTATCCCTATAATCTATTGCTTACCTTATTAACCTTATAATCTATTACTTAATTCAATAAAAGAAAAATTATTATTAATAAAAAACTAATAAGATAGCTAATCCCTATTTATAAACTTTATAATTTCTTCTTATTACTTTTAAAACCTATTTATAAAGGGAATTAAATTTATAACCCTATATATTTATAAAAAATATATATAATAAAATTAATATATAAAAATAATAATAAAAAGAAACTACTTTATATTATTATTATATTATAAAGCCTTAAATTATTAATAATATAAAATATAATATATTGTTTATATATATATTAATAATAAAGCAATAATATAACCCTTAGCAAAGCAACCCTTGTTATAATTATACTCAGCAGGCTAAATATTAATAATAGGGTATTATAAGGGCTATTTATATTAATTAAGGGCTTTTTTTCTGCTGGGTATATATTGCTAATTAATTACCTAATTAAGGAACTCTTCTCCGCATATACTATAGCAAAATCAATTATACCTTGGGTAATTTCAATTAATGGGCAGGGCTGCGACCCGAGGCGCGCCAGCAAGCAGTTAAACCGCACGCATTTCCACCATGGGAACCGGGGTCAGCCCTTCCCCGACATTGAACCTGTTGGGTCATAAGTTAGTGTCGCGGGGCTAAGGTCTGAGATTGATAGAGCATAGTTCGTGCCGCAGGGGTCTGCTGGGGTGACGTGCCCCCGGTCGGGTCAATATACGTGAGACGACATGGTATCATCCAATAACTTCTTTACAGCCTTTCTTACCACTTTTGATCCTTCAGCCGCCGACCAACACCACCGACGACCAAGGGCAGCCCCTCCCCTCTCCTCGGGAAGCTGGCCTCCCTCCACCTCATCCGATCTCTACCGCGGCAGCTCAGCATTCCCAAATCGGACGTGGCGCACCGCGGGCACTACACTAGCACCCACCGCAATGCACGGTCGTAGTAGATCTCCCTTCGGGGAACAGACTTAGAAACGCACGCTCACCCATTTAGGGGGGCACCAGACATCAGACGACAGCCAATATGATCCGGGTTCACTCCTTCGTCGTCCTATGTTTTCTTTCCCACGCCTCCTTGGGGCCGGGAATTGAGTGCAGCTGCAATGCGTCTGCGTTTCACGACCTGCCAAACAATTGTGGAAATGAGGGGCGCGAGGGCAACATATTACCGTAGTAGTAGTTATGTATGCCTCTGCCCTTTTATTTATATCCATCTGATCAGACCGGTCCAAGAAAATGTGACAGCGAGCATTTCATGTGCATCGGAGAATTCTTTCTTGGTGGCTGACGGCACCACAAACCCGGCCGCCCATCAAATCTCATCTCCCATCTCTCCGAAATCCCCCGGAGTGTCATGTCAGTCGTGTCAAGTACGTACAGTAGCTGCCTGACGCCCGGTTGTGTCGAAAGCTTCGCCGAACTGTTGGGGTACCATCGCTCTGAAAATCCTCCGTACTGTCATTTCGTGTGCGCGTGACTTCGAACTTGTGTAATGTCTGTAGCCGCCGAGTGACTCGTCATGATGCTGCCGCAAATCCTTACCTCAACCGGGGTTCTCATGGAATATTTTAACTTTTTCTCCCTGTGTGACATCCCAAGCTTTTGAACTCATCCCAGCTCTGCAAAACCATCCTCTCTCTGTCCGAGCCGAGGGAAGGCTTTTTTTTTTCAGCGGCGCAGCGGTCCAACGCTGACACATGTCGTGAGGCAGAACCAAAAAAGGCTGCTGCGCTTCATCTCCTGATCACCTACAGGATGGCGGCTGTCCCTTGCCGACTGCCGGCCTCATCCTTGCACCCCGGGCGCACCTCGAATTGTTTCAGCCGCACTGCCGCCCCGAACTAGAAGTCGTTGCTCTCATGCACAGCCCACTTGTTCCCCCCAGAGGTTGTTGGGAACACACGGGCTGGCTGGCAGGCCAGGCTGCCCAGGTCGGGCCTGGGAGGCCGGTGCGACACACCAAGACCGGGGATCGTAGACTCCGTGCTGTATACTGCAAAGAGAGAGGTGCGTAAATCCTCATCTAACAAGATGAATGTGGGGGCCCGGGCCAGAGATGGGAAAAGAATGGTTGTGACGGTGTTTTGAAGGCGTTGGAGGTTGTCAATACGATGATGGAGCACGAGCAATGTACTGGTCGGATGGCAGGTAGATCACTTGGGCAATCTGGTGTTGTTTTCCCCAATCTGGCTAAGTCGCAGGTTTCACTCCGGTAGGGCTCGTTGACATCCGAATAAACAATGCCTGTAATGAACAGCAATAGTGACAGGACTGTACGGCAGATGCTTAGCACCCGTTCGCCAACCAGGTACGTCCAATGTGAAACCGGCATCCATGGATGGGCAAGTGAGAGATGTCAGCAATTATCTATCAGATCGCAAGCCAACGTCAGAGTAAGACATCCGCACAGACTTCTACAATCCACTCACGCGTGGTTACGCGGGCGTATGGTAAATCCACCGGCCTCGCGTCTAAAGTTTGTGCTACGATAGTCTCTTACAGCCCCTACCTCACTTACCAGCTCAAACGGTGGTCGCTCCAAGGTGGTCGGCGATCACTTTAGCCAAGTCCTATCCTGATATTGACACGTCATATCCAAGGAGCAGTAGTGAGCCCGGCGACATTAGATTTGATGGTGAGGGAAGTCGCGTCTGTTTCAGCTTTTGGAGACGAGGTGACACAAACGCCTGTCTTCACCTTATAGGCTAAAATATCTGCAGGCCATTTTGCGAAAGAAAGGAACGTTGACGATATGAAGATAGCGAAACGCGATCAGTTTGATTGCGTATGTGGTGCCGCCACGGCCTCGGTGATTTGGTCCCGGTTGATCAACATTGCAGGCTTGAATAGGATGCAGCAGGCGACTTGACTCACATGACATCGTCACATCATGAATGCAAACACCCTCCACCAGTATGCGGAATCAGGGATGTGGAAATACTGAGACTGTAGACGGAGTTGAAGCCATCGCTCAAAGATACCGGATGTCAACTGTTCCGTTTTCGTAGCAGTGCAATCCGCGAGACAGTGTATCACTCGCAAGTCTCAATGGTCGAGCGTTGTTGAAAAGCTGTTGGCAGCCTCGGGAAGACGAGCAAGAATGGCGATCCCACACACAATGACATAGGTCTAAGGCTGAGACTGATATGAGAGATGCAGGGCCGAAGAAGTTGTTGGTGTGTGAATAATATGGCCAAATATAGCATGCTGCCATGCAATTTGCCTCGTGGTGTCTTACTTCTTTACCCGGGCCGGCCCTTCCCTAGCAGCCTGACACCAATAAGTCGTGATCAACATATTCAGTTCTTTTACCCGGATCAGCGGCCCTCCGATGCATTCGCGGTGTAACACGACTCAAAAGGATCGCAATAATAGCTTAGTCCTGGAATTTAGTCAACCGCGATTCCTGTCATCCGTGATCCAAACGACCGCACCATTGCAGAACTATGTCACTACAACAGGTACACTTTGTATATTCAACATGGCCATTTTCATAGGCTATCAAAGGTTTAAGTCCACGAGCACTCGTCGGGTAGTCGGGGACGAGAAATCAGCGCGTTATTTGATGATTGACAGGCTCGATTACAAGGACTATTTATCCTACAAAGTTGACTCCAAAGCTTGGAGAGATCAATTCCCTCAACGGAGCTCTCAATCGGCATGAGCTAGGTTTCCAATGATTGAATCGGGGGAATTTGATACTGACTACTCGATTGTAACCCACAATCGGTTGGAAGCTATGATTGATGTTCAACATTCCCGGCAGAACGGCGTTGTTGGACGCACTAAGCGGGAACCAGTCCCAAAGCAGGAGCTTAACACGAGAGCGAAGACCAAGTCTTAGTACAAAAGCCTACACAAAGTTACTTTGAAATCATAATCCCTATAGCCCAGCCGGATATTTCAAGTGCTGTGCCAACGTTTGGAAGAGGGGCCCGCGCTCAGGTCTGCTCGGGCGCCTACGACTCAGGCTTAATTTCTTCTTGATAATGCCCACCTCCTCGGCCCGGATGGCTCTTGGGGTACGCGTTATCGAATTTCCGCATTCGTCACTTATCCATCGCGTCATTACCTGGACTGGTCACTTTCAAACGGATGCATTGGGTTCGGAGCTCATAAGTTGTTATCAGAAGTGTGTGACACGGCGGAGTGTGTTGGAGAAGAAAACCCAATTCAAAGTTGCACCCGTCCAGCAGCCAACTTCTGTATTATAAACAGGGTAGTGATATCGGTAGTCTTTCCCACTATCGGTGCAACACGTGGCTCCGGCCGAGGTAGTCCATCGCCCACGCCGTGGAGAGTAACAAGCGGGAACCTTCCCCGATTAGAATCATAGTCCGTGTAGCGGACCGCCAGGCAAAAAGCAGCAAACACGGCCCCGTAGCATTGGCCGGCCGTTGGATCGAGATTATGGCCCCGAAAGGAGGTCCCACTCGGCGTTGGCCTGGGCGGCATCATGCATCCGCGCGCTGGATGACGCGGACGCCGGGATGTGCCCTTGGCGCCAGCCTTGGTCCTCCCAAGTCCTCCCCGTCCGCGCCCCGGCCAAGCGGGCCCAAGAAGGGCGGAGCTGGCTGGCAGGAACCTAAATGTGCTGTGTTTGACGAGCCTCAGGGCGCCAAAACCGCACCGTCGGCGCGCAAAGAGTCTGGGGGAAAGCTATTCTGCTTTTTAAGAGTGCCAATGCAGCCCATTTGGTGGCGTAGAAGTCTTGTCTGTGAGATGACAGCATTAACGGCCAATGGAATACGGATGATTGGCAACTTGTCCAAGCCACAAAGATAGAAACGAGACACTTGGCTATAAACAATATGAAAACAATTTGATGTGCTGCAGGATGAGTTATAGATAAATGCAAGAGCCATTCCCACCTTCCTCACCGTGAATCATTCACCACGGACCAAGTGACTTAATCCTCCATAATATTCCACACTAAGCCGGCGGTGACCATCAACATGAACTTCCAAAGTAGAATCATCTTTATGGGCCTAGGTAAGCCACCGAGCCATGTCCCAGTCACTCCATCCCGTCCCCCAAGCTAACCTCCTCTCCCAAGCGTCCCTAGCCCTGGCCAGTTCCGACGACGCAGAGGACGCCCTGGAAGAGGCCTGGGACGCGCGCGAGGACTTCCTCGCGGCCGAGCGCCTCGAGTCCAACATCCAGACCGCCCACGGCGTCCTGGGCTGCCTCGCCTTCGCGCTCTTCTTCCCCATGGGCGCCGTCCTGATCCGCGTGTTCCCGCGCCGCATCACCGTCTGGCTGCACGCCGCGTGGCAGATCTTCACCCTCTGCATCGCCCTCGCCGTCATGGCCATGGGCATCTGGATGGCCAACGGCAACGAGTACATGGAGAGCTACCACGCGCGCATCGGGCTCGTCGCCGTCTGCGGCCTGGCCCTGCAGCCGCTCACGGGGCTGCTGCATCACCTGCGGTTCAAGAGGACTGGGGGTCGGACTCTGATCTCGTATGTCCACATCTGGTGGGGCATCCCGATGATCACGCTGGGCACCATCAACGGGGGTTTTGGGCTGCAGCTTGCTGGGTCGAGCCGGACGTACATGATTGTGTATGGCGTCTTTGCGGCCATCATCTGGCTTGGGTGGATGGGGCTGTCGTTCTTGTCGCAGTGTCTGAAGAGGTCCAAGAAGTCACCGGCTCAAAGCGGGAGGAAGATCTCCAACGAGGAGATCCCGGTTATGCGGGATGTCACGTCCGATGGGCCACACAACGGCCACAAGCAATACGCCTGAGCGGATGAGTTCAACGCGGGAATGAGTAATTGTAAGATCAGTGTCACCTAGCAGGTTTGAGCAGTACGGAGTTTGGGAGTGTCACAGCGCGGATATGCAGATAGCGGTGGTTGGAATTTTATGCACAAACATGAATGTAATAAGGCTAATGAAAATTGAAATATTGCAAGAGCTTGGCTGCCTCGGAGTCCTACTCACCTTATGCTTTGATTGTGCGGTCAGCGGATAGTTGAGGCGGAGGCCGAGGCTTATATCCGTAACCACACTCACTTCTGAAGCTTCCGTCTGGGTTGGTCGGATCTCTGCCTATGCTCACCCTCCAAGCATTGAAGTGGATGTATCCGCCCCAGAAGCCACACTCACCGTCCAGAATCTCGTCGATGACTCGGTACTCAGCAACGCTGAAGGGTGCGTCCCACTTGTTGTGGTAGTTACAGATGTAAAGCTGCGTACTCAGTCTATCATGCGTAGCTGCCCAAACGGACCAGGATCGCGTTGGCGCCATGGTCTGGGCGGATGCCTCGAAGAGCGTCTTGTTGATTAGCATTTCAATCTCGTCCCTACTTATCCTGGGGTCATTGTGGCTACTGCAACTGATGTAGTCCACTGGGAGCCTGGTGATCAAGGCGTTCAGTGTGGCGTTCGTGGTTCCATTGAAAGTGGCGTTCGGCGGAGGAGGAGGCGTGGAGAAGTTTGCTGGGAATGGAATGACCGTGAAGAGAGGATCAGGTGGAGAATCTGGCCCGAGAGGCCTGGCGACACAACAAACCCCAAGGGCAAGGGCAACAAATGTCCGTTCTGACCGCATCCTAAAGTGTTGATTGATTCTGCATAAGTTATGTCTCAGTCTCACATCCTGATCAAGCCGTGTTCAAGTTTTGTTCAAGCTTTGTTCGAAGTTGTAACTGGGCAAAGTTGGGAATCGCAAGTGCTGCTGAAGATGACCACAAGTCCGGATCTTCTTAGCAGCACAAATCAATTGGGATAAGAGCTTTATAAGTCCGTTGGTAACAATGAGTCACACAACAGTCAAGTCCTGATTCACTGAAAACTCAACGTCAGCCTTGTTCCTTGATCTCCTGCTAATGTGACCAAGATACTGCTCCTCATCGGTGCTTCTCGCACCGGTGAAACGCACAACTAGCCATGTGTGCGGAGTAGTTCCTGACGTGTCTGATTTCGTATGCAGTGGCTGTGGGCCTCATCATTGACCCTGGCACACCCGGATGGGGGCACTTCCAATAGCCGCAGGTAGCGGACAGCTTCGTGATCCGGCGCGTCATAGTTAATGAGGTTCCAGCTCATCTTGCCCAATATGTCCCACCTTCAAACGGGGTAATTTAATCGACGCAGCACAAGTCGATGTAATTCCCTCAACATTCCTGGCACAGGTGCCAATTTGCCACAGGGCCGGGGCGCAGTCACTCCAATAGGTAGATGGCGATCTTGGTGTCTGAATCCACATATCAATTCAATATTGATCCGCGGTGTCCGCTAAACTTGTATGTCTCTATCCGCCGCAATACCCGAATTCGACTTGGTGTTCAGTCCCCCCCCCCCCTTCTTTGGGAGAGGACACTATGAAGCGATGGGCCTTGATTAGAGCGTTGCAATTGCTACTTAACAGCAGCCAAGAGATCAGCGTGGCAACGGCCAAATTCCGAGTTTCTTTGAATCAAAATGGCATTAAGTTCTCACAAATACTAATGCATAGATTGAATCATGGGACGTTCAAGCTGCCACCCCGCAAAAGACTTACAATGTTGCTGAGTAACCAGAGTTTCTCAATTCGGGATGCACTCCTATCGAACCACTACGACCTCCCATTCCAATTGAGATCCTCACATACTCGAAGAGACAAGGTTATTCTAAGTATTGGATTCTCTAAATTCAGTCATATATTTTGTGAATGCTACGGACAACGATGTTTGCTTTGTTCGTTCTCTGTGGTTAAAGCGCAGCTTTGGAGACTACGGCCGGTCTCTTTTACGGGCTGAATGTCTAGTTATTAAGAATAAAACTAGCGAAACTGTTCCCCCTTGTTATTATGGACTATTCCTAGCCACTCGTTCTAGTGATCGGCGCTCGGATGCAAGGTACGCGATAGCCTCGAGATCTGCTCATGGCTGTCTTGCCTGTTTGAGAGACCTTCGCCGCTTCTTCCCCGCCTTTCCCCAGTTAGGAACTCCTCGCCTATTGCCGATCCTGTGCTGGCGGTGCAGACACATGTCAAGTCTTGACAAACACCTCAACTTCATTGGGCTTTGACTTCTTGAATCACGTTTGTATCTCAAGATTCGAGATTCAAGCATCGCGCGGATGAGCTCCGGTATCTGATGTGCATGTTAAGTCATGGGTCATCCTTCCCCGAGGTGGAGTTCGTGTATGTCTAAAAAGGTAATTCGGCGTTAATGCAAAGCTGTCACAATAGAATCGCCAAAGATTTCCCCCAGTGAGAAAAACAGGAAGGAATGCCGCGTGTGGATTCACTTCCGCCTCACCCAAGTTTTCTGAGTCGAGAACCTTCAAAAGACGTCATCCCACGGTCCCACTTCTGTGCCAGACCAGACCCACCCCCATCCTATCGAAACCCGGGGAGAGAAAACTGGGTCTTGGAACCACATTGCTTTTTAGACGGGTCTCTTCTTCAATCGCGTCCGCCAGAGCTCACACACTCGGCTCCTGTTAACAGTATAATCCGCCGAGGACAATCTGGATGTTGATCTCGGAAGCGTGAGAGGGACCACTCAAGTGCTTCTTATGTACGCACACACTGACTCCAGCGGACAGAATACCTATTTTTGGCGGAGGCACTGCCCTGGCCCCAAGTCCCGGCCGGTCGAGAGCAACAGTCGAGACCCGTTTCAAGCCGGGTCTTCGTCGGTGGGAGTGGATACCGCCCGAAACTTCAACCAGCCGGTCGACGTCGGTCGAAGATGAGAGAATAGCAACGCAGGCACTGCCCGCGCCTGTCGAGCCTGGAGAGAATTCCACCTGGTCCGTGGGCGCCCAATGACGTCCGCTGCAATGCGGTCCTGTCCGTGCCGTCAGGTGGCGCGTGATGCGTGGGTCTGTCCCGGATTGCTCCACCCGGCGGTCACGATCCTTGGCTCTGTGGTATTCCCGCGCCTCACTGCTGGCGAGCTGACATGCCGGTCGCGAATTATCAGTCCAGGACGTCATTACTTCGCCCGAATAGGACGGCCGCGGGGCCAAGAAACAGAAACATAAAATGAAGCCGGCGGCCGCGATATCTGGATATTGATTTGGTGGCGGAAGCAGTTCTCTCAGCCTTTGGCCATCTACCCCTTCACCCACCACACTGAGACATAGTCCGTTTGGACCTCAAGACAACCACAACCAATCCGAATTATCCTGACACTCTTCGTCTGATACCCCAAAAGACCAACCATAGCATGGCTAAAGCAACAAGTGCGGCCATGGCCGAGAACCCTCGCCACGACGCAGTTTTACACCTCGCCCGAGACGACCATGCCATGATGAGCGCATATGGCAAGGCCAGCTTCTCAGCAGTGAGGGCAAACACCTATGTGACAGCAGTGGCAGCATTTGCTGTCATTGGTGCACTGTGTTTTGGCATAGATCAAGGTATGTCACCAGAAAACGACATGTCTACTGCACAGACAGTCTCCACCTCACACCCCCTATCCGGTATAACTCGGCGGCATTAACCCCCAATAATATAGGTCTAATGTCCGTCATCCTCGTCATGAAACAATTCCAAAAACAATTCCCCGAGCTCGCGGACGGCGCGGCGTCGCAGGGTTTCTACAAGGGCCTGGTGACGGCCCTCCTCGAGCTGGGCGCCTTCGTGGGCGCCTTTGCCGCGCCGCACATCTCGGACCACCTGTCGCGGCGCATGGCCATGCGCGTGGGCTGCTTCTTCTTCCTCGTCGGCGCGGCCATCCAGACGGGCTCCATGAACTACGACACCGTCGTCGCGGGGCGGTTCGTCGGCGGGCTGGGCATCGGGCTGCTGTCGAGCACCATGTCCGTCTACATCAGCGAGATCGCGCCGCCCAACATGCGCGGCATGCTGCTGGACCTCAACGAGCTGTTCGTCGTCCTCGGCATCGTGATCGCGTACTGGACCTGCTTCGGGACGCGGTACCTGGCCGGCGCCGCGTCGTTCCGTGTCCCCTTCGGACTGCAGATGATTCCCGGTTTCATCCTCCTCGTCGGCTCCTTCGCCATGCCGCCCAGCCCGCGGTGGCTCGCCATGAAGGGCCGCGACGAAGAAGCTCTGACCGTGCTCGCCAAGCTCCGCCAGCGCAGCACCGACGACATCCTCGTCCAGGCCGAATGGCTCGGCATGCGGGCCGAGAACCGTGTCACCGGCGAGGTCCTGATCGAGCGCCACCCCACGCTGCAGACGGGAACCCTCAAGGACAAGGTCAAGCTCGACCTCTGGGCCTGGGTCGACACCTGGCGCCCCGGATGCTGGCGCCGCACCCTGGTCTCGGTCCTGCTGTGCTTCTTCCAGCAGATGATTGGTATTAACGCACTCATCTACTATGCCCCCTCCATGGTCGCCGCCCTCGGCTTCTCCTACGAGGAGCAGCTCGTCCAGTCCGGAATAATCAACGTCACCCAGCTGGCCGGCACCATAATCAGTTTCTTCCTCATCGACCGCCTCGGTCGCAAGCCCCTGCTCGTCCTCGGCTCCATCGGCACCACCATCTGCATGGTGATCGTTGGAGTCCTGATTAAGCTTTTTGGCGACTCTTGGTCCGCGCACGGCGCCGAGGCCAAGTGCGCCCTTGCGTTCCTCAACTTGTACATGGTTATCTTCGGCATCAGCTGGGGCCCTGTACCATGGGCCATGCCGTCCGAACTATTCAGCTCGTCTCTGCGCGCACGGGGTGTCGCTTGGTCGGCAATGTCGATTTGGTATGTGCTACCTCACAAACTATTGTATCATTTGCCTTTCATATGACATGAAACTAACATTTCGCAGGCTCTTCAACTTCATCGTCGGCCTCATCGTCCCTCCCATGCTCGAGAGCATCGGCTGGGGAACCTTCATCTTCTTCGCTGCCTTCGCCACCCTGGCTGGAATTTGGACCTTCTTCTTCGTCCCCGAGACAAAGGACAAGACTCTCGAGCAGCTCGACAGGCTCTTCAACGACGCGACTGGCCAGAAGGACGAGGAGCGCCGGCAGCGCATCCTGGGTGGTCTCGCCGTGGAGATATATGGGCCCGGGGGACCGAAGCTGACGGGAGATTCTAGCTCGGACACGAGCTCGGACAAGATCCGTGTAGAGAGACATGAGCAGGTGTGATGGTGTGGAATGGCGCATTTTATTCAAATTTCGGACTTGTATTTGGCATTGGGTTAAGGTCATTAGCGAACGGCGTTGTTGATTCAAATTTCAAGATACCAGTTGTTGCTCATGAACGCAGTCTTGCCTGTGAATTGAATCGAGAATGGATATTCGCAGCTGCAAAAACGGATGATACACCGGTAAATTAACACTAAACCAACACTCACGCCCAATTTACACGCCCAATTTACACACCCAATGCCCACACCTAGCACCTTGACACTCATAATTATTTAGTATGTAAGTATTAGGTGTATAGGTGTTATGTATATAGGTGTTTGGGTGTGGGTGTTTGGGTGTGGGTGTGAATTGGGTAATATGCTTGGATTAAATGCAGGTGTGTACCTAGGTACGAGTGATGTACCGGTGATCTGTTTTCGCAGGTGCGAATATCCGTTCTCATGGAATTCTCAATCCCGTCTGGTACGGGAAGTCCTACAGCTGAAGAAGTCGAGAGAAATTAGGGGATAAAGTGAGGTATGGAACAGTGACAGTGCAACAGACTCGTGAATGGCGTATTTTCATTCTTCTGGAAGTTATCTGTATTGATGTTAAGAGTACGCTATCGAATCAAGACTCACAACGCAAACGCCATTCCGACGGTCACAAAGTGTTTCTCGCCCCCAGGATCTCCGCTTGAAAAATATCAATATCCTCATCGTAATCCCATTGTGGTATCTGACCTTCCATGAAGCTCGTCTACGACCCGTCATGCGGCAATACTCGAAATTGGTGCCGCTGGGAAAACGGGATGTCGACATCCGTATGTGGATGTGTGCGAGCATCTCCATATGGGCCCATAAAGCTCCCCGTTTTAATTGGAAAGTTCGGTGGAGGACAACGATAGAGAAGCTCTCCCCTGCGAGAAAGAGAGAATGGTTGAATGCACCACCTCACACGTGCACCACGCTCGGGCTCCAAAGACCAAACCTGATATCTGGGTGGAGAGGCAGCCCGGCGCGAGGTGCTGCTGTCATTTTGTTGAGTACTGGGACTGCTAGAACTATAAAACGTGAGATTCCGGGTTGTTTTTGACTTTGGGATACGAAGTACTCACTACTGTATCTGATGTAGAAACCTCCCTATCCGGTCGTGACTGACCAGACGCTTTGTTTGTCGATCCAGGTACAAAACGACGTAACATTTCTTCCCGACCTTGACCCCATCTTCGATGTGACGCAGTATGAGTTCGATACCCTGGGCTGTGAGCCTTCGATCAGTGTTGGTAAGGTATATGGCAAGAACCCTCAGATTCTCGCCATGGTTGAAAGATTCAAGGAGAGCGTCAAGACGGCGAAGATATGCGATAAAGCACATTCTAGTAGGTGCAGGACCATGCCAGCTGTTGCTGCGCATTCTCGTAGACGATCCGGGTGCGTCTGTTGCCGGATCATTTGTCGTAACGGAGGAACCACCACCCCAGCTATCCCGTCGTTTTCTGGGCTTAACCTCGGAATTTGGCACAGATTGGCAGGGGATAGCAACCGAGATGGTCAGGCCGAGCATCTTTGCGTGGGCAAACTGATCACGAATGACGGGAGAAAGGTCCAATGGCTTCTCAGAAGGCCTGAGGCTGACGATAAACTTTATGTGGTCATAGAGGAGAGGCTGCGCCTCCTCATGAAACGTCCTGCATGTACGAAACATCGGGGTGAGCTCTGTCGTGCGTACTTGCCCATGGAATCTGTTGATGTCTGTCGTCACCTCGTGCGTCTTGTCACAAATGTGGTATTCGACAAGCAGTCGGGGTCCTAGAGTAGCGGCAATGTCTGAAAAGAGATGGTTGTATGTCGCCAGGCGCAATTCCGCAGGAATGCTTAGAAACGTCGTCGTAGACGCTACCGGGGACCAACCGCCAGGATTTGGTGTTTGCATTCTGACGGAACTAACGATCGAAACCTGTTCAATGTGAAGATACTCAATCAAAACACACGAGTGACGAAAGTGCAGTATGGGAATGCTGCTCGGATCGAGAAGTATGGGAAATGTTTGTTGCTTTTGAAGATGTCCGGCTTGTCCGGCGCGTCTCCAGAGTAGGCAAAACATCACCGGCTAGCGACATGCTCAGGGAAGTTGCCTTCATGCACTGATGCGGTCTGCAAGGCCAAAATTTGGGCAGTTGTCAGTAGTTTGGCGGCAATGACCAGACGCTTGTGAGGAAGCCGCAGAGTTACTGCTGTGATGCATGATTTTGCGAAAGAGGAAGCAGGAGTTGATGTCGATGACGAGTCCTGTTGCTGGTCTTGCGGTTTCCTCCTTGTCCCCAAATGTCTGCCGCGGAGGTAAGCACGATGGAAGAACACACTGTAAGCTTTACCACCAATCAGTGATTTATTTGTTCTTATTAATATTTGGATTATTGGGTCCATCATCTACCCTCTTCATTGTCCTCAAGGTCAGAAGAGCTAGAAGTGGCTTCCCCTATGGGAAACATGGTCTGCCTCTGCTCCGGTGGCCAGCCGCGCGGCAAAGGGACGTTGTCGGGCTCATTCAGCGGCCAGTCTGGATACGACAGCGGCATGCTGTATTCTGTGGGACTCGACATGGTAGCATAAGTCTCCACAATCCTGCCTATTGTGCTGTTCCCAGTCCTCCCAGACCTCACTGTCGCCCCATCCTCCACCACCAGCATGTCGTTGGGCCGGCGGTTCATGCCCCTGCTTGTACTTGGTGCGTCTGACATTTCCTCAAGGAACTCGCGTCTCGCCATACTTGCACTCCGGATGGGCACGCTCGTTGAGTATTTGTGCATTTTGTGCCTGCTCGTAAACGTGGAAACCGAGTGCACGTCAGAGTTGCTTCGCGCCAGGCCACGCAGAGCAGGCTCAGGAGCGGCGGGTCGGGGCCCCGCGTCCGAAACCCTGCTCGGGGGCATTGGGAAGGCGTCGACTTTCACGTCGGCAATCTTCAGGCTGTTCATTCTCAGGGGCGCATCACGGCTGATGCTGACATCAGTGGATCTCTTCGGATATTTGCTTCGCCCGTAACGACTCCCGCTGTACCCGAACCTGCTGCGGATCGTCGACCCGTTCAGGACTGGCCACACTCGGACTGCCAGTAGCCTGAGGGTTGGGAGACTGGTGCAGATCATTCCGACGTTCAGCTCAATGGTCGACCAAATCGCGACCGACGTGTTGTCCCAAGTCACATTCGTAGAACTGGCGTATTGCATAAGCGACTGAAGGCGCAGTACGCTGACAACTGTCACGAATGTTCCCACAAAGAACATCAACCCAACGCTGACCTTCTTCTTCCAGTGCAGCTTCAGTCCTGGCAGCTGAGAAAGAGGAATCGCCAACATCCAGACATCGAGGGCGACGCTTACTGAAGCCCTAGCAACCACAGAGTTAGCAAACTGCCATACAAACGGGGTTGGTTATACGTACTGGATCCATGAAATGGCGTGGAGGTTAAGGCATTTCCCCTTGTGCTCACCGTCCCACGACTCCCAGAAGAATGATATGGGCGTGCATTCAAATATGGAGATGAATAGAAAGGTGACGGTGTACATCAGAATGAGCACAATCGTCCCCCATAGCACTCTGCGAACAGGCCGCGCCGGAAAAACGCGGAGGTAGAAGAACAAGAGCGACAGTTTCACCATCGGCAAGCCAATGACATATAGGATCTGCAGGACGTAGAAGTACTTGGCGAACAGCGTGATGTCGTCGAATGACAGAGTCCATATGTCACGGCCGAGCCCATAACCTCCCGCTCCCAGGGTGGCAAGCAGCGTAGAAGGGATGCCGAGGATAAACGTCGCCAATATGATCCAGTCGTCAGTGCCGACACTGCCGGTGTCACCCAAGAACGTCCTGACATAAAACCGTACGGCAATGACAACAAAGGATAACGCAAGCAGCGCGTACGATATGGCGTCGATCACGAGGCGGTCATCCCTAATAGGCGCATTGCATGTCGTCGAGCTGATGTTGAGTGTCGTGAGGGCCTCCTTGACGGTGCAGCTCGCTAACACGCACGACGAGACGTTGGCCTGGAGGGTACTGCTCTCGCAGATGCACGTCTGGTTGGTGATGGGACATGGCGATGCCGGGCTTGTGAGTGTGTCCAAGAGGCAGGTGAGCTAATTGATGTCAGAGGATACGTCGTGTAAATGTCGGGGGGTCTTAACGCACAGCACAGCTCGGCACGCCGGCCAGGACTGACGCCTGGGTGAAAGCTAATTGAACCAGGCTAAGCAGGACGAGCAACTTGGCCAAGGGCGCCACCATCGTTGCGAACAGGTTGCGTGATGTGCTCGGCAGTCGTTCCTCTCAGAGAAGACAACAAGCAGCATACACACGGCCAGGGAAAAGAAACAAGGGAGACCAGGCTGTTAAGGTCTTCCGGGCTCATCGGGACATGCACCCCCAAGCCCGGGGCAACGAGAGACCCAGGCAGGGATCACATAAGGTTGCAGATAAGAAGCAACGGCACGTGGAGCACGACATAATATCGGTGCCCTGTTTCAACGCCCCGTTCTGAGGTTCAACGCCCGCCATGTTTCGCAGGAATCGCAGGTGCAGGCCGGGGCTGCGGGGCCAGCCTTCCTCCCCACCATTCGCCCTCGTGCCAGGCGCAAAACAAGCCGATTGGTTAGGAGCCGTGTGTTCGCGAATCGTGGGTGCGAACCTTGTGGCCCCGGGCTCATCTCGCTAGGAAGGGATTGGCCGAGTGGGTGGGTGAGTTTCCGCGAGCGGACCGAGCTCAACGCCAAGGGAAACGCCTTTAACCCCCCGGCGATGCAGCTCTGGGAAACCCAAGCGCCCGGAGTGCAGGAACGGCTCGCTGGGGGGTTATCCAGAATCTTGGGATGCCATGACTCGGCTGCTCCCTTTTTGCTCCATAAGTACTGGGCAGGGCCCCCGGGACCTGCAGCGGTATCTTGATAGATTGGCATGAGCTGAGGGGAGTTGACACCGATTTACCAACTCTTCAACTGGGCAGTCTGTGGTCATGAGGCTACTCGCTGATTCAAACATGGGTTTATCAGTGGGTAGGTGTACCTGAACTGGCGTCTCCCGCCGCAGATCCGGCACCATGGCTCGTGAGGTCCTCTTTTCCCGCGAGGCGTGCGGTAAATGAGAAAACCTTATTTGTCCGATGTATCATATCACTCCCCTGCGAACGGGTCTCTCTCGTCAAGACTGTGGATTCTTGCGAACAGACCCCGGCGGGCACGCAACCACCAGGTGCTCCAAGAGCATCCCGAAACCTTGGATGGTCTTCATCTGTCGTGTCAGCTGGTGCAGTTCGTCCGTATCGAATTCACGACAGCTGAACTAGCTTTGCATGATTGGCTAAAACCGAACTCTGCTCGTCGTTGCTTTGTAGCGACAGCAGGTCAGATGACGAAGAACCTTTGGCCCTGGTAAGCTTGTGTGGTATATAAATAGTTCAGTCGGATGAAAGAATGAGGACCAAGGTTGCCATCTAAGGCGCGCGAGTACCGCGGCACGCGTTACGTAATTAAAGTGAACATGTTCTTTCGAATTGTCCATCGACCAAGCATATCGTCGACGTCACTTCAAGTCAAAGCTTTGACTCTTTACTAAATTCAACGTCCACACAGCCCGCACGTAATTGCACGCGCATGCGCCGTTGTCAAAGTAGTGTCATTGGGCTATAATCAGGTGTCGGTGCCGGTCCGAACGCTAAACAAGCTCAAGCTCAAGGCTTTGACGGCTAGAGGCCCAGCAGCGCCGCCTCCACGTCAACAATATTGGGAACCTCCTCCTTGAGGCTCGGAGCACTCGGGTTCCAACCGAGGTACTTGCGAGCCCTCTTTGCATAACCACGCGAGTTCAAACCATAGGATGCAGCCTCAAATCCCGCGATCTCCTTGGCCTCGGCCACGTCCAGAGGCTTCAATGGAATTAGCATACTTTCTGCAACAGTCGGAGAAAAGGGATCGCTCGGAAAATTTACCTCGAGTGTGGTATCCTTGATGTAACCCTTGGCATGCGCGGCCTCAGCAACCCACTTTGCGACCTCGCCCCAGACGTGGTACCCTCCCTCAGCAAGCAGGTAGCCTTCCTTGGGGCCCCAAATGTGCGCGTCTACTTCGGGCTTGGGGTTAAGCGCGGCTTCGACCTGCCTGATGTACAGGTCGGTCAAGTCGTGCACATGAACATTATCCATGGACGCCTTTCCTGTCCCTATGATGGGGGCTCTTCCCCGCTTCAGCGTCATGTTGGCCATAACATAAACTTGTCGGCTCTTCGTGTTGTCCACTCCTCTGCCCTTGCCATAGATGGTAGGCGGGCAGATAATTGCCGCCTTGATGGCCGGGTGCCCAGCAGCATCCAGCACGATTTTGTCGACGTTGCGGTGGAAGGCGTGATCAGGGAGACCGGTGAGCGCATCAATGCCCTCGAGATCGTTGTACGGCTCGTACGCCAGAGGCTGACCGTACCGGTCGGCGTCAGTGTCTTGGTAAGTCAAGATGCCAGTGCCGCCGGTATGGATCCAGTAGCCTGGCTTCTCCTTGCTGTGCCCTGCTGCGAGACCGGCCGCGAAGGCCTTGGCTGCTCCTTCGTGGTCTGATGCATCGGCAGTGTCTATTCGACGATCAGCGCTCGTTCAGCTCAACCAATTGAGGCGCAAGTCAGGGCTCAGTAATTGCATACGGATGAGGATGTCAGTCTTTGATGCCTCTTCCTCCAGCACCTTGGAGTCGTCAAGTGTGCCGTAGACGATTCGGACATTGGGGTACTTCTTCTTGACGGGCGCGGCCTTGGACTCGTTCCTGACCAAGACAGAGTACTCGAAGTCCGGGTGGGTCTTTTCGAGGACGTGGAAAATGTCCCCACCGGTATACCCCGTGATACCTGTCCTGCAGGTTTTGAACACGGTCAGCTTGTCTCCATTTCGGCCATGAGCCGTGCCTGTGAGACGACTCACAAGAAAACTTTCACCATTTTCGGGCTTTTTTTAAAGTGTCATGCAATCAATCAACGCTCAGTTGGGGGAAATTGGGAAGCGACCAACTGTGAAAGAGGGGATCCGTTATAAACAGCAGCTGATTACAAACCATTGCCGCGACGACGCCATTTTACATGACGTCCTGGAAGCCGTCGCGGACGAGTTTACCCTAACCCCCGTCTAAACATTCTTCCATCGGCCGTGATGTCATCACGACGCCGCAGAAGCTACTCGATCATGTTGGAACATGCTCCAATGAGCGAGGACCGATGGAAGCAGAAAACAAAGACATTTAAGATCGGCCGGGTCAGTCTTTACGCTGAAGCAAGCCTGGCCACAGAGATCTACCGTTTAGTTTATTCACTAAACGCAGACACCCCACGCGCGGCTTCAATATGTCCCTCGCAGCATTTCGTCGACACGACCAACACGACGAGCTAGCCAAGCTGGCAGCGTCGCATTTCGAACATGAATTGACAACAGAGGACCGAGAGGTGCTGGCAGGAGCTGCCAAAACTATCAACTGGCATGCGTCCCTCGGGTCGATCGTCGGGGTCGGCGTCGGCTGCTTGCTGGCGTATCGAGTCCGAGCGCTCCGGAGGAACTGGTTCAATGAGCTAAGGACTTCCGATAAGCCGAAGCAGGTTATCTTCCACAGCGGGAAGACATGTAAGCCGTGATTTATAGGGTTCACTTGGCCCGACAATCAGCCATCAAAATGATAACACTCTCGCAGTGGATGTTCCGGACGTAACCTCAAAGCTAGCCCCATCGCCGGTTGGGGACTTTGCAGCGTACTTCTTCCTTGGCGTGGGAGGACTGTTCCTTGGGGGAGAGACCGGCTTCCTCACCGGCACCTCTATTGCAGCCAGGAGGGTGAGGGCAGATGCCGAAAGACGCAAGCGAGTTGAGCAGGCGTATCGAGCATTCAAAATTGATTTGCTGCGCAAGCAGCTGAAAGAACTCGAGCAGGGTGGTGCTGTGTTGTAGGTCTTCAGCTATGAAAGAGCAGTGCCGGTACCACAGTCGTTTCAGGTCATGATTAGGCAGCTGCGAAAGTTACGATACACCATCCAACTTGGAGGAGAATAAGGACTCAAGCTTGATATCTGACACACGGGCAATGCCTAAGTGTGGCTGAGACCACTTTTAAAAGCCATCTTGGTATCAATGGATATACATTCCGCGTGGCTTCGACCTCATTTTACAAAGAGTGACCCCCTAACGAAGACACCAAGGACAGCTGTATATACAGCAACCGAAGTTAACACTACCTAGGTATCCTATCATCCAAGGTTCCACTAAGCATAAACAGCAATAAGAATAGGGGCCCTATGGGCTGCAGCGGTAAGGCAGGAGAGGCTTATCGATAAGGGAGCATATGCATGCAGTGACCGGTACGGGCCCAACTGCCCCGGCCCTACCAGCCACCAACCAGCCTTGACTATAATCAAGGTTAATCATTTCTAATAAGTTATTTTTTATGTTGTGTTGTATGTGCTCCATGGTATTGACTCTTCTCATAAACAACAGTTTGGTGTGTTAACCCGCAGCATACTTTCACTAGCAACCTGACTGCAAGTGCTGTAGACTACGTACCTGCTAGGGGTTTCAAGAATCGAGTAACCCAAAGTGGATGGTGTTACCTATGCAGGTTGTGCCCGCATGGCTGAGCAGCACCCTTGAGAGGAGGGGTCTCCTCCAGCCATGCAACGTGGTCAGCGCATATTAGACCTTTTTCTCGCCTGGGGATTAAAACCATTCTAAAGAATGGCAAAAAATGGCAAAGAGTGGCATATAGTGTTCTCATTTAGGTACCTAGGTACCCTAGTAAAATACACCAACTATGAATATAACTCTGGTATCACAGCAGAAACCAAATCTAGCACAAGAGATTCAGGCATCTAATTCCCCGCCGACTATTATTGGCCATAGGGGCGCCGCAAGACAAGATAGTCCTAACACACCATTGCAAGACTGCCCCCTTAGCCAGCCTGAGGGGCTACAGTACGTACGACTGCCTAATCACTATCTGGCAGTTGGGGAAGGTACCGCTCAGGGCCTACGCGGCGCGGCTGACATACTTAGGTAGCCAATGACGAAAGCGGCAGCGCGGACCACATCATAGGTATTACAGAATCGGCCGAAGTTGAATGGTCCATGGCGCATTTCCCGCTCGGGAAGTGACGAAACCAAGTCCCCTTGACCGACGCTTGTCGCCTGTTGATAAGGCCGGCTCTGTGCCAGAAGTGTCTCCCATCAAGCTTGATCTGGAGGTGTTGTGGCTGGCTTTATCTGATGACAGAGGAGGAACACAACATGACACACAGGGCTCTCAGCTTCTGGAACCTTGAATTTACCGGAAACAGATCTATTCCCCGCTCTCATTCCCATGGAGCTTCTTCCCACGAGATCTCCCCGTATGATACCATATAATCTGAAATCAACCGGAGGACCGCATTATTTCCACTCTATACGGCTAGCTGGAATAAACCCAGACGAAGCAACGTTTTAAATTCTATTGTTAACTATATATCTTTATCAACATAGCTAAGGAGTATTTCTATTAATAGCTTATTACTATTAATAACTATAAAATAAAGCGGGGTTTTTTTTTAATAATCTTTTAATATATAATCAGCTTTATACCTTAATAATAACTTTATAATATCTTTATTTCTATTTTAAGTTATAATAAAGAATATAATTTAGCTTATAAAGTTTATATAATCTTTATCTGCAGCTTTATATAATAGCTTTTTAATTATGTTTTAATTTCCTTACTTAGCGGTTATTAGTAAGGCTATTCAGCCCTATTTATTTAAGGAATTTATAAGGCTTAATAAATTCTCAGGGAGAAATGAACTATTAAGGTGTGAAGATGAGTTATTAAGGTGTGAAAATGAATTATTAGGGTGTATTAGATCCTTAAGGTCTGATGAGCTTAAAGATTCCGTTAAGCCATTAAATAAAACTTTAATAATTAACTTATTTTCCTTCTTAGTAGCTATAAGTAATGCCATCCAGTCCTACTTATCTTTTAAATTTTATTAAATCGTTTTAAATAATAGCTTAATTAAGTTATAATTTTCTCCCTTTATAGCTAGGTATAGTATAGTTTTTTAATACTTATTTTATAAATTAAAATCAATTTCTGGTAAGGCTTTATTTAAAAGGAGTTTAATTACCTTATTTTATTTATTTTCTAACGCTATTAATAGTGCCGATTAGCCTTCGCGGTCTTTGCAGTTCATAATTTCCTTCTTGATTCAGAGGTCGCTGTCACCCGTTTTGTCGAAAATCGAATTAATAATTTTAGTATCTCTATTTTTTGCTGCCTACATTATTGCAGTCTTGCTATTATAATTTCTAAAGCTTGGATTTATTTTATAAAAGAGGAGTATATTTAAGACCTCGTGGTTCCTATGCTTAATAGCTATTGTAATTACTAAGCTTTTAAATTAGTTTTTTATATCTTTATCTATTCCTTTCTTAAGGAGCAGCTAGATTATTAAAATCAGACCCTGCTTAATTATATATAATAAAAGATCTTTAAACCTTTAATTTAAAGATTCTGGGTTAGGCTTTTTCTTAAATAATAACTAAATTATTTAATAGCTATTATTTTTAATAGTAAATTATTAAACCTTTTTCCTTTTATAGTTATATATATATATATCTGCTTTTTTATTTATAAGGATTTTCATTATTTTTTAATTATATTATTATATAATATAATATAGTGCTATTCTTTTATTTTTATTAAACTTGTTAGGGTTAGTAGTATTATAAAGTAATATTTTAATTATAGCTGCTTATTTAATTATAATATTATAATAAAGAGGAGTTTATTAATTTTTATTTAATATATTAATTATTATTATTTAATTCTCTTTAAAAAGTAATTTTATAAATACTTAGTTTTTTTATTTTATTGCTTAATATAATGGCGTTAAATTATTTTTATTTTTAATATTAGCCTTTATCTTTCTTTTTAATAAAAAATAAATAATTTTAATATATTTTATTTTAATAGTGAAAATGAATCCCTTTTTAATTAATATATATTTATTATAAAGATTTTCTTTTAATTTTAAGAGCTTTTTTATTATTTTTTTATATCCTTTTTTTATTATAATTTACTATAATTTATTCTTTAAATTATTATAAATAAGGGTATTTGTATTGCTAATATATAGTAATATAATTATATTAATGGAGTTGCCTTAAGCTATATAGTATAAAGCTATTTAATTATCTTTAGCTATTATATTAATATTAAGTTATTTCTTAAGAAGTTATTTAATAATTTTTTTTAATGTTCACTTCGTTGCTAGATATAGAGCTGATTGCCTATGTTTATTTAAAGCGTTAAATAAATCCATATTATATTCTAATAAAATCTTTATTATATTATTATAGCCGCCTTATATTATATAATATAAAGCTATTTTTTTATAGTTATTTTAAATATTTAAGTTTATATTTTTATTTAGTAATAATATAATTATCGCCCTATTTTTATTTATTATAGTTAATATTACCGCTATCCTCTTTATTAAATTATAAATATTAAGATCTTTATTAAAGTTTCCGTTGTTTATAATGCTTTTAAGTATTAGCTTAATAATCTTAGTATATTCCTTTTTAATTATAAATAATAATATTTTAAGTATTTTTTAATTAATTATATTAGCTTTAACCTCTTCCTTATTAAGTAAGAGATATATAATTAATATAAACTTATATTTAATAGTTTATAAAAGCGCGGTGTGTTTTTTCCTATTTTTTATAGGGAAGATCTTCTCCCTTTTAAATAGCTTTTTAATTATTTCTTAGTGCTTATTTATAGCAGCTATATATAGCGCTGTATATTAGTTGTTATTTTAAAAGCTAATGTCTATGCCTTATTAAAGTAAGGCCTTAATTAATGAAGTTTAATCTCACCTTAATGTTAATATTAACGCTTTATTAATATCTTTTTTGTTTTAAATTTGCCCATTGTATTAAGAAAGAAGATTATTAATAATTAATATATATCCTTTATTTATAGCTTTCTGCTACGCCTTATTTAAATTAAAAGCTATTAAATTTAAATCTACTTTATATTTTAAAAGATTTTAAATAATATAATGATAGCTATTTTTAATTATAAGTAATAATGCCGTTTAACTTATAATATTTTAAATATTTAAGTTTAGATTAGGTTTATATATATTAAGGAGATATTCTATGGCCCTATAGTGCCTATTATAGGCTATTTAGGATAATGGTATGTGACCGTAAGTGTTGTAAAAATTAGGATCTGCTCCTTTTTTTAAGAGATAGCGTACTATTATTTAATATCCAGCCTTAGCTGTTAGTAAGAGTGGCGTTTATTTGTCGTTATTCTGAGTATTTAGCTTTAGCAATTATGGCGGCGTCCCGTGATCCCATTGCCGAAGGAGCTAGCGGATAGCTGATGGATGGTTGCGGGCTGCCCAGTGTAACGGAGTTTGGCCCTGGGCGTCCTTAGCATCTAACTTCGCTCTAGAAAGCACTAATGGTTTATATATTTGAGTAGGTAAGGGGTTTTGGAAAATGTCCCTACGCTTAAAGAATCCTTCCTGAAATTAGGCAAGTTCATCAATCCTCCTATGACCGTGACGTTGCATCACAAAGTGTTTAAACATGAAGCGATTAAGGCGGGACTGCTGAGGACTGCTGGAGTCAAATGCAGGTGCCAACTCCGCCTTATCTAATGCTATGTGTAGCGTTGTGCGTTTGTACCGATTCATGATGGTAAGGTCTATGGAGAGCTCTAGGAGGAGAATCTGGATGTTAAGAATGAGGTTGCTTTTGATAGTATAGTGCAGTACTGTATATCCTTAATTGTCTTGGATATTTGGATTGATATTGGCTATTAATAGCGCTATGAGGAAATATATATCATTTAATATTAATGCCATTATTAAAATAGTCCTGCCCTGTGTATTTTATAAATTCCTATTTAAAATAAGGCCGAGAAGTATATTTATTAAGCTAAGGTTTTAATTTTAAATTAATAATATTAATGTAATTCTATTATTTTTATTTTTATAATTAGGGTATATAATACCTTTAATAAAGGTCTTAATTGTTAATGGGTATTTAAATATGGTATATATTAAAAAGAGGATTAGCGTTATTATTAAACTTTAAATTATATTATTAGTAATATTTTTATGAAGCTTTATTATTATAGATAGGTGCTTATAATGCATTGCTAGCTCCAGCGCCTTTATTTTTGCTTTATTTTTTTGGACTTCTTTTAGCAGTTTAATTATAATATCCCCATGCCTATTAATGGTAGCTTGGTTGAGTGTAGTCAGCCCCTCTTTATTGGTCATCATAGGGTCAGCCTTTTTGAGAAGCTGCTTGATAGTTTCCAAGTTTCCCCTTTCTGCTGCCAAGCATAAAGGAGTGCAACCATCATTATCCTTATTGTTGTATTGTGGACGTGCCTCCAGAAAGGACGCCATTGCACCTTCTTGGCTCCAATTCCAGCAAGCAGCCCAATGCAGCGCTGTTCGTCCCATACGGTCAGGCTTATCAATGGAGTTTTTGATGTCTTTATGCGGCAGCAATTGTTTAATAATGCCTAAGTTGCGCCTCATAGCTGCCCAGTGCAGTGCCGTTTACTTGTATAAGTCCTGAAGTTTTACTTCGGCATCCCGCTCCAGAAGGATTCTCATAACCTCATTCAATCCCTTATTAGCTATTAGAATAAGAGCTAATCATATCTTATAGTCTTATAAATTCAAGTTAACCTAACTTTAAGCAAGAGATTTAGTATTTTCGCTATCCTTAGTTTTAATAGTCCAGTATAAGGCTATCATTTCATTAAGATCCTGAAATCCTAATTTCACTTTCTTTTTTTAAAGAACTTAAAGAGCAATTATGTCACCATATTTCCCTTTAGCAGCCAGAAGCAAGGCTTTATTTAATTCCTCCGGCTAGAATCCTTGGGGACCCTAGTTATTAAGCAGCTTTTCTATAACTTAACTATAGCCGCCTTTAGCTGCTAGTAGCAGGGGTATTTGCTTATCCTTATCCTTAGTATGGATATTTACATTATTTTCAATTAGGATATCTATTACCATGGCATGGCCCTTTTTTGCTGCTATGTGTAGTGCATTGATTATATCCCGTTCTCTGGAGGTTAATTCGTCACCGCCCTTGGTATTTTCCTGCGTGTTATGTAGCCTCTTCTTAGCATTATTGGTATACTTTCCCCTCCCGGCCTTAATATCGTCATCATTATCGTTAATATTATCATAATTGTTATCAAGCTTCTGTTTGCGCTTTAAAAGCGCTTTGATAATATAATGGTGATTTCCAGCAGCTATATAATATAGCGATATATAGTTTTTAAAATCGGGTGTATTTATAGGTATACCTTAATTAATTAAAAGCTTAACTAGGTTTAAATTATCATTCTTGGCCGCTATATGTAATGCAACTTGTCCTTGCTTATTCTCTTAGGCATTAAGGATATCCTTATTTATCTTTTTAATTAAAAGCTTAATAATCTTCTTATCTAAATTAATAAGCTTAGCAGCTAAATAAATTGCGGTTTTTTTTTTTTATTTATTAAATTTATAAATATTAGGCTTATTTTATTTATTAAAAGCTTTTCTATTAACCTATAGTTTTTTCATTCTAAGGTTAAATATAGTAGGTATTATCTAGTGTTGCCAAGCTTATAAGGAGTATTGTGACTTAGTAATAACCTAATTAAAGGCTCGGCTCTATTGTTGGTTTCCTTAATAATGGCAAGATGGGTAGCTAGAAGAAGTATTGCGCTAGCAAGAGACTGCTATGTAGTTAATTTATTATTTAAATTAATTATAATCTTATTATTTTTATTAAAATATAATAATATTAACTCTCATAATTTATAAATAATATTATTATTAAGGAACCCTTTAAACTTTTTAATTATGCCTTTATATTTATAAATAAATGCTTAAGATAATATAATGGGATTAGCATTATCTTAATAGTTCTTAAAATATAAGCTTATAATCTTATAAGCCTTAAAGTTAAAGTCCTTTAAAATCTAAAATTTATATTCCTTTTTATTTAATAATTTATAAATATCTTTATCTAAATATAAAATAGCCTTCTAATCTTTGAAGCTTATATCCGTGGTAAATGGACTATTGTTGGCTTGAGATGTAGCATTAACTGTTTTGAAGCCTGGGGCATCTGTGTTTTCAGTCGTGGCATGTCCGCCTGTGGTCTCTTTCGCCCTGCCCATCTCAGCTAAATAGTCCCACGCTTTCCTTAAGATTTCCTGCATTTCCTTAATACTACCTATCCTGATTTTCATTATTAAAGGAGCCTACCTCCTATAATTACTACTAAGAACTAAAATAAAGTAGATTAGTCCTATAAAATGGCAATAAGCTATGCTCTCTTTATGAATTATGAACTTAATAAGCAGAGCTTTGGTTATAGAACCTTTATCATTAGCCAATGGGATATGTTCATCCCTGTTTTTATTTTCTAATAGCAGAATATATTTATTTATATTCTATTTATTTAAAGCTAATTTTAAAAATACTTAATTAAAAGGATAGGTATCCTTTTAAATAAAAGTATTTTATTTAATATTACCAGCTAGATATATTTTTTATATTCTTTTAATATTATTATTCTCTTAGATATTTAATAATTATACTTTATTTATAGTTATAGGTATATTTAATATATTATTTAAATATTAGTTAAATTTTAATAATAATATAATAATTAAATTATAAAAAAGGTATTTTTATATAATATTTTTTAATTTATATAAAATTTATTAATAAACTTTTTATTATAATAGCTTTTTATTTATATTTATTTTAATAAAGAGGCTTAAGATTATAAATAAGTTTTATAGTTTTAATATATTATAAAGGCTTAAAATAAATAGAAGATTATTTAAATTGTATATATTAGTATTTTTAAGCTTGGAAATAAATTATATAAGGTTATAATAAGGGTTATTATTAGGAATTTTAGTTAGGATGTTAATATTTAAGTTTTTAATTATATATTTACTGTTTTTAGCTTTAAATAAAATCTTAATTTTATATAATTTAGTTAGTTTTAGTGCTATTTAACTTTTATTATATTATAATAATATGATAATAATAAAGTAAATGGTTTTAGTATTTATTTATTTTTATTTTTAAAAATATAAATTATAAATTAAGGTGATTTTTATATTAATATAATTCTTTTTTATATTATTAAGAGCTTTAATATAAGCCTTATTATTATTTAAAATATTAATAATATTTTATTAAAATCCTTTATATTAAAAGTCTTTAGTAATATTATAGAAAAATTCCTAGAAATAATTATTTATTATTCCCTTACCCTATATTCCTATATTTATACCGTTCGCCTATATATGTAATATTGCTATATATAAATTTAAGGTATTGAGAAGGGATTATCCGTTTAACTTCTAGATAGCAGCTTTTTTTCTTTAATTTTATATGCTTAATAAAAGCTGTTTAGGTTTATAGCCTTTATTATATTAAATCATGCTATAATACTTCTTATAGCGCTGCTTAATAAATATAAAATTTACCTTTAAATGCTTATAGAAGTTAAAAATATATTACTTATATTTATAATATTAGAGATTATAATTAAGAATTAAGAATGTATTAGGAGTTGGAATTAAGGTTAAAAGTTTATTTATTCTGTTAAATAAGCTTAATGCAATAGCTTAAATATATTACAAGCAAAGCTTAAAAGCTTTTACCCATTTAATAGCATCCAGTATCTCAGTATAATTAGCATATCCCATAGTTTTATTATGATTAATTTAATGTAAGGCAGCTAGCAATCCGAAATGTTCCATCTTTCTGGAGTTAATGATTAGTGTTTTAACGTAATGTATTCTTGAGCAAGGCAGCAATGTATGAAGAGGATCGAAGCCGGTGACATGCATGTGTGAGATACGGGGGCAGGGTTGACTGAAGTAACTTATCCACCTCTCCACCATGACGGAAAAATTCGCGACCCCAATTGCAATATTCCACATCAGGAGTAAAGTTAATTTTACAGGGCTGGCAATGACTTCGTATCTGCATGAGGGCGAGCTCGGAAGTCGCCGAGATTGCTCGTTCTCCACAGCCCCGAGGCCCTGCAAATATTCAATAGTATGGATGATCATTAACCGCAGGATTTACAGACGCCATACGAGAATTGCATTAGATGTAGATCAATGCTATTAAAAAATCCAGCTTACTTCCAGTGATAATATATAGTCCAATGTAGGTAGCTCAACCAGGAAGTCAGGGTTGGGCGATTCAATCCAACATCAAGTAATACAATGACGATAGGAGTCTCCTTTATGAAACCCTAAATTCAACCTAAAATCTGACAAGCATATGAGCTGAAAATCAGGAAAAGATTGCTCAGGCCAGCGTATCACTCCCTCCTAGTGGACTCAACAAGCGTGTCGAGTGAGAAAAGCACGGCCACTACTGCAACTCCGCGACAGTTTTCGGCTGGGTAATACGTGGTCCTAAGACCTTTCTCAACGGGACATACTTCTAGAAATAGCACCTATATGGCTGTCCTGGTTCTCCTCTTCAACTGCAACGCAGTTACTGGAACGACAGGGCAACGTTTCGGCTGCGAGCACAGGACCAACATCCATGGCGGGCTACCTAGCGGTATAGTGGCGCAGTCCTAATGACATCCTCTCTATATTGCTTCTAGTCAGGCTAGATGTTATTAAAAGCATTATTACATAGCTTTCTAGGCGCATTATTATATCTATTGCCTTTTCCTTTAAATAAATAATTTATACCTTAATAGCCCTATTATTTAGCTTTAGAAATATAAAGCCTATTTTACTATTTATATTATTTTTATATCTTTACCCTATAATATTTTATTTAAGCTTTTTAACTTTTTATAAATATATATAAATGGGTAGCTAATACCTAATTTTAAATTAATATTTCTAATTATTAAATTTAATAACTATTATATAAAATAAATAAAAAACTAGATATTTAACTGCTTATAGCGGGATTTTAATAGTTATTTAGATAGCATGCTAAATAATAAATAGCAGCACTAATTAATTCCCAGTAAAATCCATAATAACTAATAAGTATTATTATTCAAAGGCATTGATAAAAGCGGAAAGCATAAATAAATCAAGGCATTATAATTCAAAGCTCTCCATATAACTATCTTTAAATTTAAAGATAAAGTAGACGTTATAAAGTAAAGTATATTAATATTAAATTAAGTTTAGTTTATAGATATTTTTATTATTATTATTTAACTAATTATTATAGTTATTCTTTAGGTCCTTAATAGTAAATAAGATATTTTCCTTATTATTATTATAAGTAATTTATTTATAATAATATATAAATCCTTTTTATAATAGCGGCAAGAGAAATAGGCTTGTTTTAAGAAGAGAGGTTAAATTATTATAATTATAAAAGGGAATAGCTTTAAAAGCATTATTATTATCTTAAAGAAGCTAAATATTAGGCTAGATTTAAAAGTTTTAACTTAAGATACCTATATAGCATTAACCTTAAGGTTTATAATGCTTATAAATAATATATTAACTATACTTTAAATTTTACTTTTAATTACTATATAGGTTATTAAATAAAATATATGGTATAAATTAAACTATTAATTTCTATATATTATATTTATAATTACCTATATATTTATAAAGCTTTAAATAAAGCTAATATAATTATTAAGGATTATAAATTTCCTAGGCATTAAATTCCTTAATATTATTTAAAATATAATTACTATAAGCGTTCTATGCTTATTAGCTGCCTTAAGTATTTATATTAAGGAGAAGGAATATATTAAAGGTAAGTATATATTTAAAGTATTAAAATAAATTAAGAGAAAATACTCTTTATTTAATACTACTTTAATTAATATTTTCTTTCCTAAATCTTTATAAATTAATAAAAAAAATAATAAAAAAATCTTATTTTAAAGGGTAGCATTAAACCTAAGGTATGATGAAAATAAGTATAGTATAAGGCTGGATCGTCTACCATCCGAGGAATGCTTAAAGACTGAGCAGGGCGATCATTAATGGGCTGAAAACGTAACCTAGGAAGGCTCTGCCTAGGGACTAGCACGGTGGAATACCGTCGCCTTTATATAATGGCTAAGTAGTCAAATTCATGCCACTTTCTACTCTATTCTGCTACATCTATTCCCCAGCCAGACCTGAACCGCTTGAATTTCAAATGGCGGTCTTGAAATGAGTTGGGCTCACAATAATAATAGGTTTTGTTATACATAGGAGCTAACACTATAACTCATGTTATGCGTACTGATAATCTAAACGTTTTGTCCCTGCGGTCTGAACAGCACATTCGCAGTAAAAGAATTGTCATACCGGGCTCCCTACAGTATTGGTGAAGCTGAGCCACCCCTCACATCAAAGGGGGCAAAGTCTGCGAGATTGCTTTGTCCTTCTTGGTTTGCTTATCGCCTGATTCTTTTAATGACCTCTCCTATCATCCAGGCTTCTTAGTACTGTCCTGTATAATAATCTGGCTCGGCTCGCCCATGACGCTTGTATCTAATATTCACGTCGTGAGCCAGCTGTCTTACAGCCGGCTGGCCAGTACGTGCCAGTAATAAGGGTGATTCGAATCATGGAGATAAACTTCAACAAATTTAGACTCCCCCATTCGGGTGATTGGAGGTGGAGGTACCGTGCTCCTCTCTAAGTACTGAGGTACCCCGCTGACCACAAGTGAGGGTTTTTGAGGCATAAATTGAACGACCTTTTTCATTATGTCCCTTCACAAATACCAGCTAGGACTCATTCTTTGACCATGACTGCAATTACTGGAGCACAGCCCAAAAGCACGTACGCGAACTCACCGGAGGCCTGCTGATGGAAGAAATGAAATCAAGGCCGATCCTGAAGCAATTAATCCATGATCACATGCGCGCAAGAGCAGAGCCGAATCGGTCAAGACGGGGGGTATATAATTTGCCGAGTCAAACGCCAGCTGCTGACAAAGACAGGCCACTGAGTGTGCTCTCCAGGTCCGTCTCAACTCTCCCTCTCACCAACGAACGACGTCGCATAAAATGACGATACGTTTCCCTCATTGATCTCTCCTCCCAAGACGTCCTTGCTCAGTCGAAGCGCAGTCCTGGCACTTAGGCGTGCCTCCTGGCCCTCCTCTTCTTGGAGGCACACTTGCTCTTGGCCTTGCTGTTGAGCTCGACAGCAGCAGCTACCTGTGCCGAAGAAGACTGTCCGGACGAGCCTGCGCGAGGGATCTCGGTCAGCTTCACGGGGCTGTCATAGCCGCCACTCCAGCCGATGACCTCGGGGCACTCCCCCTCGTACTTGGACTTGGCGACGAGCTCATTTCCAAGGGGGGCGCCGGCTGCGGTGGGCGTGGCGGTGGGCACGAGGAGAGTAGAGTTGCCACGCACCGTAACGGTCGCCGTGACGGTCGCCGTCGGGGCGGCGCAGGTCGGGGCCGCGGTCACGGCCGGCTCGTCGGTGCAGGCGGCCCCGGCGATGGAGAACTTGGGCGTCTGGGCGTAGATGATGTAGACATTGGTGCCGTTGATGGCGTTGCTGGGGGGTTCCGAGGTCAGCAACATGCATCTAAACATGATGAGTTCAAGCTGGGATTATCAAACTTACAACTGGTAACCGTACGAGGGGTCAACGTCACAGGGGACCTTGATCGAGGTCTCGCCGGTGGTGGCATCAACGCCGTAGGAGACGGGGGCGTAGTACGGGGGCCAGTTGACAAAGTTGACCAGGTAGACGCTGAAGTTCTCGGGGTCGGTATCGACCGAGGACCACTGCAGATCAAAGGTGGAACCGCGGGTCAGGGTCGAGTTGACAGTCGGGTTCGAGAACTGAATAGCCGACGCCAGGGGCGCGGCCAAAGCGAGCAGCGACAGGAATTGCATCACGACGGCGGACGAATTATTATTGGATTATTTTTCAGTTTAAAAAGAATGTGCTTTGGGCCTTGCGGATCAGGCCTGGTCGGTCTGCGTATTCAAAGAATGACTTGGGTGAGTGAGCCCTGGGGTTGAAGGGAAAAAGAGGAGAGAGAGCAAGATCGCTCCGAAGGGGACTGATGCCGTTTTTAATCCCCGAGGACAGGGAAATTGCTTGTTAGCTCTCATCTCGCTGCCTTGACACCTGCCATCTCGTTTGGGCAAAGCCAAGAGGGCCTGCATGCAACGCTACCATGCATGCGAGCTTGATAAGGGGTAATCTTCAGGGGTCCCACTCAGCTTTGAGTTAGGCTCGGTCTTGTTCCTGACACCACGTTTGATTCCCCAGATCAGCTTCAGCCCTACCTCCACCTCTCTGCACGGACGATGAGTTTGATTGATCATGTGGTACGTGCTGGCCTCTTATCAGTAGAGTTGAGGCATTTTGTATGCCGATGACGACGGGAACAGCGACGACAACCTCACCCACTGGAGAAGGAAACGGGCTGAGGCCAACAGACTCCCGCACTGAAGCAATTTCGCATGAGACCCCACTGCAGCGGCTTACCCTATACGAGCTGACATCCTGCGGCTCTTTTTTGACGCTTGGTGGCATGGTTCGTGAATCCTTTTGGGCACTTGGCCTGAACAAGCCTGGGCTGGCTCCTGGCAGCGCTTGACAACCGCGGGGCGAGGACGTGCACGGCGTTGTAATTTGGCCCGGTGCCTGCCAAGCCTGCAGGCCATCACACGGTGCAATTTAACCGTAATGACCAAAGCGCTCGGTGCCAAACAATCTTACTATGTAATATCTAATCGGTGACCAATAATCTGCAAGTCTCGGCTCACCACAGCCGAGAGTGTCTTAGCAAAATCACTGATTTACATGGGTAGATGTATATCCTCCTATCAAAACTGTATGCATGTCTTGAGGTGTAACTCAAGGACAATTCTAGTCCACAAGAACGACGAGCTTCCTTGCTGACACAGAGCCCGACTTCAGCTCTCGAAGCCCATCCTATATGGAGCTGAAACCCCGCCCAAGAACATGTACGGGATGGCGCCTTAGTTTTCGCTCGTCGAATAGAGCATGCATTGCCGGGTTAGCGGCACGGCCATACTCATCTGCTAGTTCGACGTTCTATCCGTGCACCTCCAAAGACATGACAAATTCAGATTGGACCACGTTTCGTAGCGGGGATACAAGATATCAGCGGTTTTTCAACCAGAGACTTGCTCCGACTTCGGCCATAATGAGCGAAGGGGCCAACAGAAATATTGTCTTGGGGCCAGTCTCGATTCAGCAAAACTATTGACAATCTAGTGCTCTATATATCTGAGTAGCATGATAGAAGAGAGGTAACAGAACAGAGGCACGAAATCCATCATTATTCGGCTGAAAGAAGTCATCCTGTCCCCAACTCGTACTGAACTTGTACTATTTGCAATCCCTGACCACTGGCAGAAACCGGGCGCGAATCCTAGGTTTCTCCCACATCGCATAAGTGCGAAAGTCGCGATCAAAAATGACCTCCTCGCCAGGGATCAACTCCACGTCAAAGCTCCAGAGCACTTTGGCAATGAAGAGCCGGGTCTGCCGCCAAGCCGATCCCATACCGGGGCAGCTACGCGGCCCGCGGCTGAAAGGCCAGAAGGCGTCCCTCGCGTCATTCGCAAATGAGGCATCCCAGTACTTGTGATCATGCGGAAGCCATCGCTGCGGCTTGAACTGGTCTGGGTCTTTGAAAAATCGAGTACTTCGCGTGAATGCGAAGTGGGCGTACTGGACTGTGATCCCCTTTTCGATGTAATGACCATCTACCACTGCACCCGGCGAGATACGTGGCAGCCCGTTCGCACCGATGGCTGTGATGCGAAGTGTTTCCATAAGGCAAGCATTGAGAAGTCGGAGATGGGCCAATGCTTCGGTGTTGATCTCTTCACTGCTCCTGAACACTCGAATCTCCTCGACAAGGCGTTGGTAAGTGACTGGATCCTGGAGTAGAAATATAAGCGTGCACAGGAACTGGCTTGAGATTGGTTCATAGCCTGCACTCAAAAGTTGACCAGCCACGATCTCCATGTGTTTCAGCTCCTTCTTGTTGGGTTCATGGGATTCGGGTGGGCATAGATGTTCGAAATAGTCGAGATGTGTAGTATTGCCTCGGCGATTAATCCGTGCAACGACTTCTTTGTGATTCAGGCCCAATGTTCGCGGAAGTGTGGCCAGCAACGAAGGAGGAACGAAGAGGAATTTCAGTGGTGCCAAGAGACGGAACTTCTTCGTAACGGCATTGACAGAGAGAAAGAAGTTCACGGCCCAGAGTGCATCAAGGATAGGCGCGTTTTTCACTGCCTGGTATTAGCAGAAATTTGAGCGCGAGGAAAATTCAATTCAACCAAAGAGGTTCACTTACTTGTCTGCATCTGCTTCATTTCTCTACTGTACGCCATGTCTGCAGATATATCGAGGGCGAGCCAGTCAGTCCACTTACGTAGATGTCAGTATCTACGATAAAGCTGTCACCCATCAGGGATGCGCTAGTACATACCTGTAAAAGATCCACCCCGTCCTTTTGGTTCCCAAGTTCTCTCATCCTTTCCAGAAAATAGTCGATATGCTTGTGCAACGTAGGCTCCTTGGCCTGGAGTGACTTAACGCTGAAGGCCGGTGAAAGGCTCTTCCGAACCTCGCGATGTCTAACTGGGTCTCTTTCAAATTGGATCCCGTCTTCGCCTTCACCCAAGTCCAGCCAGTCTGTCCTGGTGAAGTGCTCCAAATGTTTCGTGTGAGAGTCATAAATATCTGGTACGTGTTGTCAGCTTCCTTGGTGCTCTCTTGACGTCGGGATCCCGTCGTTAACGTACCTTCCGATGCTTTTGGACTTATGAAAACGACTTCATTGGGGCCAATTCTGACAACATCGCCTGCGTAGGGCATGTCAGTCTTTTACTCGAGTCTATGATTCCAAGACTCACCATATTGGTCCAGGACTCGTGCAATTGCCCACGGGTACCGTCCTCCAAGCCTTGTGCTGTCAGCTCATGGATATTGAGAGTCAAACTTGGGTATAGAAGCCTACCAATGATACGCCCACCACACATTCGAAACAGCAGCAAGACGTGGCCCGGGGTATTTTGACAGAGGGTGGAAATACAGGAGATAAACGCATCGAATTACAGCATACAGTGCCACCTTGAGACTATCAGCATGTTTCTACCTAGTCATTTTCAGACTTACAGTTCCAAGAGCTAACCCCGTCCATTGGCCTTTCGTCAAGCCAAGGTCTGCGACGAGGCTTAAAGGAGAGCGTGATGCCATTGGTGGTGCCTTGGCGAGTTGATCACCTCTGCGAATGTATGTTGGATGAGAAATGTATGTAAATGGTATGTTGGATGAGAGCTCTGAAGCGAAGATGGGGTCTGACACCAATGATCATCAATGGCTTGCAGCGGAGGGAGAAGAGCTTCCAAAGATTCGTTAAATCTTTGTGGATGGCGGTAGCATGTGCGCAGGCACATGCAGGACGTAGGACAGACTGGATGCTAAGTCAGCCAACAACGGCTCGATATTCCTGTGCTTACCCCTCAATCAAATTTGTTGTTGGTTGCAGTGTCCAGTAAGATCGCTTGCACGCGTGCCAACGGAAAATGGCCCTCTTTGTCCTGCAAGAATGCGGCGCAGCGACGGCCGGAACTGGGGCGTGGTGATTACATACGGGCAGAATCCAAGGCTGGGTGGCACAGCACACACCACACAGATGGTCATGTCGATGGCGAGGGCCATCGAGACAATGTGCACAGCAAACAATTCTATTGACCAAGAAGCTGCAAGTCTGTGTAGACCACAGTCAAGTGTGCGCCAAAATCAAATCGATCAATCTCATTTCCATGGGCGGGTATCCTCCTACCAAATACCGTGCGCGCAAAGTGGCACAGACAAACGGACAAGATCCGACCAAGAATGAAGGAAGAATACGGATATTCGCATCCACATGAATGGTATGGCACATCTACAGTCTGCTGACTAAGCAGATGCAGCTAATCAGAACGCATCAACCACGCCCAATATGAGAATATCCGTATTCAAAACCAAATGCCTAGCTCCCCCAGCAGACATCCATACCCACCGCTGGCCTCCTCCCGCCCCCCAGGGTTGGCTCACGCAGCCGTGCTCTCGTTGTTGAGCTCGTCAAAGCACACGCACAGCGCGGCCATGAGGGCGAAGTCGACGCCCGGGGCGACGGTGAGGCCGTACTCGTTCTGGCCGGTGGCGAAGGTGGTGAAGCTCTTGAACATGGACTTGCGGGTGATGCGGGCGACGACGGCGTTCCTAGTCTCGTCGACGATGTCGGCCGTCGAGTCGCGCCAGTTGCCCTTCATCACGAGCGTCTCCTCCTTCCCTCCTGCCGCGGAGGTGAAGGTTGCTGTGGCCTTGGAGCCGACGACTGGGGGGGGGGGGGATTGTTAGCAGCTTGTCAGTAGGACAAGTCGGGTGATGGATGATGCATCATGAGCGGGGAGCGTAGTGGCAGTACTCACGCGAGAAGCCACTCTTGACCTCAAAAAACTTCGTTCCGTTCGGGTCAACCGCCTTGAAGTAGTTGTGAACAAGGTGGAAGTGCTCCTTCTTGACGTCAAACAGGTGGTTGCCATTGACGTCGTGGAAGGACTTGCGGCTTGTGATCCAGCTCGGGTCGACCTTGAAGACGGGATGGGGCGGCTGGCCGTTCTGGGGGTCGAGCTTGATGTCGAAGGCGTCGCCAGTAATGGACATGACCTTCTCTTTGATGATGAGCTTGGTCTCCTGGTTTGGGTTGGTGAACTGGGCAAAGCACCCGATGGCCGGGTTGATGGGCTGAAGTTGACTCATGCTGGCGATCTTGTTTGGCGTCGTATACTGTCTGCGGAAGAAAAGGTAGCGATGTCTCGTACGTAGCGTGAAAGTTGGAATTGATCGAGGAAAATGAAAACAATGTATCAGAAGATTCCGGGGGGCAGAATTCGAGGCCTCACATGTAAGCTGACGGGGGTCGACATTCAGCTGGAGCCAGCCGCAAGGGATCAGGGTAAGGGGTAACTAGACATTGTCATATGGGGGCTAGCCTGGTGGCTGATGGTGGCTTGGACCAAAGCTGCGCCACAAATCAACGGGTCATTCTGGTTTGCTGCAACCAAGACTCCTCGTCCTCCAACTCAGACCTCTCCCTCGACATGCGACCCCAAATGGAATGCAGGTGGGACACGAAACAAGACATATGCAGTGTGGCGAACTGATGTATCAAGTTGCGACACGACTTAGGTCTCAAGAATCTCGCCAATCTCGCCAATGACCACACGTGACACACAGGTACGTCTGGAAGACATCTGGCATCACAGCGACTGCGTCGAGAACAAGCCTTCATTAGACAATACTTTCATTCAGGATTCTCTAGGGTATCCGCAGCTCGACTACACGCCAAACATCACTGTTTCCTGCCGTCACACTCACTACCTCTCGACACGAACCTGGAGCTCGAGCAGTGACCCAAGGCACACATCCTTGAGAGTAATGGTGATCAGCCACAGGAGCTCATGCTCAATCCTCCACACCATCCATCGTCCAGCGGATTACAAGTCCCCGTTGAGAAGCTTCTCCCAGAAGGCTGCATGAGGCCGAGGTAGGCTAGCCACAGCACTGTGGTTGTACGTTCCATTGTACAAGTTGAGCACCTCTCGGCCACCACACGTGCGTGTAGCATCGCCAGTGCAGTTTATATTGCAACGCGAAGGGTCCACCAGGGTCGCCGCCGTCGACAGCCGGTTGCCGCACCAGCACTCTTCTCCGTATTCCAGGCCAGCGTAGATCCAGCCGCTCGTGCCACAGATATTGAAGCACGACTCTGGCGTCATGTCGGGTGCTGCCGTGCGGGACTTGTTCAATGCTCGCGACCCATCACCAGGCTCCGCGTAGCACCCGGCAGCACGGTACGTGATGTTGTTTGCAGGGCGTGGAGGAGGCGGAGGCGGAGGCAGATAGATCGAAAGCGTGTTGTCGCTGCCACAGATTTGCTGTGCGTTGCCGGCACACACCGTGTCACACTGTCCATTGTCGACAGGGAATGCGCCGTTCTGGATAGAGTTGCTGCACCAGCACTGCGAGCCGTATTCAAGGCCGAGGAACGTGTAGTTGGCACATAGTCCGACACATTTGTCAATGGTCATCAAAACATTGTCCTGGAAGAAGAAGTCTGGCAGGGCTCGACCGTTTGGCCCCTCGTTGTAGCATCCCAAGGGAAGGGCCGGCGGGAATGGTGAAGGGGCTCCGCAGTCCGCAGAAGTCGTGGAATATTTTGTCTTTGTGACAGTGGCAAACGCCGTGACGACGAGAACAGAAGTATAGGTTGTGCTTGTCGTGGTTGGGCTCTGAGACGATGTTGAGGAACTTCCCGAAGATGTCAAGGTGGCAGTTGGGACGGGTGTCGGAATGACAGTCCTGGAAGGACCCTGGGTTGATGAGCTGGAGGTCGTACTTGATGTCGAGGAACTGCTCGAGGACGTCAAGGTTGGACCTGGCATTCCCGTGCTACCAGGAGACGTTTGACTGGAGCTAGTTGAGGTGCTGGTCGACGAAGTTGAAGATACTGCCGTGGTTCCTGCAGGAGACAGGGTCAGCAAAGTCGGGAGTAATGTCGTGATTATCGGGATCTTGGTGGTGAAGATACCTGTGGTAGGGCCAGGGACTGTGGCGCTGCCACCACTTGTCGTCCCACTGCCTGTCGCGGTGCCACTTCCTGTGGTGTCTGCAATGGTTGGGACGAGGTTGGAGCCGATTAGGACGAGAATGAGGCCCAGGCAAAGATTCTTGAGCGCCATGATGGCATGTGAGAGCTTAGCAGGATTGATGAATGCAAGATGTCCTGATCGGTAATATGCACGTCAATGGATGCTTCGACGACGATATCGATGCAACTTCAGCGACGAATAGAGGAGTGGATTGAACGAGCGACGATAGCTCTCGCGGATTGAAAGACGGCCAGAAGAATCCGAGAACCTGAAGTATTTGATTATGACGAAAGTCAGGCAGAGGTTACATCTCTGGCTCGAGGTGAGTTACTCCTGCCAATTCAACCTGAAGTGGTCACTAGGGAAGTTACTGCTGATCCAGTGCATCGCCTTAAGCTTGTCGAACATGACAGCACCGAGCCCAATAAAATGCACATACATACCAGCCAACTCACAAAGTCAAAAGAGGTTATCTGTGTATTCAATTGGATGTCAAAGCCAAGGACTATCAACTTGACCCGGCGATATAATCGTGGGACGCCTGCGCCGCCCTGTCCGTCGAATCAGAGGACTCTTGATCCCAGGCACTCCTTCCTACGTGAAACGGTAAAGCCGTACGCTCTAATTGGGACATCTCATGTGCCAGCCCCGGCCGGGCAGAACCTCCTGGGTGGTCGGCTGGTGGGCCAGCAGTGTGACGCTCCTGCTTCGCCTGCCCGAATTTCCTTGGCCAGACGAGGCCGAGGAAGCCACGCATGAGCGGGAGGCAGGCGCCCATGTATACCACCACCAGCTCAATTCCAGACCACGCGCCCATGCTGGCGTACTGCCATGTGGGATCGATGATGTCGCGATTCTCGATGATGGAAACGAGGCGTGCTATGGCGGCAAGACAGCCGCTTGATGAGACCCCATTTCAGCTAATCAATCCTAACAGATGGCCAGTTCGCTGGGAAGTACTCACAGAGCCCCCAAGCAAAACAGACCCATGACAAGCACCTTCTGTCGCTTCTTCATCTGAAGTCTCCGGACTTGAACGGCTGGAAGGACAACTACAGCCACGTCTTGTACCACTCCCACGATTGCGCCCATGCCACTGGGGTAGGTCTCAGCGATGCAATATCCCGGTTTGATGTCCTTATTCCAGGAGTATTGAACAGGGCTGCAGGTGAATAGGGCGAAGAGCTCCATGCCAAGGCCAGATATGCCGATGAAGCTCACGACTGCCCATCCCGCTGTCTGGAACCCCTTGGATGGGAAGATATCAAGGTAGAGGAGAACGATGGAGATCTTGATCAGGGCCACGAGAACAGGAAAGATTGCTGTCGCGATAAATAAGGTCTCAAGGACGTGAAGGACCTGCCCGTCTTGGAGATCCCACATGTGCTTGCCCAACCCGCAATATGACACTGCAGATAATAATGCATTCAGTCTATGCGACAAGAAAGACAACTGGAGGGTCGAACCTACTGTAACTCGATAGCCCAATGGTAACCAAGGCAAGAATGAAGCTGATGGTAACAAATAAGTCGTCAAGTGCCCAGCTCCGGACTGCTCGTTTGCCAGCAAGTCGCACGACTGTCAGTGCGGACAGGAAAACGGCGCTCACAATGCCAGCTACGATGGACGCCACGGATGAGTCCTCGGAGGGCCAATCACAAGCACTGGCTTGAGCTTTGAATAGTCCTTGTATGATGAATTAATCGGGGTTTTCTTCCTGAAATGAAATAACAACGACGAAGGACGTACGGAGTGTGTCAGCCATGGAGCAATATGAATTCGAACAACTGGTTGCTATGACCATCGTCTCCTGCTCACATCGGCAGGAACCCGTCGAGGATCGACAGCCCATTTCGGAAGTGGCCTGGACGAGGCATTGTTCCTAGATAAAAGTCATTACTCTGCCATCTAGGTGTACTGGCAAGTTTGTTTTCTGAACTATCTTACTCCACAGGTTGTAAGACTGTAATCGCTGGTTTCCTGGCTCAGGGCAGAGACAATTAAGCATAACCAAAGGAGTACGCAACCCCGAATGACAATTGAGGTGGATGCTGTCATGTCGGTCGGAATTTGGGCGATGTGTCAGTTCATGTCAACGTTGCAGAACCTCCAGATTATGTGTTTTGTTAGAAACCCACCTCGTGGCTTTGACCACCGACTACGCGTGTGTGCGAGGATACTCCCCGCTTCATAGCAGAGCCGAAAATACTTTTCATCACTATATTGCGTACCCACCTCCGACGCTTCGTACTCTTGACGAACCCCCTTACCTTGACAATAAGGTGGCTGACTCAATGCAGCCGAGTCCAAGGCGAAGACAACACGTAGCATTGGGTGCTTCCGCGGGAGATCTACAATATCAGACCCAGGATCTGCCCGTCAGATCTCGGAGCGGCCCACTTTAACATTCCTCTTCCACCCCGGAGCCCGCACTCAGGAGATGAGCTTTGTTTTCAAGTCCCCATAGATTGCGTCGTGGAGGCTCGCCTGCGTGAACCACATCCCCACATGCACTGACCCGACAGGCTGTGCAGCGGACTGCGGCCTGCTGTGTGGTCCGCGAGCTCCTTGTATCAAAACCTAGTTTTTCTAGGACACAATTACGGAAGTCCCGGAGCCGAATGTTAGTACCGATCCCAGAGTGTTCACATAATGATTCCGTCTCAGCTATTTGCAGAGATACATATGGGACTCGGAATGTCAAAATCTCGATCTCCGCCCCAAATGAGTAAACATCCGAACTCAAAGGAAACTCCACCTTGCCTTTCTTTCGCAAAAGAAGTTTTCAATTCTTAAAAGGGCCAATAGATAAACTTGTGAGCAACTTCTGTGGCTTGTACGATTTGTTTCAACGCCCGCTTTGACAATAACGTCGCCAATTGGATCGTTGTTTGTGGATCATCGCGCATCTGTTCATACCCACGTTGATCTGCAACGAACCATTGACATTAAAGTTGGTGATCCGTTCATCAGTGAACTGAATTTACTAACCATCAAGCAAGAACAATTACGACTTAGAAACGGAGACTCGCGCCTCGTGTTCGCGAACTTTGTCACAACATAGCGGGAGACAGGGGCTCGCTCTCGCGCATCTGCAACCCTTCGACCCAGACAAGAACGAAGTCATTTCTCTAAGCTAGTATTTGGGCATCAAGGCGATTCTGAAGTTAAGGAAGGGGAATGTGAAGCAGCCGGGTAGCGGTTCAGAAATCGGCTCAATCCTATCAGGCGTTTCATCTGAAGTGGATGTAACTAGGGGCTAGAATTTAATGCTCCCTCACCTCAGTCATGGAGAACCTCCTACTGCAATCCTCCTTCATGTTCTGGCCGCCGATTGGCTCAAAGCAGCGCGCGGGCCTTTTGACTTTAAGCTTGTATCAAGCGGGCGAAGCATCCCAAGACAAGGGAGTACCCGCGAACCCCTTTTCATGCTCACTGCTTGTCGTCGGAACACGATGCACACGATGGCTCTTATTATCTCGAGGGTAAGCACTAGTGTTGCATTCCACTTTTGTCATCCAACTCGTGCGATGTCTTGAGGCAACATCGAGTGACATTGTCCGTCAGCAGACTGCGCGTCGACGCGCCGATCGTAACCACTCTTTACATTCACGCTCTCTTACTCCACGATGCGCCCCTCTATGAATATCGTCGCCTATGCATTTGCTGGCAGAGCTTGGTGTCAGTTTGTAGCGGCGCCCACAGACCTCAAGACAGCAAATGGGACGAGTGGTATACCAGTCAGATTCAAAGAGGTCCCAAACGGGATCTGCGAGACCAACGCCAATGTCAAAAGCTTCGCCGGTTATGTCGACGTCAGCGAGACGCAGCATATCTACTTTTGGATGTTCGAAGCCAGAAATGGAAACCCTACAGCCGCCCCGTTAACGGTGAGGCTTGATGGAGGGCCAGGTGCATCCTCGATGAACGGTCTGTTCTCTGAGATGGGACCTTGTTCCATCGACGCCGCGGGAAACGTCGTCAACAATCCACTCTCATTCACGCAGAACAGCAATGTTGTCTTTATAGACCAGCCGGCGACGGTGGGCTTCTCATTCACGACACTCACCAAGGCTTCGCAAAACCCGGACACGTTTGTGATCACGCCCACTGATAACTGCACCGCGGCCGACCCCGGGTGCGGGACGTTCTCGTCACCTGATCTGACGTTGACGTCCAACTCGACTGTGGATGCCGCAGCTGTCTTCTACAAGACGATGCAAGGCTTCATGGGTGCTTTCCCTCAGTACAGCGCCAACGGGGTCCACATCAACGGACAGTCATATGGAGGACACTATGTGCCTGTCTTCGCCGACCACATCGTCCAGCAGAACAAACTCAACAATACAGGCGCAATTCAGATCCCCATCAAGTCTGTGACCATCGAAGATGGCTTCTTCGATACGCGCGTGCAGTTTGCAGCATATTTTAATTACACCGTTACTCCAGGAAATCCGTACGACCTGACTCCGTTCAATGATACAGCTGAAACTCAACTCTTCAACAACGTGTGGGGACCAAATGGGTGCCAGGAACAACAAGCTGCTTGCAACGCCAACCCACCGCCCGCGAACATCAATGAAGTCTGCTCCGCAGCCGACGACTTCTGTGTGGCAAACGTTGAGCAATTCTTTGACGTCAATGCGCTTCGCTCGGAGGATGACATCCGACAGCTACTCCCGAGCCCATTTCCACCCGCTTTCTACGTGTCATACCTGAACCAAGCGACCGTCCAGGCCGCCATCGGGGCATCCACAAATTTCACCCCAGCATCCGTCCAGGTGGGCACCGCCTTCGCAGGGACAGGCGACGACTCCCGCACGGGCAAGCTCGTCACGGACGCCATGTCCCGGGTCCTCAGCGAGGGCGTGACGGTGGCGCTGTTCACGGGCGACGCCGACTACGACAGCAACATGATCGGCGCGCAGATCGTGGCCGACAACGTCGCGGCGCAGACGCCCGAGGTCGCCGCCTCGTGGGCCAAGGCCGGCTTCGTCGACATGTCGGCGCTGCTGAACGGGCAGGTGCCCGGGCAGACGAGGCAGGCGGACCACTTCAGCTTCACGAGGGTCTTCTTCGCGGGCCACTTCTCGGCCTTCAACGCGCCCGACGCGGCGCTGCTGGTCCAGCAGCGCGCCACGGCGGGCATGGACATCGCCACGGGGACGGTGCTGATGGCCAAGGGCGGGAACAAGGTCACGTTGGGCACGCCGACGAGTGAGTTCCGCGAGGGGCCTGGCACGATCCAAAACACTGTCACGCCGCAGGGGGCTATCTATAATACCACTACACATGTCCCGGACGTGCCTTTGGGGGCTCAGACTGCGGGCAAGGCTGTTGCTGGTGCGGATGTTGGTGGCTCTGTGGCGCTCCATCCATTCGCGGGCATGACAAGTAGGAAGATGAACAGGGTACTGGCTGCCCAACGCCAGCAGAAGAGGAAACGAGACTTGGAACAGATTGCCAGGCCGCCATTTTAGGTTACTTAATTCTCTTATATATACTCATGCACAAATATTGCAGTGAAAACAAGTGGAATGCAGTACGGGTCAAATTCGAAAACCAAGTGAGATGACGCTTGCAAATCTTTTAACCGGAGTACAAACTAGATTGTCCCCTTCAGCGCTCAGGTTTGTCTTTCACTCTCAAGTCATAACTCAGATTTGACGAAGTCACCTCAAGCAGAAGTAAAAATACACTGCCCGGCAATGATCAGGAAATGTCATTTCTTAGTAACCAAAACCTCTCACCACGGTCCAGCTATTCACTCAAAATTCATGGCACGAACTTGGACCTTGAAACATCTGCTGTGTGTGATCGCATGGATTTACGAATCACGAATGTCGATCAACAAATCAAGAGTGGTGAGGGAGTTTTAGGTGCTTTTCTTGATAGCTAGGCCACTCTTATGCCTGATCTATCATTCAGGCACAGCAAAATGGGATAACTTGTAGCGGCTAGGCTGCTGGGAGGTGCGTAAAGATAACCAAATACGTCTTGCATTCCCTTCTCCAGCAAAGCGAAGTTAGCAAAATACACCAGCCTCAACATCCGGTTCATGCCGACGCCGCCCATTGTCGGACGACAGAAGGTTGAGCAGCTAAAGAGTAATATCAGGGAAACTAAGACGGGCTATAACTGACGGGAGGAATTAGCGTAGGCGCTAAGAAAGACTAAGTTAACCACGACGGTGGAAGCACGGTTCTATCATCAGCCTATGATGGACTATGCAACCCGAATCAACAACGCCTGCTTGACATAACTAACTATCTGCGCCGCTTCCTTTTGCAAGCACAAACGCGCCTTTCCCTTGTATTGCTCCGTTCCAACCACTACAATGGGCTTTGATTTAGGATGACCAGCGACGAAAGCCAAGCCCACGAGCACCCACTAGCAAGGGAGAACCTTTCAGCCCTCAAGGCCCTCCAGACCGAGGGCCAGACCGTGGGCGCCCGGGGCCACCACATGCAGATGACAGGCTTCTTCCACTGGGGATTTGTCATCTACCGCTGCGACTACTCGGACGACGCGCTCTTCGACAGATTCATTGCCTATCTCCGGGAAGAGGCCGAGCGCTACCACCGGGACCGGAAGCAGGACCGCACCACGGGCCAATATCTCCGATGGACCATGATGCAGGGCTGCGAGGCCCTCGACGGGGCTACCAAGCAACAGGTGCGGCAGCGCTTCGTCGAGTGGCGCGACGGCCTGTCGGTCGAGCGCGACGGGCCCGGCGCGGACCACCGCATCACGCCCTACCTGCCCCGCTTCGAGTACTGCGTGCACGTCGGCAGGGACAGCCTCGACAGCCTCAGGGCGCACGAGGTGGCCCTGTGGGCCAGTGAGAAGAAGCACGAGGCGCCTCCGGTGTTCTTTGCCCTCGTGCGGGCCGAGCAGAGGCCGGCTGGGTTGACGAAGGGCTATGATCCTGACGAGGACGAAGACGACGGGGAGAACGAGTATGACAAGGATCCCGCGAGCGCGCCGCGTGCGATCGAGGGCTGCATGGATGAGGACGTGGGGTGGATGTATGTCCCCGCAGACCACTGGGTCACTCTTTATGAGGAGCTGCATGATGACCAGGCGTGGTATTACCTGTACGCGCGGCCTGCAGGAATCGTCAAGTTTTGAGAATGGAGCGCGGCGATTGCTGCACAGCCAGTGTGTTACCGATGGAAGGTATCACATGGGGCCATACAATGAATTTTAATTATCAATTCTGGCGTTGTGACATTTTACGTGCACCATACAGGCGTTAACAACAGGAAATCATTACACGTAGTAGGGAAATCAGGAATATCTTTTTCTAGCACCTTCGCGTTGTCTGGTAGGCTCAGGCATGTTCCTCACTCAGATAACTTTATCCTCCTCAGCAGTAGATAGCCGCATAGGCAGAGAGAAACCATCACTAAAACTATCGTTAGAATTGCTTATAAGGTTGTTAACATCTATCTTTGTAGCTTCTATAGTAACAAAGCGCCTTGAGAAACGACCATTTGACGAAGTTAACTTCCATGTCCCTATGGCGAAACACTCGATCCGTGGCGACAACGTTATCCGTGATCACACCCTTAAGTACTCCATGAACAGGAATTCTAGGCCTCAAGTAACTACCTACCTAGATGCACCTGCCCTCACAGCTTGATTGACTTGAACTTCTCGACAGCATCCACCAGCGCTGACTCAATCGTTACCTCATGAGCACTGTGACCAGCATCGCCGATGACCTTGTATTCGACGTTCTTGTTATCCTTCCCGCCAAGAGCCTTGTACAGATCCCAGCTTGTCTTGGCAGGGCACACGATATCGTACCGTCCCTTTAATTAGACCTCTTTGTCAGCCAAATTTCTTTCTTGAGTATTTTGAGAGTTGTCTCAGGCGGTGTGTTTTATGAGTGAAGACATTCGTTCTCCTAAGACATCTCTTAAAACACCTCCGGAGACCCCTCCCAATACATTTGAGAATGGGAATTCGGCTGGGGAAATAGCTGACCTGGATGATGACGATCGGTAGGTGCTTGATCTTGTGTGCATCCTCGATCAATTGACCATCCTTCATGAATCCGCCATTAACAAAATAGTGAGACTCGATCCTCGCGAAAGCGAGAGCCCTACGCCAGTCAGAGACGAAACGCCATTTGATGTAGAGGGATACTAACCACTTCGGATCGTCCGACCTGGCGATGTAGGCCGGATCGACCATCAACTTGCTTGTGGAATTTTCCCAGCGACTCCAGGCGTCGGCACTGTGTGCTTGTCAACTACGTGGTCGGATGTACCTGAGAGTCCTGGGGCGCATTTACACACCATCTGAGCCTCTCTTCCTCGTTGTCTCCGGTCAGTCGCTTGTAGTATGCCTGCATCATATCACCTCTCTCGTTCTCAGGGATGACAGCCTCGTAGTCATCAAAGAAGTCGGCAAACAGGAAGTCCGCTCCCTTCTGGTAGAACCACAGCAGCTCCTCCCTCCGTAGCGTGAAGATGCCTCTGAGGATCAGTCCAAGGCAGCGGTCAGGGTGCGTCTGCGAGTAGGCGAGCGACAGTGTTGAGCCCCATGATCCTCCAAAGACGATCCACTTGTCGATGCCGAGGTGCTCCCGCAGCTTCTCTATGTCCTCCACGAGGTGCCAGGTCGTGTTCTCCTCGAGCGAGGCGTGCGGGGTAGACTTTCCCGAGCCCCGCTGGTCAAACAGGACGCTGCGGTAGTGGGAGGGATCGAAGTACTGTCTGTGATCGCCGTCAATTGTGATGATCTTCGGCACCAGAGCTCGGATGCTCACCTATCTGATTCATCGAACCCTGCCCCAGGACCGCCGTGGAGATAAACTACAGGTGTGCCGGTCGGTAAGCCACATTCTTCCCAGTAGATGGAATGGACAGGGGACACTTGGAGGTGACCAGAATGATTCGGATTCGTCTTGGGGTAAATTGGGGCCATATTGTTGTTGGTGTTTTGGCTAATGAGATCAGGTTATGAGTTGTTAAATGAGGACAGCGAATGTGATGTAGAGAATCCCCATTTTAAGGCAGCCCAGCAGCTCTTTCAAAATCCACCATGACTAAGCTCCACCCTTATTGGCCAGCCTATTAAGCCACGCGGACGCATCACTCCACACCATGTGAGTTCACTATGGGCCTATTTTTAAAGAGAATCTTAATATCTATACAATATATAGTATATAAATATCACAACTCTGAGGGGCGATACAGGCCCACTCTCTACAGCCCTAGAGAGCCAACCAATCAACAGCCCAGGGGGCTCAGTCATACATCCTGGCCAATCAAGAGACCCGCGACGGGCCGACGCACTGAGCCATCCGCTTAAAGCCACCCTAGGGTAGGCATGTGACAGAGCCCCAGCTGTTTATGTCCAGAGTTGACCTCTGATACGTCACTTGGGCTTCGCCGCACGGAGGCTCGAAATATGCACCAAATTATGTGGATTAAAAGAGTAGCAACCGACCTCCCCACAGCCGCCAGCCTTGACTACCTCCTCCCGTATCTCCTCCAAGAAGATTCCACAAGTCCTCACTGTCACACCATCTCCTCCTCCTCCCTCCATGATCTAATCTCACTGCCGCCATGGCCACCTCAGCCCTTACCAATCTGCCGACAGAACTGCTGGATGAAATCATCCTCCACTCCCTGCCAGAAGGCTTTGAGGGCCTGGCATTGACTTGCAGGAAATTATACAATTTATGCACACCTTCGATTGAGCACCACAACCAACTGCGCAAACGGTTTCGCAAGTTTACGTACACCAAATACACAAACGACGGGCTGCTCTCGGTGAACAACCCACCAGCCGCCAACCTCATCCGAGAGATCGCTCGCGACCCCATCGTGGCGCGTTACATCAGACATGCAGACTTCAGCTGTGATACCTGGCCGGTAAGAGCGACCTCGAGGCCTGTTCGGCTTCTCCCCGATCCTGATCTTGGTAAACCCGTGGCCGCCTTGTTTGCCGAGTCAACCTACTTGAGAGAGGCCGGCCTGGACTGGAAGGAATACTATGCTCTCATCCAAGAGGAGCTCGGCAGTCCTGACCGGTATTCACAGCACGCCGCTGCCTTCCTGTTGACGCTCCTGCCCAATGTCACGAGCCTGGAGCTGCCGTGCCTCTGGCGGCGGTGCGAAATGTCCGACAAGCTCATTCTCGCCATTATCCGCAGAGCAGTCAATCCGAGGACCTTGTGGGACACGCCCAGTTTGGCTCGGGTCAGCGAGTTCAACCTCTACAAGGAAACGGGCCCTTTGGACGACCAATTAGAGCTGGGCAGCGCCGTGCCGTTGCTATCTCCACCCAGGCTGTGTTGTACCGAACCTGAAGGAGCTTGCGTATTCGCACTGTGCTGTGGGGCAGGCCACTCAGAGCTGGGACGTCTGCTGGCTCATCACGCCGATCGAGCGTGAGGCAGGGAGCTGTCTTGAGAGCCTCGAGATCGTGATCCACGTTCGCGGATCGCTTGCTCCCGGCAGGTTGTCGATGCGCGGCTTCCAGCGCCTTCGCAAGCTACACCTTCAGCTTGAGATTGCAGAGTGCAATCTTACCACCGGTGCATCTTCCCGTCACAAAAGGCCGAGGGACCATGAGCTGGGAGAGCTTCAGCCACTCACCGATATCCTTTTCCCTGCCTCGGTATCCGATCTATCGTTGCATGCGCGGGATCCAGACCGTCATGTGAAGGCCCTGAGGGCCATGTTCTATGGCTTTGCTGCCAGGCTCCAAAGCGCCGTGGCAGATTAGTCTTGGGCTACTTATGTCGACGGTTCTAGTCTATGCCGCCGCCAGAAGCGGTCCTCGCTAGCCTCGTCTGTGCGGCTGCCACAAGGCTGCCACTATTTTCTTAGCCACAAGCTATAATTGTGTTCAAAACCTACTATTATCGGCATTATATTTTTTTTAATGCTGGGTGTTTAAGTGTTTATTATTGTATAAAAGGACTGGATGTATGCTGCTTAAGAAGTACATGTGTATAGATTAGAAACGAGACTATTCCATATGATATACTAGTTCCTACTTAATATCGAAGTCAGCGTCATCTTCAGTCAGACTCGTATAAGAGTACTCGAGGTCTCCATTTTCCCGAATTCCACTCGAGCTGGCACCGTCAGCGGATAGGCTTCCAACACTCAAAGCGTTATCCTCATCAGAAACATCAATTGATAGCTATTATCTGCAGCCCTATCATCCTCTTTAGACTCCCATCCATCTCCAGCATTCCCAGCATTATTATTAACGTCGTTCAGTCACGGGTGTGGTGGCCTTCAAAAAGTAGCTTGCGTCTCGAATGAATTGAGCAGAATGTTTCCGATCCACGGCGAAGGTAAGTTTCACCACATTCGCGGGTGCTCAGCTTGGCCACTCTGAGGTGGATGCTGGGACAATTTTGAAGCGGCGGATACTTAGCATGGCTTAACATCCCTGGCTTGAATCTGCTGCACTTTTCCCACACAAACACCCCATTCATATAAGATTCAATTTAATTCTTGCAATTACCAAATTCACGGATCCCCTGCGAGTTTATATGCATAATGAGGAGATGATATTTCTTGAAATTAATATAGACATTATTAGATAGAAAATATAAATTACGAATTAGGTGTGCAAATAGTGGGCTCTAATAGGCTGTGGCTGTAGAGCTGCAGCTTACTAAGCAGAGTGCTCTGTAGCCTCTGTTTTATGCTGTGTGAATCTCCGTTTTCTTACTCATTGCCATTTGCGTGATGTGCATATCTCATCCTGCATAAATCATTCCTGTTGGACCTCAGCTGTGACGTGTACTGCCATGTCTCGAGGCTGCTGCCTGGAGTATCGTTGTGGAACACGGGACTCGGCAAGGGTGCATTTAGCAAAGGAGTGGAATCTGCAATCAGACACTGCTGCTCCCAAAACTCTGCCACGCATTCTCAATGATGCATGTTATTTATAGAACATGGACCACAGTGTTTGCGTTTCAACATGTTGGACTCGTGTACGATGCATCTCGTGATACTTCATTGTAAGCATGATGACGTTGTGGGGTGGCCGTTCTCGTATTCCCCCACACAGCACTGCAGTGTCATCCAAGTACCCAGTGATGCTTGGCGAGGAATGAACCCATGAAGTTTCCACACGTGTAGTATTTATTGTCAAACTATCCGAAATATCACAAGACCCTGAACCAAATACGTATAGCGCAAGACAGAAACATCCAACACCCTGACGCCAATAAGACCATATCCCAGCACAACGATATGTTACCAAGTCCAGCGGGCTCCCGTGTCCAACAAATACTTCAACAGCTTGGAATCCGAGACGATGAATCATTTTGGCCCAGAGCGACTTGCCTGCACACCTTATATCTGACCGACCCCCAGCACGACCGCGAGGAACTCTTGCGTGTCAAAGGATCAATTACCCAAGGCACTTGCAGCTGGGTACTTTCCAGGGCCGAGTACAGACATTGGGAAAACCGAGATGTTGGTTCGAAAGACTGTCTCTGGATTTACGGTGGCCCAGGCTCTGGAAAAACGATGCTTTCGATCTTTTTGTCCAATCACATGGCAGGTACCGCAAAATCGGAAGACGCCGCACAGTCCCACTCGGCGGGAAAGGACTTGGTGCTTTATTTCTTCTGCAACGGATCTGAGACAACCAAGAACTGCGAGAGTGGCATTCTTCGAGGCCTGTTGCTAGAAGGTATCCGCCAACGGCCGTCTTTGCTGGGCCTCGTCCAGCAAATATACGAAAATCAACAAAATGATCCTTGTCAAGACTGGTCTTTTGATATACTTTGGATGGCGTTGCGATCATTCATTCGCAATCAATCTGCACAAGATAATCCTGGACTGAAAGAGGAAAACATGGCAAATTATCAAAATCCAGTGACCTATATCATTATCGACGGTCTGGACGAGTGCGAACCGGCCTCAATACGCAGGCTGGTACGCAAGCTTTCCAGGCTTGGCGATGACAAAGAGCTTGGAGGGCTGGTGAAAGTAATGATCATCAGCAGGGAGAAGCCAGCTCTTCGAGACGCCTTTGCGGGACGTTATCTACAACTCAATCTCGAAGAACCACGCAATGCACCAGCTGTCCACGAAGACGTCCAAAAGCATATAATTCAGCGAGTGGATAGCATAGCTAGCCCTGACAGGAAAGACTATTCGACAGAACTCTGCTCTTCGGTCAAAGATTGCATCGCTCGAAATTGTCAAGGAAACTTTCTGTGGGTCTCCATGGCCGTGAGCGAGCTGGAGTCAACATCTCGTGTCGAGGCATGGGAACATTTGAGTCGTCTTCCACCTACCCTGGATGCCATGTACGAAGGGATGGTCATGCAGATTCCCCATGAATGGAGAGAGCTGTCAACGAAGCTTCTTCTCTGGGTGACACTCGCCCTCCGCCCGTTGTCAACATCGGAGCTCGTGGTGGCTCTGGACGAAAGACGTCTCGGCTTGGTACATCGCGAGACAATTCGAGATTGTATCAATCGCTGCGGTCAAATTCTCATGATAGCTGTTGATGACACAGTCCATCTGATACATAACAGCGCTCGGGAGTACCTCTGGGGTCGGCTCGAGTCATCTCCCTCGTTCTTCAAGGACTGCGTCGAGCTGAATCCGTTCAATCTCAAAGAGGGCCACAAACTCATTGCCAGTATCTGCATCAGGAATCTGAAAGACGCCATTGAGCCAAGAATTCGAGATTTTCGCAAACAGAAGAAAGGTTCAAAGGTCAGGGACAGTAATGCCTTCATCACAAGCACACCAACGGCACTTTCGGACTACGCCATGGCTTTCTGGACGGACCATGTCAGGAATGCCAATGAACTGATGCTGGACATAGTCGACAGCAATGCTCAGATTTTCGAAGAGTACTCCCCAATACGCGGTATACTGGCATACGAGGCCTCGCAGGGCCTATTGACGACGGATATTTCTGTTCTCCATCATGCAGCTTACTATGGGTTCGCGCCTCTCGTCGGGCGACTCGTTAAGAAGGGGTGGTGGAACAAGCTGAGGAGACGGCGTCTTTTAGCACAAAGAGACGGCCTTGGGCGCACCGCCTTGCACCTAGCCGTCCACCGCCACGACAATGGTCTCATAGTGGAGCTCCTGCTCAACCGTGGCGCTGAAGTGTCTTGTGAAGACAGCACCGGCGCCACGGCGCTCGATCATGCGATCAAGCACGGCACTCCCGAGATGGTCAGCATTCTTGCGGCTTATGGGCAGCGAGGCTGACATGAACGTGAAGCATTGGCGCCGTGTTGAAAGTCGGTCGTGTGTAGCTGGTTCATGACACTTGAGCATTGATATGCGGCTGAATGCTGAGACAGTCACAGCCTTTTATGACTTCACGAGATCCCAATAATCAAATAATATTCCTACAGCTTATGTGGTAATATGGGCAGGTCTGGTGACGCTGGCTAACCGTCGACGTTCAACAGATTCAAGCCGCCGCACTTACATTTGAAATGTCCTCCAGTACCCGAGCCATGAGCGTGAGATTCATTGTCTTCAAATTATCATATTGGATTTTTCGCTTGCTGAAATTTCATCCATCTGATATCTCCAACTTGGTGCCTTGAGAATTAGAATCGTATTTTGACCTGAGTTTAAGCACTGTTTCATATTTATACTACTTAGGTAGTTACACTTGGATTCTTACTTTTCGAAAGACTAGACGTACTCAACCCCTTGTCCTATTCGTCAGCTGTTCGCCTTAATTTAAAGTTGCTGAGAGAGACTGGAAGAGTAATTAACCTAAGTTCAAGATTTGTGGACTGCCCCTTTTGAAAGATCATGTACATCTCCAAGATTCCACTCTATCCGTCAACCACCCGCTGACTGACTCAAGCTTATCTTTCCTATATCGCATTCCTTCAGGGTACCCATGTCCCAGAAATACTCTGTCGTCCATCTTGCAATCATCACCATAATAATACCACTGAACGCACTGGGACCAGCCTTTGCATGCTGCCTCACAGCTGTCGACAGAAACCCAGGCCTTTGCCCATAATTTCGCGTCGAAGTTCCCTTCAGGCCGTGGGGCTGATTCTGGCGACGTCGAATGTACCTCGTATCTGCTGGAGAGGTTCTCCCACCATCCCTTCCGCTTCGCTAAGGACGAGGCGATTATGGCCCTGTAAAAGTCACCATAATTGAGCGGCTTCTGTGGTTCAGGCAAGCGTTAGCACTGTTTTGACGTTGTATGAAAATTGCTGAGGAAAATAATCAACGTACACTAAAGTCCCACGATCTTTCTAGCTCGTAATAACGAGCAATATCGCGATTATGCGCATGGTGCCACGTGAGCACAGGCTTGCACCAGTTTTCCTGAGAGAACTCAATCTTCCAGTGCGGCAGCCCGTTGAACCCCCACGAGCCACCGTCGGCCCTGTCGTCCTTGCCGTCCCCGAACCAGACGTCGTAGTCGTTGAGCACCTTGCCGAGCGCGTAGTCGCCGCAGCACGCCTCGTCCACGAACCCCTGGTACTTGGTGACCAGGTCCCCGCCCCGGCCAAACGACTTCTCCCACGCGCCGCGGGAGAGCGCGAACCCAGACCCGCCGTGGGCAAAAGTAGTGCCCAGCTTCTCGCCCAGCCCGCCGATGTAATGGCTCTTGCGATGGTCGAACTCGGACAGATAAAGTAGGATGTTGGGCAGGAAGAGGTAGGTGTCGTCCTCTGTGTAGATGTACCACTTCACGTGTGGCCATTCTTTCCCGGCATGCTGCATCAGAGGCAGGAATTTGTACTTGTCCAGTCGCCAGCCGCCTGGGGGCCCTTCGTGGAAGTCGACGTCGCCGGGCAGGCCGGTCTGCTCCAGGTAGTAGTTGGTTTCGTCCCAGTCCCGGATCGCTCGGTACAACTCGAAAGCTGGCGATTCCTTGACGGATTTTGGTAGCTGCGCCAGGATGTCGATAATGGTATGGTTGCCGACTTTGGCCTCGGCATCCGAGTAGATGACGGTGCCGTTCGCCTTGACACGGTGAGGTGCGATGGTCGTAGAGAGATGGATGGGCAACCTCCTCCAGAGTACTGTTGATCCTGTCTTGATGATGAGCAGGACATCATCATCAGTCAAAGCTGTTCCTTTATCATCGCTTGGACTTTTAGAAAGTATGATGTCTTCTTGTGCTGTATGCGGATCTTCCTGTGTAGGTGCATGATTGCTTCCACTTCCAGCCGGCGGTGCCGTGTCGGTTCGCAAGGGTAAGCTATTCCTCGCGGAAGAGTCTATGAACCACCAAAGCAGACATATTGTTAGTAGCCCGATAATAGGCGGTACCTTCCGGTTGTCTCTGTATACCCTCCTAAATGACATTGTGTTCTTGTCATGAAGGATGAGTTTCCAGGAAGATTCCACAAGAGGCAGAAGAATCGTATTCGTTCACCGATGCGTTGATGGCCAAGTCGTGGGTGGTTATGGTCCGGGTGGGGCTGCGGGGACATCGCAATGCCCGAGACACATGCCATGACTCGATTCTGGACTGACAAGTATGTTGTGAAACGACGAACATGCTGTCTTATGCGGAAAGCTTGGTGCCACGAGGGTTTTGGAGTCAGAGTCAAAGGGCGGATTTAGCTGGGTAGCGGTTCGTGCAAAGGCAGTGGAGATCGTGGGGGTTTTGGTGAGGTTTTGCCTGCGAAACAACCGTATGTCCGGTTACCAGGAATACATGATGCCTGCTGAACGAGCTAATCTACACACCCCTTAAGCATCGTATCCAAGTTATGTCCATCATTATGGTGGAGAAGTATGGATCATATATAGTAGAATGCTGGGAGCGCCCGTCGGAGAGTCGTCGTCAGACAAAACGTTTTACCGGACACCTCTAGCTGTGGAGCACGCTTCGTTCTAGAGTGCCGGCAGCTCGGAGTTTGTCTTTTAGATGGCTCCAGTTCATTCCATATTTGAGTTCATGTCAAAGCTAATTCATGACCCAAGAGTCTCTTTTCAAGGACCCTTAAACTTAATTTTTGCTTCATTATGGACGTATACCAGCCGCGAGTCCATTGGAGTCGACAAGCTCTCAACCTCGTCGGCTGCGTGGTCATTTTCCTTCTGTACCGCGCCGCGGCCGTCAACACCTACTTCCCAGCGACGGTAGATCTTCTGATCAGCATTCTGCTTGCTGAGTACTGCCGCTTCAACAACGAAGGCCGGCGAATAGCATTTCGCCAGGCCGCATCGCATCCCAAGGACAAAGAAGATGTCGAGAAGCACGCCCTGACTGCTGCTGCCCGGCGCGAGGCAGCGAGCAGTGAGGCTATCGCCGCCATCGTCGGCTGGCGCGAGGACCCAGCACTTTGGGCGCGATGTCTGGATAGCTACAAGGCAGCCGTCGGGTGCAAGTTCCTGCTCGCCGGAATCGACGGCCATGACTCGGATGACATGGAAATGATCGACATTTTCAAAAAGGTGCGACAATCTCCCCAAGGCCGACATCCGAACGCAGCCGGATCGTCCATTGTTAAGTCCAAATGAGGTATTCCATGGCGGTGCTGAAATTTGGACAACCAGGTCTATCCCGCGCAATCATGCGTCATTCACATCGACAAGCCCCTCGGCGAAGTCGCCAACGCAGTCAGGGCATCGGAGAAGACGAGCAGGCGGAAGCTGGGCGAGGTGATAGACGAAGATGAGATCAACCAGGTCGCGATGGAACGCTGCAAGCAGGTGGCACGACGTGCTCTGGAGGAACAGCTCGGAGATAGGCCCCTGAGCGGGCCGGACGGCATAAAGCAGATGCTGGTGTACCAGCGGCACTTGCACAAGAAGGGCATCATGTTCACGGTGCTGGTCTTCTCCATCGTGCTCGCGGACCTGCTGGGCGTCGAGTTCGTGTGGTCGTCTGACTCGGACACGATCGTGTTGCCAGAGTCGCTCGACGGGACTATTAGCACCCTTGCGGGCGACCATACGATCGGTGGTGCCAGCTCCGGCCTCGTTGTGCACAATGCTGCTGATACAGTCGTCACAAAGCTCGCTTCTACGATCTACTGGTGCGAGCTATACCTTACGAGGTCTATGCCTGGATCCATGGCTGTCAGCGATTGCCAGAGCGGGCCCAGTGCGGTATTCAGGTTGTCTGCCATCAGTCCGATCCTGATCCGGTGGTACAACCAGCGTGTGTTCGGGAAGAGAATGGTAAGTTTTTGCACCCGTCCTGGAGCCTCGAATGGTCTATTCGCTGGTGCATGTCCCTGCATGCCAATCCACGGAAACTCTTGAAGAGAGACTAATCAATGTCTTCTCATCAAGATTGTCAACGAGGACCGTCATCTCACCACACTCCTCCTGCTCCAAGGTTGGCGTGTCATATACGCCGGGGACATCATGACAGAGACAGAAAGCCCAGTAACGCTTGTGCGCTGGATACGTCAACAGGTACGTGATCTTCCAAAATAGCAAAATCACCGAAACAAAAAAGGCCACATGCAACGCACCCTTTGCGTTTCAGATCGGCTAACATCCGAGTAAGGTCCGCTGGGCTCGAGCACAACACATCGAGTCGCTGCTGCTGCCGAGCGTCTACGCCAAGTCGCACCCATTCCTGTTCATGTCGGCGCTGCGGCGCGAGGTCGCCCACCTGATCGTCTTCGTGCAGTGCCTGCTGTACCTGTTCACCGAGCACAATCTGTTGTACTTCAACATGCCCGACCTCGGGCTGCGCATCGTCGGTATCGCCATCTACAACTTCCTGCGCAACCCAGACCGCCAGTCTACGGCTGCCGTATTGTGGATGGTCCCCGGCCTCCTGTTCTACAATGTGCCCCTGCCTGCCGTGCAGGCGTGGAGCTTGGTCACGCTCACGGCGGATACGTGGGGAAATAGCATGAGGTCGAGCACCGAGCGCGCCAAGAAGGAGAGCCTGAGAAAGAAGTGGTTTGAGTCTGGATTCTTCGTGATCTGGATGGGAGGTGTTGGGGCTATGCTGGCGAAATGGTTTTCGACGCGGATGGACCTGATGCCTGTCCAGATGGCTGTTGTCATGCTTTCAGCGGCAACGCTTTCTTCAATAATTTTCTGGAAGATCACTATACAGTCTGTATAGGCAGATGAGGCGTTGGCAGCAATTATAGAATACAACTGTAAATAGAATATAGACGGAGCCTAGCTAGACTGCAGCTCCTCAGACCTAGGAGCTATGGGTAAGACGCCGGGATTATAATGCAACGGGGTGGAATGCTCGCAACAATGTCATGACTGAGTAACCGCGATGGTCCGCACACTACAAAAAATGTTTCTCCGGCATATCTATCGCAGACAAATTCGAGTGCAGCGTGACTTTGCCTAGACGCGGGCGGATAAAGCATTGTCAACTCAGCCCCCTTTTGGCTTCATTCACTGTAGATATCTTATTTGATAGCGGGAACTGAAATCCTCTTTCTTCGGATTCCGGGCCCATCACTTTGATTTGGGAGTTTTTCACCATCTGTCTTGTGATCCCCATTTCGTGACAACGGTGGAGAGTGACCAGGGCGATTTGCTGCACGGTGCCTGCCCTTTAAGTGTCCGACTAAGATTCAGACTGTCATGCTTATTAAGCAGATTTATTCTCCAGGTTCTTGATAATTAAATCTATTGTGAACGTTTGCAGGTTATCTGAACGATGCCTCGGACAGCTGTGCCCGAGTGGTCAGCAAGAAGTTGAGGACTCGGCCAAAACTCCCCAGCCAATCGGTCAAAAATGGCCGAGCAAGCCCAACGGCCATATACCAGAGAATTATTTCCGAAGCGACCGGACCAAAAGTCAGCATGCGCGTCCCAATAGCCCGTTGATCTGGATTAGACATATTATTCACATTTGAGTTATTGTTGTATTTGATCATTTGTTACAAATAATCACCACCATCTCTCAGCTCCGGCTGCCACACTGCTTTGGATCATCGTGGGCAACCCCTTCAGTTATTTAGAATAATCAGGATTATCCTCTTACAGCGACTGCTACTGGTATTGAGAAACCTGTCGATACGCTCGAAGGAACCATGGCATCGAAAAACACCTTAATTACAGATACCGAGCAGCCGGAAAAGATTTCCAACGAGCCGAAGCACGGCACGCGCACGCCAGAGAACAAGGAGCCCCCAAGGACTATCACAGGTTGGAAGGTGACAATTATGCTCGATGCTTGCCTCGAATATTCATGGAAACCTCGCTAATAACCATTTTCGAACAGTGGGCTCTGGCCTATGCTTCCCTTATGTCAACCGTCCTGCTCTTCGCCCTCGACAACACCATTGTGAGTACTTTCGCTCTCACCTCGATCACCGCACGCATTCTAACGCATCTTCGTGAAGGTCGCAACTATTCAGCCCACAATCGTTGAAACTTTCGGTCATCAGGAGGATCTGGCATGGATCGGTGTCAGCTTCGTGCTGGGCCAGTCCCTCATTCTGCCCATGTACGTCTCCACCACCCATTGCTTCTGCTACGGCAGCGGCTCTAACAATGGCGGTGCAGTGGGAAGTCTTTCGGCATGTTCAACATGAAACTGGTCTTCTTGACAAGCCTCGTCCTATTCGAGGGCGGCAGCGCCATCTGCGGCGCGGCGCCAAACATGGCTGCTCTTATCATCGGGCGCGTCATCGCTGGTATTGGCGGCAGTGGTCTCTACGTCGGGGCATTGACTTATATCAGCATCCTTACGACGACGGCCGAACGCCCCATATACCTCGCGGGAGTCATGACCATATGGGGTATTGGCAATGTGCTGGGCCCCGTTGTGGGGGGCTCCTTGGCCGAGAGTTCTGCGACTTGGCGTTGGGGGTTCTACATCAACCTGCCCATTGCTGGATTGTTCGTGCCAGGCTTCATCTTCCTCCTGCCCAGCATCAACGCCATGCCCGACACGCCTCTGGGAAAGAAAGTTCGCATGCAAGACTGGGTCGGCATCGTTGTGTTCACGGCCTTCTGCGCCTGCTTTTGCATGGCTGGAAGCTTCGGTGGTACTCTCTATGCTTGGGACAGCGGTTCCGAGATCGCGCTTTGGGTCATGACCTTCGTCCTATTCATCGCAGTAGTCCTCGTCACCATCTTCCACCCATTTGTTCCATCCGAGGGTAGAATGATGCCAGTGCAGTTCATGAGGACGAAGGATCTCATCATTTTACCCCTCCAGGCTTTCCTTGTTGCTGGCTCCATGATGATGTCGATTTTTTACACTCCTTTGATCTTTCAGTTTACCAAGGGCGACAACGCACTTCAAGGCGGAGTTCGTATCCTGCCTCTCATTTGCATGATCGTCTTCGGCTGTCTCCTTAACGGCGTTCTCATGCCTAAGCTCGGCTACTACATCCCTTGGTACGTGGTTGGCAACGCCTTGTTGGTGAGTGGCGCTGCGCTCATGAGTAAGTCATTTTGGAAAACACACCCAAAGGTGGGAGAACTTGGTTACTTATTCCATATAGCTACTATCGACGCAGAAATATCCAATTCCAGCCTTTATGGGTACACAGTTCTCATTGGCCTTGGGATTGGCTGCTTCCAGAGCGCCGGAATTGCGGTGGTGTCCGCCCTCGCCCCTGCATCCGAAGTCAACAATGCGGTTTCTATCATGACAATTTGTACGTGTTCTTACTCGTCAAGAATTCGAAAATGCATTAACACAAATTGGCAAATAGCACAAGTACTCGGAATTATTGTTGCGCTTTCCATCTCCGGGTCCGTCTTCCAGAATATGGCCCTCAGGTATCTTGCCTCGGCCTTGCCAGAAGCCTCCACATCAGAGCTCGGCCAGCTGGTGACTGGGACCAGCGGTGTATTCTACAAGAGTCTGGGCGCTGGTGAGAAGTACTTAGTTGTACAACAGGTGACGGCGGCCATTAGGGATAGCTTCTACTATTTATGTGGTGTTACGGCCATTGGTTTCATCACGTCCCTCTTCCTCAGCGTAAGTGGTGCCAACTCAACAACTGACCCTAATCACTATGTTCCTGGTCTAACGTCTGCTATGCTACCACAGCGAAAGAAGCTTTTCCTCGATAATGGCGAGGCTCCACACTAGCCTCATTCTGGTGTTGAGCTGATCATCTGACTAAGGTAGGGGCTGGAGCAGATGAATTGGGATCAATGGAAGGCGATCAACAATACATGAGGATCGATGTTTTCAGTTAGATAGTAAGTTTACGTGGGAGACGTGTTGGGGGGTAGAAGTCTAAATGGGATAAAGTCGAAGATCGTGTGATTTCGATCCTGTCAACTACTTTGACATTCTTTTAGGTGGGCTTTTCATAGATGTATAGTAACTGCGGTGGCAATTCAACTAGACGATTCAGCAATATATTTAATGCGAGCCAAGTCCATGAGCCATCACCGAAGTAACGTGCCATTGTGGCGGCGAATATTACGTTCAAGGCGAAATCTATACTCTTTTCTTAGCCTGCCTATCCCTTGGCTCTGCCGCCAATACCACAGTATCATACCATTACATTCTACCAATGAACAAGATTCAGGTGTCATTGTGAAGTGTTGCGGGACTGTTGCGAAAGTAGAGCACACGGATTGTACCGAGAACGAAACACCTCAGCCCGCTCCTGTGCTTCTTTCTGGAGATCCTCCTCAAGACTACCCAGCCTTGCGGCCATGGCCCCGCCAGCGGGCGCGATAGCCCCGAGAGCCGCCACTAATTCCTTCAACGCGCCGGTGCTGCTCGATCGACTCATCTCGCAGAGCTCACGTAGGCGAATTTCAAGGTTATCGAGCATGCCCAGATACACTGGGCTCTCAGTCACGGTTGGTATCCCGCCGCCCGGAGGTGCCTTGCGAAGCCAGGCTATGTAGTCGGCCACCACGGATGCCATCACCAATGTCTCGGCCTGGGTCTGGAAGATGGCTGACGTAAATTTCGTCACTGGCTCTAGGATGGCTGCGCCTGTCGCCTCGTCGATTCCCCTCTGTGGGCTGAATCCGTTCCGAGGGTAGAAGTCGAGATTGGACGAGTCGATATTCATGTACTCATCCATAGGGAATAAAGAGAGCCCATTCTCTCTCCCGGGTGTTGGTATGTCGGCCAGGGGTTGAGATCGTTCCCGCGATCTTGGTCCAGATGTATGCAAACTTTGATGATTATATGAAGAATCCAAGATATTGCCGGCGTGGATGGAATTGCTCGCAAGTCCCTCGTGCACGTCAGATGATACATGGACAGTTTGACGCAGGTGATCGTCGGCAATCGGATTTGGATGCGTTTCCAAACTAGGAGCAGAGGGCGAAGTGAGCGTGGTGCAGTCTGATGAGGCTTTCAGCCGAACAATATACGCCTCTGCCTCATCTTGCACATGGCCCAAATATCAACGAGTTAGTCAACAAGAACCGCCTGTGGTCGGCCTAGCGATTTGATGATCGGGCGGCGTGTATGTGCACAAGGACCTCACCTAAGCGCTTCTGCAATGTCTCAACCGTTTGAGCCAGTTCAGCCTTGGACGGCTTCTGCGTCGGAAGGTAGACACACTCCTCTCCTGCCCGCATGCATTTCTCACATGCAGGCTGCTCGCCGCCGCAGCGAACCTTGCGATCCCGACACAGCTTGCCATATGTTAGAAGATTATTGTCTAGATAAACAGATAGGGCCATACCTTGCATGCAATGCGCCGCGAAAGCCCCCCATTTGTCATTGCAATCTCTGGCGTCGCCATGGTCCAATTTCCGTGGACTTTATGCGAGCGGGGCCGTGGGTCTCCTGGGGGCTTCGACGGCAACGGCGAACGAGGGGAGATGCGGTGAGGGGGGAAAAAGAGCGCAATGTCCCAGTCATCCGAGCGCAGCTCTATGATTGTCCGCGTCAAGTTGACGGGACAAGCTTCAGATACAGTGGAGGGATGCCCGCATGCTTGGATCAGGTGAGGTGCTGGCGAAGTGTCAGACGTTGTTGGTTGATATGCTCTACACTTTAACCTGATTGGTCTGTTGAGAGTCCTGCTTACAAATGCTCGAGGAGCCTCCCTTCGACACTTCAACGAATTGGCAGGCAGGTCTATGGTACTTGCATACGGAATTGATGCCAAAGAGATACGCAGGGATGTCATTCAGATACAGAGTTGGTGTGCTCCGTGCCTGGATTTTCACTTGTTTCAGGGTACTTACTGAGAAGATATAAAGAATGCCAGACGTCGTTCGACCTTTGATAGACTGTAAAACCGCAGGCATAAGAAGACTCGTAGCTCTACGCAAGCTCCATGTGCATTTGCGGCTACTGGAAAGGATCGAAGGACGGGAAATATGATAACAATTAGGCGGTGCAATGACCAAGGCCATTCTAGTCTCGGAAACCAGTCCGGTCATCTATCTGAACCTACATAGAATTGAAGCCGGCAACGCGAGCTTTCACGTGGTATGAACTCGGAGGTGACCAACTTTATTGTCTACTAATACTCAGAGGGAAACTGTCTCCAGATATTCATATCTCCTCGGAATCTTTGAATTTGAATGTGCGCACCAGGAGCTGCTGGAACGTGTCAACTAGAAGGTAGGTGTTGTTCTCCGTGCAGATACAGATTTAAAGCTCCACTCCAATCACCAATTCGAGGACATTGAAAATTGTATGCAACGTGTTGATAATAATTTTTTGCCAAAAGGGCCACGTAAAAAAAGCCTTTCTGCCTAGGTATGTTCGGGCGAGCCGGTCCGGCTTACACAAGTGCTTAGCTGCGACCAGCCAGATATTTCTGAGCTCTGTCACACTCTTGGCTCCGAGACAGATTGCATTCGCCAGTGTCGACATAGCACCAAAGAACGTAAAGGATCAATGAGATCAGACCAAGTTGTCTGTTGTATGTTAAGAGAGGTATTAGTTTCTCCAAAGAACCCCCCGACCAACAGACATGTAGGTGAAGCTGCTGTGAACGCTCCGCGCTGTCGTTCTGCTGTGAATGGGGAGCGATTGATCATTGGTAGACTTTATGCTGACTTGGACGTTGAGTATTGGCAACTGTTTCTCTATTTTCTTTCCCCTGTTAAACCGCAGCAACTAGACCCTATGTAGCTGAACGGACACTATAAATCAGCGAATCTATGCAAGACTCTATATCTAGGTATAGATTAGACGTAACATCTTATATACTCAAACTGAGGAATCATTCTCATCAATGTACCCATCCTTGATGCCCTGCTTCACAATTGGCCACGCAGCAAGCGCATAGTTGCTGTCCCTCGCCAATACATACGGCACAGTGACCTCGCTGAAACCCTTTGGGTTCTCTACATCATTGAAGTAGTTGTGGAAGAAGAAGGCATCGCTGAAATCATGAGCCCATGGCTTCTTCTCAGCCGCCCGGTGCCTCTCCCACACTGGCATGGGGTCCACTCCCGCTGCCGACAGCATACCCCGGCCGGCCAAGGTATCTTGCCGCTGGACGGAAGGCGCGTCGCCCTCGTGCCTCTCCAGTGCCGCATTGACGCTCTCCTGGGTCCACGTGAAGGGCGCAAACGCCCCGGGGTCCATGATGAGCACCTCCCGCGGGATGCCGGCGACGGCCTGCGCGACGCTCGTGATCAGCCCAACGCTGTGCGAGACCCAGTCGCCGTTAAAGGCTTTCGGGGTCTCCTGCCTCATGATGCGCGTCAGGGCCGCGTCCCTGGCAGCCAGGATGATGCCATTCATAATGGTTGCATCGGATTGGCGGCCCACGACGGCCTTGAAGCCCGAGTCGATCAGGGGGTCCAGGGACCTGAGGGTGAGCACATCCCAGTCGAGATAAATACCGCCGTGGAGAGTGAGCTGGTCCAGGCGCACGAAGTCGGACTTGTGCTCGATGCGCTTGATGTCGAGGCCGTTCGCCTTGGTCGGGGCGGTGACCTTGCTCAGACGCACGACGTCTGGAAAGGCAGTCAGAACCTTTCGCGTCCAGGACGAGCCATTTTGAGCTGCACTGACTACCTCCTGAGGGGTATAGTCGGTATGGATATATATCACGGATGGCTGGACGAAAAGGTAGGCGGAATAGATGGCGAGGAATGATTCGAAGGAGAAGTGCAGGCTGCTAGACTCGTCCTCTTTGAGCTGAACAAAATGAACAACCGATGGAATGCATGATCCCAGACCAGACGCGAGGTACCGGTGGCATCGAGCGACCGAAGTGGACGGGGTGGAATAATGAGTGAGTGTGAAGAAGCTGAAAAAGGAGCCGACTACGAAGCCAACGGCTACGGGGAGCACGAGGTGGCCGCCGGGACGCCCGGGGAGAATACGGACCATGGCCCGGGAAGGACAAAGCTAAGGCGATGTGACGCAGGGCTTAGACCTAAACCTAGAACATCTAGATGCTAGAAACAGTAAGGCGTGAGAGCAAATGGGATGTGAGATGCGATTCAAGTTCAAGTACGATACATCTTGTAGCATCAGCCTGTGTTAATAAAACCGGTGCACACGTATGCGACAAGACAGTCTAAACCCAATCTGCAGCAGTGTCGAATGATCTACGGGCATCCACTGGAGATGGATCCTTGCCTGCGCTGTTGCGTGCGATTCATACGTACAGTTCCAGAGTTTCGGGTCATTATTAGACGTGGATTCGCGATGACAAGCGTCGTGGGTAAAAGAGGAGCCACCCAGCCTCGATATGGCACAGCCCGAGCAGGATGTATGTGAGGGTTACCAGACCGAAGACATGCATATCCGAGTAGCATCTGCGATGTTGAACGACAGTTGACTATGGGTTTCCTTCTTTTTGCTCGTCGTGTTGTGATGGAGTGTCACGGGCTGGTTGGTCAACAGAGGACGTGACAAAATTTGGACAGTCCAGTCCGACTGGAAGGTTCAATATTGGGTCCTTGGAATAGGGGTCTCGGGCAGGGGGGGAACGGCAGACAGGCAGGGGGTTCCCTACCGTTCGGGAGCTTTGGCCCCAACAACCATTCCGTAAAGGGAGCTGGGTCGCAGCTGCCGCAGGAGCCCAAGCGCGTCGAGTGCAGGTGGTGTCGCCCAATGACACGGTACGGCGTGACTTTCAACCCCAACCCCGATGTCCACAGGCTGTTTGCACCCCCATCCACTGGGCCGTTCAACTCACGGTCACACAGCTCGGGCCTGCCGTCGACATTGGACTCGCTTCGCTTCGGTTGGATTGATTGTCTGGTACCAGCATTGCATTGGGTGCATGCTTTATCCAGCAACGCCCAAAGCCCACAAACCGCGAGACGGGAACTTCTCTCTATGTCTCCATCTCCGGCTGCAGATCCTTCTCCTTCGCTCCTCGCTCCCTCTCAGAACGCCTCAAGACTGCGATATTTACAGGCAACTCCCCCCCGCGCCGACCGGGCAACGACCAAGACCTCGACCCCAACGCCAGCACCTGGATGATAATACCCCAACACGCTTCCCCGTCGAGCCCCCCTGAATCGCGTCTCCGAGTCCCGACGAGCTCAAAGCAAACAGCACCGCACCGCAACACAAAACAAGACAGAGACAGCAGCAACAACAGCATTCTTGGTATTCTACAAAGTACACCACCACGTCCGCCACGCGCTGCTGTTAGCATCCTGCATTCCAAGCAGAACCACGACCTGCTGTGGCGGATGACCTGATCCCTCCCAATTTGGCTGCCAAGGGAGGCTGTCTCGGGCGCCCCATGCGCAGGGCATTATGGACGACATGGACAAGACAGACACTGGCACAATGGACGACTCCGAGAGCACCATCGACCTTGCCGCACGCAGGCCTTTGCCGCCCCCTTCGTCCTCCACGCCGACCTTGGAAGTGGACAGTCTCGAACAACACCAAGACATCTCGCGACCTTCGACCGCATACCGAGTCCCTGGCACGGCCAGTCACCCGGACGATGACCACGACCGCGACTACGGAGAGAGCCAGGACCAATCTCGCGACAACAACGAGCCGACGCCTACGCGCCCAACATCGTCCGCGCCACGCACCGTCCTAAGAGCCGATGATATCCCTAACCTCCGCCCTCCAAGCGGCTTGCGACAACACGGCGAACCGCGACAGAGCACGCAAGAGCAACATGTCGGCAGCGCAGGCGACCACAGCTTTGCTGATGGCCACAGCGGCTTGCCCTCACCTGGACACAACGACTCCTCCATGGCGCAAATGCTCCGGAGGCAGCTGCAAGACATTGAGTCCAGCTTCACAACCCCAATCTCTCCTCTACCTACCGTGAACTCCCTCGGCATGGACGACACCTTCGTATTCGACTCGCCCTCAAAACCTCCCAAGCCAGGTGCTCCCGCTCCCACTCCCGCCGCCACCTCAGCTTCCTCGCAACCACCTGCTCCACGACACGCGATCCAAGACGAGCCATCCTTGCCTCATATCCCTCCGCCATCCGAGTCCGACCAGCCAAGCCCAGAACCCAAGAGAGAGCCAGCATCTGACCAGCTCCACGTCCCAGAAGGCACTTCCGCCCTCGAAGCCTTCTCGTCCTCCCCAACTGGTGCCACCACCGCGCGCACCATTTCAAGAGCAATGTCCAGGGTCAGCAATGGAAATACCAACAGCGCGCATGCCGATGACAGCCAGACTCCCCAAGAAGAAGGCGACAGCATTGTACAACATAACTCCTCGATGGACGACTCGTTTCTCCGACCAGCCAATACCTCGGGTACATCAGGAGCTTCAGGGAATTCGGGGGCCTCATCACAACGGCGTCCTGACATGGGCATACCGAAAATCAGCGTGGACGCGGGGAACACACCCGGCCATGGCTTGAAGAGCGGAAAACGCCCAAAATACCTGCGCAGCCGCATGGCAAGTCATCACTCGTCGTCGTCGTCCTTCAACGACGATATCGAAAGTGACGTGACGGCCGGCACAGCGGGAGGGCTCGGCGCGGATTACGCTTTGCAGTCCGGCGGTGCCATACCAGCATTGGGCACCTCGCGGAACAGCAGTATGAGCAACATTGTCACGCGGCAGATAAGCATGGGCAGCATGGCGTCTGACTTTCGGGAGGATTCAACAGGGCGCATTGGTGTCGAGCCACTTGAGCCTCTGGATGAATACGAGGGCATGTCGTCAGATAATCCCAACGACGATAGACTCAAGACCCCGAAGGCTCCAAGGCAGCCCTTGACCGAACCGACCGACACGGCCATCGCCCGACACGTTAGGAATGTACAGGTCCCGGAATCTCTGGCGAGGGAATACAGGAGCAAAAGCGGTTTCGTTACACCCAGGAGGAAGTTGTCTGAGGTGAACCTGGGCGCGAGTGCGAGCACCACTCGCACCGGCAAGAACCTCACGCTGAAGGAACAGAGCAGCACGATAGAACGGCTGTCCAAGGAGAACTTTGATCTCAAGCTTAAGGTCATGTTCCTGAGCGACCGGCTCGACAAGCTCTCCGAAGAAGGTATTAAGGAGATGATCTCGGAGAACGTGGAGCTCAAGACCAGCGTGGCTGTCATGCAGCGCGACAACAAGGTCCTCCGCCGCCGTGTCAAGGAGCTCGAGAAGAAGCTCAAGGATGAGGACGAGCGACCCGACACCGCTAAGAGTGGTGGGTCCTCAGGTCCCGTGCCGGACGATTACGACGCCCAGGCCAACGAGGAGGAGCTCATCTACTTGCGCGAGCGCGTCGACGAGTTCGTCACCGAAATCGAACGGCTCAAGGAAGAGAGCATGAACAAGGAGGCAGAAAAGAGGCGCATGGCCGAGATGGTCAAGAACCTGCAGTCCATTAATGAGAACCGTCTGGGTGAATCTCTCGGCCAAGATGATGAGACGGCAATATGGAAGGAGCTCTACGACCAGGAACAAGCACGGCGAGAGCAGTCAGACGAAGATAATAAGAGGATGGGCGAAGAGAACCGCACTCTGCGCGATGAAGTCTTCCGGTTGAAACAGGATTTGGCAAATAGCACGAACAACCTCGGAGGCCGGCCGTCTTCCCATGCCTCGCATCCGTCAGGCATGAGCCACACTACTAATATTTACAACATCACCAAGAAGGGCCGGGCACAGTCACCTTCGAGGCCGCAAACACGAATGTCAGAAGCCGACACGATGAACGGGGCAATGAGCGTCAGCGTGTCTCTGGTCGAGGAGCTGCGGCGCGAGAGCGAGCAGCTTAGGCATGAAAATGCCGAGCTCAGGCGCGAGGTCGGCGCGCAAACGTCGATGCTGACGTCAAGGAACCGTGAGAAGGAGAGGCTCTACCAGGAGATCGAGGATCTGAAGATGGCTGCGCGCCGGGGTGGACCCACGCCATCTACCATCGACAGCCTTCTTGACAGGTCCGCATCCCGGGCTGGTGCCCACGACCGGCCACAGTCCCGTGGGAGCGGTATGACTCGTACCGCGACGCTGGATGAAGACCCCGAACGCGAGGAGCTCGAGAACAAGTTGGCTGAGCTGCGAGACAAACTCAATGGGGTCAAGATGCAGAATCAGGACCTGCAACAGGAGCTCGGCAATTACATGCAGGAGTATGAGGCCGAACTGGAGGGCAGGAAACAGGCTGAGACAGCGGCCCAGCAGCTGCAAGAAGAGCTCGAGGCCACCCAGAACGACCTACTCACGTTGCAGCAGGAGCGTGACGACCTTCTCCAGGAAAACTCCGGGTTGGACCATGAGTTCAACGCTTTGCGCGAGGAAGCACAGGACGAAATAGACCACCTGGAGGGCGAGAACGAACAGCGAGAGCAGGAGATCGCGCGGCTCAGCCAAGAACTGGCGGAGCGTAATGAAAACCAGGAGGCTCTGCAGGAAGAGATGCGTAGGCTGAGTGAGGACATGATACGCTTCGAAGACACACAAGAAACCCAGCTTCAACGCATCCAGGAACTGGAGACAGAACTAGCCGAAGCGAACAAGGAGCTCGAGGATCTGGAGGCCAAACTTCTCGAGTCCAACGACAAAGCGCAAAGGCTTGGTATCCAGCTCGAATCCACCCAGGGCGAGATTGCCTTCCTCCGCGAGGAGCAAGAGAGCGACAAGCTGCGCATCGGCGACCTGGTCGGCCAGTTGGCAAACACCGAGCTTGCCCTCCGCGAGGAGAAGGAGAGAGTTAAGGAGCTTGAGAACCAACTCCAATCGGAGCGACACCAGCGCGAGATTGTGGCGAACCAGGAGAAGGAGGACGTGCAGCAGGTGGTCAACAACCTGAACAGGGAGATGTCCACTGCCAAGGACGAAGCCAGGAAGCTGCGTAAGAGTCTTTCTAGGCAGGAGAATGAGGCGGCGGAATGGAAGGCGCGGCTGGTGGACCTTGAGAACAATTTGAGGGAGGCGCTCGGGGATCTCAACGGCACGAGATCCAGCTTCCTCAGAGTAAGTTTCCTTTTTTCTTCTGTACCCCTCGGCTTGTATGAGAACCGCTGTCCTAATTGCACCGTTACAGGACATCACCAAGCTTCAGAACGACCTTGATTCAACGTGCCGGGAGCTGGACGCCACCCGGGCCTCTCTCAACGAGAAGGATCATCTCATCAAACAGCGGGACGAACTGCTCGAGAGCCACGCGCTCGAATCCCGCCGACTTGGTGACACCCTTGCCAAAGAACAGCAGGCACACCGCAACACGAAGCACCAGTTCGAGACATACCAAAAGACACAGCAGCACGTTCACGGCACCATGTCTTCTGCTGAGCTCCGCATCAAGGAACTGGAGGCCGCCAAGAGCCAAGACAAGCAGCGGCTCACTAAGCTCGAAGCATCCCTCAAGGAACAACTCAACGAGCGCAACAGTCTCCTTCTCGTCCTCTGGACACGCCTCTCAAGCCTCTGTGGCACAGATTGGGCTCACGATAACAGCCTCATCAGCGGTCGCGCCCTCCCATCTCTCGAGTCGGTCGCTACCATGCTGCCTGGGTTTAGCAAGAACCTTCTGGCTGCCGTCAGGACCATCGAGTCAATTGTGAGCAAGTTCCAAGACCGTGTTAAGTCAGTCGAGCGAGAGCTCTGGCGAGAGTATCAGCACCTCGAGGACAGCCTCGACAAGCGCATCAAGAAGCTCGATAAGATCGAGTCGATCGTGCGCAATGGAGTGGCGACGGGATCGATTGGAATTGCGGGGCAAATGAGCCAAGCGCTTCTTGAAGAGCAGAAACAGCGCATGGCGAAACTCGAGGACGCGTATCGCCAGCTCAAGGTGGAAAACGCGACCCTCCGCACAGCCAACGAGGTCCGCCACGCCATGCTTGACCCCCGGGCAGAGAGGGGCACGGATGATGACGGCAGTCCCAGCCCGAGCATTCCAACCGGGCCAACAGCACGTGCCATCTCGGGCGAGAGGGGAAGCCAGCGCGGTGAGCGCAGCCGTCAGAGCTCGCGGCACGTCAGCGGTGGCGCGCCAACAACATCGAGTGGGTCTTCAACGCACCGGGCGACGAGCCGAGCCTCTACGATGACAAGGGAGACTATGACGAGAGACACCATGACGAGAGAAAAGTCGCACCGGTCTGACAACGAGATTGCAGCCGCGCAGGACGTGATTAACGAGTACAGTCCACGCCACAGCAGCCTGAGCAACTACAAGAACAGCAATCATAACCACAACACGCGTGATGTCACCTCGGCGGCCGGCTCCCATGGGCCAATGTCGCCCGGCGCGCCGCTGGACGCGGAGCTCAAGTGGATGCACCGCCTGAAGGACATGGAGAACAAGCTCAAGGCCGAGAGAGAGGGACGGCTGCTTGACCGTAACGAGGCCAGCCGCAAGATCATCAGCCTCGAGGAAGTTGCTCTGCAGGCGCAGGCGCGGGAGGCCAAGATCGAGAGGAGGCGGCGGATGGAGGCCGCGCTGTCGATAGCAGGCAGCGGTGACAAGGGCGGCAGCGGTGGTGGGAAGAGGAGCCCTAGTGCTGGCGGGCTTTAGGAAATGAGCCTCGGCGAGAATGGCCGCGGTGGTCGGGGCCCGGGTGATGGGGGCGGTGTAGGTGCCGCTAGAGACTTCTCGCTTGTCTCTGGGTGGAACGGGGCGATGTTTCTTTTGTGATCTATTCCTGCGGGTATGCCTTTCCTGAGGGTATATACAGTAGGGCATGACCAGGGCATGGCGTTGAGGGATGCATTGAGGGCGAGCTAGGAAGGTAAATGGGAAAGGTAAACAGGGTGAGGGGTGTATGATACCTGAGTCGAGGGCACCGAGGAGTCTCTTTTTTTTCTCTTTTCTCCTTGTTCGGTGCTGTGGATACGTTTACATTACCTTGACATACTTTTCTTGGGTTGGCTGCATAGATACCTTCGCACGCAGTTCATCTACATGTATACCTAAGTACCTAGCGTGCCTGTAAATGGCCTGACTTGAATGCATGATGATGAGGATTTCAGAGTTCAAAGGTTGATGATCAAGCATCCGTTCCATATGTCTTTCGTGGGCGAGGTCATGAACCTGTGGAGTCCCCTTGGTCATGTCTCAGGAGACACACAAGCAGACTGACGCATAGCCCACTGACCCGCTGCGTATGCTTTCGTTTCTAACTTGTTTCCCTCCCTCTCACTCAAGCAAGGTCTTCCTCGGCTCGACATCGACAGGCAGCTTCGACCACCTGCTCGCATACACCCTGCCCTCCTTGATCACCCCAAGCAAATGCTTCTCCGGCTTCTCGAATATCGTCACGTCCTCGAGCGGGTTCCTGTTCAAAACCAGCAGATCCGCGACAAACCCCTCCTTGACCTGGCCCAGCCTATCCTCCTGCCCCCACATCCGCGCCGGGTTGACGGTAGCATGCCGCAGGACCTCGTCCGACCCCAAAACCCTCGCCCTCAGCCCAAACTCCCCAAGCTGCTCCGCGCCCAGGAACGAGAGCAGGTCGCTCCCCAGGCACATCCTCACCCCGGCCTCGTGCGCGAGCCGCACCGACTCGAGCCCCTTGTCCAGCACCTCGGCGTTCTTGGCCCGGTTGGCGCCCGGCAGGAACCCGGCGTACTTGGGGTCCGCCATGGCCGCGTACGTGATTAGTGTTGGCGTGAGGTAGACGCCGTTGTCGGCGAGCAGCCGCGCCGTGGCCGCGTCCATCAGGTTGCCGTGCTCGATGCCGCGCGCGCCGGCCTCGACGGCGCGGCGGATCGCGCCCGGCGTGTAGGCGTGCGCCGTGGCGAAGGTCCCTGCGTCCGAGGCGGCGGTGGTTATGGCGCGCATCTCTTCGGGTGTGAATTGGATGCTGCCTAGGGGGTCTGTGGGGGAGGCTACGCCGCCTCCTGCCATGAACTTGATGAAGTCGGCGCCGCCTTTTTCGATGCTCGAGGTTAGGGACGTCCGATTTTGTGGTATTGGGAGATTACAGCCAAGGGGGAAAAACGTCTGTCGTATATCTCCTGACCATGCCTGGGAAAGAGTATCACTTACGCCGAAGTTGTGTTCGTGCAGCGGCCAGGACGCCCGGCACGCCGTCGACAACCATGCTCAGCCCGCCGTCCAGCTCACCACCGCCGCCACCACAGCACCCCACTGCACCATCACCCTCATGTGCCCCGCGCCGGTCTCCGTGACCGCCGGTCTGGCTTAGGGCGTGACCCGCAACGAAGAGCCGCGGCCCGGGGAACACCCCCTCCGCGATGGCTTCCTTAAGCGCCAGGCTCGCACCCCCACAGTCCCGGACGGACGTGAATCCGCGCTCAAGCATCGCCTTGCACTGGTACGGCTGCCTCAGGGCCGAGATCGGTCCGGGGGTGGCCATGGCGGACTGCAGGTCGGCCGTGCCGGGGACGGAGGTGAGGTGGACGTGGTTGTCGATCAGGCCTGGGGAGAGGTACTTGCCCGCCGAGTTGATGTATATGGCGTCGTCGTCGGGCTGGGGTTGGTACAGTGTCTCCTGGTCTGCGTCGGAGGTTGAAACGGACGAGGGCGTGATGGATTTGATTTTGCCGTCTTCGATGCGCACGATGCGGCCGGGCTGGATCTTGCCGGCGATAGTATCGACGACGTTGATGTTGACAAAGACATACGCCTGTTGCTGAGGTAGCTTCCAGGGCTTGTAGACGTCCTCCGGGATGGGGGAAGCTTGACGATGGGGTGGATGTTCCTGCACAGGAACTGTCCGCCGTGGAATGTAGTTACCCTCATCTGGTCTTGTCCTCATGGTGAAAGACGGTCGTCTGCCTGTCGGTATAGAGGGAGCAAATCTTAGACTATCCTGAGCATAACACTAGGCTAGCAGATCCCACGATCGTTCAAAGACGTCGAACAAATTGAATTGGATACTATATTGACACGGCCATATCATATAAAATTGAGGGGAGATGGGATGAGGCCTTGGATGAATTCCCCGCTCAGGCACTGCCGGACTCAAGTTCCATCGGCCGGCTCTCCAGTCCGGTGATAAGCGGCCCGCTCCGTGCCGGGTGCATATCAACGTTGTTGCATCCAGCCTCTTTATGGAGACATGCAAAAGCAGGGACGATAACAATCGCATGAAAAGGCCTTTCACTCAGAGTTACAACACTTTCCTATCACGCAATCAAGGACAAATCTTCCACAACTTGTATTTCTCAACTGGAAGCAGCCTACGGAATCCACATCGCTACCTAGGGACGTATCAGGCCGGTGATCGTCCCCCAGAGAAGATCGACTCTATCATATCAAGGTGCCCGGATTCTGTTAGACTGAGAGGAGTCCACTTTCGACTCTTAGATCGCAAAGCTTCCGGATCCCTCCCTCGTAACGTCTTCACAGACCGCAAGACATCATCATAGTCAAGTGCCTGACCATCAACATCACGCATATCCAGGAGTTCTTCTGAAATATCCAGGTCCTCATGTTGCAAAAGAAGCGATACATCGGGTCCCCCCAAATTCCATCTAACCCAAGGAGTCTGGTATTTGAAGGCATAAAAAAGGGCATTTCTCCCATCTTTGTCTTTGGCGTTGACCTTGATATTGGGGTTTGCAAGGAGCACTGCGAGGGGCTCGTGCTCGCATTTGCAGGCACAGTAAAGCTCGGCCTCGAGTGCATGAAGAAGCGGCGTTCGGCCGCGATGATCCTGTAGGTTGGCTTCCGATCCCGTAATGTCCAGCAATAGTTCCACATCCTTTGTTCGACCAAGCCTGCAGCTATACATCAAGGGTGTAATGCCCGCTGTGTCAGGGTAATTCGCATTCTCCCTGACATTGTCATTTGCCAACAAAATCGGCAAGACGGATCGTTTTCCTCTTTCATATCTTCCAGGTTCGCTTTCCGCCGCATAGGAGAGTGGCGTCCGGCCAGAGACATCTGTTGAGTTCACATTGACGAGCGGATGTTGAAGGAGCACTCTGACAAGGTACTCGGCGTGACATTCAGATGCGTGTGACAGAGCCGTCCGCCCGGTTTCATCCGGGGTGTCTGGATCGAATCTAGGATCTTTCAGAAGCATCTGAATATTGGCAATTCGACCAAGGTGATCGTTCTCTAGTTCGTCAATTCCCACAGTTGTGATTTGGTGCTCCGTCAAGAGCTGAGTCAGAGGGTTGTATTGGCCGCTGTAGTCGAAGCTAGGATGTTTGAGCAACATGCTCAATGTGCGCGTGTATCTTTCATCTGCAAACACTGATTCCTTCGCCGCATGGTTCGTGAATACATAGCCACCCACGGCATATGGTACAGCTGTTTGAATCAGGGTGTGTCCGTGAATGCCTCTGCAACGGAAATCAATACTCGACTGATGCAGAATCGGGTCTAAGATCGCCTCGTGCATATCTATATCTACTTCGTCGTAGATGATGAGGTCGGAGACTGCAGACTGGATGGCCTTCTCAAGTTGGTTGAATGGCAGGCGATTCAAGTCTTGGTACTTGAGCAAGGTCTTTATAAATCCCACTTGTAATGGCAGAGATTCACAAAAACCGCGTCTTGCAAGATCATGGAAGACTCGACCAACACTGCATTGAACGACGTCGGCCAGGTCCGGAATATTCGAAACATGAGACAGCAGTGCGCGGAAAGTCTCCAGGTCGCCACCTTCTGACGCGAGTTCCAACGCATCTTTCTTCCTCCGGAATTCCCGTGCGTCTTTCTCGCCCGCGCGGCACACTTGTACACCCGGATAGTTCAGCAAGATACGGACACTTTTGAGGCAGCCAGCTGCAGCAGAAAGCTCAATCCCGGTTCGCCCAATCGGGTACAACGTGTCGACGTCCAAGCCTTGTTCAAGCGAATACCCCACCCAGAAGGATGCACTCGGCCGCTCGAATAATACCTTAAGTCCGTCAAGGTCCTGATCAGGCGATATATGCAGCGCACGATCGAGGAGACTGCTTCTTATCCGAGACTCGTCTATGGAAGAGCACATCGCGATTCGACCAAGGGATATGGTGTCCAGGGGGCACCTTGTTATGATAAAGTCAAGCACATCAAGGTTTTTTTTCTCGTCCGCAGCCCGGAACGCTTCGTAATAGAGATCATCCCAGATCGAGGTGCGTGCAAGCAGCAAGGCTGCAAGATCCATATTCCCAAGCTGACAGGCGAGTACGAACGGCTCGTCAAGAGCTATGTGGCGAATTCGTGGGGGAGATTCGAAAAGGGCCTCGAACAGGTTATAAAAGTTGTTCCCGAGTCGGTCCTCTAGCATCGGTGCCACTCTAATATCGGAACCTTGGTCCAACAAGTTGCTTATCAGATGGTTGAGACCCCAACGAGAACAGATCGAAATCGGGGTGACCCGCCGCAGGTTGGCATGGCCGACATATTCGCCCGATAGCAAGAATCCAAATGGAACCGCGGGTTCCCACTGCGTGCACCACTGCAGCTCTAGATCGCGATACACAATCTGGGCTGGTCCTGTGAGGAAATTGAGGAGCAATTTCTGCAGGGGCGTCTGAAACTCTAAACAGTGCGCCGCCCAGTGTTTCTTGCAGTACCCCAGGAACGGCCAGTCCCCCAGTGCGTCTTGGGGTAGCGTCTTCAAAGCATCGTCCTTGATGAAACCGTCGTTAGTATCCCACTCCCATGACACGGCTCTGGACATTAGCCCTTCTTTATAAACTGATCTATGTTTTCTGACGAGCTCTAACCAAGATTCATGCGCGCGCTCAATAGCTTTCAAAAGCTTGGAGTTCATCAGATATGTGGTGCACAACCGTGCTGGATCCAAGTCTGCACCTGGCAGCCACTTTGTGAGCCGGTCTCGGGTGAAGTACTCCTGTGTGGTATAATGCACAAATCGAACGACATTTGACTCGTGGTCGATGGTGACGAGACCGGCGCAGAAAGATACAAGGGCATCTATCTTAACAAGGCCCGATGCTGAGGGACCCCTCTCTAAGTGTTTGGGCTTCGTTACGGCGTGCTGGAGTTCCATTGGTGTCATTGGTTGGAGACATTGAACCATCCGGGAAATAGTTAGGCGAGCATAGTATTGACGATTCGCTGGCTGATGATCGATACGCTTGGTCGCGTCCTCGTAGGCTCTGTCCAAGGCATCCGGCCCTTTGGACAGATTTCCCAAGATATCCTCGACTTCGTACGAGTTGTACGCGTCTTTCAGAGAGTCTGAATGCAGAACTGCGAGTAGGAAACTAGGTAGTAAACATCATGCAATCGTTAGCGCGAGGCAAATTAGTCGGCCAGAGTCTAAGTACTAACATCCCCGCCGAGGCTTCCGCAATACGATCCGCGATGCTGAGGCGAAGGTCAAAGTCATCGGGTAGGTATCGAAAGCCACATATCTTGTCATCCAAATACGTATGCAAGTCGTCGTCGGTTGCCGTTATCTCGATAGTAGCATCCAACCACTTGCTGATAGCTGGGTCATCGGTCAAGTGCGGCCGAGCCGTCATCATAATTCTCAGATTACCGGAAGCCTGAAGTCGCTGAATGAGATGCAAAAATCGAGAACGAGCCCCGTCATCGTCGTAAAACTCGTCCAAGGCATCCATGATGAGGAAACTCCTAGGTGATGACTGGACAAGACTTTCGAGGATAGATATGATATCGTCCATACGTAGCGCCTCTTTCTTGTTCAAGAACTTTTTCCGAAGGCGGTCGGGAACTTTCGCGCTCCTGGAAAGAAATTGTGCCAGGACCGCGAGAAGAAGCGTCTGATGACTGTGATCTTCCAGGTGTCGCTTGTAGTTGAAATACAAGACAGCTGTGGGATGATTGCTATCCATCGTCTTTTCGTCCAAGTGGGACTTCACGATAGAAGTCATGACAGTCTTGCCTGCCCCTGGGAGGCCATGACAAAAGACGGTGGCACAGGTGCCTTCGAGCCATTGTCGGAAAGTGTCGGAATTCAAGAATGCCTGTCCGGTACCATCCTGCGCAGAAGCGTTATAGTCCCGTTGAAAATTGTCATGATTCACGGTAGACTGGTGTATCCATTCGATTATTGCCTCTTTGTCAGATTCTGCCTTCTCTATGGCCTGTAGAGTTGCAGTCGTCTCGATGCGAGCTTCAACCCTATTCAGAACTTCATGGGTATGACCGGACAAGGACCTTGGAACGGCTGGTCAGAAAACTGCAATAATACACGAATCAGGCTTCAATAGCTTGAGGACTCACAATTGATCATGGGACAATGCGAGCTGGATGGCAGATTTGTGACGCTCGACCTTCCTGAAGATATCCTCGATTTTCTCCTTCTCGCGATGCCAGACAAAGACCCGTCGGAAGCGATAGTTCTTGACTAAGAGTAAAATTTTTGCAACTTGCTCCATGTCGCTCTTGTAGTGTTTCAGCACTCCGTCCTCGCCGGCCAAAGCCTGCAAGTGGCGGGACCAAGGCTGCATACCATGTGCGTCTGCCACATTTGAATGGAGGCGTTCTCGTACTTGTTGCAAGAGTATGTAGGAAGAGCTGGCTTCGGCTATATACCTGTTGCAGTCCAGTCCCGAGCTCTTTATTTCTTCAAAAAACTTGATAACCTTGTAGGTTGCCTCAATAGTGGCGATGATGTTTGGGACCAAGCCAAAGGCATCCATCGTGGATTTTGACTGCCAATTGCGCCAACCCTGGGTGAGGAATTAGATTCGCGTGGTACACAGAACGGCAAGAGGAAAAGAAAAAGAGAGAGAGATTTGTGCAGTGCGGCTGATTTGTGCAGTCAGTTCTGACGTGGTATCTGCACGCCACCAACAGGTGCAGTATGGCACGTGTTTGATTGGTTCATAGTCATTATGGCCGACGCAAGCTGATGCGGAGCAATCCTACAGCCCACACGTACTCGAGCATTCGGGAGGGGTGCCAAGTTTTTAAAGGGCTTGTCCCCACTTTCCAGATGTTACGTTAATAGTTGTAGTGACGATATAGTCTAATAAGATGTGCTGTTGGCAGAGCGGCTCGGCTCCGTTGCGTTTAAAGACAAACTACGAAGACTGGGGGGCTATTTCCAAGACCGTTTGTTTTGGGTTGTTGTATGTAGCACTTGACCGAAGTGATCACATGAGTGCTCTGAGAGTACCTAGCCAATGAGTCCCCGTGCGGCTAGATACCGTCAAACTTATTTAGACTTCATAGCCATAAGTCCATGGTGCGTGGCAAGTGAATATCCCGCATTGAAGAGCCACTCAGGAGACCTTGTGCTACTCTTGTATCGTTGCCTTCTTCACTTCAGTAGGTATTGCTGAGATTAGCGAGTTGAAAATCCTCATAAATTCAGATCTCTCTAACATTTCATTCCGGGACTTGGGGCAGTGCGTCGCCTTGCTGCCGGCTCAGCCGTCCCAGGAGGAGCTCGCCAAAAGCGATTCAAGAATTGATGCAACGATAAATCTTGGCTCTTCACGGAAGCCCCGGCTGGATCACCGAGACATTGTGAGCATTGCTGACTCCGCCGCGCCGTGCTCACCGAACTATGGATCGTTTCATCAAAAACTTCAAAGGAATTACACCGCTTGTCGTATGAATCTTTACTTTTTCCGCGGGTGTCAGTTCGTCTGACAGCTCAGCTGTCTCCTCACTACGGCCGGGCCGATGACCGTATTCCTGGATACGAACCGTAGGAAGCCCGTACCCGCCTAGTGCTCACTGCTGACACGATAGCAACCGTGCCTTCCATACTACCTAGGTGTATAGCAGTCAAACCAAGGAATGGTAAATTCAGGACACCAGCAAAATACGTCAGTAGATGCTATGATATAAAAGTCTCGATAGTCCATACTTTCATTCGAATTCAAAACACGCTCATCATCACTCTACTCCCCAACACTTTCCACCAAAGCTATCAAGCGCCCGCCAAAGCAAAACCAAACTTCAACATGCTCCTGACATCCGTCGTTGCCGGCTTGCTGGCCACCGCCGCCTCAGCGGCTTCCATCCCTCGTCAAGTCGAGCCCTCGCCCTGGAGCATCAGCGAATTCTACGCAGGCAGCTCCCGCTTCAGCAGCATCACCACTTATCGATTCGATATCACCGACGGCAACTCCTCCGCCTACTGCGTTTCGCTAGTCTCGACCCAGCCCGATATCCTGTATGCACCACTTACCGAGTGCAGCGACCCGACCTACTCGTTCTCCTTCGGCTCGGGCTCCAACCCCGACGAGCCTGGCTACAATTTGCAGATCTGGCAGGGCAACCCGGAGGATACCACCTGCGGAGCGCCGTCGACAAACTGTGTTTACACGGGGATTCGTTTCTTCCCGGCGAGTGACGTGGAGACGGTTGTTGACGAGAGTGGAAACCCGTTTGCCAACTACGATTGGTTGAACGCGCCAGCTGAGTTCACAGTTGCCCGTACTGGGGTGCACATTTGAGATGCAATTGAAGTGGGAAATATGGAAATTAGTTGAATACCAGTGGAGGATGGTAACATTAGTTACTACGTCTAGAGAGGATGTATGTTACGATAGCCGTTCCAGCTTTAAATATGAATACGAAGATTTATACAGACGAAAACAGAGGGTACACAGATACCTCCCTCGCCCGCTAATAGGCATATTAACGCCTATTTTGCATGCCCAACTCGTGCACGCAATTCGCATACTTAATCTGCATGTATACAGACAGCCTGGGATGTGGTAATGAAACTGGTGCTGACTGCACAAAGCTTATTTGTGCTAACAAAGGTTTTGTGACGCTGTGTAGATAGTGAAAACAAGATCTGAACGAGATCTCAAATCGAAGGCACAGGGAACTAGTCAGCTTCCTGCTAGTAAAGCTTGATTGGGCTGGACCGTTGCCCATTTGACACTTTGGAATACCTCCGACTTGTCAAGTGAAGCTCATATGTCAACATTAAAAATAAGATGAGACGGAGATTTATCGATTGCCTATCCACTGCTGCTCAAGGACGTAGACATAGATAGAGCCTTTCTTATTTTCATAGCTCCATAGCACTGTCGAAAGCTATATCAATCTAATCGTTTCTTTTGCGCCAGAACCATTGTATTGAACCTTGCCTCGAAGCCCTCCTATGGCGAAGCCAATCCGCTGGTATTCAGGAATTTCACCAGTCCCAGCTTTTGGAATGACAACCATACCATAGAGCTGGAAGTCACGATAGTACCGCGTAGATGTAAGTGGAATAAAATATGCTGGTGGTGCAGGATTGGTGTCCTCTCGGTCAGCCTTGTAGTACATGTCGTTCCCCTGAAATTCAAAACCAAATGGATAGCCCTGTAAGCTTGAAGTGATGGGGATCATATCGCAGTTCAAGTCGATGTAGGCACCTTTTTTTACTCTGCCTGTGACAGACGGCCCGTCAGGAAGGCAGAAGGCGTTGCGAACCTTTGCATACTCTCTGCGTCCTTCAAATGGGACATCTCTCGAATAGAACTCTTTGGGATATTTGATTATATCGCCATTTGACGCCCAGGACCAACTCGGCGTTGTCAAGGAGAAGTTTGATGATGATCCTTTCCGCCTGACTCGCCAGCACAGATCCCAAATCAAGGTGTCTCTCCAGAGGCCAGCCAGATATGAGTCGGGAGTCTTAGCCCTATGGTGGTACAAGACAATTGCCAACCCTGAGATCGCTGGAAGCTTATCCTCTCGGATTGTCAATCGCAATGCTGAGTACTGGACCACCATATGATACCAGAGCCTCTGCATGGCTGCGAAGTCTTGCGTTGGCGCTGGCTGCAGACAGATCTTGTAGAATTCTCCTTTGTTCACTTCATTTCGCTTGTATTCTGCGCCACCGCACTGGCACACACGGCATTGAACACAATCCCAGAGCATTTCCTGCCGACCGATATAAAGCACGCGAGGCGCTAGTAAGCGCTCTTGGTATGTCCAAGCCCTGGAGAGCATGGGATACACATTGTCTCGGTCGTCAATTGCTGTATTCGGAAAGTGATGTCTTATGACCACCGTCAGCGCAGGTCCAAAGGGCCTGCTTTGTGTTTCCTCGGAAAAACAGGACTCGTGAGGATTCTCAGACGAAATTGCAGCTATCGTCAAACAAGAGCCGCGATACACTTCTGCCATGAGTTTGGATTCCGCGTCCCAGTCTTCTTTATCCTTTTGGATGATACAAAGAGCATCAATCCAGAGATATTGGATCTTTAAAGCCCATGCGATGCGGATAGCGTCTTGGAATACCGGAGGCAAGTTGTTCAATGGGATGCCCTTTTTGTTGTCGGCCAGCGTTTCCCTGGTAGTATTCAAAAACTCCAATGTGCCCCAGCAGTAGCTGAGACAAATGTATTGACCTGTCATGCCGTTTGTCTCCACCAGTTTGATGTTGTTGGAGGTACGGGTGCCAATGTCTAGAACCCGCGTCGGTAAGATGGGATCATCTGGACGTGGGCAAGATTTGTGGTTCTCGAAACAGTCGTTGAACCATTTGAGAACCACAGCCATGGTAGCATCAGAATCATTGGTCTGTGGCTTGAAGACCGAAGTCAGCTGCCAGGGATTTTGAGTACCTACCCGCGTCAGTTGTCAGTCTTTACTCATTTACTCACAGGTGCGCTTAAAATCACGCAACAATGGGATATGGGAGGAAGACAAACCTAATGTGGGGTAGAGGTCAATGTTTTTCGGGACATCTATGAAAATTCGTAAAAACGACGGTTGGCCTCCAGGTGTGGTATGCAGCTTCACTTCACACAAGTGGTAATTGTCGGGTCCTGGCCTTTCGCTAAACTCTCCGAACACCTTCAGAATTATTGCACAGCTCTCGCAGGTCTCGCTTGAACGAAACATTCTGTGGCGCGAACGACTGGTCGTTTGCACGCCGCGGGTGATCTTGAGACACGTTTCACAGAGCATCCTGACTGTTGAGCCCTGAGCGATGTTTGATAGACGAGTACGACGTGTTGTACAGAATGACCTTGTTCTGCAAGTCTTTTTGTCAGATTCTCAACCTTATTTGGTCGGGAGAACCTGTGATTGTGTTCAATTGTGATGAGATAACTTAGAGTGTATTGATCATGATCCTATGATGGTTCCCCACTTGGTGGGTGGCTGGTTTTGTGTTGGCTAGAAGTGGTGGCCTCAGGCCTCTATTACGTGTCAAAGTACCTATGTTGCAAAGAGTGGACGTTGGCCGAGTGGCTATGAACTGGCAAGATGTCTGTCTAGCGTGGCCAGTCTTGCCTGTCATAGACCCACTGTCTTTTTTCGCAAAATCTATATGATGCACGTCAATTGATGACAAAATTATGAAAGCCAGATTCCTCATAAACGTGTGCCAACTTGTGCCCTCCAACGTGGCACGTCCCGATCATCTCGTATGTCGGTTCTTGCGTTCGTTCCTTTTTGCCGAGTTCCTTCATGAAGGTCGAAAGAGAGGAAGCTTTTCGCAGAACGAAAGTCATCCCGACTCCAAACAGTGCCGCCACGATATCTCCCTTTGCGACCTTCCCTATTACTAAGCCCAGCTTTCCTGTGTCCGTGAAGAACAAGGTGGCCTTTCGACATGTCTCATAGAACTGGAGCCTGAGAAACCTCAGATCGGCCTGGCTCAGATGATTTTGCAGTCCTTGTGGATCCCGGTGGTCTTGTCCGCACATGATAGCAATGGCATGGAGAAGCTTTTCGTCGCTTCGAAGCAGCTCCACCTGACCATCGTCCCAAGTTGCATCGCGCTCCTCAAGCAAGTTCATAAGACGATTACCTATCAAGGTTTCCCACACCGTTCTCAGGGGGATGCCCTGGTCATCAATCAAGGACTTGAGCTCATCATTTAGTGTGAACCTCTCGTCAGGGTCGGTCAGCTCCGGATCCTCTTTGACCGGCGCCTCAATGACTACCGATACGCGGCCAAGCTCGGCACCCCCAACTGTGAGCGTCTGGTAGTCATTTGAGAACGTCGCAGGCGAGACTTTCTCACGTGCTGAACGCATCGCAGTCTCAACGGCACGATAGTTCGGCAAGATGTCCGCGCCGCGCAGGGTCTTGCCGCCTATCTCAGGCACCCAAGACGGCAGGCCCTTCTTCTTGGAATCGACAATGGACAGCCTGCTATAGCTGAGGTCCAGGCTGTCCCTGATGATGGTGGCCATAGCTTCCGAATATACTTGCCTCTTAGTTTTGTCGTAGTCGGCCTTGATCGGCTCGCCCAGAAATTTGGCCAGCCCCAAGATACCAAACACCTTGTCTCGGTCGTCTGTGGCATCCAGGTGCGACACCGTGCCCAGAAGCTGTGGAAACTCTGTCGGGTCATCACGACCAACGTAGGACTTAATATAGTCTCTCATGGCCTCCTCGTCCATTCCTATCTCTTTGAATAGGTTCCTCAGCTCGTCAGCGCTGAGAGGTGGTTTGTTAGTACCACTTGCCGACGCTATGGCCTGAGGTTCCTTTTGTGCTTTGATGTAGGCTGTGATCTCAAACATCTTGTCATTGTAGGTCCCAGACGCCATCTCAACTCTCGCCCGGAGGGAGGCGAGATTCTCCAGCATAAGCAGAGCCCTCTGGATGGCCATTGCCCTTTTGTTGTTCTCGATATGCTTCAGCAGCTTTTGGTATTTCTCCTCCGCAACTTCATCACTGTCGGTCTCGAGTGGCTGGATAGCTACACCCTCCATCGCCTGTCGATGCATCACTTCTCGGAAGGCATTCTCAAGCCCGAACAGGAATCTCAGGGTGTAGAGACACCAGTCCGCCCAAGACAAGGCGTGTCTACCACAGCGTATGGTTGGGTCACTCGGGGCCAGTGCGATCTCCTGCTGGACCCAGATGCGCGTGAACCATGGCCGGCCCATCAGGGCGAGCGAGGAGTTCTGGAGCGTTGGGTCTGATATCTCCTCCTCTGTGAAACCTTGAGACATACGCTCCAAAAGCTCGTCACTGCCGTCGGCAGCTGGGCCTAGCCATACCAGGACCTGGGCTGCCTTGGAGTAAATCTGTCCCATCATCTGCACTTGTGGGCCCTTCTCCATGTTATCCTTTTGGTTGATGCACACCGCGTCAACCCACAGTGTCTTCTCGTCAGATTTGTCCCGGAAGTACCGAAGGGCGGTGTCCAGGTTCGAGGTGATGGTGACCGGTCTGCCGTTGACGAAAGCCGGGTTCTGGCATTGTTCTTGACCCCAGACATACGACAGGGCGTCATACTGTGGGGTAGGACTGCTCGAGAGAGAGACAGGCACCAGCTCGATGTTGATTGTTTCGTCAAAATCTCCAGGGAGGAGATGTATGATCCTGATCTCCGCCTTCGAAGAATCGATGGGGTTGTAAGGACCTTGCTCTGTGGCTGTAACCTGCTTCCGCCGAAACGGCAGTGCCTCACGGATTTTGTTCTTCATTGGAAAGGATGATGTAAGCTTGTTTTGATATTATTTGGTGAAGCAGGCAACGATGCAGTGGAGAAGAATTAAATTGAGCTGACATCTGATCCTTCCAAGCATCACAGCATGCATGTGAGCGGCGCAGAAATGGCGCTAAAAGCCAAGCGACGTCAGCTCAGCTGGTCCTTTCCAGAGCCAGGATCAGGTTTACCAAATATCGGAACTCGACAGTAACCGGTTCACCCAAGACAAAGCTTACATGGAACGCAAGTACCTCGTTAAGAAAATGAACGATAAAAAACATGAAAAGAGAACCAAAGATCTAAATGAATAAATAAAACAACTTCCTTATCTACAAGCACATACTAACCCACAATCTAAATAATGCTGGAAGTGTTGTCTATATAAAGACATCCTGATGTTGACCGCCATATAACAGGTTTTACAGACCCATCTTCAAATGCAACCACCATTAGAGGATAAAGCGGCCTACTTTTAACACCGGCTTTGATCACTACTCCGTAGCTTAGCCCTTTAGTCTCGCTTGGCGCCCACCTTGCCAGCTCGCCGCAAGCCAAATGTGCTCACAAAAGCGCATGACACCATAAGTGCAAACATAGTCCAAAATGTCGCCCGATAGCCAGCCATGAGATTCTCGGGGGACCCGGTCGCGCCAGGCTTGCCCTTGGCTGTGAGAGTGGACACGACCTGCATTACAGTCAGGCCGAGCGAGCTGCCAAACTGTGCGGCAGTATTGAACACGGCGCCGGCCAGCGACTGCGTGTCCTCGGGGAAGGTGTTGGAGACTACAATGAGTCCGACAGTGAAGAGCACATCGCCACTGATAGGCATGAAGATCTGGGCAAAGAATGCGTTGTACCAGTATGGCCACTGTGGCTGGACGAGGGCCATGAGAAGAGGCGCGACGGCACACAAGACCGATGAGCCAACAACAAGCCAGAATGCGGGAATCTTGTCGACAAAGAGCCCGGTGGACAAATTCAATGCGACGCCTACTATCAGACTTGGCAGGATTCTGATGGATGCTTGAAGAGCTGGGAGTTGCTGGACTTCTTGGAAACTAGCCGTAGACAGTCTGTCAGTATGCCGAGATACGGAGTTGATTTGGGAAGCAAACAACGGAACAACTCACAACAAACTGCTATACTGCTCCATCGAATTTAGGACACCGAAGGATATAAGTATAGTCAAGCAAACGGTGGAAAATGCCATGTTCTTCCAGAGTTTATTTGGCATTAGGGCCGTCTTCCCGACTTTGACGCGGTAGTGAACCCAAGTCAAGAAGGCCGGTAGAGCTGCAGTAGCAACAGAAAGAAGGACAATAGTCTCGGTGTCACGGATTCTGTAGACATCGGTGCTTATGATTCTGCGACCTTGTCAGCTTCTCTCCGGTGCTCAGACGTAGATGGTGGCGGGGCCAGGGAATTGCTCAGCACTCACGCCAACAAATAGGACAAGCAGGCGAAGAACGCCGACGCGATGATTGCACCGACCCAATCTACCTTGGTGGCCAGCTGAGCCATGATGCCTTGGGCGTTCCGCTTGCTCTTTGGCAGAACCCGTAGCCCAATCACGAAAAGCAGCAGCATCGCGCCGCCGTCAATAAACCAGCCCGCACGCCAACCGATGGTATCGACTAGAATGCCACCGATGACCAGTCCGAGCGAGAAACCGAGCGGTTGACTGAGGCCTATGCAGGAGAAGGCAATGTTCCTACTCCGACCCTGCGGCATGTTGCCGGCCACGATGGCCACAGAGGACGATAGGTGCAGGCTCATAGCGACCCCCTGGATGGCTCTCAGGACGATAAATTCCACGCCTGTCTGCACGAATCCGCTCCCGAGTATGGTGGCTGCGAGCGCAAAGCAGCCGCACAAGTCCACAGTCCGCGTGCCCAGGATATCGGCTACGGAACCGGCCAGCAGGAGGGTGGACGCTATGGCAAGCCCATATACGGATGATGGCCAGAAGAAGAGCTCCTCGGGCAGCCTGAGGTCGGCAGCGATGCGGGGGAGGCCGACTGTGATATATCCATTGACCATAGAGCTCAGCAGGTTTACACCCGCAAGCTGGGCGGTAAGGATGACCGGGTGAAGCTTTGTGGGTGTCGGCTCAACTGCAGGAGCATCGTCGGATTGGCGGGCGACGAGGGAAGCTGAGGTGTCGTCATCGATGGCGCGGAGGCTGCGCAGGACGATGGCATCTTGATGTTCTTCTGCGACAATGACTGAGGTCGCCATCTTGTTCGATCCCCACGATTGGGGCCTGCGAAGCTGGTGATGATTGTATTCGAGGTTGGGGTGTGGTTGACTAGAAGATTCGTGTCCACAGAGCGCCCAGAAAGGCGGTCTCGGTTGATGGGTGCGTAGGTGACCCGTGCGTGTCCCTTCTCTTATGCTACTACATCTGAGGTTAGTTGTGAACAAAGAATATTAGTGGTAGAAGAGAGGATTGACCTTAAGCTAGAGACCTCGGGACGAACAAACTTTTCGGCCCGTTCTAGTTTAGGTTCTCCTCTCTCCCAACTCCGAAAGATCGGGGCTCCGAAGTCCGGAGCTCGGAGATGGCTTGTGGCCCGGCGCGGTACCCGGCGCGGAACGGCTCGATGCACGGCTGGAAGCGCTACATTGATAGACACGAAGACCACCTACTTAAGCGTAAGACAGAATCTCCTTGAAATTCATACATGGCTTCATATTACACAGAACGCAGTTTAAAGTTTATGGTTGTGGCACCAAGTCACTGCCACACTTACTAGTAGGCAGTCTGTCATAGTTGTCGCCCAAAAGTAGTGCACTGCCTTTGCTCTCAGACTGCTTGGGGTCTGCATGGACGTTCTGACTCAATGAGCACCAGTCATTCTCCACTTGTCAAAAGAGAACAGGACAGGAAACCGTTGTTATGCCTGATATTGGCTCGCAAATATTACATCACGGTCCTGCAATCATTGTTCTCTGCGGCTAATCTATTTGTGAATATCTCGCGGCCTATCTTTTTGCAAGCAACGTAACTCTGAATAAACTGCTTTTTTTGCTCATGTCAGTTTGGAATATTGTTTTAGTGCCATCGCACTTGTAAAGTGTTGCGATTTACGTTGTGCTAACTCACTACTTCCCCCCTGTCACACACACTCTCTCCCTGTCTCCCTATGTCTCCAATCTGTATGCTACCGTCCCAATGATATTAATACGATGATAAATGGAGCTAGTGGTACACGCCCAAGAAGGTGCTGCACTTCCAGTCTTGCTTGGTCTCAAGGGCTCCATATCTGCGGAGACACAGGCGAGAAAAGCCAAAGTCCACTATACACTGTTAGCAACGATTTTTTTTTCAAGAAGTAAAGTCGTGGTTACAGGTCTACAACGACTTGAGTGTGCCCATGCTCGATGAATGCTTACTGGCTAAGCGGGTAGACATCAGTCATAGACGAGACTGCTTAGCTCGCAAATACTTCTCAGTCTGCAAAGTCTCTTGGGATTAGCGATGTGCTAAACTGCAGGTATGATGAAATCAGTGACCGACCTCTTCGATTGCATCAATTCCCTGTGCCCACTTCAGGAAGGAAGCTGAGCCTAATCTGGCATTCATGTCGGGCTTTGTGTCCTTCAGGGACCTGTACTGCCAAGAGCCGGGACCCGAGGCCGTCATCTGGGGCGGTGGCCTGGAGAAAATTTCTATGTTGTCCTTTGACCAGGCTTTAATTCGTTCGCATCTGATCTTTCTCAAGTTTTGCCAGTCCTCGCTGATTTCCTTCAAGTTGGCTTCTGGGTTTCGAGTTTTCGATGCAAGATAGTCGAGAACACCAATATCTTCCACAATCAGTGAATACCCCTGCGCAGCGCTGGGATACATAGCGTGCTGGTATCGTCAGTCAATCTAGGTGCTTTCGATCAGGGATGTGGAGCAGGGTCCTGACTTACCGCAGAATCACCGAGCAAAAGTATTCGTCCCTTTTCGCTAGCCCAGCGAGGGAGGTCTGGGAGCTCGGCCAGCTTCCATCTATCACAAGTCTGGGCTATCTCGAGTACTTTCACAAGCTCGTTGCAGGAGCCCCGGAACATCTTGCGAACGTATCGGATGTCGCCTTCTTCGTCCCATAGTCCCCTCTGGTCGGTATCGCCTTTGATACAGAACAACGCTTGGAATTTCCCGAGTTTGTGATTGTATCTGCTCGTTACGTTTACCAAGCCGTTCTCACCCATATACACGTTGATATATGAGTTATCCATCAGGGGGCTCAATGCGGGTTCGTCAATCATCTGCTCCCTATCCAAGCAGATGCCGTAGAGTGTGTAGTCGCTGACAACAGGCTCGACTGGTCCCAAACAACCCTGAAGAGCGTGCTTCCGAATAGTGGATTTGACTCCATCTGCCGCCAGAACCAGGTCTGCTTGCAGAACTGTTCCGTCTCCGAGCCATAATTGCGCTTCTTGAGAACTTTCCGTGACTTGCGAAACTGTGGTACTAAACAGGAGTGCGGCACCAGCATCGCGGGCACTCTTATGCAGAAGCGATATCAGTATGTCTCTGTTCGTCCCCAGGTCCGGGGAATCGGAGATGTCGGTTGCAATGGTGCGGGTAGCGACCTGCCCAGTCTTGAGGCTTCGAAGTGCATTGGCGGTTGTGATGTCGCAGATCTGCTCCAGCCCTTCAGTCAGACCCCAGCTCCGAAGAAGCCGACTAGCTCCTGGCCGGATGTTGATGCCGCCGCCGACAGGGGTCGGGTCCGCGCGCTGCTCGAGGACTTGAACTTTGTGGCCGTTGCGAGCGAAGCAAAGCGCCGCCGTAAGGCCACCTAGACCTGCTCCAACGATGACAATTCTCATAGTGAACACGAGTGCAGATGGGAAGAGGCAAGTTGACGTGATCGGCAGGATTTGAGGTGCATTGATTTAGGTCTGATATACGTCTTTCTTACGGTAGGATTCAGCCGAGGCTCCGCAGTGCACTGTCTCCACCAGACCCGGTCCATGCTAGTCTCTGGTCTACACATGCTTTTGGACCTCGATGCCAGGTTGGTCTCCACGCACGTGCGGCATATTGGAAGCGGGGACTGTCAACCATTCAGGGTGTTGGCCAAACTTTAACGTCCACATGCCACGACACACACTTCGAGGCCCAGCAACGTATTCGCGGTCCTTGGTGTCCTTAAAAGTACCGTTGTTTGGCTTTAGGGAGAGCGGTAGAAACTTGGTATGCTCTCATAAATCTGGGCTAGTTAGGTGATGTGGTGGATTCAGGTTGACCCCAAGGCGCCGAGAATTCTTACAAACCGGGGCGAATGTATGCGAGTGGAAGACGCGCCAATTTGCCCATATTGAACATATGATCAATGTTCCTCGGTGGATGCAGTTCAATGCCTTGGACGAGACCTGTGCAAATGCCTATAGAGCTACCTGGCGATTATTCAACCCCCTCACCAAAACAAGCGCGGCTTCCACACTGCTGACACTCTGCCCCTGTTAGGCCTGCTGGTCCGCATGGGAGCATTCATCGCGACGATTTCAGTCATTCTGCTTGTTTGCCGCTCAAGATCACAATTACATGTTCCTGTTGCAAGATTTCTTCTTCATTGTGTCATGTCTATCTTGCACATTTCAAGCATTGGCTTCTTCTCTTTAATCCGGCTTGTGGAATGCAGAGCATTGTTACTAAGCACTTCCAATTCTGCCACAAATGATGAGATGTGTGGTTTCAAAAGACGTAGAAGATGCTTCTGACTCACTGGATTTAGTGATTCTCCAGACGTAGACGTTTAAATATTATAGAGTACTTTTGTTGCATCCGTTTGGATGACATATGTGCATGAACGCGGGCCTAGTTACCATCAAAAGAAACTTGTAAATCATGGCCGAAGTCGATGTAGCCGCCCAACAACTTATCTTCTCACGCCCAGCCATGCTCAGTTCCATTTTAGACAGATCAGCATCCATCAGATCCACTTTGCTTGGGGACTGATGTTTGTTGTCCTTCCAGCTCGTGGCTACCCACATTCCGACGAGAGTGGGTCAATGCACCGCTTTGTCAGACCGGCCTCCGTTCAACACCGACACCATCTCGTGGGCTGGCCCGCGCTCAGCTACTGACACATCAAGGGCGACATCAAATTCAACAAAAAGACTGCCAAGAGTACTCCGGCTTCCGAGCTCATTCCAACGGCTGTTGATTTGTCCGATGTCTTGGTAACATCGCCTTTACTCGCGTTTATTGAGTCAGTGGCCTCCGCCTCGGTCCTTCTACGCACAGCAATGCTGTCTCTGTGACGTTGAGTTTTGCTGCCTGACACTCGAGCAATTAGTCATGATGTGGTTTTGATTCTGATTTTGAAAAGGTACATAAGATGCATTGACTTGTGTAGACCCTGAACCGATGAAGTTACGACAACATCTCATTCCATTCTGCACAGCACTTACACCAAAAGTTGATTCTCAGTCCTGATCATAATCTTTGCCCACTATGTCGAAGCTTCTTACTGTCTTTGGGGCCACTGGAAACCAGGGCGGTTCCGTCATCGAGGCTGTCCTCGCCGACTCTGTTCTCTCGAAGGAGTTCAAGATTAGGGGCATTACCCGCGATGCTTCCAAGCCTGCCGCGAAGACTTTGGCCGCCAAGGGTGTTGAAGTAGTTACAGTAGGTTTCCATTCCCAATATTATCCCATAATCACTAACTAAGATATTGCAGGCCGACATGACATCCAAAGCGTCCCTCGCCGAAGCCATCAAGGGCTCTAACACCGTCTTTCTCGTCACCACTCCCGACTTTATGTCCGGAGGTCCCACTCAGGAACAGCTTCACGGCAAGAACGTCGCCGACGTCGCTTCTGAGGAGGGAGTCAAGCATCTGATCTACTCGTCGCTCCTCCATGTCACGGAGACGACCAACGGCCGCCTCAAGCATGTCGTGCACTTCGACGACAAGGCCGAGGTCGAGCGCTACATCCGCTCCAAGGGCATTCCCAGCACCTTTGTTCTGCCTGGGTACTTTATGAGTAACTTTACGGCTCTGCAGATGATTCGCAAGGGAGAGGATGGTGTCTACAACTTGGCTTACCCCGTCAGCGAGAAGGCGAAGTTTCCGCTCATCGACATTCAGTCTGACATCGGTATGTTATCTTCATGGGTGTCAAGTGGGATAACTGCTAACCAACGATGACGGTAGGCAAGTACGTGGTTGCTGCTATCCGCAACAGGGACGCGGTCCTGGGGAAGCAAATCCTTGCTGCGGCTGACTATTACGTCCCATCGCGCATCGTCTCCGAGTTCCAGGAGGTCACGGGCAAGGCCGCTCGCTTTGTGCCAATCGACGCAGAGACATACAAGGGTTTCTTTCCGGGTCCTATGGCTGACGAAATGTTGGAGAACCATTTGTTTATTGACGAGCCGGGCTACTACGCTGGTGCGGACCTTAAGGAGAGCTTGGATCTGCTCGCTGGCGTTGGGTTGAAGCCAACATCTTGGAAGGACTTCTTGCAAACAAACAAGGCTGCTTTCTAGTTGACAAGGACGTTTTGTCATCGAAGTTGATCTGCAACAGATTAAATAGGAAGAAATTGAATGACGGATAATTTTTCTCCGTGGCCAATTGATCTGAATGATTCACTGATGCTCGTGTTCCCGCCCATCAAGCCTGTGTAGGCACTATTGTGGCTTTGACTTTGTGTGGCAGGATCGCAGTTGTAAGATCATAGATCAAGCGTATGATCTGAGCACGCAAAGTAAGCATGCAAAGTAAGCGTGTGAATTGGGCGTGCAAATTGGGTGTGGGTGTTGGTTGATTAGTGCTGGCGATATACGGGTGTACCCTCCGTTTTAAAGGGTGCGAATCTCTGCATTCTATTTAATTTAAAATAGTCCCAATCATTTTCCCTGCCCATCACATCAATGCCTCCAACGCATTTGTGTAACTCGAGAAACCTCATTACTGCAATCTTTGACATCACAAAGTCGGTTGAACCTCCACACCACATGGGCCAAGTTATGCTTACGGAAGCGTTGTTCTCGGACACGATCGGAGGCCGGCGCTACTGGGAGCCGGCGCGGAAGAGGCTCCACTCGGCACTCGCTCAGCGGGCCGAACCCACAACTACTCACTGCCCCGGAATTCTGGTAATCGCACAATTAGCAGCAAGTTAGGCTGTTCTTCACGCACCAGTCTGGGCACTGTAGGCGCACCTTGTCGTCGGAGAACCCGTGGTGGGGGTCGTAGGGATCGAGCATAGCCAAAGCACCCTGGCAAATCCTCTTTCCTCTCGTGCTCTGATTGGGCCAAAGATTAGACTTTCTTAACGGAAGCTACAGTAAGCATTGATAAACGCGAGGGCGAGCAGCATTACAAAACGCCGGACGGACTTTTCCCTTTTCCCACCCGCGTTTCTTGGCCGGCAGGTTCCGGGCCTCCACCACCCATCAATCTTTCCACTTCCTACCAGACCGCTGCAGAACATTTCGCTGTCAAGAGAGCCCGAACGCATGTTCTTTTGTGCAGGGCATGTTTGAGTATCATTACGTAGTGATGTTATGATGGCATCCCAGCACATACCGCAAGCGCCGGAGCTGTCGGAGTCCCACAGGTCGGCTGCGAGGCTTCCTTCTCTCTCATGTTCGTCCTGCCGACGTCGCAAGGTTTGACATCACCCCTTATCTCTGTGGGTTAAGCTCAAGTGCCAAAACAATTAACAGGTAAAATGCGACCACCGGAAACCCATATGCTCCGCCTGCGAGAAATATGGGCAGGAATGCATCTGGCCCGGGAGAAAGAAGAACAATCCCCGGAGAGAACACAAGTCAGCCCTCCACCTTGCTTCCCGCGTGGTTTGCGTGTAGGGATGAGTGACCAACCTTAGCCCCGTTTTCTCCAACGCAAGACTCTATGATAATGTCACCGCAAGACTGGCTCAGATAGAGCGTTTGGTCAAAGATCTGCGAGAACAAAAGCCGACCTCACGGGCGCAGGAGACTCATCCCCGGTCGACGAGCGACACCTCGTCCAATGGTAACTCTAGTTATCAAGCCACAGGGTTGGCAACCTCGCCGGCAGTGGATCCGCCGGCGCCGGACCCAAATCTGACTTCTCCGTCCGACACAAGTTCGTCGGGGCCGAAGCTATTCCATTCCGACGCTATGCCTGAAGCTACCGTCTGCGCCGGCGGTACGTATCAAATTCCAGAGAAGAAATCAGTGCACAGAAGAGTCATTGGTTGATCCACCAAACAGGCTCTTGTTCGCTTTTCTCGGCCGAGGGCATGGAGAAGATTGACTCCTTGGTTGGGGACAAGCGGTTCTCTAGCGTTGCCCGCAGGCTACTGCAACAGATCAACAACATTCCGCCACAGAGAACCCTCAACTATATTTCCACTCCCGCCGACTCTTTTCCATCTGCTTTCGTAATTGCGGAATACATGAATGGTATATTCACTCGCCATTGCCCAGTATCCAATCGTCCCCCCACGTGTTGGCTAATCAATCTACTTACCAGACTTTTTCCTGACCATCAACCGATACATTAAATTTTTCGATGAAGCTGTCGTCCGTGCTGCGGTACAGTCATACCTCCATGGGCAGCCACCAAGCGGCATCGGCTGGAGGATAGCCCTGTTCGCCATCCTCTTGCACCCGCGCCGGAAAAGAGACCTGCTGCAAGGTACGAGGGAGCACGAGAAGTATGTGCACGGCGCCATGGCTCTCATACCCACCGCCATGTTGCAACCACCGTCCCCCATGATAATAGGAGCTCTGCTCTCGCTGGTAAGCCTCTTCTAGTGACACCTATTCTGCTGTATTGAGAAGAATTGCTGAACAAGGAAGACGATACACTTTATCTTCACGGCCGAAAATAGTGTTGCTGTCTCATTTCTGGCTCTGGCAACACAATCCCTTATTCTGGGCGGCTACTACCATGGCAACCACCCCGGCCTAAGCGACTCGGAAATCCAGCATCGTCGTCGCCTGTTCTGGCAAGCATATATTTTCGACCGTGACCTGATGTTAAGAATCGGAAAGCCACCTCTGATCGCAGACAACTTTCTGCTCGACTTTCCAGAAGAATATCCCTTGGACTGCTTTGGCCTCTTCTACTATCCCGGTGATATCGTCCTCAACTGCTTCCGACAAGAGGTCAGGCTGGCGCAGATCCAGGGCCGCATCTATGCAAGGCTACACCTTAACACCCCGACCTCAGCTGCGGCTCTGGAATCCGAAATCAGTCTTCTGGATAGAGAGCTTCAGCAATGGCGGGAGAGTATCCCGGAGATGATTCGCCCACAGCAATCAGGTGCCCCCTTGGATGACGATAACCACGCTAGGCTGATCGCGTTGAGTTCCCTGCACTACTTCTACTTCCAGTTGGTCGTCGCTGTTCACTCTGCGGCTCTTAGAATGCCCTTGACAGATCAGGACATGGAATTCCTCCGCCCTAGCGCTGCCATTTGCGTCAATGCTGCCCGTGGGGCGACATCGCTCTTGAACTACCACCACTTCGATCATCCATTCACTGTGTAAGAATATTCCTTTGCCTCATAAGCAGATGACATGACTGACCATGCTCATTATTGGCAGGTACCTTCTTTACCAAGTTGCATGGAGCGTCGATATTCTATTCATCAACATCATTGAGAACAAGACCTCTGCTATTGCGGGACAGGACATCGAACTCATCAAACTTGTTCTCTCGTTTTACGAGAGATATGATCCCAATCACAAGAACATCACCTCGTACTACATCATCAAGGCGCTCTACGAAGTAGCTGTGTCTGTCATCCTGGATCCTCAAAATTCAGCCCAGGATCCCCTTGGTTCGGCTCTAGACGTTTTGACTCTGGGCATGGGAAGACCAAGTGCGGTTACGGAGTACCTGCCAGTTTGTCCTGTCCATGGAGCAACAGAGCAGGACAACTGGGAAGGCATATCTCACACCAGCCACAACTGGCTCTCTGCTGGGGTCTTTCAAATGGTTGATTGGAGCCTACCGCCGAACACTGATGAATGATTATATGTAAGTCTTTTCTTCGGGCCTATGAGGAAATCTGTATAAATACTATAGTACAGCTATAAATCCGTCTCAAATATCGAACTGCGATCCTTCAACCACAGCCCAACTGGCCAGCGTGTTGATGCACACGCACTGTCAGTAAACTCAAAGCCATCGTCTGCGAGTCCAACCCTAGCCTGCGTAAGCCGCCTTGACAGATGGTCGAGCATTCAGGCGTTCATGCCACGCCAAAAAGTTGGGAAATCGCTCCCTGATCTGGTGCTTATCCCAGAGCTCGTCCCTGAAGAACGGGGCGTCGAGAGCCACTCGGTTCCATGGAATGAAGGAGAGATCGGCATAGGTGCTGCATCTGTCAACAAGTTTCCCCATGAGATCATGATGGGCACACTCACAGTTTGTCCCCAACGAGGAACTCTCTATCCTTGAGGATACCGTCTAAGACCCCGAAGACCCTCACGATTTGCTCAATGTACCTGTTCTTGGCTGTTGGGATGTCTTCTGTCTGCTTGTAGAACCACACTGCCTGTCCGTAATAAGGCCCCTGTCCTGACATTTGAAAATGCAGGTACTGTCGGAGCAGCCACCTGCTCTTCTTGTCCTCCAAGGTCAAGATGCCGACCGCATCATATGTCTCGACGAGGTACTCGATGATGGCGCCAGACTCCCAAAGAGTAAAATTGTCGTTGTTTGGATCGACTATGACCGGTGTGCGACCATTGGGGTTAAGCTTGAGGAAGGCCTCGCTCTTGACGTCCTCAACTTCGACTTTGTGATACGAAATGCCGAGCTCTTCCAGCGTGACCAAGACCTTGAAAGGGTTTGGGCCGCCTCCTGTGAGTTGTTAGCCTGATATCTTGCCATGAGTCTACGCATGACGCACCGAGGACATAGACAGTGATTGGTTTCATGACAGGCATGTTCATCTGAAAATATGACTGAATAGCAAGTGGCTACTGTGATAATGGTTCTGCTTGCTCCACGGTAGATGTTGATAACGCAGACCTCGAAATGCAGACATGTCACTTGTCACATCCACATCGACAAAACTTAAGTATCTCAATATGCGCCACAGTTGCTGCTTCATCTCTTGCGGCATTATTCATCTCCTTTGCAAACTCGGATACCAGAAGTCCGTGTCCGTGTAAATCCTTCTCCGCTTTGAGCTCGCCTCACCCGCGTTCTCCGGCTGAGAAATGCGACCATATTCTTTCATAGATTTTCAAATGTAGGCCGCTCTCCGGTCATCCGACAAGCATCTAAGCCAAGTGGTGAAGAGAATCCGGGACACAATTATCTCCGCTTGACGGCGCAGAGAGGAACGCGAAGCCGGTGATGCCCAGCCTCAGCTGCGCTACGGAGGTGAATACCATGTAAATTGCTTTGCGGTATGAGGTAGTAAGTTTGCGCTTGTTATGGGTTTGCCAGTCTCGACCAATGAAGCCCAGAATAAGCTGTCGCGCTCGCGCGTTCCAATTTTCCGAAATGTCCGAACATTGCGCCCAATCGGGCAGCCCCATGTACTCCCGATATGAGCATGATGATCTGTGGGGTGGTGTCAACTACCTCCGCATCTTTCGGAGTGAGCAAGAAGTATTCATCACATGAGAACAAGATACCTAGGTTTCTCAACGAACTATAAAACGCTTTCCAATATTGCACCACGATGTAACTGAGTATGGGTTCAGGTTTCTTGCGAACAACTCTTTCCACCTCGACCATTTTCATACCCTACCCCCCCCCCCCTCCATATCTAGTTCTCAAAAGAAAGAAAACTTCAACCATGGTTCAATTCAACCAAGCTGTCTGCCTCGCTGCAGGATGTTCTTCGATTGTACCAAACTCTACCGATCCGAGCCCGGCACCCAAGATAACTTTTCCTACTGATGCCGCCTGTGGCGAGGTCAACGTTTTCTACACGTGAGGTTGTGCAAGTCACAGGAAGCTGTCTAGTTCTCTAATAAAACCAAATAGTGGACTTGCGGCGTATCATCCACTCGTCACTTCGCGGGGTTTTGATCCAGCCCAAACTGACATTTCGTTGCGCAACGACACCGCAAACCTTGTCAAAGCGGGCTTTAATGTCTACGGTAGGCTACATTGAACAACATGATATTCTCTTCTCCCCCCTTTACAGCCCCTTAGCTAAGTTTTTGGATACAGTCCTTTTCCAAGGAACGGATCAACCGGCCTCCAACATTGCGGACCGTATGAAGGGCAGGAGCTGGGGTGTGACAGGTGTAGGATGGGGCATTAGGAATTCGACTCTTGTGGAACTCGTCGAGCGATTTGAAGGTATCATGATGACATTACAGAATTTACCGTTCTATGATGACTAACGGAACTACATAGAGAACATTAATCAGTATCGTCAGGCCGCGCCGCTAACTCCCATGGTCTTTAACTGGGGTCCTACCACGCTGGCTGAGTCCGTCATCAGGCATGTGCCTTTGAGGGAAGATTGCACCGGAAAGCCTGGAACGCTATACGTAAGCTCATGCAACAACTTTATGCCACAATGTGCTAACGGGGAACATGACAGGCTTATGAGGAGAACTGCCCACCCGAGCTTTGCGAGAAAGTGACTGTGGTCACGTCAGGGAGTCTTGACGAGCTTCTTCATGGTATCCCTCAGTGATGGCTTGATCAAGACCTTGAGAACTACTCATTCGTGTTGATCAATGGGACTGTCACAGAAACAACACAACCTATGTCTGGACCATCTGGAATAATGAAAATTGTATAATTATCAAAAATCTGGACACACTCCACTTCATTCAAGATTTTGACCCTTGTCTGAATACTTGCATCTACTTGCACCAACTTGCACGTTGAATAAAGACGATGATATCAACCTACAGAGGGAGAAGAAACTCGTTTTGAATTTTTTGAAATTAATTCATCATAGAAGACACTACAGTTGTCCAAGTTTTCACGGTATGGATAAACGTACTTCGTACTGCTAGCAACAACGCAACTTGAGCCATAAACTGCGCGGGTTAGGGCAGTCGTTTGGGCCGTCTCGGTCTCGCAAATCGATGCAATTGGCCTGAGTCTCAATAGGTGTGGGGCTACTGCGTCAAAAGCATAGCTCGCACTTCATCGGAGGCCGGCTCATGCATTCGTCGAATGAGATCCCATTCCCTTGCATTACTCGCGCGTAGAAAATTGCATTGCGTATGTAATCACGATATTGATCAACGTTGTCCATAGAAACCACATCTCCAGCAAAATCTCGGACGTTCATCATCAATGGCCCATCATCTCGGACATGGAACCGCAAAGCAGCCAGTCGAATGATGGACCAACAGGCAGAGACGTCGGCGAACACATATCCTCCTCCCCCTTCTCATGCCAACCGTGTCGGCTGAGAAAGCTGAAATGCGACCGGGCCCAGCCTCGTTGCGGCCGATGCACCAGGCTGGGGGATACTTGCGAATACCCCAAGGAAAGGCGGGCGAATGTGGGTAGTCGAAAAAGAGTTGCTGAGCTGGAAACGAAAGTAGGTCAGTTACAGTACTTGCACTGGCTGTCCGACATGGGACGGGCAAGCCTGCTGCGGGATACCCTAGGGTAACCTCCTACAGGATACCCTGCTATAGGACAGTCTCATGCTGTATAGTCTCCTGTCATGTTCACCTTGCCCAATAAGAAAACTTTATCAGCCACGTCGTGTACCGACTATGCTAATATTCATACCGCAGATCAACTGGAAAGACTGGCGAGAGCTGGGAATAATGGCCCCACGGCTGAGGAAAATCAGACTCGACAGTCATTGCGACAGGGCCTTGACGACTTCATGTTCACCAACGAGCGTTACCCAACACAATCATCAGCTGCAACTCATGGCCAAGATCAGCCACAACCAAACCCTTTGTTCACAGACTTGATTTCAGAGGGAATATTTGAGCAAAAGCCTGCACCAGAAGTTGTTCTCTTTCTGTATGGCGCTTCTCTGGATTATCACCCATCAAATCTAACACAAATGCAGGACAAATACTTACTTCCATAAATGGTACTGGTCGGCCCCGATGTTTCAGCGCGCTCGTTACATGATGTCGTTGCACCTGCCACCGCCCATGCGTCCGCCCATGTGTCTTCAATACATCATCCTGGCGCTTGGTGCCGATATTACGACGACACATAGGAGATTAGCAACGCCATTCTACCACCGCGCCCGGGCATACATGCAAGCAGACGAAATGCGAGTGAGTCGCTCAATTGCACGTTTTACGGAAGAAAAAGATTGCTAAGAACCACAGGGAGAGGGTCAACATTTCACCACAATTGCACATGCACAAGCCTGGACGTTGATAGCCAACTTCGAAGCACAACAGCTCCGCTTTGCACAGGCGTCAATGAGCCTTGGAAGAGCTGTCAGAATCGCCCAGATGCTCGGACTGCATCTTGTGGATGGACAGAGTGACTATGCCGGTCCATCATCATCGGCATCCCGTGAATGGGCGGAGGTGGAAGAAATGCGTAGGACATGGTGGGTGATTTACTGCTCTGATCGGCTGGTATGTGGTAGTACTGGCTGGCCAGCGATGATAAATGAGCAAGATGTATGGCTTCAGACTCTCTTGATCACACAACCCTTCCTGCAGACATGCTGATTTGGTCACAGATTGACACTCATCTCCCAGCTTCCGAAGAAGCATTCCAAGCAGGCTTGGAAGAGCACACAAGCCCTTTAACAAGCATGTTACATCTAGAGGGCACGAAGTTTTCTGCTTTCGCAGCACGAGTCCTCGCCACGTCCCATTTTCACCAAGCTTTCCAGCACTCTGCCAAGACATCTCCAGAGAAGGACACATGGGATATCCAAACAAGTCTACACTGGAAACGCCATCGTGAGATTGACAACGACTTAACTATGCTTCATCAATGCTTGCCAGAGGACGTCAAACTTCCCGGTAACATCTGCTCTCAAAACGCGGCTTTTGTCAACATTATAATCCACACCTCTGTGATCTGCCTTCACAGAGCAGCCGTATCGACGATGCGAAATATCGGGGGTGCGGAGGAAATGGTCTGTCACAGCCGAGCCCGGCTGACTACCGCAGCGGAGGAGATTTTGAACATTCTCAGGATGATGCCAGACGCCAACGAGATGCTCAAGAATCCGATGCTGGCCTTTTCGATGTACATGGCCTCATTGGTCTTTCTTGATCAGCCGAAATCAGCTGAGCCAGACTATCAGCGGCAAGGTAATCTGGACTTGACTCTTCGCTTCATGATCCTGGCAGCCAACACTTGGGGCAATCCGGTGACAAGGTCTATGGCCATCCAGTTGGCTTCGGACATGCGGCAACAAGGTCTTGATTCCTCAGTCGTCGACAAAGTAAGTAGCAGTCGTCTCCTGGTTCAAGGCTTCTGAACTAATATGCTCATAGGCCACCGAGCTGCCAATGGAGAGAAACACAGTTCCTATCCTTGCGAAAGGAGACAACTCTTCAAATCATCTGTTTCAGATTCACACTAATAATTCCAAAAGCTCACCGGACAATACCACGGATCCATGATGGGCTTGGGGTCTGTTTTCCAGTTATAGCCACATCATTAATACATACTCTTTGGTTTATCGAAACTCCAGATTCTATATATTATCTCTAAATGCCCACCACTACATGTCTTTCACAGTAGCGGTAAAAGCACTCAGAACACTTGACAGCTTCACATCCATCTCCGTGAATTCACCTTCATCAGTGCTTTGAATTGTCACCGCACCACCCGCTCCGATGCGATAGGTGTCACCAGCACACGAGCTGAGATCAGCACGAGTTCCGTTTTGCATACCAGCGTGGGACTTATCAGTGCCATTGGCAGCATCCACGCTGACAGCTGTGCGGATCACGACAGACAAGTCGCCGCCGCCGCCGACATCTAGGTAACCCAGGACGCCGGAGTAGATGCCCCGATTCCTCGGCTCCAGATCTCTCAGTATCTCACACGAGCGCTTCTTTGGAGCACCGGTCATGGAGCCAGGTGGCAGCGATGCTCGTAGTACGTCAAGACCGCGGGGACCGGACGAGGTTGTGCGCGACATTGGGTTGCCTGGGGTGCATTGGCCCTCGATGACAGAGACCAACTGATATACTGTTGCGTACTCTTCAACTACCATGAGCTTCGACACCCAGGTGTTATTCGCGCCGACGACACCGCCCAGGTCACTGCATGATAGGTCAGCAGTTGTATCAACATGTCGTATGAGCACGGGAAGTACATACTGTCGGATCAGATCGACGATCATGAGGTTTTCAGCTTGCTCCTTTGAGCTTCCAAGTATTTCGTATGCTTCTTTTCGTGTGAAGTCGGACTTCTTGACCGTGCCTTTGATGGGCCGGAATTGGCAGTGGCCGGTTCTATCCCAGCTGAGAAAACGCTCGGGGCTGAAAGAAATCGTTTGTCAGCGTCAAGAAGGCAAGATTGGGGCATGGAGGGCTATGGATCTACCGACCTGCTTCCCACTACTGTGACTCCATTCAAGCGGAGAAAGGTGCCAAATGGTGCTGGATTCACTATGTTTGGTGTAGTCAGTAACTAGTCATTGAGACCCAAAAGAGAGCAATCGCTTGAGCTGGACCTACTTTGCCGCAAGCGCTTATAAACATCCCACCGATTTGGAGGCTTTCCACTGCACAGTTTGCTGGTTAGTGCCGTTCATCATATGTGACAAAAGAACTTGAACCAGGTGGCCATGGCGTACTTAACAGCGGGGAGTCGAATTTCTGTCTGGTCAGTAAGACAAAGCTCATAAGAATCCCCGGACCTCAAGAACTCTTGGCAATCCAAGACTTTTTGCTTATACTCTATTCCCTGTGGCTTGGTGACTTCTGCATGTCTGATGGCCTGCTGCAGTATCTGGTCTTCTCCCGCCGTGTGTTTGTCGCCGACCTCAAGCTGTTGGATGACCCCACCGATTTCTGCTACCCAAGCCGAATCATCACGGTGGAGAGACTGAACGTATACCAGGCCCTGGCAAAACTGATTGTTAGAAAAGGATTCTTTCAAAGTTTTGGTTTGATGAATTAATTACCTGCTCATGGTTCATAACAATGCTGCGTTGAATGAACGCAAAGTTGATATCAGGGATCTCAGATGGCCGATGTGAGTCTACTTGGATGGTCTCCAACCCAGCCTCGTATGAGATATACCCTGCAAAACCGCCCCAGAATGGGATTTCTGTGGGCAAGGGTTGGCTAGAGGTACTGTAAGCTCTTGGATTGTGAGCATCGAGAACCTCCTGCAACACTGGCCAGACTTGGTCGATCGAATCCAATTGCAGGTCAGACAGGCCGTTGAGTCCAGGGTTTGTTCCCCAGCGTATGCGCCTATCGTCAACCTTGTAGGTGACCTTAAGGGTTTCCTGCTGGTGCACCAATCCGAGAATGCTGAATGTTCCCCTTTCTCCTTTGTGGCCTTGGGAGTCAAGCAGGACTACCTCAGACTCATTTTCGTGTAGTCGTAAGGCTTCGCACAGAGCATCAGGGGATACATTCTTTGACTGGTATGCTTTCCAAGTCAATACTGGAGTGGAATCCTGTTCGGAACCACCAGTAATGGCCAGCATATTTCCAACCAATGTAGAAAGTGTGTCCTATTTTGAGAAGTCTCTTAGCGATAAACTTGATGGTGCAAGAAAGATAGCAAGGTCGAATGAGGCGACGAGAAATATGTTTCGTACCTCGACATCACTGTTATTATCATAGGCTAGATCCTCGAGATCACTCGCATATGAACCTTTCGGAGCCCTGTCGTGCGAGTCGTTCCATTCCTGGGCTCGGTACCACCAATTTGACACTATTGTTTGAGCGCCTTTCCTGGTTGTGCAAATCGATTCTGGGTGAAACTGAACAGACCAGAACGGCTTCTCAGTGTGCCTGGCGCCCATCAGCACCGGTCTACCCCTATCCTCTGGGCCCCACGCAAGCGGGCAAATAGAAGGGCAGGCAGTTGTTGGGCTCCAGAAAACGTTCCGGCTAGGATGGCCAAGGTCAACTTGGAGTGAGTGGTATTGCGTGGCGGACAGCTCCCCCACTTCTTCGAATATATCGGTCCCATTATGAATTATCTTGCTGACGATGCCGTGTCGTGGCTCACTCAGCCTGGTAACCTTGGCGCCGTGGTTGAGACACAGAGACTGGTGTCCCAGGCATATCCCCAACACCGGCAAAGTCAATTCATCTGAGAGGTTCCACAAGCGGTCGATGAACCCAACATCTTGGGGATTGGCTGGATTTCCCGGGCCGGGGCCGATGACTACGGCGTCGAAGGCTGGTAGAAAGGATTCTAGGCCATCTGCAAACTTCTGGTTGTTGATCCGCACGACTGTTACGTGTGCTTGGATTGATTGTTCTAAAAGACCAATGACGTTGTTGGTGAATGAGTCAAATGCATCAATGAACAGAATCCGGGGTGGAGAGTAGGAGCCCATGTCGGAAACTGTAGCTGTATGCACTGGGTTCGAAGGCTGAAGATAGAGTTGCAAATCAGAAAGCAAGAAAAGGATGGCAATAGGCCATCAGTGCAGCCGACAGGAAAGGTTGAGAGAAAGGGACAAATAAATGAAAAGAAGCGGGTCAAATTAAGGTTGAGGACAATTCCCCGACTGACTCAGACGTGTATATCCCCTACGGTATGGCGGAATCTCATTCAAACCTGATACCCGCTGGGGCCGAAAGAGTTGTAGACTTAAAGCCTTGTCACACACACCCTTGGTGTCTGATCAATTTCTATTTATATTGTGTGCAGTGACATTCTGCAACCTATCAGAAGCTTATAATGACATCACGTGATTCTTCGATCACCTTCGAAAAAAAGTCGAGGAGAGTTTGGGCGACTGAGATACATTCAAAGGTAGAATTTGAGGGTAAGATACGCCTGTCATAAAGATCTGATGCAAGCCGCTGACCGAATTTATGGTGTGGGACACTATCTTGGGTCGCATCAAGAAAAGAATCAAGCTAACAACGATTCGGTAATTGATCGCTTTACTGTGTGGAATGACCACGCTGTCTATGTACACCAATCCAACTCTAATTGTATGTGTTCTTCGAGAATCCCCGAATCTTCTTGCCAGACACATAATACACGACAGGTAGCGGGGCTAAAGCTAAAGAGATGAAGCCCAACGTACTTGTCGCCCACGGAACTCCCAAGTTGTTGTACATATAAGGCGTGAATACCGGAAATCCGGCTCCAAAGAAGCTGCGAACGAACATATTCCCTGCAATCGCACTGCTGGCCACAGGCAGGTAGACGTCCACAATATACTTGAATCCCTGGAGGAAAGTCACATAGAGAGATATTCCAACAAATATATATGCCAGCATTTGCACCGGCCAAGCGATATTTGGGTCGGAAGTCCATGCCGCCCAAAACAAGCCTGGGGGAAGAATTAGTCCGGTAAGTATCATGGGCGGTAGACGGCGCTCAGGAACGACAATGCCAGGAGTGGACTGGAGCTGCCTAGCGTATATCGTGGTGGAGTACCAGAAGACAAAGGCGAAGCCGATTATGCCCCCAATGACTAGGCTCAGAAAAGCCAGTGATGCATCCTCTGGCGTCCATCCGCGGACCCCTATAAAATTCGCTGGGAAGCCCTGGAGAAGGATGAATTCAAGTGCGTAGATGAAAGCCCTGTATGCTCAATGTCAGCGTTGGGACTTTTGGAGGTCGCTATAGGCCTGTACCTACATGTAGACGGTAGTCAACAGATAAATCGGTTCTGTGGCTAGGAGGACTGCTGCGACGTTAACAAAGACTTTGTAATTAAGTCAAACATCCGTTGCTTGTTAACTTACCCATCGGTCTTACAAGGTAAGTTCGTGCAAACGTCGATAGGGTGATGGACTCCTCCATATCATGTTTGCTATGCAAAGCCCAATTCTTGGACCTCAACCGCAGCTTTTTGGCTTTCTGGCTGAGTAGTACCGGGGCAAAAGTCTCAGGCACACAGCAGTAGAACAAGATAGAAAAGGCGTATGCGGCGATTATGGTCACCCACAATGCCCATCGCCAGCCAAGGGAGCTGTTAGTTATGTAAGTGCCAATAATCGGGCCTAGTGCAGGTCCTAGGTAGCCTGTCATGACCAGCACGTCCAGACCGATACCTCGTGCGACAGGATTAGGCCAGATGTCACCGATCGCGCCGCCGGTGACAGCCACTTTATAATTTCCACGTCAGCCTTCGACTCTCCAGAATAAAGAAGACAATGTTGAGCGGGAATCCGACTTACTTGACGCAGCACCAAATGTTCCACTCAAGAATCGGCATATCAATATTGTATAAAAGTTCTGTGCCAAGGCTATCGGAAGAGAAAATGATGCAAAACCAATTATACCAACTTGAGGAAAATCAGCCGACCGAAGGTGAAGTTGTGGTTTGCAAAATACTAACCCATAATTGGGATCTTTCTGCCAATACGCTCAGACAGAGGTCCAAACATCAGAGGACCAACCGCATAACCCTATCGATTAGACACCACATTAGCTCTTGTTAATTCGTAGTGGTTGGACTTCAGATTCATACCAGTAGAAACATGGTTACGATCAACACGACCGTGGTCCGGGGAACACGGAAGTCCTCGGCAAGCTGTGTGCTAGAGCCCGACAGGACCCCAGCAGACACATTGACCACGAACGGCAGCGTATTCAGGACAAGCGAGATGAACAACTTCCTCCTTGTCGACCAGTTGTGTGGGTTCGCTGCGTCGCGAGGTTCCCACTCAACGAGATCTCTATCGAACTCCATGCTGGCGAGCGGTGAAGAGTTCCTGTGGGAGGGAAGTGAATGCAGGTGTGAGAGCGGTGCTGCCCTCAATTTCTCCAAGGCTGTGTACCCTCTGTCTTGCAACTACAAGCTGCTTTTGCCATATCACTATTTGCTGCCATGATTCAGAGTGCTCCACGCCGCACTGGACAGAAATAACTCCACCCACTCAGGGGCAACATAGTTTACCTATCGCCGGGGTTGTTGGGCTACGAAATCGGGCTGGAACAAGATTCCACTTGCCGTAGATATTCCTTCCTCTTACTATACTCCGGTCTTCATGCAATGTCACATACAAGCCGTGACCCCTAGGCGGGCTCATTATGCTACTAACTTGCGCCGTTGTGAGACATGCACTTCGACCTGAGTCATACCTAACCAGGATGTAGATAATACGTTGCATGGACAGTGGTGCCTTATGAAGTTCGCTCAGCCTTGCGAAGGACATGTGTCAAGATTGTTGCACGGTCAATCGGTAAATGTCGAACGCCGCCAATCCTTCCAGATTCTAAGATTATCATGCCAATCTTAGAATATGTCAGCAAAGGTGAAAATGTACATGACTCTTGGCATTCAACTCAGAGTCATTGAAAGCCTGTAAATTTAGACGAGACCGACATTGATGGGATTGTTCTATGAACGGAGTCCAAATAAGCTTTACACAGTGCGGGTCCCGCGCGCGCCGGCGCTCTGTCGCAATGGCCGTGCCTACACTCAGCCTATTACTTGTGGACTCCTCTAACCACTATAATCAGTGAAACATCGTAAGGTCCCATTGGGATGGGCAATTTCACACAAGCCCCTGCTTCGGATTGATTCAGTGGCCTTGACGAGGCGCTGGATTGTTATCCGAGTAAACGAATACGGGAAACCTCCACGCCGCACGAGTTTTCGGTAAAACGACCGAGATATCGGGTTGATGGACACAGTTGTGCGTATTGGTAACTCATCACGCCTTCAATCGCCCGTATACGTTCAACACCAATTGTCAGTAACGAACGGTACAACATGCCACATTCAGAGCTTAAGCACAGCGAAGTCCACGGCCCACCTCTTCCTGCACAGGTCCGCTCCGCTTGGGAGCTTTTTGAGCAGACGGTGCAGGAGCATCCGGACAATCTTGCACTTGCAAGTGTTGGCCAACCGCATGATTTATTTGATATCCAAAGCATTCCACTTCCCGGATGTGAACAAGAGGCGCAATATTTGAGATGGACATTCAAGGATTTGAGGGCCGGAATTGCCCGCCTCGTCGCGGGCTTTAACACCTCAGGCGTTAAGCCAGGGGATCTCGTTTTCACCTTCCTGCAAAATGGTGCGGAATTTGTTCTCTCAAAGTATGCGCCTGTATGAGAAAATCTATAAAATTGAGTGTTCATGTTGACGAAATAATTAGATGGGCTGCATATGAAATGGGATGCATCCTCGTTCCTCTCAATCCTCGCAACTTGGACAACGAAGTTGAGTTGAGGTCGATGATCCAGACTGCATTCTTGGCTGGGCAGTCCAGAGCATCCGTTGTCATAGCCGGAACACAGGATATAAGTAAACGAATCGATTCTCTTGAGGATCTGGGCCAGGCCGTCAAAGTCATCGTGGGTGATTCGGCAGTGAACGGCGGCTGGGTCCCATTCTCGAGCCTCATGAAAGGTCATCGTCAGAAAGCGAACGGTCACCGGCAAGACCAAGGGATGGCTTGGAAAAATAGCGGTACGGTGTTGTTCACGAGCGGAACGATGAGCCTTCCCAAAGGCGTCCTTCATCGCTACTCTGATTATTCCCACCACCTTGAGGGCATCAAAATGCTTCCAGATCAAGGGGGACTTCCGCCTGACTCCAAGTGCTGTTGCGTGCTTCCAAACAACCATCTCCTAGCATTTTACAGCCACTGGAACGCCTACGCCTGGGGAGCTGCGTGGATATTCCCCGGCCCGGTATTTCAGCCCGATGAGATGCTCACGACGTTGCGCAGGGAGCGAATTACGCATATTGATCTGGTACCCACTATGCTGCACGCACTACTTGGCGCAGAAGGCTTACAGGATGGTCCACTGGAGGACTTAGACTCTGTCGTCTACGCTGGAGCGGTCGTGTCTCCTGACACAATCAGACTCACCACGGATATTTTGGGAGCCAACAGCGCTGAGGCACTCTTCGGCAGTGAGTGCTTCACAGAAGGATCACATTCGATGATATTGCTTGAGTCCCCAGAACTAATCATATTCACCCAGTGACGGAGGGTCCGGTGATCAGGGGCGTCCCGTCGGACAAGATCAACGCCTCGCGCGTCTCTGATGGAGGAGTTGTCCCTGTCGGCTGGGCTGGACCGGGCCACGCGTTCCGAGTCGCCGACCCCGAGACCAACGAAGTTATGCCTGAGCGGGAATTGGGAGAGCTCCAGGCCTCTGGTCCCGCCATCGCGCACTATGTCGGCGACGCCGGTCAGAGCAGCTTCTGCATCGACTCTAAAGGCCGCAGATGGCTGAAAACAGGGGATCAAGCCAAGGTTAACGAGCAAGGTTGCGTTTTCATTACAGGTCGATACAAAGACATGTGCGTATATCGGGTAACACCCAAGGTTCATTTTTATCGATATTGAAGGCTGACCGAATGTTAACGATCCAGGATTATTCGTGGCGGCGAAAACATATCCCCGACAGCTATCGAAACGACTATCCGCCGACACCCAAAGCTTGCGCGCCTTGATCCTCAGGTTGTTGGATTTCCAGATCAAATAGCCGGCGAGGTCCCCGTAGTTGTGGTCAGCTGCAGAGAGCTCAACGCAGACACCAGTAAACTCATCCGGGTGACAGTGGCTCACGATATGGGAACAATGTATGTCCCGGCCGAGGTGCTGTCATTGAGCCAGCTCGGCGCTGCTGACTATCCTCGGACTATGTCCGGGAAGATCCAAAAGGTGAAGCTAGCAGGCCTCGTAAGAAAGCATCTCGAAGGCCTAGAGCTTCCGGAGATACACTCCAAGGCCGATGATGACGATGTAGCTCTGGCTGAAGCTGTTAAAGAGATCTGGGCGAGAGCTACCGGGCAGGATGTCTCTCGCATCCCTTTGAATGCTCCTATTTCTACTTTCGCGGACAGCATTCTCATCATAAGGGTGCGTGGGAAAATCAGAACCAAGACAGGGAGGACTTTGTCCATGGCAGAGATGAACAGTGCCAGTACCATTGCCGGGCAGATCGAACTGCTCAAGGCCAAACACTCTGTCAACGCTCCGAGTCCCAGTGTAATTACTGGTAGAAAGAGGGAGCGGGCTGAGCCCCCAAAGATGGAAGATATGGTACACGTTGGCAAGGACCGAAGTCTTTTTACAGCTACGAAGGAGCTGATATCGAACACCCTGGCTCCCCATGGATTGGAATGGGATGATGTGGAAGCAGTGTTCCCATGTCACGACCACTTGAATGTTTTCCAGAGGGTCATCGATCCCTTGGGTATCAACACTGGACTTTTGGCTCACAAGGCCAGCAAGGCTGTAAGGCCCCAAACACCCTGATTTTTGCGACGGCCTTGACGCTGACATCTACAAGCAACTGCGAGCAGCAATCGAGAAGACACTGACCAACAACCGCTTGATCGGTTCGTTTGTGGTGCCCAATGTTACACCTGCTGGCGCCTCTAAAGACGAATATCTACACGTCGTGATCCGTCCAGGCCAAAAGCTCTTCAACTTGATTTTTGAAGACGGCGGGAGTGTGGAGACCAGGAACGACCTGAGGGAACAAATCCCTATCTACCCAAACAATACCAGATGTCAACGCCCTGGCCCACTGGCCAAAATCAGGCTCTTTTCCATCGATGACACCGGCACGGGCGGCGCCATCCTTGCTACGCACCACACCATCGTCGACGCGTTCATGGTCCAGCTGCTCTGCGACGACCTCGAGAAGTGCCTCGCCTCAGTGGACCAGCCCCTCCGCCAGCACGTCGACTTCAAGCTCTGGTCCGACAGCTACTACAGCCTGCGCACCTCGCCCGAGGCCACCGCCGCAGTCGAATGGCACGCCTCGCGCCTACGCAGCCTCCCGTCCCTGGAAGCCACCATCTGGCCTGGCATGCCGCCCCAGGAAGTAACCGAGGGCGGGGCCATGGTGCGGCGGGTCTTCGACGCCCCGGGGATCAAACGCCTGCGCGCAGACCACGGGCTCATGCCAGCCACGGTGCTCAAGACGGCCCAGGCGCTGCTGAACGTGCACCGCACGGGCAGGGCGCACGCCGTCTTCTCCAACTTCGAGGCGTGCCGCGGCGGGTTCCCCTTCCTGCCGCGGAGCATGGAGGCCCTGGGCCACTTCGACGCGGCGGACGTGTCGGGCCCCACATTCACGAGCGTGATCAACGTGCTCGAGGTGTTTCGGACCGGTGAGGGAGCGCTCGGGCTGTTGCGGCGCGTGCAGGAGGACCAGGAGGAGCTGACTAGGCATGCTGCGGCCCCGGCGCAGTTGATCAAGGATGCGCTGGGGCCGAAGGGGCACCTGATGGAGGAGGTTGTGCGGAGCCAGTGGTTTAATTGGTCTCCTGGTGTCGGGGCGTCGATTGGTGACCCGTACGAGAATATCGAGGTGCTTAACCACAACCCGACCGAGAGCTCGGCCAGGGGAATGGGTTTAGGGGTGAGAGCGGGTGTGGGCGGACCGGACGGGATTACATATGTGGTTATAGTCCGGACGGCAATCCTGCACGATAAAGAAGCAGCGCGCATAGCAGAAGATTTGGAAAGGCTTACACTGTGGTTGGTCAGTCCGGAGAACGGAGACAAGCCGGTGGATGAGGTTCTCAAAACTCTTTAGAGGTAAGCGGTTAGAGATCTACGGAGGTATACATGTACAGTCGTTTCTTATTGCTTTTATGATATTTTGTTCAAAACGAAGTCTATACCAGCTGACTGTCTTCAGAGTGCCTACCCAGATATGTGCGAACTGTTTTCGTTGAATCACCTTCTAGTATCACAACACGTCGTAGGTAGCATGGATTGTCTCCTCAATGAATCTTTGACGATGAGAAGGACTGGATTATCTTGAAGCGGAACTCTTTCTAATCTCATTTTTGGTTCTCAAAAACTCTGGCTTTGACGTACTCTTGTCTCAACATGACTGCTGCTCTCGTTTGATAACCAACGGGAGCCCCAAACAGAGCCCATGAGTTGTTCATGCGACGACCTGAATACTTTTACGGGATGCTCAACAAATCTAATGAATACCTACGTAGAATTTCAACATACAAGCAACCTGTGTGTATGAAATTAATAGACCTCAGAAACTCTTCGGTACAATTCTCCCCGTGATGGAAAATCCGAAGGCATCTCAGAATCCCATTGGAAAGGTACAGAGTATTGTGTAATATCACGGCATCGTCACGGCAACAGTGCATGTATGTGGTCTCGTTTTTGATCTGTACACATATGCCTCTTAAGCAGTATGCATCAGTCCCTTCATACAGTGATAAACGCTTAAACACCTTGCGTTGAAAAAAAAATACAATGCCGATAACAGTAGGTTTCGAACACAATTGTAGCTTGCGGCTAACAGTGCATGTATCATGTCTTGCGCCAGTATAATTGACAGCTAAAAATACCCATATATCTGACTTTCCGCAGTGCTGACTCGCAGGTAATTGTGATGTCTCCTAGCCGGGGGACGCCGGATAGGCCATGACTCTCTAGAGCGATGCTGGAAGGCCCGAGGCTTTCCTAATAATATCCTGGGCGCTCATACTGTGTGCCAGGGGTCCGAAACCCCGTGCTGGGAAATCCCGCCCCCCCCCCCCCGGCACATCATTATTCTCAGAAAGCTTATTCACATTTCGGTGGACAGGCTTTGAATATCACCACTATAATTGCTAGGAGACGATTGCAGAACACAACACTCACCCTCAATCGTGGGATCCGATGCTTCCGGAAAATTACAGCCTCCACTAAGCTGTATCAGGCGCGCTCTTCAACCCCCGTCCCCCTTGCTCTCTTTGTGCTACGAGGCACAAGCAAGTTCCTCAGCGTATATCGAAGATGGCGGTGATGCAGTTGGTAACCGAGTGTTTTCCATCATACGCTTTCGTGATTTTCGCCCTCGTGACGTTCGGTGCCTTCTTCTACAGCAAAGTATTCCTGGACCCCCTGGCTAAGGTCCCAGGCCCATGGTACTCCAAGTACACCGACGTCGTCTTGAAGCGCCTATGGCTTGACGGGAGTAAAACGCAGTACGTGCACGACTTGCACAAGAAATATGGTAAGTCCATCCTGTACCGTGATATGCAAATACGAGCGCTCATTCTAGTTGCCTGTTAGGTCCCGTCGTCCGCATCAGCCCTCACGAGGTCGACGTGTTGGACGTCCCAGCTGCCAAGGAAATACATTCGGTCAAGGCGACGTACGCAAAGGCACCATGGTACAGGACATTTGCCACGCCTGGCACAGAGAACGTGTTCAGCACTACTGATATCGAATTCCACCGCCGCCACCGTCGACTGCTCCAGGGGCCGTTGTCTGAGACGAGCCTGAAGGCTTTTCACCCGGTTGTCGAGCAGCGGGTCGACCTGGCAATTCAGAGGATGAAAGAGGAAACGAAAAGTCGAGGGGCCACTGATGTCCTTAAGTGGTTCTTGTTTCTGGCTACAGATACTGTTGGGGAACTCACTTTTGGTGAATCATTTCGAACACTAGAGTCCGGCGAGGTACGTCTAATTAAGTCACTTTCGAGGCATCATTTCGGTGATCTAACTACCAGTAGAAAAATGAGTATACCAAGAACTTGGAGACTCATATCAGAACCGGCGCCAAAAGAACCACGTTTCCATTGATAGCCAAGATCGGGCTTTACATCCCAATCCCAGGCTTTCGGGACACCACCGATGTCGTCCGGAAGAACATACAATTTGCAGAGGATTCCTTGAAGCGATACCAGAGCCTGGTAGAGAAAGACCCGGAGAACCCGCCACCCACCCTCTTCACCAAGCTCTTCAAAGGCGAGGAGGACGACATCCTGACCATGAAAGAGATCCGGGACGAGGCAATGATCTACATCCTCGCCGGGAGCGACACCACCGCGCTGACGCTCACCTACCTCGTCTGGGCCGTGTGCCGCGACTCCGCCATCCGCACGAGGCTCGTCGGCGAGCTAGCGGGCCTGCCGGGGGGCTTCGACGACGCGGAGCTCAGGCGGCTCCCGTACCTGAACCAGGTCATCGACGAAGCACTGCGGCTCTACGCCTCAGCCCCGGCAGGCCTCCCCCGCGTCGTGCCCCCCGGAGGCGCCACACTTGCCGGGTACTCGCTCCCAGCCGGCACGGTCGTGTCGACGCAGGCGTACAGCATGCACAGGATCGAGGAGATCTTCCCCGACCCGGAGACATTCGACCCGTCGAGGTGGGAGACGGCTACTAAGGATATGCGTGATGCATCTATGCCGTGGGGCGGCGGCTCACGCAGTAAGTCTCCTGATGCTCGATGATTTAAATGGACTGACTGACTGACCTGCTCACAGTATGCCTCGGGGTCCACCTGGCCAAGCTGGAGCTGAGGTTGGCCGTCGCGCGGTTCTTCACCGAGTTTCCGGAGGCGAAGGTATCCGCTCTGGACGGTATGTGTGACGACGACATGGAGCCGAAGATCTTCTTCATGATGGCGCCCAAGAACAAGCGTTGTCTCATCGAGTGCCGCTGAGTGTGCGGCAGGCCAGGATCAGAGCGATACGACCACCGGGCCTACATATGCACAGTTCTTGACAGGCGTGCACCTCTTGATGAATCAGACACGCTGTTGGAAAATGGATTTTTTTTGGAAGATTGAAATGCGGTGCCTCCTTGGGGTCACACGCGATATTCCTAGAGTTGGCTCGCTAGTGACGGTGCGTGTTATAGGCATACGCGTCAAGTATTATGCATCATTCCGCCTGGATTAAATGACATTTCTTGGCTCAAACCCTATTCCTCGCTAAATCTTCATTCAATCAATTCCACGAAATTCGGGTCTTTGTCCAAATCCTACGTAATGTTAAATTTGATATGCTGAAGTCGCGCACACTTCCCATAGCCGTTGTGTCCTCCCCTCGGCCCAGTTGCTGGACTGCCATTCGGCGTCTGTCCTCACTACTGAAATCTCACATGTAAATCCCATGCGTCTGGTTCATTGCGCAAAAGAAAGGTCGCGAGTGGTCCGGACGATAGAGCTGGAACTAAGGCAGATTGGGTCTGGGATTGTTGTAGGGCTGCAATACCGACGTGCATGCATCTTGGTCGCCTGTCGCCCACCACCTGGGTCAATGTCAACTGGTGTTCATCTGTTTCACATCTCTGGCTTGTTACCATGTTCGTACCAAGGTAGCGTCGAAGTTACACTGCAACGCGCGCGCGCGATCCTGTCCTGGCCCCCTCACACATGTACAGTAGCAACCATCTAGCTGCAGGCCGGGGGTTCCGGCCTCTTGGTTCGTGGTCTGTTGGGGGCGAAAATATATGCCAAGCCAAGTCAGTGCTTCAGGCAAGTGCACAAATCGTCACTTTCCATCGAAAGGGTGCCTGCACATTCGCTCAGACAACTACCGGGCAGCTGAGCATGGTAGATCTGGTCTGGATGACTGAGAGAACCAAAGCAATCCCACCAGTGTTCATCTACTGGCCTCTGCGGACAGGGGGCGCAATCTTAAGCCCGACAGCGACAGACCTATCGAAATGTCCTGCTCCCAGCGAGGTATCACAAGACGTGACGTCTCCGGGGGCGAATGGCCCTGGAGCCGCTGATGCGGGGGACGTCTGGGAGATTATGGGGGATGGAACACGACGTGACTGAAGATCCTGGCAGCTGGATCTGGGCCCGGTGGCGTGGGTTCGGCGCCCTGTTGGTTATCTGGTGCTGGGGTAGGGTCACAGTCGGTGACCATGTGGAGGTGACGCCCCGAGCTGCAGGCCCTTCGTCTTACATACGCATACATCCACGAGCGGCGCGGGCCACATGGGCGTTTGAGAGGTGAATCCGCACAGGAAACCTTATGCCCAGTCTAGTGCCGGCATATCAACTCCAACATCAGATGCTTTGTTATCTACTGTACGTACTTGTCTGACAGTCTGACTGACAATCTGACTGCCCAAAACATGCTCTTGCTGGAATTACGGTTACATGGATGGCAGTGGCAAGTCTGGTAGTGTCGTTATCTAGGTAATCCGCCCCGTCCAACCGGCCATCTGAGTTGCGTCGGGTGGGCGATTATAATTAAGCCTTATCAGTAATCAAGCAGGCAGGCAGGACGGCAAAGCTTGCTAGGAGGTAGGTGCCATGGGGTTGATGGGGGCAGGTTGCATGCAGGCGCAACGAACGCCGTTGCTGGTTGCGCACCTACACTGGAGCCGGCAATTCGACGGGCCAGTCAATCATGCAAATGCTCGGGATTGCCACAGGGTCTCAATGTCTCAGCTCCTCAGCAGCAGGAGAAGACGACCTGTGCTCGAGCTGTGCTACGGTGATAAGCCAAGCACGGCAAAGATAGAAGAGAAGAAGCATACTCGTTGCCCACCCAACCCTGTGTGTACGCGCATGTCCACCAGGGGAGGGGGAGATGATGGGGGTGGCAATTCGAGGATGGGCAGGGATGCAGACTGGGAAATTTGATATTTGATACAATTCAAGCAGCCCAAGCATTGCTAGGAGAGAGTACTACAGTGCAGCAAGCTGGCTACAGAGACAGAGAGCTCAAAAACCAAACACAGCAGAGACGTCACATCGAGGACACGAAAGCTCTTGGGCCCATGTCCTTGATCAGCCCTATCACGTCTCACGCTTTGCTCATAGCCCCACCTTCCCAAGGACGCTCTCGTGCGACGCCTTGGATTGGTCTCCGATTGGGTTCGCATGAGTCGAACAGTCAGGACAGTCAGTCAGTCAGTTCCATGGGGCAGGTGCGCCTTTCTGGCTTCTTGCCTGTGGTGCGGGCTTTGCCGCACACCTGGAGAGAAGCAAGTCCCTGTGGTCCGGTTCGCCCCCGCGCCCTCCCGCCTTCCGCCCTGCCCACCCTGCCACCCCAACTGGCCCAAGTCTCCAAGTCTCTGTGAGCTGCGTGAGGCAAGCTGCTTTTTCACACCTCAGGCTGCAGGGTGGATCATGGACATGGACATGGACCAGGACCAGGACCAGGCCTATGCTGAGGACCACATGCCAGATCCCGAACCCGATATTTGCCTGTCTGCTCGTCAATCTGCTCAGTCACTCGGTTAGTCAGTCAGTCTTTCTGTCTGTCTGGCTGGCTGCATCCCCCATCAAACTCGACGTGTGTTATGCTGTATGCGACAGGCCTGCCCACGAAGCTGGTCTGATCTCATCCGATCGCAACTCCTGCCTCACATTGTCCAATTCTCTTTATACACTTTGGCCAACCCGTTGCGCGGGCTTCTCAATGTGCCGTCCTGCCGATACTTTTCGCCGGTCCCCTGGTTTCTGACCTCGAACCCCATCCCTGCCGACCCTTGGCCTTCCCAGCCAGCGACTTAAGCTCGAAACCTGCGAGTTGTCCAGTCCAGAAGCCGGCTGGAGAAAGCAGACTCCAGAGCCAGAGCTGAGCTGAGCTGCGCCCTTTGCTGCACTTCCGCGCCTGCTGCAGTCCCCGACCAGCCTCTGAGCTGCCCGCGACGACGCTGAGTGGAAGATTAAGGTCCTTATCGCCGTCGCGCCCCGGCCGATCCTCCGCTCGAAGCTGGCATCAGGATCCATCCTGTCCTTGTCCTAACCTATCCCGTCCCACCATATCCCATCGCATCCCATCATAGTCTATCCCACCGCATCCCATCATAATCCCAAAGCCCCCTACCTCAAGTACCCTGCCGGCGTCTGCTTCTCCTTGACTCCACGAGCATACGCCGAACGAATGATCTCGGTCCACCCCAATCCTGTCCACGACAGTCACCGTCTACACATGGACACCAAGGACCCAGCAAATCCCGTCATGGCGGAGCATCCTGCACCCGTCGCCGCCCCATCCGCCGCGCCGTTGGGCGCCAGCGCGAGTGGCGTGACCAAGAAGAAGTTCGCCGCGCCCCCGGTCAAATCGGCCTGCCTGGCTTGGTACGTCACGCCATCCTTTTTTTACGCGCCCGCTTCCCCCGGCCGCGAACCCGCCCACACCTCCTTCTCGCGCGCCCCTGCCCGGCGAATGAGTCCCTTCATCATGCACGTATCACCTCGAGCCTCTCCGTGACGGCCCGGAGCGGCGCCGTCGGGATTGGTCGGGTCGGACTCTTCTGCTTGCTTGCTTGCTTGTTGTTGGCTCTTGACTGCTGGCCGGTGACCGGTGACCTTTGGCTGACCATGACTGCAGCCGGGCTGCTCGAACTCGTTGTGACGGCGGCAGGCCGTGTGCAACTGTATGCGCCCCTTCCTCTTGAATCCCCAGAGTCGCGGCCGTGATCGTGATCCAGACTCATCTAAATGCCTCCTCCTTGCAGTGTCAGAGTAGAAGTCGAGACTGTGTGTACACTCCTAGCCGCCGAGGCGGACCTCGCTGCCGCAAGAAGCCCCGGCCCGGCCGCAGCGATGAGCCCAAGCAGCTGCCCGACGATGTCTTTGCGTTGCTCTCGCAAGAGTCGGCCGACGTGCCCCGTGACCGTGAGTTGGACCGGCCCCTGCTGGTGCTGGGATACTGCGCTGGTGCTGACCGTTGGATGTGCAGCTATATCGATCCAAAACTACATCGATCCCGGTGCCGGGCTCAAGCACCTGGAGGACTGGGTCCAGGATAGCGATCTCATCTTTGACAGCCTTTTCATGAACAGCACAGGTCCCACGTTAGGGAACGGGTTCAACTCCGATGTTTCCGGCACAGGCACGCCGGCACATGTGGTGCCCATGGTCAGATCATACCAGAGTGATGCCGCCATGTAAAGCCCCCAGGACCTACTGGTCGCCCCAAGACGGTCTCATCATCGTACTAACATTCCACCCCAGACTTGACGCGTACTACGTCTTCATTCACCCATTCCTCCCAATCCTCCCTCCCCCAGATCATATCCCCGTGGACCGGCCCATCCCGCGCCTGCAGAATCAGATCGACGTCTTCGAGGAGGGCTTCGAGCCCACTTCACCCATCAGCCTGGCCATCTCGGCCATCTTGGCCCTGATCCCATGCCCAGAGGACGCCAACCACGCCTCGCGTGATTCGCAGCTCTTCCGGCGCAAGTACGCGCAGTATTTCGCCCAGACGGCCTTCGAGACGATGGAGAACGACGAGGAGATCCCGGACAGCGCCATCGACCCGTCGCGGCCGCTGAGCGAGGACCACAACCACGCCTTCCGCAGCCCCTTTCACTCGCGCGTGCCAGTTGAGCTCGAGGGCATTGTCGCCCTGGATATCCTGAGCGTGTATGAGTACGCCCAGCGCGGGAACATCAAGAAGATGCAGAACCGGGCCGGCCAGGCGCTTATGGCCGCCATGGACATGTCGCTTCACTCGTGTGCTACCGAGGATGAGTACTCTGAGGCGAGGAGGAGGATTTGGTGGATGACCGTACGGTCTCTCTTATTTGACCCTGTCAAGCACTTTGATCTGGCTTACTGATGTTTTCTCACCCTGTAGTACATCTGTGTAGCGCAAGGCGCAATTGTAAGCAATACGGTAAGGATACCTTGGATCGGAGTGCGTCGCTAATTCATCTCTTAAGACTTCTAACGTCATCCAGAAGCCGAGTTTCGCATCCTTTTCACCGAGCTACACGGCCAAGTTCCCAACATTCGCCGCCGACCCAGAGGTATGACATACAATTTCCATGCCCCCGCCCCTCCCCAAAAGAGAGCCTATCGTCCGCCCCGAATGGGCCCATGGGCCCGACTGACTCGTCGCACCCAGGCATTCGCTGTCTACATCCAGGCACAGCGAGCCATCATGGCAGCAACACAATTCGTGATTGAGCTAAACAAGGCGGTGCGCGACAACGCGGACATGAACCCGATCTACGAGCGGATGAAGGAGCTCGAGGCGCTGCTGGAGCCGCTCCTGTCGCACAGTGAGGCGTGGCTGCTGACGTCGACGACAAACTCGCCCGTGGCGCCGGGAGAGGCGGTGGTGGCTCGGTCGCTGCGGTGCATGGCCAGCATCAAGCTGAACAGCGCACGCATCAAGCTGCACCGATACTGCGCCTTCTTCGATATCCCGGTCTTCTCGCGCAAGCACTGCGATCTAAAGTCACTACACGACGCCGACAACAACCCTGGAGGCGGCGACGAGCCACGCCGCTGGCCCACCTGCAGCTGCAGCTCGTTCACGAACCCCTTCACCAGTATATCCGCCACGCCCGGGAGCAGCACCAATGGCGGCGGCGGCGGCGGGGCCTCGTCGTCAATCCGGTCGCCGTCATCGGACGGCGCTGGGCCCATGCAGGCAAATTTCCCCGTGGCGGCAGCGGCTCCATTCGGCCAGTCCCAGGCGACAATGGTGGCGGCGCAACAACAACAACTGCAGCATCAGCAGCAGGTGGCCAGCTTCCCATTCAGCAGCCACCAGAGCGCCAAGATCTGCCTCAAGTCTGCGCTGAACATTGCGCACAGCTTTGACGAGCTGCCGTTCCCGAATCCGACCGGCGTGGCACCACACTCGCAACAATCGCTAGCACAACATCCACAGGCAGGAGGAGGCCTCGTAGGAGTAGGACCAGGAGGAGGAGCGGGTGGATCCGCGCTATCCTTCCTCTCGCCGACGAGCGCGACCATGTGCCCACGTACGATGCCGTCGTTCGCGTGCTGCGCGATGCAGTGCGCGTACGCTCTGCTCATGGTGCACCAGAAGACCAAGAGCATGTACCCATACAGCGCCGAGGTGGCGAGCATCGCCGGTGGCGCGGGCGGCGGCGGCGTGCCCAATAGCAACAACGGCCACAACGGGGGCGGTGTCATCGATAGCAATGGCAGTGGCAATGGCGCGCCGCGGCCGCTCGTGGTCAACAGCCTGCTGGTCAGGCTCCAGCAGGGCCTGACTAGCATCTACGCAACGCTTTCTAATTATTCCACCGCATTTGAGGCTTTGGGCGGGATGAGAGGTGAGTCTGGCTTGTGTGGTCTTGTTTGCGAGGCATGCGAAGCTAACTGTCTTCTCCATCAGACCAAATTCGAAGTGCTATTGAGGAGTCGCAAGCGTTTACAGTTGCTATGTAACAATAACAAAAGCGAAATAGGAAAAAGACACTCTCGGCATGTGGGGGTTTCTGGCGTGGGGTTGGACTGGGCTGGATAGGATTGGATTTGAATATGAATTGGGGCTGGGACCGGGACGGGGACTGGAACTGGTGTCCGAACGGGTGTTGATTGTGACTGGTTTGGTTGGTGGTTGGCAACAAAACGATCAGCCCGTGAGGGCCTCAACTTGAAGGGGCGTTTCTTCGGAGCTTGGGATTGGGACGATGTCGCCCTGTGACGGATACACCAAAGGGGTCTGATTCATCCGCGTCCATGATTTACGTTGTTGAAGCTGCATTTATGGATTCTCTCCTCACCGAACCGGAATGGCAGTGTGGGCTAATGATATATACCCTCAGTAAGTAAATGTAGGTTGTTGGATTGTTGCTGCTCATGAAGCAGCTTGGCGCCTTTTCGTCTACATGTGTTTAACATACATACCCAAGAATATTTTTCAGGGGGCATGGCCTGGTTGATTGCCTCCATACTTACCATATGGCGATAATATCGGCCTTGCACGAGGTATTCTCTGTTTCCCCTCTTCGTGAAAGAACAACCGGCGTCTCGTGTCAGCAGCATGCTCCTGCGGTAGTGGATGTCGTGCGTACGGTGCAGCCGTGTCGTCGCAATCGGCCATGACGTCACTGCTGAGGGACAAGGTTCAGGGTCCCCAGTCCAAGCTCGAGGCCGCCCATACGTTGCTTAAATCCCTCTCTCTCTACCTAGGTACCTAGGCGTGTGCGTGTTCCTTGAACCTGCCGTCTTACCCCTCGGGGACCAGAATAACATTGGACGGTCACATCATAGGCCCTCTCCGTGGTTTTGGGTCAAAGCCTGATCTATCACTCCGGATGGGGAAGCTGGCAGTGTAGATCTCCGTCGTGACCATCTTTAGAAACTGACTGCAAGGGTACATCGTCTATGCCAGCACGGTGCAACGGGATTGAGGCCTGCTGCTATGCAGGATGTGTGAGCCCCTCGTTGCATCTGCTAGATATTCTATCTCGTGTACCCGTCCCTGTTCCTTGCGTGTGTGTGCGTGTGTGTTCCAGGCCTCCAAGCTTGTGGCAGCCGGTGATGTAATCGCGGGACCTGACCCTGCCTCTGCCTCCGTCCTCCTTCCCCGCCATCAAACGACACGACCTGGATACTGGTTCCAGAACCAAGGTAAGGTAGGTACGTTGACCTCATCTCACCTCACATGCTTGCTTCCACATTACGCTTTACGCTACTCCCCTTGCGCTCAAGCTCAAGCTCAAGCTAGCAATCACCTGAAAGGCTTCTTTCTATAAAAGCTTCCCCCTTCTTGGCCGTTCCTAGAACAAAGGTCCCTCCTCTTAGTTTCCCCCTCATCTCATCCTCACCATCGTCAAACCCAATTACCTACACTCAAAGAAAGATCTCGCTGCCAACATCAGCCTATCCATTAACTAAAACCACAATGGACGCCTTCACCAACAAGACCTCCCAGCAGCCCGCCGCCGGTGCCCAGGCCGGCCAGAAGGACGACTACGTTGACAAGGGTAAGTCCTTTCCCCCGTCTCCGTCATGGCCCCGGGCCGTGTCACCTCCCCTGTTCCACTTCACACCCAGAATAAAGGACCAACAAGCTAACATCCCATCTCTCAGCTTTCGCGATGGGCGCCAAGAAGTCCGGCCACAACGTCGACCACAACACGGCCGAGAAGATCACCGACGGCGCCAGGAGCCTCTACGAGAAGGCCACCGGCAAGAAGGTCAACCCCAAGATCTCCAACTAGATTTCGTGTCTGTCTGTGCCGGGGAGGGAAATTATGATTGCTTCACGAAGAAACAAAGAGACCCACGGGTGGGTGGTATAGGTGCTAGCCTTAGCACCCGGCGTTGGGACAGGACAGGAGGCCTCTTCCTACAACAGAGTTGACGATACCACGTATTTTAATTGCCACGACATTAATGGCCATAAATAACAGTCTTGTGTGAAAAAACTATCTGTGCAAGTAGTGACTAACCTTGCCTGCAACTTCTTGGCATGTACCAGTCATAAGTTGGAGATATTATCTCCGGTTTTGCTACAGCTTGGAAGCTGTGTGAAGTGCCATTATGTTGCTAATTGATCCTGTGTCCTATGGCACGTGTAAAAGAAAGGCAAATCAAAGGCAGTATCTCACCCGTAGGCAATCCCAAGCCTTGGCCTACTCCCAACTCCAACAATGCAAACCCAATTCCGTCCGATGTCGACGGGTGTACCCTCGACGGATGACACCCGCCACATGGGCGCCATCCCATGCGTTCCATCTCGTACTGTTCTGTGCAGCCCGTCCCACACTCAAGCATACCTATATCCCAGATAACATTTGTACACCAATGGAACAGACAAAGAAGTAGAAAACGTCAAACCCGTATATCCATACCTGCATGACCACATTAGTCACATAAGAACACCATCACGCTCTCCCCATGCCAGGCCAGCCCCCCCCCCCCTTAAGCATTGTCCGCAAAGACCTGGTACGCCATGATCATGATCCAAAGCAGGAATATGGCTCCGACAAGCCCGAGCGCGAAGACGGCCTGCCAGCCCTGGCAGATGCTGCGCTGCTGCAGCCAGGCGAGGGCCTCGAGGGTCTGTCCGGTGGGGTTGCGGTCGAAGACGGCGGCGTTGCAGTTGGACGAGACGCTGCCCGAGGGCCCCCAGAGCTGGACGCTCGTGACGATGAGGCCGACGAGCCACAGCACGAAGAGCATGAAGCCGCCGATCATGACGATGGAGGGGAGGAGGCGCCGCTGGAAGATGAGCCATAGCAGGATCACGATGAAGACTATCACGAGGGCGGCGACGGTGATGTAGTAGGGGAAGTACCTGTGCGCAGGACGGGACAGCGGTTAGTTCAATCTTCCATTGCGTGGAGGGGGGGGGGGTAGGCAGAGGCAGAGGCATAGAGCGAAATGCCGTCGGGTGGCAGGAGAGGCGCAACTAGGGTCGAACTCACCATGGCACGCCCAGCCCGAGCTGGCCCTGGATCTGGACAAAGTTGGCGAAGATGCCGAGGATAGCGGACGATGCGACGAGCATGAACAGCATCCACAGGTTGAGCTGGATGGCGGGCCAGTGGTACTTGTGCAGACGCTCGATGCGCCGCTCGTAGACGACGGACGAGTCCGTCACCGAGGACGCCATCGTATATTTATTTTGGAAAGTGACGATCGCTTCTACACACGTGTGTGTGCGTGTGCGTGGAGTATTCGATGCGCTCGCTGGTGGGACAGTGGGCGTTCGTTCGTCGTGAGGGTTTGTTTGCGCAGTCGTGGGGGTTGCGCCTCTTCGCGTCTTGTCGTCCTTTTCTCTCCTCCGTATTATTCCTCCCTTGCCCTTGTGGTGCACCTTCGGTCTGCGTATGTATATGTGTACGTTGGATATGTCTTCCCACGGCCTGGTGTCCGATCGACAACTGTCAACGTCCGACGCAAGGCTCGCCTGGCGCAATGGGTTTCTGGCAGGCTCAGGCGCGTACTGGGCCCAGCGGGTCGGGTCGGATCAGGGTCAACCGTGTTGCAGCACAGCAATAGACCCGGGACGGGGTGCCACGTCCTCAAGGCAAGAGCAAATTGTCGTCAAGAGGTCGGGGCGGTTGAATTGGGCCGCGATGCACGCTGGTGGCGGCGGACGGGTCCCGATTGGCGGCGGCGGGCGCGGAGCTGCAGGTTGTTTGTTCGGTTCCAGTCGTTGGAGGTGAGGCGAGATGTGCGCGTGTCTGCTGGTCTTGTTTGCATGCTGGGAAGGAGGGGTCGATGTGATCGTCACCGCATTGCGAGGTGCTCGAGGCGAGGCTGTTGGTGTTGAAGCGAGGGTGTTGCTTGGGTTGAGAACTAGACAGCGCAGAGGGGCATTGGAGTTGTTGTCATTGCAACGCGACGGTAGTAATGGGAAATCGAGGCAGGCCGGCAGGATTGGAGGGATCGATGAGCAGCAGAAGCAAGGATGCCGCTGGTCCAGGATCCGCGCCTGCTGGGCTCTGGGCTGGTGGTGTCTTCCCGGATCCTCGGTGCTGGGTGGCAGGGTGGGATGGTGGCAGGCGGGCATGCTGGTTGGGTTGGCTGTTTGGCTGGTGGCTGGGAGCCAATTTTAGTGCTCGCTTCAGAACACCTGCCAACGGCTCTTTCCCTTTCCACCATCCATCCATCTACGTACCGCAGCCTTGCAAGAGAAGAAGAACCCCTTCTAGAATCCCCCCGTGGCTCGGCGATTCGACGCTTCAGTCTCCCAAGCTCTGGTACCTGCTTTGACAGCGTGACGAGTGGATGTGACCGTGCAGCTTCTCTGTCTGTCCGCCTGCCTGTCTACGATGCTGTGGGGCTCCAGCTCCAGGACCCCAAACCCCACGCACACAGGGCTGTAAGCACTGTAGGCGAATGTGGGGTGGCTGGGAGGCACCTTGAGCTTCCACTGTGTGTTCGTTCGGCTCTGCGCCTCCCAGTCTAGACCGTACAGACACGGCAGCTCCCGTTCGGTCTCATCATCGCACAAGTGCGCGACCTGTGTATGGCTGTGAGATCAGCCTGGATGCCGTCCCACCCGAAAAGATCAAATGCGACTTGGGTAACATTCTTGGGTTTGGGTTTGCATATATGAGCATTCGTAAACGATCACTTGATAAGACATGCTTGACCTTTTAACAGCCGATGCATGCCACGTCCACCTCAGGGAAACGTGGACCCCACACACTCTCTCATTGTGCGAGGTGGTCCCAAACCATCCCTTTACGGCGTTGCAGTTGTCTCACCTGCACTGATGAGCTGCCTACCTGGATGGGTAGGGTACAAAAGAGTGAGCTTCATCTGGTCTCACATTGCGCTGACTGAGCGAGCAGAGCAGGAAACCGGACACCCATTCAGCTCCCAATTTCTAGGGTTTGCCGCACCACACTACCTCTGCTTGTGTCCCTGGAGCTTTCCATCATAGATATACGAGATATGAAGCAGACCTGGAATGGAGGCCAATGCATGAGCGTCCCTACGGCGTCGCACATTGGGCCTCGAGCCAACAAGCATGCTAGGCTCAACCAACTGTCTCGGAGGAACAAGACCTGCTTCGAAGGATCCCCAGGCAGGTGGTAGGATTTGGTATGCCCCGTCAAGCACATGCTGCATTTGAAGGCCCCTTGGCCGCTATGGCGCCTTGATATCGGAACATTAGAACGGTATCCACTAAAGTCTGACAGCAGCGGACGCCGGCGCTGACTTCGTTTGCCGAACGTGTATGCAAAGTGATCGGGCAGCGTGTGCCCCGGAGTCAGAGCTACTCCGCCGTCGTCTGCCTGACTCTCATTCACCTCTCACAAACCACCGTGTTTTTTTCCTTCCATGATCTTCTAGATTCATCGTCAGCATCAATACCTGACCGAATTTTTGCAACAACTCCGCGGTACCCCTTTCGTCCACACATACCAAGGCTTGTCGGCGCGAAAACAGGTTGAGCAGCATACACAGTATCTAGAAGACCCTTGCACCAACCGACGACAACCCGCCGAGCCAAACAGCCCGACTGGTGGGACCGTGACCCCCGAAGACGTGCCTCCGTGTCAACATCGGCGCTGCCCCGTAGACCATAGAGACACCGTCCCCATTCACCTACCCTACGGCCAGGTTCGCGCGCGCAAACAAACAGACAAATCACCAGACATCCAACCATGGAACTAGGAGACCTCCCTCCCCCGGACCACTCAACGCTGCACCTGCCGCGGATCCTCATGCTCCACGGCGGCGGCACCAACTCGCGCATCTTCCACATGCAGTGCCGCAGCCTTGACTACCACCTCAAGGCGCACTTCCGCACCGTGTACGTCGAGGCGCCCCTCCCCTCCACCGCGGGGCCCGACGTCCTGACTGTCTACGCCGAGTGCGGGCCCTTCAAGCGCTGGGTGCTGACCACCGAGCCCAACGCCGTCGAGCGCCAGCCCAAGGAGACGTGGGCCCTGGACGAGCGCGCCATCGCCGACGCCATGGACGCCGACGACCGCCGGGGCGCCACGGGCCGCTGGGTCGGCATCCTGGGCTTCAGCCAGGGCGCCAAGATGGCCGCCAGCGTGCTGCTGCGCCAGCAGGAGAACCGGCCCGCCCTGGGCCGCGTCGGCGACCGCCACCAGCACGGCTCCGGCCCCGCTGCCGATTTCCGGTTTGGCGTCCTCCTGGCCGGCAGGGGCCCGCTCATCCAGCCCGAACCCGATGCGGCCGACTGGCTGGGGGCCGACGAGAAGTTCGACTACGCGAGCAACGCCGCTGCGAAGCGGGTGCTGCGCGTGCCGACCATCCATGTCCACGGGCTGCAGGACCCCGGGCTGGACTATCACGTGAAGCTGCTGTCGGAGTGGTGCGAGCCCGGCACCACGCAGCTGATCCAGTGGGAGGGGAACCACAGGCTGCCGTTCAAGACGCCTGATGTTAGTAAAGTGGTGAATGCTATTTTGGACCTGGCGCGGAAGCAGGGCGTTTTTCGTTGAGTTGATGAGTCGCTGAGCCGTTGGTTTGGGTTGGGTTTGGAAGGTTGAGATTTCCCGGTCTGTCGGAAGGAGGAAATTCCCCTTTGGTTGTATTTCATCTGTTTATAGAGTCTCCGGGCAAGAATCATAGATGACAATAGAGGTACATGATGTGTCTGATGGGGCATTTTATGAGGCTTGTGAGAAGTCTCGAGTTGACGAAGGAGGAGAACATTTCACTGCGTGAAGATGCCTTTTATTACTCTCTAAAATGTTGATAATGCCCACCACATCGAGACACATTCATACGACCCGTGATTTACAGGGGGCAAGGAAATCGGGCATGTCCTGAGGATTTATAAAGGATATGTTATCAATGCATTATACCTCGTTGACGCGAGTACGGCCGTCATTATGATACAACCCAACTTCCTCATCGCTGACATTGTCGTAGTAGTCCACGCGGATAGACCGCTGCTGTATGATACCTGTCGTGCTTGCGCCCTCGCTGGCCTTGGAGTCGTCCGCGCCGATAGCGACGTTGTTCCTCTGCATGTATCCACCTCCTATCGTGCGCAGGAGGATGCCGCTGTCGCTGAGCTTCTCGAAGTCGTTCTTCTTGCTGCGCTCGACGGTGCTCTTGGACCGCGAGAAGGACAGCATCTTGGGTATGATCTTGGCGAAGAAACGGCGCATCAGGGGGAGGTTGGCGTTGATGATGGCGAGCTCCGGCTCGAGGACGGTCCACAGGAGGCCCATTGGCAGCGTCCACGTCGGGTCTTCGAAAGAGATTATCATGAGTGACTTGAGTCTGACGATGGAAATGGCGGTGATACTGTTGGGACGTTAGAATCATGCATAGGAAACGGCAACCTAGATTCACACTCACAGAATTCCCATAGAGAATACAATAAGTAGTCCGAACTTTTGGCCTGAAGGCATTTGCAACTTCAAAATGCACGGCAACGGAAGTAGCAAGACCATAAAGTCCGTGATCATGTTCGTGACGCCAGCTATGACAAACACAGCATTGCGGTCCCCACAGGAGCCGCCGGGGATGGTCGTGTCCCAGTTGAATGCCAGAGGCCGGCAGAGTAGGAATGTCTCAAGGACGACCGAGACCATCCACATGATCACCGCCGCGGCGGTCACCCTCACGCTCCAGGTGACCCAGGCGCTCGGCGCAAAGATCCTGTTGTAGAAGCGCAGCACGGCCAGCTTGACGAACATGAGCGTGATGCCGTAGAGGGCCTCGAACGGGAGGATGAGCTTGAGGGTCAGCACGACGTCCGGCAGGTCGACGTCGCCGATGTGCCTCCCCGTCCCGCCGCGCACCACGCAGGCCCATTGGATCCCGAGGGAGACATATGTCAGGAAGAGGGCTGCCGCGATGCAGTATTCCTCCTCGCGGAAGCTGGTGTTTCGCACGTGGAGGGCATATACGCGGCCTATGCAGCTCAGAAGCGCCACTACTCCGAAGACAGTCGTGACGATGAGGGGGTTGAGCGTCTCTGGTGTGTCCGCTGGATAGATGGTCATGGTATCGGCTTTTGCCTGTTGGTGAAAGATGAAGAGAGGGAGACGAACTCAATCATCCGGAACAATTGTATGCACCTGCTTGCCCAGGGGGGTTGTCCATATGTGACGGAGAGGCCTAGAACGGGGGAGTGTGACCTCGGCCCTGGGACGAGCAGAACCCCTGGATTACCTTCGTGACATTTCAGAGGAACCGACCCTGCCTATAGGATTTTGCGATCAACAAGTAATATTTTCTGAAATGTGATAGAGCTTGCAGGGTGTCAGGCATCATTCGGCAATTGCCACTCACGGTCATGGCCGGGCACCTACATACCTACATTTATGGTGGTGCATACATATATTCTACGGCCTCCCTATTCTTTTCGGTATCACCCTATCCATCATCTTGAGCTTGGGCGCTTTGCACGTCGTCTTTTCTGTGGTCAGAGACGCGACGATCGATATCATGGAGGACCACACGCACAGTAGGATGGTCTCCACCAAAGGATGGCTCGAGTGAGTGGGCTGGCTCCACTGAGGTCGCACTCCTCTCACAAACCCCGGGTCCGGAGATGACAGCCGGCCTGCGATGCCCTCCCCGATTCGTCCTCAGCTCAGCGACTCGAGTCATTACTGCTCATCCATCATATGAGTCTCAAACAATATTGCCGCATATCTTTCCTACTATGTACACGCGGTGAAGTTGAAGTTGCGTCTGTGCGTGGCGGCGACTCTAGTGTAGCGAGCGCGTGTCCTGGAGCCGGCCCGTCCCTCTGGAGCCTAGGCCCGAGATGTGGATTCAGGAATCGCAGAGCCCCGGAGCTTAGACTACCAGGTCCTTGATCCTACTCGCTTTGAACGGCGAATTGGTGCCTGTTACGGACTGAAGAACCACACTCTCCATGTGGCGTGTTGTCAGGTCTTTCAGATACATCATTTTTTGGCCCCCATGCGCATGCATGATAAGGAGACTCTTTCAGGGACTCCCGCCTCCCCGACCAGTCGCGGTGGAGAAAGACCAAAACCTTACATTCCTCCATCGTGCGCGGAAGTCATACCGCCGTGCCTGGATCAAATTTCGAGCAGCCCACATGGCTACGAATGTGTGCTGCAATCTCGCGGCACAGCACCGGCGTTGCAGCCAGTGAGGGCTGATCGCTCCCTGAAAATGGTGGATCGTCACCACCTATGCGTCCAAAACGGTATCTCACAATGTGTTGGTTTGTTCGAATCCGTCTCATCACGCTTGAGTCCCCACCCTGAATACTACGATGGCAGAAAATGTGGCGGGGAGAATCATCGCCCGCTAACGGGGTGTTGGGGATGTCCAACTAGACACGAGCACGTCTGGTGCATATGACTTGAACTAAGCAACCGCTCGTTCACTCGAAATTTGCCTATTGCTTCTTTGAAGTCTCAAACCACATCCTTGCAAAACCACTTTGCTGCACAAACCTTGATATTATGGCTTCACCAATTGCGGACATGTCTTCTGCGGCGGACCTTGAGACGTCCCAATTCGACTTTGTAGTCGTGGGTGGCGGCACTGCAGGACTGGTCGTTGCCTCCCGATTGACCGAGAATCCTGACATTAAAGTACTGGTCCTCGAGGCTGGCGCGGATCGCAGACAGGACCCAAGGGTCAAGATTCAAGGTCTTGCGCTGAGCACTTATTTTGACCCCGATTTCGACTGGTGCCTATCCACTGAGCCTCAGGTACTTCAGCCATCATATTTGCGAGTGAATTCGAGTATCGAATGTCTCAACTGATAGCATCCATTTAGCCTGGGCTCAATGATCGACGACTTGGTCAGCCACAGGGAAAAACACTTGGAGGCTCATCTGCGTGAGTTTTGTCTTCATCACGATGGAATCCAGGCAAAATGCTGACTGAAAGTGTCAGGATCAACCTGGGTATGGTGATATATCCGTCCCGTTCAGGTTTTGACTCGTGGGAGAAGCTGGGCAATGCCGGCTGGGGATGGCAGTCAATGGCGCCTTACTTTCGCAAGTTTCACACGTACACGGCGCCCGAGTCCAAAACTCAAGAGGACCTCATGCTGGACTATGTGGTGAAAGATGCCCAGGGAACCAGTGGCCCCCTCCAAATTTCGTACGGGAGCGGCGCTGGGTATCCTCCCTTCAACAGCGCCTGGCCGCGAGCATGGTCGAACCTCAACAGGAAGTTGATTGGGGATCCTATCAGCGGAGTTGCGGTGGGCTCATTCAACAACCCTGCCACGATTGACCCGGTCTCCAAGGAGAGGTCCCACGCTGGAAACGCATACCTTTCGGAAGAGGTGTCGAGCAGGAAGAACCTTCGCGTGGTCACTGAAGCTCTCGTCTCCAAGGTGATATCGGACAAAGGCCCGGACGGTAAAGTCAAAGCGACGGGCGTCGAGTTCAAAGCAAAGGATGGGAAGACACGCCGGATTATAGCCGGTCATGAGGTCATCCTGGCCGCAGGCGCCCTCAAGACGCCTCAGTTGCTCGAGCTTTCCGGGATTGGGAGCGCGGAAATCCTTCAGAACAATGGACTCGAGTGCCTCGTCGACAACCCCAACGTAGGCGAGAATCTGCAGGACCACGGCTTCGTGCCCTTTTCTTGGGAAGTCACAGACCCAGCCACATCAGCCGACCAGATGCGCAACCCAGAAGTGGTCCAGATGGCGCTGGGTGCCTACACTGCCGCCAAGGCCGGACCGTTGAGCACACACGCCCTTGCTTCGGCCTTCCTGCCGCTACAGAACCAGGACTTCAGCCCAGCATCCGTGGACGAGCTTCTCCCGGCCCACTTTGACGGCCACCCCGTCCCGGCCGCGCTGAAGAAGCAGTACGAGGTCCTCCGCGAGCAGATCCGGGCCCCGGACGACTGCTCAGCCCAATACACCCTCGCGCCCTTCCAGATCACCCCCAGCACCGACCCGTCGCCGCAGGCGACCTTCGGGATGAAGGAGGACGGCTTCTACGCGTCCATGGTCGCCGTGCTCAACCACCCCTTCAGCCGCGGCTCGGTCCACATCCGGTCGCCCGACCCGGAGGCGGCGCCCGTCGTCGACCCGCGCACCATGTCGCACCCGCTGGACCTGGAGCTGCACGCGCGGCACGCCCTCCTCCTCGAGACGCTGCGCGACACCAGCCCCCTGCGCGAGCTCTTCAAGGAGGGCGGCCGGCGCATCCACAACGGCGGCAGGAGGGTGCAGACGCTGGAGGAGGCCAGGGAGGCCGTGCGCAACGGCTTCACGCCGCATTATCACGTCTGCGGCACCGCGGCGATGCTGCCGCGGGAGGAGGGAGGCGTGGTGGACCCCAAGCTGAGGGTTTATGGCGTGGAGGGCTTGCGTGTTGTGGACGCTAGTGTGTTCCCGTTGATTCCTAGGGGCAATATCCAGTCTGATGTGTATGCTGTTGCCGAGAGGGCGGCGGAGATTCTGTTGGAGGGATGGCAACAGAGGTCGTCGTAATTGGTCGCGTGTCAGTATAGCTGTATTCCTTCGCCTCTAATTTCTGGGTTAATGTAGCTTCACGCCCTTCTGGGTGCACTACCGACTTGGTGTCTGCCTAATGCTAGTGGCTCACTTCTCTTATAAATCATGCCGAGCTGCCTGCAGCATTGAGATGGCATTTCCCCTCACCATGTCAGGGCAGTATCCTTAGCATAGCATTTGACATTATCGCAACACCACTCTTCGCCGAGTGTATTCCAGGTATTCTGGACAAAATACCGGGAGTGTTGACGGATTATGACTCTGCTGCTTCGAAACGATGACTGAACTACCACCACTTCCTCTCCCAACTGGCATCGCTCAACGCTATGCTGATTTGACCAGCGTCGGTACTTGTGGTCTGAAGATCTTCCTGCTGGAAGCCGGTGACCCCAAGGATCCTTTGATCCTCCTGTTCCACGGCTATCCCGAGCTGGCGTATACATGGCGCAAGGTCATCCTCCCTCTCGCTTCCAAGGGCTACCACGTCGTCGCCCCAGACTCCCGCGGTTATGGACGCACCACGGGATGGGACACTAGCAGCTACGCGCACACAAACCTGGCGCAGTTCACCCAGACCCAGCTGGTCCTGGACAACATCGCCCTGGTGCGAGCACTGGGCCACAAGACAGCTGCCTGCGTGGTGGGCCACGACTTTGGAGCGAGCGCGGCGGGTGCATGTGCACTCACCCGGCCGGACCTGTTCAAGGCGGCCGTCTTCATGGGCCACGTGCCCCCGGGACCGGCAGCACTACCCCCACTTGATACGACGTCCAAGTCTCAAGACACAAAGAAGAGCGAGGCCGGGGGAAAGCTGCCCAGTGTCCCAGAAATCCTCACAAGCCTTGCTCAAAGGAATCCGCCGGTGAAGCATTATCAATGGTACAACAGCACCCCGTCAGCCGTGCATGACTGGGAGAATCCGCCGCAAGGACTCAAGGCATTCCTCCGTGGTTATGTGCACCTCAAGAGCGACGCGTGGAAAGGCCACGGTGACATAGGCCGTCTGACTGGATTCACTGTTGATCAACTCACTCGTATGCCGGATTACTACATCATGCCAATCAACTCCACAATGCCCGGCATAGTCGAGCAGAACATGCGCACAGAGGACGACGACCTGACAAAGGCCTTCATGACCGATGAAGAGCTAGATGTGTACGTCTCGGAGTTCGAGCGGACAGGGTTCCAGGGGATGTTGAACTGGTATCGGAGCTCGACTGACCCACGTCTGGACTCTGCCATGGCCGTCTTTGCGGGCCGGAAGTTCGAGGTGCCCACGACTTATATCAGCGGTGCTGCAGATTGGGGGAATTATCAGCGCCCCGGTGCGCTTGAGGGCTTTGAGACGGGGAGGGCGGCGACTGATTATAAAGGCACGAGAATATTTGATGGTGCCGGGCATTGGCCGCAGACTGAGATCCCAGAAATTGTTTGCGAAGAAATTGGGAACTTTCTTGGCGGCAATTGAGCAAGACTTTTGACTCAAAAACTATAATTCCAATCTAGAGGCGTTCTCACTTGCTTCTCACTTGCCACTCAATATTACATGTTGGAATGCAGGTGGCTATATGATCTAGAATTCCGAGCATTGTGCAGTCTTCGTTGACTGGCCATCAACCTCATTATCCCCGAATTTCCGAGTCCCAAGGCCAGATATAAACACCGTTCACGCAACCAAGAGCATTTGTCGAACTACAAATGAAAAAGGATGCACCTATGATTCTGCAGTGTCGTTTGGCCCTCAAGTAGAACGTGACTTCCTGGCTACAACAGGACTGGCTCGGCTAGGCACAACGCTTGCTTCGAGCAGGGCACACTCAATCTCCCCATAGACTGATGTCCGTGCCTCCTTCCGTTCTCCATTCCCTGAGGCTCTCTCGTGTATAGTTGGTACCGGAAACTGCACATATATTTGACCGCCCTATTCACGGAAGCCCGGAGAATGAAGGGGTGATACAATCGTCTGGCACTGGCGCTAACTGTTTATAAGGCGGAACACACCACATCAGACCGCATCTAGGTCCCCGCGATGGATTCCGCGCTCGCAAAGAGACTGTGAAGCTTCTCTCTAAAAGCCGACCAACTCGTGACCTCTAGAGAGGCGCTTCAGGCTGATGAACTCGAAGTCGTCATCCGTGTTACCACTTTTCTTCGGGAAAATTGAAAGACGCTCTGTCACTCAGTTTCCCGAGTAAAAAGATCCAACTCGACATACGCCGACGCCGCCTCGCCATCATCCTCCCACCGGAGCCAATTGTAACCCCGCGGGTCCGTCCCATGATCGTTCTCGCCCGCGTCACACCCCTGCAGGCTCTCCGGAATGTCCAGCTCGTCCACAACCAGAGTCTCCATCCACCAGTCCTGCAGCATCACCAACAGGCCATGCGTTTCGAGCCTTCTCAAGCGTGCCAGATCGCGAGGGCGTATCCGGTCCAGGCCCGGGTGATACATGGTCCATGCCCTACTTAAGTCAACCAGCCTGCCGCCGATGTAGTTGCCCATGTGAATGTCCCGCACCAGGATTCCGAGGGCGTGCAGGTCCTCCAGATCCCGCCACATTGTTGATGCGGAGATCCGGCCTGTTTTGAACGCCTCTTCGAAGTCGTCATCCTCCACGAACTCCTTGACGATCGCGCGGATGGGCTGTCCCCGGTGCTCTTCCCATCGACCCCAGGTTTTTTCTCCGTTCAGTGTACCCAATGGTTCCTCGTCGTCTGGCTCATACTCCAGGCCTCCTGTGATTATCGGAGTTACTTCACTCTCCTGCTGCAGTGTGAGGAGGAGGTACCCGTGAGCCGGGACCGCGAGATCCAGCCGATTTTCCTGTGCGAGCCGGCCGTAGGCGCGACACTCACAGTTGAAGGGGTCGTAGTAGTCCTCATATGCCTGCGAAGAGGACAGGGGCTGGGCGAGCTCCCTGGCCAGCACGTTCTTCAAATATCTCGGGCCACAAAATTCAAACTTGTATCATCCCGCGTTAGCCTTGACCGTCGCTATGACAAAAGAGGCGACTCACCATCTTGAGGGCGTAGACTGTCCCGTCGATCTCTACTTTCCAGACCTCACTGTCTAGGTCGTCTGAGCTACCGAGAGCTTCTATAAACTTGATTTTGGCATGCGCATCGGGGGTGAAAGGGCCAAGCTTGGGTCCTGGCACCTGGGGAAGAGGCAGGGGAGGATGCGACATGGAGTTCTGGGAACATATCATTTCGCTGGACACTTGCATTTAATGTTTCCATGAATTCTGTAATTTCGAGCCTGTAATGCCTCTTTCAATATGCTACGAAAAGAATTGCTTGATTCCGCCTTGGGAAAGCCGGGATTGCTGTGGTGCCTTGTAATCATATACACAAGCCACAGATTTTGACTCGCCCGTGTATTGTGGGATTCTAGCCCCTGCAGAGCTGCAGGACAAGTTCAGCTGACCCAGCTGCAGGCCGCCGGGACTTAGGACAAAAATTGTTGCCTGCCACCGGGCATAATCAGTGGTCGAGATCGGGCCACGCCACCACCCATCCTTGACACTCAGCCCCTCCCTCCTGGAAGTTGTGAACGTTTTCCAAGCTCCGAGGGCAAACTTCCAGATCAACCACTTGCAGTCACCATTCAGACCATATATAATTTCCTAGCTACACGATGGAAGCGATCGGCTTGGCTTCTTCTATCATAACCTTCATTGATGTAGCGTACAAGATCGTGAGTGGGGCCCACGAGGTGTACATGTCACAGGATGGGGCAACCAAGAGTAATGACCACACCGGCGTGGTAGTCAGCGATCTGCAGCGTGTCACAGCTGACCTGCGAGCTCACCAAATGAGTTCCACTGACCAGGAGCTCATCACACTGTCGGACAAGTGCCACGATCTCGCTGGCGAGCTTTTGCAACTGCTGCACAAGTTCCTGCCAAAGACCCCGGGGAAATGGCAAAGCTTTGTCGCAGCATGCCGGATTCTGAGGAAGCAGAAGGAGGCCGCCTCGATGGAAGCCAAGCTGGACAGATACCGTCAGCAGATAGCCGAACGCCTGCTCTGGCTGCTGTTGTGCGTGCCCCACCACACGTCGTGAAATATGATACATCGCCGGCTGACAAAAGAAATAGCAAACAGCAATCTCCGATCAAGAAGTCCTTGGACGATATGCTGCACCACGCGAACACTCTCCGCAACTCAAATGCACGCAAGATGGAAGACGTGCAATGCCAACTATCACAAACCCTCGAACACCTTGACCAGTTCGCTCAGACAAGTGATCGTGACGGGGAACAAATTCAGGACCTTCTCACTCAGACCAACGATAAACTTGATCAACTTCAACTTTCCATGGAGAACCCGATAGCTATGACTTCCACATTATCTCAGACTTTGGACGATCTTGTCAAGCAGGCTCAATATTTGAACACTCTTGTTCAGTCTATGCCTTCCCAGAATCAGACTCTGCGCCGTCTCTTCTATCGCTCCATATTCCGCAGGGAGGACGAGGTGATTACTGCAGAAGCGGATACTTTCAGGTGGATATTCAATACCACAGAACAGACGAGAATCGCCGCACATCCCGTGTCGCAACAAGATGCCATCACCTCAAGTGAGCCCCTCGAAGAACCATCAGAAGAGGCTCTAAGGAGCCAAACGTCAAAAGTCTTCGTCGATTTTCTTCGATATTCTGGTCGCACATTATTTGTCCAAGGCAAAGCGGGTTGTGGAAAATCTACATTCATGAAGTATGTTGCTCACCATGAACTTACGGATTCCAACCTGAAAGTCTGGGCTGGAACAAAAAGACTAGTAACGATCAAGGTCTTCTTTTGGCAGTCTGACGATCCACTCCAGGAGTCAATTGAAGGTTTTTTCCGTTCAATTCTCTTTCAGGTACTGAGCCAATGTCCGGAGCTCATTGACACCATCTTCCCTCATCGTCCAGCGGGCGCGTTCGATGCTGTCGAATATCGACTCGGGGAGCTTGAAGATGCCTTTGCGAGACTGTTGCAAATTCATACAGAGGATAATTATTGCATCTTCTGCTTCATCGATGGCCTCGATGAACACCAGGGGGACAATTTGAGCCACGAAAACCTCGCCAACCAGCTGGTGTCTTGGGCATCACTGACCAATGTCAAGATCATGTGCTCCGCCCGACCCTATACTGTCTTCCTCGAAGCCTTTCGGGAGTCAGGGGATATCATTGAATTCCACAAGCTTACCCGCAGTGATATCTCGAACTTTGCCGAGTCAAAGTTTACAGAGTCGCTGGCAAAGCCGAAGTTGCAGGAAGCTCAAAGAAACTGTCTTGCCATTGTGCAAGACATCACAGAGAATGCTCAGGGAATATTCCTCTGGGCAGTGATGGTCGTCCGGACACTTATCAATCAGGTCCTCGACCAGGACGGAAGTGAGAAAGCCCTTCGAAAGAGGCTCCAGGAATGCATTGAGCGCGACAGCCTGGACAGCCTGTTCGAGCTGATTCTACAGAGAGTCGACAGAGCTCCATACGTCCAGATGCGATCGAACATGGTGCTTTACCTCGCGGCGAATAATCCTTTCGAATCACCCCTTAATGCGTTGATATTTCCCTGGCTCGACGAATTGGAGTGGTTCCAAGGGTCTTTCGACGTAAATACTGCCTCTGATGACTGCGAGCAAGACTACAGCGAAAAGGAAATTTCACCAAGAATACAACGAGTCACCAGCTTGCTCCACCAGCTCACTCAAGGCCTTCTCGAAGTTGTGAACACTCGTGACCCTGCTCTTTACTTCCGGTATCGTATTGACTTCTATCATCGGTCAGTTCGGGACTTCCTCAGAGAGCGCTGGAAGACTGGTGCCAAAAGAACTCCATTCCCGAGCCCGGCGGAGGAGGTGCAGGCCTACTGTCGACTACGGAGCCTCGAAGCAATACGTATAACACGCCAACGCTTCAGAGATGTGTGCCAACTCAGTGGAGCCGGAAAGGATGCACAAGCCAGTGTCATCGGCAACCTAAGAGCTCTGTTTGAGTACGTGGGTGTCTGGCTAGGATCGTGCTCTCGTAGCGGCCGTCTGCCTCCTAATGCATGCTTGCAGGAGTTCGATAGGGCAATTGTCCAATCAGAAGACTCATCATTCCCACCATTTCTGCTCGGAAGAATGCTGATCAACGACGAAGTGTCGTGGAGATATTACTCCCGAACCGCTCTTGACAGACCGTCATTCCTTCATTGGGTAGCTTACTGGGCTCAAGGACAGTTTGTCAGGGCTGGGCCGAAGGTATCAGCCAGGGAATTGATAGGTAGCACGACTACTCCATTGCATCCAGACCTCAATCTGCTCTTGTCATCATCAACTGCAGCAGATGTAGTTACGACACGATACCTTCTCAGCAACGATCACCGCTCAGACGCACCAATCAAGATATTTGACCTCCAAACGCGAGGTGACCAAATTGGGCAGAAACAAGAAGCTGGGAAAGAGCGCTGGGTCATCACACAACCGACTTGGGAGTCTATTCATCGGATGGAACAAGAATCCAGTGGGAGCGACGCCATGAGTACAGTTTGGATGGTCTTCCTACGGGATTTTGCTAGCAATGTGAGATTGTACTGCTGGAAGAGAAGGATGGTATCGGCATGGCCTCTCTATCTAGACCGGGACTGGCTAGAAAGGCTAGCGAAAATCATCGAGGCGTATCTAGATGCCGGAGCCAACCCCTACGTCTACTTTCTCCTCTTCAACAACGACCCACGGGATAGATACAAAGCGACTCTCTATCAGTTACTGGATGTGTTCAAGCCGGAGAACCTCGCATCGTTTGACAATTTGCTGAACAAGCCATGGTGGAAAGACATTCTCTCTGGGAGCGGACTACTGTCACGGCCACCGGAGTATGAACGGGTGACCACGGATCTGCTATTGGGTGGCAACTGGAAGGTACTGGGCGTAGGATTGGACAATGGACAGGAGCTTCTAGGGTCATTCAAAGTTCGAGTGTTTTGAGTAACAGCCCCCGCCCCTGCAACGGCAAATGGTAGTACCAAAATGCTCGTCGATATTATGACACAGGCGACCCCAGATACACTTACTTCTTTGGATCCTCCGACCGCGATTTTACAGAATGATGACATATATACATGCGAATCGAGGGCTTCTGATGAACACAATGCCCCGATCGAATTGCTCAAATTGAATCATTGTGTTCAGCTCGTTCTTCCTTCCCGTTGTCCGGGCATGACACAGCCCAATGACTTCAATCTTGATTGCTTTCCCGTGTTTGACTCAACGGCCTGAAGGTCAAGATTGCACCAAGGGATATTCGTCTGTGCCAAACGTCGAATTCAACGTCACTGACCCCGTTACTGTTCCATCTGCAAGACGATTCCACGTCTCAATCGAGGTTCGAAGTGATTCGAAGCTCACAAGAATCTGACGAGAGCCCCTCGTCCACTTCCCATACCCTCCATACCCTGTATGCCTGCTGAAGCAGAGGTCCAATCCATCACCAGTCAGCTTCATCCCACTCAGCTTCTTGTCCCACTTGAAACACCAGTCGTTGCCGTGCTGGTGACCACTGAAGGCAGCCGTCATATTCTCGGTGTCCAGTAAAGCCTGCATGAATGGCCCGTCATTGGCCGTGCCTTGCCCGGGGAATGAACCCTCTGCATTGATTCCCGGCGATGTGTTCGAATTGACCGCGGATGGTTGGAAAACTGCTGAAGCGCTGACCGGGATGTGGAAGAAGGCAAGCGATGGTAACGATGTCCCGTGAATACTGGCGATGGTGTCCCTGGTCTCCTTGAACCAGGACACGACGCTGCTGTCCACCCAATCAGGCTGGTCAGCAGCTGATCCATCCTGGGCTTGCAGTCGGCTGTGCCAGAATGGCGTGTCAGCATAATGCAATTTTGAGACCAATGAAGGCTTCTCATTTACTCACCCGCCTCGACTATCAAAAAACCAAAGGAGCATTGCAGGGACCGTGGAGGTGTCGTTGGGATAGACAGGGAGGTAGTAGTTGGAGACACCAGCACCGTTCTGGTTCACCTCACATCCCGTCAAGCTGTTGGCGTATGTCTTCTCTCGGGTGTAGATGGCTTCCCTGGTTAGATTGATATCGGAGTCATGATCTAGGCAACACAAATCGTTAGTCACCTGGACATAGGCAAGAGGACTCGGGGGGGAGCACTCACTGCCGTACGTGGACGCCCATGGCAATCCAGCTTCCACAAGGGGCGCCACAATCTTGTCCACGTAGTCCGTTGCATTCTCTTTGAAGGTGTTCTCGCCTGTGATCAAGTCCCCGTTGAGCACCACAAGCTCTGGAGACTCGTTTGCCAGGACAGTTCGCATGAGATCCAGCGTCTTGTCATCGTTCGACGGGCCCCAGTCAGTGTCCGGCCCTTCGCCGAAATGCAGGTCCTCAAAAATTGTGATGTGGAAGGTTTTGTTGTTTGTGAAGTGTAGCGACGGCCAGGCGCTGGAGAGCACCGCGAGGCATAGCGCGACGAGTATGGGGGCAAAGTTCATGTTGACGTTGGAGTGGTAGTATAATTCGTGCGCTGAGCTGGAGCAGAAAGATGCGTAACTGAAATGTGAAGGGAAAATCAAAGCATAAAGAAGTTAATCAAAGCTTGCCAAACGACGGGATCACAAACAGCCGGAAATGCAATTTTGTTGTTGCTCGTTTGCTTCAAGCCGGGGCTAAAGCTTTAGCGTCAGCATTGGGTGGATCATATACACTGCCCTTTTCGAGAAGTACTGAAAGGCGCCGAATTACCATCACTTCCGGTCATTCTCCTGTGTTGTCCTGTTTAATGATAGGCAGTCTTGGCCCAGCCCAGGAGTTCAGTAACCTCCTGGCTAACTCTTCCTTAAAAGGCTTACGTTTCATTCTAAGGATTTCAAGAGTATCATGTGACCTTTATGCCTATCAAAAGTGTCCAAAATATCTCATTCAGCCGTCCGGGAAAGGGCCGAGCTGATTGATCGCCGTGTTGTGGTCATCAACATGTAAAAGATCCCAAACGTGTCTTCTTGGACCACCACTAATTATGATCTAGAATATGGACGCTACTGATCTGAGATATTTGGCCACAGCTTCCATCATCCCTACGTGGCATGGAGCTCGAGTAGAGTGAGGGGTCTGAATGTTTGCAGGGCATAGTTGCACTAGCCCTCTGACCTGACCGTACCTCCGCTTTCTGTGCGCCAAACGCGACAGTGAAACTCCTGAGATGAGGAGATACGATGCAGATTTTACCATACGAGCTCAGGCCTGGAACTGAAGCATGACTCTGCCTCCAATTTCGAGCAAAACTCTTCCTCCTCGTCGAGCTTACTCGTCCTTGTCTCGCCAGTAAGCTGCGGTACCGCGGGCCAAATCTCACGCCCGCCTCTTTCTTCCTCCTTTTTCCGATGCCCGGTCACGTCTTTGCGAAGTGTTGCTTGAAAATGCAGCGGGCCCTATGGGAGGCAATGTTAGAATTTTGTTGTAGAGTCACAGCCCAAGGATGCACCGCCTACCTTTTCCTTTTCAGGGTGGTACTCCCCGTTGACATAGACGCCCGCGTTGATGTTCCTCTGCGAGCCGTCACAGAGGTCTTTGTCCTCCGCCAGCACTTGATGATAAAAGGCATTGATCTTCTCAAACTCTTCATCCGTTGCATTCTTGTGTCGGTAAACCTCATTCTCGACCTTGCTCGTTGTTGCTGTTACCGGTATCATGCGTTGTATGTAGAACATGTTTTCTCTGTATTAAGTGTCAGTAAAATCGGAGGAGTATTTCTCAGGCTTAATGGTGGATGACATACGTGATTGTGACAGAGGTACTCGGGTAGAAGTACGTGATCGACCTTCGGAACTGCTTGGCCTCTTGGTCCTTGTTGACGATCTCGTGCTCAAGGATGCCATCCCCGTTTGGCTCAACGCGATATTTCGACACATCTGAAACGCCAGCGATCAATGGATGAGATGTAGGGCAGTGATAACATTCGTTGTAGTTCTCGATAAGCCCTTTCCAATTAGCGTCGACATCCATATCCCACTCGTGGTCGTAATCAAACTCTTCGACGAAATTGAACTTGTTCATTCTTTCGCTTTCATCTACTCCATGGAACTGGTCTTCCCATGTTAAATTGGGATTTTCCCCAGGGCCCGTGGCCTCCAAGTTCACCCATATAAAACCCGTTTTATCAACATGGACATGAATAGGTAATAAACCATGTTGGCTTCTGTCGAATCCTTCGACAGTGTCGAAACGGGGAGCTTTCGCGAGGTTTCCTTTCAGACCGTAGGACCAACCGTGATATTTGCAGCTCAAAATGCTGGCGGTACCACATTTCTTCTCAATTACAGGGTATGCACGGTGCCGGCAAATATTGTGGAAGCCGTTGATATTGCCGCTGCGGTCGCGGATGAGGAAAAAAGAGTAATTGGCGTGTGTGAAAGAAACAAACTTTCCGGCCTCGTTCAGCCGGAGCGAATGTGTGACGAGGATCCATTTCTGGGAGAATATCGCGCGGCGCTCAAGCTGGTACATCGCCGGGGAACGGTACCATGATGCCGGCAGCCCCCTTGTCGGCTCAGGCTTGGTTTGCTCGCCTTTCTGAGAAATTCCCAAGAGCCGCCACATGATGCAGAAAACACTAAGAGTAGCGTTCGGATAACCAAAGACAAGATGATGCTCTCCAGGGCTATCCTCTTCGCAGTCATACCCGCCTCGTTTTGCCCCTTACATGTAGGTAGGCTTGAGGCTCTCGCCGCAGCCAACACGGACACCGTGATTGCCAAGCGATTGGAGCCCCGGTCCTGGTTCGGCACGGCTGCCGGAGTGATAGAGGTGGGATAAGAGTGGGGAAACTATCGGCATGTTTGGGGTGTACAGATAACGAGCATAGCAGAGCTAATCTCTCTTGCCATTCCACTGGAGGATCATGGTCGGGCCCCTCCGTCGCCTGATGGGCGTTAAACGGCCCAGTCTCGGGAGTCGGAGAGTCGCTGCGAGCTGGATGACCAAGTGTCTAGAAAGCCTTGGCTGTGATTGAACTCGATCCAGTGACTTTCCCCATCTTACGTAGGTAGTAACGTTCTACAGATCGCAGCTCGCCGGATTGTACGAGGGATCTACCTAGTTTGCCAACGCACACGTGAGTTTCGTGGGACTTCTGGCTACATTTGAAGCGTGTCAGTCTTCATGCTCATCAGACACTTCAGTGGCAAAATATCTATCTCGAAGCAAATAATCGCAATCGATTCTTGCACGCCGTACCATCTCAGAGTATTGACCCGCTCGATTGTGACAAGATGTCCAATGAAATCCCCCTTATTGACTTCTCTGGTACGCAGCCCTGATTACGGGAAGAAAGTGTTCTTGATCTTGACAACTAACTGTGCTGTGCTGTATAGAGTTCTACTCACCTGACCCGGCTGTTAAGGCAAAGGTTGTTGATCAAATTCGAGAGAGTTGCTTGTACAATGGCTTTTTCCAGATCAAGAACCATTCTGTCCCACTAGACCAGCAGAGCGCCGTCATGAACAGTGCGAAGAAGTTCTTCTCCCTAGATCTGGAGGAAAAGCAAAAGGTGTCCAAGAACAACAATACTTGGAACCGCGGGTATGAGATGCTCCGATCACAGATCTTGGAAGAGGGCACTCAGCCCGAGCTGAAGGAGGGTTTCTACATCGGCGATGACATCTCACCTGAACACCCCTACTTCGTGAACAAGAAACTCAACAGCGGGCCGAACCAGTGGCCAGAGCCCCTGGGACACACGTTCCAGGAATCAGCTATGACATACTATAAGTCAACGGTATCCTTGGCTGCTGATCTTTTGAAAGCCCTGGCACTTTCACTGGACCTCGAGGAAGAATACTTCTCTAAATTCATGGACGGTGCCGTGGCAACGATGCGTTTGCTTCATTACCCGAGCCAACCGGCCGACGCGGATGAGAAACTGTCGCGTGGAATCGGAGCTCACACCGACTTCGGTGCGATCACGCTACTCTTGCAGGACGAGGTTGATGGCCTGCAGGTCTGGGACAAGCGATCAGAAACATGGATCGATGTGAGATTGCGCAAAGCTCTAACTGCACTTCGCACGGACTTTTCTAACCACCAACCCAGGTCGAGCCCACCAAGGGAGCTTTTGTCGTCAACCTCGGCAATCTTATGTCACGATGGACAAACGAAAAATACAAAAGCAACGTCCACCGTGTCATCAACAAGTCGGGCAAGGAGCGCTACTCCATCCCCTTGTTCGTATCCGGTAACCCCGACTACCTCGTCGAGTGTATTCCGACTTGCAAGGCGCCGGGTGAGCCAGCCAAATTCCCTCCCGTTACGGTCCAGGAGGCCGTATCTGCGGCTTACGCCGAGTCCTACGGGAGAGCTCAGCTTTTCAAGCAGGGCTTGGAAAAGGTGATTGGGAGCAGTCCGGCACAAGTACCATCTCCAGCAGCTAATACACCGATTGCTGCTGCTTGAGAACTCGAGAACTATGCTTTCTGATAACATCTGGGGACATTGTTTGGTTATGTTTGATCGTGTAGCGTACAACGAAAGTGCATCAGTATGGGCTATTTGAAAGTAGTGCGTTGAACTGTCAGTCGAAAAGAAGAATTACCGCATGAACTACAGACAATATGCGCTCCATTGTGCCTGGTGCTTTAATGCTCTATTTCATTTTGACTCCTGATTAGAGTACTGCCGGAAATATTATTGATGATTGTAACGTGAGGCGACCCCAAAAAAGTATCAATATATTGCAGGCGGGTGAAAAATGAATCTCAATACGTAAATGTCAAGATGAATCCCTACGAGACCACCCTTTGCAAGATGCATCAATCAGCCAGCCTATCGCGTCAACTTTCCCACTTTCGATTCCGGCCATGCAGCTTGATGTTGCCGATGTGACAATTTGCCTATCAACCAGTGACGCACTTGTCCTACTTTGGTCTCACAATCAGCCAATGATCGTCTCGACCACGATAGGTCTTGACGGAGACGGATCCCTAGTGGAGAATGCGACAGAGTACAAATTCATAAAGAACAGAGGCACCCAAGTATATTTGAACCAAGCAACGTGTTTGAGTATTCACAAAGGACGCAATCTCGATTTCAAAGTCGAAAATGGCAGAGTCTAGTGACTTCGAGAAGAAAAGTGCCGTCCTGGACGGGACGCTGGCCGACGACCGCTCGACAGCGGAAGGCCAAGTGTATCGATCCGAGGTTCATGCGGACCTAACCAGCGAGCGAAAATATGGTAAGTCTTGATGCAGCATGTATGAATACTGAAAGCCAAATGAGCGATGGTGCTCACTTTCTATTGCAGTCCGAAAGCTAGATTTGTGGCTCCTACCCTTCCTCAGCATCATGTATTTCTTCAACTCCATCGATCGAGTAAGTCATGCAAACATCCCCAAGCGCAATGAGTACTCCAATACTGACAGTATCCCCTCCTGTAGAGTAACCTGGGAAATGCCGAAACAGACGGCATGGGTGACGACCTGCACTTCGTTGGGCAGGAATACTCCCTGCTTGTCCTTCTATTTTACATACCAAATGGTCTCTGCGATCTGCCCCTCAACATGTTGACGAAGCGGTTCTCGGGCAAGATCATGCTTCCGCTCCTCATGACTGGCTGGGGTGCAATGTCCATGCTTCAAGCCGCATGCACCAGTTTCGCCGGCATCTTGGTTGTTCGTCTGATCCTGGCGTAAGTTTTTACTCGCGACCTATTCAAAACTATGGCTCGTGGTCACTGATTTGAAATGCAGTGCCCTCGAAGCCGGGTTCTTCGCCGGTGCTGTATTCTATCTCACACTCTTTTACACCCGAGGGGAGCTCGGGTTCCGCATCGCTCTGTTTTTCGGCAGTGCACTACTTGCTGGGGCCTTTTCTGGTCTACTTGCATTTGGTGTGTTCCAGATCAGAGATTCGCACGTGAAAGGCTGGATGTGGCTCTTTATTATCGAAGGTGGTATGACGGTCATCATGGGGATCGTCGCATTCTTCTGGCTGCCAGCGACACCCGCGACCGCTTGGTTCCTTACCGAGGAGGAAAAGGCCATGGCGAAGATGAGACAGCTGCGAGATGGTTCCGGCCAAGTTGGCGAAACCTTCACCCTCAAAGACTGCTTCCGCAGCTGGAACGACCGCAAGTTTGCTGTGTGGTGCATCATCAGCTTCACTTATCCCGTGGCATTTGCGACAACGGCCAACTTCTTGCCTCTGATCCTCAAACGGCTCGGATACAGCACGGTGATCACGAACCTCCTTACTGTTCCGCCCAATGTGGTTGGATTCTTGGTCCTCTTGGCTGTAACGCGCAGCTCGGACAAGAACCGTGAACGTTCATTCCACATCATCGGTGCATTGCTCCTCAGCCTGACTGGACTCATCATCTTGGCAGCGGTCCCATCGAACACCGACACCACGAACATTGCAGTTGCTTACTTTGCTTGCTTCCTGTTATGCAGCGGAGCTTATATCCCGAGTTGTCTCGTGCACAGCTGGCACAACAACAATAACCTCAGCGAGACATCTCGGGCCGCGACGACAGGCCTGCTTGTTGGGCTCGGGAACTTGGGAGGCATATTGTCAGGGGCCACTTTCCGAACTACCTACGCTCCGCGTTATATCCCAACTCTCGGCGCCACCGCGGCGTGTAATATGGTTTGCATTTGCTTCACCTTAGGCCTGGGTCTTTGGATGCGAAGGGAAAATTCAAGGAAGGATCAACAGCAAGGAGCTGTCTTGAGGGCTGGAGATGTGGACACAAGGGATGTAGGTGACTTGGGAGCTGCAGACCCAAAGTGGAGATATTTCGTGTAAATTCTGAGGTACATCGATCAATGTGCAATGCCATCCCACGATACGGCTCATCCAACCCTTAATTATTATGAGAACTAAGACGATTCTTGAATATGACTGCGAAATGGACTATTTGGCCATAGAATTCGCATGAGTGAAAAAAGGCAGGTTACATTGACATGTTAAGTTGCGCAAAACGAGCTTGCGAGCAGGTAGACTCATAGCACTGAGGGAATTGGGCAAGAATTGGAACATTTATCTAGTCTAGAAATCACGTTTGCTTATTCTTCAACTCATGATACTTTCGCATGACCTCCTGTGCATCTGCAGGCATCAGGGCGCCAGGTGCTGGGGTATTCTTGCTCTTGAAGTGGTCGCTCATCTTTACCCAGCAATCAGTATCTCGAGCGTATCGTATCAACGGGCAAATATCACTTACCTCGGCCATTGTCACCCATCTCACACCTTCATGCTTGTTGATGTGCTCAATGATGCGCTCATGCATAAGGAGCACGTGTGGACGACCCGATACATCTGGGTGGATAGTCATGGGAAAGATGAATTCGTCTATGGTAAGCAATGTTAGTGGGTGTTGGCATGGAAAGAATTGTGCCATGACTTGCCGTATTCCCGGTAGAAGTAATCAAAGTGGTCCTTCCAAATATCTTCGACGTCTCTGTTGACAGTCAGCACTCCATGCTCTACGAAGAGAATTTAAGATAGACAAAGTACCTTGGGTTCACCCATCCGTGTGAGTTGGCGCTGTTCTTGATGAACATCATGGGTGGCAGATCATCGATGTACCAAGAACCGGGGATCTCAACGAGCCCTGTCTCTTGCCCTTTCTCCAACGGCTTCATCCACTCCTCGGCTTTCTTCGAGTAGTCAATCTTAGTCCAGGAATCTCCTGTGCGAAGCCAGTACGCCTGGCAATCGTGATGTGACATCGAATGATCGTATTCGATCCCGTAACTCAGCATGAGCTCCGTGCCCTCCTTGCTGGTTTCCCACCAGGGAGCAACAGAGCCCCGAGGAGGCTTGCCACAGAAGTCTGTCAGCATCTTCCAGGTCTTATCCAGCACATCTCTTTGCTGCTCGATGGTCATATCACTGGGATTCTCATGACTGTATCCGTGAAGCCCAATCTCATGTCCCGCATCGCGGACCATAGCACACTCCTCCGGAAAGGTCTCCAGGGAATGGCCCGGGATGAACCAGGACGCTTTGATGCTGTACTTGTCGAACAGCTTTAGAAGTCTACGGGTCCCAATTGTGCCAGCCCAGATCCCTGTCTCGAGTCAGAATTTCACATAGATGGCAATCTGTTGGGTCATCATCAGACTTACCTCGACTGATATCGCTGGTGCTGTCCTCGCCCCCATAGGATCCAAGCCAACCGGCCACCGCGTCGATGTCCACCCCATAACTGTTATGATATCAGCATCTTCAGTCTCATCCAAACCATCTCTTCGTTACAAGTACTCACCAGACCAAAACTTCTTTCTTGCCCATTCTGATGATGCGGTCGTTACAATTTCCTCTGACATGCAAATCCTCAGGTGATAGCAAACGACGATGTTGAGTCTGGCTCGCTGATGTACTCGTGCCGCGCTGATTGGGTGACTGGTACAAGAAAGGCACCAGCACCGGGGAGTTGTGTTTGGAGTGGGGTTCGCTTCCACATGCGAAACTGGACGAATTGGGGCTTTCGCAAATCACGCGCTATCACTCAGTGGAACACACAAGGCGCCGTACTGTGGTGCCGCCGTCGGTACCAACGGCACCAGCGGGCAGCAGATAGCGATGGCCTGCCAAGCCTGCACGCTGTAGGCAGGACTGGAGCTTCCCCTCCCTTTCCCACTCTTGACATCGCGGGCCGGGTTGCCCAACCCCACCACTGAACACCACTTCTTTACGTACTTGGAGTACCTCGTTATCTCAATTTCAGCCTGTACACCCCTACCGTAGGTCAATCAACGAGTTACTGGGAATACCTCGCAGCTATGACCGCGGGAAACGTCGTCTCAGATCGGTGTGGTGCACAAGCTCTGTGGGTATCTCTCGAGGCAATCACACCCAGGTTTTATGCCACTCTGGGAAAATTCAAATTTCATAGATCTGTTGTGTGGTTGCTTTGACATTCCAAGTGCCTTCCACTACATCACAGGCGTGCGAAAGACTTCTCCGTAGCAGAATATCATGTCTAAGGTAAGCACAGGTTCAATAATGGAACAATATGCATTTAGAGATGAACATGGACTTGTTTATTAATCTGCATCTGCACAGTTTTCGTTGAAGGGCAGGGTTGCTCTGGTCACTGGAGGAGCTAGAGGCTGTGGATTTGCCTTCGCTCAAGGCCTAGCTGAAGCAGGTGCAGATGTGGCCATCTTCGATGTGATCCCTCCTTCACCGGCCCTGGCCCAGCTCACAGCCGACCACGGCGTTCGGACCAAGGCGTACACTGTCGACGTTACATCCATCTCAAGCCTCAAGTCTGGGTTCGAAGCATTCAAAGCGGACTTTGGAGGAAACCTTGACATTGTTGTCGCGTGCGCGGGCGTTAACAAGAATGTCGAGCTCCTGGATACCACGGAAGAGGACTTTGACAGGTTATTCGGTGTCAACTGCAAAGGAGTCTACTTCACTGCCCAGCTGGCGGCGAAACAGATGATCAAGAATGGAACAAAGTGCGGCAGTATCATTCTCGTCGCCAGCATGGCTTCCTACATCGCGATTCGCTCCCAGCGCTCGAGTGCGTACTGCGGTAGCAAGGGCGCGGTGAAGGCAATGGTGGCGCCAATGGCTGCGGAGATGAACAAGTATGGAATCCGGGTAAACTCAGTGAGCCCTGGCTATGTCAGGACTGAGATGACAAGCCCCTTTCCCCATTTATTGGAAAGCTGGAAAGACGAGATCATGCTTGGTCGGGTGGCAGAGCCAGACGATATTAAGGGGGCATGTGTATTCTTGGCAAGCGACGCGAGCAAGTATTGTACTGGGACAGATATCGTGGTGGACGGAGGTGTGACGAAGTGGTGAGGTTTTGAGGTCCATTGTATCAGGGTGACGATCAAGATAGAGTCACTGAAATCATCGAGACATCTCAATACTGCTTACAGGTTCCACACAACGTTCTAGTCAGGTCAATACCAGTTCATCTCAAATTTGCTAGATGTGCATTTTTATATATGTTCGATTATTTAGATTCTGTTTCCCATCTGCTGAACGAGATGACCGTAATAAGAAGTTTTACCACCTGTAATGTATTCGGTGAAATCTCCATCATCATTTGTCTAGGTCTAAGCTCCATTGCTAGCTCTAAGCAGATCTTCCACCACCTTTCCAATACCGAGAACCTTCTCTTCCTCTAGTTTGCGTCCCACAATCTGCAGCCCGACAGGTAACTTGAGCCGGGCCATTTCCTCCCTGTTGTCCTTCCACAAGCCCAAGCTCCATTCGTCTACCTCTCCTCGAGCTTCAAATTCCCACGGGGCCTCAAGGTCTTCCTCACGGGCTGAACCACCCGGTATGACCAGGGCGGTGTAATCGAGAACATTCCATATCTTCGTGTACCCTACCCATCTGCAGCCTTTGTGGGGTACGGCAGTGTGAGGCATCGGAGGCGTGAGAAGTGCATCGACGAGCCTTCCATCACTCGTGCGTATGGAATTCCACTTCTCCAGGTATGCCTGCTGCAAAGCCCACTTCCGCCGGTTGAGGTTCCAGTACTCAAACACTGAGATTGCTTTGCCCCGATTGACGAGCTTTTCCACGTGCGGGATGAAAGGTTCCCCTCCGGCTGCGATGGCGGTACGGATATCCTCACCGCCGTCTGCGGTGTAGAACTCGTCCAAGACCTGGATGCACTCGGGGTGGAGGTCGGCATTCCATTCGATGACCGTATGTCCCGCACGGCGGAGGGCTTCTACGGCTTCCTCGAGCACGCGCGAGATTGGTGGGTGTGGCCGGGCAACCCCGTCGTCCCGAAGCACGCCGATGACCAGGGGCCGCGAAGTGACATCTTGGTACGAGTCTTTCCGCCACGGGATTGGTGCACATCTGGAATCAAGCTGCCAAGGCTTTGAGTCAATGAGTGACTTCATTGCCAACTGGATCATACCCAGGCTACGGGCCATAGGTCCAACTGAGGATGGTACGTGCTCCTGGCCTTCCGTAGACACTGGTACTCCGTTGTAAGGCAGCCTCGCGCTCTGGAAACCCGACTTCTTAGCAAAATACCCTGTATAGTTTGGTGGTAGCGGATAAAGATTAAGAGACTCACACTTGGCTTGAAGCCGTATATGCCCATCATGTGCGAAGGGATGCGGATACTTCCGCCTATGTCAGTTCCCATGCCGAGCATACTGGCACCACTGGCAATCAAAACAGCTTCGCCTCCAG